>CM040402.1:94659421-95933171 GCA_022702515.1 Ilyophis sp. 1 JC-2022 | reverse complement strand
GCTAAAAGCAGTATTGCACCACGTATTGCCCTGCACTCAGGTCTCGGGTCTGGGGAGGAGATCAGATACTGGGTCTGAGGTGTAGGATGGATCCAGCTTCAGAGAATCATCACATCAAGGTCAGAACATCAAGTTCAGAGGATAATCTCCAGTTATACATCATGTCTGAAGTTGAGTCTTCAACTTGGTTGTAATACGCTTGACAGACTTGATACTCTGTGCCCTTAACCTCACTCACTCACTCACTCACTCACTCACTCACTCACTCACTCACTCACTCACTCACTCACTCACTCACTCACTCACTCACTCACTCACTCACTCACTCACTCACTCACTCACTCACATTCTAATCCTTTGAGAATATCTCCATAGTCTGAAATCACTGCCAATTCATTTTTACATTGAGTGGCATGATTCAGTCATGCAGTTGGATCTAATAGTGTTTGTGAACACTCACTTGTGTGTACAAAGACACACAAGGACATTATTAGTGTGGTTTCATGTTGCATTCCGCCTGGCAAAGCCTGCCTTCTGGGAGACCACCTGATTGTAATATTAACAGCAAGAGAGGAGAGAGTAATTAATCTTTAGAGCCTCGTCGTTTAAAGGAGAACTTTAAAAATCCATTAAATTATATTTTCAGGAAGGACAGATGCACTTGGCTGAAATTACTATTGATTAGCAATTCAGCAGAATGCTTCTTGGTGTGGATTTAAATTTTTTTATTTTATAACGTTAGTCTGCCGTTATACAATGTTTACCAAAATGAACAGTCATCAACAAATAAATGAGGATTGACTAAATGAATGGTTAGGGAAATGCTCATTCTTTTCAGTGTGTCGCTTTGTGTGATATTGCAGTGGTATTCGAGTGCTAACAGCCACTGAAGCCAAGCGCGATGAGCAGTGCTTCATTTGTGGGTAATAACATTAAAACCTTTTTCTGTGCTTCGCTGATAAAATAGTGATTTGAGAATGAAAGAAAAGCGTAACATAGCATTAGTCATTCAGAAAATATATATTTTAACAAACTTATCTGTTTGTTTCAGAGGCCAGTGTATATCTTTTTTCTTATCTTTCATCTTTTCATCTTACTTTTTGATGTTTCATTCTTCCACAAAGCTTACACTACCTTCATCATTTTAAATCGGTTAAGCTTCTTGTGCATATTTTCTACTTTATCACCAGCTGTGCTTAACGGTAAATCTCATATCAACATTTTTTGTTGTTCATAATCCTCTTAACATTAAGTGCTTCATTACTCTTTTATTAGCATGCGGACTGGGACGTGTGACAAAATATTTACGCCACCAAAATTAATCCACAATCTGTTGTGCACATTCTTAGAATTCTCATGACAGGTCCTATTATAGAAAAAATTTGTCGCAGATCATTAAGTACAAGCAGTTTACTGTGGAAATAATAATTTAAAGTGCAGCTCAGTTTTAATGTATGTATTGTTGTGAATATGTTATATTTCTCTCTCTGTTGTAGTGTGTGTGTGTGTGTGTGTGTGTGTGTATGTGTGTGTGTGTGTGTGTCTGTGTGTGTGTGTGTGTGTCCGTGCCAAAAGGTCATTCATACTGTGGCTGTTCTGCTCTCTCCTGAGCTGTATCCCCCTATCTTGATAGAACGGATCAGGTACTGTGGATCAGTCAATTTAAATGCACAACTACTGCTGAGTCCAGAAGCATCCTCACCAGCACCTGGGAAACTTGCCTCTAATGAGATTAGATGCCTCTGCCTCTGAAGATGGCTCCGGTTTCATATTTATTTATTAATCATGCATGAGGTCACAGAGATAGTCCCAAGGTCATTCGGTCTCCCAAGCTGAGGAACTCCCATTAATATCGCCTGACTGCTCCGCTCTGTCTTTCAGGCACAGTCCTGGCCAGAGCCAGTTCATTACGTTTACTCAGAGAGTATCAAAGTGCGAGAGCTGCCGCAGAGCTGCCGGTGGACTCCCTGCCAAAAGCCAGGAGAGGACGTCTGACCCCAGAGGACCACGCCGGTCTCAGCGTTGTGTGTTGGATAATGAGTGTTCTGTACATCTCACACCGGTGTGAAACTGCGCAATCCCCCCCCCCCCCCCATTCTGTGTCACTCAATTACCAAGCTAAGGAATACAAAGCTAACATCGCATCAGTGCTAATGAAGTAACATAGCATAGCTGAAAGTTTTAGACAAAGGGAAGAGTTAGCTAGCTAAAAAAGACAGCTTGTTAAAATAGACAACCAATTCTCCTGAACCGCTCAAAATTGAGTGTTCGCTCAGTTTTAAACACTCAATCTTGAAAGCAGTGGTTCAGGACTCAAATTGCTAACCAACCATAATCATATTATTTAAATATAAATTTATTTCCAAGCAGGAAATTATGTTTACAATGATTAATTGCATTTTTATAAACTGGTTAAATACAAGAAGTTACATATTAAATGGATATTTTGATTAAATATCTACTGCTGTTTGATACAAAAACATGTAACACTTTACAATAAGGGAACACAACTCACGTCTTAACTAATGCATGACATCATGATTTCATCATGATTTAATGCATGAAATAATGCATGATGTATCATGAACTCTGTGTGGCTCAATATGAATAAATGATCAAGGCATTAATTAATTTACACTTAATGTATCATCAATTAATTAACATTAACTCACAATTAAGTCATACATTAAGTAACATGTCATCAAAGTAGCTGCAAACCAGTTAGACAAAAGCTTCTCATACCATCAGTGGTGGATTTATCCATTTTGGTACCCCCAAAACTCCTCCTGACAGTGTGCTGACAAAGCTGTTCACTTTTAAAACTACTGATAAGTGAAATTCAGATTTTTATAAATCACCCATTTTTATAAAACCCCCCCTTCCCCCATTAGGAAATGTATAATTTGTCATTATTTTTCAATATTAGCCTATTTGCAATTTTCGATAATTCAGACTAATAAACTGTTGAGTGAACCCTACACCTACTTATAATATGTTTCTACTAAAACTATGGTGCTTTAGTCATATTTTCAACCCAGTGATACCATAATACAGTATAAAAATCAATCCATGATTTTACTTGACACAATAACAAATATATAGTTTTGATGTTTTACTTATCGTACAGCCAACAAAAGTCTCTGGTTGGTCAACATATGACTCACTCAACATATGACTCTGATTAGGGAATGGGTACAATAATGATGAATAGCCTACAATTACACGCATGCGAGGACTGTGAAAATAGGAAAAGTGAAGAGTTGAAAAATAAAAATAGGAAGTAAATGATAAATAGAATAGAATAACTTTTATTTTTTTGTTAAGGAACTTCAGTTGTAGCCCCAGCAACAACAAAAAATACATCGACCACCCCTCGTTTATAAAAGAGAGTCACTTGCAGTTCGGTTCGTGAGACTCTTTTATTTTTTCCGTTCTCACGGTTCCTGCATGTTCTTTTACACGCATGCATGCTCTCAGGCTCACTGTGGAACAATCAAGGCAATTGGTTAATCGCTACAATCAATAACACAATCATTCGTCACCAATTGCATGATTTCCTCTGGTGATGGATGTAATCTTTTGCCTCCTATCTGTGTGTGCATATTTATTTATATATATTTATTTTGGTGGTCTCGGTCAAAAACAATATTTAACTGAATATATTAGATTCAACTACTTTATGTGATATTGTAATGAACCTACATGTAGTTCAACCTTTTCATACTGATTTCTGTAGGCTATCCGTCAGCGAGTCATCATCAAATGCTCAAGAAGACCAGCCAGAGTCTTCTCCGATGAGTAAAACAACAACTATATTTTTGTATCGTGTCAAGTATAATCACGCATTGATCATTAGTCTTATATGTATCGTGGATATAACTGGGTTTAATATATGACTGTTAACCATTTTGGTAGAAAAAGGCAGGGGTTTATAAATTATAGCCCAAGCGGAAATTGAGAGGTGCAGTGCACTGAAAGCCATATTGGTTGCTGTAACTTCGGCAATAGAAGCAAGCAGTTAAGTCCGTTCAATATCATAGAGTTCAGTGCTTTGCCCACTTTTTTTGGGTGTCTATCTCTCTGAGTGCCACTCTAGTTTTGATTTGTAAATGATCTTTTAACAGTAGGGTCGTGGGAGATATGGCAGGACATGGAGGAGGCGAAAATTGTTTTTTGGGATTTTGGGGTATCAGAGGAAACGGCCAGTTCTCAGACTGGTGAGTTAATGTTCATGAATTGATGATACATTAAGTGTAAAGTAATCATATGAACTAATAATGCCTTGATCATTTATCAATATTGAGCCACACGGAGTTCATGATACATCATGCATTATTTCATGCATTAAATCATGATGAAATCATGATGAGTCATGCATTAGTTAAGACGTGAGTTGTGTTCCCTTATTGTAAAGTGTTACCCAAAAACAAGTAGTCTACTACAGTGACTAGTAGAATCTGCCTGTAGGTGTATCCACAAGCATGACAGACAGCATGGTGAACCAATTAGATTGTGATTAATTACTAATATGATTCTAAGGTAGCAGAAATGTACTAAAAACACTGGGCAAACTGCAAAACACTGCAAAACAATAATTTGTGCCATGATTTTGTCCATGTTTTTGTTTAATTTACTGGACAACTATGTAATTTAACTTTTGAATGTGCTCCAAAGTACCACAGGGATGGCCATTGTCTGCTTGACTTTCCAGTCATTTCTGTGTTTGAATTGCAGGACTCCACCTGGAGGACTCCACCTATTACCTGGAGGCTGATTGAGTTCTACCAGTTGATATTACTTATTAAACTGAACGCAAACTGAATGATCTGGTTTACAGATTGAAATGTCGAGGTACCATGCCCACATACCAGACATTCCGTTCTCTATTGGGGTAGAGAATTCAACACTCACTTAACAATAGATAATACTGTATATTGACAATAATATAAACATGTGCATTGTTACACTGACTAAAAATATCATTCATGCCATCACAATGGTCCCGATGCTCAAAATGATGCTTCTTATAGCAAAATCAGTCTGCGGATATCCGGTGAAATTATTATTGTCATAATTTTAAAAAAGTACATTTCTGCTTGGCCAGTTGCAATTGCTGCTTGCTGAACAGTAAGAATAAAAGACAAGGATTGATTGAGGGCATGGATTCTTAGTCTGTTGGGTTCTTTCAATTTCTCTACTAACAATACACCGGAGGCACACTTATTGTACATAAACATTGGGTTATTTTAATAACCATGAGTAATAGTAAAGTACTGGGAGTTTAGCAACATGCTAAAAGAACATGATACAGGAATGAGGGCAGTTGGCAGGCGATCCAGGCGTCATTGCTTGGCAACCCAAAACCCCCCAATCACTTCAGTAAGCTCATACCTTATCAGACTGACGGTAAGCCGATACAGAAAACGTGTACAAATTTTAATTGTGTCCCTACATGAGGATTAATCCTCACGGTGTGCAATTAAGTACATGAGGATAATGCATTCATAAATAAATTGGCATAATGTTCTTTAGTCCACAATATATCTGATGCTAAAGGCAGGACTGACAGCTGCCCTCGAGCAAAATATACAATGGACGTGCTTATATTTAATCTGCTTATCATATTTGCCGGTGCACTCTTTTGATCTAAAGCGCTTTCCTCAAAAATTACTCTCTTTTTTCCCCCCGATATGTCGTGCTCTAAGAAAGTTTTGCTTCCGCACAGTATCATTAAAATTCTAACAGTAAAATCACCAATAAGAAGTTAATTTGCATACGGTTGTAAAATATTTTTGTTATAAGTATTTTAAAGCAACAGCATCCAGTTTCTTACATGTGGTCTCAGATTGTAGTATACTGTAAAAGGTATTTTTAAGAGAAGCCCTTTTTTGCCTTGGTTTAAACAAGCAACCCCCCCCCCCCCCTTTCCCCAACATAGGCTATTTCCTATTTCCTGTAAGATCTTGGGATTTTGGAGGGCCCCCCTGAGCTGCCAGTCATGGGCAGAATTCAGTGATTCCGTGAATGGGCAGTGATTCCACCTCAACAAACAGCAGAGGCACAAAGAGGTTCACCAGGGGGCGAGAGACAAGGCAGGTGAGCAGGGTTAGCATTCTGTCATCCTCTTAGCACAAGCAATTTCCCCACCAGAATGAGGGCATTTCTCTTTTTCCTCTTCATAGATAGCCAAGGTTACATCAGGCCGTCTGCAGGGTGAGCTACCCTGCCATCCACTCCTCACCCGCCCCAACTTGCATTTTTATGCTGAAAGTCACTCAGAAAATAATAAAGCTATGGTGGGCTTGGGTTTACATTGTGTCATATTTGCCAATAAGAACACCTTATCCGGAGATAGAACAGCCACTGTCCAAAAGGTCTACAGTCCTGGGAATATTTTATATTTTCAGTTTATTATCCCTTCATTTTACTTATTTTCTGTCCTTTCTTTCCCTCAATTGCTCCCTCACTCTCTCCTTTTCCTGCTTCCTATCTTATTCCTTCTCATTCTCCTTCCTTCCTTCTCTCTTTCCTTCTCATTCTTGCCCTTTCCCACTATCTCAGTAGTTTACCCACATATGGTGCATAGAATTCAGTCTGAATATAAAAAGGCCCAAATTATCACATTATGTCCTCAGTGTTTGAATATTGACATTTAATAGTACAATATTCATACCTCAATCATCATGCAATCATAAATACAGAGAAACCAAACAACCAAAACAAATATTCCATTACAAAGTTTGTCCATCCGATACGTATCTTTCTCTTGAATTAGTATTTTTGTTTCCATTTTTGCAAATGTATTATGCCTCATCAATATATAAATATTATGCCAAATGCTTAACTTTGAACATTTCACAGCCGTACCAATGCTAAATCTAAATCATATTCCCTGACCCATTGTCTTGTTAATAATGTTACATTCTCTATTTCTCTCTTGCACCTACTATGGCATGTGACTTTGTCAGTTGTGACTCTAATGACTTCACAGCAGCACTGTTTGTTGCCTAAGCCTGTATGTATGCACTTACATAAGATTCTGTGGATAATAGCAACGGCAAAGTTCTGAAATTTAAATGTGTTTTTTTATTTTTATGTATTCCTTTCAGTAAAGATTATTTTAAATGACAATGGAATGCTCTTGATTATGCAGAACTGAAAGATTTGGAGACATTATCTCAAATTTCTTCCCCAACATGGAACGAAGGGGAATGATATTTAGAACAAATGGCTTTCATGGTCTGATGGAACTCTTGCAAAATGGAGATATGTGTTGTACGGAGGCATTATTTCAGATTACATTAGTTTATTTGAAACATTTTAAAGGCCATTTTAAAATTTTTGTTTCCCACAGTAGCAGCTTGAAAGAGTATTCAGTTTTGAAGGGTACTTAGGGTTGCTTATGCCAATTTTTACAAAAATGACAAACCAGACAATCATATTTTCATAAAGTGCACATGGCGCTTGATGGACTCCTAATGAGGAAATAAAGACACCCTTTGACACAACTGAAGGAGATCAATCACCTCACACTTGTTGAAAAGTAATAGTATAAAAACATTTTTTTAAAGCATTTTCTCCAGTCTTATTAATATGGTTTGGATGTGTTGCCAGAAGTTCATAGATATTTATTAAGAAATAAGGTTAACATTAAAACCACTGACAGGTGAAGTGATTAGATTAGATTAGATACTTTATTAGTCCTTTACAGGAAATTCTTTTTGTGAATAACAATGATTATCTCGTTATTTCGTTTAGAAATTATAGAACCTTTTGTACATAGTCCCCCCCATTTTTGGGCATCAACAATATTGGACAGTAACATAATGTAGAATAAAGTAATAATTTTTAATATTTGGTCACATATCTTTTGCATGCAATGACTTCCTGATGTCTGTGACCCAGCAACATCAAACGACTCTTGATATCTTATTTTTTGGTACTCTTACAAGCGATACTATAACCTCTCTGCATTTGAATGGATCTCTAGGTAAATTGGAGGGTGGGTCTAGATTTAGCTGCAAATTACACTGGAACAGTATGGAACACATGGTTGGCTAAATGGCTCTAAGTCATCAAGGGTCTGATGTATAAAACAAGCCTTAAACCATCACTCTGCTGCCAGAAATACAGTAGCTAATGGATGGATAACTTGAATGGTTTCTTCTCCCGACTTATTTTTCCATAGAGTTCAATAGGAAAATTTGTCAGGAGAAACAACCCTTAAAGTGATCCATCCATATCTACTGCATATCTGGCAGCAGAGTGACGGTTTATCTCAGGTCAGCACTGCAACACAGCTCACAGACCCCCAGCTACCCGAAAACATTTTTGGAACCATTTTGGAAGATGTATGTCAAAGTTTGTGAAAATTAATGTTTTGGTTTTTTTTGTTTGTTTTTAAAAAAATGGTGATACTTCAAATGAATGAATAATACTACCATTGTGTTCGGTGTGGTTACCATGACTGGTCATGAGTGGACAAATAAAACCGATAACAAACGAAAAGAACAGAACTGTATCTTAACCAATGGGCACGCTGTTAAAAAAAACCTAAAAAAAACAACAAAAAACAGAACTGTATCTTAACCAATGGGCACGCTGTTCTCATTGACAGGGCTAAGCAGACTATAAGCAAAACAAATACAACAAAGCACAAAAATAAAAACGTTCAAACTCCCGGCTTACCAACAAATTAAATGCAGGCTTTACTTGGAAGTCCAAGCCGTGCAGTGGCGATACCCCTCAAGCATTCCCCAAAGCCACAGCAGGGGGTCACTGTAAAGCAGGACCCATGATGAAGACAGCAAGCAACAGCTTGGCTGATTGACAGTCAACCTCAGCTGTGCCTGCCCGTAGGCAAGGCCACTGCTGCCCATGGTCCTAAAATCCTCCTGGGCCTTAATGCATTACGGCAGGAAGCTCTAAACTCAGCCAGAGTGGAGAAGCTCCTCTCACACCCCTCCCGGCATCAATGCTAAATTTAAGATCGCCCCTCTTAGTTTGCTCCTCTGAGTCTTTGACATGATGGAATTGCCATGTATTTAGCAAACATGTCAATTACCGTGGAAATCCAGGGGACATAAAGTAAAAGTCCTATCATGTGTTTCTTCCACCCATAGACTCAGCCAGCTGATTTCACTAATTAGTTCTACCTCCTCACTGAAGAATTATGTTAATTAGCAAATCCAGGTGATTGGAGCAACCTGGGGAGGACTTTTACTTTATGTCCCCTGGATTTTCACCTCTGCAATTACCTTAGATATGGCGAAGTAGGCATAGTCCACTGGAACATAACCGCGTGTGTATTCACGGTGGGAGAAAACAAAATCCCAGTTATACCACCCTAGGTTTTTTTAATATAAAGCAGAGGGTAGTCTGTTACCCATCTGTCATCCTTTAATTTAGGTTGATCAGGCACGGAGGATGCAGAAAGAGGTCATACAAAAAGAAAAATGATGGCTCCGTTTACAGTTTTGTTAAAACTTTTGTTTCCAGGATGTTAACCTCAGATAACCGCTTTGACCACCAAGCAAACCCCAGCTGTTAAATAAGGGCACATTCACACAAAGCTTTAGCCTGCTGTGTATGCAAGGACAGACTTGCCCGTTATGCTGGGATTGAGGACAGACTTGCATGACGCCTGATTTGTCGTCTCTGGCGTACCCCATTTTTTGAGGGTTTACATTATTTTTCCACAGTTGGAAGGTAGTAGGTCCAAAGCACTGTGTAAACAGCTCAAAGTAACTAGCCTTTAAAATAAAGACTGAAAAAGAATGAAAATGAATGAAATGCGTAAAATGACATCAACAGTAGCATGTAAGCAGTAGCTTTATACGTTGGTTATTGCTTTACATTGTAAGCACATTGGGGTTCTTTACTGACAAATGTTTTTATTGATAGAATCTGTATGTGCTGAACAATGCTGTTAACAGAAATGTACAGCAATAATAATTCAGAAAACAAAGTGAATTGTTTCAGAAATATGGCACGATAAAGTTATTGCAAGTTTGTATTTTTCCACCAGAAGGTATTCACAGATTTAATAATTTTCCAGATGCTTACTTTTTGTACAGTCATTTGATGTGGCAGTGTCCTTGGTTAATCTTTCTTTCTTCTGCTTTGGGATGAGGCGTCAATGCCACACTTATGGGTTTGTTTCTTCAAGAAAATGACCTCAACCCCCCCCCCCATTCTCTGGAACGCACTTCTCAGAGAGCCATTGAGAGCCGTGCCTTTCATCTACTTAAGCAGTAATAAAATCCTGACATCCTCAAAGCCTCCTCCATATCAAAGGAATCCCGCTGTCCTTTGGCTGCATTAACGTTTAAGAGCTGCTAAAATGCGAATTAAAATGTAAAATTTTAAATGGCTTTCTCCAGCATCATCACTGTGCCAACCGGAGGTCTTAATAAATCCACTTATCTCATCAAGAGAAGAACGATGATATATGAAATACTAATTACAATATTATGAAGATTGCTGAACTTATGAATGACATTTCATCTCCCCGCTGACTGTTAATTTGTTCCCTTTCATAGACAAACTCTGTGTGTCATGAATAGGTGCCTTTTCAAAGCAGTGTTTTATTGAAGCAGCTTCTTGTTGGAATTTCCTATTTGCTTTAACTTCACTATTTTGCTTTTAACTTCACTGCAGTGTGCAAAGACTTTGTGAATGGTTATGTCATTTACACTCACAAAATGACCTGCTTAGCTGCTACACATTAGCATTCAAGCCTACATTTGCTTTCTCTGACCTTGGATTGTGTTTGGCTGCTTTAAAAGGTATTCACATTTTTTTAAAGATAATGTGCTGAAAAATTAAAATCTCAAAAAGGATACTATTGTTACATTTAATAATAGTTCATTTAATTTCATCATTTTGGTTTGATATATTCAAAACGGGGTACAAGAAATTTGACTTTGTAAAACAGTGCATAACTCTCCGCATGGGAAAGCCTGTATAAAATGTTAACCTTACTTCATGCACGATGCATTTAGAACACGCTTTGACATGCACCGTGAAAATAAATGATACACCTTCTTCATAGCAGCTTTCCAAGGCCCAACAGATTGATTAACGGACATAATGTCACGAACCAAACACGGGCTGAACCCAAATGCACGACCAAGAGACAGGGAAACAGAAATGAGGGTTTATTAGGAGCTTTGGGGTAGTCCCAAGCTCAACACAAACTTAACAAAAAGTCAAAGAGTGTCCAGGAAGTAGCGAACTGCTCCAAACCGGAGCTGGGCTTGTACTGGGCCAGGAGGCCCACACTGGAACCGGATCACGGGAACGAAGATTTGTTCCGAACCGGAACTGGACTTGATCTGGACCGGGAGGTCCAACCGGAACTGGGGAACTGGACTGGATAAGGACCGGGAGGTCCAACAGGAACTGGATCACGGGAACGGGCTCTGGACCGCGGGGTCCAACAGGAACTGGACTGGATCTGGACCGGGAGGTCCAACAGGAACTGGATCACGGGAACGGGCTCTGGACCGCGGGGTCCAACAGGAACTGGACTGGATCTGGACCGGGAGGTCCAACAGGAACTGGATCACGGGAACGGGCTCTGGACCGGGGGGTCCAACAGGAACTGGACTGGAGGTAGAGCACCCAACTGCGCAGGCAACTGGATCTGGACCGGGAGGTCCAACCGGAACTGGATCACGGGAACGGGCTCTGGACCGGGGGGTCCAACAGGAACTGGACTGGAGGTAGAGCACCCCACTGCGCAGACAACTGGATCTGGACCGGGAGGTCCAACAGGAACTGGATCACGGGAACGGGATCTGGACCGGGGGGTCCAACAGGAACTGGGCTGGAGGCAGAGCACCCCACTGCACAGGCAACGTTAACTGGGAGCAGGGGTACCGCAACACAAAACAGGGGAGACTTGACTGCTACAGGCTGGATATTACAGGACACTGGACTAGGAACCAAGGAGTTAGCCAGGGAAAACACCACAACAGAGCTTTTAGTCAAGTATTACCAGAACCCAGGAGACCATGACACGCACGAACAACGTTAACGAACTGGTGCCGAATAGCAGCCAGCGAGAGGTATAAGTAGGGGAGTGAAATTGAAACCAATCACCAAAAGCATGAGGAATGTAACCGAGAGTGATTGACTAATTGACTGGTGCGGAATGCATGCAGGAAGGGGGAAAGGAGATAGGTTGAACCTAAAGTGAGGGAACAGAGAGAATCAGACAGAAGGGGCACGCCCAGCCTGTAGCGACAGGGAAAACACGGACACAGGGAATCCACCATGACACGGGAGGAAAGGGAAAACCAGGAGAACGGACAGGAAGGGAGCGGGACGTTACAGTACCCCCCCCTCAAAGAACGCCACCTGGCGTATCTGAAGGCCTAATCCTAATCCTGGACCGCTTAGGAGGACGGCGGTGCAGACAGGACCATTCAGGAGGACGACGGTGCAGACAGGACCATTCAGGAGGACGGCGGCGCCGACAGGACCGCTCAGGAGGACGGCGGTGCAGACAGGACCGCTCAGGAGGACGACGATGCAGACAGGACCGCTCAGGAGGACGACGGTGCAGACAGGACCGCTCAGGAGGACGACGGTGCAGACAGGACCGCTCAGGAGGACGGCGGTGCAGACAGGACAGACTGCGATGGCTACATCGCTCAGGAGACCGGCTCAGGGAGCCGTCTGCGACGGCTGCATCGCTCAGGGGGCCGGCGGCGACAGCTGCATCGCTCAGGGGGCCGGCGGCGACGGCTGCATCGCTCAGGGGGCCGGCGGCGACGGCTGCATCGCTCAGGGGGCCGGCGGCGACGGCTGCATCGCTCAGGGGGCCGGCGGCGACGGCTGCATCGCTCAGGGGGCCGGCAGCGACGGCTGCATCGCTCAGGGGGCCGGCGGCGACGGCTGCATCGCTCAGGGGGCCGGCGGCGACGGCTGCATCGCTCAGGGGGCCGGCGGTGGTTAGCTGGCTTGGCTGCTCAGGACAGGAGGTTAGCAGGCTGGGCTGCTCAGGACAGGAGGTTAGCAGGCTGGGCTGCTCAGGACAGGAGGTTAGCAGGCTGGGCTGCTCAGGACAGGAGGTTAGCAGGCTGGGCTGCTCAGGACAGGAGGTTAGCAGACTGGGCTGCTCAGGACAGGAGGTTAGCAGACTGGGCTGCTCAGGACAGGAGTTTAGCAGGCTGGGCTGCTCAGGACAGGAGGTTAGCAGGCTGGGCTGCTCAGGACAGGAGGTTAGCAGGCTGGGCTGCTCATGACAGGAGGTTAGCAGGCTGGGCCGCTCAGGACAGGAGGTTAGCAGGCTGGGCTGCTCAGGACAGGAGGTTAGCAGGCTGGGCTGCTCAGGACAGGAGTTTAGCAGGCTGGGCTGCTCAGGACAGGAGTTTAGCAGGCTGGGCTGCTCAGGACAGGAGTTTAGCAGGCTGGGCTGCTCAGGACAGGGGGTTAGCAGGCTCGGCCGCTCAGGACAGGAGGTTAGCAGGCTCGGCCGCTCAGAACAGGAGGCTAGCAGGCTCGGCCGCTCAGGACAGGAGGCTAGCGAGCTCGGCCGTTCAGGACAGGAGGTTAACTGGTCCCGCAACTTGAGAGGAGGCAGGGAACGGGACGGGACTGGTGGCGTGGAAAGGGACTGGACAGGAGACATGGGCCGGTGCAGGACAGGAGGCATGGACCGGTGCGGGACAGGAGGCCTGGACCGGGGCGGGACAGGAGGCATGGACCGGGGCGGGACAGGGGGCATGGACCGGGGCGGGACAGGAGGCATGGACCGGGGCGGGACAGGAGGCATGGACCGGGGCGGGACAGGAGGCATGGACCGGGGCGGGACAGGGGGCATGGACCGGGACGGGACAGGAGAGCTGGGACGGGACGGGACAGGAGAGCTGGGACGGAACGGGACAGGAGAGCTGGGACGGGACGGGACAGGAGAGCTGGGACGGGACGGGTCAGGAGAGCTGGGACGGGACGGGACAGGAGAGCTGGGACGGAACGGGACAGGAGAGCTGGGTCGGGACGGGACAGGAGAGCTGGGTCGGGACGGGACAGGAGAGCTGGGACGGGACGGGACAGGAGAGCTGGGACGGGACGGGACAGGAGAGCTGGGACGGGACGGGACAGGAGAGCTGGGACGGGACGGGACAGGAGAGCTGGGACGGGACGGGACAGGAGGGCTGGGTCGGAACGGGACAGGAGGGCTGGGTCGGAACGGGACAGGAGGGCTGGGTCGGAACGGGACAGGAGAGCTGGGTCGGAACGGGACAGGAGAGCTGGGTCGGAACGGGACAGGAGAGCTGGGTCGGAACGGGACAGGAGAGCTGGGTCGGAACGGGACAGGAGAGCTGGGTCGGAACGGGACAGGAGAGCTGGGTCGGAACGGGACAGGAGAGCTGGGTCGGAACGGGACAGGAGAGCTGGGTCGGAACGGGACAGGAGAGCTGGGTCGGAACGGGACAGGAGGGCTGGGTCGGAACGGGACAGGAGGGCTTGGATGGAACGGGACAGGAGAGCTGGGACGGGACGGGACAGGAGGGCTGGGTCGGAACGGGGCAGGAGGGCTGGGTCGGAACGGGACAGGAGGCTTGGGCAGGGACGGAAGGGTGATGGATCCTCCGTCAACGGGTGGCCGAGCCCGTCGGTGGAGCCGGGAGCCAGGACCCCATCGCCTCCTCCTGGGACCACAGCCCCTCGGGCAAAGGGCAAGACGGGTACCTTCAAAATTAGAAGGTGTAGGGTTGTGGCTAGGCTCGGAGCTATCCGGATGGAGGGAGACCACTCCGAGCCTAACGGAGTGGGAGCTGGGAGGAGGAGTCCGGAGTGATGGGTAGTGGTCGGCATGACGGCGGATAAACTCCGGAGTTAGCCCCAAGATTCCCATGAGGTATTCCTCATAGGAATCCGTGCCGAATGGGACGATCTCCATAGAGTGGAAGGCGTGGCGACCCTGCTCGAGGTCGGCTGGGTCCATGTTTCAGACCAGTTCGTTCTGTCACGAACCAAACACGGGCTGAACCCAAATGCACGACCAAGAGACAGGGAAACAGAAATGAGGGTTTATTAGGAGCTTTGGGGTAGTCCCAAGCTCAACACAAAGTCAAAGAGTGTCCAGGAAGTAGCGAACTGCTCCAAACTCCAACAGGAACTGGACTGGATCTGGACCGGGAGGTCCAACAGGAACTGGATCACGGGAACGGGCTCTGGACCGGGGGTCCAACAGGAACTGGACTGGAGGTCGAGCACCCAACTGCGCAGGCAACTGGATCTGGACCGGGAGGTCCAACCGGAACTGGATCACGGGAACGGGCTCTGGACCGGGGGGTCCAACAGGAACTGGACTGGAGGTAGAGCACCCCACTGCGCAGACAACTGGATCTGGACCGGGAGGTCCAACAGGAACTGGATCACGGGAACGGGATCTGGACCGGGGGGTCCAACAGGAACTGGGCTGGAGGCAGAGCACCCCACTGCACAGGCAACGTTAACTGGGAGCAGGGGTACCGCAACACAAAACAGGGGAGACTTGACTGCTACAGGCTGGATATTACAGGACACTGGACTAGGAACCAAGGAGTTAGCCAGGGAAAACACCACAACAGAGCTTTTAGTCAAGTATTACCAGAACCCAGGAGACCATGACACGCACGAACAACGTTAACGAACTGGTGCCGAATAGCAGCCAGCGAGAGGTATAAGTAGGGGAGTGAAATTGAAACCAATCACCAAAAGCATGAGGAATGTAACCGAGAGTGATTGACTAATTGACTGGTGCGGAATGCATGCAGGAAGGGGGAAAGGAGATAGGTTGAACCTAAAGTGAGGGAACAGAGAGAATCAGACAGAAGGGGCACGCCCAGCCTGTAGCGACAGGGAAAACACGGACACAGGGAATCCACCATGACACGGGAGGAAAGGGAAAACCAGGAGAACGGACAGGAAGGGAGCGGGACGTTACACATAAAGCGTTTACAGTGAATGTCGAAGGTACTTTTTCAAAAAGCGCCATTTTACGCTCGCCTCACAAAACCCGCATTGGGCCAAATAACCCAGCCGTTGACGGTTGATGTTTTTGTAAGAAATTGACTTTTCAGGGCTTGATGAAGGTGCCTTTACTGTAAAACAACATTCAGTGCCCTCCACACAATTTCCGGCAGGTCACACAAAGCCTGTACTCACACAGAAATGTAGCAGTAAGCACAAAACGCACACCTTAGAAGCGGCCGTTAAGGCGAGCCACGTTATCGGGTGGATTAGACGTGACCTTTTCCGACAGGACTCCCGCGAATGGGGAACCGAGTGAACGTGCGGTCTGTTCCTTTCCGCCTCTGCGGTCAGTCACTCATTAGTACGGTTCAGCTTTGCCGTGTCCAGTGTTTATTTGTTGCCCCTGTTGCAGTCAGCCGTGTTTGCACTTATCATTTGGTATGGCCGCTTGCGTGACTCCACACCCTTTGCGTTTTGCGCTTCGTACTGGACCTTAAGGAAGTGTGAACTTTGATGTGCTGCTGTTTGGTTTTTTTTAGGTTTTTTTTTTTAACATGGTCCCACTGGCTTTTCTGCACCTCAACCCCCACCCTACCCTCCTCTGTTTCTTTTCTTCCCACCTATCTTTACAGAGGCACGATAAAATCCAAATTATCCCCCTTAATCTCCATTTGTCTGGCCAAGCAGCTGCTGCAGATTTTTCCGGTTGGTCTCTTGACTGCGGTGAACGGGTTCATGCCATCGCCATAAGCCCAGTCAGGGTCTATAGCTTTCCATTTGACCACTTTGTCTATCTATCTGCACGTTGTAGAGTTTCATTAATAAAAGTCAAATGATGTGAGGCTTAGGCCTGCAGTATCGCTCGGTGATTGCTGTGGCCTATTTAGATCAGGGGGAAAAAAAATACTAAAGCCACGAACGGGTGAAATCGTTTTTATGGCTCTGAAGTGCTGAAGCCATTTAAACACTCCTGCACCACACGCATAGCGCTCTCAGTTCCGTGAGGTATTGTGTAAATGGCGTTTTGCCTGGAGTCTGGACCACACAGGTCATGCTCAGGGGATACCGGCAACCTGTCATTGCGATTGCTGCGTCGCAGCCGTTGTCCTACCCTGGCGCTGCTGTTTCATAGCCCAGAGGGCTTTAGCAGTTTCATCTGCCCAGCGGTTGATTGACACCTATAACCACAGGTTGACTTATCTCTCCGTCCAATCAGTGACTCCAATTAAGCTAATCATGACCCCTGTTAGAAAGAAGAGCTGAGTCCCACGGCGTAGTTCTACCATGTAGGTCTCATGCCATGAAATAACATTGTGATCTTGTGAATCAAATCAAGTGTTGCATGCGATATACAGCAATTAAAATGCAGCACTGTAAAACAAAGCCTCTCTTTTAAATGTAAAATAGTGAATTTAAACTATTTTCTACAATATGCATTCCTCTGTGTTCTGGATTTAATCACTGGGATCCTGATGGCAATAGATTCAAAAACAACTGCACATATTCAGCTTAAAGCTGCAGTAGGCAAGTTTGAAAATATACAAGGCAAAAAGACTTCCCCTTTTGCTCTCCTCCCTTCTATCTCTCTCCTAAGCCCCTCCCACCAAATGATGTTTCAGTACATGCGCGGAGACAGGCAGACAGGGAGGGGTTTATTCTACAGGGAGCATATTCTGCTTGTAGATAGTTGTCCTGATTGGTAGCTACATAGCTACATTACATTACATTATAGGCATTTAGCAGACGCTCTTATCCAGAGCGACTTACATACTTCTTATTACATTTATCCATTCATACAGCTGGATATATACTGAAGCAATGCAGGTTAAGTACCTTGCTCAAGGGTACAACGGCAGTGTCCTACCTGGGAATCGAACCTGCAACCTTTCAGTTACAAGTCTAGCTAGCCCTGATTGGTTGGTTTTTAGGACACCGGATTTAGTTTTTTTGACAGTCTAATACAGAGCCCAGGACACTCAAAGAAACCAGATTTTTTCCCAGAACACTTGATTTATTGATAGCTGCTAGGATTTAATGAGTAAATTTAATAATTTCACTAAAATTATATCGAAAAAATCTTGCCTACGGCACCTTTAAGTAAAGCTGTAGTCCGTTTTATTATTATTTTTAACCAGAAATGGTTGAATTTAAATTGAAT
This sequence comes from Ilyophis sp. 1 JC-2022, assembly GCA_022702515.1. Lineage (NCBI taxonomy): Eukaryota > Metazoa > Chordata > Actinopteri > Anguilliformes > Synaphobranchidae > Ilyophis > Ilyophis sp. 1 JC-2022. Next base: position 95,915,041 of record CM040402.1, on the reverse strand, counting down.
CCAGCATAGGTGGAAGCTACTATAGAAACGTGACCTTCAAACAACGGAATGGCAGGTACATGACAATATGTAAATGCCTCCCAGCACCTGTGATTAAAAACAAGCAACTCTGCAAAATGGGAGCAGGGTGACTTCTACAGACAGACAGAAAGGCCCACGTGCACTCAGCACTACTGAGCGCCACTCACCACCCATAAATCACACCCAAACGTTGACTGCTTTGTCACTTTTTCTGGCTGTTTTTTCCTTGTCTCTTTTAATAAAGTCAAAAAGAAGGGTGTTGATGGAAGTACTGAAGGAAAAATTAATACTTGTCAGTTAAATCCCATCAATGTTAATCTACCATGTCCTCAGACGTAGGTGATATTGCAGAGGCACAATTTGTATTTATAACCATGATATCATCTTTCCCCAATTTTCCTTTAATTGATTTTTCCATGGGTAAAAATAACATACTACATACACAATTCATGGAAGTGTTTTTTTCCCCAAAGAGATTGTGTGTGTGCGTGTGTGTGTGTCTGTCTGTCTGCTTACACTCTATTTTTATTGTGAAGACTTGAATTTTCTTTTTCTGCCTTAAGGTGTGTGTGTGGGTGTGCGTATGTGTGTTCCTTTTGTCAAATATTGTGTGTGGATATGTATAGCTGAGTACATGTGTGTGTGTGTGTGTGTGTGTGTGTGTGTGTGTGTGTGTGTGTGTGTGTGTGTGTGTGTGTGTGTGTGTGTGTGTGAGAGAGAGATAAACTATTATATTAAATTGCATTCACTTAGCAAAGCAACTTACCATGGAGGAAATCATCAGTGTATCAGAAGTCTCAGAAGTGGAAAAGTGTGATATCACCAAGAAATCACAGAAACTGACCATTAGTATTGCAAACAAAAGTAAATGGCGCTAAGAGGGAGTTGCTCAAGTGCTGGGTTGAGTAGGAGCTGAGGAAGGGGCAGATAGAAGCAAGCGGGTGAAGGGAGAGAGTTTGCAGAGACTGTGCCGTACGGTGACAGCAGACGTGGAGAGAAGGGTTCTGAAAGGGGAAAAAATAGAAGATGCCGGTCAGAGTACTGGATGAGGGCTGACCACCAGGGTGGATGAGGGGGCGGTTTCTCAGCGTGATGAGGTCACGTGACGAGCAGCTGGTTCCCTGCTCTCTGCGGTCGAGGCGGGTGACTGCAGCAAGGGGAGGTCAAAGGAGCGGATTAGAGGGAGGAAGCCGGCGAGCTGGGAGCTCTCCAGGTGCATGATGAAGTCTCCCAGCAGGATCGCCAGAATCCCCTCCTCTGGAAATGAGCAGAACACCATGTCCAGCTCACTCCCGTTTCCACCCACAGTCAAAAGACCTTAGGGGTTAGGTTAATTGGAGAATAAATTGTCCTTGGTGTATGAATGTGTGAGTGAGTGGTGTGTGGGCCCTGCAATGGATTGGCTGTCCAGGCTGCTCCCCACCCACCCAGATCAGAGAGGGAAATCAGGGAGATCAGAAAAGCAAAATCGGCAAATTGGTATTTGGGAAACAATGCCGTTTTGGTAACAAATGTTCGAAAAAACTTTTTCTATCCTTTGATTACATTGTAGTGCTCATTTCTGGGAGAGATGAGAGTTTCATTTTTGTTTGGTCTGTTTTGTGGTTTCCGCTGTTAAATAATTAAAGCTCAGATTTTAATATTTTCTTTTTGAAAAGGCAAACGAAGTAAGGATGCGGTTTTAAAGGCGACCTGCAAGTTTGGGCAGCAGAGTCAAAAGACGCTTCATGCTTTGTTTTTAAACATTTTTGTCTAGGTGTTAACGTGGCTTGAATCCGAAAGACCAATGTTGCGCTTGTATTTTTGAAGCCATTTGCCCGTGCTTTAAAACATACAACATTTTGAAGGCAATTCGCAAATGTACGTATGTGTTACAGAGAAGTATTTTTTATTATTTCTCATATTTAATTCCCAAAATGAGCGGTTTGTTAGTTTCAGTAATTCTAGCAAAAAGGCACACCTGTGGGTGATTGAGTGTGAAAGAGCTTTCTTTGTTAATTGGCTACTTTTATAAAGTGTTTGTGCTTTATTCAGATGAATATGAAGGAAATAAAGCTTGTTTTCTTTATGTTGTGTCAGTGTTTCTTCTATTTATGGACAGTGAAGAAACATCAGACATAGTGCAGAGTAGCAACCGCTCTACGTCTGGCCCATAGCTGATTGTTAAACTATGATGATCCATTTGGACTAAATGCACTGATAATAGGTAATTACACCTGTTATGTAACCCACTCTTGATGCTTTAATGATTACCTGTCAGTTATAAGAATGAAATTGGTTGGACATATGCAGAAATTTTCACATATTAATGTGCTTTTGTCATTTCTTCTTTTAGCTGTTGTACACCTGCTTTGACCTGGCAAGACGGAAGAAGCGAGGCTGTTGTGGATGATGGGTACAATCTAACATAATTGGGTATGAACTTGAGCCCTGACTCGTTGACTCACGTTATGTCGACATAACATAATTTGGGTAGCAAACTATGGGCCTGATGTACTAAGACCTTTAGCGTGTGCAAACCATTTTAGCATACGCAAAACTAATAACAAAACGAATGATTGGTGCAAAACAAATACCATGACCAGTCATTGGTCATGTTCTTGGTTTTACATGTGCTAAAAGGTTTTGCACATGCTAAAGGTCTTCGTAAATCAAGCCCCATGCCTTTTGAACATTGTAGCTAGCTGTCATCTTAATGAGCTTTTCATTTCTGAAAGGTTTATTTTTCAATTAATTATATTTTATTTCCAGAATTATTTTCTAAATTTGTGAACAAATTCTACATCGGATATTCTCAAATTCCTCTTCAGTACTGAGTAGGATAAAATATTTAGTATTTTTATTCTAGTTTCTTTAACACAAAAAACCAGCTGAATGAGGTTTTTTTTTTATTTATAGAAAAGGTTTTTAAAGTTTTTTAAGACTTTCACCAACTCATTAGTCTCCCTGCTTAATTGTAGTCTCCTCAGCACTTTGTTTTGTGCATGCTAAAAACACCGGTCAAAAGAAGGACTTTTACTTACACGGAAGAGCAGTAAAGCAGGCGTGCAGGATCCATCATACAACTCACTGAAGTAAGTCCCATTTATTACACATCCATTTATTATGCTGTATAACATTTGTTTACTATTGACAGTTTACTGTGTCATCTCCTTTACTGCAAACAACAGCAATACTCTTTTTTTTGTGTGTGTGTGTGTGTGTGTGTGTGTGTGTATGTGTGTGTGTGTGTGTGTGTGTGTGTGTGTATGTGTGTGTGTGTGTGCGTGTGTGTGTGTGTGTGTGTGTGTGTGTGTGTGTGTGTGTGTTTATGGGTGTGTGTATGTATATATATGCATGCGTGCACACAGTGGTGTAGTTCACATGGGAGACTATCTCTGACAGTCTCTCTTTGTTTTGATCATGTAACTATACCATAGAGAGCCAGACTGTGCTTTAAAGTACAGTGTGACTTTGTGTATGTATTAATCCAAGCTTTTACCAATCCCATACTGCAAAAAACTTTCTTATGTACAACTGTATTCATTTGTACATGTGCACATTTATGTACAAACCCCAATTCCAAAAAAGTATGTAAAATGCACATAAATGCAGAAAGCAGTGATTTCTAAATTTTCTTTTACATATATTTAATTGAAAACAGTACAAAAAAAAGATATTTAATGTTTTACCTTATGAACTTGATTTTTGTAAAGATACACTAATTCCGAATTTGATGCCTGCAACACATTCCAAAAAAGTTGGGACATGGGCAAAAAAAAGACTGGGAAGTTCAAAAAGCACCTGTTTGGAACATTCAACAGGTAAACTATCTAGGTGATGCTATCATGATTGGGTATAAAAGGGTATCAAAGACTCCTGATATTTTATTTTCAGGTACTCTTACAACCGATACTATAACCTCTCTGAATTTGAATGGATCTCTATGGGAATTGGGGGGTAGGACTAGATTAAGATGTAAATTACACAGGAATAATATGAAACCCATGGTTGGCTAAAAGTCATGAAGGGTCTGAGGTATCAAACGAGCCTCCAACCATCACTCTGCTGCCAGATATGCAGTAGATATGAATGGATCACTTTAAGGGTTGTTTCTCCTATCTCATTTTCTTATTGAACTCTATGGAAAAATAGTCAGGAGATACTAATACAACTACTACTACTACTACTACTAAGAATAATAATAATCATAATAATAATACTGAAACTTTAAAATCAAGTTTCGTAATGATGAATAAACACACTGGAAACATGCCATATTAAATATAACATGATTATACTGACCTCTGGCCATTAAATGCACAGTGATGGACAGCAAGCTCACATGCACAGACACGCGCTCACATGCACAGACACGCACACTAACATATTTGAAGCTAAAGGTCTGCCAACTTGTTAAGTCCTCTGTCATCTTCCATCAGAGTGTTTACATGTTCACATTGAAGTAATAATCTTATTAAAATAATCTTTAACTCCCATTCAACGACAACCCCTATGAAGTTCAGTAAATATGACATTAGATTTCTGAGAGAGCCTAAGGTGACAATGTCATTAAATTTCCTAATAATTCCCTGTGCATAAGACTTAAGGTCATTGTCAATATCTCATATTATAAAATTATTCATTATATATTATTGTTCCTGAAGATACATACCCTGCTGATTAAAATCAGCTTCTTTTTTCCTATGATTGATATCATGTAACATTTGTTATAACAAACATGTTACAATACCATATTGCCAGATTTCTGACTATTGCTATATATTAATAACACACGACTCCATACATCTTAGCAGTAGACTGCCAGCTCTTAATTATATATTCTCCGTGTGTACACTTGTATACATGCAGTATATTTTGTTGTACATAGTGGACTAATGAGATAATAATGCTACGTCCTCATCTATGTCATTGAGGCGGAAGAGATATTCCGTGGCGGCCCCTTGGTGATTTACTCATTCTGCCAAGCCCCTTTCTAGAAAGTTCTATTCCAACAATGAGTTTAAAGTCTCTTCTTTCACAGCAGTATCAGGTCACGGGGGCAATGAATTATGGGGGGAAGGAGGGGGGTAAGGGGTTTCTGAGTCTGAGCGCAACAGGGAAACATTGCAGAACATCCCATTTGAATTGTCTTTTTCGCCTGCCAAAAAACTTATTAACCGTCTGCAATACAAAACAAGCCACAATTCAACTGTGGATTGATATATATTGAAATCTAAGCTAAGGGTACACAGGGTTTTTTGACATTTCACCACATAGCTGGACCCATTTACTGCTATCAATATAACACTGCATAAAAATGATCAGTCCTTCACACGTCTGAACTCGTGAACAGGAAGTTGATCTTGCAGCACACGCAGCAAGATACTGGTAAAGTATCGGCAGCCCGTCCCCTTACCACAGGAGTCCCCCAGGGCTCTGTCCTTGGTCCCCTCCTTTTCTCCATCTACACCAAGTCCCTTGGCCCTGTTATCACTGCTCATGGTCTTTCTTACCACTGCTATGCTGACGATACTCAACTCTTTCTCTCCTTCCCACCCTCTGACACTCAGGTATCAGCCCGCGTCTCCGCTTGCCTGAGAGACATCCAGAGCTGGATGGACAACCACCATCTCAAGCTCAATCCTGGCAAGACTGAGCTCATCTACATTCCTGCTCTAACCTCTCCTCCTCTCAATCTCTCTATTTCCCTAGGGGACACTCCACTGACCCCAACGCCCTGTGCCAGGAACCTCGGAGTCGTGATGGACAACAGGCTGTCCCTCTCCGAGAACATCGCAGCAGTAACCCGGGCATGCAGGTTCTTCCTGTACAACATCAGGAGAATCCGCCCCTTCCTCACCACCCACTCAACCCAGCTCCTGGTCCAAGCAATGGTGCTGTCCCGCCTGGACTATTGCAACTCTCTCCTGGCTGGCCTGCCAGCATCGGCCATTAGACCCCTTCAGCTTATCCAGAACGCAGCAGCGCGCCTGGTCTTCAACCTCCCCCGACACTCCCATGTCACCCCCCTGCTCATCGACCTCCACTGGCTACCGGTGATGGCTCGCATCAAATTCAAAACATTGGTGCTCGCCTTCCAGGCAGTCCGAGGATCTGCCCCCCCATACCTCCAAAAACTAATCAGACCTTACACACCTGCCAGATCCCTGCGCTCCGCCTCCTCAGGACGACTGGTACCCCCCCCTCTTCATGCTAGCACCCGGTCTCGACGTCTGTCTGTCCTGGCCCCACGGTGGTGGAATGAGCTCCCCGTGGAGGTCAGAACAGCAGAAAGTCTGACCGCCTTCAAGCGCAGATTGAAGACTCACCTCTTCAAGCTGCACCTCTCTCCTCCCCTCCCTACCTCCCTGTGACTATTGTTATTAATGTTGTGTAATTCCCCCCCCCCCCCAAAAAAAAAAAAAAAAAGCCCCAATCATACTGACTGCGCCTAGTACTTAGATTCATATTTGCCTTTTTAGGGTTGTTTCTATAACGTTCTTGTTCCTAGTTTGAAAATGCACTATGTACGTCGCTCTGGATAAGAGCGTCTGCTAAATGTCTATAATGTAATGTAATGCAGCCAGGAGAACATTTGATTGACGCTTTGTGAAGGTTGAGTCTTCGTCTGCATTTTGCTGTAGATTCACTGAATGGTAACGTGCTAATGTGATAAAACATATTTTAATTGTAATGCATGTTAATTAAGTAGGTGCACATGGCTGTTTGATTAGAAAAGTGGTTCTCAAGTTCGGTCCTGGGGGACCCCTGTGTATGCTGGTTTTCATTTAAACCAATCTCTCGCTCAATTAAGGTCGTTGAATACATCCGTTTAAGTTCTTTCATAATTCTTCCTTAAGCTTGTTAACATAATGCGGGCTTGGCTCGTTATCATTTGCTTTGTCTTTGAATTCTTCATTATGTACATGGTTAGTTTTAGTAGGCATTTGCCCACACTTTCACAAATTGTTGATTCACATCAGTCATTAATTTGATGAGTTTAATTATATTATTTCATTTTTGATTAATTTTTAATTAGCTTAATTTAATAATTGAAAGAATTATGTCAACTTTATGTAATCGTTTGTAGTATATCACAATTTCAATTTGGGACTTTTATTCTTTATGGAATGCATAGATATTTCTGACATAATGAGTGTAAATAATCCCTCAAAACATGAAAAATTGACAGTTTGTTAAAATGATTGGATTGCAATTATGGTTGGAAGGAAAAGCAGCACACACAGGGGTCCCCCAGGATCGAGCGTGAAAACCACTGGCTTAGAACAGGGGTGTCCTAATCAAATCCTGGAGGACAGCAGGGCCTGTAGGAATTTGTAGCTTCCTTTTAATTCATCATCCAATTAAAACGTTGAGCACAAGGTGTGTGGATTATTTAGCAAAGCAACTACTTGAAATGAATCGCCGGGGGGCTGAAATGCTCTGAAAACCACGCAGGTACTGCGGCCCTATGCAGGCCTGGAGTCTGACAGTCATGGTATAGAGCAGGGGCGTCCAATCTTATCCGGTGTGGGCTGGTGTGGGTGCCGGTTTTAGCCCAGCACTAAGGGCACGTTTACACTATCACTCTGACGTGACCTGATACCGATTTTTTTTCCTACACACCTGACACCGATAGGATTTCATTGTTCCAAGTGTAAACACCAGAAAAAAAACACATGGTATCTCATTTTATGAGATTGGATGCAGGCCTTCTTCAGATGTGATATTAAATGGCGATACAATTCCGATCGCCAACATCCGACCTTGAATTTAAACACTCAGATCAGATTTTAACTCCCAAAGTGGGACATTAAATACAGATTTGTTGGTAGTTGGTTAACACAAATGAAAGTTTTTTGCTCTTTTGTTTTTATTTATTTACATTGGGTAATATATAACAAATGCACATTTTATTGTATCCTGCACAAAATTATGGCTTCTAAGTATTTCAAAACTTTCTTATCAATCGAGTATTTTGCTATCCATGTTTTATTATTGCTTTTTCTTTTCAAAGAGAAATCAAACCCACTGGAGCCTATTTTTATTAATAGTTTTATGCTCAGAAAACAGAAACATATGATAGATAAGCAATGTGATCTCACCAGAATTTATGGTCCACAACTGCTTGTAAGATCACTGATTGCCAGTCTTTGCGATTACAATAATCGCTGTGGTTCTCATTCTGGGCTATGATGGGGATATGAAACCCATCAACTGCTCGCACATGCTGAGGGAACTTCCAGTTCTCTTTTTAAAGCCATCGATGACTTCCAGGAGTTGATCTGATCACCTTGGGGCAATTGTATGTATTCGCTAAAAAGATTACTTTGTTGGGCCTGAAGAACTGCACAAATGGTCAAACACACCGAGGATGTTCTTATGCCAAAAAGGTGTGCAATAGTCCGATATCCAGCACCAGTAGCGAACCACCACAACCCTACTCCTACACGGTTCCTGACTGAAATGGTCTGCCCAAAAAAAAAAATAAAGTTCAAAAAAAAAAAAAAGTACTTTGTCAGGAAAGACAACGGGAAAGATGAGGGCACAAATACCCCGTTCTCATTATAAAAAATTCCAACAACTGGGAGAAGGAGAGCACAATGAACACGGTCCCTCCTGACTCTAAGGGGGAGTGTCAGGTTCGGAGAACCAGGCGCGACAGCTAAGGAATCTAAAAGTGTAAACCGTAGTTTACACCGCTGAAGCGGACGGATCCGCACAAGGAGAAGAAAATGGAGACAAAAATAGAGAATGAAAAACACTCCAGGCAAAAAAAATATAAAAAAGGGTGAACTCGAGAACCCAGTAAAATGAAAATACCTCTTGCTCACAATACGAGAAAGCGAAATAAATCGCAGTATGAATAAACAAATGAGAAGCAAAAAAGGGAAAATAAAGAAATCTCTCACTCTCAATACGAGAGAGCACTAGAGAGGTAAACAAAACAAAAAAATAACAGCAATCTCTCAACGAGAACAGAAGCGAAAACCAAAACGAAGCATGTGAGAAGCAGTCGCTTTGCATCTATACCTTACCGGCTACCATGTCAAGTAGAATGACAACACTCAAGTAACAAAGAAAGCCACAGTGTTTATATGGCCAACCAGTAACGAGGACAGGTGCAGAGAATTAAGAATGTCAGAGCGAAAACCTGGAGCAGAGGATGGAAAAAATAAAGCAAGAGCGCCCTCTAGCAGCTCCGAGGGGGAACGACCACGGAAATAAAAGAAGGCTCAAAACCCGTGACAGACTCCTGCTGTGCATCCAAAGCCTTCTCTCATGGAGGGAGCAGAGATCGATGCAGCAAATATTAAGGCACCGTATGTGATAGCCCTTCTTTTCTTCTTTAGTATGTACATAACCTTTTAGTGTAAAACCGCTGCAAAGTTTTATAAATGAGACCCCTGCAGTGTAAACGTTGCCTAAGCCACTCGATTCTACAAACCACAATTCCAAAAAAAAGTTGGGACAGTTTGTAAAATGCACATGAAAGCAGAAAGCAGAAAGCAGTGATTTGTGAATTCTCTCACATATATTTAATTAAAAACAGTACAAAGAAAAGATATTTAATGTTTTGCCTTATCAACTTTATTGATTTTTGTAAATGCACGCTAATCCCAAATTTGATGCCTGTAACATGTTCCAAAAAAGTTGGGACAGGGGCAAAAAAAAAGACTGGGAAGTTCAAATAACACCTGTTTGGAACATTCCACAGGTAAACAGGTGATGTCATCATGACTGGGTCTAAAAGGATATCAAAATATATCTTATTTTCAGGGGCTCTAACAAGCGATACTATAACCTCTCTGCATTTGAATGGATCTCTATGGGAATTTGGGGGTGGGACTAAATTACGCGGGAATGGTATGGAAACCATTTGGCTGAATGGCTGTAAGTCATCAAGGGTCTGAGGTATCAAACGAGCCACAAACCATCACTCTGCTGTCAGATATGCAGTAGATATGGATGGATCACTTCAAGGGTTGTTTCTTCTAACTAATTTTCCTATTGAACTCTATGGAAACACACAGGGGCGCCGCTAGAGATTCTGGGCCCCATGACAGAATATAATTTTGGGGCCCCCCACACCTAAACCACCCATCAACCTAGAAAACCCAGTTGAAGTTGATGAACTATTGATGCACTGCAAGAAATCCAATGATGGCCATCTTTTGTAAATTTAATTGAAATTTACAGTGAATACAGGAATCAACAATCCAGCAAAAAAAATCTCAACATTCTTTAACTTAAGATCAAGATTTGAACAACACAAGGACAAAAGTATAAATTAAATGAAGATTTTAACCCAATTATAAAAGTATAAATCACACAAAAAGTAAAAATATAATTTCAATGTGGTGTTGTATGTCTGACAACAGGGACCTCGATGGAAATAAGTTTCTTTTTTAAGGACTTTAACAAGTTTAATTCCCTGACAATCTGTGTTTTTAATGTATATGATGTACGCATATATGTTTTAAATGACGTTTTGTTTAATAAAATAAAATAAAATCAAAGCTAAACACCGGGCCTTCTTGGTAGCAAAATCTTTAATAAGATCCTTGAAATCTAGTGATAAAGCCAACTTGCTTTCAATTGACAATATTGCAAGATTGTTCAACCTCTCTTGAGACATTGTTGATCTCAGATAGCTCTTGATCAGTTTCAGTTTGCTGAATACCCTTTCTCCACCGGCAACGGTAACTGGGAGAGTGCAGAAAATCCTAAGGGCAATGCAAAACTCTCCAAAAATGCTCTGGAGTTCCATTTTATAGATTGCATTCAGGAGTGCAAGAGAGCTACAGTCAGAGGGGAAAGTGGCTTCTTTCCTTTTTCTTTTCTCTTTTGAGACCCTGACTTTGGCTTTGCCTTTGACGACATTTTGACGATATTTGCGCTAACGTTCATCTACGATTCTAGGCGGCTCGCACGCTCTGGACTGAACCATGCAATGAATAAAGAGAGGGGTAAAATAAGGCTTCATTTTGTCAGACATAGAGAAACAAAACTCCAGTTTGTTTCTTTTGTGACTTTTTTTAATACATAGAATTATAATTTGAAGTCGGCTACATTAACTTAAAAAAAATAAAAAATAAAAAATAGTGTTCTCTACTCTAGGGTCCCTGTCCGTGCTGGGCCCTTAGAATCGTCCTAACTTACCCCCCCCTAGCGGCGCCCCTGGAAACACAAGTCAGGAGAAACAGCCCTTGAAGTGATCCATCCATATCTACTGCATATCTGGCAGCAGAATATACTCAGCGACCCCGGAAGTAAGTACAGTATATCATGCGGGGGCTTTAAGTATACTTACTACATCTAGATAAAATGTTGCCTATTTAAATACTTTCTTGTCCTGTCTACTCAACAAGCCTACTCAATAGTATGGAAGGGTGTTGATTCTGACCCAGCCTGAGAGTCCATCTGTTTACTCGTTCAGAATTATTTTATATCAGGGGTCTCAAATTCCAGTCCTGGAGGCCCACAATCTCTTCTGCATTTCTGGAATTTCCTTTCAGTGGCCGATTTAGGCCTTTGATACAAGGTGTACAGACTCTTCAGCCAAACATTGACATAAATTAAGCACTTAAGTGCAGGAACACATCAAACACCAGCAGATACAGCCACCCTCCGGGATTTGAGTTTGAGATTCCTGATTTACATGAATAGTATTCTTTGTAGAACGGCTCCTGTTACTGTTTTTAGGGCCAGCATCGGCCGGCACTGTCACGATATGCTGGGCCGGCCCTAGCCTTTTAGTAGCCCTAGGCAAGATCTGTAGATGGCGCCCCCCCCCCTTGTCACCTCACACTCCATTTTCCAAATTGTCACGTACTTAACAGCTTTTTTTTACTCAATACTACTTAATACTACTCAATAGTAGGCAAGTGCGCTGATTCGGACACGGTCATGGAAAAAACAAGGAATTCTTATGGGAGAAATAAATATCACCCCAAATTACTGAGATGCAGGGCTGTTTGTAGACTGCTTTGATTGGGGGTGATTAAGAGATGTTGGTGGGGCACAACAGGGAACAAAGTAACGGGGGTGTGGGGGTCCTCCCCCAGAAATATTTTGAGCCTTTTAAAACTAATTTCCTGCATTTCTACACAACCTCACACATGGCATTTTCTAAAATAAAATGTTTAATTTATGAACATCTTCGGAGAAGATATAACCCCCCCCCCCCCCTTATAGGAGCACAATTGATAAAGTTAATTTTCTCATGTATTTACCACTCATTCTTAGAGGACATACAATATTTTCACTAACTATATTACAACACTTTTTTTTGGTTCTGATTCACAATCCTACTTTTAATTGTATACAGATTCCTGCACGCTACATGAGATCACAACATCAGTCTTCTGTTTCTTTCCGCAGAAAACACGTAGCTACAAATTCATCCATGTCAAGAGCTGACGTAATGGCCTCATCATGTAAATAATTAAGTTTTTTTTTCCGCCCGTGTAAGATGATGCGGCGGTAGGGGGTTAAGAAACTATATCAGTTTATATATGATATCACTCTATTGCATAATGAAGGTGATGTGATTATTACGTTTGTGCTTTTAATTTAAAAAAAAATTTAACAAATCTACTCGTTGTAGTTTGCTACTTGGCTATACCCCATAACGTGTCTGTACTGCACCATGAGCCACATCTGGACTTCAGATTTATTTTTAAAAGATAGAGATGACAAAAAACATGTAATGAAAAATCATACCGAAAACAGCTGCCGGTTTTGAAGAGCCTATCCCCACCGTGTATCGTGACCACTGTTAGTTGAGTATACCCTCTGGTTAGTTGTATACCTTTGATTGAATCAATGTCAATAAACACAGTCATTAGACTTACCTCTGTATTTTCCTCCTTCTCCTTTTTTCTTTTTATCCCCTGTGCACCAGAAGTCTTGGTGTTGAATGTTCATGTTGAAAACCAACCATTCTAATTTCGAAGTCGAAACGACTCTGCCCTCCAATCACAATGCTGCTGTGAAAACAGCTGGGCAAAACCAAAAAACGATGGAGGGGGGCGTCGTGGTGGGGCGCCACTAACTTTTATTTATCAAATTCTCAAAACATCAAATTTGGATTTGGAGGGGGGGGTGTATTCTTGACATATATATAAATATATCTCTCCACAAAAAAATCTATCAATAAAAATCCTGGTTTGGCGCCCCCTGGCGTGATGGCGCCCTTGGCGACCGCCTATACCGCCTACTGAAGACCGACCCTGCGCATATGCCACAGTTTCCTATAGGACCCCTCCCACCCCACCCCCTTCCATAGGCCGTCTATAAAGGAAAGGCAAGTTGTTATACATTTTAACCTGAATTTGTAACACGCACAGTACACAAACACAACACACACACACACACACACACACACATAAACAATGAAATCAATTGTTACCTAAAAGCACTGAGTGAACAAAAGTTGCTTTGTTACGTTCAACAGACAATTTTCATTACTGTAAATTCATTGAATTTTTTATATCACTCCAAAACAGCAGTACCGCAGAAAGAAACTCTGTTGTCTAATTGATCCCCTTGTGGAGAGGAGGTTGGTTCCCGCCATGGTGCTTTCTGTTCTATTATTCTGTCTCTGCCTGTAACCCTCTTCTCTTACCCTGTCTGTCTGAATTAAATTAAAGGCATAAGGAGGTGGACTGCCTGTTAAAGTAGGCACCCTCTCTTTATGTGGAATGTTCCATGGAGGTGGTGGTGGTGGTGGTGGTGGTGGGAATCAACAAAGTAAAATTTCCTGAATGCTCTGACCTGCTTTTCGCTTATTTTGGGGGGTAGAATGCAGCTTGGTAGGTTGAGTTTTTTCAGTCAGGCAGAACATTTCTTCCATTGTCCTGGATAGACGAGGGAAAGTTCTTTTATGAGGGTCTGCTATGACCAAATTATTCTTCTGTATTTCAGTGGCAAGCTACATCCTTGAGTGGGCCTTCTATTGGAACGACTGTTTACCATATACAGCCATGCCTTTGACACCAAACCCCAGTCACCTACCAAAAAGGAACCGATGAGTCTCCGGGTAAGGGGATTTCAAATTTTAATCCGCCATCTTTTGAATGTGGTTATCCATGAATTTCACAGGGAAGGTAAAGGGGCCCCCCTCTTTGTCACTACAACTTGCTTCAATGCACAAAAGGCTTTAAACTTCTCTTCTCTGTGGTTCAACTCATGAGTGAAATATTTTGCACTTTCAAACTGTCAGAGCACCATGAAGGCCGTCAGAGCAAATTATTGTGGTTGTCCATGTCTTCCAAATGCATATCTTCCTTGGTATGTTTGCCAAATCATACAACTTAATTGTGTGTGTGTGTGTGTGTGTGTGTGTGTGTGTGTGTGTGTGTGTGTTAAATTTCCAGACATCTGCCTATTGGGGCAGTACAGAGTAGAGACAGTATTAACCGAGCCAAGATAAAAGCCATATAGAGGCCCTCTTCTCTCTGACCAACCATTCATTTATTCAGCCAATGCATTGTATTTATTTTTTTTGCAAAATATAGTACAATTTCTTTTGTATTGGATGTAGCACAAAGTTGCTTTGACTAAAAGTTTCTGCCAAATGTACTAAATCTTCGATAATACTACTGTCTTACAAGGCAAGTGTTACCCATTGAAAAATAATGGATGTGTACATTTGTATTTAACTTAACATCCTAAAAAATGCAATTTGCAGCAGTGCTAACTCTAAGCTTGAAGGGGAAACATCTATAGCCATTTAAAAATATTTTTTATAGGCAATACTGATAAGACTGCAAAGCAGATTTGGGTACCTTTTTCATTTTAGGTAATTGTTACATCATTCATTTTTACTTGATACATAATGTATTAATCTAAGCACAGTTGAATCCCTTATTATCAATTCAAATTTATTTTCATCATTTGATTTGTGCAAAAATATGTCCCAAAAATGTCCCAAAATATTGCTTTGTTGATTAGGGATTTAATTATCCATTTCAGTAACTGGTTCTATCTTTCTGTAACAGTATTAAAGGAATGCATATGTAACTATTAAACATAGGTGAGTTTTGACTAACAAAATGAGCTAGGCTTGGTCTACGTGTACCTCTTAGCCATATCACAACTTTATTTACACATAGTGTGAGTGTTAATTTGGTTCAGAGAAATTCCAATGTGTCATATCTTAATTGGGAACAAATGTGTGTGTGCACAGCAGAGTGTTAGGACAGTGGCACATGTTGTGTTGTTTTGGCTCTGTACTCCAGCACGTTGCATTTGAAATGGAACAGTGACTATGAGGTTAAAGTGCAGACTTTCAGCTTTAATTTGAGGGTTTTTACATCTATATCGGGTGAACCGTGTAGCAATTGTAGCCATTTTTACACATAGTCCCATAGAGATCCATTCAAATGCAGAGAGATTATAGCATCGCTTGTTAGATACATTGTCACTACCATAACAGCATAAAAAGCTATAATAAAATGGCAAAAATCATCTTGATTATTATAATGAATTTTACATGAGTAAAACACTGTTTTAAAAATGTATCTAGCTTCTTTGCAAGTTGTAGTGATAGCAACATAAATCAAAAATGTTTTTTTTGTATGCATAAAGTTGATCATGTAATTTTCCTATGTCCTGACTGACTGAAGCACATATACATTTACTTACATATAATATTAGATTTTTAATTGATTACATAACATACTCTAATTTTAACAGACTATCAGATGTTATGGTAGTGACCTGAGTGTTACGGTAATGTGAACCTTTTGTTTGCTAAGCTGCAAGTCATAACATGCCTAATGATTTTAATATAATCAAATAATATATTTAGCAACTAATTAAATACAAACAGCTGTTAAGAGGATGTCTCACACATGTAAGCGGCTGTGGTTGCAGACGATTGGCTATCCCAAATTGGGATGCAAATTGGAGATGCTTAGCCCCATGTTGGGCGCCACATTTTTATTGGTTTTAATCATTGAAAAACCATCTATTTCAGGCCATATTAGGACTACACGTGTATCACAAAACTGCCTTGCAAAAAATACATGACCCAATTGTGCCTATGAACTTGTAAAGTGTAACATGCTTCTGCGTACTGCATAGAGAACAATCCAGATCAGTCTGGCCATCTCGTAAAATCTGAAGCCTCACTGATAAAGCCAAAACTAAGAGAAGAAACAACACTCGTTTAAATGGGTTACAAAGCTAAGGACACAGTGCAATGCAGTTAGGTTGAATCTGGTCCATAGTGTACATTAGTCTGCAGCTGAACATTCTGGTCGTGGGCCGTTTTACATGTTATGGCACTATGCGGCATGCATGACTGATTTGATTTTCAAGTAATAAAATGAGAAAAGCAGTCGACAGGCTACATGCAGAAATTTAAAACGGGTCCAAGGGGTCAGCGGAAAAAACATCTTTGGCCTAGTGGTTCTCATGTCAGCATTGGACAATTGTGTTGTAATTATGCATATCACAAGCATATTTTATGTAACTGTGGCTGGTAGGAAAAAGAAAAAAACACAAGCTTGAAAGATCCGTTCGAAGCAATTCCTCAGATGCTGACACTTCCGTATGTGCAGAGCTAATTTCCCGCTAATGTCCGTACCTCCTCTGTCAATTATTCATGAAGTCAAGCTGCATCTTTAAAAATATTCCTCTGTAGGAATTTGTCTTGCATCCCCACCCCACATCCAGCCCCCCCATCCAACCACCCACCAGACACAAAGGCCCACAGCTGAGGCCCAAATACTCATAGACGCACAAGGAATCAAAACATCTTCATATTGTACTAGTGATTGGCATTACTGTGTCGTGCTTCTGAATTTCACGTCTGTAGAAATCTGATAATCATTCTCTCGTCTGTGTTTTCATAACTGTACTTACGATCTAGGCCCATTATATCAGCTGCAGAATCTCTTGTCAGTTTTATTTTCTCAGCTGAAATTTTCTTCATTTGTTTAAACTATTTGTAAGCTTGACTTCAAAGCACTTGGAAACAAGGGATACAAGTGTGAAAAAAGCCACTGCACATTTTACGAAGCAGGTACACTTTATGGCACTCGTGTATATATGTGTGTTTGTGTGAGTGTGGGTGTGGATGTGGGTGTGTGTTTCACCAAAGCTTGTAGGTGGGTGGTCCTAAAGACTACAGTATCAAATTTGATGTTGGATGAAATAAAATAAAATAAACAATTTTGTTATCCCATTTTTTTATGTTTTCATTTCATGGTTTTTGAAGACTAGCCATCATTATCTCCTACAGTTGATTTCTATACAAAATAATGGTTTGTACCTCTGCCACACACACATACACACATTATGATGAATCTATTTATTAGCTAGCTTTAAACATGTGGTGTTTCTTTTTTTATTTTTTAAACACCTGCAGCTATTGGCTTGTAGCTTCAGCACTGTGTCAATATTTGAACACAATTTGAAACCAGGGGGTTACCATTGATCCTGTCCTCTTTAACGTAGGCTCCGACTCCAGAAAGCGAGAGTCGGTCGGCACTCACAGCCTTGCCTGATTAAGGAACAAATTGATTTGATCTGACTTTGCTTTTCTTATTTTTGTTTGGTCTTTGGACACCATGACCCCCCCACCCCACCCCCCTTTAGAGCTGCGCACCTCTCTTACATTTTTCACTATTGTTATCCCAGCTGTTGCTGTGAAAAGTTCTGGACTCTCTGTCTCCAAAATGCTGTTTTCCCAGCTGCCCTCCAAGGCTTACATTTTCCTGGACAGATGTGCTATGGAATGCTTTCGCACGGTTTACAGTGGCTCCGCCTCCTGGGCCAAGTCCCAACGGATAGTGTCAATCATGTCCACAGGACTGGGGGTTGCAAGTGGCGGGCTGTGTGGATTGTAAATGGTATTAATCCATTCATATCAATATTTTTCAGGGGCTGCTGGGTGGCACTTCCTGTTAAGGCACCGTTCCAGTGTGTTTATGGGCCCCGTAATCTACTGTCTCTTAGAATAGAATAGAATATAATATAATAGAATAACTTTTATTTTCCCATTAGGGAACTTCAGTTGTAGCCATCAGCAACAAGAAAAAAGACAGACAACACACAAACCAACATATCAAATAAAAACATTCAATAGAATTATTGCATTCATCAAACTAATTAAGTGAATTAAAGTGGAATACCCTCCAGCCAAACGTCATGATTAAAAATAGCCCCTGCTGTCCCGAGATGTCCAGCGTTATCAAGCAGTCCAACACACAAACTGACAACAAAATACATTCAAATTAACAAACACAAACACGAGAGACAGCTGGACTACATGTTGCTCTTACAGCGCCACGTGACATCTTTAAGGCCATGTTCTACTGCATTGAAGGTCTGCTTTCTGTTCAGGCACTGTTTAATGCATGGATGGGCCCCATAGTCTGTTACCTGTTAAGGCACTGTTTAGTGCATGGATGGGCCCCATAGTCTGTTACCTGTTAAGGCACTGTTTAGTGCATGGATGGGCCCCATAGTCTGTTACCTGTTAAGGCACTGTTTAGTGCATGGATGGGCCCCATAGTTTGTTACCTGTTAAGGCACTGTTTAATGCATGGGATGGGCCCATCTGTGTCTACCTGTTATTAGGCACTGTAGGTGCATGATAAAGCCCATAGTCTTGTTACCCTGTTCAGGCTGTGTTTTGCATGGATGGGCTTCATAGTATGTTACCTGTTAAGGCACTGTTCTAGTGCTGCTGTGATGTCCGCTGGTTTTTGTATGTGTTCCTGCACTTAAGTGCTTTGGTTAAGTCACTGATTGGCTCAATCGTCTGAACACCTGGTTTCCAGTGCCTAAATTGAATGTTGATTGTAAGGAAATCACAGAAACCTGCAGAGACTGCAGCCGTACAGGACTGATACCCCTGGTTTGATACCCCTGGCGAAAGGCGTTCCTTTTAAACCGCCTAGATGTCCTTGGGAAGCCGTTATCCCCCTCATTGGATACGTTTATACGTGACAACGAAGCTCCTGTTTCTCAAGCTGCATTGTTTTCAGGCGGAATGGCCCAAGGTTTTCAGACTTATCAGAAATGGTAGGGGTTTCTTCCTCAGTCTAAATGCATTCGCATTAGCCCCCTTGATTAAAGCCCCTCATTGCTTTTCCTGAGCTTTGTGATTGTAAAGTCGTAGGGTCGATTGTCGGAACGTGAGCGCGTGCAGTCATTACACAGCCAGGAGATTCGCTTTCTCCCGCTATGCTTTGATTATCAGACTGTTTTTAAAAAAATACAATGAACTTTACTTTTAAATCTTACACTCTTCTGACATATTTCATTTTGATTTCCCCTGCCCTATACAGAGAGAAGAAAAAGTATTTTCAGAGGGGAAAAATGAATTATTTTACAAGAGACTGACTTCTAAAAGGTGACCATTTTTTTCATCTATTGGTCTTTTTCTATGAACAAATGGTTTCCAGCAAGAGAGTCTCAGGGTAACAGTTCAGTGCTTTGTGAGTTCTATTTCAGCGCAAGCTTTATGGAACACGTATGAAGGAAAGTATGAATGAAATGGCGACTTATTTTTATTTAGTCATATTCTTTTTATTAACACTGGCACTGCTTGCCCATGGCATGCCATCTCCAACTAATCTGCTGCATCTCAAGTCGAATAAAATGGATAGTTCCTGTTGCCATAGCGACAAACTATTGACGAAAATGTACCGTTGACCAAATAAAGGGGGGAGGGGGGGGTGGTTAGACATTCTGTTCAGTGCATTTCACATACTGTATGTATCCAGTCACCGATGTGCCTCCTACACCAACGCCCACACCTGGAGCACTCCACTGTGCTCAGCCGTCACTCACTGATCACCTTATACCGGCTGTCAAACTCAAGTCCTATAGGGGTCGCAGTGTCTGCATGGGTTTCTTTTTTAATCAGCAGGCTTGAACTAAGGGTGTATGGACTCTGTAGCGAGTCATTGACTTCAATGAAGCTCTTGTGTGGAAAAGAAGCAGACGCTGCTCCCTCCAGGACTGGAGCCTGACGTCCCTGTCCTACGGGCTACTACAGACCTAAATCTGCAGGGCTCAGCCTGTGCCCAATGTGAGTGCCCGCTGTTCCCACAGAACTACTCTGGTTTGCCTCCAAAAAATGTAATTTTAAAAAATCCTGTGAAAAACTCTCAAATGATAAATTTTGCATGCTGAAATACACTCATTTCCTGATATACTGAAAATAACATCGCAAATCAATTTTACTTGCTTTGATCTGGATCCTTTAATTTATGATGCACAGCATGTAACTACTTGGGAGACATGTGTGTGTGTGTGTGTGTGTGTGGGGGGGGGGGGGTGTGGGTGTGAGAGAGACATCACAGACAACAATGAACAGAACATTTGAAAATGGACTCTATTTGAAAACAACTCACACGCTCACTAGTACAGTGAGTTACAATTATCAGAGATAAGATTCCAGTTCAGTGCAGTTGACCTTTGGGTTATTTGAAAGGACCAATCACAGTTAATCTTATTTGTCCTGCTGTGCGCTGACCTTGGTGCCTGTCTATCCTTGCCAAATTGTGCCGTGTGCCTATAGCCTCCAATAATATAGATTACAGCAACAAATAAAAGAACTTCTCCTGTACCTTCTAAAATTACTTTCTATACAGAATTCTCCCTGTACTGTTCGCTCCAGTATCCACCTCTTTACAGACAGAGATTGGTACTGATCTCTGAGTTCAGTAACACTGCTAATTAGTGTCTTTTCTCAGTTAATGCTGCAGGTGTGACAAAATTTTTCTTTTATTCATTTATTTTAAATTTGGCATCTCCAATCCCACCTAAATTTGGAATGTCAAATTCACAAACACTGTACAAGCACGGTCATATACGCCCCCTGCTGCAACTCGCGCTCCCTTCTGAAAGCGGTACCAGCCAGCGGCTTCTTTTCACAGCACAGCCACAAGCTGCACACGCAGACAGCGGGGACCGAGGAGACCCAATCATACGCATGCGCACAGAGAGCAAGCCAGGGTTCACTCGAGCAATGAACACTGCTATCCTCGCTGACTGGACCCTCTCATATATGACTTTGGCAACGCTAAGCCAACCCTGCAGTGCCCCTGCAGGGTTGCCAGCTACAGTCGGCACTGGCACGGTTCGGGTTCGATCCGAGACCATGGAGCTCACTCATGCACTGCAAACGGCGCTTTTACCAAGTGAGCTACTCAGCAGCCCCCACGGAATGCTCTTTACTCTGAACTCAAAGAGATAATAACTCCAATCAGGACAGGAGTTCCAAGGATTTTGTAGTGGACCCCGACATAAGCTTGGCATGAATTCAAAAGAAGTGTGTGCCAAGCTATCTACCTAATCCCTCCCTAACTGGCCCTACACCACACACACTACTGTCAAAAGGAGAGAGGGAAGGAACCAAAACCCCAAGAACAAAAAATTAGCGTGGGTGGGAGACCTTCTGAAGGGCTGTATTTGCATTCATCTGCTGTGAGGAAAAGGAGATTTAAACGACCCGGAAGCCTCTCCCAACATGGAACTTCCTCCAAGGCTCCCGTAAGTGCAGCCAAGAAACTTTTTTTTATGTTTGTTGGAAAAGTGCTTCTTGCTTCTCGTGTTCTTCGATTACATTTCTGGCATCTAAAAGATTTTGGCTGTATTTTCAGTTCGGCTTTAGAATTTTATGAGGTGGTATTGACAAATGTGTTATTATTAAACTTCTTGACTTTGGAGTTATTCAAAGTCAACTCCTTTAAAAATCATACAATTTACTTGTATTTGTGAACAATTTGTAGGATTATGTTTTTTTGTTTGCTTTGGTGTGTTTTTGGCTGCAAATAGCAGGAATCATCCAACAAATGCCCCCTGTCCATCTACGTTCCTGCAGTAATAATGCCTGAGGCACTAGTGAGTCAGGCATAAAATCCCTTCAATATAGACGCATACAACATGAACATTGCCTATTCCAGTTTTTTTTTACGCAATTATTTGGTTTTTATGTTTCGTGCAAATCTTAAATAAGACACAAAAGTACCTCCAAGATGGAACTTGTCACTATTCCATTCTTTGGGATGCTGTGTTGGCAAATCTCATTCCTGATAATCAAGAGCAAACAATGTGAACATGACATTTGGCAAAGACAACAATGTGCTGGGACTGACAGCGAATGACTACACCCCCCACCCTCCTTCACATACACACACGCACACGACACCGACCTCATCATAAGACTAATTTCAAATGCATGCAATACTGTTATACATTCAGCAGAAACATGAAAGATCAAAAGAAAATGCTTTCGAGTCCACCCTCATTTACATCCACCAATCAGGGGAGTGTTGACACTTGACAAGCTTGCCCAGCCAACCTTGAAAGTAGTAACTGTGCCCACATCAGTCAGTAACGGAGGGAGGTGGAGGTGTGGAGACACTACAGTATGCAGTGAATGACTCTGCACCGTAGGCAGCAACACGGACAAGAAGCCATAAACCGTTCCCCCATATGTAGTACTTATGATGACGATGATGGCAAGATCAAAGTTGCAGTCAGCTCCATTTCGGTCCAGGAAATTAACAGAAATTCATCATTTTTTCAATTTATGACTTTATTAATATTAATTTCCTGAATTAACTGAATTGACATGGAATAGACCCAAACCATTTATAGATGTATATTATGGCTTTATGAAACTGGTTAATGGAGCTCTCGGCCTTTTCATATTATCTGGTCCGAACAAAGACTATTAGAACACCTGCTGATATAAATGCAGAGTACCATCCAAAAAGACAAGACTGTTTTTTTAAATTAAATATTATTTTTTTTTACATAAATTCTAAATTATACAATCACATATTTCACATATGATGCAAACTAATCATGTGCTGGCCTGCAAAGAGGTTCATAATATCAAAGTCTCAGAAATGCAGGCGTACAGTTTCGGGATAGATCTGTACAATCAACAACCATTTAAGAGCCATTTCAGTTTCCAGCTGTCTCAAGGCAGGCTCATTAGTTGCGTGTGTAATATGTCATGATGGTGCGTAAAAGGTATTAACAAAGGCCGTAAAACTGAGGAACTCTTCCGCCAATTATCAGACCACTTTAAATCCGATAAGAATCTTTTCATCTCGTAATTTATATCCCCATTTATGAGCTAATGAGGACTACCTCAGGAGCCTAGATGAGAGCTGCCAATAATCGGTGCCAAAGTCTTAATGAGTGGACTGGGCCGAATATGAGTGATGTGGGTCGGGGCATCTCCTCCATCACCAGCTGTGACCGCTTGCCGTTTCACAATCCAAATTGCATCACTAAGGGACCGTAGCTCTCATTTAAACAGCCAATTGAAGCAGGCAGACGTCAAACAAGGGTCCGTTTTGAGCTTTCGCTTATAAGCGGCGTCCACAAAGACATGCTACGTAGCTACATGCACCAGCGCACCAATTCCTGAACAAAGAAATAAACTATTGGGGGGGGGGGGCAGCTTAAAAGATTGTCACCTCTGTGTGTCGCGGTAGACAAGTCAGAAACGGCGGTGTGTTTGCAGAGCGACTGTTGTGCCATGACCTTGCAAAGAAAACGTCAGAGGTCATCAGTTTAGGCGCCAGGCATGTGTTCCAAATCAGGAAAGTCTTCTGAACACCCAGTCACCCACACTCAGACTTGGGTCAAATATTTCATAATAATTTCAACCCTTTAGATACCAGTTAATATTCCTGCAAATTTTAGAATTTTTATTTTTTTTAAATACCATGAAAATGTGGTCAAATTTTTTGCTTCAATTAACAATGCAAGGCACACAACGGAGAGATTACAGGGGTATTATTGTAGAACGTTTTGCTCTCTCAGTAGCTAGTATGTATCTATCTTATAAATGCAAAAGGTATTTCAGTTTATCCGCGCTTGAATGGCTTGGATTGTAGATCACATACCAAAGATGTAACCATGTCTTCATAAAATCTTCTTAACTGCTTTTGTATTTCTAATATACTGTTGTCTGATTTTCTGGGATCTGCAGCAGTTTTTTCAGATTTTACCCACTTCTAAAGAGTTAAAGCATTTAAAATACATATTTCACCACAGGTCTTTTCTGCATGCAGGAAACACCTGCATTGGTTGCATCCAAAGAGCCTCTCTCCTTCACAGATCCCACAGAATAATTTTCTTTATTTTATTTTTTGCACCTTTTTGTTACATTCTGAAGGCTGCTTTTTCAAAAGTATGCTGCCAAATGTATGCTTCCCAGAAATATTTGCTTTTATATAATCAGTATGACCCTGTGACCCAGTATAGTTCAGTTTAACCCAGTATATAACCCCGTTTAACACATAATCCTGTATAACACAATATAACCTTGAATAACCCAGAATAACCCTGTTTTGCTCCTCAAATGTTCACGATCCCTCTACACTGCAGTTACGAATGTGAAAGCGTACTCTCTGCAGCCACATTAGCTGAGCGTAAACAAAGCAGCAATGGAGAGATAAGTGCATTTAAACAAACTACCGTGTTCCAGGCTGCTAGCTGTGTGCCTACCAATAGGATCGAGCTCATCTGTTGGATAGGTGGCATATGAATTTCTCTTACTACAATGCATAGCGCAATTCAGACATTAACTTCCCTCTGAATTTAGCATAGCCTAAGCTGTGGTTTTTAGCCATGTTGTGCCAATTAAAGTGGTGGACAAGGAATCCTTTTCATTTGTCCCAAATAAAATCCCATTTATTGCTGTTCAATCATGTAATTTAGTGTGTAGCCTACTTTCAATGAACCATCTTATACCACAAGTGATCAGCACGCAATAGCTGCATTCTGAAATGGTCCCCAATATTGTTTTGTACTGTAACCATTTATCTGCCATTTCTTTATGACCCACTGATTTTGATGGTTTTCTTTCTGGAATATTATGACTTTCCAGCATAAGGCCTTTAATACATTTGTTCAGGTAAAATATATGTATTGTGTTCTTTTTTTATGAACATAGCTTCATATAATTTAGAGTACCTGCAATTATGCCATTTTCTATGGTTACCCAGTAATTTTACATTATTTAAGTGCAAAAATATGAAAAGGCAGCGCTGTCAATCAAAGTGAGGGACTAAACCGACTGGTATAATATTGCGTTAGAGACTGAATATATCCCAGTGCCCAAAAGATAACTGAATCGACACTACAGAATTCACACATGACTGGTAATGTTCAGCGATCACTCTGCCCAGAGGTTACGCTACTCCTGTTATGTTCTGAGTCTGTGTGTGTTGTATTCATTGTCATTTAGGTATTTTTCTGATTATTGTGGTTTCTGAAGCATACATGTTTTCCGCAGCCTTGCGTTCTGTGCTGTCTCTCTCGCTTCCTCTCAGAGTTTTACTTTCGTTCCTGTACGCTTCGTTCGTATTACCCTGCACTACTAATTCTTATATAGGACTGCATGATTACTAACTGGCTAAACACGGGTGTGGTTAACTAATCTACTAACGTCAGGGTTTAATAGAATTATTACTAACACAATCTAACAATCTAGTTCTCATCACGTTTCCACAGCTGTTTAATGTTTCCTTACGTATCCAGTCATTGTCTTGTTAACTAACTACTAACGTCAGGGCTAGGATAGGATAACTACTAACAAATTACTAATCGCCTTGTTACGTGTCTCAGTTCTCTCAAGCTGTTTTCCATTTCCTGCTATTCTCAAGCTAAGTGTTTGCACCTGTCTACACATGCATTTATACCAGCTGTCTTAGTCCCTCGTTGCGAGTTCGTCACATTGAAATTATACGCGTTAGTCTGTTGCCTGTTTGCTTTTGGGTCCCTGTCCACCGATCGTAACAACTCCATGCTAAAAACGGCTTCCAACGTGAACTTCGCAGACAAGCCCACCAAAATATTTGACAGTCCATTCTCTGAAAAGATTATGCTATCTGGTAAAATGATACAAATCCAGAACAATCAGGCTTGATCACTGTGGGATGCAGAAAATCCCTCGTGGGCATATGAAAACAGTGCATTCCAATGAACTAAAGCAGTCAAATTATGGATTAAGGAAACCAGCCTGTGACAGGTTGTTGGATCTCCAGTCATTTGAATTAGCAACTTCATGACACATAGCAGAAAGACTAATCCCTCATGGGAGAAGACTGATAACTGTACTCACTCCTTTAGCGGAGATGGCTAGTAGTGAATTTTAAACACTGCCATCAAAATTATCACTAGTGACAGCGCTACCAGGAAGCAGGGCGAAGATGGATCATTTATTTTCAAGTGCATAACAGTGCCATTATATTAAAATGTAAATTGGATAACTTGAGAAGAAACTATGTTTTATTTCAAATAAAAAGAGCAGTTTAGAGGACCACCACACACAACAAATTACTTTTTAGATAAATATCTCATGGCTTGGAAGTCCATATGTATATTATTCCTGAATGTGAATGTGTTTTCATGCATTTCTGAATGGCTCTAAAGGAAAAGACAATCTTTCATGAGAGGGAATGTGTTCAGTAACGTTATGATTACACAGAGCTAGACGGTAAATCTCACACTTAGTCATGCTTAGCTTAACAAGCAATTGTACCATACTTGTATTTGTACAAAACATGACATTTTCTGACCAAACTCCACAACCCCCCACCCCTCCCCAAGTTTGCAACTCAACTTGTCACAAGTTCCCCTGATATTCACTGTAATACTACCCCCGCACCCTCCCCAGACTGAAAAATTGTAATTGCCTATTTACTGTTTAAACCAGCTGTTGTGCGTTTGTTTACAGAATCGTCATCACAAAAAAACACCTGCGCTCTTTGCTAAGGAGGGCGAAATGCTGTGTGAGATTTATTATTGGAGGTTTTTTTTAATTTATTTATAATGCAATAGTCTAATATACTGCTCGGTTCACAACAGCTCAATTGCATCATATTACAACAACGTACATGAAATGAGAGATGACGACTCCTTATACGAAGATGATTTTTTGAAATCTTTTTGTAAGGCAGTAGTGTGTAATGTTTGGCTCACCACAGCTTGCCTGTATCATGTTACACAGCATCAAAAGTGAAATGGGAGAGGATGAGAAATCTGTAGGAAATGCATCAGTTTTGTATGCAGGCCTCTAAAGGAGTATCTAGGCACATTCCCTCTTTCACTCGCATGCACTGAAGCACATGGGCACACACAAGCGTACACTCTCACACACGCACACACACACACACGCACACACACACACACACACACATGCGCAAACACAATCTGCTTTAAGTCTTCACTAAAGGCTGGAGGGAAAGCGGTGAATCTCGGATCATGTCGGCCTAAATAACTGACAAGATTTGTTCTAGATGTCAGTTTCCGGGCTCTTTACTAGATGGAGGATTTGCTGATCTTCTCTCTGATAGCAGCCATTGCCATGTGGGGCTTTGGGTCCTGTCACTGTGAAACCATTATTGGCATTGTGCCTGCAGAAGATAGCTCATTGCCCTACGGTTGTTTTTCTTTGTCAAAGGGACCTGACTGAAAGCAAATAGGAATCTGGTAATACCAAAAATGTCCTTGGAAAAGAGATTTTGGCCTAAATGTATTTGACCTCAAAAAGTTACTGCATTTATTTTTTAGTGATGCACTTCAAATATTCTTGTTTTAATTGACTACCTTATGGTAATAATATGGTACACCCTATCAAAGTCATATTCATTTGGAATAAGTGTATTTGAATGGTCATTTAGTGTTTATGAAGGTTCATACAAGGTTACTAAGGCTTGTAGCTCTAATGAAGTGTCCTTCATGCCAAAAGTACACAAGGTGTAAAATTGCCTTGTGCTGAGGCACGGTCTGATGCTCTCAGGGTGTAATTCAAAATGAGCACATCTCTATTTCTGTTTTTACAGACCATCCATGTAATCTCTCACATCATCTTCTGATCCCTTGATATGGCAAATAGGGGGCAAGAAATCCATTAGAAAAATGAAACGCTACTCGGAAAGCAATGGCCCAATAGACCAATGTACAGTGCTTGATGAGCCCCAGAAAAGGCTGTGCAGTCCGAACACGTGCTGTGAGCTTCTTCAAAGTCTCGTTTCCTTTCAATTTGCAGAGGCATTACACAGCTTGCTTCCAAAAACGGGCAAGTGATTCACACCAATAACAATATGGAACAGATCCGAGCATTCAGTGAGCTAAAGTCGGCATCTAGACATCTAGAGGGGTGGAAATCTAGGTTGAGAGATGTTTTGATGCGTTTTTGACATAAACGTGTCAATTTAGCTCAGGTTTTACCCGGATATAGACTGGCTACATCCTAACCGGCTAGAAAGCTGGCGGAAAGTGTTCAGGTTTTTCACCTGAACACGAGACGCAGACTTTTCAACACAAAAATGTTCGCTGGGCTATGTCTAAGCAGAGCCCCTCCCCCCAATACCTTCAGCATCCTTCCCATTTTCCATTACAATAATCAAAAAATCTTTATGAAATTCGGTTAAAAATCCATGTCATGTCTTTTCTCTCTGGACACATTCGCGCAGATATTGCCAGTGTTTGGTAGTAACGCATTATATGGAATCTTTATTACAAAAATGAAGTCAATAAGGTTCTAATGAAAATATTTATGTAATTGTTGTAATGGGTTTATTGATGGTTCAGAAATTCAAACGCAAAGGTGTCAATCAATTAATATCTGCAGATGGGTGACAAATTAAAGGAAACACTAACATAAAGTGTCATAAGGTGTTGGGTCACCACGACCTGCCAAAACAGCTTCAATGTGCCTTAGCATAGACTCTACCTCTAGTCTAGCATAGATTTTAGTCTCTGGAACTCTACTGGGGGGATGGAACACCATTCTTCCAAAAGATATTCCTTAATTTGGTGTTTTGATTATGGTGGTGGAGAGCGGTGCCTAACACGTCGGTCCAAAATCTCCATAGGTGTTTAATTCAAATGCAAAGGTGGGGAGATCAGAACAAGTCAGCTCACAAACATGAAGACCAATAATTAGGGGGAGAAAAATAATAAAGGAAGAAAGAAAAGATAGGAAACTAATTCCTTAAGGCTAACAGCCAAAACGAAAATAACCCACAAAAACGGGCGAACTACTAAAACTAGTAGAATACCAACTAAATCTCCCGAGCTCACGTAATGAGCAAAAAACGGGAACCTTAATAAAACAAAAAAACACTCTCGGCTTCCATAGCTCAAAGCCGGTAGAGTGAAAAACCAAAACGAAAGTACAAAGAAAAACTGTCTCAGAGAGAACAGCAAAGTACAAAATAGATAGCCCCAAACGCTACCAGGCAGAAAACAATCCTATACCCGATTAAGTAGCTATAGCAAGTACCCCCTGAACATAAACAGAGTTTAATATCAGGAGGTAGCTAGTTTCTGGCTATACCTGGCTCGAATGCAATGTCGTGAGACAATCAAGCACCGGAGAAGCGGGCATGAGGAACTTAAATACTCCGCACGTAGAAGCCCAGGTGAAAACAATAATGAGGCTGGCAAACCACGAAACAGAACGTGAAATTTTTTTTATTGATTAACAATCGTGAAAGCAGGACGAGAGCCGCAAAAGAAAAGAAAACAAACAGCCGTGAACCACTACAGTTGTATTTGTTACCTTTTCACATGATTACATTTTGGATTACTTAAAAGTAGGCTACATGGTACACACACAAACATGTAGACACACATGCAACCACAGGTAGGTACAAGTAGGCTAGCCTACAATGCTGAACAGGATGAGGAGGAAGCGGGTGTTTTGTATCTGCACATTTTTTTTTTTTTTTAAAAAGAGAGAAAGAAAGAAAGCAAAAAACCACAGTCTTGTCAAAACTCAAAACAGGTTCACTTGTGTGCATTCACATCTGGCTGTTACGGTATCACTTTGTTTGTTCAGTTTTGTTCAATACATTTCTTACTCGCTTCAGAAGAACGCAACAGAGGATCGGATGGCCTGGAGCTGAAACCTTACCCCGCCGAAGAGGTGGCGTACTGGCGTCAGAGCAGCACTGGGGAAAGGGGCGGGGGGGGGTTAACCTGCCTGCAGCTATTAAGGTTCTCTATGTGAACCGTATATAATGTGATCTCGCAGAGAGACCCCTGCTGTGCAGAAAGACATTACCGGGCGAGCGTAGCTGAAAGTAGCAGCGGTAGTGAAACGTGGAGATATCGCTTGGAGATGTGACGGGGAGCTCTGCCATATAACGAGCACATGTCTTCCTATGCTGCCGGCGGCTTTCTGACACGAACACTGACCCCAGTGACATGCTTTTCTCTATAAATGAAGCGGAGGGAGCCATGCGCTTATTCTTGCAGCCCAGGGAAGAAGCAATGATCCCCAGCAGTGCTTTTCCTCCAAGCCTTTGTTCAGTCCCTCCAGGATTTCGCTATTTTGTGATCGCAGAAATGAACACAAATTCAACCAATCCCCGCAATAATTGTGATATTGTAGCCGTTATATCTTCACATAGGCTATATGGTCAAATTGGAAGATTGTTTAATTACAACAAAAAAACTGTCACAATTCTTGCATAAAATGGTTCAATATAGAATCATTATTCATGTCCAATGAAATCATATATCAGCCAACACACTTTTCAGAAAATAAAATTCACCATCACATTTTTGAGAAATCCTACATTTTTGTTGACCAGAGCATTCAGTCGTATTTTCCGTTTATTTTACCACCACTAGTTAGATTAATGGTATGCTTAACAGCAACAATTTAAAAATGATACATTTTTGCAGCTGACTTGTAATTTGCAGTCATTCCCACAAATTTTTCTGCAAAATAACACAAAGAAATCACTGCAAATTTGATCATTTTGGGCAGCAATATTCACAAACACACCCAGCGCAACCCCGGGGAAACTGTTTGTTGTTTCTCTTAGGAATGCATTGTCTAATGTTTCCCCCCTTTCTGAAGCTCGTTATGTGAACTAAGAAAACTGCACTTTTCATGGGTGGGCATGTTGCACCATCAAACTATACATGCTACAGCCTGTTGGTTCCTCACAGTGTACATGATAGTATTTAAACTATTTTTCACCTTAGCTTTTGAGCTCATTCTTTTTGCATTGTATGTGTACTGCATATCTGGCAGATGATTGATGGTTTGAGGCTCATTTGATATCTCAGAACCTTGTTGACTTATAGCACTGTACCAAGATCTCCAAACAAATAAAAGATAAATGGTGATTGTTTTGCACGTGTGGTTTATTTTGTTCCTGAGATGGTTAATTCTAGATTCATTTGTTTTGAAAATATAAATTAAATATTTTGAATGGCCACCCATGCCTTTGTTTTATTTATAACTCTTCTGAAAGAAATACTGACTGCTGCCAACACGCAATATTTAATTATGGCGTTTGTGAAATCAATTCAAGCAAACCTTCAATTTTCAGAGATAATGAAATATAATGAATATCAAACAAATGTTTATAATATAAACACACTGTGCTCTACATCTCACCTAAACAATGTTTCTTTGAAAAGTTTCTATTGTTTCAAAGAGAATAGATCTTTGGTCATTTAGATTTATTTAATTTACTCTTTTCATAAAGCCACTGATGAGCATGACCGATCTGTGAGGCTTTAATAGCCTACATTATATGTTGAAAAAGCACGGGCAGGATATGTGTTTATGTGGGCTGAGTCACGTGTTTTAAAGGAAAGCCGTGTGTCTCGTGCAATGGGGTTGTTCCATGAGCACGGTTGGGGGATAATTGGATCCAAATTGGGGTGGGAATTGGATATACACAGTCCTGCATTGGTCACTAATTATTTTTTTGAAATTATATATATAATTATATAAATATATCAATGGCCTTTAACATCCTGAGGAACTCTGGTTAAAAACCTAGGGATTGTCTCTTGCATTGGACTGAGGACTTGATTCATGTGCTGAGTAAAAGTGCTGGCAAGGCAACTTCCTGGACTGTGTGTGCGTGCGTGTATTGGTGTTTTGATTTATTCATTTCTTTGCTGTTCTGGCCCTGAGTTTTTATTGCTCAACCTGACATGGAGGATCAAGCTATGCCAGAGCTGGAGCACTTCACCTGGGCTACTGCTTGTACAGTGTGCAGCCACTGAACACTGCTGGGTGTTCATCTCTGAGTACAGCCAGGTTAATACAACCTGTACTTAACATGCTGCTGTACTACATAGTGAGGAAAAAGTGCCTTATGAAAGAAAGGATTCACTGCATGTAGTTCTGCATGATTTCACTCATATTTGTGGATCAAATAATATCTGCAGATGGGTGACAAATCAAAGGAAAGACCAACATAAAGTGTCATAAAGTGTTGGGCCACCACGACCCGCCAAAACAGCTTCAATGTGCCTTAGCATAGACTCTACCTCTAGTCTAGCATAGATTATAGTCTTTGGAACTCTACTGGGGGGATGGAATACCATTTTCCCAAAAGATATTTCTTTATTTGGTGTTTTGATGATGGTGGTGGAGAGCGGTGCCTAACACATTGGTTCAAAATCTCCATAGGTGTTTAATTGGGTTGAGATCTGGTGACTGCGAAGGCCATAGCTTATGATTCACATCATTTTCATACTCATCAAACCAATCAGTGACCCCTCACGCCTTGTAGATGGGGCCATTGTCATCCTGGAAGAGACCACTCCCATCAGGATAGAAATGTTTCATCATAAAAATGAAAGTGATCACAACTTTGTATTGATTTGCAGTGACCCTTCTCTATAAGGGGACATGAACCATGCCAGGAAAATGCCTCCCACAGCATAACTGGACCACTGGACCTCCTCACTGTAGGAGTTTTTCCTTTAATTTGTCACCCATCTGTATGTTAATTTTTAAAGTTTCCAAGTTCTTGGCAAAATTTACTTGGTCTATTTCAGTTCCGTCACTTCAACAGCACCTCAGACATACAGAAATGGCTGCCTATACTGTCAAGATTGTGTAAATATAGGACCAAAATATTGATTCAAATGTCTCCGCTGACAGGAAGAGTACCCGCACGTTTACAGTTGATTTCAAAATCGGGCAAAAAAGCTGACGTACGTATGCAGCATAGCATATTAAACAGGACTTGAGTTCTTCCCATTCACATCATCAGGAGTAATTTGTCAAAATCTTAGAAGCGTTATCTTGTCAGGTATGGTAGTAGACATATCATACTCGGGGTGTTTGCGTTATCATCCCCAGACAGTAAATATTATTTTTTTAACGTTTTGGGTGAATTTTTCTTTTTACAGAGAAACCTGAACACACAGATATAACACACAGATTATAATCTTATTTCTTATTTATTTGGAGGGCATATTTTGATCAAATCTTTATATTCATCATCATTGGCAAAGTCCTGGGAATAGATTAGATACTCGCAATGTTTACTTATTAATACTCTTCTGTGATCTGTTTTCTAAGAATCGAGGCCAAGTTGTTCCCTCTGCTAAACTGTTCACTGCTGTTTTCTACTTTTTAAGGATGTTGAAAAGCATGTTATTCTCCCCCACGATCCTCCATTGCACTGCATACAACGCCTTGCCCCTAGTGCCCCCCCCCCCCCTTCAGCATGTTGGGCCCGACAGAATAAAAATAACAAAGCAGAGAGTTTTGCATGTTGCAGTACTTCCCCAGGTAAATATCGGCGCGCCAAAACACCGACGTGTAGAAATCCGGCAGGGCTCACAAGTGCTCACTGTAACTTTGGAGTTGCTGTTTGTGAATGTGATGAGGCCGGTTACATAACGCAAAGCATTGCTCTGAGTGTTTAATCAGAGTTTTCAAAGGCACTGATAGTTTAAAGCACAATATTCACGTGTCCTGGTAATTGGGACCGGCAGATTGTTACCAAGCGGAAAACAACATCACAGCCAAAAACCCTTGTTCACCTGACTTTTTTTTCACTGGGCCACAGATAGTAGTTGGAGATGCTTTGCGAGTACTTAATCATTTAAAGCCTCTGAACAAGTACTATCCGTACCGCACGCCGTAATGTTAAATGACAGGGGTCAAGAATGTGCAGAACTTGTAAATATGCTTGAGCTACAAAACGACTGTGGCTAATCGCTACTTTCAGCAAACAATGTAACCGTAGTACAGAGACGGTACAGTACCACTGACAGGACATTACAGCTGCTTAAAAACTCGTAAAAATAACAAGCTCTTGCCCCCCCCACTTGAGGGCTCCATTGTCTGGTGTCTGTTAAGGCACTGTTGTAGCATATGGATGCCTGGGCACCATGGTCTAGCACAGGGATCTTCAAATCTGCCTCTCAGGGTCAGTAGTACTGCTGGTTTTCTCTATTGCTTGAGAGTCCAATAATGTGACTGATTGGCCAGAAATGACCGTCATTTGGTGCGTCAGGTTTCCCCTTTAATCAGTCCCTGAGCAATGAAAATCAGCAGTACTATCAGCCCTTGTATCTTTGGTCTAGCTTGTATCTGTTAAGGCACTGTTACAGTGTAGGGATGGGCCCCACAGTCTGGTGTCAAATCTGGACTGTACGAGTGCCAAATGTGGCCAGCAGCACCACAGTCCCACAATTGGCTGAAGTGTTGCCCAGGGATACAAGGGTTTCATCACACACCAGCAACTTCCGCTGGTTGATCGAGTGCCAGCGAGTTTGTCTGTTGAGCTGCTGATGAAGGGTCTTCCTCCAACTCACGTCCGTGTGAGCCCGACTCCGTGTGAGACTGCCTATTGATGATAAGCGACAGCTGACATTGTGCTTCGTAGGAGAGCACATGCATGTCTACAGTGAGTGTTGTAACATGAGCATGTGTAGGCATTCCAAACTGAAGGGGGGGATAAACATTATTTTTATTTAGATTTTTGAAAGTGTTTATAGGCATTGAACAGTGTTCAGCTCGTGTTTAAATACTGAAAGAATTTTACTGAAGGTCACAAACCTGTTTGCACAGCTGCAGGCTATATTATATCATAGGAGGTGGCTTACAGCTGTTCCCTCTCTCACTGAAAAAACAGTCCGGAAGGTCGGGCTTGTTTTCATAAATCTCAGACAATGGCCACTGGAGAGAGGGGACGGAACAGGATAAAAATGGCTCTCGTCGGCCTTGGGCGAATCCCTCTCTCAGGTACCCAGGTTCGCCGAGATGTCGCCATTTCCGCCGCGAGCAACTTGGCTCACGTGCGGCTTCCGCTCGAGGTGGCCAATGAGAAATGGCGTTCAGAGGGGGTTTCGCATGCGAGATGTCCTCGTTACGTGTGCCGCAGTCCGCAGAGTTAAGGTCACGGCCGTGGCAGTGAACGAGCCATGGGGAAAACATGTCACCACGCCACACGTGATGATGGTGTGTTATCAGCTACATGCAAGCAGCCTCATTTCACAGCCAGATGTCTTGAAGTAGGACACTGTATGGTTGAGTCAGATACACTTAATTCATATCACTGTATGAGTCAATAATTCTCATTACTGTACATTTTAATTCAACATCTGCAAGTGCACAATGGAGACAAGCTTTTACATTTTGTTTTTCAAATCATTCGTCACTTTGGATAAAAGCGTCTGCCAAATTAATGTAATGCAATGTAATGTCTCGGGTCTTAATATCAAGGTCCATAATATTTTACTATGCTGAAAACTACATTACAAGGGACATTCAATAAAAATGAATTAAATAATATTTAGAAAATATTTTTTACTGCAACATGTTTTTGTTATCCAAGATTGATGTTTTTGTCATCCAACTGATATTATGTCAAAATATTTGAAAACTTTTCTGCAGGGTCTCGGGAGGTAAAATAACTATTCTCTGCTGAGTTTGTTTCCAACGTCATATTGTGTGTGGAGTGGCCTCAACTATGATCAGATCAAACTTAAGCCTTTATTTTTTAGCATTCCTGGAAACTAGCATTGGTAAACATTAGAAACCCTGAATGCACTGTCGGTTGGAAGAGTTTCTTCTTCCCCCTTTCTCTGGAAAGCAAAGCTGCTCGTTTCTTGTCTGCATTTCAAGTTGGTGAATACTCATTTTCAACAAATAATCAGGCATGGCGGGACGAGAGTAAGGCCGTGGCGCATTTCTGTCTGTGGAAGTCTGAGTTTGAGTTTCATGAGAATGACGCTTCCCGGATTAGTTTGCACAGTAACTCAAAATGGAAGGCAATGTATCTTACATGACCGGGGGGCTATGGAAGCAACAGAAACAGCGAGAGACTGTTGGTATTTTAATTAAGGAGGAACCACGTCCACTCGTGTTCTAAATATCTTACATAAGTTTATACGAGAGAGAAAAATAGTGACAGGTAGAAAGGGTACAGAGAGAAGGATAAGCCACAGGTGTGATTTGAGCTTAACAGTAATTTAGTCATTTAAAATTATGAATTCGCTGGTATAGTGCTCTGTTTTTGAAGACACCTTTGTCTGACATTATTTGAGAGTGCGGTAATTCGCTGGCTCTTTCTCTCTGAGCTGGGCCTAGGCTGCGGTAATTAGCAAAGGCGTCGGCAGGGCACCCATGACGTCTATAACTGAAAGGAGGGCCAGTAACGCTGGGTTGATGGGAGGAATAAAAAAAGAAGAGAAGGAGAAAAAAAAGAAAACGAAACCAGGTCATTTTCAGCACGTGTGAGAAGGGATAAAAGCAGAGACCTCCGGAATAATTCCCCCACGCCGCTCGCTGGTATATTTAGGAAAGTGGAATAATCCGATCCATTGTGACATTAACCTGACAGCTCTCAGAGGCCACAGTGAAAGACGCCCGTGTCGTCCTCGCTGTCTGCATCGGTCCGTTTCCCGCACGCGTTAACTCCTGATGAGCCGAGACTGGCATGCCCCAGCAATTAGGGTTCAGCGCGGTAATATCCTCATTAGCATTGACGGAAGGACTGCTCGTAGGCTACTTTATGCTGGGCATTTATGAAATGAAAAAAAATGTGTCCAGCAGTTGTACCCAGCTAGTTCATCTGCAGCAACCACATCCCTGAGCTCCCTAATGACCTGAACATGTGAACACATGCAGAATTCAGGAGCGAAATGGCTTTTGTTCAACAGATCCGCGGCTGTGTGGCGAGGCTTACGCTGCTCTTTCTAAATCCCGTAAATAAATATTTAACAGCTCTCAATCTGACGCTGCAATGAAAGGCAAAGCAATACATGTAGAGCGTCTCCCCTAACAACGGCATGGTGTTGCTGCGGTGTAGCCTTTTCCGCCTTTCTCTGTGTATCCCGATCCCTTTCCCCTGGGATGCGTTTAATTTTCCACGGATGGGTTGCCCTTTCCGATTTGTTCTGCCACCTAAAAATGATCCCGTAAGGCAAGTGAGCTTGTGAGTGCGCGCACGCGAGTGCGTGCATGTGTGTGTTTTTGTGCATGCGTGTGTGTAAGTGCGTGCGTGTGTGTGTGTGTACGTACGTGCGCATGTGTATGTGTGCATCCGTGCGTGTGTGCGTGCGTTTTACAGATTTCAGCGATGCTACTTATGCTAGCCAGTGGCAAATATATTTTAATAATTTATTGACGATTGGCATTCTGACAACCCGCTCCCCGCTCCACCAATACCACATCAAAAATACAGCGATGGCAAAGCGGAAGCGGCGTGCACTGTGGAGGGACAGGGCAGCGTACACAAAGAGCACTGGGCTGTCGCTCTGATCTCCAGAAGGACGGGCGCAGACGCGCGAGACGGGAGGCAAGAGCCCCGTTCTTGGGCGTGCAGGTCCCTGCAGACCGCCTGGCGATAAAATGACATTTTATCAGCGCGTTTCTCAGATGCTAGATGTGAGCTCAAGCGCGGTGCAGGTCACTAGCCCCAGGCACGCTAACGCTCCCCCACAAGGCTGGTCAGGGATCACACGCTCCGCCTGCAGACAGGCCTGGTCCCGCTTCGTAAAAGTCCCCAAAAGTCCACGGAACTCTCTACAGAGGCATACTGTAAGGGCAGAGACACCAGGGTTGGGTTCATTTCCCTCACTTCAGGATGAAATTCAATTTAAATTCTATCAATTCATCGGAAAATCACATTTGAACATTATGTGATTTTTATTCAATGTATTAACTAAATTTTAATTCCTTAGCCAAATTTACAGAATCAAAACGGCATTGGCGCCCAACTCTGCAAGAGGTACTGCAAAAAACTGTTATATGGTACTGCAAAAAGTCGAGCTCCGACCAGGCGCCATAGGGGGCTTCTTGGAGTATGTCTTGCAGATATTGGGGTCAATTCCATTTCAGTTCAGTCAAATTGGGAAGCAAATTGAAATGAGGCACCCGCAGTGTCAAATCCTTCATGGTCCATTCTGCCGTGCGCATACCGTGGGTGTATCTGACCCGTAATGCCCTGTTGGGCAATGCACGGATAATGCAGATGCTGGTCACAGGAGATGAGGAGTGAATTCAGAGACCTGTGATCGAAATGCCATTAAATGAGAGAATTGCTTTTGTTTTCTTTCTTTTGCATAAGTTGAGAAAGCTTGCGGGGGGGGGGGGATTTGGTGGATATGAAAACGCGCTTGTGCTTTTCGTGACACAGGTACGGATGTATTAAATAATGCACAAGGAATAGATAGGCCACCTCCCAAAACCAGTAGTAGCTTTCATCATTGCCAAGTCAAGAATGAAATGAGCTTAAATGTGCTCATTCATTTGGTGCAATTAATGACAAGTGTTGGAGGGACAGATTGATTGATGCTCATGGAAGAAAGCACATACCTTCATTTTTGTTGTTATTTTGGATTCTATAATCAAGCATTCAAATATGAGGATGAAACTAACTACATACAGGTCGGCTGGGAAACCTGCAGTGGAAGAAATCAAAGAAGAAGAAAAAAACACAGGGTGGGTGTCCGGAAAAGCAGGTCTAGACATAACAAATGCATACAAACTACATGTAGTAAGCCTACACTCTTACCCACGCATACAAGCACGGTACATATGCTCAGGGTACATGTCTCATTACCCCCGTCAAATTACTTCAAACGGAGTTTGCTAAAACCCTTTTCACGTGAGGGAACGGGTTTAAAAACCAAAGGTGGCAGGTTATATTTCCTAGGTGGAAATATCCAGCGTATACAGAGGAATAAAATGTTAAATATGACCTTGATAAGCTCTTCGACAAAGCATTAAAAAAAATCTCTCAGTGTATCCAACTCAATGATGCGTGGAAACTCGCCATGTGAGACGTGAGGGTCTCTCACTCTGGTAAGCCAGGGCCGTGCCAAAACTCAGATGAGCGCCACGAGAACAGAGGTAGAGCAGGGCCCCTCGTGTTTACCCCTCGCATTTACCCTACAGCTCCGCTGATGCTCGAGCGACCGTCTTCACGGCTCACAACTGCCCTAGGGCTTCAGAAGACACCAGCACCATGCTGAATGGCAATATATGATAATGTATGTTAATGCGATGTGATGGTATGCTAATGAATAGCTTGCAAAGCCTATTCATATTGTCAATGATGGCAATTCGCAACCAACCAGAAGGCCATCATTTTTGTTATCGACTTGACAGAGAAAAATTTCAGGTTATAATATGCAATGTATCTTGTTTATCAGCTGCTTGAATTTGAGACCACTTTGCAGTGATAATTAATATCTAAAGAGCCTTTAATGAACAAAAAACTATGCAAAAATACTGTTGTTTGCACTGTTACAAATCAACACTCTTTCACAATTTCACACTGCTACATACAAGGCATGAAAAATGCTAATAGTAACTAATTTTATTAACAATTGTGGTCAAAAGAATTCAGTTAAACAGAAAAATAAGTCATCCTGAACTTATGTTCAACACTATAGCCTGATAGCAAGTATTTATGTCATTCTACTAAAGTTAAACCCACCTGCTAAATTACAGTGTGTTGGTACTCACATATAGCCTTATTGTGACAGTTTAAGAAAAAAATTTATCTCTTGCAAAGGACAGCACAATAATAGATGAGAAAATATACACAGAAAAGAGTCCGTTGTAAAATCAATTCTAACATAGTATTTTCAACAGAAATGCGGTATATGGAGCAGCTATTGGGCTTAAAAATAATTCATGTAGCTCACAGAATTGTACTGTGCTAGCACAATGCTACCTGATAGCTATCTGCCAAGTAACCAATGATGGTCTTCAATCAAAACT
The DNA here is from genome assembly GCA_022702515.1 of Ilyophis sp. 1 JC-2022. Classification (NCBI taxonomy): domain Eukaryota; kingdom Metazoa; phylum Chordata; class Actinopteri; order Anguilliformes; family Synaphobranchidae; genus Ilyophis; species Ilyophis sp. 1 JC-2022. The sequence continues at coordinate 95,875,029 of CM040402.1, read as the reverse complement.
TTGAAGAGTAGAATCGGGTGTCTGAGCTAAAACACGCAGCCCACACAGGCCCTTTTCAGATAAGATTGGACACCCCTGGTGTAGATCAAGCTTTCTGTTTTTATGGGAAGCACCTGCTATTGGTTGTGCTCAGTCAGGAATCTGCTCAGATGAACCTGTGGTGTTTGCAGCCATTTTAAACCCAAAGTGCCCTTCTTGGGCCGCTGCTCAATGTAAACTCATTTATCAGGGCTTGGACCTCTATGGTCTCTTTGCAAAACCCACATGCAGATCCGGCAAAGTTACAGAAGAAGAGGGGTGATTTCACAAAGACCTGAAATTGATTTGAAACGGCAGCTTTTGCACTCTTTCTTCTTTTGAAGTTGAAAAAAGCTTGCATGGGGATTGGAGTCTTGGGGGATATTAATATTAGTTGTAACACAGTAACAGTAATTCTATCAGCAGTACTTTTTAACGCATTATCATTTGTGTGTTAATCTGTTAACACAAGTTATAATAAGGCCAATAATTCGAGGTGTAAGCTTGTCATTAGATTATTGTTAGCCTGATATTAGCTTGGAGTGATTACATTATGGTTGATGCAATATGTTAAAATTGCTCAATTGTTTTTCTCAATGCCACTAGGTCTAAAATATCTCAAATACATTGACTTGAAATTGAATTTCAGCTGTATAATTTTTTTTGCTCTTAATTATAATTTTGATTCATTTCATCTGCAGTGCATTGTGCCGATTCCCTGCTGTTACTATGAATAGTTGCAGATCAGCACAAAATAACTCTATGGCAAAGGGTTCTGCATTATATACAGTCAATCCTCCACAAAAGCACAGTTCTCCTATAAAACCTTAGACAAGTAAGAGAACAATTTTCAGCATATGTAATAAAACGCGTCCTTTAATGAATCGCCTGAGCGGCGTGGTGCTTTCATGTTAGCTGTTAAACATTGCGTGGAGTGACAGGAGGTTTAGATTTACACCCTGCAGTGGGTGTGCAAACAGTTCCCCACTGTTTCGAGTGCACAGGCAGCGATAAAATCCCACCCCGACTGTTCGTCTTTCAGTCACGCCTAGTCTTCACTACTGAGCATGTTTATAAGGTGCCGGATTTTTGTTCTTTCTTTTTTTTTTTTTGCGGAGCTCTCATTTAAATTAATTTTAGAGAACACGTCGATGTCTGAGATATGAGCGTGGCATCAGAGTGCCGGGTGGCAGCGCTCATCTACGCCGTTGCGTCGTTTGGCCGGGCACAGTCTGCTGCTCTGCGTCGGTTGGTGCGTTCCGTGTGTTAGCGACTCCTTTGATTTCTTTGTAAATATGTCTCAGCCTTCACTCACGCTGAGTAAGAAGCACCCAAGAGCATCATCAGTTCTTACTCCCAATAAAGAAAGCTTGGCAAACTTTAAGTTTCTAAGACAGATATTTAAAAAAAAAAAAAAAAAGTAAAGCAAGAAAAATAAAATAGAAATAAAACAGTCTTTGGTGGTGTATTCAGCTCAGGCACTAGTTCTCAGTGCAATACAGACCTATGTGATGCATGTATACCTACATATATATTTATGCATAATTATTAATTATATAATTGTTTAGATACTGGTAACAAGGTAAAAACGCTCCTTCACCTTCCCATTAACAAACCATTTTGCTAACCAAAACATGCAATCATATGACAGAATTTGTTCTGAATATATATTTTTTTCCATTAAAATTCAATATCCTGCAGGAAGTTTATTGCTCTCTAAGAAGTCAAAAGAATTTCAAATAATTATTTGAGCCAGGTCCGGTTGAGTGAAGAGCCTCGTGGGCTGGAATCGAATCCAGAATGTTCCACTGTCAAATGTGGCGGCAGTCCCGTGGAGTGCAGTGGCTAAGTGCAATCTCCCAGAGCACCTGCAGGGGAGGGAAGAGAGGTTTGAGGGAGGAGTCCTGCATGGTGTTCAGCACCTCACTGCACAGCACTGACTCCTCCGGTCAGCCTAAACGACTGTGACCTGCCCGCGTCAGCCGTGCTCCACGGAGCAAAGAGTAGTGGCAGCTGGCTGTGTGGATTTCAGCGCGAGGCACGCAGCCCATCGATCACAATCACAGTGCAACTTTACTCATCCCCTTAGGTTCATTTAATAGGGCGATAGCACAAATGAGCAACAGTCATTACACAGCGTATACAGACGGAGAAGTGTCACACAGACGCCAGTAAGGTTGCACAGAAATAATGCCTGTTGTATATTTAACACCCTAGGGTGTTTATGAGACCACGGTCTCATATAAACACATTAGGGTGTCAAATGTACACCATCCTTTTTTGCTGTGTGCCTTCAAGTGAAAGTGCATCATTTTAATTATAAAAAAGGGACATAATAATTATAATAAGATTAGGACTATGGGTGGGAAAAATATTAAGAGCGATTCTCTGTAAACTGGACAGGATCGCTTGTAAAAAGTCTTGTCGGGCACAAATGTGGCTTTCTGTTTCTGTCAGCAGGGCATTTAAGACATTGCAAACAGTGCCCTGGGGGTAGCTTCTCAAACTGTGAGCGCAGTGCGTTATCACCCGGGATGCTATTAGCCTTCCTAGTTACCTGTTGTTTATAAAATGAAGCTAATCCTCGGATGGCTGGACCCATTATCTTGACACAGATAATTGGGGTGCCCATCAGAAGCTGAGATGCACAGGGGTACTGGTGTTCCCCCGTTTAAGCTGGGGATGGAACAGGCCTGCAATTCCAGATAAACATCATCCCAAATAGTGTGAAGAATGAGGAATGGGGTAATGATAACTTTATTTTTTAAAAGCACAGGACAGGTACTGTATTTCCATCTTAAGGTCTTTATGAAACATGTGTAACACATTAATTACCACAGCATAACATTTTTATGAATCATTCATGAGTTTTTTTGCAGAGACTGTGGTCTTTTGTCAAGTGATATAGAGAGAAAAACATAACAATAGCATTGTCCATAACATGTTATGTTTTACTTACGAACAAATTTGGTATCTGTGTGCCAGTGTAAACTGGCAAGATCGATGCCTGGTTGTGGCTGGGATTGATGGAAAGTTAACATGCAGCTATGCCCTTCTCATTCCACCCTATTCACTCTGATTGTACATCTGTATGAGTGTGTCATTTAATGCAATAGCTGTACTCAATTAGCAGACATGATGGTAATTTGGCATTTATCAAAACTGTTTTATTCATCTGAGTGCATGATGTATAACTGATTGAAGGGGGTGTGACTATGCAAACCAAAAAGATATTAATGCCAGTTGGCAGCTTACTGTAATCAGCTGGTTGCTATTCCAGCAGTCGCAGTTCTGTAAAGTTATACAGGATTTATTCAGATCATGAATTGTGCGACTTTCATTTCCATTTATTTCTGTAAACAGCCTATGGTTGAAACGGTCGATCGTGGTACATCGTTCCTGTCAGGGCTACAGACAGGGACTCAAGCGCAGACCAGCAAATAGTAGAATTAAGAGTTTATTTAATATTACGGATCCAAAAACAGAGATCAAAAATAATAATCCAGGACAACAGGCAGGGTCAGAACCAAGAGGCAGATATGGAAAAGAAGCACAAGGGCGTAAGCAAAAACAGGGTCCGGGAACAGGCAGAGTTTGTGGCAAAAATGTCAGAAAAGAATCATGCAGACAATCCAAAACAGCAGGGAAAAGAGTGGTCAAAAACAGGCAGAGTACAATCCGGTCAGACAGCGGCAGTAACAGCCACAGGCCGATACAAACTAACAGCGAGCAACTAACAAAGCGATCTGACAAATTAGACAAGACAAGACAGGGTATAAGTAGGCAGAGTGATAATGAGATGAATGGGGAACAGGTGAGGAGGCAGGCAACAAGTCTGGTGATAATAGGGAACAGGTGAGGGGCGTGGCCATAGAGCTGGGAGGCGGAGGGACAGGCAGGTGACAGATAAACAAAAACACAAGCGCATGGTAACACAGACAGGCAGAAAATACACAGAAATTGAGGGGCTCAGGTGGAGATGCTGACAGTTCCAGTATATGATGAACACATGTGGCCATGATACTTTGAGAGAATCAATATTCAAAGATATTATTATTATTATTATTATTATAAATGTTAGTTGTAGTGTTCTCAAATGTATCAAATTGAAAGGTTTAACTGTGAGCAGTCATATTTATTCACACTGGGATGGCGGATTGATAAATTTTAGGCAAATTCTCACAAGTTGTTTGACTGTTGATTGCTGTTCATTAATGTTGATTTGTAGGCTATTTAATCTCACATGGGCCGGTGTGCATTAGCGATATACTGACTTAGACTGAATTCTGGGAAACGGATCAAGATCTCCCACTTCATCGTCTGTGTTTATAAAGGAAAATGAAATGAAAGGGAAAGAAGTGAGGCGAAATATTATAAGAATAAAGCCGAGGAAACGGAAGATTATTTTTGGCCGTCAATCTTTAAAATTTCTCCTGGGAGTGCCGTTTGGCAGCGGGTTCTGCAAACTGCTGAGATAAATGAAGTTCCTTCCATTTTCTCAATTTGTCCAAAATACCCCACTGAGGACTGTGGAGTACACCTGAACTTCCTTCATTCAATATAACTCTTTGCTACTGGACTGTGGGACACAAAACCTCTACGACTTAGAAGTGCACGAGACAAGAAGGCAGTGGACTGACATGGTTTTACAAAATCTCCACGGTTTTCTTAGTTGTCACTATATGCATTACAACCTATGGCAAACTCTGTGCAGTATGCATGACTGGACAAGTTCAATTAAGGTGCAATGTGAGTCAAGCTGTGCATATTAATCAGTGAACAGGGCTACTGCAGCTGAGGAGATAGAGGATATTGGCGTTTCATTTTGTGCTGACTACTGAGGCATTTGGTGCTAATTTTGCACTGTCTGGCATATTTTTTTGTGAGCAAACGCTTGCATTCATGTAAATATCTTGGGCTTGCAGCATAGACAGAGGTAGACATGACCAAATTTGAACTATGTTTTTTATTTCATTTATCTTGCAGGCTCTTAATAGAGTGACTGTGTTCCCCTTTTCAAAAAATTGCCCCCATTATAATTTTGAATTATTCACTTTCAATGCTATTATCATACCACATACAGTATGCTGTTTTTTACAAATACTCCGACGATGGTGATTTTATCAAGAAAGATGGATTCCCGCTTTAAACATATCACCGATTTTAATGCTTTGTCTAAATGTGCCTCCCGCATGTATATATTTTGCATAAAGCAATATTATCTGTACAGGCACTAAATGCAATTCTGAAGAGCGAGGTTCAAACACAGACCTCTGTCACTCAGTGTGTGTAGGACTTTATTTTAGATTTTTTTTAAAACCAAGCCTATCCTACGCTGTAACATATTTCCATTATTTTGACAGAACATATTGTACACCGTTTTATGTAATGTATGTGCAGATATGGATTTTTTTAATCAAATCATTGCTTTTGGACGTTTTGCATTTAAATTGGCTGAAAGCAATTTATAAATCCCTGACAGAGAGGAACAGTTGATATCCTGTTGGGGTGAGATGAGTCTAAGCAAACGCACATCCTGCCTGAGCAGAATTAGACATTTTTCATTCCTTTCTTTTTTTCCAACAGGGCAATGCAATGGAAATGAACTGAAATGGCTTACTGCTGCCAGCCTTTCACAAAATCATTTTGTTCAAAGCTGAACTCTCAAATTTATGCTATGGCAAATAACTGTGTAATGCAGTATCATATTTTACATAAAGTGCTTTAGTTGCAATATATGCAATATATAATTTTGCAATTTAGTTATTTAGCCGATGCTTTTAGCCATAGTGGCTTAAAAAATGCATTTGGCAAGGCAGTTGAAGCGAGATGTGCACGTGTGAGCATATGTTCATGCCAGCGAATGTGTGATTAGCATAGGCTGTAGAAACCCAGCAAAAAAAAAAAGTATTAAATTGTATGATTTCTTGCATTGTGTAAATGTTTTTTGGTGATACAGACAGGTACGTGGTGAGGTACGTGGTTTGGGGGGTGTTGGTTAAGCCCCAAAAGGCAGAGAGTCTTACTGTCATATTTTCTGACATATATTTGTTTTGGCCAGTACATTCGACTTAAAATCTTCTATTCACTTAAATGACTGAAGTCATGTGACACGGAGATGGCAGTTATGCCACGGGCCTACTTTGTCTACCCTGACTCCTAGGTGTATGCATTTATTGACAGAAACCTGTATCTGTGACCTGAATTACATGTACACATACCGTCATTTTAAAATGAATTTTTCCTGTTTGCTGTTGCTGCCCATAATAGTGCAAGTGAGTATTGTCATATCAACAACTTAAATACGTTTTTTTCAATGGTGCACCTCCAAAGAGACCAGACCCCATTTGTCCAAGCAAGACGACCTCTAATATACAATGTATTCATTAGATGTAGTATGACAGCCTTATATATTTTTTTTTTCATTAATAGGCTTATATGTTATTTAATATAGAGATACCAGGAGAACCAAGTTGTTCTCTACGGTGCAATTAAATTCCAACTAAAGAGAAACGGGCAATTTATATAAAGGTTAAACTTAAACATTTGCAGATGGAGACTTGCATAACTGTTGGAAGTCTCAAGACATACTGTACATGCAAAGCCGTAAATCGTGCTGTATTTGGATGATTTTTCAAATGTTTATTTATTAATTTATCTATTTATTTATTTAATTTGTATCAGAACGATACCGAGTTTTAACATACGTATATACGTATAAATCTGATGCTTTTTCTTAACATTAACTTAAATAATTAACTGCTTCCATATGCAGTGTATTCACCGTGTCGTTCAGTTCAGCTGGTGTCGGCCATTTTTACAGCCAATTATTACTTTTCAGCTTCGTTGAATTTAAACTTCATTCTCATTCAGAATAATCAAAAGTAAACCTTCCTAAAGTCACACAGTCTCTTTGTCAATAGTTTCTGATTCTAAGAAGTGTGTTCACTCTTCCAATTCAGTAACTTGCTGTGCAGTTTTTCTCCCTACAGGCCACACAGTAGCTATTACAGGACTGGGCCAATGGCAGCAGGAGAGGAAGCTTGCCTTTTACTAGCAACAACTGGTAACCTGTGGGAGCCTGGAGCAGGGTGGGACCCACGCAGTGGTAACTCAGGGAACCCTGGCTGGCTTAAACTGGCTTAAACTGGCTTAAACCCACCCTGCACTTGGTAAGACTGGTAAGACCAACTGTGTCTTGCTGATCCCACCCCAGTCACCGTGGTCTAACGGCATGGCTACAGTTTTCCATGGGGCCCAGCCTGCATTTGAGGTGAGAAACATTCCCTATAATCTTCCTGCATATCTGGGGCCTATGACAAACACATCATGGATTTTTTCTTAACCCTACAGCACAGAAATGGCACCAGTAATCTTTCTGATTAAGCAAGACTATAAATGTGTTAATGTCATTTGTGTCATACCGAAACTGGCAATGTCTCTTTTCAGTCAAGTCACTGCTAATTGGAAAAATACATGCTTTTTTATTAATATTTACAACAGATTTGAATATATTTGTCTTGCCTGTGAAACAGATTTCTGATAAAAGATCAATACTTTTAAAATATTTAGCCGAGGTTACGACCCACCAAATGAATTGCACAGGCAGTACACAAGAAAGGTGATGACAAAACAAAAAGGCTATCAAAACTTTTTTTTAAATTCATTCTGACATTTTAAAATATAAGATATACTTATTGCAATATGTATTTTTCTTAACGCAGCCGTCTTTAGTTTCAGTCGAGCTGCACGGACGAAAAACCTCTTCCACACGCAGGCGGTTGACACACGCCTGTGTGTCCGTTGATCCGTCTTTGCTGTCCGAGGCCTGTCGGAGTTCGCCGTGGAGCTCCTGAAGCACAAAGCCCGCAGGGGGCCAAGAAGAGGTACGGGGGCTGCCGCCTTTTTCACCATTAAGCAAAAACTTGGTTGAGGCGTTTTGAACACATTTTGAGTAACATCAGAGTGGATGGAGCTTAAACCATCGAGGCTGTTACACTCAGCGCTGAACGGGATTGTTCTGTTAGGTTTGCTTCGATTTGCCGCTTTGGACTCAGCGGGACGCAAATTAGAATTGGCACTGCATGAATATTTATCTTTTTTCTCTCCTAACCCGCAATTGGACTTTTGAATAAGTTGGTTAAAAAGCTATACTCCCTCTTGGTATTCTTTTTTTGTGTAGACAGTAAAACTAGACCACTGTGTGCAGGACCACTATGAACTTGCACCAAAGACAATGTAATGATATCTTCAGACCATTAACACTGAAGAGAATACATTGACATCGTCGGGTCAGTACTGGGTATTTTGTTTTTCATCTATAACCAGTCATAAACAATGCACTAAAACAGAAGAGATTATTACTATTATTAGTAGTAGTAGTGGTGGTCGTAATAGTAGTAGTAGTATATACACACAGTATGGAACACACACACACACACAACAACACACATTCACAGACATGCATGAACTCATAATATAGCTTCATTTAACAGGATGTGGTTTCAGTTTTTTTTTTTCAGGCATAATTAATTGCATTAAATTGCTGTGGATAGTGTTGTTGTGTCTGTTGTTGTGTGTGTTACTTTGAGGCTATACAATTAGAAAAAGCATTCGATAGAGTGGGTTTGTTGTATATGGGTATCTATTAAGCGATCTGAATAACTTATGTTATGTTATGTGATGCTGCAATGCTTCCTAAACAGGCCAGATATCCAGCCCATCAATCATCTTCATTCCTACACCAGAAGTGCAATTCACTTTTTCGTTAACATTCGCCTCCATCATTGTGATGGAAATCCTTTTGCATTATATTTATCATAAATATTCAACAAATTCAACAATGAATATGAACACCTCTATAAAAATGAATAAACACGGGATATAAATCTGCACACATGTCTGTGACTGAATAAATAAAACAGCTCCGGAGGACAGGAGAACCCCAGCGCTTCCGTGTGCGTTTGGGTACATTATTGAATCAGCCAGAGGGGGGCCCCAGATCAGCTAGAACACCTCCCCCTCCCCTCCAAAACCCCGCACACCCCAAAATGGACCTGTCAGCTTCCATCTAGCCTGCTTTTCATCAGAGGCCTCTCTAAGCTTCCCTTTACCTGTGAGTCGGAGTGTGACATCATACATGCAGTCAGAGTCTGTGTGTGACATCATACATGCAGTCAGAGTCTGTGTGTGACATCATACATGCAGTCAGAGTCTGTGTGTGACATCATACATGCAGTTAGAGTCTGTGTGTGACATCATACCTGCTCTGCAGTCAGAGTCTGTGTGTGACATCATACATGCAGTCAGAGTCTGTGTGTGACATCATACCTGCTCTGCAATCAGCAAGGATCCCCCTGCCTAACCACTGCCCCACGCATACATACAAACACATGCACACACAAACACACACGCACATACATGCACATGCATGTGCACATGCAGACACACATATGCACACATATACAGACACACATGCCCACACACACACACACACACACACACACACGCATGCAAGCACACGCAGACCCCTGTAGGACCCGCGTGATTTAATTTGGCCAGTCCGACAGGTTGTCACCGACCAAGTGAAGGATCAACTCCAGATCGGTTTGGACTGATGCCAAAAGGCTATCGGCTCACCAGGCTCTGACAAAGCAGTAGCAAAGCAGGTTGGGAAATGAGGGGAGAGACTGTATTAAATGGAGAAAAACAGATGCTTCAGCAAAACCGCCCTCACCATACGCATCAAATGGAACTTCTGAGAAACAACTACAGAAGCACTATGATCTTCAGAGAATGAGCGCTAAGGACATTCAGTGGTGCAGCGATTTGTCTTCTCAGAGAAAAAATGTGCTGTACGCAACCTCCTGATGTTCATCTGATTCTTTTCCAGTGCACTCTGAGGGCTAGTTTATAAAAGGCAAAAGAATGACCACATCTGATGCCCAACCTGGATATCAACAAATGTGATATTATAAGGACTTTGAAAATAGTGGCAATAACTGGCAGTACATTGCCATCTACTTCCATTCATGGATATGTAACGCCGTTCATTTGGGTCATAAGGAAATTCCACAGAGATGAAAGCAGTGGCCCACACTGAGTGACAGCTCCTGGGAGAACAGCCTTCACATACATTTACAGAGGAATCTATGTTCACCAAGAACTCAAAGTCACCGTTTAATTTATTTATTTATTTACCTTTATTTATACATGGTAGGTTGACTGAGCACACGTGCTCTTTTACAGCAACGCCCTGTTAACGCCCCCCAATTAGCATAACCAGCATGTCTTCGGATAGCGGGAGGAAACCGGAGTACCCGGAGAAAACCCACGCGGACACAGGGAGAACATGCAAGCTCCACACGAACCCGGGACCTTCTTGCTGCGAGGCGATAGTGCTATCCACTGCACCACCGTGCCACCCATTGCTTTGGCTGGCTTCACTAGCCATCTTGCCTTGCACCTTGGCTCTTTAAATCAGGGGTGGAGAACTTTATCCGAAAAGGGCCGGTGTGGGTGCAGGTTGTTGATTCAACAAATGAACTAATCATGGTCTTCGATCAAGACTGTGATAAGTAGAATCAGGTGTCTTAGTGCTGGGCTAAAACAAAAACCCGCACCCACACCGGCCCTTTTCAGATAAGGTTCCCCAACCCTGCTTTAAATCATCATAATGTCTAAATACTTCTGAAGGGAACAAAAGTGCGTGTTGTTTGAATATTGACTTCCCATACAGCGCTGTGTTCTAAATCGAATGTTAGGGCTGTAGCTAAAAAAAAAAAGAGTCACTTTTGAACGCCGCCAGTTCTCCCCAACTGTGAAGAAAGCGGCAATAAGCAGAAACAGTCAGCACGGCTCAGGAAAACCCTTTGATATGAACTCTCCGAACCGTGTGTGCGTGACCGCTTTCATGGCTTTTGGCAGAGGGCGATAAGAAAACAACGTGAAACCTATTTTTTATGCTCACGCCGCACAAAGAAAAAAAAATTACTACATGTGGTGTTTTTTAATTGGCCGGTAATGTTCGGCCTTTTAACCAAAGCTTAAATATAATTCTTTAAATTTCTACAGCAAGACACAATTGATGTCAAATGCAAGAGTGACCATCGACAAATAAAAAAGAGACCCTGTTTAAGACCCCACATTGGGCTGGAGAGCTTCATGTAGAAGTGGATCATCGACTTGCGATTAATATGAAATTAGTCTCAGGCTACGGCCTCACGTAGAGAGGGGATGAGGGAAAATTAGAGACTGCAGTTGGTGGCGGTGTAGCATAAGGGATAGAGGACTGTGCTTGCCACTCCAAGGTTGTAAGGTTCAATTCTCATTTGAGGCACTGCCATTGTACCCTTGAGCAAGGTGCTGAACCTCAACTGCTTCAGTAAATATCCACTGTTTAAATGGATATGTAAAAAAAATGGATTGTATGCAAGAACGGATTGCATGTAAGCTCTGTAAGTCACTCTGGATAAGAGCATTCACTAAATGCCACTAATGTAATGAAATGTAAAAATGGTACTTTGACACAAGCTGTTTTATTTCTGCCTGACAGCCTTTGTCACAAAAAAAAGGGACCCCTGTGTCCGGGACGGTCCCTACTACATGTGACTGGCTAACGGGGACAGCCGTTAAAAAAACCCTCGCTGCGGTGACGGATCGAGCTTTGCAATGCGCCGCAACCGGCTTGCTGCCTTAAGTGCACTTAGGAAACCGCTCCGCCATGCAGATCCGTCCGGGACCTTAATGGCCACACAACGGTTCCTCATTAAATGCGCCGTCCTGATTTATGAGGAGGTTGAGTGTGCTCATCATAAGTTCATTCCCCCCTCTCTCCTAAAATAGAAGGGCCGCAGCGCTCCCCTAGTTCATCAGAAATGAAAGGCAGCGCGTAATAAAACGTCCTATATCGCGGTCTCTCTTAAATCGCTGACGTCGAAAATAAGTCAAGTCCTGGCTGTTAAATGTGCTGCGGAAACATCATTATATTTATGTGTTTATCTAAGAACCGCTTCCAAAGTTGTTGTCTGAAGGTTTATGTGGACCTGAAATGCTGCATAACTGTAAAGCTGTGTTGTGTAAGGAGCATAAAGGATTTCCACCGGAGAACTAAATGTCGCAAAAAGCTTTGTATATTAAGAAATGCTGGGAAATGCCTTCCATCCATTCATCCATTTTCTAAACCACATTCTCCAGGGCTGTGTCCAAATCAGAGCCCAATCTACTGCCTCCTGTAGCACTGTGTACTAGCAGTCTGTGCGCTGTTTACTGTATACTGCTTAGTAGTAAGCAAAACATATCCTCCATAATATTTTCCAACCGTACTGTGGAAGTGTCACATGACGTCCCACCCTTGCGCGGTCACGTCACGTGTTGTTTTCTAACTCTGTACCTTCTTGCTGTGAGGCGACAACGCTACTCACTGAAACACTCAGGGCTGGATTTACTAAAGGATTGCGACTGCTTTTCCGACACTAAAGCAGTCGCTAGAAGGTCGCAATATCTATGTTGGATTTACTAAACGGTCACACTGGGTAAAAACCTCTATGAGGATGTAATATGCGGGGATTAAGTCACTCTGCAACTTAACCCTAACACTAACCTATTGATGCATAGTCTTCATGCATTATTATTATTATTATTATTATACCTGGAGTGACCATGCTAAAACAGGGTGGAGATTATGTAAATTAGGCCAATTAAGTATTCCGTCATGCATTAATTGCAACTCTCCTCTTTTCATGGGGGTTTTTAGAACACCTGAAAGCAGGCGTTAATTATTTTGCGGCGATAGAGCCAATATCTCACGCAGGATGCTGGAGAAAGGTGTCGGGTTGTATACGCACATCCTTGGTCGACGGAACAAATACATCTCTACTGCATAGCACTCAAAAGGAGACGGAATTTAAAAATGTTTCTACGAATTACTTAATTTATTACCAGATATAGCCTACTATAAAAATATAGGCTATTTGTTTTATTGAAAGGATGAAAGACTGTTATTGCAGTCATCAGCTAGCAGTTAGTATAAAAATGCACTTCTGAATTTAAACAATGTAGGCAAAACAATTGTTATGCCTATGCATTCAGTAGGTATAATGCATTGTGAATACAGTTATAGTTTCAGACGCTCTGTGGCCTGTTCCCATCACAAGTTAATCCGTGGCTATTCCTCCCACCCCCACGACTTGCTCATTTTGCAGGTATTCTTATTGTTATTCTATCTGTGTTAATATTATTTTCTTAGTTGGACCACCACCTGTGTCTTTTACCCGCATTGTGTTGTAGGAAAACTTTTTTTAAATCACGCCATCTTTTCTTTACATCCTCTACTGTTCATTAATAAATCTTATATGTGATTGTGAATTTTCTCCTCTCCGTTGGTGTTGTATATGCTATAATACGGCGTTGTGTAGGGGAGGGAGGGGCACAATGGAGCACTTTTTTAATGAAGCTTTTTTATTTTAAATGATTTAGATTTTATTACTATTTTTGCTATACATGTATACATATGTCTGTTAGCTACAAATAGACAACAAAACTAGATTTCCAGCACTTTATTACAGTTTTTCCGAAAGTGGCGGATGTGGATATGTTCCATGGGCACATTGGAACACGTAGTGGGGCATGTTGGAACATTTTCACATGACCCTTACTGAAGACTTGAGTATGACGTGAGTAGCCAACATTAGGGAGCTGTGTGTGCTGTCTGCCTCCTGCATGTCTCTCTCTTATTGACGTAGCGTCGCAGGGAGATGTGACTGATGGAGAAGGTTTTGGAAACTCCACAAACTGAAATCTCTCCACATCTCTGGCTGCTAGCTCAAGTACCTCCCTGACCACTCTTTTGTCAGTTTTACGTTGCCTATTTCTCATACTGGGAATAAAAGTAAGGAAAAATTGCTATTCGCTCTTGTTCATTGAAGGCAGGGCATGTAGTACACAGTGTTCAAACGTGCCCCGCCTACTGGAGACCGCATATTTGGCTAGCTGACGCTATTCTATCTTGTAGCCACTACAATAGTGATTAAAATTATATACATTTGGATTTTGTGACATGTACTGTATACAAAAAGTAGAAGTAAAAAAAACACTTAATTTATTAATTACTTACATGGGGTAAAAATAGACAATCGTGAATAAATAGTCTTGATTGTTTCAGATAATCTCAGATAATCGCCATCTTCAGGATAGGTGGAAGTCATGTCTGTGGTGCTGCAGCGTATCTCCTAAAAAGCTTGTGCTTCAATGTGCCCCACGGTCCAATGTGCCCCTCCCTCCCCTACCTCGTAAATTAAAGTGTTTTTTTTTCTTGTGGTTATCTTCCTACTTGTGCCTGGTTTGTATCGATTTCTTAGAGCCTTGTAATCTGGACGGGTCATTGTTTCTGTTTCATTTTTATGATTGCGTAATCAAGACCAGTCATAGTAAATCGGTCGTTAATGTATCTGCAGCCGTAACAGAGCCGCAATATAACGAATGTTTTGCGCTGCGACTGTTTCCCTTAGTAAATCCGGCCCTCAAACTTGGAGAAAGTGGAAATGTGCACTAACCTGCATGCAAACTAAGCTGCAACAGGATCCACATTATTCACACTAATATCAACGGTTAGCAGCTGAGTCCGAGGAAAACATGAACAGGGTCTCGGGGCAGATAAATCCAAAGTGAAGTGGATGCTGTATCTCACAGATGTCCAGCAGCAGCGGGTCGGGTGGGGTGTGGTTGGGGGGGGTGTGAAATAGAAAAATAAAAATGAAAGGAAGCCTGGAGGCTCTTATGTAGCAGAGTGAACTGCACTGGGCTTCGTCCTTGAAACTGAATGGTAAAGAATTGCTAATTTTCTCTTGGCTGACAGAGAACACTTTGAGTTTGACTGTGTGGCTAAAATCTGAAAATAAAAACCACCACAATGAACGCAAGAAAGGCGACGGGGTCATACATTTGTTGCTGAGAGTTTAAGGACAAAGCCGATTTTGGTTTGTTTCAGCAAAGGGCAAATTTTCTTTGAGAGAGAGGCATGCAGCAAGGTTATGGAATGCGTGGTTCATTCTCACACCCCTCCCTAAAGAAATGTAGCATTAATGCCATCTCAAATTGAACTCCAGCTGTATATGCGGATATTAATCCCTTTCAAAATGACCACAGTTCTCTCCTTATGATAATGTGTATTGAACATGTCCACTCATGCACATGGTCAGCAGCACGGGTCAATACTTTTCCCATCATTGGCCCGTGTAGCCTATTTTACGGCATATTGACCTTGCTGAGGAAAACAACACAAAAAACAAGTTATATTTGCACTCAGTCTGTTAATGAGATAAAGCTTGAAATGTGTGCTCCTTAACCACTGTTGCGTCAGCCATTCTATGCCATGAGGAGTAGTAAAGGGCATGTTCCACATGATATACATGTATTCAGGGATGTAATTAAATGATTCAATTCTGCTGTACAGTACATCCACATTCTAAAAGGCATCAGTCGCCGTTAATACATTTAAATGACGTCAAATACAAAGGCCTGCGTGGATTCGGTCGACATTTGGTCCTTATCAAAAATGAGGTGCTAGCTGGACTCGTCAGCTTTTCATTCCATCACAATTCATTGCATTAACATTAATCAGACTTATCTTCTGTGGATTTTTTACCATTGTATTATCATCTTTGTATCGATCCATAAATACACAGCTACAATTAGAGTTACATCTTAGATTTTTATTTCATTCTGACCATGAACCGTATTGTGCATACAGTGATATGATACAATATGTCTGTCTGAGATGTAAAGGCATATATACTAATAAATGTTCATCTTAACTTACAACATTACAGCAACTAACTAAAGACATACCAATTACCATTAAGGTGGGTGTCATTTTTTGTTTCATTCAAATTGTAACGTATTTAATGAGTAATGGAGCTGCTATGTGGCTCATCCTGTCAAGGTGCATATACATATATACACACTGGTGCTCCAGAGTAAGGGCATGCCATTGTCAGAGTGATAAATGCAACTACAAAAATGGTGTTTGTAGTTTGTACGGCGGCAGTGCAGCGTAACGGTTAGGGAACTGGACTCATAACTCTAAGGCTGTAGGTTCAGTTCTCAGATGGAGCTCTGCCATTGTACTCTTGAGCAAGGAGGGTACTTGAAGTTGAAATGCAGTGTTCCAGCTGTACCGGGGCTGATGGGTAGCGCATCCTGTTCTGTTAAGGCACTGAACATGGATCGACAGTCCAGGATCGAATCCCGACTGTGCCAGTGCTAACTGCGGCCGGTAGGCCCACACGGTTACAAATGAGTAGTGTCGCCCAAGTATTAGGGAGGTTTTCAATCAGCTGGGATCTGTGTTTCATAGCTCTGTAGTGACCCCTGCTGACCAATGAGGTGCCAGCGATCCGCTTACTAAAGCTGCACGTGAAGTGTCTTCCTCTGACTTGGGTCTGTGCGAGCTTGTGGGCTGTGGAGAATAGAGAATGTGTACTTGTCTACACTGCTCCACATTTTCACTGTAGCATGGGAGAAAATGTAGCCTACATGACGATAGGCTACATGTAGCTCTTAGTATTCTTGGCTTTAGGAACCAGTGGACCTGTAATAATGTGCCATCTATGCTATCTTGCAATCATTGCTTTTGGGGACAGTTCCTTTGAGGACTCAAAGTTGCATTAGCTTCACCCAAGCTCACAGTGTGACATTTAGAAATGGTATTTTTGAGCATAATTAAATAAGGTAATTAAAAATGTTTTTCTGAAAATGTAATCCGAATATATCTCATTCATTATGAGCTACATTATTATAATTGTTTATTGCAGCTGTTTGGTATTTGTTCGTTTCTAATTTTCTCATCAGGCAAACGTTTGTTTGGTTCACATTGTAGGTGTGCTCCTCTAATTGAAAATACTTGTGAAAACATAAATTTTTTTTCGAGGAAATAATTCAAATTTTGCTTAATTAAAATCTGCTACAAAACAAGTACAAGGTTGTGGAATTTATGGAATTAATTGACATACGCATGTAATGTACACAATAAAGGGGGAAAGAAGTCATATTAGAGCCACTGGCCACCATTACTGCTCTAAATCTGATGTCACTTCACTGCCATTAAGAAGATGCTCATATGCAGAGCAACTTATAATACAAGCACCAGGGCAAAGACGATGGGAGTATTTCACAAAGCAGGATTGCTAAAACCCGGAACCCTCCAAAACGTGGAACATGGACTGAAGTAAAAAGAGCTGTTCCGGATTTTACTCAGTACAGTTATCTAGCTAACTCAGTAATCTTATTTTGTAAAATACCTCCCCAGGGATCGAAGCGCATTCATTCTCTAGAGGGGGAAAGAATAGTCCCAAGAGAGACGGCGAACGCAGACTCGATGCACGGCTCGTAAACTACTCCACTGAAAGTTAAACTGAGTTAGACAAACAACAAGTGAACAATTCCCAGTAAATGAAATCAACGCAGTAAAGTCCAGTTCAAAGCCTCCTCTTCCTTTTGTTCAAAAAAGGCTAGCGTTGCATTGCTTGTTGTTGGACGCACGAAAGACAAGTCAGGCAATCGAAGGGTCTTGGTGCTTTGACCGATTACAGTTTCTTAGGAGTATTTCCGTGTCGAACGATTAGTACCGAAGATGAATAAAACTCATGCGCACTCGCTCTTGAAGCCCGTCGAATGAGCTGCTGTTGCTCTTGATGATTAATTGCATGCGGATATGGCTGCCACTGCAGAAGCTGAGGAGAGCCATAATTGCCAGGATATCTTATCAGTGGCTGCTGGTGCTACAGCTGGAATGTAGCTTGCATACATCCAATAGTTTATTACACAATGTTTGAATATATTATTATTATTATTATTATTATTATTAATAATAATAATAATAATAATAATAATAATAATAATAATAATAATAATAGTAGTAGTAGTAGTCGTAGTAGTAGTAGTAGTAGTATGCTAATTTGAGATTATTCTTATTGTGCCCATTCATTTTATTTGCTTATTAGCATTGGAATTGGTGGTAGTGGTGGTGTTATTTTTATTCTTCTTGTAACAATGATAGTTGTTGTTATCATCGCCTGCTTGAGTTTATGTTGTGTAACTCAGCAGAGTGCAAAATGCATCAGTTTCAGTTTTGTACTCCACATCTAATGAAAGCAGATTTCAACTCTCAATGCAAGGTTTACAAGTACTGAGCAGTGTATGTCTTATAATAGTAATCCAGCCTATTTCTATCTGTAGTGCGCACAGAGAAATAGACCCTCATTAATCTGACGTGTTAGATCTGAAGTAATGCTCTGAATTTCAGAGTCATCTTGCTTTTAAGTTTCCAGTCTTCAGTGAACTTATTTCTCCATAGATTATATATACACTGCCTGGTCAAAAAAAAATCGCCGTTGCACCCGTCATGCATAGTGCCCACAGTACATGCCTATGGAGGCAGTGTTATGATTTGGGCTTGCTTCAATTGGTCAGGTCTAGGCTCAGCAACGTTATGCAGCAATAAAACGAGTTCGCACTTGCTTTGACCTCAGAATCGCCGGGTGACAAGCTCGTACTTGCTTTTATCCTACAAAACATGACAACAACTCACTAAATAAAAGTTAACAAATAACATTTATTGAAAACAATATTCAACGTAACTAAACATTTTTAGGAAACGTGCCTGATTATTACAACGGCATTTTCATTGGGTGAACGCGATCGCATAGCAAATACAGTAAAAAAATAATAATCGGTCATCAGAAAAACTACCAATAGGCCCACAAAAAAATAACAATTAGGCGTACTGATCAACGTGACATTAGATTAGTTTTATTGGGCTATTCAACAACGCGATAGGCCTACTTACTCTTTCCACCTCGCTGGTTTAACTTGCAGTGCGAACAGGCTAATGCGTTTTATTAAAAATCCGGCGTTGTTAACATTATTAACGGATGCTCGTTTTTTTATAAAGCAACATTTGACCAGGAAACTACTATGTAGTATTGCTAGCTAGTTAGTTTCAGTAAAAGACTATCTACTTCAAAATGAATCACTAGCTAAAACAATCTAAAATCGAAAACAATTAACAATATAAAGCACAGTAGCCTATACAAAAGGAAATTATAAAGGTTATCTGAGTGATAGTGATGGTTATTTGAGTGATGTAGTGATCTATCTCCGTCCAACGATCTCCGGCGATTCTGAGGTCAAAGCAAGTGCGAACTCGTCACAATGCTTCGCGTCACAATGCTCGCGTGTCTGTTGGCATAGCAACGACATTCCAAGCATTCCGATGACGTGCCCGGACACATTTTGGCACCCGGACACATTTTGGCCTGACAGCAGCCCTGGTAAAGATGAGTAAAAAGAGTTATAAAAAATTCACCGTTTGGTGAATTAGTTCAATCTCACACTGAAAAAATTAGAAAAATGCAACCTTTAATTGAAGGAAATGTATTATGAGAAAAAAAAATCCCTCATCAAGAAATTATTATTTTTAACAAAACCACATGTGCCACAATTATTGGCACCCCTGCATTTTTTATACAGTCAAGCCGGAAAGTCTGCACACCCCTTTCACCTTATCCACGTTTTATTACGTTACAGACATATTCTACAATAGATTGAGTTCATTTTTTGTCTCAAAATTCTACACAAAATAGCCCATAATGACATAATGAAAGTGAAAACGGTTTTTAGACATTTGTGCTAATTTATTAAAAATCGAAATGTAAAATATCATATGTACACAAGTGTGCACACCCTTTGATATGGCACCCAAAATTGAGCTGAGGTGCATTTTGTTTCCACTGATACTGCTTGAGATGTTTCTACAACTTAATTGGAGTCCACCTGTGATAAATTCAATTGATTGGACATGATTGGGGATTGCCAACACCTGCCTATATAAGGTTCCACAGTTGACAGTGCATGCCAGAGCAAACTCCAAGTCAAAGGAATTATCTGCAGACCTCAGAAACAGGATTGTGTCAAGGCATAGATCTGGAGAAGGATACAAAAAAATCTCTGCAGCTTTACAGGTCCCAAAGAGCACAGTGGCCACCATCATTCGTAAATGGAAGAAGTTTGGAACCATCAAGAATCTTCCTAGATCTGGCCGCCCGGCCAAACTGAGCAATCGGGGAAGACGGGCCTTGGCCAGGGAGGTGAGCAGGAACTGTATGCAGGAACTGATATTGACTGTATGTGGAATAAAGAAATATTTTTTTATATTTAGTCGCATATTCTTTGGTTGTGGATTTCCTGTGTATGACCATTGCTTAAATATTGATTATGAACTTGAACGCTCCAACTAATAAAGACCCTTGGGGGTTATTTATTATATTCCACGTTTCTGAGTCGTGCATTTTGGGTCCAAACCACCTTGTTCTGTCACAATATATATATATTTTTTTTTTAAATCTAAGTCGCATATTAAGATTAAAGTTTAGCAGCTCTCAAAAATGTTATAAAAACACTCATTTAATACCCTGTATCAATACGATTTATGCCTTTCTTTAAGTAGCAACTTGGATAAAGACTGAAGACTGAAGATTGATTCTGAGGGAAGCCCATAAGGATTGTTTACAACCCTGTACTACTTGGAGGAAGGTGGTTTTATTATCTTTATTATTTATTTATTCAGCAAATGCTCTTATCCGGAGTGAATTACAAGGCCAGCTAGAAAGATAGATAAAATACATATTGCAGAAGCAACAATGCGTACAAGGGAACAGAGAAGCCAGTAACACAGTGACTGAGCCTCCACCTGCAAATCACTGATAAAGCACAAGCTTACAGCAGTCATTATTCGGCAGACTCGTAATATATAAAAAAAATTAGCCTTTAGTGCATCATATCTATATCATACTAAGATTCACATACTGCGGAGTCGAGTAAAGATTTATTGGAACAACCATACCTCTCAGAGCATGATGTCAACCTGATATATGGAGTAGCTGCAACATTACATTACATAATACTAATGTACTCATGGTGCCTGCGTATGGCCTGGAAGAACAGCCTATCAGATGTCATGCCGGATATGAAGTGATCAGTTACTGGGTGCCAGGATTGGACATTTATACTTACACAGGTTACCTTTAACTTTACTGTCATTCCTAAGCATAGAAAGAAATCATTGTAACAGCATAATATAGGCATTTCTTGCCTGCCAGTTATTGCAGATGGTTCAAAGGCCAACAGTTTTTAGTGCAGTCAAGTATACGTTTCAGGTTTAGTGCCTCGGGAGAAAATTTCATTACGTCGATCTATAAATCTCTTGGCTGAGATCTCCACGTCTATTATTTTCAGCTGATTCTGGTCATTGCCCTTGTCAATTCAACAACAGAAAAAGTGATCCGTAATGAGATTTCTCGCGTCGCGTTTGAAAG
Organism: Ilyophis sp. 1 JC-2022; assembly: GCA_022702515.1. Taxonomy (NCBI): domain Eukaryota; kingdom Metazoa; phylum Chordata; class Actinopteri; order Anguilliformes; family Synaphobranchidae; genus Ilyophis; species Ilyophis sp. 1 JC-2022. The sequence goes on along the minus strand of CM040402.1, from coordinate 95,853,640 downwards.
ATTCGTGATGCCTCGCATCCATTTATGTGACAGCAGCCGCAGTGGCCTCCGCGGCAGACGGGGGCCATCGCGTTTTAAAGTAAATGCGAGAGGGGAACATCGCGCCCTGCCATTGGGCCAGCTCGTGCTATGCCTCATATCCACTGTCTGTCATGCATAAATCTGGAGGTGGATCATTAGACTGGGGCCTAGATTAAATCACATCCCTTACCCAGAGAGGCTGTGATTTAATCTAGGCCCCCGTCTAATGCGCTTCAACAAGCAGCCAACTCTCAACTTATCAAAGTCAACAAGCAGCCAACTCTCAACTTATCAAAGTTTTGGTCTGTCTGTCTGTCTATCTGTTTCTGTATATACGTATGTATGTATCTAAGTTTGTTTGTCTGTTTTTATGTTTGTTTGTATGTTTATTTGTTTATTTGTTTGTATGTTTATTTGTTTGCATGTTTGTTTGTATGGTTATTTGCATGTTTGTTTGTATGTTTATTTGTTTATTTGTTTGCATGTTTATTTATTTGTTTGCATGTTTGTTTGTATGGTTATTTGCATGTTTGTTTGTATGTTTATTTGTTCATTTGTATGTTTGTCCGTTTGTTTGGCTGTTTGTTTGGCTGTTTGTAGTATGTTAGTAATGGGCACTGAGCTGGCCTGGCCTCAGTCTGGAAGCCTGTTGCATTGTGGTGAAAGACTTCTGTCACACAAGTAAAAAAAACTGAACATGCTTTTTCTTACCTGCAGTGGCTGGTACTGGAGTGAAGTGAACAATAAAAACAACATAATATAATCAAAAAATAAATATTTGGTCTTGACATATAGTAGTACATTTTATTAGACCTATTATCAAAAATATTTAAGAAACAGCATTTCACTGTCGTTACAGTAAGTGCCATTAAAATGGATGCATCTGTGTATCCTGAGTTGTGTCGCGCTATCCAGGGTACCGCGCATCGCACGCCTGCTGTTACGGGTTTAGACACAACCTCCTGCCTCAAGCAGCTTGAACCTCACACGGACACAGAGGTGACCCGTGAACCACGGCGGTTACAGCTCAGGGCAGCGTGTTAATGAACGTCACCGCTGTGGCCTGGGGGGGTCGAGTGGCAGCTTAATGCACTGCCGAATCCTGAACGTTGACCCTGAGCGTGTGACACTGCCGGTCTGCTCACGTTGAGACGTCCGGGCGACCTGCTGAGGGCTGCCGCTTCATTCTGACAGAAAAGGAGTCTTTAGCTCACATTCCGAACCTTCTGAAGGTCGAATAGCGTCTAAAGCATTGTATCCGGCTGTTTAATTTATTTTAGGCTGTGGGTGTTCCTTGGCCACACTGACTCACAGAGTTACACAGTGGGTGGCTCTCCACTAAGTACTTGGAGATTATGTTACCAAGTGTATGACTTATGCCAAAAATTGTAGCTTAAATTTTGTTTTACATTATAACAAAATAAAACGTTTCCGATCTCATTTTTATTGAAATTTCAGATGTTACAACATGCTAGCGTTCTCCCAGTGGGAATGTTTTGCTGCTAACTTGGAGAACCACAACAGAAACACAATTATGGGCTTTACTGCATGTTTCCTCCATGGGATTCAATGCATTGTAATGTCTGCCTTCAGCTTGACCCATTATTATTTTATTAAATGATGAAATATAATCTAATCCAATGTGGGGACTGTAACTATCTGCATAAAAGCTAGTAGGCATTGGACTGTGATTATCAGACCCCCCTGAAAGAGATGGATAAAGCCAGTTCACAGTTAATTATACAACCAAGCTGCCATCATGCTCCTGGGATTGTATTTATGGTTGGCTTGTTTCGGGTTTCTATGCAATAATATGATTACAAAAACGGAATACACAATGTCTCATTGAATGTCTTGGTATATCAACAGAAATTCAGATCTATTAGTTTATTCTTGGAAAATCGACCCTGATACACATACTACAGTTACAACAATATTATACATGTCTGTTCCACACTGACAGTGTTGTTGGGTGAGCAAATCATAGTGATGTGCCAAGTATTCACCAAGCAATGAGTTTGTAACGAATATGCTTGTTTTTCCAAGGCTTGTCTTCGTCTCTGGTGTGTTTGGATTGGATCGGCCTCTTGGGCAGTAACTGGATAAAAATACCTGTCAATCATGCAGAGATGCAATTGGTGAACACACAAGAGATCTCATACTTTTCTTGGAGAATCTTCAAACCTTTTCACTTACATTGAATTTTTATTGTTTCATGTGAAACAAAGTACTTTTTTATAAAAAGAAAAGTTGAAAAAATAGACAGCTAACTGAATTTCTTAGCAATATGCTACCAATATATTTTGATATATTTCGCATTAAAAAAAAAAGTTAAATATATGGATAAGTACAGTGCCATGACTGAGCAACAGTGGTATCAGTAAAAACGTCAGTAAAAAATTATGCCCAGAGCCATGCCGTCCTACCCACAAGATCATTAAAAATGTCAGTGGAGTGTAATTTTGTAAAATTCAGCCAGGTCACACAGACATGGCAATTGACCAGACCTTAGCATTAAGCCAAAATACCCCACCCCCCCATAAATGAGAAGTCACCACGCAAACTACCATCACTCACATGTCTGCCAATATCCTCCTCTACCAGTACAATGCCTACATCTCCTCTCATTAAAGTATAGTCATATTCTGTGGCCCACAGTACGATTCATATTCATAATAAAGACATTTTCTACTGTACAGTTATGAGGTATATAGCAACTTAGACATTACATGCGAGTCACTTATTCTAACTAGTGGTTAGAAAGAAAAGTGAATGCATCATTCCTTTCATAATATAGATTTACACACAAGTTTATATCTTTTTTTTATCTATTCTATAACAAACATGAGTCTGATATGAGTGTGATTTGCTGAGATTGCCCTGTAAATAGTCTCTTTTTCTCCCTTTGGGGCCTTCACATTAATAGGAGCTCCATAGAACTGGTGCTGTAGTTTTCCCGAAACAGCTTCCTATATCCTGTTTCAGAAAGCCTTCCAGTGTTTATTTCTGAGGACATGTGACATTTGTTGTGTCAAACCCTGATTTGGCCATGTTATTCTAACCCAGGGGCAACTGCACATGTCCTGTGTGAAACCCAAAAGTATTTTATTCAAAACATTGAAACAAAGCAATGCCATACAAAGAAAACACTATTAAATAATTCAGTTTAACTGGGGGAATTTAGACAGTTTCCTCACAACGTGTTTTTCATTAACTTTGTCTTTGCAGTCACGGAGGGACCATGCTGCTCTTTCTTTCCCTCTCTCTCTCTGTCTCTCGCTCTCTCTCTCTCTCTCTCTCTCTCTCCTCCCTCCCTCTGCTCCACGTGTTTGCCTGTGTTTAGTTCTTATGCTGGATGTGAGCATTCTTAAAAGTGGTGGTTGTGAAATATACTCTCATTTCCTGTAAAAGCAGATTTTTTTAAAGGGCTCAGGAGCACAGAAATACTTTTCGAATCAATATGTTCTGACAGGAATCAAAATGGCACATTTACAGTTTGCCAGTTCGCTCCTTACAGTACTTAGTATCAGCAGTCCAGGGCCTTCTGTACACTGGTACTAACAGCATTCACAACATCCATGTTACACGCCCTTTATACCAATGGCCATATAGGTATATAGGCAATTATATTTATATATTTATATGTATTTTAAAATGCTGTCATGTTTTAGGTTGTGCAACAAGTATGATGATGTGTGATGTAGTGATGCATATGACACACACACACCCACACACACAAAAGGTCAAATCTTTTTGGTGATTATATAATGTCGCGTTTATTATTTTAAAAAAGAAGAATGTAAAAACTTGGATCGGAAAAGGGGGATCTTTGCAGAAAGGCACTTTGAAGCGTAAGAACGACCAAAGAGTTGTCAAGGTAACCAAAGCACTCCTTTTTACTACCCCTGACACATGACATAAATTGCCTTCATCAAGCCATTGCCGGAATTTGTTCTGCGTGAATCTCTGTGGCAGGGAGGTATAAATTGAAAAGCTTGTTTTGGTTTAATATTTTTATGTTCACTCCAAGGTAACACTGTGGCTGACTTACGAAAGGTATGCAGAGGAGCTCTCTGTGTCCAGTCTTATTTGGTACATATAAAGAGGGTTGACAGTGACGTCTTAATAGTAGGAGGGGCTGGACTTTTTCATCTTTTTCCACCGATAAATATTGACAATGATAAGTACGACTGTACAGTGACTGTATAGCATATGAATTTTATTAACTTAAACTACAAATCTTGATATTCTTAGAGAAGGAAAAAATAGATTTTTTGAATGGTTGCATTGTGTTTTGGGCGGGGAGTAGAGGAGGCCCGGGGGGGGGGGGGGTGTTGTACAAAGACATTAACAATTGACACAAAATCTTGTTCACAGATAAAATCACTCAAAAATATTAATTCCAATTAGCACAGTTAATTATGCTGTTCTGATTGATGAGGGCTGCCTCTATACTGATAAGTGGTAATGATTTTATATGGCTGGACATTATTTAATTTCTTTTTTTGCAATGACATTCTTTGTGACTACAGCCTTGTTTGATATATACCTGAAATTGGAGGTGAAGAGCTACATGTAGCTTTAATTGAAATCGTGTGCAAAGCTTTGTCAGAGGTATAGTGGAAAATAGAAAATAATTTGTTTATCAGAGAAGAGTCACAGAAAGAGCCAGTTAATGAGACTAGTGGAGTATACAGTGATAGGTGACTCACAGAAAGAGCCAGTTAATGAGACTAGTGGAGTATACAGTGATAGGTGACTCACAGAAAGAGCCAGTTAATGAGACTAGTGGAGTATACAGTGATAGGTGACTCACAGAAAGAGCCAGTTAATGAGACTAGTGGAGTATACAGTGATAGGTGACTCACAGAAAGAGCCAGTTAATGAGACTAGTGGAGTATACAGTGATAGGTGACTCACAGAAAGAGCCAGTTAATGAGACTAGTGGAGTATACAGTGATAGGTGACTCACAGAAAGAGCCAGTTAATGAGACTAGTGGAGTATACAGTGATAGGTGACTCACAGAAAGAGCCAGTTAATGAGACTAGTGGAGTATACAGTGATAGGTGACTCACAAAAAGAGCCAGTTAATGAGACTAGTGGAGTATACAGTGATAGGTGACTCACAGAAAGAGCCAGTTAATGAGACTAGTGGAGTATACAGTGATAGGTGACTCACAGAAAGAGCCAGTTAATGAGACTAGTGGAGTATACAGTGATAGGTGACTCACAAAAAGAGCCAGTTAATGAGACTAGTGGAGTATACAGTGATAGGTGACTCACAGAAAGAGCCAGTTAATGAGACTAGTGGAGTATACAGTGATAGGTGACTCACAGAAAGAGCCAGTTAATGAGACTAGTGGAGTATACAGTGATAGGTGACTCACAGAAAGAGCCAGTTAATGAGACTAGTGGAGTATACAGTGATAGGTGACTCACAGAAAGAGCCAGTTAATGAGACTAGTGGAGTATACAGTGATAGGTGACTCACAGAAAGAGCCAGTTAATGAGACTAGTGGAGTATACAGTGATAGGTGACTCACAGAAAGAGCCAGTTAATGAGACTAGTGGAGTATACAGTGATAGGTGACTCACAGAAAGAGCCAGTTAATGAGACTAGTGGAGTATACAGTGATAGGTGACTCACAAAAAGAGCCAGTTAATGAGACTAGTGGAGTATACAGTGATAGGTGACTCACAGAAAGAGCCAGTTAATGAGACTAGTGGAGTATACAGTGATAGGTGACTCACAGAAAGAGCCAGTTAATGAGAATAGTGGAGTATACAGTGATAGGTGACTCACAGAAAGAGCCAGTTAATGAGACTAGTGGAGTATACAGTGATAGGTGACTCACAGAAAGAGCCAGTTAATGAGACTAGTGGAGTATACAGTGATAGGTGACTCACAGAAAGAGCCAGTTAATGAGACTAGTGGAGTATACAGTGATAGGTGACTCACAGAAAGAGCCAGTTAATGAGACTAGTGGAGTATACAGTGATAGGTGACTCACAGAAAGAGCCAGTTAATGAGACTAGTGGAGTATACAGTGATAGGTGACTCACAGAAAGAGCCAGTTAATGAGACTAGTGGAGTATACAGTGATAGGTGACTCACAGAAAGAGCCAGTTAATGAGACTAGTGGAGTATACAGTGATAGGTGACTCACAGAAAGAGCCAGTTAATGAGACTAGTGGAGTATACAGTGGTAGGTGACTCACAGAAAGAGCCAGTTAATGAGACTAGTGGAGTATACAGTGATAGGTGACTCACAGAAAGAGCCAGTTAATGAGACTAGTGGAGTATACAGTGATAGGTGACTCATGAGGTCTGAAATACATCCTAGTGTAGCCCATGGAGTCACACTATGACAGACTTTTCTTAGTATAGAATATACAGCATTCTATACAGCATTCTGTCATTCGTTTAAAATTTGTTTTAGATTAATTGGTGCTTGTACTGGATATTGATATGAGATAGAGCTTTTTACGTGTGAATAGGTAGTAACCAGGTGCAGAAACACACACATGCACACACAAATGTACAGCAGACACACATTACACACACACACAATGCTTTTCTTTGGCAAAGTGTGCACAGGTTTGTGCAGTAACAGTCACATAGAGTTAAAAATGTGTTATAGCATCTGACTTGACTCTTGCAGCCAAGATTATGGGGCAAAGATGGAATTGTTCTGGATGCTTCATTAGCCCTGTCTTTCCTCTGGTGTTCATGCAGTTTGGTTGGTCACTAAGATGCCTCCCCAGATAGGACATTATCAGCTATAAATTTGCACATTAATTTGTCTGTATTTCAGGACGTGACAAAAATGATTCCCCCTGCGCTCGCCCTACCAAATGACTATCACCAAAATTAGAAGTCGGTGCTATAATGCCACACCTTGGAGGTCTAACATTTTTTATCTCTTTTGAAGACATTTTTTTTTGTCTTTCTGATATTTTACTTTAGTTCTCCAGAGGAAATGAAGTGCGGAGATTTGAAATTAATCTATCTCTCTCTCTCTCCTTCCCTCCCTCTTCCTCTCCCTTTCCATTTTTGTATGCAAGAGGTACAATTGTATGAAGGCAGGCTGCTGAATTCATCTTGAGATGAAGTGGGAGGGTTGGATCTGTGTCTTCCCCCGTTTCTTGTTAACCTTAAAGCGCTGTCACTGAAAGACGAGGCACCTTTCTACAAAGGTCTGCTCAGAGTATGGGGGCAGATGGATGTGCTGGCGTCAGCAGTGCCTGTATCCGCAAAGTGGCTTCTGGATGAGCCCTCGGTATATGGGCCACGGCCGGAAGTCACCACGGCAGCCGCTCCAGGGCTATCGGACACCTCGAACGGGGCTAACCCGGTCACCCTAGGGCACCTGGTTGAGCTGGCAGGGAGCGACCTCGCGGAGGCCGGGGAGGTCGGCTGAGCGGCTGCTCGTGAGGCCCAGATGCTGGAGCGGAGTGCCTATAGACTACAGAGGGCTGAGGGTATACCGCAGGAGGGGGACAGTGGGGGCGGGGACACGTACACCGGGGAGCCGTTTTCAAGGCTGCTGCTGGGACCCTCTATGTGCAGAGGGAGCAGAGTGGTCTGCTCTCGACTCTGTAAAGGGCAAGTGGATGTAGGCAGACTTTCCGTCAAGATGCTCGACAGGGGCAAGCCGGGCGACGGGGCCGACACCCCCTGGAGGGCAAGCTTGGGGGTGGGGGCAGAGGTGCGGCCCTTGGGGGTGGGGGCAGAGGTGCGGCCCTTGGGGGTGGGGGCAGAGGTGCGGCCTGCGCGGACCGATCTGTATAAACTGCCCTTGCCTAAGTACGCGGGGGATTCGCAGTGGAGTGTACTCCACGGGGTCGTACCGGTGAATTATTTTCGCGAATCCTACTGCAGACAAGAGCTGCCCATTTTGTCACGTCAGAGAGACAATATTCCATTGTTTTAAAGACTATGTTAGGCTTGGTCCTCTTTTAAATATGGCTAGCTAGCGGCTGCTTTTGGAGTAGTTTTTTAGTTTTTTATCTTTGTCATTCACTGCAGTAAAAAATACATGAAAAGTGGACAATATTGTAAATGTCTTGCTGCGACAGGCTAAGATGGCTGTGTACCTCAGCAGGAAGAAGGTAGACGCTGTTAACATTGAAATGTATAAATCCTTATTCAGATCAAGAGTTTTTCTGAACTTTGAGTGCTACAGTAGAATGCATGATGTAGGGGTGTTTCAGGGTAAATGGTGCCATGAGGAGCCTGTGTGTAGTCTGGAGGGAGGAGCAGCAATGTAAAATGATGGTCCATTGAATTATGCTCTATTTGCAACTGCTTGCATTGTATTGGTTTGTTTTGCTTAGTTTTTTTCTTTCTTGCTTTTGTTGTTGGTTTTGATTTAGTTGTTTTTGTGTGGTTTGATTGTGTCAGTTTTCTTCTATTGAGGGCCTTTGGGGCTAACCTGAGGGTTGATGGTATAAGACTGGCATTGTACCATAATGGTTTTGTTAAAAAGTTCAAACTCCCTCTCTCTTTCTTTGTCTCTCGCTCCCCCCATCTCCCTCGTTCATACGATCTTTGCCTTCTGCAGTGAACTCATCTGCATGGTGCCAACCCTGATACCAGCAAGAGAAGTGGATATTGGGCCGCAGCAGGGTGCTAAAAGTGCCTTTGCAATCTCCACAATCCTTTTAATCTTTCATCAATCATGTCGGGATACCACAAGGCCCCTGATCCTATTACCATAAGGGGGAAATTGCTATTCCCACGAATAGACAAGTTGGCAATCTGTAGTGAAAGCTTGCTGCAAAGAGGTGGCAGTAAACGACAAGTTTGATTGGGCAATGGAGGAATCCAATCATCCATCGCCTGAAAATAGAATTAGAGAAAATATAAGTAAACAAGTGCGACTGCAATGCATGCTCCTTTTAAAAAGTGCACGGACAAGCAGGCTCAGCTGTCAGATTTTCTTTTTTGAAAATAAGTGGTTATCTTTAGGGATCTCTGAGGGGAATGGTCAGTCTAATTTTGAAACATATTTTTAAATGGCTTTTCTGCTGAACGTACACCCGTCCCCACGGCGAGATTCATAGTGGCTGTTAAGTCCTCCCCAAAGCTTTAGCACCATTTAAAGCAGGCCAGCCTCTTTCCTCACAGGTGATGTTGTGAATAAGGTAACGGTTCCAATAAAACTTTGTGTTTTGTTGCAGTACATGACCTGCTTTTACGCTTTCTTCAGAACTACTAGTGAGACAAGTCTTGCTTTTCTCTGTCTTTTCACCGCCACCTACAACCTACAGAGGCTAATTGAGTAAATAAATGAGTAAGTCAATTTACAGATATGCTCTGTTTCTAACTGACAATGTGGTCTAAAATAATCAGGTTCTGAATACATGCTGTTGTGATATTGTAATTACTGGACATACCGATCAATATAATATCTGGAGTGTATTATCAAGTGATTTCTGCTTTCACCCTGTTAATACTATGCAGCTTTTTAAACTCGACCCCAGCCAAACCTGTTAGATTGGTGTTTATAGAGTGGAATATCCGTTTCTAAATTACTCCAAGGAGGAACACCATCTAAGAGTGATTAATCACGATTAATTAATCAGCCTCCCCACAGTTTCTCTGCTGTCATAGCAAAATGCCATGGCTCGAGGTTAGCTGAGAAGAACCACAGAGCGGGTAATGATGAATTTATACCAAGTTCTTACATAAATTCATTATTTTAAAAAAAAAACATTCAAAATTGTCAGCCTCAACAAGCTAAAAAACTGTTTCGGAACATAAGTCATTTCTTAGGAAGGTGATGAATGGCATTTGTGTCCTATCTGTCTTGGGTGTCCTTCACACTTTATTGCTTCCATAAATGGATGTTACCGGACAATATAAAAAAACTTGTAAAGCTTTACTTTGATACCCTGAATGATTTCAGATTGAAACTGTATGCAGTTGGCAGACTGTCAAGGTTATAATAATTTATCACAAATAACAATAAGGCTTGACTATACCCTTCAAATTAAAAGTCATTCAATTAGGAGCGCCAACACAGAGACAATTCACTCACGAGTGCGCAAGAATGAACATTTGCATAATTATCTAGCCAATTCTAAAGCGCTGATAAGTATTAATTAAATGACAATAAATACCCCACCCATCCTGTAGAGTGTGGCAGACGGCAATTTGAAGACCACTGCCTGCTTTGAATTTCCTTACGATAGGGTCTGATCGTCTCATTAATAGAGGCAGACTAGTGAATAGGCTGTGGTAATTAAGGGTTTTATGGTGCGTGTAATTTAAGTCTTTTTAAGTGATAACCTTGAGTCCGAATGAATGGCGCTACACGATTTCCCTCCCGGCCCTCGTTATCAGCGCGTCGGACACCCTCTACGCCAGAGCCGCATTTTCCTTAACGTACAAAAACAAACTAATGTTGAGCAAAGCCAGAGCTCTCACGCCAGGAGGAAAAAAAAAGACACAAGTTAAAGTGAGAGCATGAGCGTTGGTCTCGTGGCCGGCGTGGTAATTGATTCTTAACGTCCAGCAGAGTTAATTCCTAATGAGGCAGGAGATGGACGTATCTTATAAGTGATCTGCGGCAGTGTAGTATAATGGTTAAGGAACTGGCCCTGTAACCGAAAGGTTGCAGGTTCGATTCCCAGATAGGACACTGCCGTTGTACCCTTGAGCAAGGTACTTAACCTGAATCGCTTCAGTATATATCCAGTGATAATATGTAAAAAAAACAATGCTAAAAAAAAGAGCATCTGCTAAATGCCTGTAATGTAATGATCTGAGTGAGTAATCCTGTGAGTGTTAGCTCACCTTAGCTATTATTATACTCTTAAAACAATCAGCCAGAGCGTGCCGATTCCCTACTTATAGGCAGTGTACGTCATATGTGTAGCATGGAGATGTTTTTAGCCATGTTTTTCGGAGAATAAAATATGGCTTATTTCCCTTTTCATACATGGACACTTTCACACATGCTCCAAACGGGATGTCCCTCTTCACAATGGTATTGTGAGCTTGAAGGGAACCTTTTCGCAGTGACCCTATAATGCTGCTGCCTATGTACCTTAGAGTATTTATAATGCTCTTGTCTATGCACCTTACAGTCAGTATTTCTATCCTAAAATGCTACTGCCTACGTACATTACAGTAGACTATTTATATTTTATAATCCTATGCTCCATGCAGTATTCATACCTATAATGCTGCTGCATATGTACCTTACAGTATTTTTACTCTAAAATGCTGCTGCCTGTGTACCTTACAGTATGTAATATACCCTAAAATGCTGCTGCATATGTACCTTACAGTATTATACTCTAAAATGCTGCTGCCTGTGTACCTTACAGTATGTAATATACCCTAAAATGCTGCTGCATATGTACCTTACAGTATTATACCCTAAAATGCTGCTGCCTGTGTACCTTACAGTATGTAATATACCCTAAAATGCTGCTGCATATGTACCTTACAGTATTATACCCTAAAATGCTGCTGCCTGTGTACCTTACAGTATTTTTACTCTAAAATGCTGCTGCCTGTGTACCTTACAGTATTTCTACCCTAAAATTCTGCTGCCTGTGTAACTTACAGTATTTTTACTCTAAAATGCTGCTGCCTGTGTAACTTACAGTATTTTTACTCTAAAATGCTGCTGCCTGTGTACCTTACAGTATTATACCCTAAAATGCTGCTGCCTGTGTACCTTACAGTATTTTTACTCTAAAATGCTGCTGCCTGTGTACCTTACAGTATTATACTCTAAAATGCTGCTGCCTGTGTACCTTACAGTATTTCTACCCTAAAATGCTGCTGCCTGTGTACCTTACAGTATTTTTACTCTAAAATGCTGCTGCCTGTGTACCTTACAGTATTTATTTCTACAATGCTGCTTCCTATGTACCGTACAATATGTATTTCCTAAACTGCCTATGTAACTTCTAGAGTATTTCTACTGCTTAATGCTGTTGCCTATGCACCTTACAGTATTTATACCCTAAAATACTGCTTTCAATATACATTGCAGTATTTCTACTCTATAATGCTGCTTTCTATGTACCTTGCAATATTTGTATCATATATTACTGCTGCCTGTGTACTTCACAGTATTTCTTTACTGGAGAACAGCCAAGCACTTCTGCATTCAGAGAGACAAATTGGTTTAGGTGGAGGAAGAACTTAATAACAGTTTCCATTATATCTCTAGTTTTTTATTATTATTATTATTATTATTATTATTATCCATCCATCCATCCATTGTCTAAACCGCTTATTCCTGGTCAGGGTCGTGGGGGGGTTTGGGCGAGAGGCAGGAATACACCCTGGACAGGTCACCAATCCATCGCAGGATTATTATTATTATTTGAGACGGGTGCGTGAGGGTTAGACCCGACTCAGAAACAGTGGTAAGATAAAGTCCGCTTTATTTGAGGAATGTCCAAAGAGTGTGGTCAAAAAACAAGCAAAGTTCGTACACAAAAATCCAGCCAAAACCAATGTACAGTACCGAAGGAGAAGGCAGTCTCCGAATCGGTACACCATGCAAAAGTCCAGTAACCAGAGTAGCTGTCAGCGGGGCAGAAGTACAGGCAGACGGTAGGCAGGCTCAGGGTCGAAGGCAATGCAAGAGTCAAGACCGAAGTCTGCTCCGCAGGGCAAAAGTACAAAAAGACAGCAGGCAAAAACCTGTGGTACAGGCAGGCAGTGGTAACAAAACAAGAGGTCAATAACAATGGTCAGAAAACAGGCTTGGATCATAGACAAAAATACAAAATACAAAATACAAAATACAAAATAAAAAATAAAAAATAAAAAATACAAAATAAAAACCCGCACAATAGTGCACTGATAAACAGGGGCAACAATTTCGCAAAGACAAGACATGAACACTGAGCTTAAATGCAGGTGTAGACAGGTGCAGACCCTTAGCTTGAGAGCAGCATGCGAATGGAAATCAGGTGTGGAAGACTCACAAGGTAACAAGATAATTAGTACTCGTTAGTAATAAACCTATCCTGACCTAGCGTTAGTAAATTAGTAAATGACATGCACGAGAAACGTAAGGTAAACATGAACACATGGTTAGAGAGTTAGTATTAACCAATCCTGATCTAACGTTAGTAGATTAGTAAATAGGCACGGGAGAATGAAACAATTAGGTAAGCCTGAGCGACAGCAAGAGATAGAGAAACAGCATGAACGCAAACACGGAAATGTGTATGCTTAAACAATGAACGGGAAACGTAACATGAATCAAATATAAAACGTGACATGACAAGACTAGAAAATAAATCGTAACAATAATCAAACATGAAACGTGACATGACATAAAAATGAAACGTAACAAGAATAAAACAAAAAACGTGGTGTGACTAGACTAAACACAATACTTGACATAAACAAGAAATATAACAAAAACAAGAAAAGAAAATAAAACGTGACATGACAGTAGATTCGTGACAATTATTATTATTATTAATTATATTATTAAATATTTTCTGGTCATTATTTGAAGTGTTTAATTGGAACAGTGCACAGTAATCTGCGCTGGGCTTGCCATGATTGGTCATTTACATGTATAATTTTACGTGAGTTACATTTTATATTTAGATTCAATACACTGGATGGAAATAAAAGGTGAAAAAATTTAACCAGTCTCATGTCTTTGTGTATAACAGAAATGTTCTGTCATTTGTGTAAACGTAAGAAAATAATGTAACGTTTTTGTTTTAAGAATATTCCTTTAACTTTCTCAATGTTTACACCTCAATGTTTCTATTAAAAACAAACAAATATCCCCCTTATCTTGTATGTCTTGGGGCAAACACCTTGACAGTGGCACTAAGATTGTAACTTTACCTCTAGCTCTTAAGCTGTTTGCTTACCATGTAAAAAATTTACTTTTGTTAAGTCGCTTTGGCCAAAAGCCTCCAAATGATTAAATAGTGATTGAAATTTTAATTGTAGAATGCTATAATGCAGTTGCTGCCCTGAAGTGCGAATCACATTTTACTCTCTCTGTCCAATTTGCCTCAGGGTACGGCTTGTTTTAATCATTTTAGTGGGTTTTCTTTCGAAACACACTTTTCCCCCCCTAAAACACTGCACAGTGAACTACGCACAGTGACAATGTTGGATAATGGTTAGAAAATGGTTAGTCTTGCAGTTACAAGGTTGTGGGTTTCATTCCCAGTTGACACACTGTTAGTACCCTGGAGCACAATATGTTTCTACTGTAATTTATTTACAAACGCATGTGCAGTTTGTGAAATGGACACACTGGCGAAATGGTAAAACACTGCAGTTACGATGTGAGATGGTTGGGGGAAAACAGGAAAACCTTTCAATTTTCCATTGTTAATTTATCTTGTGACATATTTCTGGCATCAATGCAATATAACAATTAAGAAACCGGGCTTGTTACTCTGAGGTGGTGGGTTTGAGTCCCAGCTGCTGGGGCACTGCTGTTGTACCCATGAGCAAGGTAATTAAGCTGACTTATTTCACTAAATATCTGTATAAATGAATTGTACATACAAAAAGAATGTAAGCTGTGTAAGTCACTCTGGACAAAAGTGTCTGCTAAAATGTAAATTAAGTCTTGCTTTGGTGACTGAAAATAACATCCAACTAATGCAATTGTCCATTTTTCATTCGGATTCCTCTGTCAGGCAGAACAATAAGAAAATATCGTTTCGCAAAGAGGTCTTGGGGTTAATTTTTTTGGCTTAACCTGAAAAGACCTATTCTAAGTTAAAAACATAAATAAATAAATAAATCATTATTTTTGGTTCTACCCTTTATTTATTTTTGTGGTCGCAACTCCAAGATCCTACCTTTATTACATAACCTGTTTAATATATATATTTTTTACACCTAATAAAAAAAAACAGAAAAATTGAGCGTATTGGTTTAATCAGAACTGCACTGGCCTCAGACCTTACACAGGAACACTTTTATGATCCCGCTCTCGATATAAAATCTGTACACGTATGTGATCCAGCTCCTTCTCAGCCATCTGAAATAATTACCACTTACGCTTGTCTGACAACTGAGACAACTGGCAGGTCTTTCAGATACTATGCTGCTTTCTTTTGGAGCTCAGGACCAAAGCCCAACCATATCTCAGAGTCTTTTCATTTGTCTGAACCAAAGCTAAACTATTTTAGATGGTACTTGATATTTGATACAGTGAAGTGTCTTAAAGTAAGGTAATCTCTCTCTCTCGCTCTCCCCCCTCCCTCTCTCCCCTCCTCTCCCTCACTCTCTATCACACACACACACACACACACACACACACACACACACACACACACACATTCATATGAATAAACATGCCCAATGTGTGCAGTTAGGTGAATGGGTCTTCTTTGCCGTTATGATTTCGATCCCCTCTGCTGCCTCTAAATTTCAATGCACTTGAAAATTAATGGATATTAGGGGCTGCTTTAATGTTTGTTGGCTGAAGCTTGGATTTAAGCATCTTGCAAGCTCAGTACAATACACGCAAGAAAAACAGCCCGGAACATAGCTTTTCCCCCAGAGGACACAAGCACATAATGAAAATACAAAAAGATAATTCTGTTTAGTTATCATCTTGAATAAAACCGGATGAGCTTCCTAAAGTTTCATTGTACCATATAGTCTTTAAATTTGTATCAGACCTCGATTTCTGCATATTGCATGATCTGTTTAATAATCCAGATGGAAATTTTTTATTTTTTATTAGATTCAGAGCGAAACCAAAGGCTGATTCCATTTAGTTCAGCATGGAAAATAATGTATCGCAAATGTTTGTTGCTCAAGTACCAAGTTAAGTCCATTATTATGGCTACATTCTCAAGGATTCCAGGATACCATATGCAGGTTATTTTTGCTGGGAATGATTCGTTCAGTGTGGATGAATGGCACTTGCATTGAGTGAGTGATTAATTTAGACGATAGATCCGGAAAAAAAAAGTTTTTCTCTATAGTTCAAAGTATGTCTTTTTTAAAATGAACTGGGGTCTGAAGTGAGGTATACAGTAACCATGGTATTTCTGTGACACGCATTTAGCGATATGTCACCGTAAGCCAGCGATCAATCGGCAGAAATCAGGACATCCCTGTCATGTAGATCATCCAATCAGCACCAGCGCCAGATGCCCCTCCAATGGAAAACACACAAACTACACACGCACGCATACAGACACACATTATAATAGATTACCATTATATGGAGAAGCATGGATTGTACAGTTTTCTTTGGTCCAAATGTTTAAAAAAATTTTTTAAATTAATTAAAAGTCTCAGCTCACATGAGCAGGAACTCTCTTGCTCTTGGTCTTCCCTCGATAACGAGTCAGGCTTCCCTCGATAACGAGTCAGGCTTCCCCCTTCCTGAAGCCTGTCTCCACATCATCTCCATCACAATCCCTGAACCTCAGCCCTGTGGTTTTACATCTGAAAGAATATTTAACTTTTCACTTGCCTATTGACAGGCGGCCAGCGCTAAGACCCTAAGCCTGGTCAGAGATTAGCTTTCGAGGATAATGCGCCAAATTAAACCCCATACAGACCTCCCCTTGGCCCCCGTCTTGTTCTCAGGGCAACCAAACATACTCTGAGGCACAGAACCCCCCCCCCATTCTTTTTAACCTTCTGGAGAAGCCAGGCATTGAGAAAAGGGGTCTGAAATCGTGGGGGGATTTAGTAACAGGGCTCACTTAAATGGCACGGAGGAACAATTGTGGTGTCAGGTAGAACAACAGCGGGGTCCTTTCCCCCCGCTAACCTACAAAACTCCAGAGTCAGAGGTTCAACAGCGAGGTTGCCGCTAAACATTCAGGATATTATATTGCCGGCCAGGGCAGGGCATGTTGGTTTGTTGGTAGCACACTGAGGTCTGGAAATGCACTTCTGAACAAGTGGTTTGACATGGGATTTGAATGCCATTTGCAATTTGACAAACTAATTTATAATCATTTAGTCTAATAAAGAAACCATCCAATTCAGCACAGTCCACAGTCCTATATAAACATATACAGCATATGCATACTTTATTATATCCATGCGTGTGCATTAACCTTACATGCTAACTCTTCATTAAAAGGCCAGAGGCGCTGCTAAATGGCATCTCTCAGCAATTCTAAGAAACCATAGTGACATATCAGGTGGAGGGTGTGCAATTTCAGGTCGTTTTGCGTTGGGTGCATTTGTCTGTCCTCACCAGTGCAGTCTGAGGTTCTCCCCTCACTCTGAGTTCACACACACACCGATGCGCTCACCTTTGCTGGCAACTTCTCTGCAACATCTCTCCCTTCTAATCACAATCATGCATCATTTCTACTCTGCCATAAATCAGAAGGGTCCCCGCAGCCAATCAAAGTGCCAGATTTGCAAACAATCCAATAAATCAGATCTTGTCAGACCTGCCTGCTCATGCACAGAATGATTGACCATTGGCATGTACCATCATTAAGAGGAGGGGGTGAACGCGATGTAGTTTTATTGACTTAAAAGTAGTAGAACTACATTGAATTTAAACATAAAAAACAAACAAACATCACATTTGTTTTATATGTAACCATGCATTCCTTGTGCCCAACACCACCTGGCCTGTTTAGCCTATTTTTGTGTGGTGAAATTACGTTTGTACATTTGTTTTCTGTATATTTATACCTTTCCCCCCCCCCCTTTTATGTCCCATTTGGCATTTCCAGGCGTGGCTCTGGAGCTAGGGTGTCACATTCTCCATTTGTTATTTAGATAAAACATTTTTGTTGTTTTTGTAACATCAGGCTATTGTAAACATTTCTGATGTAGTGCTTTCTACTTTTTATACATCAGCGTTTCTGCTTCTGCAGGCGGGTGTATCTCAAACGTCGTTCAAGCAGCACTAATGCTGAAGCACACAGTCACACTCGTAGGCTATGCACTCTCCTGCTAGCTGAGACTATATATGGTTCAGGAACGGAAAAGCCAGTTAAGAGTCACAGTAGCTGATTTGATCTAATTCAATGTTCTGCAGCGTCAGGGTTGTACAGTCATGTTATTATTTTAAGGAAATAGTCATATACTGGAGAGAGCGACAATTGGAGCCAGTGTCTCTCACTGATATTTTCCGAAAGCATTTAAAATAATAAATTGACCAAGGTTTACACCCAACACGGAACAAACAAATCTCATTATTTTTCCAAAGCCAAAGCAAGCTTTCTCATTCCGAGCAAGGAATTGCAAAAATCGCTTCAATATAACAAATGGCATAAACAAACAATGGTGTTCCTGACATGCTGGTATCTGCATATAAATGAGTCAGCATGCTTGGATGCATAATAACTAATCAGTTGACTTGAAACCGCTGGTAGAATTATGCGTGAATCGCGGTAACATCAATCTTTGCATATGAGCACTGGCAGTACCATATGTGAATTAGAGGAGATAACGCACTGTCAACACCTTCATCTGACTGAGCTAGCCTTCTTGGAGAAAAATGGATTACACAGCGAGTGCTTCAATAATTCATCTAAATATGTCAGCGTGATGCCACTATATCATGTTTCACACAAAATTTTATATGAATGTGGGTCATGAGAGTGCCCCGCCATCTCAGTGATTGTAGTTCATTAACAGAAAACTTATTTTAAAAGATACAGCTACTGCATAGCTTAGTTCTCAATAAGAAAGATCCATATGTTAAGGTACTGATAATGGCGGAGTAGCTTCTCCACTATGGTCAGGCATGTAGGCAATTTATAAATTCAAGAGGAAAAAAAAACATTCACTATCAGTCTCACGACAGACGTACCCTAAACTTGCGCGTTTTTATGTGAGAGGAGAAAAATCTGAATCCAGAGCTGGTACCTGCAGGAGGTCCACGCACACCCCTGCTACCTAAATGGTACAAGCCGATCCTGAACGTGTGTGCTGCCCGTCATTCCTCGGCATTCTCGGTTGGCTCCCTGCCTCTCCGTTCGGCCAGTGCATATGTGCGTGGCTGCTGTGTGTCCATAGAGGATTTTCAGCTTTAGGATTCAGCGCTAAAATTTGGGGTTCTTTCGGACAGTACCAAAATAGCACGACCCCGTTGTGTTTTTTGAGAACCCTGGACATATTGTGGTTTTATCCATCTTCTGAGTCAGGTTCCTCGTGAATGCTGCTGTTGCGTCTTTTCCCATCCTTTTTATGATTATTTTTCGAGCAAGCAATGATGCGATACCCTGCTTCTTAAACATCGCATTGAAACAACAGAAAAAAAGTAAACCGAAGCCGACCCTTATTGCTTTTTGGCTGATTTACTTCGAAAAGCGACGGACAAACATTGGATGTGTCTCCAGAATGGTAAGTGTGCGTTTCTACGGGACAAGTGCATTTATGTTGTAAAGAACGCCTGCACGCGGGCATTTGCGCTGCAGATTTCTGCACCCGGTTGTATGGAAAGGATGTGTAGTCTGCGCGAGACCCGACTCACATCTGTAACTTAGCCTAAATCCACAGAGATCTCGCGTTCAGCGGTTCTGCTCACGGCACCGGCTGTGAATGGTCTTGATTATTATGCTGTGCAGGAGGATTTTTCCCCCCACCGTCCATCCATTTGTGGACACTGGTACCTAACTACACATTCTTTCACGCGTTGTGGTACAAAGAACCAGAAGTGAATAGTGTGTGTTGAAATCCAGATGTAGACAGAAGGCAAGGTGAAGTTGCTGAGGTTCGCAAGGAGTTCACAATTGGGCGGTTAGGCGCTGCGATTTCACGTTGTTTGCTGCTGTGGTTGACGGCTCGCAGAGTGGTAACGTTAGCTTGTGTGATGTGACATTTAAATAATCGAATTCAGTGTTTGATATCGCCAGGGTTGAAAAGAGTTCTGCTATTATTGTAGCCTAATTCAATTTTGGGTCGGTTCTCATTCTGATTTTCAAAGCACAATTATAAACATAGCAGATCATATTTAAATTATTAATCGTGAAACATTCGTTAACACAATGCCTGGTAACGAACACAAGAATAGCCTCCTAATTGCCTGTTATTTGAATTATTATTTTCAATGTATGGACTTGGATTAAAGTTTCACAGTATATGAAAATACTCGGCTAATCTTAAACGTGTTTACTGTGGAAGCAGATAGGACAATGCTTAAAGCTAGGCTACTCCAAAAGGCTACAACAGCGCAATAGATTAGAAAAGAACGAAGCTGTTGACCGCTTGCATTCATATATTTGGAAAATATTTCTAGCGCCATTTAGCCTACTGTATTACCGCAGTGGTGGTGGTGCAGCAACCAATTATTGTTTGTCAGTCGTTAATTGTAATGCATAGGCGGTTGAGAGACTACGTTACTTTAGTTAACACGTGCCATTGTAATAACAAGATTTTACTGTGACTTGTCAAAAACACATATTCTAAGTGTTATAACTCCCGAAAAGCAAATTATTCGACAGAAACCAAATTGAAGGCAGATATTTATTTATTTATTTATTTATTTATTGTTTTCAATGGTCAGCGATTTCATTGTCCCTCATATTAATTTTTTTTTGGTAAGGGTAGCTACTTCTGCTCGACCATAAATGCAGGCATACAATCTCTCTAGTTTGCATATACCGAAATCAATAATAGAATGGATCAGCGTAACATAACCCAATTGGCACTATATTAATTAAATCCCTCTTAACATTTACACATTAACACACATGCCCACACACTTGGATACACAGGCACATGCACATACACCTGGCAAGAGCATATTGGGATCTTAATATTTGTTGTTGCACTGATTAGCTTATTTTAGTTACTTTTGGTATTCTAACACAAATTCATTAAATAGTTTTCAAATCCATTTTTGAATATAAAAAACTAATCTCCACTATAAGACCAGCATTTAAATTTGTTTTGGTTTTACGCTGAAAGATGGATTTTCAGAAGATCACAGTAACCTGAGTCTGAGTAATTGAGGATTGAGAATAAAAATGAGTGAGTAAGCTATGTTTCTGGTGTCCACTCATCTGCTATGCGGGGTACTGTCAATCAGGTCCCAAAGGCAAGCCTTCCAAAATTATGCCAATGTCCCACTTATTTCTTCCTGATTCCACCCTTCGGCCTATAGAGGCCGTATGAGTGGTTGGGCTTGAGTTCTTTGTACCTGGCAAAGCCCTCAAAAGGTCTCCCATTGGCTGCGAGACAGCAACTCCCAGGGATCTCCAGGGTTAAATCTAAGTGATGCTCTAGGTCTGTTGGTGGGCATTGAGACTTTTCGTAGAAGCGGCAGAGGGGGGAGCTTGACGTTGTTGGGCCCCTGTTGAGGTTGACCTTTTCAGGATAGCGCCGTGTTCTCCTGGTTGTCACGGCCCTGGTTGATGAAGGCTGCGGACGTCCACAGCACAAGCTCTTTGCATGAAAGGGCAAAGACGGCATCTCCTTTATGATCTTCTGTGTAGCCTGCTCATCTGCTGTCGTGGTTTTTTATTTACAGTTTTTTTAGGCATTTGTTTTCTTTGATATCTGTTCTGTTTGGCTCCCTGAAAGAGAACTAATGCAAAAAATCTAATTCACGATGAAATGTATGGGCCAGAGTATCAAAAGCATTTTATTTCTGAAAGACATTTTCGATGGGACACTACATCAAACGGTGTGGCCTGTTCATATTTCAAAGACGAGGATACGGCGTTATCAAATCATATTTACAGATTAACTGAGACAGATGGATAATTTTCTGCCGCTTCACATTCATATTGAAAAATGACATTCTCAAATTTCAGAGTATCATAGGACCTCACAATTAAAGATACATTTGTGTTTGGGTTTGAGCGATTTCTACTTCTTGGTTGAATTTCACAAACTTGTGCGCTCAGGAAGGCACGTGACATACCAAAACAGACGAGTAATAAAAAGCAAACCGAAAACAAGAGGGAAATAATGAATTGCCTCTTCTCCTTTGGGAGTTGTCTGAGAAATAGTGTCTCGTAAGCAATCATTGTTTAGAAGGCATTACAGCCATTATGGCATTGGGTAAGTGAGACTTAGTCGTAATGAAACGGACCTACTCTTTTTAGTGAAGAGTGACTCATGTCTCTCTCTTAGTTGTCCCCATAAAAGCCTTTAAGTGTCTGACGAACTGTTGAAAGTTTGTGTTTGTCTCGAGGCTTGGAGCTATTGTGCTAGTGTTTGCAGATCACCATTACTAAATGCCTGCCCAGCTGTGACCGAGGTGTCAAGCTAAACACCCTTCAGGAAACGTATAAACAACAGATGGCAAGGTGTTAGCCTCCAATGATAGTCACTGAATTCCAATATTCTTCATGCAGTATGTGCCCATTTGTCTTCAAAAGTGGATATTTTGTAGAACTGCTTGGCTTCTTTTGACCATCAGCATTGATGGACGATGGTTTGTCTGTTCAAAACAAGTTTTATTTGAGGTATGTATTTTTTTATAAAATTTATGTTAGAACCTAGAAGGAAAATGATCAGTCTGCTATATATTGGCTGGATAAATTCAGTTTTATTTTTGTTTGATCTCTTGTTTCATGTGCTGTTTTTGATTTGAGTTTCCTCTAATAATTTAACCAGAGGGGACCATGGGCAAAGACTCTATAATTATGAAAGATTGAGAAACGGTGCGTAAGGTTAAATTAACCGCAGCCATTTGGCAGTGTTCTCCCGTTGCCTTTCATATGACCACTTTTAAGAATCGCATTACAAATTCAAAATAAATCTCTGACCTATGTTAAGGCACGCTCTCGTCAGTCTAATTTTGGCTGGGCCAGGACTTGTGTTCACTGTATGATTTCAGCTGTTTGTTCTCAGAGCTAATGAATAAGTGATGATGGGACAGGTGGGGATTGCTTGGTGAGGCCCCCCCTGGTTTAGCTCCTTGGAAGGGGGAGGGGTGACGGGGGGTGGGGCATGCGGTCAACATGCTCAGCAGATGCTAAGCAGCTCCAGCGGAATGTGCGCGGGCCAAGCCTGCTCCTTTTTACCGCTGCACTTAAGACTCAAGTGCATGAGCTGTTCAAGGCTTCACCTCTCCTCCTTTCTCTGGCTTCGTCGATTGGCCAAAAAAAAATGCTAATCAGGATTGAATGAGGTCCCATGCCTGTCAGCCTCCAAAGATAAATTATTAATGTGAATTTCATCCTCTGCTACAGACTGCGAGCACGGGGAGGATGAAACGGACTGAGTCATCGTTTTGAGCCTTTCAAGCCGTCCCGTGTTTTGAAGATGCTCTGCCGTTAAGCAGCAGATCCGTTTGCAGGAGCCAGGAGGCCTCTCCTATTTGTCCACATTTGTTGCACGACACATTTTTCCACAGCGTGATTGGACAATTGGAGACTCATAACTCATCTTAGTCGCAATGCTACGCCCGTTTTGTTTGCCTCGGCTTCAGACCGTGTCCTGACACATATCTATTGTATAATGTATTCATTTGTTGACTCTTATTCAGAGCAACACACGCATGATGTGTAGCCTACTTTAAATACATTTAAAGCAGCAACACAGCAAAGACCAGCCAGAATGACAGTATAAAAGCTTAGTCTTAACAAAAACAGCTAAATATAGAAACATTGTATCTCACAGTAATATTTAAAAATAGTGCGTCTACATCCTGGTAACATGAAAGAAAACCCCAGCAATGATGTAGAAACGCAATGCTAACATACCATGCTCTCAACACTGAACCGTGAGTGCACCTTTGTCTAACATCGTGCTAATGCTACGAATGACAGCGATCTGAGTGCCATTACACAAAAGTGTAATTTAAGGATGCTGCAATCATATATATTCAGTTCCAGGTGAGCTCCCCAGAGAGTAAGATAGCCCTGGGTAGGGAAATATGAATACATAGAAAATAAGGGTGAAGTTAGTGGAGCAAGATTTGCATGTTTGTAAAAAAGCAGTTTGTTCATCAACATAAAGCAACTGGGTAGTTACGCCTCTCAGTTCTGAGCATTTCATCGTAGCGTTAAGCAGCGCATTAAATATTTAGTGGAATTTTGTTTTTAAGTCCAGTCATGGTGCTGAGTATCTGCATTAAGTCAACTCTTTGGATGGTTAATTGGAAATTTTGTGATTAAAGCTGAAACGGTGTTGCATGAAGAAAAAAACCGAATGAACATTTTTAAATTACTGTTTGACTGCCTTCTGCATAGTCAAGATAATTTCAGGAAAATGATACATTGATGATCGATATTTCTTTTATTGTGTCAATTATGCACTAGGACAAAGAGCTTCTAAAATGTTTACATGTCTTTACAGTGTTTTAAAAAAAAAAAAATTGCCCCTTTGATAAATAATGAAAACCATATTCAAGTTGAGTCGGGTCTCTGCTCCTATCTTTTAATCAAAAGGAAATGGCAATCTTATATAAGCATGGTTGGCTGTGTCTAGAAAAATGTTCATGGTAGTATACTATTGATATGATAACCATCTGTCTTTACCATTGAATTAAGTTAGGTTATATGAAATTATCACTGTGAAACAGCAGACCAAAGATTTAACATGAAACGGCATGACGGATAATGTGAACGGAAAAGGCAAAATCACCAAGATTAATGTCGCAAGGCTGTTCACCTAAGAGCTTGAAGGCAATCTCAGATATGGAAATAAAATCACGTATTCTATCTATTTTATGTACCCCACATAGATCAAACAGCATATAAATACATTAATCAACCATTTGAATTGTAAACAAAAAAAATTTGTATTTATGTGTTCCTTTATATATTGTTGCTGATACGGTCATATGAGTAATTGGGTCAGGTTATGAAAGGCCAGGCCATTTGTGACAGGAAATGATGAATATTTTGTAAATACTTTATTAAGAAAGGTTAACGGAAAGCAAAATAAATGTTTATGGGATACAAAATTCTAATGGAACACCATGATGCCTCACTCCATTCCTATCAAGGAATATCAGCATGCACTGCTTTACTTAGGCCTGTGTTAGGTTTATTTTTTAGGGATACGTACAGTTAAATATTTCTGCAATGCTGAAGTGGTAACCAATGCATTGTACTTGCGTTTATAGCCAGAGCTAATTTCCTAGTCTGGTCTGGTCTCATATTGGGCATGACAGCTAATTGGGCTACCGTCGCTACCTGGTGCAGTTCTGTATGCATGCGTCTACAGGGAATCACTTCACACGCATACAGCTATTCAACCTTGGCAGAGTCAGTGGGCTGCTAACAGTTTAGCACCTCTCAGTCCGGCTGTCATTTAACGGGACGTGGACTTTTTTCCCCCCCCCACTTCAGGTATGGTCAGCCTGACAGCCTCCATCGAGGAGAATCACTGCTTGAATAAGTACAGCAGCTGTGGTTCTGCCCTTGTTTCCACCCCTCCACTTTTAACCGTTCGGCTGCCGCAGACCACCGTAAGCAGACGGTCGCAGTGACCACCATCTCTCTCTCTCTCTCTCTCTCTCTCTCTCTCTCTCAGACGTGATGGAATTAATCATTGTGTCAGATCTGGCTGTTAAAATTTATTAACCTCCCGCCAAACCTTGCACCTCCCCTTTCACCTTCCCTACACAACGGCTATTAATGGCTGCAGTGAGTAAATAAGAGGGGGTGTGTTTTCGACCCTCAGGCATTATGTTTTGTTGAAGCTGCAGCCTGTCACTCAGTGATTTATCACACAGTGGGGGCGGGAGAGAGAGTGAGGTGGGGGGGGTGGGACAGGAAGCTGTCAAGATTGACTAAATTCTATTGGACTTGAAAAGCAGAGAAAGGTTTGGGCTCCCTTTAGAATCAGTGCATCACAGCTGACCGGCATGTAACCACTGTAATATTGTGACTGACCGAAAGGCCTTGTCGCTTCTGTAAACAATGGCAGCGCAAGCACAATGTACAGGGCACTTAACACGTTTCAGTTCTCTGATCGATCGACGTGCATTAACGGTCAGCGGTTTTCAATGGTTAAAAATTGGAAACTGGTGATGTTGTGTTTTTATCCAATGTACCAACAGACAGTGTAGGCTACTATGAACACCGTGCACATAGGAGTAGACCATTGACAGCTCTCAAGTTTCTCAGTGGGTAAATACAAATGCAAGTGTGGGTGGAATGTTTGCATTTCACAAACCTCTGTGATAATTGAACTCACCCGTGTGAATAGTGCCAATATTTCTGATGCGACCTACGGTTCTAAACATAAACTGCTGCTGATATTGTTTTATGTTTGGAGTATAAGAATGTGTGTGAATTAGCATTCCTTATTCTTATTATGCCACTTTGACTCTGGCGCCTTATGACAATACCTTTTATTGGAGTGCAAAGCTTTATTACAGGTAAAAGACCCCAAGCACAGGCTGAGTCCAATAGCTCCGATGAATAGAAAAGTGACCCCAATGGAAAAGTGACCCAGGGATCATTTTTTATATTATAGAAAAGTGACCCCACTGATATAATGTGAAAATGTATTCAATTTTATAACCAACAATGATTTCTGTGCTATGGAAAATTGACCCCAATCCCGAAAACCTACTTTACAATTAGTGGGTCATTTTTCCATAATGGGGGGGTGTCATTTTTCTATTCTAGAATATTTACCCTGGGGGTTGTTTTTCTATAGAAAATTGACCCTTGGGGTCAGATTTCTATTTGACACCGGCACTGCAGGGATGATGCCGTGCCGTTAGCTGACTGTGCCTGGGAGTCTGCAGCAGCAGTCGGCTTCATCCCGCTGGGAGTAAGGCGGATTTAAGTCAGCCAGGGTTCCTCAGCTCACCTCTGCATTATCTGCTCCCGATGATTAGCCTAGTGCCAGCAGGTTAGCGGTTGTCGTCTGTGAGAGATACGACTCTCTTGGAATTGGCTCCAGCTCTCCGGCTGGGCTGTGGCGTGGCCCACGAGATGAAAGGTTATCACTGTTTTCTAAGTGTGTCAGAGGAACCTCTGCCCCCCCAAGCCGAGACTCGAGAAACACAACTGGTCATTCCAAATTTGATAATATACAGCACCTTCCATAATGTTTGGGAAAAAGACATTTAAAATGAACTGAACTGAAACTCCGTATGTGTCACCGACAAGTCCTCACCAACCTGGGGCTCATTAGCAGTGTGCTGCAACCTAGAGCTCTTTAGCAGTGTGCTGCAACCTGGTGCTCTTTAGCAGTGTGCTGCAACCTGGAGCTCTTTAGCAGTGTGCTGCAACCTGGAGCTCTTTAGCAGTGTGCTGCAACCTGGAGCTCTTTAGCAGTGTGCTGCAACCTGGAGCTCTTTAGCAGTGTGCTGCAACCTAGAGCTCTTTAGCAGTGTGCTGCAACCTGGTGCTCTTTAGCAGTGTGCTGCAACCTGGAGCTCTTTAGCAGTGTGCTGCAACCTGGAGCTCTTTAGCAGTGTGCTGCAACCTGGTGCTCTTTAGCAGTGTGCTGCAACCTGGAGCTCTTTAGCAGTGTGCTGCAACCTAGAGCTCTTTAGCAGTGTGCTGCAACCTGGAGCTCTTTAGCAGTGTGCTGCAACCTAGAGCTCTTTAGCAGTGTGCTGCAACCTGGTGCTCTTTAGCAGTGTGCTGCAACCTAGAGCTCTTTAGCAGTGTGCTGCAACCTGGAGCTCTTTAGCAGTGTGCTGCAACCTAGAGCTCTTTATCAGTGTGCTGCAACCTGGAGCTCTTTAGCAGTGTGCTGCAACCTGGAGCTCTTTAGCAGTGTGCTGCAACCTGGAGCTCTTTAGCAGTGTGCTGCAACCTGGAGCTCTTTAGCAGTGTGCTGCAACCTGGAGCTCTTTAGCAGTGTGCTGCAACCTGGAGCTCTTTAGCAGTGTGCTGCAACCTAGAGCTCTTTAGCAGTGTGCTGCAACCTGGAGCTCTTTAGCAGTGTGCTGCAACCTGGAGCTCTTTAGCAGTGTGCTGCAACCTGGTGCTCTTTAGCAGTGTGCTGCAACCTGGAGCTCTTTAGCAGTGTGCTGCAACCTGGAGCTCTTTAGCAGTGTGCTGCAACCTGGAGCTCTTTAGCAGTGTGCTGCAACCTAGAGCTCTTTAGCAGTGTGCTGCAACCTGGTGCTCTTTAGCAGTGGGCTTTCTGGCAATTTGTCTACAGAGCAGACTTTTTTTTAACATCATTACTGCAATTTTTACTTTCAGGGAATTCTATCCAAATGTATGTAAACACCATCTGCTTTCTGGTAATACTTTGGGGGAGGTTTATCAAATCAAGTTATCAACGGGCCGTTCCGGGTATGCAATAGCCTTTAAGTGTTGCTGGATTGAACTCTTGAGAGAAACTTTAAAGGACAGCATGTGCTGAAAGGGACTCCTTTAAATTTTAAAATTTCATTTAGGATGTATTGCAGGACAGCCAGAGGGATGTTGGTTACTTCCTGTTTTCCACACAGAGCTTCCAAAAAGTTCCCACTCAACAGGTTTGCAGGTTCCATTATTATAATATAATAATCTTACAACCATGCTCATATGCTCTCATTTATAATTTTTCATAGGTGCCCTTTATACTCAACCTGGGTTTTTTTACTTGAGTTGTATGAATGAAACAAGCCTTTCTAAATTAATTACTTTATTGTTATGGTAAGATTAATTTGAGTCATCATGCAATGGTCTTCTCTTTTAGTACATTTGATAAAATTTTTGTCTTTGTTGGACCGGTTTGCTCAGCCATGAGTGAATGATTGGTATCAAGTTTCATGACCTTCTGAGATTTTTTTTTCTCTTCAAGAACTGTGGTTCTTGGATGCATTAGCTATAAAATAATATTTAAACAAATGAGCAATGTGTTAAGAATTCCCCCCACAACCCTGACCAGCAATGCTTCGATAATGGATAGATGAATGTTATTGTTGCTGTTGGTAGGTTTTATATACAGTGCTCTCCACAATTATTGGCACCCCTGGTAAAAAATAGTAAATGATATAATAATTGGTGAATTGGCTTAATCTCACTCTGAGAAAAGAAACTTCTTCATCAAGAAATAATTATTTTTAACAATAATGACTTAAGTGTTCCCTTGTACATCACATCTACATTGGCTTCTCTATCTCCACAAGCTACCGTGAAGCTGATTGTCTCCATTTAGCATGTTAGCGTGCTCCTAACAATCTGCTGAAGTGGACACAATCAGATTCCACATAGTACGACACAAACCAGGTTAGCGTCTAAAGTGTGGATTGTACCTAGAGTTTATCTAAGAAGTTTCAGCCAATATGTCTGTTGTTACTTCTAAGCAAACCTACTGTGGGACTATGAGCACTGTGCAGACAGCAGTTTCTCTACTCTTTTGATTGATCCTGCTATTTTAAGCGGCTGTCATGAATATCTCGCTGAATAACTTCTGAGTCATGCACTTGTTAGTGCCGTAGCATTTCCATCAACCCGATTTGCGCCAGGCACGGATCCAAGATGGCGACTGGGCGAAGGAATTTATCTCCGTAAGCTGTCTCCCCACTGTGCCACCCTAATGTGAACATTTTTGATCTTTCACACGTTTCCTAGGTTTCCGATCTGCACCAAAGACCCCACCAAGCCCCTCAGGCTTTCTATAGATCCCTGTACTGTTGGATGAATTCCGTAGCCCAAGGTCTTCTTCCCGTGCTCATGTCAGTTACAGCTTCCCGGAGGGGCTTCTCGTTAACCTTTGAGCGCAGAAGTTCTTTCCTGCTTAGTGCGATGTCTGAGTCAACGTCGTCCATTGCTGGTCATACCTGAGTCACTGCATCCATAGTGCGTCAACACCATTGACCCTCTCAATCGACAGGAAGGACCGGAAGAGAACCAGCTCTGTACAGTTCTAATAGGCTGATAGGGCATTGAATTAAGCTCATTTGGACATTAGACCTTGGTTGTGATGGCCAAATGTTTACACGGGTGCCTACGTGCAGTGAATGAAAATGAACTGAAATGAGTTGAGCTTAAAGAGGCATGTTTAGCAAAGACCAGTATGCATTTAAAACTCAATTTTAGACAAAACATAAGGGCTTTTGCATTCGCTCATTGCTAAAAAAATATTGAGTTTTTTCTTTTGTATCTATAAGAGTTTATCACCTGCTTTTCACCAATGTCAGTAGGGCTTTGAAGAACAGAAGTGTTTTTCTGAGTCTTCCAGGCCAGGATTCGTGTGTCTGTGCTTGATTTATTTGATTTATTTTATATGGATAGAGACTTGCTATAGGACTATACAGAGGTTTACATCGGTTCTTTCAACGGGACCAGGCGCAACACCACCCAGTAATCACCCAGAGGCTAGTCCCCTGGCTGGCTATTTGTTCAATAAATTGCCCTGAAATGTAAAATGAATGAATAAATAAATGAATATATAATATCTGAATATATTTCAATTTATTGTATGTTTTGGCCTGAAATGTGATGCATTGTACCATTTTCTCCCTGGTAGCGTAACCATATAGGGAAAGCAACACGACAAAAAGATCGAGGGTAGAGTACAAATGACAAGCATTGTTTTTCATATCCGAATTTCAGATTACTTAAAACCATTCCATGCAAGTAATGGGATTCGTTAATGATCGCGCTCTCGCCTGTTCTCTTTGGATTGCTAATCTTTCCTGCACGGTCCCAAGGTGGACAGCTGTGGCCCTTCCGTCTCTGGCTTTTCAAAATCGCAGCACATGGGCTTCAGTAACTCAGTCAGCCATGTGTGCAAGATCGATGTCAATGATGGTCCCCTCAGAAGGATAAGATTTGAAATATTAATTAAAGCCTTCACGCTGAGGACATATGGACTCGTTCTGGGATTATTCAGTAATGCATTACATTCTGTGCTGTCTGGCTAATATGTGCATTCTAATAATTTGAGAGGAGCTTTTTTTCACATAGCTAAGCAAACGGGACCAGCAGCTGTCAAGATGGTGGCAGGGCCCTCTCTGGTGGATCTTGTCAGATGATGCAGAGGCGGTGACGGGAAGATCTACTGTTAAAAAATATGCATGTTTAAATAAAAAATAATCATCATAAAGAATTGTATACAAACAATGTAGATGGGTTAGCAGACAGAATGACACGATATGGTGGAGCATTCCACAGGACAGGACACCGGGTTTAAAAAAATGTTTTTAAAATAAATTTGGCGCCCAATGCAGGGCTGAGCATATCCAATTCCCAGCCCAATTTGGAATGTACCGCCGCCGCATACATTGTGCCAACCAACCTGCCGATTCGGGAGAGCGCAAACATCCTCGGTTTTCCACCGAAACACGTGGTGTCGCACGCTGCTTCTTTTCACATCACAGGTCGGCTAAACTGTAAGAGTCGGAGGAGAGACCTACGCGGCTTTGATTGCAATCTATAGTGGCCTGATCGATCATCGGGGGAACCCTATACGACTGAACCCTCCCATACCCTGGACGACATAGTCGCCAGTTGGAGCTACTGGCCGCAGTTGGCACGGGCATGGGCCAGATTCGATCTGAGGCTGTGAGGCTCATTCATGCACCACAGCGTGGTGTCTTAACCAAATGAGCCATTCGCCAGCTCTTAGTTTTTTTTAATGGCTCAGTTGGGATTCAGTCCTGGACCATGGGCCCATCCGTGCATTAGAATTAGAAGGTTACCTTAACCGGATAAACCATACAGCAGCCCCACGCTTTATATTCTTTTGTTTAGTCTTTGAACGGTTTTCTCAAAGTGCATCAATAGCACTGCTTTTACTGGAGCCGCAGATGTTAAAAAAGCTTTTCATTAGCTTTGAATCCTGTACTGTACACAAGAACAGAACTGAAAGCAACTTGGCTGGCATTATCTAAAAGGTCAAATAAACAACGCCAATGTCGTATCTGAAAGCGCATCCTTTCTATTTCGCTTTATGGTTGAAAGTCTGGTGTTCAGCCTTCCGGGCAGTTCTGACAGAATGACAGAATAGCTGAGTAGACAACTGTTTATGTTCAGTTTATGCCATTTTCTTAACAAGAAAAAGCGAAACAGGGATGCGTTCGTGAGGGCGACACTCGCCTTGAGCGAACAACAGTGGGTGTCACTCCGGTATAGACGCAAAAACGGAGCGGAAAATAATAAGGTGTCTTTGTGTGATTTTTATATGCGTTGTTTTAAACGCATAGTTTGAAGGTGAAATTTCGAGGGCCCGTTTTTTGACAGCCGACGCATCTGTTTGCGCCATCGGGCTAACGAAGCGGCGCCTGCGTTTCTCCACGTGCCCAGCACGTCCCCGCTGAATCCTGTCCCCAGTGCTATTTCGTCATGTGCCGGATGGTCTTATGCAAGATGGTGAAATGGCAGTTACTGTAATTTGCAGGTAATTAGTCCCTGGTGATTTACAGTTGATGGCACGGCGTAAGTTAAGTGCAGACTGGGTTTGAATGTCAGCGAGTCTTTTGCATGGAGAAAATGAGAAATAATAATATTGTGCTGGATAATTACTGTAGATGCTTTGGTTGCAAAGGGTTAGCTCTGCGAATAATAGTTCCATAAATTGTTTCACTTAAGAATTTCAGCAGCTCTGATTCCATGGTAACGGTGGTCACACCTAACCTTAACACAAGATGTGTTTTGACAAGGCTTGAAAACCTGCTCTCAAATTTAATGCGTTTCTAATTTGCACTGTATCCACCTGTGATACTCAATGCGTTTTTTTTTAACTTAAAGTCTCTTTAGCAATACTGTGTGGCAATTGATCGCTGCTTCAAATAGTATATTCACAGGCATGTTTAAAAGTAATAACCAGGTTAGGTTATGACTTTTAAAAAGCCCATCTACAACAAACAATTCAAAAAAAGTTATTCATGAAGTTGCCTCTCTGTGCTGGAATTTTATGATGCTCACAGTAAGTAATACTAAAAAACCTGAGCAGAAATCAGCCAGGACGTATAAAATAGTCAGTTAATTTTAGCAGAACTCATTTCAGTGAGAAAGTCTTTCTTCAGGCAAATCGGACACACCTATTCAGGGGAGCCAGTGGTGTGTAGAAAGAGTCAGTTGTCCTGAGAAAGAAACGCCTGGAGGCTAAAATGAAAGTGGAGAGAGAATGCATCACATTACAAGGGAAAATAGCTTTATCACATTAGTGCTCGCAACACATGTAAAGACTTTGTTGCGTGTTTTACTTTTTTCTTTCTTTTGCATTAACAAAATGGAAATGACTTCCAGAACGTTCCGCTACCAAGCAATGCCAGTCAGACTTGAGCCAACTATACATATACTGTATGTATTGCATGAATGAATATAAAAAACAAATAGAAATAAAAAACATTTCATGCAAAACGTCTGTGTGTTTTGCGTAGAATGTTTTTTCGCCATGGAATCGCTTGTGCTGTATATGAACCCCTGCTGCAGACAATTGTAACTAACTGCAGTATGTATGGTTGTTTATTTTTCAAGATGGGTAAAAAAAAAAAAATCCTTCCTGTGCAAAATCCTGCTGCCAGTGAGGCAGAGGGAAGCGCAGGAAGCAGCGAAGCCTCATTCGAGTTGCATGAGGAACATTATTAATAATTCAGGGATTAGCGATGAAAGGGGAATTGGCAGTTAAGATAGTGCGCACTTCAGAAATGCAGGGGATTTGTTTAGGCTCTTTGCGTTTCCGCTCAACTTTCCCGAAGGTGTGATGCAGATTGTCTCATTATCTCTGTCTGAGCGATGGCGAAATTGATTATTTTGCCGTCTGCGCTGTCAACGCGGCTTACGCACCACGTGGCCACTGTGTGAAGGTGAAATAGTCGAGGATTCAGAATGCTAAAAAAAGGGTACGAACATCGCATGCCACCTTGCATGTTTTACATCGTACCATTTCCCTCGCAGTGCAAAACACTGTCAGGCAGGCAGGTTCATTAAAAGAGCATATTCTCTCACATTGCCAAGGGAGACTCTTTTGGGAATTTTTTTTTAAACATTTTTTTTATGTGTCATCACCCCTCAAAAATTGTGAATGGTGTCTGCCTACTATTTTTAATCACCCAGCCCATTAAGCCAGGAAAGATGTGAAGTTGACCTCAATCTGTATGTTTGAATTTAAGTAGTGTTTCAGTAAATGTTCAGTCCTGTGATTGTAATAATTGTACAGTGTCTGGACTGTACAATAGGCCTAATCCAAAGGAAAAGAAAACTGTCCAGTTTTGGAAGAAATCGCAGTCTGTAGCCAGCGGCCTGGCGTGCTAGTCATCGTTAAAGATCGTACATTTTGCAATATTCTCAAGAAAGAAGCATCCAAGTTTGGTCATTTTCTCTTGTGGTTAATTTCTTTTAATTTAAATAAAAACGTATTGTACATGACATGACATGACCTTATTGTCATTACCTGTCCTTGTGCTTATCTCATAAGCACACAAGCACAAATCACATGCTGTTGTGATATTCAAAGTCTCCAGCCTCCAGCCTCCAGCCAGCCATTCAAGACGGTTTAGGCATAGGCTATATCACACTGGCATAATGATTGATACTTTAGTGAAGCTGAGTATAAACTGAAGAACATTTTAAATGATTCATAAAACATGTGTGGTAAACTGATTGAAGGCCTACCCAAAATCCCCAGTAATGTGTTTGTCTTCTGTTAGGGAAAGCATCAGCATGACTTAAACATGTTCATTGATTGATAGCGGCTCATAATATTTGGTCCTTATTCATCGTACATGACACCACGGTTGTAGATGCAAGCCTATTCAATTTAGCCTTGAGCTGGTGCTTGAACTTTTTAAGTTCTATGTTAACTGGGAATTATTTTTGTTAATGAATCGGATATCCTGAAACATAACCTAATACACTTAACTAATGTGGTCAGCAAAGATTTAAAACCTTACT
Source organism: Ilyophis sp. 1 JC-2022 (assembly GCA_022702515.1). Classification (NCBI taxonomy): domain Eukaryota; kingdom Metazoa; phylum Chordata; class Actinopteri; order Anguilliformes; family Synaphobranchidae; genus Ilyophis; species Ilyophis sp. 1 JC-2022. The sequence goes on along the minus strand of CM040402.1, from coordinate 95,818,953 downwards.
TTACAAAGAAGGAGCATATTCCGAGAGTATTCATTTATTAATTTTGGAAGCCAATGGGCGTTTATATACAGTATTTGCAATTCTGTCAACTGCTTTCCTGTCTCATCTGAATGCATTCTTAATTTAGCAATGCCTTGACTGTCATAATATTAAATTATTTGTAAAGTAAGGGGCTTGGTTGATTCTTTAGGGTTTATGTTATGGGTAAACAGTGGAGGGGGTTGTGAGCAGGTGTGATCGCATTTTCCCCAAACGTCAGGGGATTCATCAAGTGCATATAAATTCTAGTGCTGATTTTTATCTAACAAGCAAGCTCATAGCAACAGATTTTGGAGTAGTGATGTTTTAATTGCATTTTGTCCCTCTGGTGTTGGAATATGTTCTGCTTTGTTTAATTCTGGACTGGACATGCTGTTTGGTCAGATGCCAGATAGGTACCCTACGTGACCAATTCTGGCTACGGTGTAGCATTCAGCTGTAGCCAACCTGAATAATTAGCCAAACAGCATTATCTCATGCACACAAAACACACAACACACACACACACACACACACACACACACACACACACACACACACTCACACACACACACACGGCACGCCCACACACACACAAACACACAAAATAGACACACAACACACACATACACACACACACACACACACACACACACACACACACACATACGTACACATCAGTGGTTCCCCTATAATTGTACAGGCCGGGTGGGCCCCACCAGGCCAATAAAATCCTTTTTTTTTTTAAATGCCAAAAATAACACAAAATATCTATTAATTCGAAAATCAATAATAATTAGCATTTGGGAGCCGCTGCATGGCGATCTTCCTAAACGTGAGTCAACCTCCATGTCGTTGCCTGGGAGACTTGATGTGATGAGTGCCACCACTGTCAGAGTCTGTTGCTATTACTGCAGAGTGAGAGCGCGTGCATATGGGATGCGGGTAATGACAGAGTGGAGTGGACCTAAGACTTGCTGGATTTTTTTATCTTCATTGTTTCTTCTCCAAGGCTTCTCGAAATGAAAGTAAGTTTCTGAAATATTAATATTTCTTGCGGAACCACAATGTCACTGTCTCTTGTTTTCACCGTCAATAATACAACCTAACATTACCTAGCGTGTTCAGGATCATTGTATCGATGTGGTCGAACATAATGTTACCTCCGTAATCCAACATAATATCATTGCATCAACTCCATTTAAATAATCAACTAGCAAGCTAGTGTTATAGGGAGACTGCCTCTCATAGCTAGCTAGCGATCTTTAGCTGTCAATGTTGTGATTGTTAGTTTGAACGAGTTTGTACACCCAAAGATAATTATTCCATAATGTTACGAGAATTGATAGCTAACGTGAGCATGATGAAAATAACCATATCATGATCATCATCATCCATCAACCCGCTTATTCCTATTCAGGGTCACGGGGGGGTGCTGGAGCCTATCCCAGCATGCATTGGGCGAGAGGCAGGAATACACCCTGGACAGGCCGCCAATCCATCACAGAGCACTCACACCGTTCACTCACTCATTCATACCTATGGGCAATTTAGAGTCTCCAATTAGCCTAACCTGCATGTTTTTGGACTGGAAGGGAGGAAACCGGAGTACCCGGAGGAAACCTACGCTGACACGGGGAGAACATGCAAACTCCACACAGAAAGGCCCTCGGCCGGGATTCGAACTCGGTACCTTCTTGCTGTAAGGCGACAGTGCTAACCACTGCACCATCGTGCCGCCCCCATATCATGATGCCACTGTGAAATTTTTCTCCAAGTCAAGGAAGATAAAGTGCGGCAATGAATCATACACCCTGTGTTCATGATGTACTCTTTTTTTGCAAAGGTCAGAGGATTGTTAACATTAATGCACAACGTGCTGCGTAAAACCTTGGTAAAGCGGCAAAGTAATGCCAGGTGTCCCCATTTTTTTCCACAATAGCAGTGCTTAAGAAATAAATGACCCCAAAAATTGTATTTAATCTTATATATTTTTATTGAATGTTCTATATACAAAAAATAGTTTTTGTCACTGCAGTTTGTAAAATTGTTAAAGATGCTATTGTGCAGTCTTAATTATAATTTGGCATAGGCTACACAGCTTATTTGACGCAATAAATGCGGATTATTAAGTCATCTTCTCCTTGTGATCAATTTGTTTTAAGTCTTGACTTTTGAATATACAGAGTGAACAAAAACTTGAACGGAAATATAAATTGTAGACTGCCTGCTGCGCCATCTGACTTGTCAGAATATACAGTGAGCACCATAATTCATTGGACAAGTGACACATTTTTTGTTATTAGCACTTGAGTTTGAAAGGATACAATGTGAAATGTTGATGAAGATGATGATGATGAAGTTGAATGTCAGGGTTTTTTTTCAGGTAGATCATTTGTATTTTAAATTTTAGATATTTTTTTTATATTTTTATTTTATAGTTTTTGGTCATCAAAATCAAAAAAATAACATACATAATTATAATAAAAAAATAAATAATATTCAAAATAAATATTTTGGTCACAATATTTCTTTTGCATGCCATGACCTGATGACTTCAACACAACAACATCAATATCTCTATCTTATACTCTATTTCTCTTATTCTTAACGATACTATAACGAACATTATCTCTATGAAATGTTTCTCTATGGAAATGGGGGGGCTGCTAAAAAAATAAAAAATGGCTATGGAATGGATGGTGGGTGGTAAAATGGCTGGTCATCAGTCATCATCTAGACTTATCAAACAAGCCTTAAACCATCACTCTGCTGCCATATATCCATCATATCTACTGCATATCTGGCAGCAGAGTGATGGTTATAGGCTTTGTTTGATATGTCAGACCCTTCGAGACATTTCGACCATTTTAGCACCATGTGTGTTCCAGTGTAATTTAGTGTATACTACTAGTCCCACCCCCCCCCCCCCAATTCCCATAGATCAAATGCAGAGAGGTTATAGTATTAGCTTATAAGTTGTAAGAAGTAGAGAAACAGATATATCAAGAGTTTTTTGTTATTTGGGTTGGGTCACATCAGGAGGTCATGCATGCAAAATGGCAATGACCAAAATTAAAAAAAAAATTTTTTTATTCTACATATTTTTAAAAATGTCATTTTTTTTTTTTTTTATGTAAAAAAAGTTCTATAATTTCTAAAACTTTCATCCGATATGGATGAAAAAAAACTCAAAATTAAAGACTGACAGTCTTTTGTCATTGTCATTGTGTATTTTTTTCAACAAAAAGGAGACAGAACCAAAATAACAAAAAATGTGTCACTGTCTAATGAATTACGGTGCTCACTGTACACGTTGCTGTCTCAGCTATGACATTGCTAATAAGATGAATATTTTGCTTGTTACTTTGTCATTGCACATTTAAATAAAAGTATCACACGTGAAATCAGTAGTAATGTATTCCTTTGGGTAGAGAGTCTCTGCTCCCTCTACCTGCCAGTGTAATCTATGATAATATCACGATGAAAGCAGGATTATGATACCACGGATGAAGCCATCTGATTTTAGTCCACTGGCTTTCTCTGGCTGTGAAATTTTAGGCCCTGACTGCAGTTATGACTTTGTTCGTATTTTCATTTGACATGTATTTTTGTTATTTGACATGATTGCTGTGGATTGTACATGATGTTCTTTGATTGTTATATTAACCCTTGTTGTTTATTAGCCTGTCGATCGATAACAACCTGCTCACCAAAGGCTCACGTTTTCTTTGCCTTATTGAACAAAATGTGGTGCAATTGGGGAAAGTGCAGTACAGTTTTTTCCCCTTCAATTTTGATTGCGCTGCCGAGTAAAAGTGACTCGGCTGTCTTTTAAAGCAACCAGGGATCGGCAGTAGATAAATACATGGCATGTGCATAAATTCATAATTCATAAATCAGTTTTGTGCATTTATGAGTTGAATCGTAATGAATGCTGAGGCGTACATGGTGTGCCATCGGTCTGTCTGGAGTTCACGCTTCGTTTGTGATGTGCATCTCGAAACAAACTGGATCAATGAACAGAAATCAACAGTAAGGCAACATAGGCAGACTACACATCCTCTCACCACTGGAGGTTAATTAAATCACACTGCTGCATATAAGCTATTACTTGCAAAAGTGGATATCGCAAGTGCTTGCGTGCATATTTGAATGGGCGTGTAAAATTATGTACGGTGATGAACAAATAGGTCGCATGTAAGGGATGCGGGAGCAGATCCATCATTATGTGAGTTTGGGGGATGGGATGGTGGGGTGGGGGTGTTCCTCTGGATCTGCCATTAAGATATATAGTAGCTTTGTCGTTTAATAGCTTTACATGGGAGAACATGAAAAAAAAATCATCCAAGAGCACAAACTCTGCATAAACACAAAGCACAAGAAGAATTCTACCATTTTACCCACTACACAGAGAGTCTATACCAGATGCAGCTACAGTACATGGTCTATAAAGGCAGTAATTGGTTGATTAATTGATTGACAGTTTACAGAGGCTATTATGTGACTTCTCAAGCGTGGCTCCACAGTCCCTAGGTTGGCCCGTGATTTTAAATAAAGAAGCGGGGCTTAATTTAATGTAATCTTTGCACACTGCTGATCACTTCTATCACCATGCATTCAATTAGAATAATTAGCATAGTAAATGTTGAGAATAGATGCATAATGAGTGCTTAAAAGGGATGCATTCACATGCTCTCACTTGGGACTCCCCATACACCTAAAAAAGTCAATAATTGAAATCGCCTTGTTCGTTCTGTTCTGAAAACTGGCTTCTATAAAGTTTGCCAGCAATGCAGAGTCCTGAAACAATTTAGCACTTAATGCTCTGCAATGCAAAGCTTAGGAAAACATGTCTGACATTTGTACTTGTAATGATTATGGAAGGGTTGTGGATTAGACATTTAAATTATCTCTCACTGGTGCTGTTAGTGACTATTCAGTCCGTCTGCATCAGCTGTACAATATGCGCAGTGTACTTGTAGTTCTAAGCTGATCAGCTGTACAATATGCACAGTGTACTTGTAGTTCTACGCTGATCAGCTGTACAATATGTGCAGTGTACTTGTAGTTCTATGCTGATCAGCTGTACAATATGCGCAGTGTACTTGTAGTTCTAAGCTGATCAGCTGTACAATATGCGCAGTGTACTTGTAGTTCTACGCTGATCAGCTGTACAATATGCGCAGTGTACTTGTAGTTCTACACTGATCAGCTGTACAATATGTGCAGTGTACTTGTAGTTCTATGCTGATCAGCTGTACAATATGCTCAGTGTACTTGTAGTTCTACGCTGATCAGCTGTACAATATGTGCAGTGTACTTGTAGTTCTATGCTGATCAGCTGTACAATATACGCAGTGTACTTGTAGTTCTATGCTGATCAGCTGTACAATATGCGCAGTGTACTTGTAGTTCTACGCTGATCAGCTGTACAATATGCGCAGTGTACTTGTAGTTCTACGCTGATCAGCTGTACAATATGCGCAGTGTACTTGTAGTTCTATGCTGATCAGCTGTACAATATGCGCAGTGTACTTGTAGTTCTATGCTGATCAGCTGTACAATATGCTCAGTGTACTTGTAGTTCTACGCTGATCAGCTGTACAATATGCGCAGTGTACTTGTAGTTCTATGCTGATCAGCTGGTAGACAGCTGCTTCCAGCTGGTAAAAGTGCCTGCTTCCATGTGTCAGAGGTTGTCATACTTGTCTGCACTCTTCTGAATTCATGTATGATGGTACAGTGATGTGAGATTGTTAGTTACAATTAGGCAATCCAAAAAACTATGAATAGCACATGTATTTAACTGTTACATGTTTTATTTACTCTAAATAGTTTGATGGTCACTGAAGAAAAATGTTAAAAAAAACAAAAAAACAAGTGCCTTTATACAAATGAAACATTTTCAGCTAGCTTGATGCTTATACACTGTGTGTTGCCCCCAGCAACCAAGCACAGTTGCTGTCACGATTGACAACTGCCTACTGTTGTCGAGAAGATAATGTGTTTTGGAGTTGTCTTTGCATCATTCCTCATTTTCTATTAATGGGTTTTTTGAGTTTGAGGAATATTATGGTTTTAATGAACCATCAACAGGTTTGAAGCATATGGGTGCTAATGTCCCGTCAATATTAGACCTTGAATGTCTGCTCTGAGACAAGCCAGAGTGACATTTCATGAACGTGACACGTTATGTACCAGAACGGTGACATCAGCATGACGGCGGTTGTTTTGATGCTTCTGGAATTAAATTATGCAAATATTTATATGGACAGTTACTTCGCACAAAGTGACACTGTTGCCTCCGGTAATGCATTTATTCATAAACACAATGAGGCAATAAACCTGTGTGATTGTTTTAAAGGAATATGCAGATTCATGCATAAATTTCATTTACTTGTCAGTGATTATTATTTTTCTCAAAGCTTAAATTGAATTGGGGTTGTTTGTTTGTGCGTGCGTGTGCATGCGTGTGTGTGTGTGTGTGTGTGTGTGTGTTCGCATGTGTCATTACAGATGAAAGTAAGATAAACAAGGACAAATAAAAAGGCTACATTAAGCAGATAGGACAATGTGGCGAACTGCAGCGCTTGATATTGACCAGCAGAAAGTGGAAAGCAAACTGAGGTGTGAAAAGGGTAAACCATAATCATCAAGAAAAAACAAAATGGTGTCTCGGTACTTCAGAAAGCTGGCATATTGTCACAAGCCACCGTGAATATTGGTCAGAGTGCCTGCCAGGCCCTGGGAGGTGCTGAAAGGGAGTTGTCAATATCTTTTCGCGAGTGCTCGGCAGCAAAGCGGAGAGATAGCCCTCAAGGGGACTGCCCTTAAGCACTTTTTTCCCCCTATGAATATTAATAAGGCCCACAAGCCGTTGTGGAAGATACCAACACTTTGGCCGTTTCACCGGCTGTGCATCACCACAAGAACTTTAGGAAAGATTAGGGTGACGTTCAGCGAAATGTCTCTTCTTCGTTTCGATTTTTAACCCGAATACGAACACTTCTCACGGTGTGACCTCGTAAGAAGAGTATGCAAGTAAACATTTCTCAGACTTATTTTTTAATAGACAGGGACTACCAAGCAGCCGCGGACTGGTTTCGATTTATGTGGCGTTATGATTTGCCCGTCGCTCTCTTTCTCTGAACTGACCCCTAGGCTTACGTTTCTTCTTTGTGCAGATCCCCGATTGCTTACGGTGGCCTGTAGTGTTTACTGAAGAGGGGAGGGCGGGAGGGTGCACTCTTTAGGCCCCCGAGGGCTCTTCCACTTTCATTTTCTTCAAATGTTCTAGATAAACAATTCAACAATTCCACAATAGATTTGTTGGGACTGGAGGACATCCCTTATTTTTTTTCCTGGACCTCGGAATCTGCTGGAAAAACATTCCACACGTCCTGTGTGTGATTTTCACTTGCTTGGAGTTTTTTTCGATTTTCTACGTTTCCGATTGAAATTCAGTGAAAGGAATGCACTGCATTCAGAACAAAATGCGAAAATGTAATATAATTCCCACTTATCTCTGTGTAGCAGTACGTTTTGTTTGTTTATTCTTAGTTTTTTTTGTGGCACAGAAACTCCTGGAGATAATGCACTACAAGATCAGAGATACAAGATCATAGATGCCTCTGTTTATATAAGGGTTGTGCTCTTAAAAAGTGCTGCATGTATAAAAAATGGCAAAATGTGAATGATGTTCCTTGTATTTTTAAAGGTCACAAGTCTGTATTTTCAGACCGGTTTTCATTATAGCAAAAAGAACTCGTCTTTAGAGAAATGCGCTCTCGTTTTCTCGTTACTTTGTGGGTCTCTCCGATCAAAATGGACCTTCCATATTCCAAGTAATTTTTGTATACAGTTCAATGACGCCTTACTTAAAAAGCATACGCAAGGAAAGAGGTGTCTGTAGATTTTTTTTGCCATAATATTTGTGGTTTTAGCATGTTGTTTCTCCCGTGGGCTGAACAAAATAGATGTTGAATGAGACACATTGTCCAATTTACATTACTTTCCATCTAACAGGCTGAATGACGTGCTTAGCTTTTGCCATTGTTGGCGATTCTTCTCACAAAACTTCCAAAACCAAAGAAAAACGTCCATAAAAAATAACACCGTGGTGATAAAATAAGAAACCTAAGGATCTCAGACCCTCTATCTCAGTTTTATTGCCATTAAACCAAGACTGACAGACATTGTCTTTGGACCCCTTTTATGCGTCCACAAAGAGCGCGGCCGAAGACATACAGTTAAGGCACGATGTACAAGACATTGGATTTAATTCTGATTCTATTTAATACAGTATGTGCGAGGTTGGAGAAGGAACGTGAGGAGTACTGGCCCATAGGCATGTGCAGTACATGTACTGGGAACATAGCCAGTCATATGCATGTGCATTTAGTTATTGACATTTTTGGGAGTATTTTTTATTCATTTATTTATTGTCTTGTTAGGTTTTGTTTTACCACAAATGCCTTGGCAGATTGTGATTGAGCCAACATTCCTTTCTGCCTTTTTAGCATTTAAAAACATGCTTTAACATTTTTATGGACTTTCATGTTTGATGTGTTCTTTGGGCTACTCTGTAAATATGTGACACTAATATTAAAGGAACTTGGCAGCGTAACCTGCTTCAGAGGAAAATAAGGAGGAGGGATTGCGATATAAAAATAAACACACAGTATACATTGTGCATCGCGTGCTGTCAAAAGTCTTTATGGTCTCACTTTCTTTATTGTGAAAGTGATTTGTGTGTGACGCAGTGACCTTTAAAATCGGAACGCTCTGCTGTTTGTGAGTGCTGCTCCATAACCATGAAGCGTGTTACAGTGGTGGAGCAAAAAGATCAATCTTTTCTTACCGTGTAAGTAACCCGCGTCACCCTATTACCATTGTATCCATTTTGCGCTTCTTAAAATAACCTTCCATTTAAAATGTTCATAATTGCCATTGCACCATTTGTTGTCGTTTTTGTAATGACTTTTTGTCAACAGTTGTTTAAAAAAAGACAGTGTTGTGGAGTACTTGTGTAAAATACGGAATAACCTTTTTTTTTGTGATGCGTAGATGAAACTCAGGTCTGATGTGAAAATTAGAGATGTTAGTAAGCATTGTGACACTGTTAGTGACTCATACTGTGTTCTGTGATGACGTCTGTTTTACACGAGGCCATGACTGCCATAGTTTGCATAGCGCTTTTGTTGCCCCTTGGCTATGCATCCCCCCAAATGCATGTACAGTACATGTCACAATGGGGGGGGGGGGCGGGGTCTGTTTACCATGAGGCTAATTCAGTTTAACAAAGTGTGAATGTTTGTTCATTCTGTATGGGTGTGTAAACCGTAAAACCTGTACACAGGCATTTACAATCCTAATTGAGTGTGCTATTTAGTTGACAACTCTATTTTGTTTGAGGTGTGTGTACGCGCATGTGTGTGTGTGCGTGCGTGTCTCTGTGTGTGTGTGTGTGTGTGTGTGTGTGTGTGTCTGCGTGTGTGTCTGCGTAGTTGTCTTAGCTGGCTTTAAATCAGATCTGCTGGGTTGAAGTTGAAAGGAGAAAGGGATAATCATTAGTTCTCTGGATAAAAGTACCCCATTTTGCTATAGCCCCAGAGAGCAGAGAGAAGAAGAGTTAGCGTTTGGTGAAATAATCACTGCTCTGAGCTTACAAGGTCTCCTTTCATTTCCCCCTGTGTGTTTATAAAGCCCTATGCAAATTCCAGCTTGGGTGTGTGGTCCATGGAATACAGCTGTTCTTTTGGAGGGCTCCTTTCTCCTGCTGTCTAAGAGTGTCATTTACCCCGCCTCGCCTCCAGCTCATGTCTTTGAGACATAAAGATTACAATACATTGGACAGCACTGGGGGGTGCAGCGAAAGAGAAAAGGTTTAAGGATTTGCTAGGATCATAAAATTATCTGAAAAACGCAATTGTTTTGGTCTGAATAGCTCAAAGCACCAGGGCATAAACATTTTTCGGCTCCCTGCTGATGCGCTCTACAGTTTCCGTCACCATGATTGCTGCTTATTAAAAACAATTACTAGTTTATGGAAAACTATTGATTGACCTTCAAAAGGCATTGCATTCGGCTGAAGGTAGGCCTGAATATAACTGCCAATTTGGATATGCTTTACACAGTGTTCACAATGGTACATGCCAGCATGCACATTTTGGTCGTATTGTTCTGTGACGTAAGCATAGGTAGTGTAATTATTTGATCACTATTTTAACTCTCGGGTCCCAATTAAGTTCAGGTTCTGATTCATAGTTGGGCTTTATTTTAAAATCCGCTAAAAGTTTTTCTGAGTGGATGATTGTCTAAATGTTATAGCACTGAAAATCTAGTAGCGTTAATCGCTTTACATTTTCACTCATTTGGCAAATGCTCTTACTCAGAGGCACGTCCACAGCTTGCATTCTTTACATGCCATTCATTTACACAGTTGAATATTTTACTGAAGCAATTTCAGATTAAATTGGTTAATCAAGGGCAGTGCCACGCCCAGGAATCAAAACTACGCCCGTAGAGCTACAAACCTAGTTCCCTAACAGTGATGCTACACTGCTACACTGCTACACTGGGAATTTGAGCCTGAAGCTGGTACTTTGTAATCATTGGTGTGGGTCTACAGAAGAGTTGAGTCTATGCAGGCTTTCATCACATACTGTCAATACTCTCAACTCGTAGTTCTCTCTGGTCTTTTTTTCTCTCTTTTTTTTAGGAAATTCAAATTAACCTCATTGCTATTTTAGTTTCAACATCCTTAACCTCCTGTCACCTTTCTAAGAAATGAGTTTCTTAGAAAGAAACCATTGCACAATACCAATTATTATGATATCCTCAATGCCCATTCTATTGGATTCTATTTCAATGTAGGTCCCAGGTATGTTACAGTGAGAGTGAATGACATCATTTGCCCTGATTATAACATGTCCCTATTGAGTGGATGAGGGTTAGGACGCTTGCTCACGGCTCAAGGATTAACGTCATCGTTCTAGTCTTAAATTTCAAGCAATCTTTGCAATTGTAGTGCATTTAAAATGCATTATTGGGTTTGTTAGTTTGTATTGTGTCCTGGTGGCATTTTTTCCCGCTTCAGATTATAGTATGTAATTCTGAAGCCGAGGATGAATACCGTTTATTAAAAATTGTTTAATGAGTGTTTATTTAAGATTGTTTGTAAAGTGTTTTAGTCTTGTAATGAGACTTAAAATCTTTTTTTTTTCCTGAAAAGTGGAAAATATTAGCTTGTTTTAAGTTAATTTTCACTTGACAAGTGAAATTATCTTACCCCACTGGCAAATCTTGAAATGAGTAAAGATATCTTACCCCACTGGCAGATAGTTTGTTTTATTTAGCAAAAAAGTAACAGAAATTAGATTTTAAAGTCTAAATATGAGACTAAAATGCTTGTTAAGATTAGTTTTTTTGCAATGTCGAATTAGCCATTCCATATTTTTGTTGTTGGGTTGCTGAGTGAGGGGTGGAATGGCGAACAACCGAGTGGTGATAAATGCAGAATTTGTGTTCTACACAAGGTGGAATTTAAGGAGTCTCCGTGTGAAGACACGAAGGACACATAGAGCCTAAGTGTTCTGCTGACGCTGTTATCCAGGGCCATGTATACACCTAAAGTTTTATTATTATTATTACAACATAAATTCCATTTATACAGCTGAATATTTAATGTTCAGCCTGAATACGGTGCTCAAAGGTACAACGGCAGTGCCCCCATCACAAGCTCAGTCTCCTAACCATTATATCCTACACTGCTGCCTGTTTACATGCAAAAATCCTCACCATGTGAAATAAATGCACATTTTTATTATTTGCATTTAATAAATGGAGGCATACACATTTAGTGCACGTGAATGAATGGGAGGTTGAGAGCGTAGGCTGGAGTGTGTGGTTCAGCCTTAATGCATGTTTTTGGAATCTCTGAGGCGGCAAAATTGGCAGGCAAGTATGCAGATGAATGCGTATAAATGCAATTCATCATGGTCAGCTGAAGTTGCACAAAAGTGTAGTGTGCACTTTTTAAGGCTGGTGGAAAGTTGTAGAAATATCTGGTGACTAAACTTTGGTTTAGTCAAGAAATATTGCCTCTCTTGTACTATACCGTAATTGTTGCTAGAATGAAGACCACCAAAAACACAGATGATGTCCAGCGGAGAAATTTTGTACTGGAACATTCCTAATGTCAAATTCTGTATGGCTAGTTATGTACTCAGTACTGACTAATTTTGTATTCCCTCTATCAAGTAACTGATAAAGGAATTACAGTGAACTCTATTTACTACTGAAAACCCATTGGTGCTGCAGGCATGTTATATTAGATGTGACCCTACAGTCTGGAAGATTCTCTCCTAATTGCTTTTCCTTGCTTTTGGGTCATTCCAACTCACAGGTCAACTTGCGTGTGAAACTTTCAGTGAGCTTCCCCTTGCTCTGAAATCAGTATGGCTTGCTGCGTTAGGCTGCAAAACAAGCTTTTAGTAGCACTGGCTATATTTAAAGGGATGTGTTTGTAGCTGTGCTAATAATTATTATCTTTACTAAATGCCCCAATAACTTTTGTTCATGCATATTTTCACAGAATTGACTATTATTTGCTACCATCTTAACCCCCCCCCCCCCCCCAAGGTTGTGTTTTTTCACCATAATCCTTCATAATAATTCTTACAGCCATGTCAAACATTGCAGCAAATATTTTTTTTATATTATTGTGGTGGCTTGCAGTGTATAAGGCAGTAATTCTACAGTATGTGTAGCATATGTTTAGTAGTAGTACACACTCTGAATTGAGGTGGTGATGCTACCGTAAGGGTCATCTATTGTCTTAAGCAGTCTTGGAAATGGCTCCTATTTGTACAACTTTCAATCCACCATTTATACACAGCAAATAACCGACAGTAATAAGTCAGCCATTTCAGTCAGCCTACTTTCCTGGCATTTAGCAGACGATCTTATCCAGAGCGACTTACGCTGCAAATACAAATGCAAAGATCCGGGATCGACGTTCAGTAGTTCTCTAGAGAGGGGGAAAGCATATTTCCAAGAGAGACAGAAAATGCAAGAAGTGTAGACTTGTGGCAATAGATGCCGAAGATACCGAGTAGTTGCAAACAACCAGTTGTATAAATTGGATCATTGATTCTTGTTGAAAGATGTCTTACGTATGTGAAATGTTGGTTCATTCTTTTCAGTGGTGACTGTATTGTAATTTCAGTCCTGTGTTTCTCCTTTGCATGGTTTTAATGCAGAGTCGTGTTTGCCTGTGGGTGGGGAGGGAGGGATGGTGGGTGATACTCAGACCACCCTTGTGCTGTTTAAAAAAAAAATTATGACAATGTGACCATAGAATAGAAGTGAGTAACAAGGCTCTTGCCATTTGGAAGACTACGGAATAGTATAATAGAAAGGATTTGAATTACATTGCCTGTTTATGTAAGAGAGCATGTCAATGAGGGCCTGCGGTAAGAAAAATACAATTCGGTGTTGCTGTTCCGTAAGCGCTTGCAGTCATTCAGTGGACTGCAGTAGCAGGCTGGTAACCGAACTAGTCCTGCATAGCCACGAGCTTTGGAGACTCATTCTTCTTTAAACTGCCTCCTGCAAATAAGTGTTCTGTCTATAATTCAACAAACAAAGGGCCCATAAAAGCTGTGATGGAAGTGTGAAAAAGCCATTTGTTTTTCTTAAACCAAGAGGTTAGCATCTGTAATGACTGGCCTCGTTGTTCACTGACTTTTTTTTAAAAAGATTTTTTTAATACCTTGAATGCATTTCTGCGGGCAGCTCCGCTGGGGACAGGAACGTGGCCGCGTGCTTCACGCTGAACGAGTGTTGGGCTGCGGCCTTATTCTGCAACCCTGTTCTTTATGGCGTTTTTATTCTTCTTAAGCTGCTTCTTCTATTCATATTTTATTTCTCAGAAGTATTTTATTTTTTTTATCAGTGGAGAGAGCTACATTAGCTACGTCAATAAGGGCACTGTGGTGTGAATTAAACGTCTTTAAGCATTGTCAGTCATAATCAAACATGGAAGGGGAGAATTCTGGTGATTCATTTTTAATCAAGAAATTTATGTTGTCCTAGAATATTTTTTAGAGCTTTATATTTTTTGCCTAAATTTGTCTGTATTATCATATATTCAATTGGAAAATATATGGTGTGTCTCCAGTTAAAGTGAAATGGTATTTTCGAAATAAAATTGATCGATTCGATTTTATTTTCATTTGACTGCATGGTCTTCCTAAGCAAAAGGTCTCTCTGGTAGTTTGTCTCACTGTTCTTGTAAAATGTAAATTTGGCCACATATTTGATTTGAAAATTGTATATATATAATACTTTGTAAAATTATAATCAGTGTATTATCTAATTTATAAAATAGAGAGGAATACCTGTATAAAATCTGGCATTAACCAAGAGTGCCCCATAGAAGAAGGTCTTTTCAGTATTAGAAAGAGAAACTGAAGCATCGTTCAGAAAATCCAGGCACTCATTTTTGTGAACATTTTCTAGGCTACAAACACTTGTAGCCTCTTGACTGTTTTTGACGGTTCTTTCTGACAAATGACTAAAGCATTGTTAAAGAAAAACGCAGAACATGGGAGTGTCCCTGGCGGCGGAGAGGCTGTGTTGAATTTCAAATGTGGACTGAAGAAAATGCATGGCTCCACGCATTTTCAGAAGGCGTGCTTATCGAGGTCAGCCTGGCCCATGCCGTGCCGTGCCACTGATTCTTTCTGTCCCTCTGCCCATTGTGTCGCAACCCATGAAATCCTTTTATCAGAAGAATTAGTCCGATTTTGCGCGCCGGGGTTTGAAGATGCCAGCTTTGCGTAGCCTACCGTGGAAACAAATGTGCTATAGCGAGATCAACGCTTACTGGAATTTGTAATCGAGGAATACTGTACCGTGCATCAGTCGCATAGCACTGGCATTGTGAGTTTTTATATCTGTTGAAGTTATGAAGCCTCTGACAATATCCATCCCCCACAATCCCTTGTGCTCCGCTCCCCACCTCCCACCAACGGCGTATCCACACCCACCATTTAAACACTAAGAAACAAGCCATCGCTATCTCTACTGCTTCTGAAACTGAGCTGCGGAATCGGTCGCAACAATCTCTGCCTTCCATTTATATGCATAAGTGAGATGCAAGTCTGGACAGTCATCGAAACAAACATTGAATTTGAAAATAAGGAAGACCGAGGTCTACGGCGACTGCTTGTGTGGGGGTTTTGTGATATTATAGTGACGTGAGTTGTAATTACCATACGTATCGAAAAACAAACTAAAGTTGGCCAAAATAAAACGGTAATAAGAAATACATTTTGCTTTAGTTATAAAAGGCAGGACTATAGCAGCATTTTATTTTGTGACAGTGAATAAACCATGTGCATGAAAGTGCTAAGAATTATCTTCAAAGACATAAAAACATAACAAAACCAAAACTGGGCATGCTCAGCTGAATGTGCTGTATAAAACAAAAAATAAGGACGGTTATGTGCGGTCACATAATCATTGGGACAGCCCTGTACATTAGCCTACTTAAGGACAACTGACAGGCAAAACTGCCCTGCACTCAAAAATGGGAAGAGATGATGGCTGCAGGTCGGCACTGAGAGACGGTACCCCTGGAACCCTGTTGGATTTCTGATGTTGTAATGGGATCATTTGTGCACAAATAAAAACTAGCCTACATGTCAGCATGAATTTGCATCTGCACCTTATCACCCCCTGGTGTGATTCGCACCGGTAATTTGCAAACACCAGTGAGGCTTTCTGTAAAATGCATGCTCCGTGCGCCGTAATTTGGATAGGGCGGACAGGCCAGATTGGTTGCAGTTTTTTTCCCCCG
The DNA here is from genome assembly GCA_022702515.1 of Ilyophis sp. 1 JC-2022. Lineage (NCBI taxonomy): Eukaryota > Metazoa > Chordata > Actinopteri > Anguilliformes > Synaphobranchidae > Ilyophis > Ilyophis sp. 1 JC-2022. Next base: position 95,803,067 of record CM040402.1, on the reverse strand, counting down.
GAATGCATTATAACCATCCTGATTTCTCCTCCACTGCAGTTTCACTCATGTGCATCTCATAGGGCGTACAAAGGACAGTGTACATTCACAGTCAATTGAGAAAGACTATGGGCGAGCGAGCCGTCGTAGTCAGTGGCGTAGCGTATGGCGCACTGGGCGTGGCTACTGAATTTAGCTATTTTCGGACCAGAGGCGAGGAGCGCACAGCTCACAGTACGCTGCCCAGGCTTTTGAATAGGTTATGATCATGCATGGATTGGGGAAAGTCCCGAAATGAGTAACTCGCCATACGCTGTGGTGCGTTTTGCGCCATAAATGTGGTCTCACTTGGCGGGCAGTGCAAGCGAGATTCGCAGTAGACTCTTGTCCCAAAATTGCATTCCGCTCCAGTAAAATTGAACCGGGCTGCTCCCTCTTGACGGACACACCCCTCAACAGCGGATTTCCCCCCACTTTAGCGCACGGAAAATAGAGCCCCAAATTTGCAGTTTTGCTGCTCGATCAGGACTGACACACCTCCACCAGCGACTCTCCTCCCACTTCCGGTGCACGGCGAGACAAATAGGCTCAGGAGCGTGAAAATACATGCCGAAAATGTCACTTCGCCAATGCGCTGGCTCGAGAGCCCTATGTGGCGCAAGTCAAAATTGATGGTATTAATTTTTTAAGTCAAGACCTCATATTTGCTAGGAGTTTGAGTGGTGGAATTACTTCTGTTGTGCAATTAAATGCATGCGAGTCGGATGTTGGATTTCAATATTGCCTAACTGTAGAAATATTGCAAAATGTTTTTTGTGAAGATAAAATGGGCCAGAGGAAAGGTTGTTAGGCCTTTCTCAAATTCCAATGAGCACTTCTTTAAATTCCAAACAGATGTTCCACTGTTAGTTTGCAACGAGCTGTCATGGGATTCAAATGTAAGTGTACGCTGCTTGTCATAAATTACATTTATTTATTTTATTTAGTTTTTATTTTTTGTTCTTGGGGAGGCCACAGTAAATGTATTGGACAATTGACAGTCAGTCATACAGTCAACATAAAGGAGTCGCATATTTAGTTTTCTCATTTCACTGAGACCATTCACTGCTGTTACATTTCTCATCATTGCATTGTTGTTTCAGTTCATTCCAACTGGTGGAAGTTTTAAGAGAATTGCAAACAGTCCTTGAAATGATAAAGTAAACATTCAGTTCTCATTTGTAAGACATTTCAAGCACAATTCATGGTGCATCCGTGCCACCAGTTCTCTTTGCTGTTGCGTGCATGCCATGAATTTATTATGTTTAAACTCGCTTTGTTAAAATAAGGGACAAAACCTGAAGGTTGTTATGTCCTTGGCTTTGTTTTCACTTTCCTGAGGCTGAAATTTCTTCCATCGTCCTCAGATAATAAAAAAACACCAATTTTCTTTGTTGGTGCAGAGAAAAGGCGTTAATTACAGCAGTCTGAACTTGTGGAAAATGTGATTTATAGTAATACCTCGCCTTCCTCATGCTCAGTGTTATTCAACAGCATGGAGCCTCTTTCACAATCTTGCTGTGGGGTGCATGGCCACACTCTTGATGGAAAAAGTGAGTAGGCCTACACAGAACAATATGCAGGTAGCTTTCAGGAACACGATCTTTGATTTGTACCTCAACGGGCGTCGGCCTTGTATTGGGCCGTCTTTGGCTTTGTATTAATCATAGATCCAAGGAGCCATGTCCGAGTGCCGGGATGCTTCTAGCTCCTACAAGCTCTGATTGATCTAATAAGCTGTGTAAAGATTAATATGTTGATTTAGCAATATCCTCCTATGACACTGTTTGCGAGCCTATTTTTATTTTGTAATTCTTGAAAGGGCAATACGTAATGAAATGTAGGCTAACATTCAGAAATGTAGTGGCATGCATTATGACACAAAGTGAATTACATGATTCGTTTACTTAAAATGTATCATACGGTAGGGTCATGGACCAGGTGCGCATCGTTAACAACACCCAAATCTAACCCAAGTCTAACGGATCAGTAAAATAGCCAATGAGGTGACGGCGGTTTAATTTAGAAATGGAGTTTATTGTGATAATAAGATGTTGAATTTCTGAGGAATGATGTTTCTGTGTTGGCAGCAGCGGGCCCTCCGCAGTTACTTTCTGAGAAGCGCCGACTGGAACGGTTTTATTTCTCCCTCCGTTAGCCGTCTTTTATTTATGCGCTACTGTTCCAGGTTCAATTTAATTACGTAAACTGATTGAGGAATGAGAAGACTGAGCGATAAACAATGTGATTTCGCTGGATTCAGTTTAAAGTATAAAACATTTGATTCAGTACGTCCCCCGGGAATTTGTGTAGTTAAAGAGCACGTATCAGGAAAATGACCTTACCATGCTATATTTCAGCTCTAGGTGCTTAAACACGTAGGCCGTACATCAGTTGACTTTCTGTCCATAATTTTACAAAATGTACTCCTAGCTTATACCTCTAAATCACTCTGGGGAGACCGGCAAGGAAATTGGGTATTTTTGTGATGTCAGCCATGGCAAACATTAAACTTAGAAAATGGCGGTTGCCTATAGACTTGTTCTATATATTCATAATGGTCTCGGGGGTAGCTGTTTGACTCCCAGGTGGGGCAAAGCATTTGTACCCTAGAGCGAGGTGCTTAACCTCAATTCCTTCAATAAAATACCCAGCTGTATACATGGATTGCATGCAAAAAGCAAAAGAGCTGTGGAAGTCTAAATGCCTAAATGTAATAATGCATAGACAGTTATTTTGAATGAATGTGTACTCTCATTTGGTCTTAACATAGCAATCAATGTAACACAAAAACTATCAAAATAACAACCTAATTTATAACACATTAATATAAATGCTATGCTATGAATACTGTATGGCTACAAATACATAAATTAATAAATTCAGACATCTTAACATTTTTAGACTAAATTACAAGCTGCTTATTCCCCTGGATTCAATCAAACTCACTTAGCAATTTTAAGGAAAAATGGTCTTCACTGTGTATTTTCTCTAGTATAACCCCATATATGTTGTGCTTTTCTAATGTAATTTTCCAGGCTATCACAGGATAAAGTCACATCATAATGACGAAGACCTGACCGGAAGTTTCACAGCCAACCACAAGGCCTATTGGACAGCAGCCATAAGGAAATTATAGTCAATTAATGTATGTTCTGCTTCTTGCAAACAGGATAATGAAAATGAAAAGTCCCAAATGCCTGCTTGGCTGAATAATGCAGAGGAATCACTTTTTTGTTGTTGTTGGTTCAAGGCGGTTGATAAGGGGTCGGATAAGGCAGGCGGGCAGTATCGGCTAAGCGGCGGGTCCAGTTTATTCGTGGTGGTAAGGGCGTCCCGGAGTGAACGACTAATCAACAAGCAAACTGCGACGACATTATTGACAGGTGCGATGATCACCGTCGTCCCCTTCCCCAGCCGATGACAGCTTTCCGCTGTGAAGCCTGCTGTTCGCACACAACAGTACCGCTCTGCAGCGAAGGTGGACCTGAGGCAAATTGGAGAAACCGCAGCGTTGCACTTACCTATTTGCATTTTGTGATCAGCGGGCCGTACATTAACGGCCTTCACGTCTCCCTCTGCCTCGGTATGTGGAAAAACGAGCCGCTGCCCGCGGCTCCTGTGCGGCAGCGTTAAATATGGACATGGCCGATCGGGTTATTGATCTCCGCCGCTGTGGCGTGCGTATACGGGGTGAGGTGACATGACGTGACGTGACGTGACGTGACGTGACGGCTGGGCTCTGCAGAGATTCTGTCACCTCCAGCTCGTCAAATTCCGGCGCCCGTTCTTCACGGTGCCCGGAGGCAAACATTCAGTTCTCTGATGAAAGTGTATTTTATCCCTTTCATTTGAGCGTTCAGTAAAGGTCAAAGCACAAACTAGCTCCGAGAAGGGATGATGTTAAAGCGATCATTAAGGGGGCGCTATTAAGCAAACCGAGCGCGCTTCAGTGTTTGTTCATGCGACACTCTGGAGTCAGTGCGTCTTCATTGTCCTGGCTTACAAACTCATATTGAGATTTTCAGCTCGGGTTCACTTCATCTGTGAAGTGCTGTATCAATGCCCTCGCTGAGGCACGTGAAGTGGATCTCAAAGTATTATGAAGGAGTTTTCTGCAGCAAGCAGGATTCCATTCAGTCAACTGAACACAGACGTCCCTGGACAGCATCACACAAAGACGTCTAGCTGGGTGGCTCATCCTGTTAAGGTACTGTGTTTGTGCACGTGTGGGCCCCACAGTCTGATTTAGAATCCGGACAATGCCAGTGCCGACTGTGGACAGTAGCCCTGCAGGGTGACAATTGGTGCTCGCATTTTCCAGGTACGAGAGGGTTTCAGTGGATGACGGTGTCTCATTTCGCACTAGTGACCCCTGCTGGTTCATCGCTGGCCTGCAAGTCTAACTGTTGAGCGCCACATGAAGTATCTTCCTTTCTCAGTTTTTTCCTGGGAAAGGTGTGTCTCTTGGGGAATGTGATAAAGAGCATGTTTCCATTGCTGTAATTAGCCTGTTCAATAGCATTGTGGCTATCATTATAAACATTGTGTTAGTGCATAGGCTTTGATTTCAGTGTATTATCTAACATGTTCTTATGGAATAGCACAGATTTAGATGGCCTTTTACCATCTGGCTTCTTGACAGAGTTTTTGATGGAAGCTTCTGGCAGTTGGTTTCTTTCTTTGAAGATGACTTACCTTGCGTTTTCTTGTAACTCACATTTTATGAAGTCATTTAGAACTTGGACACAGTTTGGTGTGAGTACAGTTTGGCTTTATCGTTTTACTCACACTTCCCCTATGGGCACTTCCCTGGCTGTTTGCAGTAATTGAACTCGCATTGGCAAATATGGATATCTGTGTGTAACAAATTTCACAAAATATCTAATTACTAATCTTGCCACTGTTGTAGTTCAAGTGTATTCTTGGCTGTGTTAAAACAGTGGTGCTCAACTTTTTTGCAACCAGCTAACGTCTGTATACGCCAGTGCCAACTCACTCTTGCATCAGACCAAAATATCAGACCACCAAAAACACATGTGCAGCTGCAGCTTGTTACTTTATCGAAGATGTCAGCTAAAATAAATGATTGGACTACTGAAATATTTAAGAGTGGGAGTTGGCATGAAATCTCAAAACAGGTTATATTGTGCACCACTCTTCTAAACCCTCATGAAAATGTTGGCCCACATTCTGTAATGCAGTCATTTTCGTCAAGATGCACAGTGGGTAGAGCATGTTCAAATTGATCTTTCACATTATAATACAGATGCGGATGCTGTACATACAGTGAAACATCGTGATCAGGGCTGAACGTTGAAACGGCAGGTAAAAGAGTTTTTTCATCAGAAACACTGAGAAATATTTACCAATGGAGCCCTGCGCGTATAGAGACCATACTTAACACGTCACACAATGAAGGCCACGTCTACGGTGGGGGGTGTTAAGGGGGGAAACAACTGAGCTTTTTCCAAAGCAAAACTGGCTACATAGCCAGACAGACTAGCTTACATCGCCAGTTCAATGTATTACAGTTTTACGGACTATATCAAAGGATTATAGGGAGAGCCAGTGACGAAAATCAGCATTTTTTCCCCACTACTGGCTTCAATTTGGGATCAGAGAGTAACGTCAAAGAAGAGAGGGATGAGGCAGCACTAGATTTCAGAATCAAATTAGATGAATGACAACACTAAGATTAGAATTATTTTTACACTATTTTAGCTTACTATCCGTTGTTAAGGATGCAACTAATGTTATGGTGACAAAGCTAACAAGTTTGTTAAAAGTAGCTATCATAATAATAAGCTAACGTGACAAAATGGCTACTGCAAATGTGCCGTAATCCAGAGTTTTCCCCTTTTCCCCTCATATCTAATGGCCTGAATCCACTTTTTTTTCTTTATTGGCTTGGTCTTTTTGCACGGGAGAACATAAAACTTAAGATTGGGGTTCTTGGCTTTGCTATTTAAAGAGCTCACCACACAATAACCTTTTGCCATTTTTATTCAGCCAGCGGCCATACCACCATGTACCCGTCTGCTCCCCAGATTTGCGACGTTAAACTGAGGTCCTGACTCACTGTGGACATTAAAGATCCCATGACACTCATTGCAAAGAGTAGGGGGTTCTCTGGTGTGCTGGCTAAATTCCAAACCTGGCTCTCTCAACCTGCCAACTAACCATCCCCCGATTTCATTGGCAAAAAACAAACAAACAATTGTTCTCTTCCTCTCCACCTCAGCCGATGTGTGGTGCGCATTCTGGTGCAAAATGGCTGCCGCGTATCACCCAGGTGGGTGGTACGCATTTGTGGTGGTTGAGGTGAGTTTCCCCCTCGTCACTGTAAAGCGCTTTGAGTGTGCCATATAAATGTAAGGAATTATTTTTATTAATTATCTTTTTATTATAATCTTGATAATCCACTGACAGCTAATAGCCGACTTACTCTACGGAGCGCATCTGATTGGTTTACCCAGCATGGGGGTGTGGCATATTTATGCACCGTCTATAAAGAGAAAAGCTTTACTTAAGGCGGAGATAGCTTTCTCTTAAAATACTGTGCAGCTCAGCACTGCCCTTGGACATGTTCAGTTATCTGACATTTCTAAGCAGAGGGATAATTGTTGAAAATCGCACAATAATCTCCTCGCGCTGTTTTTCTGTACGACTCCAAGCAAAGGTCTGAAGGAGACGAGTTAATTAGGAGAGACACGCGCGGTGCTGAGAGAGGGTAAGGTGGAGATCAAAGTAGGTCATTTTACGCGCTTTTTATTTCGGGGGAGAAAAGGAGCAGCTATTTCGGATGCTGGATTTGATGTGTATGCAAGACAGTACATCTGTTTTTTTATTTTTTTTATTTTTTATATCTGCACTCTCAAAAAGGATGTGTTAATATCACATGCTTTTTGTGTTACTACTTTTGTGTTACTTTCAATACATTTTGTGTTAAGTTATACAACATTGTAACATGTTGTGTAACATTTTTTTTTTTTAACACACCTCCGTGTTTAGTCAAGAACAGCATATTTTGTGTTACTTTCAACTGTTTTGAGTGTTCGGGTCATTCTTTAGAGACTAAAGAGATTATTAAGACAGCCGTAGACATTGGCGTAGCCTAATTTGTGGGCATTAATGAAATCTATTTTCCCATGGTGCACTTTAATAAGGACTTGTCCCTGGTCCCTGCATTGAATGTGACACAAATTCACCGGGACTATATAATTAAAATAATTTGTGCTTGTGTAGATTGTAATTAATGGTATGTAATATGCCGTAATGAATGTCATTTCTTCCATGCACCCCCACTGAGCAATGATAAGGCTGAGCTTCGATTTAAAAGTTTTGAAGACGCTTTCAGCTTGCGAATCGAGTTTGTAAATTTCAAAAGAAAAAAAAACCCAACATCATTCAAAGCGAATCTGCTCAAGAGCGTACTGCAACATTTGCATGCCGTCATTCGTGAGCTGTGACTGTAATTAGCGCATGCAACATTCTGCAAGACGATGGAAAATAAACTTTGGAATTTTTAATTATGTATGGCATGCAATTTGTTTGGAAATATAGATTAGCATGGAATACATGTAAGTGCACGGACTGATTAATTAATTTACAGATGCGGAAAAAACTATGAATTATTTATGTTTTCAATCCTTTCGATTTTTGGCTTTCTTTCACTCGTTCACAATCAATTAGAGAGTGATAGCGTCCAGCAGATAGGGTGAGAGGGGAGGGCTTTGCATTTTCTCCCATTTCGATAGGGCCCCAGGTTTTTCGAACTGCAGTTTCATGGTCCCTCTTGATAGCTAGTTATGTGCTGCACCACTTTTCCTCCCGGATCTATTTGTGTTAGGCCCAGGCTCTTCTGCAGTCTGGAATATAACAAGCCTCAGTCGGGTGCTGTCCTGTCTACATCTCAACAAAATGGATGTGACATTTTAACTTGTGTTTTTATATACATATGCATACAGTTTTGTGTGTACACAAACACACACACACATGCACACACACACACACACACTTATATTCATGTACATACTATGCATCCTGACAGACTACCTTACAGTTCAAAATGTACTGATAACCTCTCAGTTCAAATTTTTTAAACATAGTTTGTTTTTAATCATTTTTATGGTCAGAAACTCTGACGGATCGTTAGATATTATTGGAAATGCAAAGTAGTTTTCATTAATATGCTTTAAAAAAAAATCTTTTTACTGTTTGCTGTTTGTAAGACATGGCTGAAAAACCATATGAATAAATAAAATTGAATTCATTGAAAAATCTATATTTATTTTTTGATTGCGTTTTTCAAATAATTTAGGTTCTCGGGGGGTGGCAAATCCGATACATTTAATTTTGTACAAATGAAAAGCATGCAGCCCTTCTCTCAATTTCGAAGGCAGCAATCGTTTCAAAAAACCGCGATCAGATCAAATAATGTAGCGAGCGATTGTTGACCGGCAAACCCTGTGACAAAAACAGAGAAAAAACGGCATCGGTACGAGACCCAAAAAGAAACCAGTGGAGTCCCTGGTTTAAAGGCCTGACTCTCGCCACTCTCACCCCATCCCCACCATCACCCTGCTAATTCGGCCGCGCTGCAGGAGCCAGGCCCTGATTACAGCGCATGGATAAACAAGCCTCTGGGGGTTTCCTCCTCCTACCGCCACTGCATCCTGCGGCATTAGCAGGGGCCGCTGTGAAATAACAACCTGCCATCTGGAACCACGCTGGGGTCGGCCAGGGCGGCGCGACCCAATCACAATCACCCTCAATTAAGTGCTGTTTGTTCAGCTTTTTATAATTTCTGTTTGGTTGCGTTTCACCTCAAGTACTTTCCTTTTTTTTATTTTTAAGAAAGGTCTCTCTCTCTCTCTCTCTCTCACACACACACACACACACACACACACACACACACACACTCTTTCTCTCTCTCTCTGCCTCTCTTTTTTTCAGTCTCTCTTTCCGTCTCGCTCTTATTCACTCTCTCTCTCATGTGCGTGCATGAGGCTTTCACACAAGAGTTTGTGTATTTTTTTTCCTACACGAACATGCACAACTCCAGAAGTTAGAGGATTGGTCCAAGTTTGGTTTCTTTCATTCAGTTTGAGAGCACATTCAGAGTGCAGTGCATTGATATAGAATGTGTTCTATATCTATGGTGCCATGTGTTCAGAGTGCAGAGGCCTGTGTTAATGGGTGGAAGTGCCTGTCACTCTAGGGCTAACTTTCTCTTCATCATGGCCAAAGGCTGCAGTCCTCCATGCATCCTTCCATAGCAACCAATGAAAAGAGTAGAAAGAGCCGTTTTTAAAGTTTTTTTTTTCTTGTTCTATACGGATTTTTTGCCACTGTTCTTTAGTAAGAAGTGCTCCTCTTCCAACACTGGCCTTCAGGGCATCAGTCTGCTTCTGGGTACAGTTAATATGGAACCAATTTCTCCTGTTGATCCCTCAGGGCTGAAGTATATCTTTGCAAGTTGCACTGAATGAACGTGCCTGTCGAAATCCCAGAATCCTCTGGGGGCAATTCGTCCAATGCCTTCCAAGATACTGTGTGCTGCAGGGAGGGTGGAAAAGAATCACCCCATGTGCCCATCTCATGTTTAATTGGTTATTACATTCTGTCTTTGTCAGTCACTTGGGTTTAAAATCCAAAGCACCTGTCAACAAATCATGCAAGAAGTAGACTACCGCATTGCTCCCCACCCTCTCTTCCCCCCGCTCTATCTGCAATGTATGAAGAGCGTTCATCGCCGAAGGTCTGTTAAGGGTAGCAGTGGAAAGGCTAATGAATGCAAAGTAGGTTTCTTTTGAAAGGCCGTAGTCCACCCCTTTCCCTCTCAACCTTAGAGTCATAGTTAGCTGGCCTCCACAGGCCTGCAGCCCACTGACCCAAGTTTCCTTCTAGAACCTTCTTTCTTTTATGAACCAGCTTTCTGAAAACATAATTATGCCATGGGAGGAATCTTATAGATCTTCTCCCTGCAGAAAGAAATGCGTACACGAGAAGTGTTTTTTTTTTTTTTAACCTCATCCGCACAATTCATTTGTAGCCTTTTTTCCAGAGACTTTCTTTTTCCCGGCGGAACCAAAGAGCGGGATAATAGCATAGCGCTAGTTGCCACTGTGCCAGGGATTTACAGGTGTGAATCTGAAGAGGAGCAAATTGACGCTATGATTTGGCTGTCACAGTCACCAGGCTTACATTTAGCAAACGGTTAGCCCCGTGAAAACCTGCTGGAACCTCATGACTGCCCTAAACACCTGACCTGGGTTAAACAATTATGGCATTTGAAATACTTTAACACTTCAGATGACACTCAAATTCCTGTTGATTACTCTACAATTTGAAAGTAAACATCCATGTTCGCTTTTATTCGCAACAAATTCCAAGATTCCACTCTTTCTTTCGCTATGATCGTGCGTTGCGATTAGTAACGTGTTTCATTGAGAATTCTCAGGGATCTGCAAGAGTGTTTTCAGATCTTAATGGCAACTATGTATTTCACGTATGTATTTGACTCAGGTCAAAAACAACAGGAATGTGAAGCAGGTGTGCAGCTGTCATTAAGTTAAAAGCTGGTGGCTGGGTAAGACATACCTGGTTGTTTGTCAACAGCTTGAGCAAGCCATCTGATCACATAACAGTGAAGGTAACATTATTGTAATGAATAATTCATGTATCATTCGTGAAGTAACATAACAGTAAGGTCGCAGAAAATTGATAAATACTATCAGCTAAAAATGACTTTTGAATGAGATCTCAGAGAGCGGTCTATTTCCAGTGTCAACCTTTTTTCCTATCTTCCTCATTCCGAATAGCCGGATTACTTTTCCCTCTTTTATTTTTAGATGTGTTGAATTTTTCAAGTCTGTTCTGAAGCCAGAATTGTTTGCCCATACTTTTCTTTCGACATCGTCGGTGATATTTTGGCTGTGACGGAGATGCAAAAGTAGCGCATTGCGAAAGCTACCGAGACGCATCTGGCCATGACCATCTGGCCTGGCCATGCTGTTTGCCGGTGTGTGTAAGGAATGGTCAATTTTCTTAAAAACATCCGAAAAGACATCTTAAGTGTGGAAAACCTCTGGGAAACTGCTTGGTTGGACGTAGCGTTCGTTTAATAAACCAGCCCATTAGTGTGAAGTGCATTTGGTATGTATAACTGAACAACTATAATGCCTACGGCATTTTTTATGGCTTTAAAGCTGTTAAAGTGTAAGTTTGGTACGTGTGTTAAATACTTATTTAACATGGATTTTTAGGGATTCTTTTAGAGAGGGAAACGGTAGTATAGAGGGTGTGCTATCGATAACAATCAGGTTTTGAATGCCATACTAGAAAACAGGCCATTCTTGCTTGCAGTGGCTACTAATGATCATCTGAAGAAAGGGACTGAACAAGTTGCCAAGTTGCAGTTCAGAATCTCATATAGGCCTATTTTTGAGACCCTGGTTTATCTAAGCTCCCCTTGGTGCTCTGGAGACGAGGTTAATAAGCTGTCCGGTCTGCTTTGCGTCATGCTGCGAGTGTATCCGGGCGCTCCGGCAAGAAGCGGGAGATGCCAAGGTGATACAGGGCCGGCTTTTGGAGGTCTCCTTGAGCTCTTCTTACTTCCAGGGTCAAACGCCTGCCAGGTGTTCCATCAATCGCCGGGGAGACCGCGCTACCAAAAATCACAAACAGCGCTGTCCAGATATTTCCTCTTCCTCAGTAAAGCCGGCTCGAGAGCATTCATGCTCGGGCCAGATCACTGCTCCCATTCAGAAGAGCTCTGAGCAGTATGAGGGTGTGTTTCTAATGTCTAGATGTCCATTTCAACCGTTCCTAAACTGGAAAGCGCCTCACCGTATTCGGTCGCAGCTTAATTAAAGTCTGACTTTAATTATGAAGCGTGAAACACAGATGAAAGTACGCTCTGAGTCGCCGATGCTATTTTTAGTCCTGCCTCCAAGACCTGCCATCCCTACAGTCGCTCGATTTCCGTACTGTGTTGGCAGCGCTTTCGCTTGGGCTGAAAACCGGCGAAAGTAGAACGTTTGGGTCTGGGCCTCCCAGACTTGTGCCACCTGACTTGAAAATTTATGGGTTTTGTGCTGTGAATCGCAGCTCAGAGACCAGTTTGTCCGGGCACCCATTTGGCTAATTGAAGAATCTGTGGAAGAGACCGAGGAGGCTTAGAGACGCGTGTGACGTTGATTCAGGGTAATTCATTACTGTAGTTCCGAGGGCTGGGGGCGTGTCTCTTTCATGCATCCCGTCTCCCAGGAACCCTCTTCTCCCCCTCTGTTTCCCCTCCGCCAGCGTGCCACGCGAACACATCCGCTGATGCAAGCATGATGTAACAAAAAAATCCCTCCAAAACAACAGCGATGCGCAGGGCCTCTGGAAAAACACACCTGTGGAGGATGAAACGGATAATCGAATTACCGCGCGCCGTTATGGCCGCTCACCGGCACGGGCCCCCGTCAGCCCCTCGTCCAGCATTTATTTATGTTGCCATCTTTCTCTGCCCCGCGCCTCTGCCTGATTAGATCTCGCGCCGTGCTCGTGGCCTGCAGCTAGCGGTGATCAATCCTAATTTAGCCGGGAAATTAGATTAATGCATAAGAGATGCAGCGTGCAAAAGATGCTGACCCGACAACTGAGAACATTTTTCTCTTATGCACACGGCCCTCAGAAGTAAAATAAATAACAAAGTAAATACATTTTAAAAAGAGCAGAACGTTCGACGGTGTCTTCTGTTTGTTCGTCAAGCCCCGCGGAACGTCTCCGCTGTCTATTTAGGAAATAAAAGCGTAATTCATGACCTATAAGGGACTGGGTTTTTAAAAAAAAAGCAAGCTCAGTCATCAGTCAAGGGGTGTAAAGCAGCGGATATCAGGAGCGTTAAGGACGCGCTGACAATGGAAAGGACAGATCACGACTGACCTGCCGAGCGTTACGTCAACCACGTTATCGCCTAAAGCCTAAATCAGCAGAACGGGTCCTAAATATTCACACTTGGCACGCACCATTGTAATTACATCCGCTCGGTTCTACTGGAAAAATGGGACGCACGTGCGGCTTAAAAGATTTGCGAAGCAACTGTTCTGTAAGTAACCGAATTGTCAAATTTGGGAAAATTTCCGTTTAAGAATTGAGGCTTGTTCGACGAGCCTCGGCGAGGTGTTGGGGCCGCACGCCGCCTCTCTCTCCTCCCACAGCTGTGCAAGCTGTTGCGCCAGTTATGCCTTCCCGAGCGAGAGTGCTCGGCGGAGCAGCTCTGTGCTTCCTCTCCACCCAGGGGATTGTGGGAATGGAACGCCGGGAGCCGTGGAGGCAGGAGTGACTCAGTTAGGCAGCTCAAATAAGCTCATCACTATTCAGAGCCTTCTCTTCAGCTTTGCTGTGTGTGCTGATTCTTACCATTAAAATTGAGCTGCCTGTGGACTGATTGTCTCTAAAAAGGCTATTATAACAGCTTAAGAGCCCCTGTCTGTTATCCTGTACAAATATTCATGAATCCAAAGGCTCTACCTGCACTTGGTAAGATTGTGGCATTCTTATTCTGTCAATAAATTATCAATCAACTGAGCTATAGAGAACCTTTTTTTTTGCCATTTTGATATTCCGCATTGAACGCATTTGACTGTAGGGTATTTTGGATATTCCTGCATGCAAATGCATTGTACGCTAAAAGTGATTCCTTTCTTCATTCATATATTGAAGGACACGGTGTTTATATCGGCGCTTGTGCCAGCAAAACAGACACACAGTTGAATGGAATCACCCAAATGCTTAAAGAAAAGTGTCAGAATGGTGAGGGGGAGCCTTGTGCTCGGAAAAAAATAACGTCTGTTAAGCCTCTCTGGAAATTATCACTACTGAGTATTTCAGATGTGTCTCAAAATTTCTTGCATAGTCCTTTGGTTATTAAACCTCAGCAAGGCCCTGTAAATGTTCGCGTTGTAATCATTTTGAAACCTTTCTGCTACCTCAATATGTTCCAGTTTTAATATTTTTATGTTGTCCCTTCATTCAACAAGGCAACACTAGCCTTCCCGCTTTTCTCTTGCTTTAATCTATCCAACCCTGCCTTCTTGTAAAATAGTGATAGCGTCCTTTTATAAGGCCACCGCGGAAAGTTAATAAGTACAGCACCACGTTTTATGGGATGTCCCCTTTTATGGGAAAAATGTTCGACACCGCCGTGTGGTCTTCTGAATCACCTCTTGTGTCCTGGCCCTCTGCTCTCTGGGATCAGGAACGAGCTGCTAGTGTTGCTGTTCTATGGTACGATGCGGTGGAATCGCGGGAGAATGCGATGACGGGACGGAAATGTTGGTTGCCGTGGCGATTGCGTTTGACTGGGCGTAGAGAGGAGCGCCCTTCGACGGTGTTTTCCGAGGTCCGATCGCAGCCTCACTTCAGTCCGTAGGCCCGTTGCGGGCTCGGTGACGCCCTGGGAGGGGAAATTGATTTCAGTGCGTAGGCACTAAATTATTTGCTGACACCTTTGTATGACGGGGATTTCAGGCCACGGTCCGAGGGGCGCCTGTTCCCCATAAAAGCCTTAAAATGTGCTCCCACTATCAGCAGAGACTGGCCCAGGGTATGGCGTGTGCTTCTGAGTGCTGTGACGAGTTTGTGGTTTTGCCTTACCAAAAAAATGCCATTTGGTACGGTGTTGAATTTAGTTTTTTGTGCGACGAAAACCTACTACTTCTGCTTTGACTTCTGTCGGCATTCACGGCACAGGCTGGCGTGCCGCTTGGAGCCCCAAGTGTTTTAAAGGGTCACCTCATTAACACTGTGATCATACTGTATATGACGGGGGCTGACTCACCATTGTCCTCACTCACTGGCACATGGCGTTTGAGACACTTAGAGGATCCTGGCCTGGTCAAGATCATTTTGCCTCACTTTTAATGCTGTAAACCTAATAACCTTTGTGTGGTATGGGCCTTACCAGGTGGGCACTATTGTTGATTTGTCAATGAACCAATGGTCCGTTGTGTCTTGTGAAAGATGTTCCAATAAGAGACTGCGGTTCAGGACTGCTAAGCCACTGACTGGTAACAATGCAGACACAGAGACAGACAGAAGAGAGAGAGAGAGAGAGTGCATGGAACTGGGTTCGGCTGATGGGCACATCAGTTCTACTGTTACTAGTTCACATGGACATTGATAAAATCATACAGTAAATTACTCAGGAGCAGGCATAATGGATTGAGATGAATAAAGTGAGATATACGCCTTGCAAAGATCTGCGCGTACCAACCGCACCCGAAGGTCGTCTTCATCATAGAGCGAAGGAAAGGGAATCCATGAGGCATTATCAGAGCTGAACCGTGAGCGCGGCGAAGGTTTTCAAGAAATCAGCCAGGATTTGGAGCTCTGAATAAGTAGTAATACATTCATCCCTTATTAAAGTTCACTGGTTGGCTATTCAAAAGTTTCAGGAGGAAAGACGTTCAGGTTCTGTCCTTTATTCATGCTGCAGCTGCGTATGTTTATTTCAACACTTAGACTCGGCACTGAACGCCTGTTTTTAACAATAACGTCTGTGGGAATCCTTTACCTCTCTTAAATCACAGCCAGCATATTATTAAATGTCAAGGAGCGCGCTGTAGCGCCCTGCTCAATGGTGTGTGGAGTAGCGGGCATTATGCCGTTTATGCTTGTTGCGACATAGGCTATTTGTTTACACATATGTTTATTTTGCAGCAAAAAAATACTCTATTGTCTCATTGGTGAGAACTTACTGGAAAGAACATAATGTTTATTTTACAGCAAAACATTATTTTATTACTTATGTCTCTGCACATTGCTGAGAACGCCCTGGAAATAACATCACCCAAGACTTGTGCAATCCCACAGTGTCTTGGTTTGTACACTGTTTCGGTCCCATGGGTCTTAAGACCTGGGTAATTAGAATTCTGTGATCCCGTTTGTGCTGTTATAATGATGGTTTCTACACAAATTTGGGAAGACATCCGTGTGTGTAAACTTGAAAGACAAAACCAAAACCAAAACAAAACAAAAATAACGTTGCGCGCCTATGTGACAGGGTGCTCTTGCTCCGTTCTGTCTGGCTGAGGCTGTTTTCATTGCTTCAGGGGATGTTTCTTAGCTCCTTCCCAAGATACATGTGCAAATTGACATGGTTTCCTGATGAAACTTGGTGACAATTGTTACACCTTCTGCATCAAGCTTGCATCTCCTGTTCACAGGAGCGGTGTTACAGTGAAATTACATGGTGTGAAAAAAGAGGGCGGGGGGGGGTGCGGTGGACAACCTGGGAGTTGTCAGAACCCTCCATTCAGTTAGTGTTGTAGGGTTCAATTTGCTCACCACATTAACCCAACTTAACCCGCCAGGGCACAGCGCAAACACAACCCCCCAACACCCCCCCTCCCCCCAGAAGAAAGAAAAACATGCAAACAAATTCAATAAAATATAAATATCAAAAGCATTGTGTTTGTGTTGTGCCTATTATATTATCATGCAATTTTTGTTCTGGTTCACACAAGTTTGTGTCAGCTGAGACAGCTAAAAAATAGTATTAAACATTATATTTTGAAGGATAATCGGCTAATCTACGCTGCGCACGTACAACCTCTGGAGGCACAACTTCTCTGATGTGTCTTTTCTTGCTGCCACAAACCCCTGAATGCTCTTTACCTGTCATTGGAAAGCCAGCGGATCATCAGAAATCTCTCTAAGTATCTAAAATATCCTTCATCACACACAAAAGCTGTCTGAACCAATTGAAAAGATACACCAAAACTGAAATGATATACAAAAAAAATACGCCAGTAAGTGACCTATTCCTTTAAACGGTGTTCAATTGAGCCAGAACACAAAAACGTTGCTGTGAACACTTTATACATTGTTAAAGGGTGAGACACATGATGGCAATCAATAGCTATGCTGAAATATTTCAGTGAATATCTATTTGTTGCTTCTATTGGGCTACATTATGACCACATATTTCAGACAATCTCAGGAAGAGATGAAAGATAATGTGTCATGCTGTCAGAAAACCTAAGGGCAACCAAAAGTAACAATTCCCCATTTATGGCTATCTTTAGAGGAACATTTTCTTGTGTGGAGAGAGGTTTGATACTCTTTGGCCCCCTCTGATTGGTTGGCCTCAGCAATATGGCGGGAAAGGCTGTAGGAAAGGAAGTCTGATATAAGCTGGGATGGGAACCATGCTTTTGGGTTTGGGTTTGTGGTTGTAGTTCCCTTTGGCTGGGGGAAAGTATAATCATGCAGAATGGCAGCAGGAACTCTATCCCTTGAAGCAATCCAGCATTACGTCCACATGCTAGAGGTCAGGGGCCAGAGGTGTAGGGCTACTTCCGAGTGCCTGCAGATTCGGGGATTATTGTGGCGGTTGATTATTACAATGCTGGCAGTCGGACTGTGCGGGAAATTAGATGGCATGACCAGAAGCACAGGGCGCTGGGCAGTAATCGCTTCTTAATGAGAATGCGTGACACCAGCACTGACCTACACCAGTGTCCTTGATGTCATGTTTCACAAGCCAGTACCCCAGCGCCCGGCCCAAGTGCAGGGGATTTTCTATTTGTTTTAATTCAAATTTATATATTTTTTTCCTCTTTTTAAACTCCCGAGTATTAAGAGCAAGTTAAACGAGTCAAGATTGCGTCCCCCCCCACTCCCCCCGCGATTCAGAGGTGGTGTCCACTTTCATACCCTCCCAACTGGGTTTCAGCTCCACTTCTAGCATAAAGTCAATATATCTGGCATTTTTACCCAGCAAAGTTGTTAACGTAGCAGTGACAATCTGGGAGGACCCCATCGCGCTTTACATTTAACGGTGAAGGTCAGAAATGACCAATGGGTGCCGAGGGGAAGCGTCGGCTCCGCTCCCTCATTGGTCTCTGTGTCGGCTGTCGCCTCGAGTCGCTCGCAGTGATTACTAGCTGGTCTGTGCAATGCAGCCGCCCTGCTTTTGACTGCTTTTGTTTGTGTGAAGCTTTTACTGGCTGTGCCAGTTATACGTCCTGACGGGTCCCCTCCTTTGATCCCACAAAGAGGCGACCTCCAGCTTTGCGCATACACACACACCTATGCATATACCTATACACACACACACACACACACACACACACCACATACACACACTTCAGAGGCTTCTGCATTAATAATCGGTCAGCGAACCGTTTTTCCGAGACCCTCCCATATGTCTGTCAGTCTGAAGAGATGGCGCCTTCCCCCTTTCACTTCTTTAGAAAGCACACCTTTGTTGTGGCCCTGCGAGGCTTTTCTTTGGACGGAAAGGCCTGCGAATGTTGTCCGAAAAAGGAGCAGAAGAGGGGGCTCTGCACACGGTTTCCAGCCCGTCTGAAAAGACTCAGCGGACATAATTCTGGTCATGCTCGGATGCCCCTTTTCTTACCCCGTCACCATTATGCGCATGTGAGGTGTGTGTGTGTGTGTGTGTGTCTGGGTGTGTCAACAACTAAACCGTGCCTGGAATTGATTTATTTTTCCTTTTTTCCAGCTGGGTTGGGGTGGGGGGCAGATAGCATGGTGGGAGGAGGTTTTACATCCGTGAGCGAGAGGGCCTTGTGGTGCCTTTAGGTTTATGAGGACTCTGGCTGTAACTCTTCTTTTATGGCACCTGCCACTGTATGAAACGTCGTAGCAAACCGGTAAATTACTAACTCTGCGTTTGACGTTTGAGGACAGGTTTTTACCATTTAAAATATACCTTTAAAAAAAAAGTTCAATTCAAATCACTCCAAATATGGTAAACCATGGCAATAGCTGCCTAACTAGAGCGGATTTAACTTTAGAATGAGAAGGGATGATTATCGAGGTGCCGTTCAGTTCATACCTAATTGTGAACTAATTTACATCTCAGTACTACAAGGGCAAATGAAGCCGTAAAAGATTGAATAAAGTTCTGGGGCTTCAGAGGTGGTGATGTAGGAGCAGAATATAAAATTCACAGAACTTTTTCAAATCTTCTGGCAAAAGATCTTGATCATAGCATTAGTGCTGATGGAGAACTTAATGAGGGCTTTCGCGGTGCCTCATTACTGGCAGAAACCTTGCCTGACGTGGCATCTCTGCCAGGTACAGCCACTTAATTGCTTTTTATTTAGCATGGAAATTTCAGATAGACTTCAGGTTTTACTCTGCGGCTGAGTGGTTTCACCTTTCTAATCAAAAAGGCTCCACGAAGAAAGATTCTTCTAAGATACATTGGCTGAGATTTTCTGTGACAGATCGGTCGTGACTGTTCGACTGTTCGTGAAAAGGCACGTCCGTAGGAAACCATATCGCATTGTGTTTTGCGGAAGAAAAGGCATAATGATGAGAACAGAAGTTATTCAGCCCATCTAGCCTTGGCATGTACATATAAGTACTTGTATAACCTATTTTGTACTGAAGCATGACTATAGATATTCTGATTCAGATACAGGTTGATCATTCTACACTTTGTGGACTGTACACAGTAAAGTGCTCAGTGTTAAATCAAGTCCTACAGAGTAGGTTTAGTCCCTATTGGACTCATATGTACTCTGTTAGAGTTGAATTGACACTGGACATTTTACTGTCTATTAAGTGATACTCGGTCACTGCAGATTATACGCTGCCAAGGATAAATATAAAATTATATTTTGTAATAAACAGCAGATGGACTTATCTTACAATGAAATAAAATTTAATCTCTTAGAAGCCATATGGTCATCTGGTTCCTGAAATAAGCATAAGCTTCTTATGGAAGCCGGTGTTATAAAAATAAATGTGTGTTTATTTGATTTGACCATGAGAGGATTTCCTACAGATTGACCCCTGCTGCTCACAGCTCAGGATGTGTGGGTGTGATCAACCAGGAGCTAAAACTGGGCTTGAGTGTGGCATCACACCTACTGTATATCAGCTGAGTGTGTCACGTGGACGGACACATTCGAGATATTCTGACTGCATTTCCCATTATGCAGGTTTATTTGGTTTTATCATTTTGGCAAGGCATTATAAGCAAGTGTTGCTTAATTATGCTTAGAAACACTGTGAGTACCTTGGATATGTTGTGCTAATGAGACAAGTATCACTTGTAAGAAAGTGTTAAAAACACACACACACACACACACACAAAGTGGGAGGATTAAACAGTAGCTCAGATTTCCCCATTGTCAAATTTTACAGCACGAGTGGCTGCCGGCTGACTCACCCCAATAAAACATTCAGTGGGCGCAGCTCAGTGCACGAGGAGCACATGGTTCAAATCATTCCAGTGGAGACTGGCGACTGGCGGCCCGTCAGGGCGACGTGCGGTCGGCTGTAATGTGGCCCGGCGAGGAATGGTTTCAGTTGGCTGCTTTGTTGGCTGACTCCTCCCACGTGATTGGCTCCTCTAGTTCAATGAGAGCATGCCGTATGTCTGCTCAGGCTGCCCATCGGGTGCAGCGGTTCTGCCCCACCAATCAGTGCTGCCTCATCCTATAGGCAAGATAAGCACTGCAATGAAGGCTCTGCTTCCCACATCAGAGCCCCCTTCTTGGCTCATAACCACTGTTCGAAATGCCCCTTTTGAAAAGGTGGTGTCTCATACAGATTCAGGAATCCGACTTGATGTTGATGTTTGCGGACATCAGTGTAGAGTGTTTGCGTGCAGATCCGAAAATGTTTCATGAATATGGAATATGTATTCAGTTCACACCTTTGTTTATTAGTCAGTTGGTGTTCTATAAAATAAAAATAATTATTTTTTTGGCATGACTAGCAAACAACAACCAAAGATGTGTCATGATATGCCACATTTTAATCAAAGGGTGGTTTCGTAAATATGCTTTAGAAAAGGTGAAAAATTGCACATTGATATATACTTTAGAATCTGAAGACAGTCATGGATTTTTATTTGACAACTATTGTAAGCGTATTATTCTTAGGATTGCAGTAGCATGCCCCAGTATGCTGCTGCTCCAATGTTAATTCCACCGACGCTGCTTTCTCCTGTTGTGTGCTGTAGTTACACAATCAGAATCAAAATTAGACTTCATTGGCCTAGTATGTTTTTATGCATACAAGGAATTTGACTGATTAAAATCCCATAACATATGAGACCGATAAAGTATCATTCTGATTCTGTAACTACAGCATACATATAACAGGAGAAAGCAACGTCGGTGGAATTAACATTGGACCAGCTGCATGCTGTACAGTAAAAGTGGAGAATTAAGTTAAGGGGAGCTGACTGCAGTTGTACATGACCTTTGTCTGACTTAATGCACCTCACCTGCCTCACTCCCTGCACTGGTTATGAATGCCAGATTCTCTATTCGGTATTCCAGCCAATGCACTTCTTGCTTTATATCCAGTTACATATATCGAAGGTGAATATAAAATGCGCACTCAAACAAAAAGATAAAAAAAACAAAAGTTCCCAAAGTTATACAAGGAAACCTTTCGGAGCGCTGAGAACAAATCGTCGGAACAATGAATTAGTCAACTGGGATTATGTAGCCTAACCGAGAAACGCCCTCCCACTCTCAAACAGTTTTGTAGAATAATAATTCTCCGCAGGAATACAAACGCTTGAAGGTTTTTGCGTCTTAATGGAAAAGCTAAAACGGCGTTGAGTGAGGAAGTGATGCGGGTCGAGCCCCCAGGGGCCCGCGATTAGCCTGGAAACGGGACCGCCAGCTTTCTCGCGCGCGGCCGGCAACGTTCAGCGCAAACCCTCTAATTACTTGATGAATGGACGGAAGCAATTTGCATTACGGCACCTTTGCACTCTCTTTGTATACATTTAGTATTTTACTGTCCCACCTCAATGCTGACAATGACATCCAACCTGCTTCCTTCAGTCGGAGACTGCGGGTATAGCAGAACCACTTTCTGTGACTCATACTCAGTCCTTGGCAACTTGAATATATTGAATCGCCTTTTAATAGAATTCATACTGGTGGTTTTCATAGGTATAGGCATACTGTGCTTCTGTAGAGCTGCCCATAGTAATTTCTCTAAGGATCGTGACAGCCCCCTGCAGCCTTTTAAGACAGACTTTGTTCATGAAGATGGAAAAGGGAGGGGGGTGGAGTAATCCAGCGCGGACAATCCTTACAACTGCATGAAACGGAATGGATGTTCTTGAGCGAATGCTTAATAATGGATAAACTGGATACATATTTTACAGCATAAGTTCTTATTTATATACTCCTGAATACTTCTACACAAACTTTTCTTTAAAGAACCTACTAGCTATGCTGATTAGAGCGGTTTTTAAGTCACAAGCATTTGAAGACTAAATTATGCCATTGATTTTCATCCACGGTGTTGTAGAGGTTGAGTACCCTGCTATTTTAAAAAACTTCTGACAATGTGAGTTTTGGAGCAAGATATTTTTTTCAACTTTACAGTTACTTTGTAAATGGGTCCAGATCACACACACCCACACACTTTTCTGCCCAAAAGAAGTTTTAGAACGTTTGTGTGCAACTCAAAAAAATTGTCTATTATTACTTTTTAGCAATTTCCACAACCAAAGGAAACAATAAAAAATATTATTTGACAAGCTGGACAGTCAGTTATTGAAGTTCACCCTGTTAAAAACCAAACTGTGCTTCAGTTTCAAAGTTAGAAAATAAGAAAAAATTAAGCAGCTTTGAACAAAAAATAATTTTTATTCTATTTCATTCTAGTTATATTTTCTGACATATAGGCTGACATATAGTGCCTACCAGAATTATGGGAAACCCTGGAAAATATGAGCAAACGGTCTTATCAGCATGATTTTACACTCAAAATATGATAAACATATAAACTTTAATTTAGGTAAAGTTATTCAAAGAAAGGAAAATCATGTTACAATTATTGGCAATTTTCAAACGAAATATATTCTTATTCATATAGAACTTTTTTAAGCACATTTGAGACTTTCGGAACTATTATGTGGTCATTCTCAACGTCCTGTTTCACTGGGGTATAAATATGAGGTGACACACAGGCCTAAACCCCTTAGGGTTCATTCCAATCGCTTATTTTATCCATCCTCGTCTCCTCGGTCCTCGCATGACCCGGAAATCGATTGAGGTTCACCATCTTTAAAGGGATATTTGACCTTTGTGTGACAGAAGTCATTTTGTGTAGCTTATCCAATTATATTTGCATAGAATGAATACTAGCAACGTCAGCTGTCCCTGCTGACCATTAACGGCAACCCCGGTAGTCCCGGTTGTCAGGCTCCCCATTCCCTCCCATTCATTTTCAGGACCTCACCAAATTCATCATTTTGAAGCACACACTAACTATGGCAGATAATACATCGATAAAAGAGAACACGACGGTGAAAAGGTTACTGTATTACCACGAGGCCCATGATGCTGACACTTGACTGAGCAACATGCATCCATTTTCATAACGCATGTTGCCTCGATTCCTCCATCCTCGTATCTGATCCTTGCATCCTTTCCTCACGTCCTCCGTTGGGTAGAGCTAAGGAGTGAGGAAAGGACGTGAGGAAAGGATGCAAGGAGTGAAAATAAGCAATTGGAATGAACTCCTAGTCATCGATCAACAAGGTCAGAGAATGCACAAGTGAGATGAGAAGTACGGTGTAGTGGGTCGTTGTTTTATCTTCCAGTAGGACAATGATCCAAAGCATACCTCAAAATCTATACAAAAATGTTTCACTGACCAGAGAATCAAGGTTTTGCAATGGCCATCCCAGTCCCCTGACCTGAACCCCATTGGAAACCTGTGGTGTGAGCTGAAGAGGAGAGTCCACAAGCGAGGACCAAGGTCTCTGAAGGATCTGGAGAGATTCTGTATGGAGGAATGTTCGCAACTCTCTCGTTATGTGTTCTCAAACCTCTTCAAACATTACAGGAGAAGACTCAGTGCTGTTACCTTGGCAAAGGGAGAGTGCATAAAGTATGAATTACATGGATGCCAATAATTGTGACACATCTTCTTCAAAATAAAAATGATGTTGCAATAAATATTGTTTTTTTTCTCTGATCAGTGTTATCACCATTAAACTATATAATTAAAACATACTGAGCATAAAACACATTTGATAAACAGTAAACTGAATGTAATCCTGTACTTTTTGCTCATATTCACTGAGGTTGCCAATAATTCTGGTTGGCACTGGAAAGAACCCAGATCCTATTTTAATCCACGTTTCTGTAATGCAAAAAGTTTTTATTTAGGCAGTAGGTCTGGTTTTATTTTCATAAAGACATAATTGTTTTATTTTTTTGTTGTTGTTGTTGTTTTTGTTTTTATTAAATAGTTAATTTCCAAGGAAAATGGCATGTAAAAAGTAGTGATGTACTGCAACTGAAGTAATGTACAATCATACAAGGCACATGACTTCTTAGTAGAAAGTGCAATATTGTGACCTAAAAACGATACTATGTCCTTACTTTTACACACTATGTCCTCTACCAATGTGGATTGTCATTCCTTTTACATTAAAAATTTTCTACCACACACACACATATTAGTGTAGTACACTAGTATACAGAAGCCACAAAGCTCAATGTAGGCCTGTGTAGTTATAAACAAGCATATGGATACATATTTTACCATACATGGTAAGATGACAGCACAAAACACTCTGGTATTAAATATCCAAGGCTTTGTGTCCAAAACACTTCTGAGGTAATTATTCCCTGGATCTCAGAATTGTAGGCCACGGTTGCCTTTGTTTCTTTGTTTCCCCCTCTAGAAAGCATATTGTTGAAGAATCGGAGACTGTTTCATTTATTTAATTAATAATTCACTGCTTTATTCTTTTATGCATCCCTCTTAGGAAAAGTCTTAGGCCTTTGTTTTGAGCATCAAGAATCTGACAAAATCAAGTGATCTGTGTAGAACCGTAGCACAAACTAGCTGTTTGTACTGTAAGGGAATCTCAAGGCTACTGTGCATGTCTGGCTTTTGGAGACCAGTTCATAAGAGAAAAATAAATTTTGAAAAACACTCTGCTAAATAAATATTGATGTAGATCTGAAATTCCTAAATGGGAGACTTTTTTGATAATTCAGTTCACCTCTCGGTGAGTCAGTAGTTTTTATTGTGTAGAATATTGTCATATTTATCCCATGTAACCCATGTGAAAAAGAATTATAAAAAAATATACCTTTTCAAAGTATACTTTTAGTAAATTTTCTTATGTACTTTGTGCTAAATTGGCAGTTCTTTAAGTTGTTCAAAAGTAGAACTTAAGTCATACTTAAGTGTACTTCAAGTGCAGTGTGTATGTTAAAATGGGACTATTTTTAGTATACTTAAGTGCACTATGTCTGCATGTTAAAATGGGACTATTTTTAATGTTCTTAATTATATTTAAGTGCACAAACAAAAATTATGATTTGTCGGTATTTTAAATACACTTGCAGTACAATTTCATTATGTCACCACTCACCAGTGCGTTTGAAACAAACTTAAAATATTACGGTGTGTTTGAGACTATACTTGAAGGACACTTTTTAAAAGTACATTTTAAACATACTTCAAATTAAGTACACAAAGGAAAGGTACACTTGTAATAACCTTTGTATATATTTTTATTACACTAAAGTATACTACTTTTTTATCTGGGAATGCTGATATTTGGGATTTTTTAATGTTTTATTTAGCTTTCTGGGGATTTGAATATGTTCAAAGAAATGTTTGTAGCTAATGCATTATCAAAAAGTAAATATATTGCTCTATATTCCGCTTTTTATAGCATCAGAGTTAATAAAACAAACTATTATTTAAGGGTGTGGCTTCATACACTGGCTCTAAATATATTTCCAAGTTTTGCAACAAAAAAACATTCTTGAACAACTGTTATAAATGCTATTTTGCTCTATGCTAACAGGTTTTTAAAGAAGGTTATGCAATCAAATGAGAGACTGAGATAATTAGTCAAATAGTTTATTCAGTTCTAAGTTCCATATGTTAAAGAGAAACAACAAACTGTTGTTATTTTAAGCATGGTTTTAAGATCCATATTTAATGTATTAAGTCTTGGCCAATGTTGGCCATGCACCCAGTGCTGTACTCATACTGAATTCAGGCTTTTAGTGAATAAATGCAAAAGATTATTCGAGAAATGCAAAAAATGCAAAACAATTACTGTTTAAATTCGAATACAGACTTGAGGGGACAATTAACTAGTAAAGAGAAGGGTGCTGGTTTCAGGTCCTGAGAGCAACGTCTGTATTCATGCGGAAACGTTGTTTGGAAGATTATTATTTTGTGTTGCGTATCAGCTGTCAAGGCGTGTGGGCTGCCTGTCGCTTCGGTGAAAGGCTTGGCCAGCCATTCCCATGGCCCCTGAGGTGCTGCCAGCCAATTAGAGAAGCAGAAAGGATATGCAAAAGGAGAAGGGGGTCATTTCAATGGAACCCCTTCTTTTGAACAATGCACCTAAAGTACTTTACTTTTAATTTCAGAAGGCTTGCTTTTTAGTCACTCCTCAACTTTACATAACATGAAGGATTCTGGGTAAAAAAAAAAATTTAGGAAATTATTAATTTGGAACGGAAAGCTCCCTGATTTTCTGAGATGCAAAGTGCATTTTCTGTCTCAAGGAGAAAGATTTTTTCTGGGGGGGGTTGTCAACAGGGGAGGTTTTCCTGTTAAGGGTTGCAAGTCATTAATCACAGGCATCTTTTCAGCTGTCAGTGCTAACAAAAGGTGACCCCAAAACCCAGCACAACAGCTTGTGATAATGACTTTTTTTCCTTCTCTTTGAAGGAACAGATACAGTTTTCCATGGACTACTGTTCGGTCTAAAGCTGTTAATACTACAGTATTGTTAAAAGCTTTTCATGAAACTGAAAACTACTGTCATATTCTCCATGAAAACATCACCTTATTTCAACAAGGTTTTTTTATTTTTTTTTTGCTTTTTAAATTGCATTGTGTAGGCCATGCCTCCAATTTGTGATATCCAGAGACATATTTTTATCAGAAGATAAATGCTTTTTTCAGTTTCCACAGCTCCACCATCTGTAACAGAAACATCCCCCTGGTAATCACATTGTTGCATTCCAGATTCATATCGCTTAAAAGTGGAAACAGCTATCGTTTTATGACAGCCTCTGATTTGTCAACAGTGCATTTAAAAATATTTTTTCTTTATTTAAAGAAAATATGAAAAATCTACCGCAGTGGCTATAACAGACACGCCATGGGCTTTGAACCATATGTAACACTGTAAATCAGAGATTAGCCTTTTACTGCACGAGGTAAATACCCATGATATGCTTGATTTCAGGTATCTCGTTGCAGGTCGCTCTCTTGGCCTGGAACGAGGCGTGCGTCTTGACAAGATGGCCATTTAAAATAAACAAACTGCCAGTGTAAAAATCCCTCTGCTTCAACTGAAGCTAAAGGGAAAAAACAATGGCCTACCATTTTAATCAGCTTCAGGAATCCACATCAACGTGCTTTAAGCCTCCCCAGGACGTCTTCAGTCACGTGGCAAGCTTCATTTGTTGCTTCCTTTTTTAATCTCATAATAATTTAATCAAATTCATTATTGCACTGTGCGTGATTATGCATTCCACAGCTGGACAGGTGTAATCTGTTGATTACAGTAGTGATGTGCATGAACCTCTCTCCCCTGTAGGTTCTGCAGGGCTGTCGGCGATGATTAATATCTTTAATACAACACAAACTGTGGAAAAGCACCTGCCACTTCTAAAGGTGCTGCACGAGCAACATTTCTGTACGGCACATAAAAAATATATATATTTGTGGAGAGCTTGGATCGTAAAGGCTTTTATGGGTAGAAGATTTCCTCCGTCGTATTTCATGGAACTTTTTTAACCCCAGCTGTGTTCCCCGCAGTGTGGCAGCTGAGAGGCGCACTGACGGGTTCTCTGTCTCCTTAACCAGGAAAACAATAGATTCAAGATGGGCCTTACTTGGACACATTATCGAACGCTTGCATACGCATAGTCAAATGTTCAGTGTTAATTCAACACCCAACAGTGTTTATGAGTCCACAAGGGATGAAAATGTACCCTATCAGAGTTGATTTTAAAGCCAGATTAAGAAAATCGAAATGTCTGTCCGTGCCAGTCTGTCCGTCACATCCCAGGGGGCAGCGATTGCTTAATATCAAAGGCATAAAAAGGGAAATTTCAGCATGGTACCTTCAGAAACTAATTAACACTTTAAACATGTACAATGTGTTGCCCTTCAGACAAACTGCCACTCTTAATGAGACACATTAGCATATATATATATATATATATATATATATATATGCTGTTTCTTAGCTGCAGATTCACATATGGCTAATGACGTCTCCTCCTCTGTATTTAGAATTTGATTCCATTTTCTTCAAATATGATTATCTCGAATGTCACTCTTTGCCTGCGTAGCTGCATGTGTTATATTCATAGCCAAACACTGTAGTCCATGGTGGGAAGATCGCAAAAAATACAGGCTTGGATTACATAAATGGTTTCACAGGTTTCTGCAGACAAATAAGGAGCCAGCAGTCCCGAATGTTGCGAGACTTGCCAAATTGTGCTGTTTTGTTAGTGAACTGCAGCCTGAAATTTAGCCTGAGATTTTCTGCTTAACCAAGTCAGAATTCATAACTATTTGAATATTATTTGGCCACGCCCTCAACGTCCTGCATATTTCAATATTGTTGTAATACCGCTGAAACATTTAACCTTGTTTCGCATTCTGAATGCACCCGATAGATTTTGAATATGGCAAATGATTATGTAAATTAAGTATCCATTTGGAAATGATGGATGCCAGGATGCCGATCAATATTAATAAGCCAGCAAAGTTTCTAAAGGTGGTATGGCTATGTGGGTCCAGTCAAAAGAGGGAAACATAATGCCATATCCTGAATATTCAATGTGCTCATAAATGGTTTGTCATCAGAAGAGTTGTTTTGTATTGTAGGTTATTTGTGCTTTGTGTGGCTGGTCTGACATTTCAGTTGCTTTAAATATGTGACATAAGAAAGTACTTGTGTAAACTCCTAATTTCATGTTCTATATTTAAACCAAATTCAAGTGCTCATCATCTCTAGATATTTACAGGGCATATAACCATAAGCCATGACAACAGCACTGACAATATAATTCTGTACAGATATAGGAATTTCTCATGCAATTACAAGTTCTAGTAACACTTTGAATGCTATTTCATATGAGCTGCATAACTCCTTCATTAGCACTACATAGCACCTTCATAAGCACAACACAGACATTCAAATCAAAAAATTCCCACGTGAAATGACAAGCTCTTGAGTTCTACCAGGCGTAATGTGCAGTATAATAAACTAATGATTTTTCCGCCGCCCTTCTTTCGCAGGATCACTGGATCTGATTACCTCCCGTCGTCGACCCGTGCTGTTGAAGAGGCAGCGGAAGAGGCAGCCATGGACGTGAAGGAACGCAAACCCTACCGCTCGCTGACGGCCCGGCGTGATGCGGAGCGCCGCTACACCAGCTCCTCGGCGGAGAGCGAGGACTGCAAGCTCAACCCCAAGTCCTACAGCTCCAGCGAGACGCTGAAGGCCTTCGACCAGGACTCCAGACTGGCCTACGGGACCCGCGTCAAAGACATGGTGCACCAGGAGTCGGACGAGTTCTGCCGACCAGGTGAGCGTTCGATCGGCAACGCCCGCGTCCCGCCGCTGGCGTGTTTCGCAGAGCGTGCGGAGGCTGCACGCTCTCATTGGTTGATGGGAAAATGAATACAGTGAATACAGGGGCGAGGTTAAGAGCTTAACAAAATAGAAAATAAACAAAAACAACAACAAAAAAGAAGCAAATTGAATGCAATAACAGAAAACATTTATTTGGAATCGGAAAAAATTATGATTTTGTGACAAACTTTGTACAAGCATCCTTCTGTCTCCAGGTGAGTATGATGAGGCGTTGCTAATTTTCACAGTGATCAAAGGCATAACTCCCAGTATTACAATCTCTAATGACTGTAGTAGTGCGAGTCAATCTCAAGCCTTTGTTAAAGCCGCTGCAGGTTTTAAGGTCACTAAAAGGAAGTGTTTATGGAAACAATTTTGACTGCAGTGCGAAACCAGCTCCGTATAGGATTCTCTTTGCATTTTCTACGACGCGATGCCTCTCCAGCGCCTGGCAGCTTGGCTCGGTTTTTCCGGCGCAGTCCTGCTTCCTTGATCTCATTAAAGCAGTGATTTTTAAATTATGGAGGTCCACAAAAATCAGCAGGGGGGGGCGGCGGGCGGAGCAGGTCGCCGTAGTCACAGATTAGTTCAGACTTTAATGGCTTATACAGTGGGAAGCAACGCCAGAAGCTTGAGAAACGACCATTCGTTGCTGGAGGTCATGTCTCACGATGGGTGGGGAATGTGAAACGTCCAGGCAAAGCGGCTCTAAAGGCTTTTCCTGGCAGAAGCTGAGCTCTGAGTCAGCACGGGGCAGGTTAATCTGTAATGTAATTGGCAATAAACAAACGCTAATGCAGCCATTTTGGCTCAATTAGGGTCTTGATGGGGTAGCTGTATATATTGACCTGCACAGAGAAATGGTAGTTGTCATTATTAGTTTATTCTGTATGAACTGTGAGGCAGCACATCCTCCGCGTGAGGATGGCAACTGCGCCGTATCTTGCCGTTTCCTCCTAAGTATCCATCTGGCATATCTCTTGTGTGCGGTACCATAGAAACACAGGCATCCCACAGAGTTCTCATCTTTAAGGGTTGTACAATGTGGTTGAGAGTGCAGGAAGAGGGGGTAACGGGTCACAGAGGGTTGTTGGGTTCATGACTGCTTGCTCTGAATTCAGATCTCAGCTCAAAATATGAGGAATATACACACATGCAAGCAAACCCGCACAGACACATGCACACGCACACGCACACACACAGACACACACACTTTTATGTGAGACACATGCTGCTTCCAGAGAGAAAAGGAAGAACCCTGATTGCATTGCAGTGGCTGAAGTTGAGAATCTGTATGGATATTTATAGACAGAAGTGACGTTTTAGGCTTTGAATTTAAATAATGTGCTTTTCCCTGCTAACATGAAAGCCCCATTTCTTCAACAGTCTTATTGATACATGTATAATTTTATGGCTTGAAGGGGTTGTTGTGGACGGAGTGTGTGCCGACTGGCATGGAAGGGCGTATAATTAGCTTGGAATAGGGGTTTTTCAGCATTGCATCAGACACATCTTCATTCAAAGTGAACTCAAGAATGATTGCTATCAAGCTGCTACTGATGTGGAGAGATTTGCCATTTTTCTTCTTGGGCTGGGAGGAGTCAGCATTTGGCCTTAATTTTTTTGACTTTGACTGAATTTTTAAGCAGAAAATTTCTCTTTCCCTCCACAAACAGTTTGGTAAGTTCAGCCATCAATGAAATCAAGTGTAACCCTTTTAATTGTAGGTTTTTTTAATGCATACATATTTAGCATCTCCAGTCCCACCCAAATTCGGAATGTAGAATTCGCAAACTATTTACTCGTATGCGCGAGTGTGCTGGTATGCGCGCCCCCTGCTGCCAGCTTGGGAGAGTGAAGGCCACTCTCTTTTCACACTGCAGGCACAAGCTGCGGGGAAGGAGGTGACCCAATCATATGCATGCACAGAGAGCAAGCCACGAGCGCCCGGACAGCAAACGGGTGTCGCTCGAGCAATGAACACTGCTATCCTCGCCGACTGAATCCCTCGCAATTCCTAGGACTACGCGTCGTGTGGCACAGTCGGCGCTGGCACGGGCTGGGTTCGATCTGAGACGTTGGTGCTCACTCATGGGCGGCAAGCAGCTCTTTTACCGAGTGAGCCACCCAGCAGCCCCTGGAGGTCAAAGTGAAGGACAAATGTTGGTTGAATACAGGTTGTGTTGTCCAAGATAACACTAGATGCTTTAAATATGAAATGTATTCTTATTACTTCCGCACACTGGCAAAAAGACATCACTGTTGTTCATTAATACTTAGGTGATGGGGTTCGCAGTAAGATGCTACTGAGAGTCTTCAATGACCGCCAGTCTCCGACGATTGAACAAATGATATGTTCCTTGCTGTGAATACAAAATGTGTTTTACGGTCCCAGGGAGGAGAGTGCACTTGAATCGGCCTGTAACACAAACGGATGAGGTGCTGCTGTTATGGTAGAAGTGAGATGGTATTTGAGCCCTGAGCTACTCCCCTCTTCCTGCATGGCTGATCATGACTAGGGATGGGACATTTTACGATTTACTCAACACGATGACAAGCTGATTTGTTCTTGAGATTACTCAGGTATTTATTTTTTATTTCATTTATTTTTTGGGGTGCCTAAAGGCTGTTTTACAGCAGCAGGCCTGCTTAAAGGTGTCAGGCAGATAATTCTGTGGCTTTACTTCACACAGAGCACCAGGACAGGAATAAGTGAATAAGCACCCGACTGCTCTCCGTCTCCTCTCCAATAATTATCAGCCTTTAGTAGACTGATAGGCTACAGATATTGCTTGATAGATGTTTTATTTAGTTATTATGGGGAACAAAGACATAGCAATAGACTAAGCTTGGCTACATCTTAGAAATCATGCCTTAAGATTGCGAAACATTTCGAACCGTAGATTTGTGTCTCTGGTGTGCACTGCACTCAAGGGGACGGAGGACGACAATGATAAAATGAGGCATTGTGGGAAAACAAATGAGCAAAATGAAGTTAGCCAACACATACACATGACAGTGATTCCAAACCAAAAGCATGAAAAAGAGAGAAGTTGACAGTTAAGAACACAAATGTGTGATGCTCGCAGGAAAAAAATGTGAGTCTCCCGCTCTATGCGCAATCTTATGTAAGCTACACCTGCATATACAACTCGCTTTGGCCTACGAAGAATACACGTGTGCAGCAAGTGATATTGATGATTTGTTGGCTATCATATCAATTTGACTTTTTTGTGAACTACTTTTTCACGCTATGAAACTACCTCTTTTCACTAGTGGGATCACTATAGCCTTATAAGATATTTTTTTCAGTGAAATACTTTTTCAAAAAACACATTTTATTGAATGGATAATACTTAATTCCATTTTAATTGAAAAATCTGATATTTAAGAGAACTCCTAGGGCTAGAACTATATTTTAGGGTTAAAATTAAGTTGTTCTGCTGGGGTTAGAGTTAGGAAAACAGTAAGTGTTAGGGTTGAGGGAAGATTGGGGAGCGGTAAATATGAATACGCCACAGATATGAATGCACAAATATACGTAACCTACGTGCCAGGTTTTTATGTTTGTGTCTGCGCACACAGACGCACGCACAATGTGCCGTTAGCAGTTTTGTAATCATTTATTCTTGTTTATTGGTTGCGCCTTGCAGTTTTAATTAGACAAAAAAAAATCTTCTGTTGAGTGCTTGTTTACTCACCTATGCCACCACTATTCATGACCGATCACCGCAGCGTGTTACTTTTATCGTGACATCCAATCAGGGACGTGACTAGATACAAGTGAGCGGAGCGGGCGTGGTCATACAAATCAATAAATGTATTTCTTTAACGGCAAACAACTGAAAATAAATTGGATGTTTTTTTTTGTATAAGCTATATATTTTCCATTTGGTGTTTGTGTTATGTCAGACTGCTTTTTGAATTGAGCCTGAGAGTGTGCTTACAAGAATGAAAAGTGATTTATGTTGTTTTGGTGGCCAGGGCTTCTGACCGATCCTTCTTTATTAAATGTTAGCTTATAGCCACCCAAGTATCATGAATTAGTTGGTCGCTTTTTGAATAACATGTTAAGGACACTCGTGATGACCAGCTGGATGCGTACATTCCAGAACCGTAAACCATGCGCACATTACCGCAAACATACTTACATTTTATATACCATGCCTACATTCTGCAACCACAAAAGTAGGAAAGTTTTGAGGAGTGTTGGCTTCTGTATGGATTTTGACAGCGTTTCGTGCTGAACTTGGCTGATTGTTGGCGAGTAAAAACGGTGCTCATCTGTCGCTCGTGTGCGTTTTGTGCAGGGGCAGACTTCTCTCTGCGAGAGATGGGCTTCGGAGAGCCCATGACCACTCACCCTATGGCTTTCCGCGGATACTCGGCCAGCGCCGGCTCGGACGCCGACACGGAGACGGACGGTATCATGTCCCCCGAGCACGCCGTCAGGCTCTGGGGCAGGAACATCAAGTCTGGTCGCAGCTCCTGCCTGTCCAGTCGGGCCAACTCCAACCTGACGCTCACCGACACCGAACACGAGAACACGGAGAACGGTAAGTCTGGGACCTCTTTTTCTCCTCATTCATATATACAGGTGCAGCTCAAAAATTTTTAATATCGTGAAAAAGTTCAATATTTTTTGTCACTCATGTCAGAAAGTGAAACTCATATATTATATAGATTCATTACACATAGAGTGAAATATTTCAAGCCTTAGCTAATGAAAACCCAAATTCAGTGTCTCAGAAAATTAGAATATTACTTAAGATCAATAAAAAAGGATATTTTAAACAGAAATGTCAGCCTTCTGAAAAGTATGTTCATTTCTATGCACTCAATACTTGGTTGGGGCTCCTTTTGCATGAATTACTGCATCAATGCGGTGTGGCATGGAGGCGATCAGCCTGTGGCACTGCTGAGGTTTAATGGAAGCCCAGGTTGCTTTGATAGCGGCCTTCAGATCGTCTGCATTGTTGGGTCTGGTGTCTCTCATCTTCCTCTTAATAATACCCCATAGATTCTCTATGGGGTTCAGGTCAGGCGAGTTTGCTGGCCAATCAAGCACAGTAATACCATGGTCATTGAACCAGCTTTTGGTACTTTTGGCAGTGTGGACAGGTGCCAAGTCCTGCTGGAAAATGAAATCAGCATCTCCATAAAGCTTGTCAGCAGAAGGAAGCGTGAAGTGCTCTAAAATTTTCTGGTAGATGGCTGCGTTGACTGTGGACTTCAGAAAACACAGTGGACCAACACCAGCACCCCGAATCATCACTGACTGTGAAAACTTCACACTGGACTTCAAGCAACGTGGATTCTGTGCCTCTCCACTTTTCCTCCAGACTCTGGGACCTTGATTTCCAAATGAAATGCAAAATTTACTTTCATCTGAAAAGAGGACTTTGGACCACTGAGCAACAGTCCAGTTCTTTTTCTCCTTAGCCCAGGTAAGACGCTTCTGACGTTGTCTCTGGTTCAGGAGTGGCTTGACACAAGGCATGCGACATTTGTAGCCCATGTCCTGGATTCGTCTGTGCGTGGTGGCTCTTGATGCATTGACTCCAGCCTCAGTCCACTCCTTGTGAAGCTCCCCCAAATTCTTGAATGGATTTTGCTTGACCATTCTCTCAAGGCTGCGGTTATCCCTGTTGCTTGTGCACCTTTTCCTACCACACTTTTTCCTTCCACTCAACTTTCTATGAATATGCTTGGAAACAGCACCTTTTGTGGCTTACCCTCCTTGTGGAGGGTGTCAATGACTGTCTTCTGGACATCTGTCAAGTCAGCAGTTTTCCCCATGATTGTGTAGCCTACTGGACCAGACAGAGGCCATTTAAAGGCTCAGGAAACCTTTCCAGGTGTTTTGAGTTAATTACCTGATTAGAGTGTGACACCATGAGCTTCCAATATTTAACTTTTTCACAATAGTCTAATTTTCTGAGACACTGAATTTGGGTTTTCATTAGCTGTAAGCCATAATCATCAAAATTACAAGAAATAAAGGCTTGAAATATTTCACTCTATGTGTAATGAATCTATATAATATATAAGTTTCACTTTCTGAAATGAGTGACAAAAAATATTGAACTTTTTCACGATATTCTAATTTTTTGAGCTGCACCTGTATATATACAGTCAAGCCGGAAAGTCTGCACACCCCTTTCACCTTCTCCATGTTTTATTACGTTACAGACTTAAACTATAATAGATTGAGTTAATTTTTTGCCTCAAACATCTACACACAATAGCCAATAATGACAAAGTGAAAACAGGTTTTTAGAAAATATGCAATTTTATTTTACTGACAAAAATAGGTTATTTGGGGGTTACATATCTGTACACACCCTTAGCCTAATACTTGGTTGCTGCACCTTTGGCAGCGATTACAGCTTCAAGGCATCTTGTGAAAGAAGCTACGAGCTTGGCACACTTGTTTCTGGACATTTTTGCCCGTTCCTGTTCGCATGTCTTTGCAAGCTCCGTCAGGTTGTATGGGGAGCGTCGGTACACAGCCATTTTCAGCTCTTTCCACAGATGTTCAATTGGATTCAGGTCTGGGCTCTGGCTGGGCTACTCAAGGACATGCACAGACTTTCTCTGAAGCCACTCTTTTGATTTCTTGGCTGTGTGCTTCGGGTCGTTGTCATGTTGGAAAGTAAACCTTCGCCCCAGTCTGAGACCCAGAGCGCTCTGGAGCAGGTTTTCTTCAAGGATCTCAGTGTACTTAGCTGCATTCATCTTTCCCTCTATCAGGACTAGTCGCCCCATTCCCGCTACTGAAAAACATCCGCACATCATGATGCTGCCACCGCCATGCTTCACTGTAGGGATGGTATTAGCCAGGTGATGAGCGGTGCCTGGTTTCCTCCAGACGTGACGCTTGGTATTCAGGCCAAAAAGTTCAATTTTGTTTTCATCAGACCAGAGAATCTTGATTCTCATGGTTTGAGAGTCCTCTAGGTGCCTTTTGGTAAACTCCAAGCGGGCTGTGATGTGCCTTTTACGAAGGAGGGGCTTCCGTCTGGCCACTCTACCATAAAGGCCTGATTGGTGGAGTGCTGCCTGGATGGTTGATCTTCTGAAAGGTTCTCCCATTTCCACAAGGATACGCTGAAGCTCTGTCAGAGTGACCCTCAGGTTCCTGCTCACCTCCCTGGCAAAGGCCCGTCTTCCCCGATTGCTCAGTTTGGCCGGGCGGCCAGGTCTAAGAAGATTCTTGGTGGTTCCAAACTTCTTCCATTTACAAATGATGGTGGCCACTGTGCTTTTTGGGACCTGTAAAGCTGCAGAGAGTTTTCCGTACTCTTCTCCAGATCTATGCCATGACACAATCCTGTTTCTGAGGTCTGCAGATAATTCCTTTGACCCCATGGCTTGGAGTTTGCTCTGACATGCACTGTCAACTGCGGGACCTTATATAGGCAGGTGTTGGCAATCCCCAATCATGTCCAATCAATTGAATTTATCACAGGTGGACTCTAATTAAGTTGTAGAAACATCTCATGCAGTATCAGTGGAAACAAAATGCACCTCAGCTCACTTTTGGGTGTCATATCAAAGGGTGTGCACACTTGTGTACATATGATATTTTACATTTAATAAATTAGCACAAATGTCTAAAAACCTGTTTTCACTTTCATTATGTCATTATGGGCTATTTTGTGTAGAATTTTGAGACAAAAATGAATTCAATCTATTGTAGAATATGTCTGTAACATAATAAAACGTGGAGAAGGTGAAAGGGGTGTGCAGACTTTCCGGCTTGACTGTATTTTTTTCCCCCGTGTGCATCTACAGTATATGCATGCAGTTTATATGGATCGATTAGCAATGATACTAAAGATATGCTGTTTATTTAATGCCAAGATACTGGTATGTTGTTCCAGTTTCTCTTGCATTTAAAAAAATAAAAATGTAATTTGTTGCATGAATGCACTTTTTATTCCTTTTCTGGGCACATTCTTTGGTAGCGGCATCACACTAGTTCAAACAAGGGATGTTGCTTAGTTATTAACTTTGGCATACTTTTTAGAAACGAGCAAATACAGCCAAGTAGATTTTTGTAATGCAAGCAGTGTCTGGTAGGGTTATTTTTGAATATTTTTCTGATGCATGAACAGAACATAAAACATTAGATTTTTATGCATAAAAATGCATGTAGAAAGCTTTGTCATGAATATTCAGTTTTTAATGTTTACCAGTACAAAGCTAAGTACAAAGCTATGTCATTTGAATGTCAGTTCATCTCTCAAAACTTAGCATCTGGGGAAATTGCAAGAATTTGTAATTTTGGGAAATGTATGAATTTCATGCCGGAAACACTTGAATTTGTCAGGCTACTGTACATAATTATTATTTATATTGTCGGAATTATACATTTCAGGAATGTATTTCATTTACGTACAGTTGGTTGGTCACAAAACTGTGGGTTATTTAAAAAAATAAAAATAATAATAATAAATGTTTTCATGCATTTCAAGCAAATAAATGCACTTCTATTGATGAACAAGATGGATTGTCATAGATAACAGGATAGATATTCTCATAGATATGTTCTGTTTTCTTCCATGTGAACGGCAAAGCTTGTTGGGTGGGAATGGACTGAGGTCAGAAAGTGTTTTTATTGGACGTTGCTCTTTGTTGTGCTGAATGTGAACAGAAGGGATATCTTACTTAAGCCTTTTGTTTTATGAATTATGGACATGCTGTATATACAGTACGTATTAATACTTTGTACGACTGGTTGCTTCGTGTGCACCTGGCTCACACTGTCAGTATGGTGGCTCTCAAAATGTCTCCTTAATGTTTTTGTTGAATTCTCTCAGGTATTGCCTTCCAGCAATGTCAGAGGTCAACTGCCTGACACTCGGCATCCATGTGCCAGCAGCTAACACACCATGACAGAGCGGTGCGCGTGTGAATTGTGTCGTTTTTTGTGTGCATTCACGCATTTTTCCACGTGAAAGCCGGTTTAATATTACCTGAGTAATTTAACCTGACTGAGGTTAAATGATTAGTTAGGTTACGTTTTGGAATTTGGTGTCAATTCCGAGGGGGCTTTTTGTCAGCGTTGATTACTACTGCTAGTTAGTTGATCCCCGTTTATGGTCTATTCTAGGTGTTAAAATCATTCACAAAGTTTAAGCAGCAGCGGGGAACTGTAAATCAACGGGCTTCCTCCCAACTGGTTCTCAAAATGGCAGAGCCTAGCCTCACATGAAAACTATTCATACTCGACTCAGCGCTCGTGGTAAAACACCCTCTGAGTTCTGGCTCTGTCCAGGATAGCAAGCCGAGTGACTCCAAGGCCCCTGAAAACAAGAAAGAAAAAAAAAAAAGCTAAAAGGAATTTGCTTTACTGGTTCAGTCATCCTGTGGGCGGGAGTGTTTAAATTGACCCCAAGGGCCCAATAAGGCTGTGTGGCAGTGAGGAAGGTCACCGTGTCCCAGTAATCTGTCACTATAAACCATGTCAAAGACAGACGTGATTAAGCTGGTGAAAGTATAAAAACAAAACAAAAAACAGAGCCGGAGAAATAAAATCTTGTAGGTTTTTTTTCTTCTTTTTATCGTAAATGTCTTTTGACTTCAGTATTACAGGATTTGGTGCACACAGAAAGCAGGTTTTGTTCTTTTATATTATTATTTTGAAGAAAATACTCATTTACACAGCAATGTTTTGGTAACTAGCATTTACAAACCGAGCAAATAGTTTTATCATGTTTGTTTATTTATGTATTTAGTTTATTGGCTTATGCTCTGTGGTGTTGTGATGAGCATGCAGCGGTTCTGTAGAATGGTGAAAGCTCTGTAACCCAGCAGACTTAATGAAAGGAAATGATCAGTATTGTACTTGGGCCCCTGAAGTGCTGGCCAGGTTAAATGTAGCACAACATTAAGTTTAACTACATATTGAAAAGAAATACACCATTCGAACACTCTGGCTGCAGTGTTACTGTAGCCGTTACGCTACAAGTAATTTTATGCTACCAGCTGTCTGTGCATATCGAGTCGGTCATTTTCCTCTGAAAAATGAGTGCTGTCATTTATGCAAATACTCGCTGCTTAATCACATACAGTTTATGTAACACAAGTTAATTAAAAGCCATAGAGCTACTTGGTTTCCCTCTGCTTAAATCTCTTTACATCCAGACACAATTATTATATTTTTCTGTTATGTAGTGCATCCATGGACCAACCCTTCCACCTGTTTAAGTTTTAATTAGAGGTTGTAAAGCAGAAACAGCCATGACTTTAATGGCTTATGTTTTTTAATGTCACTACATTGGTACCTGAACCTGCTATGAATATTTACATTTTTATTTATTTGTTCTATCAGGTAACAACATGGCAGGTGCATGTTCAGCAGTTGGTGCAACATTGTACATGTGTATGCATTGGTAGTATTACAAGTGCTACCAGTTCACTGAAGTGGACATTGTCAGCATGATCAAAATTCACAATGGCCTTTCTTTTTTTTTTTTTATCGGAAAATCTGGCGTTTCACTGTACGTGCTGAATATCGCAGCCTTATCGTCTGTCAGTTTCTGTTGCAGTTCGGCTTTTTCTTCAAGGATGGCATCATGGCACGCAGTTAATCCACATCAGTGTTCTCCTCTGGGGAATTGATTTCCAGACTAAACATCCTCCGCCACCCAGAGCCCACTCCCCCAGCACACACACACACACACACACACACACACACACACACACACACACACGCACGCACGCACACTCTGTCTCACACACACACACACACACACACACACACACACACATGTGTACACAAGCTTACACACACACACACACACATTTACACAAATATACACACACACATACACACACTCTGTCTCTCTCACACACACACACACACACACACACACATGTGTACACAAGCTTACATACACACACATACGCACACATCCACGCACACATAGCCACACAGTCAGTCAGCAACAGACCGGGCTGTCGCCGCGTGAGGCGGGTTGAGATGAGACCGGGCGTGTCCCTGCGTCATGTGGGATGGCTGTGCGGAGGAAGGGTCCCCCCTGGGAGGAGAGGCTGCGACCGCAGCCCCGCTGCTGAGTCACGGCCGCTCGCTCCCCACGGGAGCCTCTGACCTTCTCCTGGAGCAGAAGGGTGCCACGGGTGCCGACAGCGGGTCAGGTGCGTCCGAAACGGGTGCGCGTTACACGCCGTCTCCTCCTTCTTCTCCGCGTCCCCACGCTCCCAGACGCAGTCAGATGTTTAATGCATGCAGGGCCTTTTAAACGCGCGCCGTGATAAACGCCCCTGCGTGGGCGTTCTCCCCCTGCACACCCCATATACTGTGAGGTGGAGAGGGATCGATCATGGTATTTAATGTGTTTTTGTGGCCTCGCGCTGGTGCTCACCCCCGAAGAAGTGTGGCCCACTCCAATCTCTCTTTCTCTCACTCTCTCTCTCTCTCTGTCCAATCGTGAAATCTCTCTCTCCCTCTTCTTCTCTCTCTCTCTCTCTCTCTCTCTCATACAACGTGTAGTTTAATTCAAATACATCTTTAATAAAACCCTTTATATGTTTATATGTCTATATACAGTAGAACAAAAATGAACAGTAATAGCATTATTACAAAAAGAGTAACAATATTAACAACAATCTCCCACTTTTGTTTAAGGTTCTTTAGTGAATGAAAATTAACAGATCCCTGCAGGTCATATAATCAGCATTTATGTTGAGTATGAAAAGGCGTACACTGGGGAGCGTATAAGTGATAACATAATAAGCGATAAACGTACATTAACGGCGCTTCATAAAAGTCATCATCAGGGTTGCCATGGGGATAAGGACTGACATCGGGCCATTAGAGTGCATTCTAATTTGTAAATATTGGTTACCGGTACATTTAAGCTTTAATAATGAAGACAAAGAGAGCAGCGCTGTGAAGACTTGTTTTTTCTTATTGCCATTTTATTTTACAAGGCGAGGTGCGTGGAACGCGTTTCAGCTGTACCCCCTTACGCAAGAAGTGTCTCTGTGATCGCCTGTATTTCTGTCAGAATGATCTGGCGTCTACATTTGCATGTCGTGATGGTGATTCATGGAATTCAAATGCAGCGTTGGCATATCGCACCTGCTGCTCTGCGGAGGAACTTTACAGCTAATTCCTGAATCTGAGAATGTACAATTTTGGAGAAATGTTCAGGGTAACGGTCTGCTACGTGTGTTGTAAAATATTTTTGTCCACGCTGATCTCAAAAAAAACTTTTTTGTACTTTCCGCTGAGTTCTCCAGGCTCAAACCGTAGTTTGCAATTACATTAATATTGAAAGCATATTTTAAAATTGAGGTTCTGCAGGGTTGGTGTCAATTCGATGTCAATCCATAATGTTTCATGAGGATTTTTTCAATTATTGAATTGAAATTGAATCCATTTCCTGAACTGACTGAATTTAAATGGAAATGACCCTGCAACTCAGCACTGGGTGAATAACTTGTATAAATTTCTTAACACCTCCAGTATGGAAAATGGCTATTCTTGATGTGATCTATAGTCCTGCTAATTCAGTGGCAGCCAGTGTTGTCTCATGCACTATCCCCTTCAAAATCACCCCGGAAACCATCTGCCACTCATAATAGAGTTCCTGTGTGGAGGCAATGCAATCATTTAAATACAATCTTTCATTGGTTAATACTATCTGCATGCTAATGAGCCACAAAACCTAAGACAAGCACAGGCTGACACCAGTACTAGTAATTGTCTGCATGCTACCTTCATGTATCTGTAGAGCTGCCATGTTGTATATTTCTCTAGACACAGAATATACACCACGACAACGCTTGCATAAATTAGTGCAAGCATTGTCAGTAACACCTACTGACAATGCTTTGCATTAACAAGATCACGTTTTCATTGTGACGTGAATATAAGTTGTGACATAAACAGTTGACGTGTTGTAATGTATGATCATGTTGACTTATGGTTTAAGGGCCAAATTTTTTTTTATCTTGCCACCCATAAGCTGAGCAAATGTGTTATCTCATTACATTACATTACATTATAGACATTTAGCAGACGCTCTTATCCAGAGCGACGTACATAGTGCATTTCCAAACTAGGATCAAGTGCGTTAAAACAACCCTAAAAAGGTAAATACGTATCTAAGTACTAGGTGCAGTCAGTATGATTGGGGTTTTATTATTTTTTTATTTTTTTTTTGGGGGGGGGGTAACCACACAATATGGATAACAATAGTCACAAGGAGGTAGGGAGGGGTGGAGAGAGGTGCAGCTTGAAGAGGTGAGTCTTCTCGGTAGATTGTTTTGTGTGGAGTGAACAAGCATTGTTTGTGCCTGTTGTTAATTAATGCACATTCTTAATGAATTATGTCTACTCAAATTATAAGGTGATTACATTAAAGTGATGGTCAAGGGATTCTAAAAACTTCAAATAACCTCAACATATCACAGAGGGATGTGTCCACTACACACCCACCAAATATTTTTTCCAAGAAAATGTGAATAGGTATATTAATATACATCTCAAAGTCAGCTAATAAACTCAGTCTTGAAAGGAGTGTGTGGTCTAAATCCACGCCCTCAACCCGAGTGCCATCGACATCATCCAGTCCTACATGTTTGAACCACAGAACTGTTTTTATACAGTTCTGTGATTTGAAC
The DNA here is from genome assembly GCA_022702515.1 of Ilyophis sp. 1 JC-2022. Taxonomy (NCBI): domain Eukaryota; kingdom Metazoa; phylum Chordata; class Actinopteri; order Anguilliformes; family Synaphobranchidae; genus Ilyophis; species Ilyophis sp. 1 JC-2022. The sequence continues at coordinate 95,759,734 of CM040402.1, read as the reverse complement.
CATATGTGTGAACCCGTCGAGGAATTAATGCAATCGACTCAAAGTAAAATACTATCAACAGATAAATATCACACGCAAGCTCGCAATAAAAGTTAAGTTATCTTAAATGCTAAGCAGAGTATTGCAACCATTTGATATAACGTTAGACTATTTAAAGCAAGCTAAAGTGCAAGGCAACATTTCACCAAATGCATGTTCCACACAAATAATGATAGGCTTTATCAAGTTTTAAAAATGTATTTAAAGGCCCATTCATTCATTTTGGTTGCTAATCGAACGAAGATTACGTGCATGGCAACTAAGTACTTCGGTGGATAATGGTTCTCGTCGTATTTTTGTTACTGTAACCAGCCACTGAACAATATGACAAAACCATTTCCAAGGCATGGTTTATTTGGCAAAATCTTAACTATCTATTATTTTCGATATCTTATCTGATGAATGAGCAGTGCACCAAGTAAAAATGATGCGTGAGTGATTAGTTTGTTTCGTTACATTACATTAAATGTTACTTCTTATTACATTTATCCATTCCTACAGCTGGATATATACTGAAGCAATTCAGGTTGAGTACCTTGCTCAAGGGTACAAGGGCAGTGTCCTACCTGGGAATCGAACCTGCAACCTTTCGGTCCAGTTCCTTAACTATTATGCTACACTGCCACCCTTCCATGCTAAGTTGTCCAAGGAGCAATCTAATGTCACTAGCTAGCACCACGGAGGGATGGATCAAAAGGTGAAAGATTTTGGAGAGGGATAAAATTGGTATAGGGATAAGGAGAGCGGGAAAAAATAAACACTTTAGCGAACTATTCCAAATCCAAATGCTGATAACACGGACAACTATTCTTAAGGGCAAACAAAACGAGCGTTTGGTTCAGACTTCAGACCGGATTTCTTAGTCGAACAGGACAGTTTTATTCGCCACAAACTATGGGAGGAGTTATGTAATGAGATAAAAGTATGTATTGGTTGACAAGAGCAGTTCCTTAACCTTTATACTACACTGCCTTCCTTATGCAACTCTCAACTGAACAGCCAGAGGTGTGGTCAGGTCTCACTATGGCCACTAACAACATTGTGCTTTTACATCACACAGTCCTCTGACATATCGGACTCAGTGGATGACTATAACATTGACTAATATTGACTAATCTGACAAACAGCCCTAGGTCTCAGGACTCCATTAAGGTGCAGAGCTAGCCTGAAGTCACCCCGCGTTTGAAGTAGGCTGCAGTCAGGACAGCAGAGTAAGCAGCATGTTCGGCCGCAGATTTTAAAAACGCGCCTATTTCAGCTGCACCTTGTCATGCCTAATGCTGAACATTTCACACGGGTCTACTCGCTGTACCTATTCTAAATCTAAAACTATATCCCCTTAAATCGCTCGCTTCTTAATGATACTGAATTCTCTGTTTCCCTCTGACATCAAACTTTACGTTGTACATGTGTGTTTATATGAGTATATAATGGCTACTACCATTGCTTGTGATCCTGACGGCTTGGCATTATCACTGTCTGATGCCTAAAAGTGCACGTACACACTTATGCATGCCACTCTGGATAGCATCTGCCAAATGCTTGAATGTAAATCTTGAGTGAACTAGAAACATGTAGAACTGATGCTGGTCATGTACTGTATCAGCGAGTCTTGTAGGTAATCGGTGGGTGTCTAGTTTTCTCACTTAATTTCTCAATTAGTTAATTTCTCGGTTGACACCTTACAGTACATTAGTATTAAATATTCTCCATCGGTTTACAGACCTGATTAAGCACTGAAGTAATTACTGAATTACTGTAAGTGTGTGCGCGTGTGTGTCTGTGCGTGTTTGCGCGTGCGCGTGTGGGTGTGTGGGCGTGTGCGTTTTGTAGTATTGTGTAGTGTGCTGTATTCTTGAGACCAGGGGCAAGCTGCAAGCAGAATTAGTTCTCTTCCATGTGAATGCTCGCATAGCGGGGTTTTTTCTGCAGTAAAAAGCTGAAGGAGCACGTCTGTGTTCCCGTCCCATTCGTTTTTATACGCTCACGTGCTGCTTAAAGACTTTTGGAAAAAGCTGGGAAAAAAACACTGAGGAAGCTCACAGTTGAATAACAGCATATTTTCACTCTCTTTTTAAGCTTTGCTTTCATTGTCGAGAATATTTGGCCATCTTGTCGCACAACAGTTTTGCTCTGTTTCATGCTGGTTCAAATCCCATGGTGGGATAAAGGTGTAGCACCCTTGAGCAGAAATATACTTCACTCCAGCGAAAACAGATGGAAAAAATAATGAATAATTATGGTATGAACAGAATGGTTAATTGCAAGTTACCCCAGAAATTGGATATTTGAGGCGTTTTTTGAACTGTAAAATGTAACACAACCGTGCCGTCATCACAGAATAAAATTGTCAGTCTGCGTAATAAACGGGCTTCACAACAGGCATATGTGTATTATTTCTTTATTTTTCCAAGTGTCTTAATGAGGGAGAAAAAAATCTATTTACACATCTGAATCGGGACAACAGAGCCCGGTGTTGGATCTGTAATGGATACGCATTTCAAGCTATGCATGTCATGCAACAGTGAACGTGTCATTTCTCTCCCTCGCAAGCTTAAAGGATGCTCTCCGTATTGACAAATGTTTTTGGCTGATGGGCAAACACACACAGAGTCAAAGGGTCAGATTGGGGGTATTGAAAAAAAAAAAAAAAAAAAAAAAGGACTAAAATATTTCAATATGTGTCATTACCATTCCCTGGGAGGGGAGGGGAGGGGAGAATTATTACAGGAATAAGTGAACAGAACAAAAACAAAACAACATCGGGGTAAAGTAATAAACATGGTACAAATAAAAAGCCGAGAGTAACACAGGCTCTGCCCTTGTGTTCTGCTGATGAGAAAAATTAATATAATCACAATGGTGCAAAAAGCCTCAAACATAGTCGCTATGTAAAGGTGGTTGCTTAACCATCACAGTGAATTAGAGTACTAGGCTATTATCACATTTTATGTACAGGGAGATGCCTTCTTTTAAACATGTCCTGTGCTGCTTTTGAACGAAAAATGTTTTTCAGAATCTGCGTGCATTGTCGACTTCTCAGGAAGATGGCATTTTAGCCATGCTTTGCTTTCCTTCTGTTTCATGGAATGTGTATTTGTCCAATTCAAGTTGAAGTGAAGAGGTATTTGTGAGGTGTGTGGGATATTTAAAGTGAGTCATTTTAGAAATATTTGGCTTTTTTAAACTTTTCGGCCCCGCAACTGACAACTTGGTCGCTGGATTTGCATATTTACCAGCTTATTGCAGCCTAATTTCCTGGCTTTCAAGCCGTTGGAGACTGCCAGAGTCTGTTATCAGCTGAATTTTATACACATTTCATCTTATTTGACTGGACCAAGCAAATTGACTTTCTCCAGTCTCTCGTTCTGTAGCCTACTGTTAACTGATAATCAGCACTATCTGCTTAACAAGGAGCAAACATCAATTATATTTACTAACACCATATTTGTTGATTTGCATTTTTATTAAGTTCATAATGTAACATCTATATATAAGGGGATTTTGATAAATAAGGTTAGTAATAATTTAAATCCTGTTTTGGCATGTTTTATCTTTCTACTGTCCACCCTAAAGCAACAGCCTAAGTTACAAGGTAGGAAGCAAAGTTTTCTCTCTTTTTCTCTCTCTATTTCTCTCTCTCTCTATTTCTCTCTCTCTCTCTCTCTCTCTCTCTCATCTCTCTCTCTCTCTCCCTCCCCCATCTTAGAATTCTTCAACACCAGAGATAAATTGGTTTTCTGAACATAACTAAATGACGTGCGTGCAGTTATATTTAGAAAACCAGAGGGAATTTCAGCAGATCAGGAGAAAAAAATTACATTCAGAAAGCACTCCAGAATTCCAGTCTTTTACAGAAAAAAAAACCAAGATCGTTTGCCTGTTTCAGCAGAGACGTGTTTAATCGTATTTCTGCTCAGGACAAAAGTCAACAAATAGGCCTAATTGTTAAAAAAACGCATATGCTCTTAGATAATTGGTCTATCTAATGTTGCCCTTGTAAAGCACCGTATTTATACTAGATTTTTTTTCAACTGGGGAAATTATACGTTAACAAGACTCTTTTGGAACAGACAAGACCACTGAATGCCTGACTGGTTATATTGGGCCAGATTTTGTGGAATAATGCCATAAATTAAAGCTACCTATGTTTTTTTTTCATTCTTTTATTTCTCTTCTCATTTTATCTATAGAGATATGAAATGAGCTCAGTCAACCAAGACTGAGGAGTACCCGAAGCTGTACAGAATGTAAAGCATGAGGAATTAAATATTTAAGCAAAGGGGATTTATTGTGACTTTGCATCGTATTTTACATTCAAAGACGGTTCGCATGTTATTTCATTGGCTTAGTCTAAAGCCTTAGACATGTCTTTGGTCACAGATAATGGCTACAGTCTCATTACTGGATGTAATTGAATACACAGAAAGAAGTTTAATGAATGTGCTAATTTGCTAATCCTGTCTTTGCATTTAAATCAATTGTAATTACACTGTAGGCTTAGTGACTCATTCTGTACTTTCCCAATGCTTTTCTATTGTACCGTTAGATTTTTGCTTTTGTTTTTTTTCAAAAGATGGGAATTAAGTCACATTTTATTTCCCATTCTCGGTCACGTGAGTTTGAGGAGTGTGCTCATCCTGATAGTTAAAGGTTTTGAAATACACCAGAAAATCATGTCTTTTGAAAACAGTAGCTGTAGATTTATATGAGAAAGAATCCACAAGTCAAAGGTGGTATGAAAGCCCATTGAACTCTATCAGATTTTGACATTTGCAACATTGAAATGGCACGGTACCAAGCCATTGTACCGACACTGTAGCACGTGCCGTGTTGCATATTGTGCACGTACATGTCCCCCGGAATCGGCAGGACCACAACTAGCGTACCGTGCCCTGCTCACAAATTCCAAGTCTCACTTCTTGGCTGTAATGGAAATTCCAGTTTATGATTTAAAATTCTGACCACAATTATTGAAGACACACCATACCATTCACAAGATAAAATTGTTTACTAAGGAGAGACTGTTTTTGTCTGTTTGCTGATAACCGCTACGCAAAATACACAATTTCAGTAACTGTCTACATTATCTCTAGCCATTAGTAATGTAAGTGTGGTGCACAATAATTTTGCTTGGCTAAATTGTAGTTGTATATTTTTCTTGTACATGTATTTATAGTATGTGCGTTTGTGATTGACAAGGTTGCAGACAGAGTGATTAAGGGGTTGACAGGTGCAGAACCCACGTGTCGGTTAGCAGTGAAGCCTTTACAAAGATGTTCGCTCTATGTAAGTACCCAGCTGAATAGCTCAGTAATGCTTTGTAATGGGGCATTTTTCTGTGATTATATCTACAGGTAGAGAGAAACAAAATAGAAACACCCAGTTTGATATCACTTAACCGGGCATTCAGCCACCACTGTTTTTCATTAAACTGGCCACTCCCACCCAAGGTTGAAATCAGTGGGCAGCCGATCAGCGCTCACCCAGTGGAGCGTGCGTTTCCGCTCACTGTTTCGCTCTGCTCTGTGCTGACATCACCTCAAGCATCATCAAGTTGTGACGTCTTGGGCACTGAAGCTCCTGCCAGCTGCGCCCCTCTGATCACCCCTGTTTCAAAGTCACTCGGGTATCTTCTTGGAGGCATGCTAGCCACAATTTTATAGGCTGCCATGCCTACATTATGCATATTTCTGTTCAGTTGTATGCACGATTTATGGATGAGGAGCACATTTTTTGTTTTTACTAATTATTCAATAATACTTTTAAATGCTTTGTTTTGTAAATGTTTTTATATAGGCCTTATTTAGATTAATCAGAATTTCTGCTCTAATCTTCTATTACAAAAGCAAGGACTAAGTAACTCAATATTTCAAGAAAGTGTATGAATCAAGTGCAGAATTTAGAAAATTACTGTCAGAATTGGCAAGACCCGTTGGAAGCGCATCAATGGATAAAAGCTTAGATAACTGGAGCAATTATTTTCTGGTTCATTATTTCATACAAGCAATGTCTATTGAAATGTTAATCTTGTGTTTAATGCTTACGTACACTCTTTTGGTACCTTTCCAAAACCCAATCCAAGATGCAATAACCTTGAACACAATCTATCGTACTACAGAATAAAAAACCTCCCTCACAGAAAAGTTTTTTTTTTTGTTTGTTTATTTTAATTTTCATTTTTTTTATTATTATTTTTCAGCACTACCCCGCCCCCCCCCTCTTTGTTATTATACTTTATTTTTAATTACAAAAAAACAAAAACGTTTTTTATGAGGAAGGGACAGAGCCAAGACAAAACTAAAACAAGAAACAAAATAATTTAATAAAATAAACAAAATAAAAATACAAACTGTCAGATCGGTTCTCGGGAAAAGAGTCAAAATCCGGGGCTGGTGAATATATATATTCTGGTGCAATAATATTCTGGTCCAGAAGAGCAATTCAGAATACAAGAATCTGAAAAGCAAAAAGCAAAAGCTAACAATCTGTTGTTCACACCCATCTTTATACCATTTCAAAAGTCGTCATAGGAGGAGGCTGGTCTTTACAAAAATCACAAGATGCTTGCTCAATGTCAGCCGCCCCCTCCAACCCATTCGTTTTACTGGTTAACTACTCCATATATGTCATGGTGTCTATTTTTCTATAAGCATCCTCCAAGGGGAAATTTATGACCAAAAACCACTTATACTATCTATAGGAATTGAGCACTTCTCAGTCGGTCGGGCTAAATTCCTGAAGAATTACATATGGCCAAGAGAATAGCACTAAATATAGGGTTAGTCATATATAATTAATACAAGTGTTTAGCTGTTACATATCATATATTAGTACAACAAATTTTATAGGTTCAATACAAACCGTTGGTATTAGTACATTCTTATTCTTTGATACATATTTTATTATGTTTCACCCTTGGCCTAAATCATAGGGCACAAGGTCAGGTTGAAACCAGAGTTTGAGCTGGGAGGGAGAGTGAGGGCCATATGCGTCTCGTCAGTTTCTCTTGCTCTCAGCCTCACCCCTGACCCCCACCACTCCTAAATTGCCTATCTCAGCTTGTCTGGAAAGGTTGCACAAAGGGCAAGATGTACCCTGTAGTTGTTCTGCACAAACATACAAATCTCAGTACATGCACACTTCTGCAGAATGCACACTCCTTCTGTTTAAGGATTACAGTGTGGATAACTGTGAAATAAACATACATTGTAATAAATGAGAAATAAAGAAACACTTTTTTTAAGCACTTAAAAGATATATGGTAATTAGCTCAACACTTTTATTAAGTCCTTTATTCACGGCCTCTCACAAACAAACCAAAACATTTTTTTAAAATAAAAATGAATAAAAATAAACGAACAAAAAAAACAGTTTTTTTCCTCTGTAGTACAATAGCTGTGTTCAAGGTTATTGCATCTTGGATTGGATTTTGGAAAGGTACCAAAAGGGTGTACGTGTGTTTTGTTTGTTTATTAGTAAGTGATCTTCACACCTTGAGATGAGAGGATACAAGAAGTTTCTTAGATGTTTCATTTATTGCTGCGGTCTAGTCCGGCGGCACCTCTCTTCTGAGAAATCTAGCTCTGCGATTCTGATATCAAAGCAAAAGTACGGGAGAATATATATAAGGAAATCCCAAAATTACACTGTATTTCCTCAAATGATAGTTTAAAATTCAGAGAACTGAGTAGAATTTGAAACTATTGACACAATACAATACAACGGAATATTGGGATTCCCTTATATAATCTCCTGTCCTTTTGCTTTGATATCAGGATCCCAGAGCTAGATTGCTCAGAAGAGAGGTGCCGCTGGAGTTAAAGGAAGCGATGGTAGTTCTCAGTAAAAATAGAAAAGGTAGCACATGTCACACCGGAGAGGAGATGCATTCCAGTTTCCATTCTAACGGGTTTCTCATGCTGTGAGACGTGCTTACCTGGAGAAAGCTTCTGCTCTGCACTAAATTACAGCCAAATTAGAGTGGCTTGGTAAACAGTAGAAGCTGTCCACAGTGCATAAAATTACTTCCAAATTAGGCCTACATCCCAAGTGAGGCTGTCCAGAATGAACGTAAACAATGTCGTTGTTGTTTTCTGTATATATGAATATGACTAACTCAGACATAACAGTGGACTTAAATAGCTGATTTCCTTCCATTATTGTAATTAAAAGATTACACAGTAGTAGTAATAGTAGTAGTAGTAGCTGTAGTAGTAGTATTTGTAGTTGTAGTAGCAGTTGGAAGAAGAAGAAGAAGAAGAAGAAGAAGAAGACGAAGAAAAAGAAGAAACTTTTTTTGCTTTGATTTAAAGTCAAGTCAGAAGGGTATAAGTCCTCATTTTTCATTAGAAAAGGGCAGATATGAGCACAGAGAATGCACTCAGCAGCTTCCAAAGTGATGCAGCTGCTGTGGATTGACGTGAACTCCAAAGCATCGTAACAACATTTTGAGGGAGTGTTCCAGAAAATATTTTCCTTTTTCCGAGGCAAATAAAAGGCGCTTGCTGTCTTTGGTTATGGATGTGCCCCTTTCTTTAGGGTATACTTAAGGATTTAATGAAGACTGGCTTTTGTTTTGCTCAGAGGGTTTTTGGATAGGGGTTCGTATGCCATTCTCAGCCTCAGGCCAGGCCCATGAAGCCTTAATGAGCCGTACTCACGTCAAAGAGCAGAGCTCGACTTATTGGCATTCCGACCGCAATTCACAGACCTCCGAGGGCCCTAATTTATTGATGACAGTGCGAAATTTCACCCACTTCATTGTGTACTTTGTAAATGAATGTGAGGGATCATATGATGTGTATAACAAATTAAGATTTCCACGAGCTCCCAAATTGTTTTACCCACCCCTGTTAGCTGCACCATCGACGTGCAGTAGGGCCTTCACTCAGTGAATATAAAAGTGATGAGAGCTCCGTCACTTTGAAATTCTAAGACGCCTGCCACTGTGAGGGCCGTGCCTTTCCTTCCAGGTCTTTCCGCATTTGACATCCAAGCCCCAGGGTGACGGCCCGCGGACGGCACAGTACCGCTTACAAAGATTCCCCGATGCACTAAGCACACAAACACAACACTGCTAACGCTGGCTGGTGAAGTGATCTTGACGGCCCCCGTTTTTTGTGTAAATCTTAGAAAAAAGAGATCCCTGGAGGGCTTTGTATGAGGAGTGCTTGGGGGCGGGGTGGGGGGTGGGGTTTTGTCTTGAAGGTATTTGGTGATGTCAGGCCCCTGTTCAGTGCAAGCAGTTCAGGTCCTGATCAAACGGAACCACGTTTGGATCTGAAAACCCGGAGTATGTAAAGTTAGATCCCCCCAGATTAAGGCTGGATCCCTCGGCTAATGGAAATATCCCAAGGTCAGTAAGTGAGGCCTTGAGTTCCCCAGCAAACAGCACTTGGTTGCGTTCACTTTTAATCCCTCTCATTAGTCTAGTAAGTAGGTCATCTGTGGCCATTTTGTTTTCCTATGGATGTCCCTAAACATTTAACCTCTGGCTGCTCCACTTCTGCGGAGATGAAAGAACCTGCTTTATTTTAATTCCACTTTCATCTGTTGTCTGATGTTCTTCTATATTAAATATCATGTCTAATAATAAGAAATAGGCCCTCGGGGCCTCTGAAGGAATGCTATGATAATTTACAGGGCAGTCGGGAGACAGCAGAGAAGATTGGGCTCATTTTACCGTCGCCCAACTGAGCTTTCGCCCTTTGTGTCAAGAAATCTCTATTTAAGGGACTTTTTGCTTTCAATCTCCAGACTTCAATCTGTTCCCCTTTTTATATTTATTTTTTTTCATGCGTTGTCGCCGAGCAGATGAACAGATGGCGCTTTTCAGCAGAGCGAGGGATTGGCAAGCAAAGGAGCTCCCATCCAAGGCAAAATCCACGGAAAAGAAAGGGGGGAGCCTGGCTTTGAAGCCGGCTGAGAAGGGTGGCCTTGAACGAGTCACTCTGTTGATCAACCCTGAAGGAGCGGGGGCCTGCTCCGATCTTTCTCTCTTTCTTTGCCTTTCTTTCTCTGCCTCTCTCTTTCTCTCACTCTTGTTTTGCTCAATTTTCTGTTTCTCTGTGCAGCATCTTTGTGACAGTTCTCTGTAAAAAGCGCTATACAAATAAAATTGGAAAGAAATCACTCTCTCTCTGTCTTGCTCTCTCCCTCTCTCTCGCTCTCCCCTCCCTCTCTTCTCTCTCTCGCTCTCTTTCTGTCGTGTCCTATTGGCTGTTGGCCGGTGATGGACTGAAGGTGCTCGGGTGCAGGAGAGGGGCCCGCTGCCCAGCTGTGGAGGGTCACTTCAGGCCCTGCTGAGTGCCCACCTCCCGTATCAAAGCTCTCTGTGAGAAAGAGAGAGGGCCACTTGTCCCCTGTAAGGCCCCAGAATGAGCTCCAGAGAACAAAGCAGCACATGGGAAATGGATATCTCTGATTTCACCTCTCCCGTCTCCATCTAAACGGCAAACACCATATGGTGTATGCAAAATGAAGCCTTTACCTGTTATGGGAAAGAAAACTGTTTCTTTTGACTTAAAGTGTGGATTTTCGGAAGCTGTTATTTTCCCCTTTCACCGTTCAGGTGTTTTGTCTTTAAAATGAGTGTCAGTGACCCAGATGGGGTTTCAAGAGACACAACGCGCTTTCAGTTTCATGTATTTTTGGAATATGTGGGATCGCACAGAGTTTAAGGTTTTATGTCTAGGAACTGGCTAAATGTTCAATGCACTGTAAAAAAAAAGCTAAAAATAGGCATGATATTAGAAAACATTGCATTAAACAAAGTAATGTTTGTGGTAGTATGCTAGGTAAGAAAATGTATCCAAAAACTATAAAACACGCATTATTGTCTGAATTAAAATTTAGAATCCCAATAAGATTAAATTTTTTTTGTGTGTGTAAATTAAGGGCAGTGCTATCACCCATATTTGCTCTTTCGTGCCTGTACTGAAACCGGGTAGAAGTTGATGGGCGCGAAGATGGACAGTGTCAGTTTAAATGCCACAGCCTTTGTGGTCGTTAAATGGTGTTTTATTAGACTCGGATGTCATTTCCTCATTTTCTCCCTAATGGCCTGGCCTACCTATAAAAAAATAAATAAATAAAACATTTATTGGTCTTTGCTGTTTGTTTTCAACTTTCACATGCATTATATGGCCTCTCAAATATTACTGTATCGATTCTGTGCAGTTTTATGGCTTTTGTCGAGAGGATTTATTAGGTTTTCCATTGCAGGTTGCTTTAGAGATATCCACTTCCCAATGACTTCTCCGGGCTTGTGGTTTTCTGTCAGATTGAAAGGGATTGTGGGATTGTGTGAAAGCCGTGGGCTGGGTGGGAACGGCCTCCATCTTTGACCATATGCGAGCAGCAGGCACCTCCAGAATAGAATTTTCACTTTTGTCTCCGTGTGATTAGTCGCTGTTCTCGAGCCCCGGTGAGTCCCGTTCTCAAAAAATCTGTTCGTAAGACTGCACCGATGGCGAGTCTGATTCTTTTTCGAAGGAGTTTCTTGCAATTCGCCGTGAGCCGAGATGGAACCATGGCCTTTAAATCGCCACACTTGTTGGCACCGTTTTAATTATTACAAACAGAGGGAATCGATTTTCCAGATCAGCACTCGCCGCAGAGCTCGCGTGAAAATAAGCTTTGACCCGCTCTCACTCGAATTGCAATTGGCCACGAGAAACAGACTGAAAGAAGATAAAAGCCCACCTAATTTTGAGTAGTGCGGAGTAATCAAATTATGTAGACGTTTGGGACGAGAACGCTTGATTATCAACCGAAGCTCACTGGCATGAAAAGCTTTGAGATGAAAGTCATCAGCAGACAAACGAGACGCTAAATGAACCGAACCGGGCTGAGCGAAATAATGAACAAATGAATACGTTCATTTTCTTTTCTTTTAAGCAAAGACAGGCGTTCGATGTGAAGATTGATGGAGTCGATGTGGGGCGTGCGGTCGGATGCGATGCCTGTAATTAATGCTTTTTTTAAGCATGCATTAAGGAGCAGCAGTAAGCGACTTGCTTTTTATGCATCACCCTTGTTTGTTCATTAATGGACTGGCGAACAGGCGAATCGGACTCGCTCGACACAGAGGCCCTCGCCGCGCTTTGTTTCTTCCTCTTCGGCTGGTTTTTGATGATAACGGCCAGGCCAGGCGGCCAGGGGAGTGCCGGGTCTCTTCAACCGTCGCTCCAGCTTAGACGGCACTGCCACAACAGAGTCAATCCATTTAAAGGAAAACAAGTGGGCATCGCAAAACCCCCCCACCCCCCTTCAAGGATGTCGGAAAGCCTGTATGCTGACGATCCCAGTAAGACTCCACCCTCCCCCCCCTCCCTCGATGATAGCGCTGTGACTCGCTTTGACTTCTTTTCTCAAGTTTCACGTTCAGAGATGCTCGACTTCACATTTAAATTAGAAGGTATAAATATAAATACAATTACCTTAGAAAAATCTGTCAAAAATCCGCAACACCTATAGCAAAGAGTTTTTGGAATTCATGTTCTAAAAATATCCATTGGAAAGAGGTTTGGAATATTGGCAAGAAATATTGTGTTGCCAATAAGGTACGAGAAATATTCATAATTATTCACTGCATTTATCCTGTAAACCAGGTAATGGCAAGGTTTAAAAAGAATATTGATTTAGCATGTGTTTTTTGTAACATTGAAAATTATTAATTTGTTTTTTTAATGTATCTATGCTAAATTGTTTTGGTATGATTTAAAACATTTTTCAAGAGGAATATTGATGTTGAGCTTAACCTGAAAGAAAAAGATGGAAATATGAAACATACCATTTGGTATATCTTGAATTTATTCATAATTTATGGCAAATTCCACATTCATAAATGTAAATGGACAAAGGAAAAAAACCTATACAAAAACTTTATACAATTGAAAATATAAATTGTATACTATATTAAGACTAAAGCTAAAAAGACTGGATTATTGTGACGCCTTGAATGTAAATCTAATTTGATTACTATGTAAGCTAATCATTTTAAATGGCATTTTGAATACACCCCATGCACATAGTTCCTTTCTTGGCTATTAAGATTTTATTTATTTGTTTTTGTTTGTTTTCTTTCTTTTTATATACTATATTTACTTCATACTCTGAACAGTCTAAAGGAAAAAAAATGATTGTAAAATAATAAAAAAATTTAATTAAAAAAAAAAAACGTTCAGAAATGCTGGACCCTTGCCGATGCCATTTGCGCGGATTAGCACGCGAGCCTGACGTATTAGGCTCACACATTCTTTATTGATAGAGCCGCAATCATACCATACCAGAGTCGCACTGTTCAACTTCCAGTGTTACAGGGCCGTGTTTATTCTTATTTTTCCCCCTACATGTGGTGCCGTACAGTCGTGAAAGAATGTCATACATTGTGTTTATCTGACGAGATACCTGTGGCACGGTGTTATTTTTTATTAATTCTTTTACCCTTCTGGCAGTGTGCTATTTTTCTCTCCGATATGTTCTCGATCCATCTGTCAGGCGGCTGCATGCGTGTTTACCCGGGTAATGTTTTCGCGGGTTCCGTCTCGGTTGTACCGTTCGCGTTGAACTGCAATGTTGTCGGAAGAAAGAAAAAAAAGCGAACGCATCTGTCATCCCCCAACATTTGTGCCTCTCATTTTGGTGTTGCACACAAAAATATCGAGAAAAAACATGTCAAGCAAATGTGCTGAATATCATATGCTCTGAATTAATACAGACTAGTCAGGTTTATTTTTTTTATAGTTTTAAAATAGATTTAGTTTTTTTTTTTTTTTGTCAGAACGTAATGGCCTTAATGGTTATCTGTTACTCAACTCTCAGTTCTTAGTCAACGCGGATTGGGATGGTGTCGATGCGACGGCACGCGGGGATTTTTCAGTTTAAATGAAAACCGTGCGCTTTTGTGCTGAATTTGGTCCTGCGGATGGCTCGTACATCCGATGCGCAGATGAAAAGCGTTCACACGGGACGGTGTACTCTACTCCATTTCGTCTCTGATGCTGAATCAGACCTTTTGATATCACTGGAAGCAAAGTCTGCTAACAGATGTTTTTGGCATCTGCGCTGCGCAGCAACAATCCATTGCTTGAGGGCACGGGCCCTGGATTTTTATTTATTTTTTCGGTTTGAATTTTCTGTCAGCAGTACTCCCTTGTCGAACCTACAGCACACAAAAAACAAAACAAAATCAGGATCGCTCATAACGGAGGCGGAGTCTCGCTTCCCTTTTCGACTGAAAGGTGCGCTCACGAGACGCCAAAAGGCTCTGCTTACTAGGCTCTGTCTGTAAAAGTGCAAGCTTGATACCTGGAACGGGAAAGCGGGGGAATGAAACAGACCACACATTCCCCCGCCTCCCCGCCTTGACCTTTCTGCATGCGTAACGCCGCGCGCGGAGCTCGAGATGAGCAGTCATCGCGCGCTTCATAAAAATAACCCAGTCCCATCTGCAAGATCAACTCGCTTTGATCTCTGGAGCGTCCGATACATTGTGAGCGCTTTGCTTGTGTGTCAGACATGCAGGTACATTCATTTGCTTTCTTAATTTCTTATAAAGCGAGAGCAGTGACAGTGAGTGAGTGTGTGTGTGTGTGTGTGTGTGTGTGTGTGACGCACAAGCAAAGCATTTGCATTTCTGGATGCTCCAGAGAGATAGACCTGGACACAAATACTTTTCTAATGTCAGATGGTTATAGAAATCTAATGCTATGCATCTCCGCTGAAGCACTGCTTGGAAGCATCAAAAATACAAAGAATGTCTCCTCACTTAAGTGGCTTAACTATTGTCTGTCTTTACATTCAGCATGACCGATCATGTACAACAGGTAAAGAGCCTCGACCAGATATTTCCTTAATGTGTCTCTGGACTGCCAACTATCGGTATGCGAAGTACAGGAGGTAAATAAGTCTGACTGGATATGCTTGCATTTGGACCAGGGGTAAACAGTCATTTATATAGCTGTAAACACCATATGAATGCATTATTCATTGTAAATAAGATTGCACTTAAGGGTTCTTAAGTCCATTTGTCATCCTTTGTACTTTGTGTCGGTAATGTATATGGCTCTAGGAATCACACTCTGGCTCAGCTCAATTTCTGTCAGTAGAATGCAGACCAATGAGCTTGGTCTGGTCATGGGTCACATGGTCAATTCAATCGAGTCAGATGTGCGCATCGCAGGCTAGCTGTTACAGGAGTATCGCCGTTGATCTTTAAGGGAGTAGTCCTCATGAGCTAGTCGCCCACCCCTTGTAAGCAGTTATTAAATGCGCATTGTTTTTTTCTTTTCCAGTCAAATAATTTTTCTAATTTACCTAAATGTTTCTGTACCTGTTTTGTTGTTTAATGGTAGACCCTGTGAGTAGCCTGCTTTCAGGTGAAGTAACCCACACGCCCACGCAAATTGATCGTAATGACATAATTTACTGAGTCCCTCAAAAGACGCTTGAAAGTACACAGCGTGTACATTACTGGTTAAAAGCTTTATTGACGCCGGTGTTATTTACTGTGTTGAGGGCCTGCGCTTATTGCATTAGCGGCTGTCCAGGATGGCGTTGATCAGCGTTGGATGCTCAGTGGCAGATAAGAGGCTTTGACATAGATTTGAGGAGTCACTCGTGTCCATTCGTAGAGGAAGCACACAGTGTAGATTCCACAAAGCTCACAAAGCTGGACCCGCAGCACAGAGAATGAAGGCGATCCTGGATCGGGCCCTGCTGTTCCCGCGATTGTCTCTGTACAACTGGCCAGGTCCCCCAGGAGAAAGCAGTGGGGGCATACAATGAGTAACCATGGATACCATGGCTTTCCCCTACCTGCTGATTGCAGTTGCCCATTTGCTCACACACACGTTAAATTAGGTTGCTTATAAGAATATAAAGACTTTGCACTCTGGGTGGTTGGGCCAAATTTGGCTTTCGTCGTGAGGCGGTCATCGTGGGTTTGGGGTTGGGGGCGGGGGAGGTAGGGCAGGGTTGGGTTGATGGGGCGAGTCCCTGGAGGGAACCTGTCTGGCACTTAAACAAGAGCTCACGGTCAGAGGCTTTAGCTAAAAGTCTTTTTTTTTTTGGCTGTGGTAATGTGGTTAGGGAAGAGAAAGGCAATCAACCTTGGCGGGCATTGAGACTTCTCTCAGCACCTGACCAGCTCCTCAGCGTGTCTCCCCTTCCTCCTTGCCCCCTAGGTACAAGAAAACTGGAACTAAGTCAAGCATACCCAAATCTAACATTAATTAACCAGGGCAAAGACACGCACACGCACACAAAAAAAATAAAAAAAATTTGTCTGAAAGACTAATGTGCTTTGTGTAAAAAAGCACCTACTCTTCAACCTGAGTTCTGACTTTGGACCACTTTTAGAGGACTTTAATCTATTTTCCTGTATCGCTGTGGAATTGAATAGAAGAAATTAATCATTTCTGAGGAAAATTAATGTGGAAACATCACTTCAGTATCATGCTTCAGACATATAATTAAAAGCCACCTTTACTGCTATGAAGATGGGCGCTCACTGACTTAATATAAATTCAATTTTTACGATAATTCTAATGTAATAAAGTATATGGGCAGTACATTTTACATCGGGACGGGTACCAGGGAATTTTGGCTAATATTTTAGCAGAAGCATTTTTGAGTGACATTCAGGGAGGGTTTCACGAATAAACTGTAAATTGGTTAAATAAACTATTAGTCAACCCAAAGTTCAGAGAAATGCATGCTTATGCGCTTAATTCAAAGCTTAACCCATAGATCCAAATGCTTTTTAAAACATTTTTGGTAGCCTATTATTTCTACTAGTAGAGTTGATGACTTTACAAAACTGCAATCTGCAAATCTGTTAAATTTACATCCAAAAATTATATTGAGACGTAGGAAACGATGTAAGGTTAAAGTGTTTGGTTTAGTAAGGGACTAATTTTTTCTAAAAATTCCCGAGAGATACCGTTTTAATTGGTTTTAACAGGTTGTCAGTCATTTCACTTGGGCTCTAGAGGATTTCCATCATTTGTCTTCAGCACATCCTGATGTTTTTGTGCATCACGTCGAACACAATAATTAAGCCTCATGCAGTGCTGTTCATTCGTTATGGAGTAGCGTTTGTGTGAAATTGATTGTATCGCTAATTTATGAAAAATCAGCATGCATTTTCTGTAGGCTAGATGTTTTATCAGACAAACTATCATGTCGCTCATGTTGCGGAGGACCCAAAGCTCCTGAAGCTTGGGCTAAATGGCTGCCCGCTGTCAGCACTGTGCATTGCCTGGAAGGCTAATAAGAAACAGAACACAAGGCAATGCGTATGTATTCATGAGTGTGACAAGACCCCGAAGCCTGAGTGTAAAAACATGTCGCGCTGCTAATAGGCCGACGGCGGTCTCGGGCACGTAACTGACAGCAGATTTCTGGCACGTGCGACAATAAACTCCCAGGGAAATGACTGCCAGTGTCCCAGCGGTCAAGCCCGATTCATCACCGATTGAAGGTGATGAGAGATTCCATTTGTTGACCTTTACTAATGTTCACACTATCTGTTTGGCTTCTTGTCTGCTGTCTGCTCTCTGCCCGACTGTATAGCGGAACCGTCGTGGTGGGCTGCTTGCGCATCGCTGCGGCAAACTCGCTAATTTTGTTTAATTCTTACTTAATTGTTTCTAATTCATTGAGCTGTGCCGATACAGCAAACATTAATCTGATGATATGATAATTACGTACACTTTCATGCAAGGATACTCCAAAGTCCCTGCCAAATTTGATTACACCCTCAGCGGCTGGGTCTTTTACGTCAACACTGAGGAAATGCCAAATGAACCAGGGGAGAATTAAATGGCGTTAGACTTTGATGGCTTTGTTCAGTGCAGGGTTTTTCATGAAGCATTCATGGCTATTCTGCAGAACTGTATCTATTGGTTTGTAGTCTTTCCTATTTTTAATTATGCATATTATTTATACTTGCATCAAGATTTAGAGACACTTCACAATATACGGGCAAATGTAGGCTACACGTTATTGCTGCTTTCAGATATTGCAATGTATAAAAAAGCATTTCTGTTAAATATGTTTATGGTTTAGCTATTTATCATTATATTTTACAGTGCATTTTATATCCGTAAGGGATAACAAATACTATCAGGTAAAAATTGCACACACATAGGCAACACTCCAGTGAAGGACAGTAAAAATGAGTCTAAAATCACATGGAAACCTGTGGTGCCTGACTCTACCAAATTATTTAGTGAAAAGACACTGAAGCATCATAACCTCTTTAATTGGTGTAGCTTTTTTATGTTTGTCACTATTTAATTGTAATGTTTTTCGTGCTTAATTGTATCAATTCTGTTTTCCTCTAATACTCTAAAACTGCACATGCATTTTGTTTGCAAGTAAATGGCTTTCACTTTCAAATATAAATTTCTGCAACTTCAATCCATTTTTACATTGCTATTTGGCAGTTAATTCGGCAGCAAATCTAATGCTATTACTTGTAAAACCACACTTCTTATTTCATAGTTACCTGGCTCCTTAATTGAATTGGTGTGAAGTATTCGTGTTTATACTACCATGGCTACAGAAATTGTGGTCATTTAAAGTTGGTTAAATGTGGAAAATGTGATTGCAGTACAACCCGATTGTCTCCATTTGACAGGGCTTTTCTTTTCTTTTATTTCAGATGAAAAGAATATCAGCTCAGACCTTTACATTCTTAATCTTAAGGACAGGTCATTTTTGTCTTGTTAAATATTAAATAGCATAATGTTCAGTCATGTAGCTTTGAGAGTCAGTTCAAAAGGTGATAACAAGAAAGTTCCTGGGTGCTATTAACCTGTGTAGTTGTAGTATCCAAAAAGAGGGAATTTAATCTGTACCATTTAGGAATAATACACATGGTATTTTTGTTATTTTAATGGCCTTACATTTTGATGTGACGTTTATTCAGGTACCTTTGGGAAAGACAGACAAGGAAATAAGGCCTATAATTTTTCAGTGTGTAGATTGTCCTCTGTAAATTGCACGCTGATGCCAGCCTTTAAGTAATATTGTTGACACAGGTCAGATCAAGTGGTCAGTGTTGTGTGTGGAGCTACACGTCTATAACCATCAAATACGTAAAACATATTACAAATAATTACTTGACTATGGTCAGATTCTCCGTATTTATGAAGCTATTTTTCTCTCATTTTGCCTTGATAATGATAGTTCATATGGACAATGAGGACCGTTGTAGACTCATTGTGCTATCAATTAATGGGATTATTAGCTCAACGGTAAAAGCGCTGACTTTCAGTCAGCGCAGTTGTGCTCCGAGGATCGGGGTTCGCGCCCCGGTCCTGCCATATCCGAGCGTGGCCGGCGCCCTGTGGAAGCAGCAATTGGCAGCTGCTTCCGGGTGGGGGGAGGGGCTCGGAGAGAATCGCTGCGCACGGGGACCTAGGGCGTGTCACGGTCAGGAGCTCGCGGAGCTACGTCCTGTAGAGGACATGGCCACGACTTCCACAACTAATACCGATTGACGGGGTTGTGTAGCAGTGGTTCTCTAGCGGTTGCTACATGGGGGGGAATTGAATTAGATTAGGGGTTCAATTGGCTACCAAATTGGGAGAAAAAGGGAAAAAATCAGAAACAAAAATTTAAAAAAAAAAAAAAAAAAAAAAAAAAAAATTAATGGGATTATTGTTATTGTTATTGTTATTTTTATTATTACATTTGATATTTCCACGTGCTATTTATGGATATTTTCTACTCTGCCTTCGCCCGGTGTTTCACCTTTGGAAGTTTTGAAGGGTGTTGTGCGGCGCGAGTGCATCGTAAGGCAGTGTAAGGTCACTCGCTGACAGAATTGTGAGTTGTGACTTGGAGCCTTGGAGTGCTGCTTTTGGGAAATATGGTCCTGTCTGTACCATGCTTTTCCTCAGATGTACAGCACTCAGAAATATATGACTGTCTATTACTGTGTAGCAGGACCTTGAGTTGCTTTTCTTGGATGGTTGATTAGTGTCTTTGTGTACCCCTCCGTTGTCCTTATGTGCATCAGTGTATTGTCTTCATGTTGCTTTAAAGTGTCGTCTACATTCGTCAGGAACAAGTCTGTCTTTGCAAGGAGGTCAAGAGGAAATTCCCCACTGGAGCATTGCGTGCTCACAGTCAGACAAGATCGCTCTCGGAAAACAGCACAAAGTCCATCATTACGGAGTCGCTGTTGGCCTAGCTGTATGCTTTTGTACCTCTGGGATTTGCCTGGAATTGTCTGCTGAGAGAAACTCACGCCTTCTTGTTTGTCTTGCATGCTGAGTGCTGTCTTAGCTTTCCTTGGAATTTGTGTTTTTTTATTTATTTAGCTTTGTGTTTTTTATTCCCCCCCCTCCCCTTCTTTGTGTGTTTGTCTCTGTTTGTGGTTCCACAGGTCCTCCCCTGCATTGCTCATCCAACTCCTCTACCCCTGTTGAACATTCCCCCTCTCCTCCCCCTTGCCTTGAAGCCAATGAGAGCCAGAGGAGGTTGCTAGGTAACTGTGAGCCTCAGCCAACTCAGGACTCTGACTCCGATGATGAGTTTGGCCCAAACTCATTCTTAGTTAAAACTGGCTCAGGGAACCTCTATGCTCCTGCCACCCCATCTGCTAACGGTGAGTCATTTTCTACTGCTGCTTGCTGCTACAAAGGCTCGTGGATTCCCAGGTTTAGTTCTTGTTTTCTTGTTGTATTGCTCATGGGGTTGGCCATGGGCTAGTGTGAAGCGCTTCTTGTGCGAATCTTATGGTGGGAAGCAGACGAGTCAAAATGTTAGCGTTAACATTGGCCCCGGGTAATCCAATAAGGTTCTTCACTGAGCTCACCGGAAGGGAAAGAAGAAACCAAATGAAAGAAGGGAACGCAACTTTGCTGGAAATGAAAAGATGTTTGTCGCTAAGCAATAGATTTATTTTTTATTTCAATTTTATTTTTTTATCTCGTGTTGGCTGGAGCATAATATGCAGTTTGTGGACTTCCACTGTTTCACCAAACCCACAACCATTTCATTAACCAAACCTGTATTAACAGGCCTATGTGATAGGAAAAACATCCCTTTTGCATATTGACAGATTTCCAATATATTGGACTTATTTCCAATAAGTGTTATGACACAGACAAAAAAATAACACATCTGTTATTAGAGTATCTTAATGTGAAAATGAAAGAGAAGTAACTGTCATAAGATATTTGAAAGGGTAATAATTTAATTATCTGATGAACTGAATATTTTTACTGTAAGAGGCACAGTGGAGTTGACACCACGGGTGCCTGTCACTTCTACCCTAGACTCATTTAAAACACAATGTACTGAACCACAATGGCCTTCAGGGCTAAGAGCTAAGTTAACTTGTGATTCCTACCACCATTTTTATTCACTGTGATGTCTGTTTTTTTTAACGGTTCTTAAAGGGACCCATGGTGAGGGTCCCTTTCTGCTTTTGTCATGCCCATCTGATGGAAATCTGGATTTGGAGTCGTTCCCCTGGCCAGCTGTCATGGCAGATTTTACCCTAGATCTCAACTCCTCTGCAGCTTTGGAGAGAGAGAGAGTTTGGTGTGGCCTCGCTGTGATTGCCATGACTGATAATGTTTGGATGACTCTTTTCCTCGCGAAAAAAAAGATCATGTTGTTTTTTTTTTTTTTACTTTTTCAAGTGCATGCTCTTCTCGGTGCCAGAATGTGTATTATCCTCCGAAGTGTCCGAAGCTCTTGCCGTATAGCTTTACTATTTGATTATAATATTGATATGATAAAATGTCTACACTGACAGTCTTTCTGCTTTCTGCACAGCAGGGATGATTCTGGCCAAGTCATGCCGGGCATGACAAGGCGTGAAAAATTAATGACAAAAAAAAAACGGAGGTTTAACGAGAAACGCCAGTGTCAACATGAAAAAGATTTTTTATTTTTACAAGCCTTTTGTTACAACCGCACAGCACTTTCTGCTGGTGGTAAAACTTCTAAAAAGACTTCTAGAAAGTTCTCATGAATGGCTGCGCTCCGTTAGGTTTGTCCTACTTTGCTTTTTTTACGCACTTTGTTTTCCACAGCGACAATAATGTATCAGTCCAGTTAATCAGCGAACTGGACGTGTAAACGTTCACGTTCAAATTTTACAGGTTCAATTTATCCGAGTCTACATTTTAAGCTACGTGCTTGTGTATCTGTCTACCATCTTCTGGTATGGCCAAAGTCTAATTACAAAGGGACAGTGGATTTAAATACCTATCAGTCTTGGACATCTAGGTGTTTCAGTGAAGCGTTGCGCATCGTGACTCGAAGCTAAATGTGCTCGGCGAGTACGCGGCAGGTGCTATGGCTGACAGTGATTTAGCACTGATGGAACTCCAGATCGATGGCTGTTGAATTGAACAAACTGAACTTTCCTTCACCTGCAGAAGGTGAGCAGACCTGAGAGGACAGAATACGAAACTTTATTGCCCTTAAAAGGGAATTTGTCTTGTACTTACGGTCTCGTGGCAACCCAAGACATGCATGACATCACCCGCCTGGAACTGCTGTGATTTTCTGTGATTTGGCATCACGGCTCACTGAGCTCTTCATTATAAAGGTCTATGAGCTGCTGTAGTTTTGAGATATAACTCAAAAGAATAGTCAAGTCCTATGCCATGACATTGTTTTTTAACTGCATCTACATTTATTTTAACATGTTTTTCAAGTAATTAATCATTTGCGTAGCAAAAAGGCACAATGAAAAACATTCGCACATGAAACTTTTTGACAAAAATATCAGAACCCTATAGTTCTGAGCTCTGTAAGCGTGTGATGAAGACCAACATGAGTCCAGCATATCTAAATGAATAATTCTGTGCTGCATTCTCAAAGCAGGGCGTGTCTGTCAGGTGTCAGCTGAAGGTGATCGTTAGTGCTGCTATCAGTGTAAAATTGGGGTATAATGACAGGGAGCATTATGGGAGATATTTGAGAGCACCAAAGGAACAGAATACCGAACTGCACTGGTCCATTTGAGGACAGGGTGACCATTACGAGTTTTTTTTTTTTTTTTTTAAGAGAAGGCTGTGGTCCATTTGAGGCTTTCCACTCCAGGCATCTTGTGTTGCGGAACGTGCCGGAAAAAAAACCCCACTTAAAGAAAGCGGCTCTTAGCGTCTCCTCAGGTGCACACTGCTCACAGAGGAAGAAAATCTGTGTAAATAATTGATTGGTCATGACAACTTAATTAACCAAGGGCTGGAATTAAATCAAATTCCAGAGTGGTGCATTTGGCTGCGAGAGACGGGTGGATGGTGGTGGCAAGAGCCGTAATCTCAACCCAAAATAAATTTTAAGTGTATAACGACGTACTGGTGCTGGCCGCTTACCACTGATTATAGGGTTGTAAAGTGGGGGTAGGGGAGTAGGGGGGGTGGGGGGGGGCAGAGGACGTCCTTAGATCTATCATGCGACAAAGGCCCTGATTTGCATAGAAATATAGGCTGCCTTAAGGCTCCCAGTTAGGGGCACCACCGGGGAGATGTGGAAGCGATTCTCATCCTCCCAGCGACCCTCTGTCAACCCTGCACTTTATCAGACTCGTGGAAAGAAGTGTAAGTGTAACATCGGACACAGTGACATGTTTGATAAATAAAACGCGATTAAGTTCATGGACCACCCCGCTCACCAGCCTTCTGGGGACTGCGGTAATGTTCTCAGTGCCTGTTTGCCTCTTCCTCTGGAGGGTGTCGGGTAGTCCCTCGCCCCCCTCATTTAAACTCCCTTCACATTTTATTCTCCTTTCCGGCACACAGCGCCGCGACACATTGCTTTTACTCTCCGAAGACCTTTGCCCTCAAACTCTGCGTGCAACTAAGCAGTAAATTATGTAAATGCCGATTACTGTGAATCTCTCTCTCTCTCTGTCTCTTTCTCTCACTCTCTCTCTGTTTCCTTACATTGTGTTTCCACTGTACCAGGGAAGGCCTGGCCACACATGGACCCCATTTCAATAATAAAGAGATAAAGAGGTGCTGGGGTTTGGTTGCTCTGCTGAAGGCGGTCTCGGGCCTATCTTCATGCGGTTTTCCTTCTGCTTAATCCTGATTCTCACTGAGAATCCCAATTTGTTTTGGTTAAGAAGCGCAGGACCTATTTTCATTCTGTTGTTATTCACAGTTACGCTCGTTCGAATTCCAGTGCAAATAACCTACGCAGATGCAAAAAATGCACGTGTTGACAATATTTAATAATGACAAGCCACTACATAAGCGTTCATAATCTTTGTGTCAGTCTTCGGAAGCGGACGCTTGGTTTATTATTTATTTATTTTTTATTTGGAGTGTGTTTCTAGACGTATTTTTCGGCTCTCATTTCCAATAAATCACAAAGCCTTGTGCCCTGGGTTAATGAATGCTTGTGACGGTTTGGATTAGTTCGTTTTTTTTTCATTTCTGCCTGACCCGCCCAATATAGCTGCAGCTCAAATGTGCGGCGACAAATAAATGTCATATTTCTCTGAGGGTTAAGAGTTGTCTCTCCCGGCTGGAATGGGAACCAATATTAACTTATATAGTCTGCAATTACCTTCCAAGTGCCTGGGATGCGTCAGTCATAATTTTTTTGCCTTTCGAGCTTTCTGAGCTAGCTGGTAAATGGAATGTGTAAACGATGGCGTTCTGACTGCATGGTGACAGGGTCCCTCAGTGTTCCGCCATCACCTGCTGCATGCCATGTGACAAAATGTCCACCAAACTGTACAAGCCATTTCCCCTGACAGTAAGGTATGTGTGCGTGAGAGAGTTCCTGAGGGCATGGTTCTGAATGTATTCATAATAGAAACATGTCAGGTACTGCATGTGTGTGGGTTGGGGTGTGTGCGTGTGTGTGTGTGTGTGTGTATGTGTGTGTGCATGTGCGTGTGGTTGTCACGCAGTGTGACACCCCTGGAAGGGAGATCCGGAAATTCGGGAGTTTTTCGCCATGTTTTCTCACATAGAGAGGGAGAGCACACACATACAGACATAAACACAAATAAACACAAATCTTCACTTTTTCCCCAGGTTCGGGGCGAAAAGTAATAAACTAAAATAACAAACTTAAACCAACCAAACCAGCCTTTCAGCTCGCCGCTTCACCTTCAGTTTTCAGCTCGTTCAGCCATGTTTGTTTCAGTTTGTTATTTCACGGGCACTACAACTTATACTCGATCTCTCTCGGCGTGCGCTCTCAGTTTGAACCCCGTACCGTGGAGAGGAGCACACCTTTAAGCACCTGGACTGATTAGTGAACACGACCCAGGTGCGTGTGCTCACTCCACGGGCTCCACGCGTGGCTGAAACTACTCCGACTACTCTCGGGATCGAATGCCACAGAGGTAAATGTAACAACCTACACAGTTATTTAGTGTCAATATTATAATTTTTAGTGTACTCTTTATTGTGGCACGGTTCATTAGTGACACTGTAATGTGTTCCCTTACAGATTATCCGGTTTGTAACATCCCTTTAGTAAGTACTTCTCTGAATGCCTTTTTTGGGTAATTCGGAGAGAAGTGAAAATAAAGAGAGGCAAATTTTATTCCCAGAAAATGCATATGTATCACGAGAATACCGTCAAACCTCTGTGGCACAAAGGTAGTTTAAAGAAACTAAATGGTATCATAATTTTGGGAACAACATACAAAATGAGAGCACAGCAATTTTCCACAGAGCCATTAAACAGTGAGACTCCGAATGCACGAATATCGATACGGCAGCAACTAATAATCAAACCACCTGCCTTTGTTGCCCCAGTTGTGTTGTGAGATGTTTGTCTGTTTCATCAGAGATAACCGTTGTTATGTTTTGATTCTCAGGGCTTAAAAAAACCTAACCATTACGTTATATTACCTTAAAAAGCCTCTTGTTCCTTTCTCAGTGCATTGTCATTGTTCGCATCCGCTTTTCACTGGATGAATGCATGCGTCGTGTTGTTTATTTACCGAGGGAACATTTCCTTTCAAGTGCACAAACCCCTCTAGCCCCACCCCCCACTCCGACACCACTATTCCCTGAATGAGGCTGCTGAAGTTCCCAGCGTCCTGTTGGGCTGCTTGCTGAAGCCCTCTGCCATTGTGAACACCCTGTGTCCCAATGTGGCCCCAAGGCTTTATCTCTGGGGCCTGCCAGGCAAGTTCTCTCACTGTGGGAAGCTTCATGGTGGGAGGGGGGAGAGACACAGCGCCTCTTCTATTTACAGTTTTTTATTGCGTAACAGCATGGTGTCCTGGTGCTGTTTTCTCCTAATGAAGTCTGCAGCTCTGGTTTGACGGGCTGTATCCGAACCTCTCTACGATTTTCCAGCCAGACATTCATTGCAAGATGAAGCTTAGGGACATGCTGAAGCTAATTCTGCTAACCTTTGAACTGTATAGTTGTAGTTAGGGGTGCAACGGATCACAAAACTCACGGTTCGGATCGTATCACGGTTTTGAGTCACGGATCGGATCATTTTTCGGATCAGCAAAAAAAAAAAAGGGAGACAAGTATATCTTTGCTTTCCATTTATTCTGTAAAACACTTAAAGCAAGGAACTTTTGCCCATGGTCTTAAATGAAAACAACATTCAAGATGTCCAATGTTTAAGTAAAATCTTAAAATATATAAAATATTCAATACTCAATTGTTAAATCAAAGTGCAATATGAGGCATGATACCTTCTTCCTTTAAACATGGTAGTGAATGAAAAAATAGCCTGTGTAAACGTTGACGTTAATATTATACTTTAGGTGAGTCTGGCTTGGTTAACATTAGCCATAGCCTTGGATCAAGACGGTCAGGCTTGTACCAACAAGGCTAGTTAGCCATATATATAACGTTATAATTAATAATTAGAACAGTGGTGTTAACATCACTAGCCTTGCCTTATCCATATGAATAACAAAATTAAATACCCCGGGCTCCATTACATATTGTTTGACGAGGCGAAGCACAGACTGGAAAGTAACATAGCGTTAAGGAGACGCTCCTTCTAACGCTATGGACCAGAGCGAAGTTGTAATCATAAAACTCCGTTTTTTTAAAAATAGTCATGCACACATTTTTACAGTGCATACGGCAGGCCTTGTTGACGGATTTGTAAGAGATTTCGTAGCTCTGGTTCCAAAAATGAACGAGTATTTAATGTGTTAAATCCGTGAAAATTACATTACAGTGGGTGAGCTGGCTCTCAAACTGTCTCCCCCTGCGAAGAGGGGCGGGGCTTAGCGATAGGTCCAATGCGCTTCAGAGTAAAACACAGCACGCATCTGTCTTTTCACTGCAACTCTGCATCGAGATTTAGGGAATTATTACTTTAAAAAGTACTAGCGGCAGTAAAACTGTAATTCACTATGATGGTTAAATTTTGCAATTAATCCGCGGTTCACATGCGTGCCGAACCGTGGGGGGCGATCCGTACGGATCACGGATCAACTACGATCCGTTACACCACTAGTTGTAGTCCAGGTGGAAGCAGTTTTGCTGAAAGGATGTTATCCTTGAGTGTGATGCAGCACTGAGAAACAAGGAATTGGCACATCTGAGGCTAACAAATTAATAATTTAACACTGCCTATTTTTGAGTGGCTTGTGCTTATGAGTGGCTTGTGCCTCTTGCAGGGCTGTAATCTGTGTTCTAACATCCCAGGTACTGCCTTATTTTACCAATCTTAGTGTCAAAAAGAGAGGTGCAATATTTATATATAATTTGTCTTTATGATCACAAATGAATCCTTTTTAGCTTGTTAAAACCTTGAGTTTCCATTAAATTGTATTGAATAATGAAAGTCAAGGGATGATTGCAAAAATTATATCACAAAATTTTCACTGACAGCTGTATCCAATTCAGACATGTTTTCATTATTATATCTACAGAACTTCCCATCACACACTAGGAAAGGCTATTGCCTTATTCTATATAAAGGCCTGGATTCAATCTAAATGTGTTATTAACTGTTTTTCCTTTCTTGCTACAATAGCTGTTTGATCAGTTAGTTTGGCTGATTGCAGGAGTTGAGGGAGAATGATGATTGAAATCAAACCGCAGTCTCTGTGCATCTTCCAGTGTAACCTCCCGCCTTTTTTTCCAAATTTGGAGAAGGTTAAAATAGAGAAAATAAGTGTTAAAATGTTGTTTCCGAATCATCGCTTGTATTCCCTTTGCACCATACCTCCAGAGTGTGTTGAAACACAAATCCAAACTGCAACCGCGTTTGATTCGGTATCAGTCTTCCGCTTTGTCTCTCAGAGGGTGAGCTGACGGCCCAGGTGTAAGACTCTGACGAGACTGTTTGCCATAAATAAACGTGATAGGCTTGTTTCCCCCCCCCACTTTTCTCTGGTTTTCTCCTCCGCTAAGTAATGGCGGCAGGCAGGGATGTGGCACCGACGGGTTGGGCTCCTGTCACTCAGATGAGAAGAGAGAACCAGTGGGCACTGAGAACGTTTGCTATATCCGTTTCTTCTCAAAACAACTGTGTGAAGACACCCATTCCCCCTCGGTTGCTGCTCCAGACATTTACGATCGAGTTACAAAGAAAGAAAGAAAGAAAGAAAGAAAGAAAGTACGTACGAATAACTTCAACAGTTGAAGTGACCAAAAGAATGAGGCCCAGCTTCAATCAAAGCGCACCATGCTCTTTTCTTAAAGTTGAGTAATGTATTTCAGATTTTTGTTATGCAATTTTTCATGCAGTGGCATTCCACGCATAGTCGTTTATCTATTTCTGAAGTGACCTAAAACTATTTTGTAAGCAGGCTTAAATTCATCACTTGAATTTCAGAGAAGAGTACATTACTGGTAATATTCAGTAGGGATCTCGCAGTCTTGGCAAGAAAGAGACTATTGGTGTACGTAGGCAAAACAGTACTCGGATACGTTTGTCTTTTTTCATGGCTGTTCTGAGGCTAGGGAGGAAGACAGATTACTTATTTGCTATTTTCTGGTAGGTTTTTTTTTCAACCCTGAATGGAATCGCCCACCTTTGTTGAAGATCACTGCGTGATGTGTTCAGATGCGGCTGTTTTTCAGCTTTGATTTGAAAATGCATCAATATCAACTTCATGTGTAAAGAAGTGTAAAGAAGTTGGCTATTGGCATTTGTAAAGTATAACCTTCCATGATAGATACATGTGGCTTTACATGGAAATTGTGGTGAGCATTAATGCTACATTTAATAGCATTCATTCAGCAGAAACTCTTATCCAGAGGATCTTGCAGTGTAGGAGATTCATAAGTGCATCCAACTGATTTATATGAGTAAAAGTGCCAGACCTGACTATCAACATGTGAAGACCGGCAGGTATTATGCATCCAGATGCATCATCACTGCCGCACTAATGCGAGTTAACTCTGGTAACCGAGAAGCAAATATTGATTATTATATATGTCTGTCCTGTTACGTATCCAAACCCGAATACCGTATTTGGAAATTCACAGAATAATGTGTTGTATGCAGATATATTTTTCTTTCCGTTGGTGACCAATGATATATGGAACATGTGATTAGTGGAAGAAGTGAGCAATAAATCAAATCAGATAATAAATAACTGATACAGATGCAAATATTGTTTCTGCACACCCTTCGTAGAGAGTGGCCCAGCATCCCAGTGCTGTGTTTAGGGAGAGGGCCGGACAGAAAGACAGGTTCATAAATTATACATGGCTTTGTGACTGGTATTTGGTGATTAGTATCCCCTATTGGTTCACAAACACTTCTAAGGAAACCTGATTTTCCGCAGGGACTGTGTCATGCCAGCCTTAATGGCCCATTAACACGTACAGACATCGAACCAAATAACGGAGCTTATGACCTCTTAGCATCCAAGGGCCCAATGAAATGCGTATGTCTAGGCCTATATCAAATCGGTCACAACACGCATATATTTAAATGCAGTGAGGACTGTTTTGAACTTTTTAACAACACATTTATTTTATTTGTTTATTTATTTATTTAGAACTTGACATCACGCTAGTTGTATTAGTTACCTGTACAGTACATCCATGCAGTGCTCAAGCAAGCTTTTTATTTTGGCAACGGAGATGTCGGTTGAACATGCAACAGTCCTGGTCGAATGGTGCTAAAAATAATCTATCTCAGCTTGTTATTAGCATATATCATATTAATCGTCATACAGCTACACCAGTCGTCCCCACGCCTGTTCCTGGTTTTCATTTTAATTGTAATTTGGCACACCTGATTGTACTAATTAGCAGCTCAATGAACTGTAATTGTTGAATGAGGTGTGCTTTGTTAGGGTTGGAGTGAAAACCTACAGGATGGTAGATCTCCAGGAACAGGGTTGGGGTACACTGAGCTACACTATGATGTGTGCTCACGCTACAGGACAGGCCGCTTGCTGTAATAGCCACTTATAGTCACCGTTTTCCACTGAGGGGGGCTTTTCGTTGGTACTGTTATTGGACACTTCATAATGAGCCTGTTGCTACCCAGAATGCGCTGGCCCCTGACCCAGCGATTGACACCCGACTGGAGAGCGTTCAAGCGCCTACATTTCTTTGCTGAGAAAATACAGCTGTCAGCACTTTTTTTACAGCATTCATTCAGGTCCTTTAAATGTTTGTCTGAAGAAATTAGGAATAGTTGGGTTTTTTTTTTTTTTCATTTGAAAGAGACTGCAGCTGCACTCGATTGTGATGAATCATTTTTGCTGAATCATTGGATTCTTTAGGTGTTTTTGTTCTTGTGGGATTGATGAGTGTTGCGAAGACAGTGATAAACCATGGCTTTTACCTTTCAGCGAAAATGATACACTTATCCTTTGATGGTGCCTCAGCTCTGCAATGTTAGCAAAGCTGCTTCAGGGCCAGAGACTGGAACAAAGACAAACTCAGCAGTGCACAGTGTGTGGACAGAACTGGGTCTCTCAAAGATCGGGCAGAAGAGTCCTTGTGTTTGCTTTACTCTGTCCTTGTGTTTACGTTCTTGACGTTTGCTGTCAGAAGCTGTTAATTGGTCAAGGGCTCACACAATCTTACTGATTCACTTCTTCTATTTTGTTTTAGTGAACCTCTGGCTATATCTTCCTGAGATCTGGCAGAAAAAAGCTTAAGTATTTAAATTATTTTTCATCTTGGATGACAAAAAAGAAATGTTGCAGTGAAAATACTTTCAAAAATAGTATGTATTTTATTTTTATTTAATATCCCTTGTAGTGTATGTTTCAGCATAGTAGAATATATTGATCTTGAGATTAAGACCAGAGACTCATGTCTGCTACAGGGGTCAAAAATGTATTGCTGCAGGAGGATATAGACAATTCACACTTTAAATTATCCATATAAAGGCTTTATATAGCATATATAAAGCTTTCATAAATGTGATGTAATGGCTATGTAATCATACATAAGCAAATGTCATGCTTCATAAAGGGTGACATAATACCTTCTTATGCAACATGTCATGCCAAATGCGTCACAGTTAGCCTAGCATCCTACATAAGCATGTTTTATGTCACCCTGTATAATGTTTAGCCATTAGCCAGGTGACATTGTTGGTTATGTTACATTTGGCATAACACTTTATGAAGCATGGCATTTTCTTATGTATGATTTATGAAGTCATTATGTCATGTTTATGAAGGCCTTATATATGCTATATAAAGCCTTTATATGGAGACTAAAGTGTGACTGAAAATGCATGTTGTCATTTTATTTAATTTACCTTATAATTAGTATGCATGTGGAAGAAAACGATTATTCTGTTTGGATACAGCTGATGACATACCAGCTACATTGTGTACCTCAACTATGCCTGGTTCCTGAAATCAGTTAAACCAACAGAATGATAAATATGCAAGAAATGCAGTCATCCTCCAGGTTCACTTAACGCTCTAGTTTCCTCGTCCTGTCATGTGTTCATCTGGGAATTATAGTCCTATGAGTCAATGTGGAAGCAGAAAACGGGGAGTAAAGTGTCTTTTGAGCAACCATCTGTCACTAAGTCTGAGTAATGATATGGTCTGTGTCAAAAATAGAAGATAATCACACGTAACTGCATTTCTGGCAGTTCCATGTTCTTTTAATGACTGGTTCAAAAATATGTTAAACGTGCCGAACGAGTCCGTGCCGTTCTCACTGATATCGAGGCAGGGCGCGCCAATGGGTTTTCCGGCATTTTCTTAGTGTTAACTTTTGACAGGGCCAGTGGATAAATTGGGTGTTTTATTCTTCGATTTAAGGTAAGGGAACAGTTGATACACTCTTAAGAGTATGGTGCATTTAAATTGACGTTAGTGAATATATCTACAATGCGTTTTGCCGTGCAGGCTAGAGTTAGCTAACAGTTAACGTTATGTTATGTTAATACATGTTGAATAATCATAAATTAGATTTAAATTTTGTCTTGATACAATTTTTAAGATTCTTAGGTAAAACACTGTCTCATGATGAAATGTTATTGATGCATAAGAAACAAACCAAAAAGGTTTCTATATACCACTGGAATAATAATAAGCACACAGAATCACTCTGCAATAAGTGAGAAAGAATGCCATAAGTTACTCAGCATTATTAAATGGCTGTCTCCATTCTGACTGATGAATCATGGTCCTACAGTCATTTATTTCTGTATGATGACCACTGAACTGTGCAACAGTATAACTGCTTTGCGTCGCGTATTTTGCAATGCTGACTGGTTGGCTGTACATTATACCTTACTCATTACATGTCAGGGTTCAGTCCAGCATAATGACCGGGTGGCTATACAGTACTGTAAGCTAACGTTAACTAAACTGCTGGCTGTTCACACTCGCTAACTAACGTTAGCTGGCTAGTGTTAGCCATCGGCTAACATTATCGTTAGTAAGCTATTGCTTGTTAGCCAGGTAGCTAACTGTTAGCTAACTCTAGCCTACACGGCACAAGAACATTAATCGGCTACTGTTCATATCGCGGATATATAGATTCAAATATCCGATCATGTAAATGATTGAGCTAATTAAATAATTGTTAACTGGTGGCAGCAAAAACCTGCATACACACCGGCCCGCAAGGCCTGGAGTTGCCCATCCCTGTCTTAGAGTGTATCAACTGTTCCCTTGCCTTAAATCAAAGAATAAAACACCCAAGTTGTCTCTTTCTTCTCTCTCTTTTTCCCAACTCCTCTTAGGTTGCCATGAACCTTCTTCTGCTGGGCAATCATCTCTTGACTGAACTTAAACTTGTCTTGAACTTGACTGCTCGTTGGCTGAAATGGCGACGATTAAATTTGTGATCGTCGATCATCGAATTTCCTAAGTCCCCGGTTGTAGTGTTTGGAAATTTGAATCTGAATTTGAAAAACTTAATTATTTACAATTGAACACAGAAATTCTAGCTATGGAATACAATAGCAATTTAATATAATTCAACTACTAAACTTCACTTACAATTTCAAATTGAGGCATAAAAATTCTGATTTTCAAAATTCTGATTCAGATTGTAGTGGCACATTTCTCATTCCATACCTTGCTCTCTGTTTTATATCGGTATACAGGATTGTGGAGATTGTTGAGATTTCCACGCTATTCAGATTGTAGTATTTTTATGAGGGTCTTAAACCTGAACTAAGCATCTGATCTTTTGTGTGGGTCTACTGGCTGCGATTTTACTTGTTTTTGGCTGTGGAGGTGGCTGGTGGAGGCCCAGTGAACCCACGTGACCGCAACCAGAAATATTGTGCAATCTCAAATTTGTAATAGCATGACTGAATCCTCTGGTGAATGCACCAGGGCGGTGTGCGTGCTTGCGTACGTGCATGTGTGTGTGTGTGCGTGTGCGCGCGCGTGTGTGCGCATATCTGTATGTTGTCTCGCACCTACCAATCTTGCACTCTGGATGCTGGTTGAATAGATGGCAGCCCGTTAAAGCGATGCAGGATCTTTGTGATTGATGAGCGGCTCAGCAGCTATGGAGGTTGATGGATAAGGTGTGCTGCTCTCCGCTGAAAGTGCGCAAGGACGTCAGCACATTACCTCGCGCAGAGCGGGGAGTATCAAATTGTGCCGGACGGTTTTATGCACAATCTGATATCCTTAATGCTAAGTGTCTCCATCTGAATCAAGCGTCCTGATCATTAGATCCTCAGCCTTGATGGAGTGGATATAAAACTCTCTCCTGTCAAGCAGAATCGACAACTTAGTTTTTTTTAACCGTAACCGTGGGTGACAGTTGCGTAATGATCTCGATGTTTGGAAGAACTGGGAACACGTGGATCTGTGTGTCCAGACATGTTTTCTGTGCCGCAATTTATGAAGAAAACGTTGTGCCTCAGTCACAAATGGCGCACGATGTGCAGATGATGTAGAGGAACTGAATGTGACCGTTCCTGCCCAGTAATTAGCATGTGCGCATTTCCCATCACAGCGCTGCCACAAACGGCCCCAGAGTCTGTCACTGAAATTAATGATTGGATGTGTAAATACCACATATGAGTTTTCTTTATTCATATAATAATTCATTTCAGAGAAAAAAAGGATTCCTGAGAAGCTCTAAGAGGTATTATGTCAGTGACTGAATGATTTTCGCCGACTGCTGATACTGATATACCTTGCATTTACCATCTTTGAAGGTAGATGATGAATTATTTATTAGAAAAGTGTAATAGTAATTTGACTGTGACGTACTTCCCAGTGTGATAGCCCCTAGTGATGACCGACTATGAGGAACAGTAGGACTTTTGGATGCCCTGCCGAAAGGTCAACAACTGAGATGATCTCCCTATGAGAGCTTGTTGCATTGCCCAAGAAACTACAGCAAGTCAAAAGTGCTGTAAATATCACAGTATACATCCCAGGCTGTACATCACAGACTATACATCCCAGGCTGTACATCACAGACTATACATCACAGACTATACATCACAGACTATACATCACAGACTATACATCACAGACTATACATCCCAGGCTGTACATCACAGACTATACATCACAGACTATACATCCCAGGCTGTACATCACAGACTATACATCCCAGGCTGTACATCGCAGACTATACATCCCAGGCTGTTAGGGGTGGGACGATTCAACCCCATCACGATTCGATTCGTTTCCGATTCTTTAGGCAAAGGTTCGATGCATCATAATATCTTACGTTTGACCACGATTCGATTCGATTCGATTCGGTTCGATTAATTTAGATACTTTAAATAGGTATGCTAATGTGATTTGATACCGATACATTCAGCAGTAATTAAATATTCAATTAGAACCTTACACCAAGTTCACAGCATTATGTTTATTGTTAAGGCATGCCATACATTTTGCAGCTGTCTGCAGCAAATAATGCAGCAATAAACATGACTAACAGTGTATTTTCTAAAGTTGCCCTATTTAGGTTATTGTTTTTCAAACAGTGTCAGACATGGTACTCTAATACATTTCCTTTATTTACAAAATGAAAATGGCTAAATGTATAACAATTACTAAACTGGGCCAAGAAAAATGAAATAGCCTATAGGTTAGTGTCATGCATAGTACTTTCCTAAATCTTAGTACGATCTAGAACTTCGGTGGAGCAAGATGCCCATCCATCCGTAGTTAAAGCTACTCTCGTAGCGTTTTGCAAGGACAGTCGAACAGTTTTCTTCACCTCTTCATACAGAGCAGGTATACATTTTTCACTCAAATATTTTCTGCATGGTATGGTGTATCTAGGTTCCACGACATTCATTTTGTGAATCGGACAGTTAACGTAGTAATAATTAATTGAACGTAAGACATTGGAAATAGTCTTACTATTTTAGTTTTTTGTCTCTAACGTCTACTTGATTTTGAATAGAAAATGGTTTAAATTTAAATATCAGAAAGCACTTTACAATTAACTGTCTGGACACGGTATGTGTATAAAAACGAATAAAAACAATTATACAAAAAAATAGAACTGTTTGGCCATTGCTCCAGGAAACTCATCAATGACTCCCGAGTTTAGCTTGCTTACCAGCTTGCTAACGCGCTTGCTGTCCTTCACGTCAATTGTGTATCGTCGGCTCAAATGGTTTATCATGTTTGTGGTGTTGCCTGTGTATCTGATTTCTACTTGGCAGATCTTGCATATTGCAGCGGTTTTGTCAAGTACACCCTCCTTCTTTCTAAACCCGAAATGCTTCCATACCACTGATTTTCTGTTCGGAACATCGCAAATTCGGAGTTTATGTCTCTTTTGTCGCACTCAGCGAGCACGCAGCTAGCCATTTCGCTCAGATCTGTCCGTCTCATAGTCGCTACTTTCAACTCACGCTTACGTTGGGGTTGGAGCAGAAACATGGATTGAAGCTGGTCAAAAGAGTTTTAAAAGTAATCGTGTCTCAGAAATATATATTTTAAATAATTTTTGAATAAATGAATACGTGTACATTAATTTAAAATGCGATATTAATCGATGCTTATCGATTCGAATCTTGCAGATCGATGCAGTTGTATTTACACATTCGGATCGATGCATCGCGATGCACCGGTGCATTGTCCCACCCCTACAGGCTGTACATCGCAGACTATACATCCCAGGCTGTACATCACAGACTATACATCCCAGGCTGTACATCACAGACTATACATCCCAGGCTGTACATCGCAGACTATACATCCCAGGCTGTACATCGCAGACTATACATCCCAGGCTGTACATCGCAGACTATACATCCCAGGCTGCACATCGCAGACTATACATCCCAGGCTGTACATCACAGACTATACATCCCAGGCTGTACATCACAGACTATACATCCCAGGCTGTACATCACAGACTATACATCCCAGGCTGTACATCACAGACTACATCCCAGGCTGCACATCGCAGACTATACATCCCAGGCTGTACATCACAGACTATACATCCCAGGCTGTACATCACAGACTATACATCACAGACTATACATCACAGACTTTACATCACAGACTATACATCCCAGGCTGTACATCACAGACTATACATCCCAGGCTGTACATCACAGACTATACATCCCAGGCTGTACATCACAGACTATACATCCCAGGCTGTACATCACAGACTATACATCCCAGGCTGCACATCGCAGACTATACATCCCAGGCTGTACATCACAGACTATACATCCCAGGCTGTACATCACAGACTATACATCCCAGGCTGCACATCGCAGACTATACATCCCTGGCTGTACATCACAGACTATACATCCCAGGCTGTACATCACAGACTATACATCCCAGGCTGTACATCACAGACTATACATCCCAGGCTGTACATCACAGACTATACATCCCAGGCTGTACATCGCAGACTATACATCCCAGGCTGTACATCGCAGACTATACATCCCAGGCTGTACATCGCAGACTATACATCCCAGGCTGCACATCGCAGACTATACATCCCAGGCTGTACATCGCAGACTATACATCCCAGGCTGTACATCGCAGACTATACATCCCAGGCTGTACATCGCAGACTATACATCCCAGGCTGTACATCACAGACTATACATCCCAGGCTGTACATCGCAGACTATACATCCCAGGCTGTACATCGCAGACTATACATCCCAGGCTGCACATCGCAGACTATACATCCCAGGCTGTACATCACAGACTATACATCCCAGGCTGTACATCGCAGACTATACATCCCAGGCTGTACATCGCAGACTATACATCCCAGGCTGTACATCGCAGACTATACATCCCAGGCTGTACATCGCAGACTATACATCCCAGGCTGTACATCGCAGACTATACATCCCAGGCTGCACATCACAGACTATATATCCCAGGCTGTACATCACAGACTATACATCCCAGGCTGTACATCACAGACTATACATCCCAGGCTGTACATCACAGACTATACATCCCAGGCTGTACATCACAGACTATACATCCCAGGCTGTACATCACAGACTATACATCCCAGGCTGTACATCACAGACTATACATCCCAGGCTGTACATCACAGACTATACATCCAAGGCTGTACATCACAGACTATATATCCCAGACTGTACATCACAGACTATATATCCCAGGCTGTACATCACAGACTATATATCCCAGGCTGTACATCACAGACTATACATCCCAGGCTGTACATCACAGACTATACATCCCAGGCTGTACATCACAGACTATGCATCCCAGACTGTACATCACAGACTATATATCCCAGGCTGTACATCACAGACTATACATCCCAGGCTGTACATCGCAGACTATACATCCCAGACTGTACATCGCAGACTATACATCCCAGGCTGTACATCACAGACTATACATCCCAGACTGTACATCACAGACTATACATCCAAGGCTGTACATCACAGACTATACATCCCAGGCTGTACATCACAGACTATACATCCCAGACTGTACATCACTGACATGGAACTTTGTGTTGCTGGGCAACATACAAGCTAATTGGCAAAGTTCTGTGGCTGATAACCGGTAGAATTAACAGTTTAAACAAGCTTGGCTGGTTATTCTATAGCAGGTTTGAGTACCTTCAGTTCTTTATCTAAACGAGTATCATGCCCTTCTGTAGTTTTCTCTGAATAAGAGCGTCTGCTAAATGTGCAGTAAATGCAATGGATCTGCAGAAACAGAAGATTCTCACACGCATTCTGCCCCCTGATTCTGGTGGACGATAGCTGCTTTCAAGTTATAATTATCTTGTGCTAAATCATGTGATTTTCCATGGTCCAGTCATACACAAATGTGAGAGAACACCATTTTGGTTCAAGGGCTGTTGAGAGCAACTTAACTGCTTATCTTTTGACTTCGCCGTACATAAAACAAGCAATTCATCCAAATGAATTAACGCTTTGAATTGCAGATTAACAGCCCATTCATGTTAAATGTTTTTACACATGAAGGCGTTCGCCAGCAGTATAACTGCAGTTTAAAAGAGAGGAGAAACTTTTTTTTTTTTTAATCAAATGAAATTTGTCAGCATTAAAACGTTGCATGGCAACAGTGTTTGATTGTGGAACACAACACCATTTAGCGAGACTGCTACAGATACAGTGGTGCTTTTGAGACCATTCCCACCAGAAGTGACGTCTGCTGTTCAAGTGCATGGTCTGTGGCCGATCATTTGCAGGTGACATTTTGAAGGATCCCTTTAACTTAGCGGGTGAGGCCAGGACAGGTGCTGCGCTTCAGACATGCCAATAGGCAGAGCCAAGCAGCTGAGGGCCCTTCCAGAACAGCCCGTGGGTGCAGCCTGAGCCTCAGGTATCGCTGGCCAAAGCAGGCTGAACACAAATGTTTGTGGAAGAAAAGGCAGCGCGGGGAGAATTTGAAGCGCACGAAAGCGTTGAGATGTTGTTAGTGATGGGCGTGGTGGGGCTCTCTGCAGCTCTGTAATGAACAGCTCGTGGAGTCTGACACTCTGCCACTAATGTGGCCATTGCTGGGAGACAGAGGCCTCATAATTAACCTGCCTGGAGAGCAGGAACAGGCCAGCTGCCTGGTGGGAAATGGCTGGCGAACACTGATTGCTCCTGCCACCTGCCCCTCACACATGCTGATGGACACACACACACACACACACACACATAATATAAAGGTAAGCAATGGCTTCACCACTGTACATATTTTACATGTAAATACGTACAATAAATAAATAGTAAAATAAATATCGCATCACGGTATTGCAAATGGAAGCTCACATTCATGCTTGTACTCCTCTGTTTTTTTTCTTCAGCTGGTTGTTGTTTTGTATTTGTGTTTTTTCAGTGTGAGAATTGTGTGGAAAACAGAGGAGGGGCATTTCTCAAAGTTCTGCACACACACATGTACGCACATACAACACGTACACACACGCTCGTCTGTACTTAATATGTAGGACGTCACTTTGATTTGCAGTTTTTTTGTGGCATTTGTGAGGGTCATATGCTAAAGTTAGCATATAAAGCCTAATAAAGTGCAGGAATCTTTACCATACACTTTATTTAGGTCTATAGCATTTATCTGCAGCTTTCCTGAATTTGGCTGTGGTAGAATGTAATAACAAACAAGTTTGCAAGCAAAATTGGGAGAAGTGAATAAGCCTGTGCTTTCTATTCTTCTTTACAATAATGCAAAATGCAAGTAGTTTAGTACCCTTTTCATTTTCTCATAGTCTAGATCAAGCTAGGTTGACGTTGTTGTCCCGATGCAATGAATAGTATAGAATATGTTTGTTGGATAAATCTTTGTAGGCTAGAGAGCTAGGTATGAAGACTACTACAGATTCCTGACCTTGGGCTACGAGCTAGCTGTAGCAGGTTCGATTCTGACGTTAGACTGCAGTTGCTTAATTAGGCCATAATGAATAAAAACACATTAATGACAAACTGCAAGAACAATCGAAAATGCAAACGTCTAAAAGGTAACGTTAGGCTACGCTGAGCAGCGCAGATGGCTGTGAAGATCCTCACTTTTACACTATAGCCAAGATTTTAATTGTGATGCTCGGAAGTAATGTATAAAACATGTATTTGTTGTTTGGGATTCATTATAACACATTCATAATGGGAGACAAGTATCAGAGGGGGGGAAATAATTATATCCCAGTCTGGGATGAAAATTGGTGAAGCGGAGGAGGGGACAACGTGATCAGTGGCAGGGAACACCCCCCCCCCCCCCCCTTACCTCATTAATTCACACACTGTTTTTCTTTCATTTCCAGTCAGTCACTCTTGCAGTAAAACATCATATATGAAGCCATAGAATGCCATTGTGTCACAGGTGGTTTTCTTGCGCATTCTGCACATAAGCCAATACTAGTAGGGAAAGAGTCCAAAGGCTAAATATCACAGACTCTCCCAGCTAAGAAAGCGATTCTCTCTTAAATTCATGGTGCTGTACCATCTTTATAAAGTGCTAAGGGGAACACAGCCTATTCCCCACAGAACCTGGTGGCCCAGGGGTATTTGTTTTAGCACAAAAAGGCCCCTACTCGCCAACCCCTGGTGACCTGGTGAGCCAGGACAGCATGTTCTCTGGCAGGTTGCGGCTCTATTACCGCAGCAGATGTGTCAGTGCAGACGAGGCCCACGCACATTTACATTTCTCGAAGTCTGTGCGGGGAGAAGCAAGCAAGCATACCAGAGACGTAGGTGGCGGAGAAGTGCCTGTTTAGCTCCCTTTCTCCCAGTCCAAGGGAAATAAACAGGTTTAGAACGAGCTGTGCACACTTCTCCTTTTCTGAAGGCAACAGATGTAATGACAATAAAGGGAGAGAGGGCGACGTGATGCACAAAACGTCTTTTCCCATTTCGCTGAGAGAGAGGCTCATTTAAACATAGCGTTAGCCTAACCGCACGCAGGTGATTGTGTTTTCACAACTCTATACAAGTCCTGCAGTCAAGGTTTTTTTTGTTTGTTGTCTTTTTAAAGGCTTTGTTTCCTTCATGCTCTACCAATCTACCTTGAACATCCCAGCAGCTGGGCGAAATAAAGCACCAAAACAAAGACGTGTATAAAATATAAATAAGTCTCACACGCCGCCACAGCGGATTCCCTCCAAATGCTGCAGTTTATGAAATGAGTGATGTGCGAATCCACTCGGCAGGCTTGATCAGGACTAGCAGGCTCTGAGAACATGTCCCTTTAGTCTTACACCCTCCCCAAACCGGACCCGAGCGAGCGTCTGCATCAGTCTGGGTTGGGTCAAAAAAATTGTTTACCTACACGAGACACGTACAAAAGAACCAATCGTTAACATCGGGGGCGGGTCTTTTTTCCCCCCAGTCAATTGGCGAAGGTGGGACTTGCACAAGGAGGTCTGGAGCGTCGCGTCTCAAATAGGAACAGGGTGAGCAGCAATGCAGGATGAAGCGTAACGTGACGTGACGCACGTGGCTGGTGTAGGTTTCGCGTCCGGTTTGGGGAGGGTGTTAGAGCAGTGATTCTCAATGTGGGCCTCATGTCCCAATGTCAACGTGGTTTGTTTACCACAGTGAAGACAAGTGAGTAGTTACTGTTACTGTGGAGATTAACATAAACAAATAAATATAATACTATGTGTATTTAGTATACCATATCTGTATTTGTGCAAGTGTGTATGTGTGTGTGTGTGTGTGTGTGTGTGTTTATGTGTGTGTAATTTGGGCTGTGCCAATATGCAAATGGTCTTAGAGGCAGACTGAGGTGGTGAGAGCCATGTTCTGTAGGCCTGTGCACTTACATGTCAAATGTTTGAAAAGCAAATGCATATAGAGCCATATCCACAACTCCTGCTGCTGCCTTACCTTCATACAGAAGCTCAGATGGCCCCCAGGCCACGCCCACGGCTCTCTAATTGGCTGTCAGGTTAAGGGGTCATCCCGATTGGTTCCATGTGAAATCGCAGGGAAA
This sequence comes from Ilyophis sp. 1 JC-2022, assembly GCA_022702515.1. Classification (NCBI taxonomy): domain Eukaryota; kingdom Metazoa; phylum Chordata; class Actinopteri; order Anguilliformes; family Synaphobranchidae; genus Ilyophis; species Ilyophis sp. 1 JC-2022. Next base: position 95,717,394 of record CM040402.1, on the reverse strand, counting down.
TGGATAACGTGCATTGACAACCATCTCGGATGGAAAAACGAGCGGAATTGCCATGCCAACAGTCACCATCAGCTCTCTGTTCTTGCTTATTTAAATAAATAAATTACATGAATTATGTTCAAACTGAAAATGCAGTCCTGTTTCATTAATATCTTTGTCCAGGCTTTGAGGATTCATGTTAATGACCAAGAGTTAGATTGCCCCCCCCCCCCCAATAAATTACTATATTTATTAGGCCGACATTTGCAACAAATTATTAGTTTCAAAATGCAGTATGTTTTTTTTTTTGTTACATGACTGTATGGTGTACTAAAGCAAATGGGTTTCGCAGGGATGTATATGGGTTTTCAGTTTATTTTTGTAGCATATTTGTGTTCTGAACAAAGTACACAAATGTCTGAACACAGAAACGGTTCATCTTGCAGCTTGACATGGCGAAGAATGTAGGACAGCAGCTCCCTAAAACTCACTGATTTCAAAGGTTTAGCATTTATTTGCCAACATGTTTGGAGAAGCGCGAGCAAATTCCTGGGATTTGATGATCTGGTCTTTGTGAGTGTACTCTCTGAGGGAGTTAATCTCTCTCTCTCTCTCTCTCTCTCTCTCTCTCTCTCTCTCTCTCTCTCTTTCATTATGACAGTTGATTGAGCCGTGCCTCATTTAATGAGAGTGCTCATGTCTTTTTTTTTCTTTTTTTTTTCTGTTTTTTCCGGATACAGACGACACGTTCCAGAACCACTCCCACCTGCGGACGCCCCCCCTGCCACTGCCCCATTCCCACTCCCCCAGCCAGCACCACGGGACCTCCATCAACTCCCTGAACCGGGGCGCCTACACGCCCAACAGCGACCCCAGCCCCGTGCCCACGGACAGCTCCCTGCCCCTCGAGGGCCCCGGTGGTGCCCAGGACTGCGGGAGCGCCCAGGACAACTGGCTCCTCAACAGTAACATTCCTCTTGAGACTAGGTACACTCCCCAACTGCAGAACTGACCACACATGACCTATGACCTCACACATAGTGGTCACATTTAAGCCAACTGACAGATTGATCAGGCAATACTGATTTATCCTGCAAGCCTACTGCCAGATTAATCAGGAAATACTGATTCACGATATTCAAGCCTACTGCCAGATTAATCAGGGACTACTGTTTTCTCATATTCAGGCCTACTGACGGAGATAAATTGGTCAGGACTGATTTATCAACCAGAGGCAGTGGGACAGAGGGTTCACATCAATAACTTTTTCAAATCCATGACCGCTGAGAGCTGGGGAGAATGTTCAGCAATAAAGCCAAATCTTACTGGCCTCAGATGCATTTAGGTTCTGAATCAATATTTTATTTTTATTATTGAGACAAAGTGCTAAAAAAAAATGCCCATAAATCTGTCTGTGTTAAGCATCGTTTGAGAGTGCATGTGTATGGCATACAAAGATCATTTCAATATTCTTTCTTGCCCAGTCTTGAAAGTGTGTTAAAATCAGACCTAGGTCAAATATGTATTTGAAATACTTTAAGTCTTTAGATGGCCAGTAGAATTTGTCTGGGTCCTCTGCAGGTCCAGCATATTACTTTCCAGAATGTTTGCCTGGATGCATAATTTCTTTCTGAATACAGGCAGAAATAGATGTTCCTTTTTAAAGTGAAAGTAAACTTCAAGAATTATATTGGTGTCTCAAGGGTTAAAGTATTTCAAACACTAATGTTTAACTGAAGGTATTCAATAATTCATGCATTTGACTGGTTGAAATGGCTGTGTTTCCCTGATCAAGAGCCCTTTAGATTTTTTTAGTTAATTCAGAGCTGGGTGACAATCGCAGTACCCCGGGCTCCGCTCCGACACCGGCCAACATGCTTTTTGAACATGACTCTGAAAGACGGGAGGAAAAGTGTTTTTTGGTTTTTTTTGTCCAGTTTGGCCGCCGGGCAGGTTGGTCATTTTTTTATCAGGTGTTTAATCACAATCACATCCGCTGCGAGATGGCTTTGGAGCCAGAACTCTCCGGAAACTCACCGGAGGCCACGCTGTTCTCCGCTGTGGGCCCTCAGGCCTCGTTTATGCTCTGTCCGTTGCTGCTTTCGGCCAAACTATCGGCGCTAAGTGCTAAGGCTCTGTGTAGAGGAGGCCGACTGTTTCTTTGGTTGCCCTTCACTGCTCCATGCTGGGAAATTGGCGCTTTCAAATGATGAATGAAATTAACCAACTGTTCCACTGTTTAGATTATGCCCTTCTATTTTTATTCCCTTTTTGTGCCCACCACCACCACCACCCTCATGGCAGGGGTCAACTGTATTTAAATTCAAATTTAAAATGTTTTAATTTTACACCCTTCTAAAGCAGTGAAAGAGTGAGCCTTTGAACCCAAAGCCCTCAGCCCTCCAGCCCCTGCTTCCACAATATGGAAAGCCCAGTGCAAACTTTATTTGAGATTATCGGAATATTCGCCAACATTCAGATCAGCCCACCAACTTTGCGGTCGTTGGGTGGCACCCTTTGAACATTATCGATGGAGGAAGCGTGCCAAGGTTCTTCTTCAGGGGGGAGCTGTGGGATTCTAACATCTTTGCACACGCTCGCAGCCAAATTTTAGCCTCTTAACAGACCCAAATTGGCAAGAGAATTAGTGAGCTAATTTAGCGGACGATTACGCCGGCTACAGCACGCCAGCCTGTTCCTCCTGTAAAAGTAGCCAGCTATGCGAGATGGTCCACTTAACAGGAAAATGAACACCACTGCTAGTTTGTGAAAGGACTTATTGGATTAATGAATGATTACATGTGTATTATTTGTAGTTAATCTGGCAAAGGTATTCCCGTAGGGACCATAAATGGATGCTCTGAAAGGGGGTGGGGTAGTGGGGGGTCTCCAGCAGAATCTCCAGCAGAATTTGTTGAGGCGACATGAATTAACCGCCCTCCCCAAAGTACCATAAATTATTAGAACGATGCTGATAAAATTGGGACCATTAGCAATATCCACAAGGGCCCTGCGATGTCTTCTGTCGCTTCAACTTAGTTAATGGCTTTATAATTGCTCTTCTCCCACTTTTTGTCAAAAAGAAGAGTGGGGTCCTGATAAATTTCCAGCTGTTTGGTCTGAACCAAACCTCCCCCTGTGGAGAGTGGCCCGGAACCGCGTTCAGTTCTCTTTGTCTTCCTCCGCTGCCACGAGCCCCTGCCAGAATTCTTTCATTCATTAAAAGTTTTATCCAGCCCTCCTCAAACAGTAGCCTTGTAGCACATTAAGCAGGCCTTCGCCAGTGGGCTGCAAAGGAGAAAAAGAACAACAAAGCTTTTCTCCCGTCCAATGGAACATGTTCAGTCTGCACGTTGCATGTTGACAGTTCATGTTTCCCCCATTTCATTCTCTCAGCCCTCCTTTATGGAACAAAACATTGGCATTACTGAAACGCCAGGACACTTTAACGACACTTAAAACGTACGGGATGGGTTTTCCTCAAAGAAACGTCCCTAATCTTGCCACTTACGTTCCATCAAATCCAAACATTGTGAAACCGCTCACGGCCATTTTTACGAACCGCAGCTGGAACCTGTCCAATCTTAACCTGACCTAAGTATGCAATGTATTTTCAAGACAATTTTTCATCCATCAACTGTGTGATAACGATTATCCTTTTAAAAACAAACTATATATATATACAGGTGCAGCTCAAAAAATTAGAATATCGTGAAAATATATTTTTTGTCACTCATTTCAGAAAGTGAAACTCATATATTATATAGATTCATTACACATAGAGTGAAATATTTCAAGCCTTTATTTCTTGTAATTTTGATGATTATGGCTTACAGCTAATGAAACCCAAAATTCAGTGTCTCAGAAAATTTGAATATTTTGCTTTAACATATTTTTAAAGTATCATATTTAATATTTGGTTGCATATCCTTAGCATGCTGTTACTTCCTGAAGTCTGTGACCAATCAACATCAAAAGACTCGATATCTTATTTTCAGGTACTGTTACAAGCGATACTATAACCTCTCTGCATTTGAACTGATCTCTATGGGAATTGGGGGGTGAGACTAGATTCAGCTGTAAATTACACTGGTACAGTATGGAACACATGGCTGGCTAAATGGCTGTAAGTCATCAAGGGTCTGAGCTATCGAACGAGCCCCAAACCATCACTCTGTTGCCAGATATGGAGTAGATGTGGATGGAGCACTGCAAGGGTTATTTCTCCTGACTCATTTTCCTATAGAACTCTATGGGGAAAAAAGTCAGGAGAAACAACCCTTAAAGGGATCCATCCACATCTACTCCGTATCTGGCCGCAGAGTGATGGTTTGGGGCTCGTTTGATACCTTAGACCCTTGATTTACAGCTGAATCTAGTCTTACCCCCCAATTCTCATAGAGATCAGTTCAAATGCAGAGAGGCTATAGTATCGCTTGTAACAGTACCTGAAAAGAGTCTTTTGATGTTGATTGGTCACAGACTTCAGGAAGTAACAGCATGCAAAGGATATGCGACCATATATTAAATATGATACTTAAAAAATATGTTAAAGCAAAATATTCTAATTTTCTGAGACACTGAATTTTGGGTTTCATTACCTGTAAGCCATAATCATCAAAATTACAAGAAATAAAGGCTTGAAATATTTCACTCTATGTGTAATGAATCTATATAATATATGAGTTTCACTTTCTGAAATGAGTGACAAAAAATATTGAACTTTTTCACGATCTAAAATTCTTTTGAGCTGCACCTGTATATATGTTGTTTGTTTCTAACAAGGCCACACATTAGACCTCTCTTATACGCACACTGTGGTTTTTGCACTGTATTTGAATCTACATGAACCTGCCGGAGGGGAGGGGTATTGAATGTGATGCACTGTTTTCTTTTAATCATGACCATAAAGGAGCCAGAATACTCTGTTGTTTATCAGAGAAGAGCAAGATGCTTTCAGGGAGGGGCAGGGATCGTACAACACAAGGTAAAGGGGACCTCCCCGTAAAGCTCCGTCTGGTTTCTCTGAACGCGGAGCAGGGACGGTAGATGTTAAGTGTCTCACTAACACCTCAACGGTAGTCTAGTTCCATAAGGGCTTGATTATTATCAATTTTTTTTTATGTTTTCTTTTTTGTGGTTTTACAGTTGTCGTGGTCCCTTTTTTTTTCTTTTTTCTTTTTTTACCGTCTCGCTTTTGCCGTCGCTGCTGTTTTGGTTTGGTGAGCGTTTATTTTCTGTGCTTGCCGTCCGTGCGCCTGTGTGTCGCTTATGTGCATGTCTCACCCTAGCTTCACTCATTTCTCCATCTGTGTGTAGACGCATAGCAAAGCAGACATTCCTAGAGCCTTTACAGGACAACTGTATTGAGATGGACATTCTGGCGTCCGAACGCCGCGACACTTCGTACAGTGACGGGTATGTTACCAGCTGACTGTCCGGCTGCCATGATTATTAGGATTATATCTGCTTTGCCATGAAGTATGTAGTGTGCATTTTTCTGCGGTGCCTCTCCGAATTTTTTTTAAGTCAAAGGTAGAGCACTAAATACTAAATGTATTTCTATCTTCACTTGTGTTTTTTTGTATTTAGCTCAAAGATAACTGTCACATTAGATGGTTAGTTAGTACACAGATTGTATTGTACAGGTTCTTTTCTCTGTAAATATCTCTTTCCTATGCTGAGAATGATTTGTATAATTTAGTATAGACACTGGGATCGGTGAAAAATTTCTCTCTGCACAGCTCCTTCACAAAATTTTGAGATGCAGATCCCTAAGAAATCATGCTGGATATTTTATTATGAAATAATGTTAGTTAATATATACAGTATCCAAATCTAAAATTGTGGAGTACAGAGCCAAATCAAGAAAATAATGTCTTTGTCCCAAACATTATCTAACATTATTTCACAACAAAATATCTAACTGCATATTGTTTGTATTATGCCTGGAAACTTCTGTTATAATATGCACAAATTACTCAATTATTTTCCTGGTAAACAAGTGTGAAAATATGCACAAATTACTCAATTATTTTGCTGGCAAACAAGAGTGTATAAAAAAGGCTCTCTGCGGCCACAGTGGTAGCTGAATACTGATTCGGTTCAGTTTATATTGCACAAACGTCAGTTTCTTTGAGTGTTCTCTGAATCTCAACGAAAGCATGAACATGCAGGTTAGCGATGGTGAATGTCTGAGCAGTACATGGACCTGCTGCCATCTTGGCTATTGCTCATAGGCTGATGAGAGGATGGATGCCAGATTGCAATGGGAACTTCGGGTGACGGCGTTATGCTTTTACAGGCACTTCCTGTTCAAGCCTGGCGGGACCTCCCCATTGTACTGCTCGACGTCTCCGGGGTACCCGCTCACCTCCAGCACGGTGTACTCCCCGCCACCACGCCCCCTTCCTAGGAGCACCTTCTCCCGCCCCACCTTCAGTCTGAAAAAGCCCTACAAGCACTGCAACTGGAAATGTGCGGCTCTGAGCGCCATCCTCCTGTCTGTCACGCTGGTGTTCCTGCTGGCCTACTTCATTGGTGAGTGTCTTTAGTGTCTGGCTCTGAGCAGGGCTGGGTTCCAGTGTGTACACACACCCGCACACACACACACAGTCACATGCGCATAAACGCATACACGCGCACACACACACACACACACACACATGCATAAATACATGTGCATGAACACATACACACACACGCACACATGTGCATAAATGCATACACACACACACACACACACACACACATAAACAGGCACCCACACAAACGCACTCAACCAAGGTAAACTAGATTCAGAGAGTCTGTAACTGGCCTGAGAGGAAGAGAAAGAGCCTAGCTACTCCAGGCAGAGCGATGCCTTAATATAGCATATAAATGGTTTTTAGAGGTAGATTTTTACCTTACCCGGGTGCTGAAATAAAGTCCAGATTGTATGTAGCCGGAAAGGAAGCATGGAGTCGCATATTTTGAATGAATTCTTCGACATGAAGGTGGCAGACCGTGTTGCCTTCATCAGAGAGATAAATAGTTTCATCCTCTCAGACAACAATAAATATGAATTACAGCAAGAGTCTGATAAAACTGTGATTTCTTTAACAGCCAAAGTGAAACGACTCAAGTTCCAGAAAATAATGATTGCATTGCAGTTAGAAATGACAAATGCCTGCTGAAATGTACGTATGTATTTGTTTCTTAAACGTGTGATATTAACATCACAGGAAACGCCACTAACGGATTAAAAACCAAAATTAGAATCTGCTCTAAAATCTTAATTGAATCTATGTGATACATACTCTATAATGTGGAAATGGTAAGGAAACGAACGGCAGAGCCAGAAGGAAAAATTGTATTTTTGTGGCATGCTTGAGAACCCGCAGGCAGGAGTTCTAAATATACATTGTGCCAGGTCTGACCTGGCTGTGAGCCAGATTAGCCCATCAGGCTGGTAAGACTTAATTACTGATGTAATTACTAAAAAAGGAAAGGGGGGGAAAAAAAATCAGGCCTTGTCCCGACGCACCTGAGGTAAACATCGCTGGAAACCAAGACCTCACCCCGAGATCTAGATTTCGAATCAGGAACAAAGGCCATTTTTAATTAAACGCCGTTGAGAAAATATATTTAATTTCAAGTGCAATTAATTATTGAGGCCTGTAATTGGAAGCTCAGGCTGAGTTGCCTAATGAGCACAATTAAACCTCGTGACAGATGTTTTGACTTGCAGCGTGTGCTCCCGTTCTCTGCGAGTCTCTCGGTTTTTTAGTAAGGGTAAAAGTTGAAGAAACAGAAACTTAGCATTTTCTCCGCGGTGGCACTCTCATTAATGTATTCATTATGCCCACCCCCATATAAGGTCATCAGCTTCCTCCCTCTGTGTTCCTTCGCTGGCATGCTGGGATCCAAAAGGCCAGCCAGTCTGCCACTTAACTCGAAATGTAATCACCGGCCTCAGCGAAGGGTACATTCACGCGAACGTGCCCACCGCAGCTACTTTGAGAAAACCGCATTTTTATTGTTATGATCAGTGCCGGGTTGGGAATTGCCATCGCTTTCACGCCACGGATCACTCTGCATTATTATCGCGCTTTTGGTTGTGGCGTAGATTTCCCCCGCCGCTCCACTGAAGGTCTTGCGAGGTTGTTAGGCTTATCTCGGTATTGTCATGTGGGAATGCACCTCCGGATAATGCTGCTACATTGACACGATTCAAAGAAAATATGCTCCAGCTCTTGTTGGTTTAACATACAGGTATATGGATTTGCTGCTAGGCCTGTGTTGCAGTAAGACCGGTCTTCTCCAGGTTGTTAATAGCGTGAGCTAATAAATAATGTTAGATGAGTTTTTCCTTTCTGGTTTATACTTAGCGAGCATACGACTTTACAAATGTAGCACTGTTGCTAAGATCTAACTTGCTCTTGAGAATCATTTTGCAGTGCTGGGGTAGAAGTGAAAAATAGTTAGGGGTTTTTACTGACAATATTTCCCGTTGAGAATATATATTTTTTCTGTTATTATTTTTTAAAACCATTTCTCAATACCAGTATCCTGGTTTAAAAATAAATTAATTAATTGGTCTTGCCAGTTTGGGCACAGTGTGTCGTCGAGAAATGCATACAGACTTTCATCTGCAAAAAAAAAGATCTATATATTTTATAAAAATAGAGCCAATGGGATCTGCAGTCAACTTTTTCAAGCCCCTGTGGCAAGTTGTATAAATATATCAGGGTCTGTGGCTGGATGTTTTTTATTCAGTCTTCTCTATGCACGTATGCATATTTCATTGGCAAAATTATATGTGAGCTTTTTAATTAGAACGCATGCAGCAGGAATCGTCCAGAAATTATATGAAGGTGTAGACCTACGATATGGTTCTCACTTCAGTCAAAGACATCATAAGCACTTTTTTAATATTCTTATTTGAATTAATTTGTGATTCATTTAAACCTTTTTTTTCAACTGACTAGTCCTTGAAATAATATTACCCTGCCTGCCATACAAAATGTGTTCCAACTCTTCTCATTTAACAACCGCTGACAGAAAAGCGCAGTAAATTTTCATTTATTTAAATTTTTTCCATCCAGTATTTCTTCAACTGCTTTCTCTTTCACTGTTTAATTTGAGCGGCAGTGGTGCTGCCTGGATTAAAACTTCAGCGATGACGTGCACAAGTCGCACACAAAGAGATGACGGGCTCTCTCCGCGTGAGAGCTACGGGCTCGCTCAGGTGTGTAATGAGTGACCGGCGTCTGCCAGGTCCGCCGATCATCCATCGGAGTGTCTAAAAGGGATTAATTAGCCATATGCTCATGCATCTCCACAGTGCACACATTGACAGATGAACCCCGGCCATTCTTTTGGACAGCTTTCAGGTTTTTTTTCCCCTTTATGGTATTTGGATTACTGCGTCTTATGATGGCATATTATGCTGGAATGGCACCAGGAAGCGTTTTTTCTTTTCTTTTACGTGGGCAGCAGTAGCCGGATATATATATATGTGGAATGCAATGGGGTGGCCTGGCAGTAAAGCTGGGCCTGGTTTCTAAAACAGTGCTAAGTGTTAATTGGGTGCTGGCACAGAGCACATGATAATGGGCAAACTTCTCCCTCCAGCGCATGAAGAGGTGAGATGTCGCTTTTCATTTTCTCTTCCAGAAAGACAGAAGGTAGGAAAGCGGAGTGAGCACTTGCGATGAAGCTGGAGAGCGCGTTATGCTGTACTTCCTGCAGGTCAGAGGCCCCGCCCTAACGCCTGTGCATGCCGCGCTCTCGTTAAAATCGCCTCATCGGGATTTACGCCTGTCTTTCCCTGCTTCACGACCCTTTAGTCGCCCGCATATCTACGCGTGTTCAATTAGTTTGGGAAGCCAAGAGCTGCCCCTGAAAATGCTAAGCTAACGCTATTGTACAAGCACACAGAGATGAGACTGTGTGTGAAATTCGACGCAAATCGTACTTGGTCATCTCCTGAAGAGGTTTGGATATCTTGCTAGTGTTAGGAGTTTGGATCATCTTGCTCCATAAATTGGGATCCTTTGGCAGTCTTGGGAGAGTTTGGTTGCAGTAAGATGAGGAATAGCCACTCGGAATGAAACCCTTTTGGTCGCCGCTCGCACCAAGTTCTATGTGACAGTACAATGTATTCCCTCCTTCCCTCCTCCCATGTCCGCCGCTGATGTAAAACTACAAATCAAAGACGGGCTCTTTGCCGAAGCCGACAAAATGACAAGGCGGGCCCTCCCAGCCATCAGTCTTGCTGTGCACCCTCCCGAGCCACAGTCAATTCCCAAGCCGTCTAAAGGGGGGCCGGATTCATGCTTTATTGTTTGAATTGGTGTCGTCTCACAGACGGCCCCCTTCTCTCGATATGTACCTTCTGATGATTACCGCTCAATCCTCGGGGGAACACCTACTTACAAAGAGAATGCAACAAAAAAAAAACGTCTTGTCATGGAATCCGATCTGGGGAAATGGCTATTGATTTAGTTAGCCAGAGGAAATTGCCTTCGTCCTTTATAGCAGCCTGTATGAAAGCACTCATAATTGTCCTTGTAATTCCATGCCAGATATTTAGCAGCATTCGAATAAAAGAATGGAGTGTTGTGGCCCATTACGCCTTCAGGTAAGGGAAGACTACCTACCTAAGAGTAACAGCACCTTCCGTTTATCACAGCAGATCCGATCTGTACCCTGTCATAATTGCATTATGGTTTTCAACTGGTATTTTACACAATAATAGTCTAGCGGAGGCCTGCTGATTCTTAAAGATCATCAATTAAATAGTGTGAAAAGCCATGAAAGTGGTTGTTTAAAATTGTTGTTGTGACAGGTTGAACGACGGAAAGAATAAAATATCTGAAATAAAGTTCTGTTGTCTTTTGATTATTCAACAAAAGCTAATCTCTTGGAAACTCTTTTTCTTCACCCATTAAACAGATTTCTCTAAATCGCTTTTTCCATAACTGTGATTTGAGCTGATGCAGCACATTCAATTAATATTGAAACATGGCAAATCAAGGTTTGTTTTTTCTGAAACCTTTGTCACAAATTAATCTGGATTGATTGAAGTTTGCAGAATTATTGAAGCAACGGGTGTCAAGTGTGCCATGAGAATGAATCTTCTGCTCGGACTGTTCATCTGTGACAAGATCACATCTTTCCAACTAGCAAGTCGCACAACAACACAAATAAGCTTCCTTTTATATCCGACGTATAATATCTGGCCGGGGAAGAATACAAATTTGCATCTGAAGTGTCAGCAAGGGCAGTTAGGGTTTGGAGAAATAAAAGAGCCTGGAAACTCACGGCCAGATTTGTTCCAATGTAGAGAGATGAGAACAAACAGGACATGTGTTGATGCGGGGGGGAAAAAACATGTCTCCGCAGCTCTCGTTTTTGAAAGAGGCCGATAATTTGGCACACCACAATTGATTCTCCCAGAGTGTTCGGTAGAATGTTCTGGAGAAGCAGCAGGCCAGTAAAATTGGGTCGTAATGATTTTCTGCTGACAGGTGTGTTCCGAGCACAGTCGCTGCTGTTACCGCTGCCTCGCTGAGCCGGGGCGCGTCTGTCCTCTTTTCTGTGATCCATCATGATCACCGCCTCCGGATCCTGAGCTACACCGGTCCGTCCCAGGGAGCGTTCCTTTTGTTGACCCGGTGAAACATCGGGGCAGCCTTTCTCCCGTCTTTATCTCCCGACTCCATTATGGTTTCTGCTGACACGATCATTTCATTGTCCCCTCATTCCATTGTCTGCTGGGAATTAGTAAAGTAATGAGGAAGAGAAGAAAAGCGTTACCTCACTGCTTTTTCCACTTCTGGGAGGTCCGTAACTACCGCTTACACTCTTTATACACACACACACATATACACACTTACATTTCCTTGCATGCACACACACACACACCTGCACTCAAACACATTCACACACATAAACGCATACTTGCACACATACGCACAGGTGGCACCGAGGTTTTAGTGCATTTGGAGGGTTCACTCCATTGATTTTCTCATCTCGCCGAGTCAGGACTTAAGAGTTCATTCCCTTAAGCATTATGTCTTGTGTTTGTGTGTGTGTGTCTGTGTGTGTGTGTGTGTGTGTGCGTGCCTCCCTCTGCGTCACACTGTTAAATGTTTTGGGGGATTCCTCATGCAAAAAGATTTTACACAGTAGGGCTTGGTATTGTGGTGTGATAAGAGCCCCTAGGATTCCTTCATTTGATAGGGAATTGAACAGCCTATCCTGGCAGGCCTGACAAACAGGTACTGAATTTGCTTGTAAGAATTTTGGCTGGGCCCCTCCGATTGACAGAACCTGTGACGATGCTACTGAAGTGGGCTTGTAACTCGTGGTTGCCGGTTTGATTCTCAGGCGGGGCACTACTGACATACTCTTCAGCAAGGTGATGATACAGAATTTCATCAGTGAATATGCAAAATTGATTCAATGTAAAAATGTCAGCTTCGGAGCTCACTCCGAATAAGGGAATTACTGGCATTTAGCATGCGCTCTTATCCAGAGCCACTTACAATGCAAACAGAAATGCTAAGATTAAGGGGTGGAAGTGCAGTAATTCCACACAAGGGGGGTAGTATAGTCCCAGAAGACCCAGCAAGCTGGAGAAAAAAAGCAGAGCGGACTGCCATCTTGCCAAATATCCTTTTGAACATTAAAACTAAGTTCTACAAACGAGAACAAAACTGCCCTAATAACCATTGAAAAATATTAAAATAATAACAGCCACAGGCTCGGAGGAACCGAGGCGTAATCTGAAGAAGCGAGTCTTCAGTCTTCAGTGTTGTAAGATGTCCAGAATCTCTGTTCCCACCGGCGTAGGAAGCTCAGTTAAATAATGTAACGCGATGTCCCCATTGCAGCCATGCACCTCTTCGGACTGAACTGGGATCTGCAGCCTGTACAGAGGCAGATGTACCAGCAGGTAGAGGACAGCGATGGTGGGTCAGCAGTGCCCACAGGCCTCAGTTTCCCGCCCCTGGGGAACACGGGGCTGGAGATCCCCAACCGCAGGGGCAAGGACGACGGTAAGGATACCCGACGTTCAGGAACTCGTTTATAAATCTTTCTATATCCTCCTGAGCCTCTGCAGAAAAAAGTTTCATTATTATTACGTTTTTTTTTTTTTTTTACTTAATATGAGTGTCTCGGATTACAAAATTGTGGCCGTAAAAATACTTTCAAAAATAATATGTATTTTATTGTTATTGAATGTCTATTGTAGTGTAGGCTTCAGGGTCTTAAAATGAAAAATATTTCACTGAACTGCATTATTTCAGAAGAATTGCAATATCTTCAATAGATACACACGTGTTTACATTGTTCTCTATGTGAAATCAGAAAATCACATGACCAGATACTTTTATTATATACAGGTAGGTTCAGCATTCATCATGAAAGTTTGTTTTATTTAATAAAAATTGGAGCAAGTGTGTAAACGTTAGAAATATCATATTCTTGTGATCAATGCATCTAAAGCCAGAGCGCAGTGAAATGGAAATTAAACGGTTCCTGTTTCTTAGCGCCATAGCCTTTCAGTGCCTGCCAGCCATACGCAGAGCTATCCTACAGTATAAAACCCAACTGTGACTGAAGTGGTAAAATTGAGGAAACCACGGGCAGCATTGCTTTGGAAAATGGGTTGTTTAGTTTCTGTCAAACATAATGGTGTTTGGTTGTAGCTTGGCATCATTTGGATTTCAATAATTTGGTTCGTATGCAGATTTTTAGAAGTTACATTTTACAAGTTTTACAGATTTATGGAGACTATAGCTATGCTTTATTTATGTGAGCAACAGAACATTATCAGAAACAGAATTGTGACCAGAGAAAAATAGGATTTTGTTGCCATGGGCGACCGAGCGACCCAGATTGCGGTTCCCAACTTTGTGAGGTCCTGGGGGAGTTGGCTCTGGCTCAGCGGGAAAGTTTTTCAAAATGACTTTCTAACGATAATGGCGGGAACCCATGCGGGCGTGCCCTTCTGCTTTACGCAATTTGCAGGATTTTTATTTATTTTTTCTCAGATAAATTTTTCCTCTTTTCAAATGTCGGAACAATTTGCTGCCCATCTCCGCACGGAGGCTCGCCACGGAACAGACAGCCATCTGTGTCATAATCCAGCGAGGACGCGCTATCAGCGGATTGATATTTGTTCGCGGGAACTGAAAACCCAGACGGCTTTAGGGATTCCGCGTCCGGGGGCTAGAGGCGGATTAGCCGCTCTGTCCCATCCGCCATGAAACGAAACGCGATCCTTTCATCTCCTGATTTGGACTCCACTCCTGGCAGTAGAAGAAAGTGCACACTAGCCCCATTGGTACGGTGGACATAGACAGTTGGGAAGTTTAGATGCTTCCCAACTCCCAAGCAACCTCTCCGAATTTAGCCATTCGGATTGCCACAAACAGCAGAGGGGGGTGACGGATCGCACTGTTTGGAACTGTAGCCGTCCGCACCGCTCCGCTTGTTAGGCTGCAGAGAGCTTCCACAGGCAGCCCTCGCTCTGAGCTGATGCCTTTGTGAAACTGCCGTGTTGACCGGCAGTGGTTGCTGAAGGGAAAATCGATCTCTACGTCTTTCTAATTCCGCCCGACAGTGTAGCATAATCGACAACAATCAATCCGCGTCGCGTCCGTGCGCGCACGTTTGATTTTGCAGCTCTCTGAGTCAAACTTTTCACGAGTTTTGAAGTTGATGCTCTGTGAGCCGTGCCAACGTGTCCTTAAAGTTTCGCAAGGTTAGCAAAAAAAAAGAAACCCAACCGATTCACATTTTTCCAACAAGTCCCCGTCAAGTCTGATATATGTACTAGATTTTGCCTAGATGTACTTGACTTCTTATCACTGAGGTTCAGACATTTTACATTGACGTACAGCCACTGTACCAGAGAGGGTACCTCTGAGTGGATAAAGGACGAAAAAGCACCTTCTATGCCGAGTTGAGATGTCATGCCAGTATTAATGTGTTTTTCCAAGCATGTTATCACAAAGAAGCGGGAATGCATGTGTATTGTCCCCAGATAGTGCTGTAGACATTTCAAGCGATCAGCTGTTGAGCATTGCAGAGGATGCCATCTGCTGTGGTGTGCGTCGCTCAGATCCGATGGGTTCTGTTGGTTGGATGTCTGTTCTAATTGAAATTACTGCTGGAATTGGGCGTCTGCATTTTAAGCAGACATTACTGTCGCCCACTGAGTCTGACTGAGTTGGAATGTCTATAAGTTGCTCTACATCCTGTGTATGTATAAAATAATTTTTTCTGCACGTACACAAGTATGTATACATATTATGTATGGTGTGTGAGTGTACTCGGGTATGTGCGCGTGTGTGTCTGCCCGCTTGTGTGAGGTGCAGGTGGCAGGAGCCGTCGGTGTTCCCCAGAGCTGGCCTGTTCCCGCTGTGTGTGTGTGCGTGCGTGCGTGCGTGCGTGTGTGTGAGTGTACATGTACATATGTGTGTGTGCGCTTGCACGTTATAAGTATTGTTTGTGGTGTTCATGCTGCAGGAAGGCTGGACGGTTTCTTTCCAGACGACAGCTACATCGATATGGGGGAGATCGACGTGGGCCGTAAGGTGGCACAGGAGATCCCCCCGGGAATATTCTGGAGGTCCCAGGTTTTTGTGGATCACCCCACGTACCTGAAATTCAATGTATCTCTGAGCAAGGGTGCCTTGGTGGGGATCTATGGAAGGAGGGGTCTCCCGCCGTCACACACGCAGGTAAGCAGGCTGGGCGTGGCCTCACCTGTCCACCGAGATGCCAAAGGTGCTCTCTGATTGGTGCACTTTTACCCAGGCCTTTCTCAACAAACAAAAAAAATCACACCTTTTAAATCCTCTCATTAATGATCTCTTCAGTCTTCAGGCAGTTAGTCATGCTTTTGAGCTGCATAATTAGGTTCTGTTTAGCTGTTATTTTGGCTAAATATTTACCCATAAGACTTGATAGCAACTTATATTGTTGCAGTTAAGCAATGGGGCATGTCTTAGCGCAATTCCTAAAGAATACAGTTTGGGAAGATCAGCAGTGCTTCAAATAAAAAGATAAGGGCCAGATTAAAATCAAAAATGAAAAAAAGCGTTTTCAAAAAAAGCCAAAGACAGGAAAAAAAGAAGAATGTTCTAGTGAGATCCTGATTACCTTCACTTACTGCTTTGGATGATTAATTTAAACCATGCCTTTTTAAATAAATCAATACGGGATTCACATTCACACTGGCATATAATTTGACCTCACTGCAAGAGAAAGTATACTCTTAACTGTTCCATTTGTATTTATGAGTGACTGCATGCTTCATCGAGAACGTATTAGGAGATAAATGAAGACAATTTTTTTGTTATTTCTCTTGTAAAATGCTTTTGAAGACCCTTTTATCCTTTGATTAAATCATAACCATGATATAATGAATATGGAAACGTCTCAGTTTAATTTTGTAAGTAATGAGAACAGCTTCTGTTCTGGAGTATTTGAGAGTAATAGACAGGGCCTTGCCGTACAGAGTGATGTCATCATTAAGGCATTGAGCCAGAGGGGGCCCACACAGTAGATCTGGTTAAATTAAAGAAAAACACAACTACCTATTACAGATAAGAAAACTTTATTTTACTGTACTGTGTGCTTTAAATAACTCTTTCCTCGCAATACACTGTTGGGCAATGCTGAGTAAAGGGATGCATTTATCCCTTGCAATTTAATATCTGAATAAGCATTCGTTCTTTTCAATAATCCAACTGTGGTTCGAAGAAAGCAATCAAGTCATTATATCGTTACATTAATTTGGTTAACGTTGCTCTTTTGGATATTAAGCCAATTTTGGCAGTGCCCCTCACCAGAAATATTAGCTGCATGACACTTCTAAATTAGTTTATACTGGTTGTAATTTACTGTACATTGCAAATACCTTATTTTTCTAGAAAACAAATATTTACAGTGTCTGTAGATGCAGGGTTCAGAATAGTGTTCTTGTGACGACCTACTCAAATTAATTGAGAGTTAATTAATGAAAAGTTAATGCACAGGAGAGGTGCATGCCTGGGGATTACTGTTTGCATTATTATTAAATACCAAATCAATAAATAATCAAATGCCTTCTTCTCTGGTTGGAGGGGGTATATTTTACAAAATATCAATTCAAGTACATTCATCAATAATCTGTCTGCATTGATTCTTAAAGTGAATGAAAATATTGATAGTAATGGTAAGGCTTCTTCTTGCTATATAGCTTTAGAGATTTCTTCTCTTTCTCTCTGTACTTATTTATTGATGTTATTTTCACTGTGCATATTTCTGCCTCAAGCTGTATATGTGTAAGGAATTCATATTTCGCTTCTGTTCAAGGGAATCAATGGACTTTGCACTTTCTCCCTGATTCATTATCTTGTATACATAATAGGCAGATATTATCAATAAAACAGTGCCTGTTTTAACGGTTCTCAGTCCTGCTATTGCCAATATTAGCAGGACAGAAATATACGTTGTCATTAGAGTGGAATACAATTATTACATGTGTCTGAAAAGGATTATATCATTTGTTTTTCATGCCAATACATTTTTTGTTACTAGCACAGTCAATACATTTCTAAATTATATCTCACTGGCACTGTTTGTCTTTTGTACAACAACAAAAAACCCTGAAAATGTTATTTGGTAATTGGTAACCTTGCAGATGTTCCAGTTCTCACATGGTAGCCTCTGAGGTTATGACATTTATGGCTAACAGTAAGTCTGGAATTAAAGGATGAGTGAATGTTAAGATGGTGCTTGGTTTTCCATTAGCAGGAGAAGGTTAGCATGTCCACTGAGCGTTGTTAGTAGCAAGTCTGAGAAGGCTGATTTCGATCAAAAATTTATCAACTGACAAGATGGTATTCAGAAAGAAATCCAGAAAGTCCAGAGTTAAATATGAGATGGATCTGATTAACCAGGTTTTTATGCAATTAAATGTTAATTTAATTTGTCATCCTTCATTTTTTATATGGGCTGTGTCGCCTTTACTAAGTAAAGTAGGGGCGGCAGTGTAGTATAATGGTTAAGGAACTGGACTTGTAACCGAAAGGTTGCAGGTTCGATTCTCAGGTAGGACACTGCCGTTGTACCCTTGAGCAAGGTACTTAACCTGAATTGCTTCAGTATGTATCCAGATGTATAGGAATGGATAAATGTAAGAAGTTGTGTAAGTCGCTCTGGATAAGAGCATCTGCTAAATGCCTATAATGTAATGTAATGTAATGTAAAATAATATGATTCTTTTAAAATGATAACTCATCATGTTTGTCTCGTCTACGGTTATTCATACTTTTTCATACTGAACTGTTTCTGTCCTTTGCATATATTGACAGTAATATTCTGTAAATATTATTCTGTAAATATTTTAATGAAATTTGTTTTTGTGCCTGCTGGGTGGCTCATTCAGTTAAGGCATCACACTCTAGTGCAAGAATGAGCCCCGCGGTCTTGGATCGAATCCAGACCGTACTGCCAGTGCCGACTGTGGCCGGTAGCTTCGTAGGGCGACGCGCAATTGGTGATGGCATCATCCAGGGCACGGGAGGGTTCAATGGGTTAGGAGTCCACCTTTCATCGCTCTCTAACAACCCCCACTGCTCGATCAGGCGCCGTGGACTGCATGTTAAAGCCGCATATGAAAGGTCTTCTGCCGACGCCTCTCTCTGCGAGCTCAGCTGTAGTCTGCGGTGTGAAAAGAAGCAGGCTGGCGACACCACGTGTTCCAGAGGAGACCCGCGAATGTCAGTCTCTCTCAGCAGTGGGGTTTGCGCACGACCGCGACTGCGGTCGCAGGTAGTCGGTCGTTCTAAATTAGGGTGGGAGTCGTATGTGTTCAGCCCCACGTTAGGCACCAAATTTATATTTAAAAAAAACGAAACTACATTTTTAAGAAACGTGCCGTCATGACAAATGACGTTTAGGTCCTTAGAGGGTGTAATGATTGGATCTTATCTGTGCTTCATCAGTTTGACTTTGTGGAGCTCCTGGATGGCCGGAGGCTGCTGATGCCCGAGGCTCGGGGCCTGGAGGGGCCAATGGGCCCGCAGCGAAGCCTGGTGCCAGTCATCAACCATGACACAGGCTTCATCCAGTACATGGACTCTGGCATCTGGCACCTGGCCGTCTACAACGACGGCAAAGAGGCCGAACAGATCTCCTTCATCACCACGGCGATAGGTGAGCACGTCGCCGCCGCAGAGTATCTGCGGTCTAGAGCGCTTCTCTCCAGTTAGCTACAAGGATTATTGTTGACACGTTTTTAAAACGGTCCAATAATGTAAGTTAAATATTTGCATACCGCTAATTATAAAAAGACAATGTATTTAATAGTAATAACCCAATAAAATGTGTTCATCAGGGATGGGGCCAGTTCCCTTTCAGTTCATGTCAGGACATTAATTGAAATTAAATGAATTAATTATGGTTGTATGTAAGTTTTATTTTGTCAATGAATTAATTGTATTTCAATCAGTTTCTGGAACTAAGTGAAGGGATATGGTCCTGACCTACAACTGTGTGCATGGGGGAAAAAATGGCAACTGATTCAGATTTTTGGGGTTTACAGCCATGAATGGAATTATCATAAAGGACCGAAACTTAAACAGTATTTTACCCTGTGAGACTCATATGACCATTATTAAAACCAACGCAAGCAAGCCGTCAGGTTTGCACGAAATCTAGCACAGTCGTATCGATGCCATATCACATGAGAGAATATTATTATCCTAGATGATGAAAGGCTATTGGTTTCTCACTGCTAGCTCAAAATTTATGCATTAGCCTGCGTGTCAACAACTTCACGGGTTTCCTGCTATATTGGGGCAGGTAAATAGAACACCATCACTCCATCTGTGTGGTTGTACCCAGCTGCTAAAGCCATTTTGAAAAGTTTGAATCGACTTTTCTCAGCCAAGGGCTCTATTATGTTAAGTTGACAAGCGGAAATTCAATGAACTGCCAATTTGTCTGGACAAATTAGCAAATTAGTTGTGCCGCATAACGGAGGGTTATTGTCAAGTGAACTCCCACAAGTCCTCTTCCAATTTATTCACGTTTATTTATTTATTTTTATTTTTTTAAACAAAGTCAAATCAGACTAAGGCCTTGGGAAGTAAAGCAACTATGTGATATATTTAGCAATTCTCTGTGCTAAAGTTGGAATGGCGTCCTCTTGCCCGGATACATAGATCAGTGATAATCTCAAATGTACATTGCTTTCGCAGCTGGTTTATTGATGGTGATTTGAAGGTGTTTTGGCCTCCTGTTCCAGGTTATTTGGCCTGCTAAGGGGAAATTCTGAAGTTATAATGTCACAGTGTCGCACACGGCACTAGAATGGAGTGTCTAGCGCTTCACTAGACTCATTTAGTGATAATCATAATACTCAGATATGTTCCGGAAGGTTCTTTCTGTCCTACTCACGCAGGCTTAGCTGTAGGGCCCATCAGTGCAGCGTTGGTAGATGTAACGTGTTCCCTTACGGAACAAGCGACAGCGCAGTCTGTCAAATCGAGTCATTGGCTTGGTTTAATACTGGCTTATACAGATGCTTCAGGTGCAGCAGCAAGGATAGAGTATTTTCATTGTAGTATGTGTCCTCTGCCAGTGCTGTAGAGTAGCGGATTTCAACCTTTTCTGATCCAGGCAACCCCCCACCCAGACTCAAAGGCATCCAGGGGACTCACATCATAACTTAATATGGGTTACATAAAAAAAAAAAAGGTTATATAGTTTGAAATATTTTCCCAAATATAAATGTAGTCATAGTTGCTTATCAAGTCTGGCCAGGGACCTCCTTCAGTGCCTTCAAGGGCCCCCTGTGCTTGTACAGTACATACCAGTGGGGCCCGTTAAGGCGTTCATCATTTGCGTGCATTATTGGGGCAGGTGGGAGAAGCCATTCTGGGAATTTTGCAGTGACAATGGAGGTGTCAGGTGTCACAGAGGTGGGAGCTGTGAGCTCCTTATTAGACGGCTCTCAGGCCACAATTAGTAGGCTAGCGGACTCTGGCAGGCAGCGAGTCGACGTGAAACAAACGTTAACTTCGTTGACGTTGCAACGAAATCCAACCCTTTTCCCAGCAGTGCCACACTGTCCAGCAGGTTCCGCCCACAGCATACCCTGCACTTGTACAAGTGGTGGTGGTTTAAAGGGGACTTGGCCAATCACAGAGCTGAAAAAAAAGTTTGCCTGAGTTCCACTATTTACCACTGACTGTTGGATTAAAGTGAATGTTCTTTTAGACTGCACACACAGAAACCACCGCTCCTCATGCCTTCATGTAACTTTCAGAATCTGTGCTCATTAACCTCTCATAGAAATGGAACATACAGCAATATGGAGAAATAAAATATATTACCAAGATAAAAAGAACATATGGGAACTTTTTGCTCCAAAATGTTGCAGCTTGCTGTGAAATCTATTCATCATATTTTCCACAGTATATTGTAGTTTTGGCGGGGGGGGCACAGCCGCAGGGCTGGGTGCGTTTTCCTCTCCAACAAAACCAGACTTGCATATTTACAGTTAGATGCAAAAGTATTGGGACAGTTGTGTTAAATTGGTTGTTTTTCCTTGGTGCTAATCAAAATTGTATTTTCAAATCAAACGATGACTATGACGGAAAATGCACAACGTCTGCATTTATTCATGTATTCCGTCTGAGAGCAGATCAGTGGAAGCCGGTGAGGGACACGCGATTTTCGGAAATCGTTTGGGCCGCCTGAGCAGTGTTCTGAATGAATGAATAATTGAGTAAATCCTGTGGTGTTGTGTAGGAGTTGAAGTGATTTTTCATAAAGCTTGTTATTTTAGTGTGTTGTTTTATTAATGCTCTTTTTCGATATTGGATTGTCCAGAGAAATCAGAAGTAAAGAATATTATTGTATAATAAATGATCTACACACGCACGAGCACAGACACACACACACACACACACACACACACACACACACACACACACACACACACACACACACACACAGGCATGTACATGCACACAAAAAGCAGCCATTTTCTAAACTGCAGAGATTTTTTTCAGCACCACAGTAACTCAGCCGCAGACAGAAATAATCTCTTTTGAATAGATGTCCATTGCCTTTTTCTTTCTCTCCGAGGCCGAATGAACAGAGGTGACCTGTAGCAGCAGTAGCCGTTAAGGTGGCCTTTTGCGCGATTCGCTCACCTTGCCCCAGCAGTGGTTAATGGAAGGGGGTGGGGGGGGTGGGGGAGTGATTCCATTTGATTGGGTATGGCACCTCATTTCATCACCGCCGAGTCTGGCCATCTGCGGCCGATTCAGTTGAACCGCACGGCCCTCCGGAGCGGAAAGCGCCACGCCTCGGCCGTCCGGCCCATCACTAACGGGAGCTTCATGCGCGCCCCTTCTTCCCCGAAAAACCCAGAGACCCCTCCTGCTTCACCTGCCCCTGATTCCCATGCGCTATTTCTGCATCGCTACGGCGGCTCTGAACGGGTTGACGAATCTGCTGACATTTTCGTTGATTTTACCCCTTTGTCCTTGTGCCTGGGCGTCAGTGTAGCATAGCGGTTAGGGAACCGGGCTCATAACTGAAAGGTTGTGGGTTTGATTCCAGACTGGAACAATGCTGTTGTTCCCTTGATCACAGTACTTAACCTGACTGACTTCAGCAAAACTATCTAGTGGCATTAAATGGATTGTATGTGTGAATCACACTGGATAGGAGTGTCTGCCAAATACCTAAATGTAAATGTAATATAACAAAATGTCCTTGTGTGAGCAGATAGGCTGAGAAGCGGGGGCAGTGACTTTAGGTAATCTCACGTTAGGAGAAAAAAAAGTGTATTTTTTGCCGAATCGTGTAGATTTCTGTTTGTTTTTTTGTTCTTCCACAGACGATTCTCAGAACTCCCATCACTGTAGGTCCTGTAAGGTTCATGCGAGATGATGTAAGGCCTGTGGGCCGGTATTATTTACATTATCTTAATGGTAGGTGGTCAGTGCTCTCAGGCTTTAGTTATGTAGCAGACTTAGAGCCTTGGTGCTAAGCAGGTGCACACACACCGTGATGTGTAGCGTTGACGGGACTTTCTGCAGGGGAAAAGCCTCGGTTTGCCGAGTCCTTCAAGCAGAAGTATGTCTGCTTTGCTCTGAGGGAAAAAAAACCTGACGCAAGTACAGTACATCACAGCCAAATGCTCCTCTGGGCAGAATCACAGGAAGTTGGATTCAGTGTCTCCACGGCGTGCCGGCGTAGCGTATATCCTGACAACCCAGAGATGATGTGGTACACGAGGAACAAGCAGTCCTTCCCCCAGCATTCAAAAACCTATAAGCTTACATCTTACTTTTCTTGTAAACAGGGATTTCCTGCAGGGTGATTTTGTGTATGTGTATGTGTGTGTGTGTGTGTGTGTGTATGTTTGTGTGAGCGTGTTTGTGTTTGTGTGTGTGTGCATGTGTGTGTGTTTGTGTGAGCATGTTTGTGTTTGTGTGTGCATGCGCATATGTGTGTGCAGGTGTGTATGTGTGCGTGTGTTTGTGTGTGTGCGTGCATGCACATGCGTGCGTATGTGTGTGTGCGTGTGCGTGTGTGTTTATGTGAGCATGTTTGTGTTTGTGTGTGCATGCGCATGCGCATGTGTGTGTGTGTGTGTGTGCGTGTGTTTGTGTGTATGCAGCGGGAGGTGGTATCTCTTCAGCTGTTGTTTGGATGTGGAACACATTCACATTCACCTCGGGATTGGCAGGATTGCAGGAATGTTGCATAAACCACTTTGAAACCACATAAACCGTTTTCGGTTAAAGCCTCAGCCATGTAGGGAATCAGGAGTTCACTTTTGCACCCTTAAGCGAGGGACGGATTTGTAAACTGAAAGATTCTATGAAAACGAGAGGTGGTGGGTGGAGCGGGGGGAGGGGGGGGAGTGAATTGCCGTGAACCCCTCCCCCCAGCCTGTAAGGTAATTGTGTACTTGCGGGAGGAAATTCAAATGGCATCCCCCCGCGGCTTCTGACCCTCCGTCACATTCTGAGCCCCTTTTGTCAAACACAAAAGCCGCTTTGTTCCCCGCGCTATGCCTGCGAGCGGCGGCAGCCCGTAGGCGGAGGGCTGCGAATCCCTTTGAGCAGCGCGGCCCGCGTTCTGATCGCAGGCCGAACTCCTGGCCGTCTAACCACACGTATCACCCGGCTCTCTCTAAGCCAATTTATTTCAGCTTGTCGGAAGCTAATTCTGAGCTAATCAAAGCCCGCCGCCGTCAGAGGGGACGAATGAGATGTAAATTTTTTTGATCAATGCTCAGCTAAACGGGTGGAAATGCGCTTCGTTTGTTTACGGGTAATTACGCTGCACGCAACCAACCTGTGAAGACTCCTGTCATGTTACAAACACCGAAGGTTTTACTATGTATGTAGACTGCAGTCCATAACATAACCAAGCATGATTAAAGCACAGAGCTGAAGAAGAAGCTGGTGCAGGTTTGTATTTCATTATGCTCTCATT
Source organism: Ilyophis sp. 1 JC-2022 (assembly GCA_022702515.1). Taxonomy (NCBI): domain Eukaryota; kingdom Metazoa; phylum Chordata; class Actinopteri; order Anguilliformes; family Synaphobranchidae; genus Ilyophis; species Ilyophis sp. 1 JC-2022. The sequence continues at coordinate 95,692,902 of CM040402.1, read as the reverse complement.
ATGCTCCCCGCTCCTCCATGCTCTCACACCACTGCTACAGACACTCAACAGCAAACAAAGGAATTTGTGTTGTGTTGTGAAAATCTTATGAATTATTGTCATTAAGCACGAACAGCGCATGACAAACCCGTTTTTTTTCTTTTCTTCTTCTTCCAGACTCGATTGACGACTGTCCCAGTAACTGTTTTGGGAACGGAGACTGCGTTTCAGGAACCTGTCACTGTTTCCTGGGTTTCCGGGGGCCGGACTGCGGGAGAGGTAACACGCCCCCCTCATCCGAGCTTTTTACCTCTCTCACCTGTCTTCCTGCAACTCTCTTCGGTCTTTGAACTCGCCTGTTCCTGGTTTGATAAAATGGTTTTGGTGAACTATGTTATAGGGATTATAGTTTAGGGGTGGGTGATAAGCTCACCCGGGCCATAGCCGCTATTTGGCTGGAGCTGCCGAGGCATATCTAGGGCACTTTCCTCAGGGTTTGCCCAGCAGAGTCATATCAACACTCTCCCCGGTGTTCATTTTCAAATATTTACTGACCTCTTTCAGAAAATCTATCTCCAAATAAACATATTTTTGTATTTTTAATCAATCTCCAACTAAATATATGTGAGAGAAGGTAAGTGTTAACTCCATATAATACATATAATGAGCGCACAGTTTGTTGTCATCCTCTTTGTCGTCCATAGTCATTGCCTGTTAGCGGGAGCCTTGAACTCTACAGAGAAAGCAAAGAGGAATTTGTCTTTCCACTCCCTTTGCTTCTTTGGACGTTACCAAAAGAACGCGCTGGCCTGTCTGGATAATCTGTTGCTGCACCCGTCTGTGCCCAGAATCATCTTTACATGTTTCAAATTTTTCATGTAACCTTTGAGGCGAAGGCTGCACCAACACAGCAGAACGTTTTCTTTGAAATCTTGAATTGTTAAACGTGTAGCAGTGTGTACTAGGGGCCTGCAGCTATTTGTTTTTTGGCCTCAGTCTCCCCCTAGCCCTCACACACCAAGCCATCTGTTGTAGAGTTGACGCGATTTACCTCCGCCGCGTTGATTTGTCCCTTTCCAGTTCGGCAGGATTCAAACCGGCCATCAATTTTGAAAAAGCCACCCTCTCCGAAAAGCGGGCGGCAGCTACCTTTTCCCGCTTCCACCCGGCCCCCTTATCTCTGTGTGCTCGAGTCACATGTCACACTTCTAAAAAGAGATTTAATCACGTCTCCCCGGGGGTGACAATTTCCCTCTCTTTGCACAAAGTTCATCTGTAAATAAACACACATCAAATATGTATGAAGACTTTCAACTGAATCTTCAGCGTCCTTTTTTCTTCCCCTCCAAGAAAAAGGAAAAAAAAAAAAAACGACATCAATCATAAATCTTATCGTGGTGCTCAAAACAGGAAATGCTGCCTTATCACTAGTGGTAAGAGCATGAGGCTTTATTTCTATCTGTAATGGGTGAATCATCCTGGCCATTGGAAAATATTATATCTCAATGTAATGCATTTTGTCTGGGAGATGGCAGGACAAGCCAATAATGTGTTTGAAGCCCTTTGTCTGTGGAAGCCATTCACACGTCTGTGTGTGTGTGTGCGTCTGTCTGTGTGTGTGTGTGTGTGTGTGTGTTTGTGCGTCTGTGTGTGTGTGTGTGCGTCTGTGTGCATCTGTATGTGGGTGTGTGTGTGTGTGTGTGTGTGTGTGCATCTGTGTGTGTGTGTGTGTGTGTGTCCATGTATTTGCACTCTTTCCAAAAGCTTCCTGCCCGGTCCTGTGCAGTGGGAACGGTCAGTACCTCAAGGGCCGCTGCATGTGCTACAGCGGATGGAAGGGTTCGGAATGCGACGTTCCCACCAGCCAGTGCATCGACATCACCTGCAGCGGCCACGGGACCTGCATCATGGGAACGTGCATCTGCAATCCTGGCTACAAGGGCGAGAACTGCGAGGAAGGTGACGTGCGCATTAATCCACCAATCAAACAGCATGACCTTGTATTCAAATAATTTATCAAGCGCTCTTATTCTCTTCTAACTCAATGGAGTCATTCTCTCAAACCAGTTCTACCAATTCTACTGGTTGCTGAATCCTCAGATTAATTCCTTCATTCTCTCATACTCCATACCATAGAATTAACTGCTTTTCAGAGAATAATATCATTCCAATGTGCCTTACCTCTTAGGGGTTAGAAATGAAAATGATGGATGAGTATCTCAACCTAAATATGTTTTCAATATGAGAAGATAGATTCCTGAAGTGATGTAACACACACTGTGAAAGATCAGATTTCACACATTTAGGCAGTGTATCATTGCTAGGGCTGTGGGTAGAGAGGGGGGGGGGGAAAGAAAGATTTTCTAGCTTGCACTTGCCAAGAACAGCGATGCGCAGTCGGGCCCAAATATTCCCAGCTCTTTCCAGCTCCCAACGAATAGCCATTTTTCTCTTCAAATATACCGCAATATATTGGAAAATCTATAGGCTTTTCACAAAATATAATGATGCAAGCATATCACAACAGTATAATAAAAGAAAACTGGAAGCAGCAATGATTTAAGATAGGATACGGTACGGTACGTATATTGATACATTTATCTTGAAGTGCTTAAACATCTCGATGATATATTTCAATGTATTTTTTGGTATATTCATTTTCATAAGCCCCCCCACCCACCACACAAACGCATCTGCTTTTGTTGTTTTTTTTAGTTACTCCTCTGTCCTTCCAAAAATCCCATCAGTCAGATTGGGAAAGAAGCGCGTTTGACTTTAATCCCTTTCCTGATGTTCCCTCGGTTGCAGCCTCTCCAAACGGATAAGGGGAACGCCGATAAGATTGAAGTCGCCATTGTCTTTGTCAGCTCTCGAAGGCTCTCGTTTCAGGATGAAAAATGTGCCGTGGGATGGTGATAAATGGGGATTTGTGACGCCCGCGGCCCCTCTTCTCTTTTCTGGTTGGAACAGTAGTCATATAGAGCGGAGAGGGAAGCAGGAGGGGGCATTGTAAGGTTTTTTTAAAATAAATTATTTTATTTTTTATTCTTTTTTGGTGATCTTCAGTCACGGTGATGAATTGCCAGGAGACGGTTTGGTGTCAGTTATCCTGTGATCTGCGTGCCGTAAGCTTGAACCATCTGCCGTGGGACCAGAGATCCTGTTTGCCTGATTATACCAGCCATTAGAGCTGTGATGTCACAGTGAAGGAGAGCTGTCACAATATGGCCCCCAGACGCCTCGCCTCCGTCGTCCTGGCTCTCACCAGCCATATGGAGAGCGGGTGCAGTCGCCAATGGCAACTACACTCGGGGTTAAAGAGCGTGCCAACTTTCAATAAAAAAATTTAAAATAAATAAATCCACAAGACTGCTAATCAGGACAGGAAGAACTTGGAGGAATGGTTGTTTGGCTTTGTGTGCCAAGTGTTTGTGCCGATCATTGGTTTACGCACATTTTAACAACACTGTTGAGCTCTAAAGTATAACTGCATTGTGAGGTGTCTTACACTTCCCTTTCAGGGGTTTTATTTTTATTTATTTTTTTCCTTCTTTGGCGTTGAGTTCAAAGCACCGTGTTGCACCGTGCATAAATCCAGAGAGCATGCAGGCACATGTTAAGACACCCCCCATTCTGTGGGAGGGAGGAATCTCATTAATGGGGTTCCGGGGGAGTTTAAAGGAGAATGTCAGGCGGACCCAAGGAAGCACTCCGAGGAGTCATCCCGCTAATTTACCTGCGTTTAGATCTCTGTCCCTTTCGGCGCCTTAGCGTGTTCACGCTCTTTTTTGTTGTCATTGTTCCCGTCCGCCCCCCTCGCTCGGGCCATGCCCGTTCTGAGCCTCTGTGGAGGGGAGCTGCGAGGAGCCAGCTCCTGCTGCTGGGGCCCTCGTATCTGTCACCCTCCCAGAGAGCTCGGAGCTCGCCTCCTTACGAGACACGGGCGGGAGAGGGCATGTGGGAAATACTAAGCAACTCGCCAACTTCTGGCAGATAACCAGCATTTTCTATACAATCACATCAACACGGTCAAGGTGGGGTGAAACGGCAAGGCTGGGATTCAAACATGAATTGTGATAAGCGGGAACGACGTTCTCACGAAGCCACACTCTTCAGGGGCTGACCAGTGTCTAAACTTCACCGCTACAGTAAACACTGATCTCTGACGGTAAGGCTGGTGTGCCGCGCCCTGCGTGACGGGTTCCTTTTTCATTTCCGCTTTCAGTCGACTGCCTGGACCCCACCTGCTCCGGGAGGGGGGTGTGCGTCCGTGGCGAGTGCCACTGTCTGACAGGCTGGGGCGGTTCTGGGTGCGAGAGCCCGCGGGCCTCGTGCATGGACCAGTGCTCAGGCCACGGGGCCTACCTGCCCGAAAGCGGTACCTGCAGCTGCGATCCCAACTGGACCGGGCACGACTGCTCCACAGGTGAGTGTCTCAGGGAGCCGAAACTTACTGGCATACACGGACCAGGCCTGGTTTCACACCTCTCCACAGGCTTATCCCTGTAATTCCCTATCTAGATTACAGGGAATCCTGCCCTCTATAGGTGTGCCAGTGTAACTGCAAGCAAAACACCATTGCAAAGGCAATAACCCTGCACTGTAACTACAGGGAGTGAATGATGATGCCACTGGGGCCTCCTTAATCAATTATATTTTTTACTTATTCAAATTCAGTGGCTTTATTTCAAAGAGAGACTGAATTTGAAAGAGCTATAACTTTAAATGGGATATGAACAGAAATTATTTCTACTTAAAGGTGAACCAGTTATTGTTTCTTATTGTTGTTGCATTCAGTGCTTTGTTTGCATTTCAATATTTTTTCATAACTTGCTTTTTTTCATTACTCGTTGGGAACGGCAAGCATTGCTTTTGCTCAGGGCCTTCAGTTTCCCAGAGTGCATTATTATTATTATTGATAAAGTCCTTCCCACTCATTATGCCTTAAAAATGGGGAAAGCGATTTTTGATTTAAACCGACGTCTCTCTCACTGCATGATTTGATAGCCTTATCTTAATGATGAGCCAACATGCTGAGACCTTCTCGAGAGATAAGTACTGCAGCTAAAAACTGGAAAAGGGAATCTTTTTCTCATAAAAGCTATTGCTATCGATGTCATTTAGCAGAAGCTTTAAAACCCACGAACAAAGCAGGGCTGCCATTTTTTGTGTCAGACGCCTTTTCTGTAAAAGGTCCACTGGCACGTTACTGAGCAGATGGTAAGAGAGGAAATGGCCAGACTAAGCTTCCTGCGAATGGCAAGGTTATGTCACCTCTCCGGTTTCAGCGCTGGGGTTGGTCGTCAGTCAGCACGATTGATACATCTCTGAAAATAGCAAGAAGGGCTCCTCCACATAGACGTAAGATGCAGTTTTCAGAATTATACCCATGTCTTGACTTTTATTTTGCTTATGTTTTTTACCTGACGCTTGCCATAGACTGATCCCTGCAGCCAAGACGATCTGTGGTACTGAAAAGCGGCATCTGTCTCGCAGGACGCCAGGGATCAGGGGATTATGGGTATTTTCATTTTACAGCAACATGAGCACACACTAAATTTAGGCTTCAAGTCTCCAGGCTTCAAGCAATAAACGATTGGACATTTAACCCCTCTTATCTCCAGCTGACCACAAAACGGTGACCTATCGGTTATCAATATGAGCACAAATAAATAATTAAAGCCTCTGTTTGAGACTTGAGAGAATCTGTGGTATTATACTTTTAATAACGGGTTGATTTATCAGAACAAAGTGCGATTGGACGTAGGGAAATATATTAAATTATCTCGATAAACCCAGAGAACACTTGGCATTTACTGCTCTGAATGGCGTGTCACTTTTAGACTGGCTGACCTATTAGGTAATCCTGGGGATTTTAGCAATATGCTCAGACAGAGCATTCTGGTGTGAGGGAGACCACTGTACTAAAGTTGCTCTATGTTTTCCGTTTCTTCTCAAGAAGGGTAGTGAAGGGGAAGTGGATCAGAAGTGACTGGGGTCTCAGTAGTGAACTGTAGTCATGGTTACAGCAGTGGTTGAGTGGTAGAGGGAGGAGGATGCAACAACATCTGAACTTTCACAGTGGCCCCTGTGGTCCGGAGTGTGGGGCAGTCAGAGCTGTATATCAACCACCTAACTTGGACATGTCTTCTCTCACACCTGAAATGTTGGCCCTGTCAGAAAAGCATCGACACCCCTATATGCTGACATGGAAGTGATCTCCATAGCTGCCTGTAAAACAGTGTTTAATTCAACTTTCTGTTTCTGTATTTTTTTTTTGAAGGCTGTCAATACCTTCACTTTTTCCTCTGAGCCAAAGCATAACTGACTCATAGCCAAAGTGCCAGGCAGTTTTGTGGCAGATTTTTGCAGGAAACATTGGAAACGTCCTCTTCAACTTTGGCCTTTTCCTTCATACACAGAAAAAGCTTTTTGCAAAACCATGACGATGATGCCGTCATCACACCCACTGTCTTATCTAGTGTAGTTTTCCTGCCTATTCCACTGTGAACATACTGGACCACTACTAATGAAGATCGTACTTACAAGCTCTTGTCCCACAATATGTTATCTTGCGATTGCTTCCACTTCAATGCCGGGTAAACGGGTATTTTCTTGTGTGTTTTTGTGTGCAGTTCTCTTGGAAACGGTCTGTTTTCAGAGCACTCTTTCCATGTATGTGGGGAATTCTCCTTCCTCAGGAAAGTTACTGGGAACAATCGATATCTGAGCATCAGTTTGTAACACCCACCCTTTTACATGCATGGGATATTTGTTCATTTTTCCATTTGACAACGAAGTGACAGTATAGCTGCATCCATTATATGTGCCCATTAATTGTCACGCTAAAGAATTAATGTTGTTTTGCTTTGCCACTCTGGCTCACATTATCCCAAAATAAATTATTGATCGATGTACAATAAGTGTACATTGATCATCGCAATCGCTTATACATTTCTCAAGCTCCTTTCCTCATCTACTCCCAGTGTAATTTCTTGATGGAGCTGGGAAGTGTGCGTACGTGCGTGCCTGTGCTATTTGAAGCGTTGCAGAACGGAATTTTATTAAGACGCTTCTAATTGAAAAGTTGCATGTCAATCTGAGCACAATTTGCCTAATACAAGAAAGGCTTGTCCAATAATTAGGAGGGAGGGAGTGATGTTGCTTTGTATCTCTCCAGAAAAGGCTTTCTCTCACTCAATTTAATTTCTAACAATGACAAAAGAGTGCGGGATAAGCTGTAATTGACTCATTAGTGAGTTTGAATCGACTGAACCAGCAGTGTGGCCAAGATCAGCCAAGGGTGCAAAGCTACTGTTCATCTCTTTGAACTTTGGGCTCAGCCATATAAATCCAGTTATGCATCACGGGAAGTGTTTGTGGCAAACCCACTGGTGTTTATTATGCATGTTGTATGGATGTCTCAGGTCACCGATCATTTTGAATGTTATTTATTTATTTATTTATTTATTTATTTTTGTTTTCCCTCTGGGGTTTAGGGCGTGTCATTGTTTTCGGAATGATCAGCAGACGTTGCTTCCGGGAGGTCGCAGTCAAGTTGTGACAAACTGTAGAGCAATGCGGTCTTCATCCCGATTATGATTAGAGGGGTCTTACGGTTAGCTGCTGGCTCCGTGACTTAAGTTTAATCGTCTTCGCCTCATTGTAGGTTCAGCTTTTAATTAAGCATGTAATGAAATCTGACGTGTCTCCGTTGCTCTTGAAAGCGAAACCTGGAAGCGTCTCTCCCTCCTTCTTTCCTTCCTCCTCCCTCCATTTCACAAAGGGACGGCTTGTCAAAGAAGACAAGCGGACGGACCAGGTCAGCTTAGGCCTTTAGAGCCTGTGTCCTTCCATTGTAATGGACTTATTAGATTTGTATTGTCAAAGGGGGAATCGCCCCTGTGAGACGCAGGAATGTTCTTTTCAGCGGCCATCAGACAAGGTAGCGAAGCGTGGCGACTTCACCATCACAATAACTCCTTGAATGATCTTTTTCTTCACGCACGCCGTCTCCCCCTGTCCCTCTCTGCCTACCCCTGGCCCCTTCCCCACACACCTCGCCGCCCCTCCCCCCTTCCCTCGCTGTCTCCCACAGAGATTTGTGCAGCGGACTGTGGTGGCCACGGCATCTGCGTGTCGGGCACCTGTCGCTGCGACGACGGCTGGATGGGCTCCGGGTGCGAGCAGAGGGTGTGTCACCCACGCTGTAACGAGCACGGGACCTGCAAGGACGGGAAGTGTGAATGCAGACCGGGGTGGAACGGAGAGCACTGCACCATCGGTATGTGACTGTGACTGTGGGTGGCTTTGTGTGTGTGCATGTGTGTGTGTCTGTGCGTGTATGTGTATGTGTGTGTGTGTGTGCGCATGTGTGCGCGCGCGTGTGTGTGCGCGTGTGTGTGCACGTGTGTGTGCACACGTGTATGTGTGTGCGTGTATTCGTGTGCACTGGTGTAGCGCACACCTCCGCAGCCCCCCGCCCTAGTCTGATAGAAAAACAAATTATTAGGCTTTTAAAGAATTTGACTGAACAAGCCGAGATTCCTCTGTAGTGTTGATAGACAAGCAGGAGGCCCCTATCGGCTACAAGGCGAATGGACCCCCCCTCCGACCACCTTGCAGACTTGCCAATACCCTGCATCATCACAGGGTTCGTCTTTCATGGTACTGTCAAATCACATCTGGTTTAACCCAAGTGGAACCTACCCTTCTGGGGCTGACCAATGTGAATGGGTGGGTATAACATTCAAAACATGCCACTGGCAGTTACTTTCTTTTGTTCACTAGCTAGGCCTAGTTAGCTAATCTAAAATGTAGAGAAAATATCCGAGCGGTGCTCAAAAAAGACAACTAGCCTAAAACAAAATGCAGAGCTGAATAAAACTAAATATCATCGCTCTGGTCACTGCTAAATCAAGTCGGAGAGTGAGTACTTGGTTTATTTATTTTCAAGATGACACGCAGTGGTGCCCAAAAATGCTCCAAAAGACATTATCTGAACAAGTTAAAGCTAAAATACCGAAAATAACATCAATATTCCGATCAGTAGTCTAAAAGCCAGCAAGGCTTCCACACTGACTGAGGAAACGCAATTGCAGGAAGCTCGTACCTCCGCTGCAGCGGCTTGCAGCCTCCCGACAGATTCAGGCTGTCTTCAGAGTTTCCTATGCAGTTAATATCTTTACGTAACACACTGAGGCCGGAATTTAAGGAGAATAAGACAGGCCCAATTAAATGTCTCGCTGCACTGCTGTATTTAAAGCAGCAGTCCCTTCTGCCCAGTTTCCCTGATGTTGCCACAGCATTTAAGCTCTTTTTAACAATTCCTGTGACTGTGGCTTCTGCAGAGAGATCATTTTCAAAAACTAATCAAGAAATACCTTCAAAGCAAGGCGACACTACTACTAGCAGTTTAGTAATACTAGTTTTTTATAAACGAGTAGCAAGACAGTAGGCCAGTACTGCAGACATCTCATGTTGGAGTAGGCTGATTTAATTTGATTTAATCTATTTACCTTGATCGTATTGCTTTGCGGGCCATTTTGGTGAGTGAATAGCCACCCACTTTCTATAAAAAAAAAGGCAGAGAGTGACAGGGTGACTGAATTTATCCTACAGCCTACATTTTTCCTCATTGTTATGTGATGCGCCAATCACTGAACGCTGAACGACGCCGCATGTATGCAACTGCCTATCAAGGGGGGAGAGGGGGGAGAGGGGGGGCCCAGAGAAACCTGCGCTGTGTCAGTCTGTGTGTGTGCATGCTTGTGAGTGTGTGTTTGTGTGCATGCTTGTCTCTGTGTGTGTGTGGGTGTGGGTGTGTGTGTGTGTGTGTGTGGGTGTGGGTGTGTGCATGCTTGTCTCTGTGTCTGTGTGTGTGTGTGTGCGTGGCAGTTGGGTCTGTTGGAGTGGGGTCAAAGCGGGATGCTTGATCCAGAGGTTGGAGGTTGAATAAAATGGAGAAGCATGCTTAGATGAATTTGTAGAAGCTTGCTTGGCATGAGTGGGTTCGCTGGGATCTGAGGCTTGACATGCATCTTAATGTGGGAATGCGCTGAGGTGTCCTTTCCCTCCCTTTCTGTCATCCTCCCCTTTCTCTCATCCCTCCCTTTCTCTCATCCTCCCCTTTCTCTCATTCCTCCCTTTCTTTCATCCCTCCCATTCTCCTATCCTCTCCTTTCTCTCATCCCTCCCTTCCTCTTATCCTCTCTTTTCTCCTCTTTCTTTTTCTTGCTTGTTGATTTCAAAGGCAAACATTTTCTTCACAGCAAGGAGTGCAGCAACCGGAACGGCATTCTTTTACAATATCACTCGACTGGGGAGGAAAAGGGCGGGGGGCATGTTTATGGTCAAACACTCGTATTTAATTTCGCTCAGAGAGGAATTTCCTACTCTATGCATTTTTATCATTTAAAAAAAAAAATTTGCTTTTGAAAAATACGAGGTTTCCCTGGTTTCATATGACACCGCCTCGGTTCGTCTACCTCACCGCTTAATCCCATAAAGTGTCCTAAATTACGCGGTCGCGTATCGCCTTCACCTGCGCAGCCGATCAGCACTGGGGGTCAGAGCCGCGCAGAACCCCGCAACGCGCTTATCGGTTATTACCGTGCGTTTCCTGTGAGTCACTACGCTCCGAGGGGTCTTCATTTATTTATTTTATTCTATTTTTTTTTTCTATTTTTTTTTTTTCTCCGTGAGGCGCCAGCAGCGTGATGTAAACATGGCTGTGACAAACGCGGCTGTCACGCTGTTGTCTGCGCTGAGTGGAGGCTGCGATTCTCTCCACCTCTCTGGGCGATAAAGCGGAAACGAGCGGCTTTCAGCACTTCCCGCTCCCACACCGTCTGCCCATCTTAAGCCCCTCAGTTAATACCGTGCCGCGGATTGATTGAGCGGAATATTTTCAGAATAATGTATTGCCGCGTGCGAGTCGCCGTTTTAACGTACAGGTAACGGCGGCTTCCTGATGCGCTCCGTTTGCACGTGCCCTTATGGAAATGGAACATGCTGCTGTATAGTCAAATAAAATGTATACAAAATTATAAAAGGTACTTCACAATATATGGGGGAATGTGCATATTACTGCTGCTTTCCAATATTGCGATGCATATTCGTTTTTGTGAAATGTGTTTATTGTTATATTTTCCAAAAAGGTCACATGTTTACAATATTACGAAGCATGTTGGATGTTCATACGAGTAGACATGCATTATGTGCATGGTTCTTGGCTGAATTCTGTCTTTATTTGATCTTTGTTTTCTCCCTGTGCCATTTCAAAAGATTCAAAGCTTCCTGCAGATTGACTCGAATGGCTGAGTCCAATGAAAGCACACACTCTTAGAAATAGTTCTCTATAGTTTTTATATATATAATTTCACATTTAGAGTAAATTTTCAATTGACCCAGAAAGTGTTTTGTGCGTGTGATGAAGGGTGTTTTAGATATGTACATGAATCGCCAGCTATACAATGGCTGGTATCGGAACATTTGGGGGTTTGTTGTTTAAAGCAAGAAAATGCACTACATTACCCTAATGAGCACAACTTTTCATTACACATAAAAAAAACTGTCTAGGCCAATCAGAAACATACACTAAAACTGAAATTATATTTTTTTAAATCCCAGAAATGTAACTATCCCTTATCCTAACTCGGTTTCCCAGAATGCCTGTTTCTTAAAAGCCTCATTTCTCGCTGCCTCTCTCTCCGTTCTTTTTATGCATACGCTTTTTTTTTTTTTTCCTTCCCCCCTCAAAGAACGGCTTTGCATATATGCACTGAAGTAGATGTCAGAAGTAGTTCTGTCACCACCATCGTCATCACCATCATCGTTGTGTATCCATCTGTAATGTGTCCTCGTTTGTTACGCGGTTTTAACGCAGTCTATTGTCCTCCATCCTATACGACGAAGTGCGATTTATAAAAATGGCACGCTCCCTCAGTGCGTGTTAGAAAAGAGCAACGCGACGCCTTAAAAAGGAGAGGGGGGTGAGAGAGATGATGAAAGAGAAGAATCCCAGTCATTAAGGCAGCTTATTCCAAAATTAGACCGGAGAAATGTTCTTTCTCCGAAAGGCTGGCAGGGACCTATTCAGCTGAAACAGAAGGCAGCGCGAACGCTGTGCATGTTTAATACGCCACACGTGCATTATTGATATTACTTTTACATACGTCATACTAACGTAGACTCCACAGCTCGGAGTTTCTCTGAGCCCTGGGTGTTTGTTTTTTAACTAGCAAAAGATCACAATCTGGCCTGAATTTCAATATTTAATGAAAGAGGTATGAGGTATAATGGAAAATATGAAAAATTAAAGCGGGACACGTGTCGTAGGGCACATAAGATTGGGATTTGCGTCCATCACCGTCCCGTGTTCTCGGAGCTTAACAGCGGGGCGTGTGTGTGGACGATATCGGATCGGGATCTCCTTTCCGTCGCAAGCCCTCACCTTGACTGTCCTGGCAATATTGTCTGAGGGATTTGAAAGGCTGCAGAATCCAATCTGCCTTTGTTTCAGAAAAGCAATGAAACACAGCAATACATTTGGCAGGGCAGGATTTTCTGCTGATCCCTGGACTTGGTAAACAGAAATGCGTTGAAATGATCTTCTCTTCCTCTGTCTCCCTCACTCTCTCTCTCACTCTCTCTCACACTCTCTCTTACACTCTCACTCACTCTCTCCCTCCCTCCCTCGCATGCTTGTTATTACACACTCTCTGCATGCGGTGAGCCTCACGACTGTTCTTATCTCTCCCTTCTGTAGTGTAAACCAACTAACACAGCCTAGCCGTCTGCCGTCTGTAGTGGAAAGTGGCACTGTTCAATCCTCCCTTATATGTGTTGTCTTTTATCTCCCCGAAGCTCACTATCTGGATAAGGTAGTGAAAGGTATGGTCTTCCTCCTTCCTCTCTCTTTTGCTCTCTCCCAGCACAGCCAGTTCAACTCAACACGTTCGTTAAGTCTGTCAGTCCATCCATATTCACATCAGCCAGCCCTCATTCAGCTCCTCCTCCTCACCTTTCCCACAATCCCAAGGAAAACAAGAGAAAAATAAATCATCGCCTCCGGTCTGTGTCTCGTGTCCAGGGTAGGGGTCAATTCAGTCGGTACTGGGAATTAATTAAAGTTCACTTGAACGCACGTAATGTTCTTTTTCAATTCCTGAACTGAACCACAAATTAATTTCCTCGCTTGACTGAATCAAAGTGGAAACGACCCCAACTCTACCTTGATCGCAAACCTTTTTTTTTTTGTTAAACTTTTTTTACGTACGGTAAAAATTACGCTGACTTTGTTTGCGGGAGACTGTGCCTCCTCTGTCCCGCGCTGAGAGGGCAAAGTGCTACCCTGCTGTGTGGCCCAGCCTAGCAGGGGATCTATAAGGGGGGGAAGTGTGGGATAGGGTTCAGTTAACTAGTGCCATGCATAATGTATGACCGCACAGCTGGGAAGTGGGCCCGATAGGTGCTGAAGTAGCATCCACGCTAATTAAAAGGGCTCACGCAGCTGCGGGGGAGGGGATGGGAGGAGGCGTTTTACTCATTACTTTAGGCGTTCCCTCATCCGTGGTAGTGGACCGGCCCCACGACAGGAGCCGTCCCAGGCTTCTCTTCAGAAGGGCGCGGCCCACGGGGGGCGCCCCCTCGGAGGGCTGCCGATGGAGATGAACCACGGCAAGCTGGGAGGGAGGGAGGGAGGGAGGGAGGGAGGGAGGAATGGATGGAGGGATGGATGGAGAGAGAGAGATAGAGATGGTGGGGGGAGTGGGGAGGAAATAAAACACTGCCGGTGAGCAGTATCGGAACCTTGAGCAGAGAAAATGAGAGTAGTGCTCCCGGCTTGCAGGTCTCAACTGAACTTTTTAGCATGGCTTGCCCCTCGCCTGTGAATGCCAGGAGAGGGCTGGAGAACCCCTGCTCTAGATCAAGTACATCAAACTCCAGTCCTGGAGGGCCACAGTGCCTACAAGCTTTGGTGGTTTCCTTTCAATCGGCAGTCCACGTAGACCTTGGAAACAAGGCGCGAGGATCGTTGCGTTAGGCAGTTGCAATCAGTGTGGCTGCTGAGCCAGCCTGGATTCCGCCCCCGCCGGGCGTTATTCTTTTCCACCGAATCCCTGTGACGGCGTGACTTATGAGCCGCGCGGCAGTGGCGGTAGTGGTGACAGCAGCAGTCGCCTCTGACAGAAACGGGGCAGGAAGAGAGTTTCCCAACCTCCGCCGCCTCTCTAATGTACTAAAAACGTCTCGGGGCGGGGTGAAAAAAACAAAACTAGATTTCCGCCTCTCATCTCCGTTTGCGTCGAGGGGAAGATTGGATCGAGAGGTAACGGATAACTGGCGAGGGAGGAGGCGAGATGAAAAACAACCCGCCGTTATCTCTGTCCTTGGGAAGAGGGGACTCGAAGCCGCGCTCTGTCGCATTGTTTTTTTCTCTCCAGGGGTCATGTGACTTCAGCGCTACTTCTACATAAAAATTTTAATAATAATACTAATAATAATCAGTAATATAATTTATTTAGTTTTGATTTTAAGCCACCTAGACCTGTACACTGCTGTGATGATGTATTGGCAAAACGATTATTTACGTGCCCAAATCCTCCACTCTGCACGGACTTGCATTATATCTGCAAAGCAGAGGTATGCTACTTTGCCATACCGTATGATCGTCTTTCAGAAAAAGAGAAAGTGTTGTATTACTATACAAAAAAAGGGTTTTGTCTCTCCGTGAGCTAAGAGCACAGTCTGCTTTACTAATGAGGAAATACTGAGGCGATAAATCCCCGCTCATTGATTCTGTTTCAATAGGGAACGGCAACAGAGAACATTCACAAATTCACGTATCAGATTAAACCACTGCTTCCTACTTCCTACTTCCTGTACCAGCTTGCTGTGGAAAAGAATCTTTAATATCGGATCTTAAGATAGTATAGTATCTTTAGTATCAGGCCCAACAAGAACTCTAAATGCAAACAGCCACCATTTCCTCTTACTGTTACCATCTTGGTCTCTTATCAGCATTGTGTTGTCTCTGTTTTGGGCTAGCTTTTTTATTTGCTTATTTATTTTTAAATCATTCACCTACATAACCTTGTTTTTTTTTAATTTGTTTTTTTTTGCATCTGCTGGTGCAGAGGGCTGCCCTGGCCTGTGCAGCGGTAATGGCAAGTGCACGCTGGGTAACAGCGGCTGGTACTGCGTGTGCCAGCTGGGATGGAGGGGGAGCGGGTGCGACACGTCCATGGAGACGGCCTGTAGCGACGGCAAAGACAACGACGCAGGTGAGGACCGCTCGGACGGCACCGTGCCACTCCTAGCTGAGCCTAATACACCGGGGGCTGCCTGGTTAGTGTTGTACACTATTGTAGGTAAAGATGTAGAGGGTGCGAGGGGTTTTTTGAGCATTGTAGCTTTCTGTGGGTAAGTAAGGACATGTTTTTGGCTATCTCGGTAATAAGTACGATCAAGATGGTGGAGGCTGTTTGCAATATAAAGTGGTATGAGGCATTAACTGTGCAAAAGAGTTAAGCAAGTTTTCTTAGGATAAAAGGTGCATTGTGCAGGATTTGTAGCCTTGCTGTGGTCCTGTGTTTACAATGAAAGAAGTCTCTTTTCATGGTTGACTTGTTGTTTGGCTTCGCTGTAGGCTACATGCGCGTCTTCACCTCCGGCATTGCAGTAGCTAGAACGCTTTACTGATACCTGATCCCACCACACAGGCTCTGTAGCCACCCCCCCCCCCTCCCCCCCCCCCCACACACACACACACTGAAAAGAGCGTTACGCCCAGAAACGTCCCGAACAAATCTTAGAATAATAAATACAGGCACATGGATTTGGCCTGGATGTGCGCAAAGACAGAGATTGCCAGTGCGTCATAGATATGACTGAGCATGATTATTTTGTCATATTTTCAAGGTAAAAATCTTGCAGAACGCACCTTTAAATAAGTATCCTTTCTCTATTATTAGGCAGCTCTATGCAGGGCAATGCTTCAGTTGTTACAGGGTTCAAAGCTCAAAGTGTCACTGAAGGACTTCAGATGAAAATGTACTGAAGTGACGGGGGTTTCTTTGGGGATTTTATAATGTCTCGCGTCATCGTGGACAAAAAATCGTAGGGAGCAGAAGGTGTTTTTATACGTTGTCATTTGGACATTTTCTCGAGAAATCTACCGATTAAGTAAAATACAGGTCTAGAGCCGTGTGAAGATTCGCTGGGCTAGCTTTTAAACAGCTTCCCAGGTGCCCATTGTGAAAAGTGGTGTCTGGTTGAAGGATTTCAACACCTCTTGAGTGCTGGTCACAGCACTCTAAAGCATGTTTGCTCTAAAGAAGAGGCCACCGGACCATTTTTTTAGTTTTTTTTTTTTAATCAAAAAAAATATTTTTATTTATAAAGAGGCTGCTTATTGCCCCCAAACTGTGCAGAGAACCAGGCTTACAGCAGCTCAGATGTAAACCTACAGGGGGATTGACTAACTTATGACAGGGCACTTATTTTTAACTTCCATCTGACCAGATAGGACGCAGAGAGCAGCATCGGGTGACCCAGTTCATCAGAGGAAGTGCACTCTACAGCCGTTACACAGTGTTTAAACTACTTTATCTGCATTTGTCTAGGGCGAAGCCATTCAAAGCCAGACCTGGTAACGGCTGTTATTCTCCAGCTCTGGGGGGAGCAGCCTCCTTATAATGCTTAAAAGTTAAAAGTGTTTTGCCTTTTTTCCCCCTAAATGAACAATAACCGGTGGCTCAGTTGATCGGTTTGTAGGTGCACTCAAATGTACCCCTACCTCATGTGAAGTGATAAGCAAGATAAATTATTCCACAAGTTCACAGAGGTTTAAGTGGTACGGCAAAGAAACCATGCCGAGAAAGAGCTATTGGTGCAGAATGTTCTGGGACACCCACTGCCTTTACGAATATTAATATCTAAGCTGTCTGCCTGAGGGGCAGTTGGTGAGTTTTGCCCTTCTGTGTTCCTTTCCCCCTGTACAGATGGCCTTGTGGACTGTATGGACCCAGACTGCTGTCTGCAGGCTTCCTGTCATGTGACCTCCCTCTGCGTGGGTGCCCCAGACCCGCTGGACATCATCCAGGAGACCCAGATGCCCTCCACGCAGAGCAGTCTGCAGACCTTCTACGACCGGGTCCGCTTCCTGGTGGGCAAGGACAGCACACACGTCATCCCCGGTGCCAACCCCTTCCTTGGCCGGTCAGTTGCCCCGGAAACCAGGACCCCACCCTCCAGGGTTTGGCGAAAATTCCATCTCAATTCACGATCAATCAATTCCGGAAATGAATTAAAATGCAATTTATAAAACGGAATATCCCCCGTAGAAGATTACGGGCATTTTCAAATTGAATTGATTTTCGATTCATTTTATAAATTAGGTGAAATGAAATGGAATCGACCTCCCAGCCTGGTGACCTCTCACAGAAAAACACCGGATTCTCTTATATCCTGCATCTACACTTAATGCTTAATGTTTGTTCTACCGTTTATACAAAAATTGCAGGGTTTCCTTTCTAGTTTAACAGACTTAGGCTAATCAATTTTATTAGATCTTTTGACACAACAGAAAATATATGTAGAATACCACCCAGAAACAGTTCGGAAGCGGGATTTTTGTAAAGAAGTACAAGCAATGAAAAAAGTAAGAAAAGCGTAGCTACACAGCATTGTCTAACCTCCGTTGGTTACTGCTCAGTCCAAGTCATTAGAGTGTATTCTGTAATTATGCTGCATTTTAAGTCTTTCTACTCTATTTAAAATGGAGAAGCACATTTTACCAAAGGGGCAACAGTGACTACTCTGATAGCCTGTGCACCGTTTACTTGAGTTATCTTTTAAAAATGAGTCTGGGTTTGACTCCAATTTGAAGATTTATGGAATAAGTAACTATTAAAAAAATAATAATAAACAAGTGAAAGTTTTATGTACTTTCGTTCGATGTGCCACACACTTCCAGTCACTGGTTCTGACAACACTTATCTACAGTATAAAGGCTAAATGTGTCCAACCCAAATCCGGAGGGCGTATGAAGATTGATGCTGTTCTCTGTAAACACAAGGTGGTGTCAGCTGTCACTGTAATGATGGGAACTTGGGCTCTGGCAGGTAGAGGGAACACGCAGCAATACAGAGAGAGGGTAGAAACAAAATATTTTTGTATATACATATAAATATACAAATAAATAAAACCAGATCATATTAGTTTCATGGTTTCTGCACTGCCTCCCAGGCAGAGAGAGAGAGAGTGATGCCTCAGGACAGGAATCAGAGAGGCTGTCATATTATCATATTCACCGAGGCCCACATCAGAATGCCTTTCCCCTCTCTGTCTTACTTTTTAAAATCTTTAATCGCGGCTCACGTTCCCTGGCACCAAATCCACACCTGCGTGTTTTTAAGATGCGTTTTCTCTCACCCTCTTTTAAAAACATCGTTATCCTTAACCACCCCCACCAACACAACCACGCACGGACGCACACACACACGCACGCACACGCACGCACGCACACACAAACAAACACACAAAGAAAATAAAAATAGAAAAATACAGTGAAGAGAACGCAGACTTCTGGTTCTGTTCAGAAAAGTAGAGGGAAAAATCATAGGAATAATGATTTGGAGACCTAAATCTAAAAGAGTAGTTTTGATCATTTGGCAAGAGACACCATTATACGTTGGAGGCTGGTCTCTGTGAAGCGTTGTTTTCTCCCCACTTCCCGAAGGCTGAAAAATACCATGCCAAAGAAGTGCCGGGTTCACTCGGCTCTATTTTTAGCCCAGCGTAGCTGATGGCCTGTCCGTCCTGTGAGACACAGTGTGTTAGAAGCGGCCCGTTCTCCAGCGGATGCTGGTTTCTGCTGTAATTTGTCACACATCACAGTGCTTCGGCCGGGGCCTCTGTGTGTCATTAGGTAGAGTGCCCTTTCTTTATATGTGTTTGTGCCTCGTGTCATTTACTGTAATCCTGTCGGGGCACACACACACTCTCTCCCTCTCTTTTTTCTCTCTCTCTCTCTCTCTCTCTCTCTCTCATCCTTGCTGTCTTCTTTATACACACGCACACATACATATTCTCTCTCTGTTTTGTGAATTTCTCTGGTGTTTCATTACGCAATTGGCTTATTCCACAATCCACACTATGACCATTCTTAAAAAATAAGGCAGCTACAAGTTCAGTAATGTTGGGATGTGTTATAAGTGTAAACTGACAGCCACTCTCCCTGGAAATGAATAGGGGCAGTGTTTTAGTTGGGATCTGAGAGACTGTGGGAGTATGTTTATGCATATGTGCATTTCTGTGAGTGTGTGTATGAGTGAGAGAGGGTGTGAAAGAGAGAGTGAGGGAGTGTGTGCGTGTGTGCATGCTTGTGTGTATTTGCGAGTGCGCTCGTGCGCATGTGTGTGTGTGTGTGTGTGTGTGTGTGTGTGCGTGCGTGCGTGTGTGTGGAGAGTCTCTCTCCAAATAAAATGCTTCATAAATAAATGAAGGAGGAAAAGGCAGAGCCAAGCTGGGGAATATAAAGACCTCAGCTCACCTTAAAAAACATCCTTGATTATTTATTATTTATCGCCGGTAATCTGACAGACCGTTATGAGCAGTTATGATCAGGGAGCTGGGGCACAGACCGGCCTCCTGGGTAAGGTCAGAGCCCGAATCTCCACGGGAACACAGAGAGACCCCCCCTCACCCACCCCTCCCACCATCTGATCTGCCCTTATTGATTGACTAACCACTTCCTCTTGCTGCTGGGGCTGTTCGAGTGCTGTCACTGATGTCTTTTACCACAAGAAGCAGGCCAATGACAGGGCCTACAGCAACTGGCAAAGCCCAAAGGCCTCGTCACATGACTGCCCCAATGTCAAATCAGACATGATACTATATGTCTATTGAACTCACTCTATTAAGAGTTGAATTTACTTTGTGGAGTTAAATCAACTCTGTTTTGTGGCGTAATTGGCCAGGGCCATTAAATGCCAGACGGAACTCTACAACACGAACTCGATGAGCGCAAGAAGGCCAAATCTCCGTGACCCGCTTGGCAACATGCTTTTAAGTCACCGCTAAAAAGGCCTGTGTGCTCTTGTCTTTTGAAATTAGTTTTCCATTATTATTAGTGTGTTCCTTCAGCATTGAGTGAACTGTAAGAGTGCATTAATGTCTTCAGCTTCGAGTAGGCTTTTAAGTCGGCTGTTTACTGCTACTGAGCGAACGCGCTAATTGTCTAATGCATATTTCCTTCACCTGGAGTGGCTGGGGTTAGAGTGACATTTCATTTTATCCCATTTACCTGACCATTATTCCATAGAGAAGACTTTAAAGGGAGACGGCAGGGCCACATTCACATTGACTATATTAAGCAGTAATGTGTTTATTTGGTCTTCTCTGGGTCATTTGTCAGTTTGCATTGATGGATTTGTGTTTTTTTGTTTGTTTCATAAGGCTTGTAAGTTTGTTTGTTTATTTATTTATCGCCACAGCGCTCGTTTAGATTGGCCTGTCTGCCGCGGGAGACGAACACGTTCATTTGGATGGCGGCGTGCAGAATAGACCACCCGTTGAACTGTACAGTAATGTTGCAGTGGTGCCGTGTTGCTATAATTTTAAAAGCAGTGGTAACATCTGTTTTTCTTTTGTTTGTCTGAGCAGGCAGGGAGGCAGGGAGGCAGGAAGGTAAACATCACATTTTCAGTCCTTTCGTGTTCATGGATTTCGGCTGGGTCTCTGCGCCGCGGTCTTTTTAGAAATATCACCCGATGTAAAATTCAGTCTTCACGGCTCCTAGCCCAAGCTCCTATTGTATTTGATGTCAATATTTAAATCATTTGTCTTGACAGCAGTGAATCCTCTCTCCGTGTGCTTTGCTAAGGCAGGGAAGAGAGTTCCAGTGTGTCTGTGCTCCAGGTATACACACACACACACACACACAGTTCACATTTCAAATAGGAATTTCTAAATTAAACTGGCAGCATGAATAATTAAATGCAACAAAAGGCAAGGCAGCGTGTGTTTGCTCCTCGGGTAATACAGAGTAAATATACGGAGATGGATCTACATATCAGTGCCATGGGTCTGTGCTCTGTCTCTTTGCCATTTTCAGAAAGTAATAGCGCTCAGGCAAGGTGTCCTGAAGGGAGAAAAATAGGACTAAATTAGCGTTGAGCATGTTTCCTGGGGACTGGAATATTGCAGGTGAATGATCTTGCCTCCAGTAAGGGCCACCATGACATCACAAAGGGCGGCTGCTTACAAGACCAGTGTTAATTGGCTCCTGGGCAGGGAGACAGAGAATGAGCAGGGGGCGAATCAAGCGAATGGCATGCTTTGTTTCTGGAACACAAAAAAAACAAAAAAAAACGATTGATGTTGCATACAAAGGGCCTCACAATTGCAGTTCAGGTTTAATTGAAGAGGTGAAGCACCTCCACATTCTGTGGCTACTTGGAGCTAAGGAGCTGAATTATTGTCCACACCGCAGCATGCATAGTAATGAACTGCTTTTTGTTACTGATAGAAGGCAATGTCCCATCACCTAAAATGGTCACTTTTTTATGCAGTCCACCGTGTACATAAAATCCATATCCTTGTATGTTTTTTTAACATTGTGTTTAGATGATAAAAGAACATTAAGGTCTCGTTTTTAATTTGTATAGAATCTTGTAAAGTCATCTTATCTCTCAGTCTGAGGAATCTACAGAGGGACCTCTGTGTAGCTCCTCGTGTGTAGTGTGAGCTGACAGGAAACATTGGCTGTAATTATGAATTATCCACTCCGTTTATGGCATCTTTTTGTCGGTTGATGTATTTTGGATGTGGTGGAGCACTCCCTGCCTCTGTCTCACCCGGATGCAAGGTTCTCATGGCCCTTGAGAATTCTTGCAAACATTGGCATTTCTGGAAAGTCATGGGAAGGTTATGGACCATTGTCGAATATTCCCCTGTCCTTCAAAAGTCAGGAAAAATTGTCAAAATTACAAAAATTATTTTAACATAACACAGAGGATGGGTGTAGTTTAGTTTATTTCACTAGTTAGTGTTAGTAAATGTCAGTGTTCTGAATGGTGCACTTTGCATAGCTCTTCTTCGGAAATTGATCCCACTACAGGAAATGTGTTGGTCATTTGAGAGTGAACAGACACTTTTTAGACACTTAGGGCCAGATTCAGAGTTGAGATAAGCAGGCGCAAATGGGACTTACTCCCGAAATTTCGCGTAGCTTAAGCTATTTGTGATTCAGACATTTGACTTATCCGCTGTTTTAAGCGTCTCTCCAGTAGATACACACCATTACGCGCACGGGGTGGAGTTTGGTGAGAAGGAGGCGTGTCTGCAAGATACATGTGTTCAAAGTTTAAACTTGGTCATTTTTTTCCTCGCAACTTTGTTCAGAAAAAAAGGTAGCTTATGTCTAGCGACAACAATAGATGATGAAAAATACAGTGTCTTTCACAAAAATGGATTAGATTGAGTGCATGCTCTTTGAAAAAAAATATTGGTTTTATTTTTTTTTGCCTAGCCTACTTACAATTATCAGAGTGCTGTCATAAAAAGAAAAATATGCAAAAGTAAGCTATGATTGACTGTCTGGTATATAATACCAGACCAATATTAGATGGATTCATTGATAGACAGTGTTTGGATCATAATCGCTTTGACAGAGAGACAATTTTGTTAACCTACTTGTGTGAGCACAGCTGCTCCAAAATTATTAGGAAGCGCAAAGTAACTCCCGGCAGTGTAGATCTACCAGTGCTCCAGGTTACAATCTCTCTCCTTCCTGGCCACACCCTTCCAGCATGTGACAAAAAATAAAAAATACATTTTTGGACAGTGGTTGGCCATCTCTGAATCTGGCCCAAATATTCCCAGAGAAAAGTACCTCAAAATGTATGTCGACATCAAAAAAGTGGCCCTATAGCACATAGTTGCCCTAACTCTATGGAAACTCCTACGTTCGTCTTTAAAATGCAATTGAAATGTCCCTGAAAAGGTCAATCTGATTTGAGCGGAAACGATGCTAAGCGGATGTCTCTGCCCCTCTGCTCAGCCACGCCTGCGTGATCCGGGGACAGGTGGTGACCTCCGACAGGACCCCCCTGGTGGGCGTGAACATCAGCTTCATCAACAACCCCGCCTACGGGTTCACCGTCACCAGACAGGACGGCAGGTGAGAAACATCTTACACCCAGTCCCAGCTGGCCCAGAGCTCAGATCTGGTCTCAACTAGGCTTCCCAAACACATAATTTCAGGCCTGTTGTCCCTGTGCAGTGGAATTGTAACACATTTTCACATTTAACAACCCCCCACACTCTTTTTTAACACAACCCCCCACCCTTAATTACTTTTTCTTTTTACTCGTATGCAAAGTTTACAAATCCAGCCCTCAATTTCCCCCTGTTCAAATGAAAAATGCGGAGTCTTTAAAATGTTCAGAGAAGTTTTTACAAGGTTCTCTATGTTTCACCTCCTTCAAACTGACCTCATATAAGCAAAGAAGTGGCTCGCAGACACATAGAAGCTTAAGCCCCCCCCACACATGTGCACGCACGCACATATGCACACAAAGTTAGTCCCACCATTGACTGCTGGACTAAACTATACTTTTCAAACACCTGTTGCTGCAAGCTTTGTTTCACGTGTGTGTGTGTGTGTGTGTGTGTGTGTGTGTGTGTGTGTGTGTATGGCGGTATCGCTGGGAGCAGTACTGCAAAAGTTTGCCACAGTGACATTTCAATTTTCATCTCTAGCCATGTGCTTTCCCCCTAGGAAAGGACCAATTAATTCAAGAAGATAATGTTTGTACAGTAATGCATTACATATTCGCTCAGACTTGTGGTTTCTTGGACACCCTGGTGTTTATTTTATTATGTTTTCTCTTCCTGTGGTCACATTAAAAAATGTGAATAGCTTTTTGAACTGGGCCATAAACGGCTTATGCCATCTCTGTTGATACTAAAAAATAACTGCACTTTAAAGCATTCCTGTGTCTTGGTACGGTAGGTGCACAAATTCGATCATAAAGATTAAGTATGCTTTCATATCTGTAAGTGCTGAAGATATGTAACTTTGAACTGGCGCAGTTGGCACCATTGAGGAGTGGCTGCGGTGAAGTGCTGCCTTTTGGAGGAGCGTTCTTGCTTCATGAGGTGAGCAGGCCTGTGTAACAAATGTAACAGGAGCGTTTGCGGTCGCGGGTTCAAATCCGGTCGCTAAAGCCAGCAAAAGTACGTTTGGTGGTGCTGGCAAATTATTCACAGCAAGTCCCAGCATACGGATCCCATATTGGTTTACAAAAACGAGAGAAAAAACAGAAAGCATTGTGGCATAATTACTTATGCACCCTGGTTTGTCCTTTGGACTGCTGTCAGTCTCCCGTTTCATTTAGTTAGAGCAGGAGGCGGAGCTGGCCATGGAAGAGCTTACCATGCAGCATGTAGCTAAAATAGGTTTTGCATGCATCGCAGAGAGCAATGAATAGCTCAGGTGAGGGGCGGGGGGGATGTAATTAATCCAAGTCCTCAAAGTGATCTTTGAGTGATTTTAAATGTGTCACTCGGAGCTTGTAGAAAATAAAGGTGCTGACAGGGTCAGAAGAGTTGCTAGCTGCTAAAGTTGCTAGCAACAAAAGTGCTAAATAGACATTGCTAACCTGGGGCAAATTTGTTGTAGGGCAGATCATTTTTCTTTTCATATTCACTGAATATGCATACAGGAGCACATGTATGAGCATGTTTACATCAACAAGCATTTTCCACTCAGTTACAAAGGAAGGTTTAAGAGAAGCTTGGAGTAAAGACGCTTTGATCTTCACTTGGTGCAGCTAAACGTAGCATTTTCTCAGGTGTTTTAGATGAGCCACAACCAGTTGCAAACAATAAATCAAAGGGAATCTGGCAAACTGCACTTGGAGCTATACCAGTTCACTGCATGCAGTAAGCAGTGCTACAGAACATTCAATAACATTGATAAACGAATAGCCTCTTAATTTGTCCCATCCTGCAGTATGTTAAGCTGTGTATTGGCCCAGAAAGGTAGTCTAGCTCTTTTTGTGTAATTACTGTCAATGGATGACTAGTATTTCCAAAAGTGGAATCATCAAGATAAATTTCAGTGAAGATCCATATTTTCAGTACAGTCTTGTGACTGGACCTTTGCCAATGCAGCCAAAATTCCATTTGTCTTTCTCAGAGGACTCAAGCTTGCTTTTCTTGCTGTTACAAAACTACACGCTTTATGTTTTGGTAGTTTTCTTTAATAAAGGAAACGTTAAAAACGAAAATTAATAAAATAAAAAAACTGGGTTTTTAAATTTATTTCTGCCCCTACTACGTAAATCATGTGTCAAATTAAACTGTACAATTTTCCAGCTGGAGTCTGCTTTTTTAAAGTGCCCTCTGGAAGCCCTGTTTTGGCAGTAGGACAGTCCTTTGTCATAAAGCCATGCAGCGGACAGAGCTTTGCTCTCCAGGCTCCTGTACTCCCGAACATCGATATCGGTCAGCGCCATCTTCAAAGCTAACGCGTGATACGAAGATCTACGCGTGATCCTCCTCTCTCCATTGTAATCTCTCTCACTTCCTCCCTCCCTCTCTCGGTTTCTTTCAAAAGAGAAAGAGCTTCTGGCCTCCTTCTGTTCTCGCCCCGTCTCCCACTTCTCGTCCCTCTCTCATCTTGTATCTTCTTTCAAGCCACTTTTCCATCTTTTCTGTCCGTCTCTCCACATCCCTTGACAGTTTGTTTCGCTCGCTCCTCTCATAGCTCTTCCTCCTCTTTCTCTTCTTCTCTTTTTGTCACTCCATTTCTTAGCCCCCCCCCTTCTTTCTTTCTTTCTCTCTCTCTCTCTCTTCCCTCCAATCTCTCTGACTGTGTGTGTTCTCCTTTCCCCAAGCCCCCCTCCCAGCATATCTGTAAACACAACTCTGTCCCCCAGTTCTTCCTGTAAACATGCCCAGTCTGCTGCAGCTCCCCTTACAATCACAGTAAACCAGTTCACTGTGGCGTGAAATCACAAACGCACCTGTTCATCCAGTTAGAAATGGGAAAGCTGTCTCACAGTTTTTTTTATGATGTGTGGAGGGTTTTTAGTGTCCATGGGGTTTAGCTTTCAAAATGGCCTTTTCAAAAAATATAGCTGGACCAAGAGTTTCAGGCGTTTGGGCTGGCTGGGGTGTTGTCCAACTGGCAAGGCGACAAACACCTCAGGGCCTTCTGACTAGGTCAATTTTTTTCCTGAGAACTACCCAGGTGTAAATTTCAAGATGGATCCATTTATTTCCAGTAGTCTTTCACAGGCACAATTAGTCTTATTGACTGCTGCAGAGGATGAGGGGGGAGGGGAGTGTTTGGTAAGGCAAGCGCTTAAATGATAATTTTAATGACTTTGCATTTCCTCCATGGTTAAGGGCTAAACTCTGTAGGTAACAGCAATAAAGTTTTGCCTCCCAGGAAGAAGGCTGTGGTTATGATATTTCCCTTTGGCTCCGTTATTGATTGGGTGCTGCAGCTGTTTCCAGTGTGGCCATGGAGTGTGTATGTGTATGTGTATGTGTATGTGTGTGTGTGTGTCTGTGTGTGTGTGTGTGTGTGTGTGTGTGTGTGTGTGTGTGTGTGTGTGTGTGGGGGGGGGGGTCAACTAAAACTGCACTGTGAGAGTGCACATTGACGCAAGGACATCGCCGGCATCATGCTCCCGCCTCCCTCCGCCAAGGGCGTGACCGGCCCTTTGTTTCCCGCCTTGGCCAATGAGGGCTTGACGTGCAGCCGGCTTTTTATAGCAGCGCGCTGCGCTGCACTGCACCGCACCGCGCCGCACCTCGGAAACGCCCGCGGAATTAGCATCCGCAGATTACGAGTCCCGCTTCTGTTGATCTACCCTTAATTCCGAGGCGAAAGGGGGTCCAAAATGGAGGCTGCGGCTCTCCCCGGGGTGCCACAGATATCCGGGCACTAATTGGCTGTTAAAAAGTGCCGCTGTGCCTGGAGTTATTACTGAGCGAGAGGCAGAGGCAGAGGCAGAGGCAGCGGCAGGTAAATGAATCACACAGGAGCCTGACTGCAGGGAGCAGACGAGTCCTGTCACTGGCCAGCCCTTCAGTCTCCACACGGAGGAGTGTAATTATGGGGCTTTCACACTAATGGCCGACGTGTTGGGCGCAGTGTTTCTCCGCTGAAGGATCCTTGTGTGCGAGCCCACTCTCATTTCTCACCCACTACATTTTTAAAGGCCAGCTTGCTGTACTTCACAAACACGGTCGGCCCCTGTGCTTCCATTTTCTTCTCCGGCGCTGGGATGATGGATGGCTTCACTGAACTGATTTTGACTGAATTTTTAAGGGTTTGGGGAGAACTGCCAATGGAAATCGACACTTTGGTAATTTAGCAGATGCTTTTATCCATAGCGACTTGCAGCAAGTGTATTTAAAGGTGCACTATGCTGGATTTTTACCTTGAAAATATTATAGAATAACCATGCTCAGTCATATCTATGATGCACTGGCAATTTCTGTTTTTGCGTGCATTAGCCATATCCATGGTCCTCTGTCTGTGTTTATAATTCTAAATGAGTTGGGGACGTTTCTGGGCATGACACTCTTTCAGGTTGCTGTGGCTACAGAGCGTGTGGGGTGGGATCTGGTTTCAGTGGAGCGTTTGTAGCTAGCTAGCTACTGCAATGGCAGAGGTGAAGGCGTGCAAGTACAGCGAAGCCAAACAACAAGCCGACAGGGCGCGAACAGAGTCAGAATTTGCTTTTCCTCAATGGTGACTGCTGATGTTTAGGAAGAACAGTGACGCAGAGTTGGTGTGTTTTCTGTTGGACCTGTAAGTAACGTTATCTTTAGCTAACCAGCTAGCTACGTTAGGTAACTAGATGGCCAAACCTTGAGTGGGAAGAGTTGAGGATGGAGGAGGAGACTTTTTTGATTGTAAACACAGGACCATATAGCAAGGCTATGCATCGTGTGTTTTTGTGGTTAATATTTGGCTATGTGGTTATGGGGGGGCGGGGCGTTTTGAGGCGAAGCGGCTTTAATTTTCCCGCTCGGCTTGTTGCAGCTTTGACTTGGTAAGCAACGGGGGCGTGGCCATAGCCCTGAGGTTCGAGCGCGCTCCGTTCATCACCCAGGAGCACACGCTCTGGTTGCCGTGGGGACGCTTCTTCGTCATGGACACCATCGTCATGCGGCACGAGGAGAACGACATCCCCAGCTGTGACCTCAGCAGCTTCGCCCGCCCCAGCCCTGTCGTCTCACCCGCCCCCCTCACCGCCTTCGCTGGGTCCTGCATGGAGAGAGGGGCCATCGTCCCAGAGATCCAGGTGACATTCCTACTCCACACTTGTGACCACACACACTCCCATGATGCCAAACCCACTATCAACAGTATTTTGCTTATGGAAAAACAAATAAAAGATTTGCTCATTTACAGCCATACCTTGGCCAGACACATATTTGACATAAATGTCACTTCCTTTCTATTTTCCCGCGAGCCTAACTAGCCTGTTAGAAATATATTTTAAATACTTTTTTAAGACTGTTTAGATGAAATGTTAAAACCCTATCAAAATTCAGTGAAACATGTTACTGACTAAAACATATGTATGGTTTGCAAGAAAATTGAATATCAGTTAAATAAATTAGTGGTTTTTTGCAGAATTATACTTGTCAAATAGTATATTTGCCCCAGGCCTGATTACAGTAATGCTTCCTGATCCACCTGTATTGGTGAGGAATATATATTACTCAAAATAAGTTCAGGGTCAAAAATATTTGTGCCTATAAATATAAGCTAAGGAGCTAAAATGGTGACAGCTAATGACAAAATAATTATTTGATGGCTCAAGAACAGAAAACACAAAACTTTTGATGAGACTAGTTTATTACCCTTATGAAAAAAAGTCATGCACCCCCCAAAATTATGATGTGATGATGAATGGAAAATTCTCAGCCATTTTATTGCTAAAATTGGCATGCATGGAATGACACTCATGCAAAACACGTGCAAGTAGTGCATGAGGTGTCACAATGGGTGTTTCGAGGCAGTTTGTCAGTTTAGTCTGACTAAGTTCGTGCTTCAAATCCATGAAAAGGAAATGGGTTAACTTAAAAAGTTTCTAAAGGTAAGTGCAATTAATTCATGTCCCATAATAACGTGATGTCTATAGTCCAAATGACAACCCAAATGGGGATATTCTAACCTTATCTGGTTTAAAAAGACATACTTATAAAAATTATCAAAAAAATTTCCTTTGACTCTTAAATTCTTTTCAGTAGTATATACACAATCATCCATCTGATTTAAGTGTTATTTTTGTTTATTCTTAATTTTTCAGTCTTTTTCCCTGTTAATTTAATTAATAAAGTCTGTATCCTCGAGACTTACAGGACAAAACCCTCGCATAGCTGGCTATATCCATTGAACCAGTTCAGATTAATGACCATGTTCAGTTTTGCAGCTGGGATTTCAGCTTGCAATCTTGTAATTCCAAGAAACCAGTTCGATATGTGCTACGATATGTCAGTTCTGTAGGCCACTGCAGAGGAATGAAGGTTTGATCTCTTAAAAAAGAAAGATGTCAAGCAAAAATAACGGTTATGCGTCATTTTGTTTTTCTATTGGGAACCGGGTGTCATAGTTCAAGGGTCATGGCTCTCCTCTTCAGGGGTAATTGTAGTTCTCTTTGTGCGTCTCTCCCACTAATTATTGTGTTTTCCACTCCATTTTACTAGATTAATGGCTGAACCTTGCCTTAAATGTGCATGGGCAGTCAGTTAATATCCACACCATCTTTCATCCACCCTAAGCCTTCACAAACCCACTCAGGGACATCGATCGCTTCACAGAGACTTTGTAAGGGTCCGTTCTGATCAATCGAGCAGACACATTGGGTTGCTTTTAGAGCATTTAAATCAGAGAGTTTAAATCAAAAACTTGCGGGTAACCAAAGGACCTCCAGGACCAGCATCTCACCGAACTGAGCAAATGGCCTCCTTAATTGGTCCACGATGAATGTGCCTTTCCACTTCAGGATGTAGGTGACATCGGTGATGTGACTTAGGAGGCACAAAGGTTTGTTGGTCACCAGGGCCGATGGCAGTTCTGCAGCAAATTGCACTTAATGGAAGTGAGACTGTCTTCAGCAACCTCTCATCACATGCAATAGTGTTGTGTGTGTGTGTGTGTGTGTGTGTGTGTGTGTGTAGTGGTCACAGCTGTAGAATATTTGTACATATTCTCACATCATTTGCAAAGAATGAACTGTATGCCTTTTCATACACACACACGCACATGCATGCAAACACACGCATGCAAGCACTTACACAGAGACACACGCACATGCATGCAAACACACACACACAAACAAACACACACAGAGACACACACATGCATGCAAACACACACACACACACACAAACACAATCATGCACACAAACACACACACGCATGCATGCAACCACAAACACGCACACACACACACACACACACACACTACACACACTGTTTGTTTCAATAACTGGGGCACTCCAGTCCTTATAGTTTTAAACCCAAGGGGTCCCACCTCGACATAGAAATAAATACCAGATGAGTCAAACCACTGCAGTTTGTCATTTGCAGTTTGGGTCAGTCGTGCCAAGATTCATAAGAGCCGACCAGGTGGTTTTGCCAGAGCTGACAAAAGTGATGGAAGACCGAAGATAATAACACCAGGAAACACAATAGGGTGTCTGAGCACCTGCAATGCTTGCTCCCCTAATAAATTAAAACTAAGTAATTACACTGGTGATAGAGGCATTATGTGAATCCCTGCTGGCCGTGGTGTACACATTTTACACGTTTTTATAAAGTACATAGAAAATAAGTACAAACAAAATAATTACATTGGGTCCAGTTCTGAATTATTTTGGCTGAGATTAATACAGCAATTCTAGCACTAGTTATTTATAAATTGCAGAATACAATTCCCATAATGCAAATCAGTGGGCATTCTGGTAGGAAAGGCCTGTATGACGGTTTGATGGGTCCCCTCCCCCCTGTCCCCAGACTCTCCAGGAGGAAATCCGCATCCCGGGAACGGACGTTCGGCTGAGTTACCTCAGCAGCCGCACCCCGGGCTACAAGTCGGTCCTGCGCATCACCCTCAGTCACGCCACCATCCCCTTCAACCTGATGAAGGTGCACCTGATGGTGGCGGTAGAGGGACGCCTCTTCAGGAAGTGGTTCGCTGCTGCCCCCAACCTGTCGCACTACTTCCTGTGGGACAAGACCGACGTGTACAGCCAGAAGGTCTACGGGCTGTGCGAGGCTTTCGGTGAGAAGCGGTGGATGGCCTTTTTTAATCTTATGCCCTTTCCCCTCTTTTTTCCCGAATTTGGAAAGCCCGACCAAGCTCACGGTCCAACGCTCACTGCAGCCTCTGTCGTCGATTCGGGAGAGTGCAGACTACTTAGACACGTGATCTCCAACGAAGCACGTGATGTCAACTGCCACCACAGGGTCAGGGTTACGCCAACATGAGTCGGCATGCAAATGCATCCGATCAACCAGCAGAGGTTGTTAGCAGGGGCGTAGCACAGAATTCTGGGCCCTGTGCAAATGCAGTCTCTGTGGGCTCCCTTCCCAATGCAAACTCTTTAGTCCAGACCTTCTGAGGGCCCCTATCCGCCTTGGGGCCCTGGGAAGTCAGTTCCACTAGTCCCCCACTACGACACCCCTGGTTTTTAGTGTGCAATGAGAACGTCTGATTCCCATCCCTGGGACGACGCTAGAGCCAATTTTTCATTTCCCCGCTCCGCTCCCACAGTCAGCACTGGCACAGTCTGGATTTGATACCAGACTACGGGGCTCATCCATGGACTAGAACAGTGCCTTCTCAGATAACGGACTATGGGTACCATCTACACACTAGAACAGTGCCTTCACAGATACCGGCCTATGGGTATCATCTACACACTAGAACAGTGCCTTCTCAGATACCGGACTATGGGGCCCATCCATGCACTAGAACAGTGCCTTCTCAGATACCAGACTATGGGTACCATCTACACACTAGAACAGTGCCTTCACAGATACCAGACTATGGGTACCATCTACACACTAGAACAGTGCCTTCACAGATACCAGACTATGGGTACCATCTACACACTAGAACAGTGCCTTCACAGATACCAGACTATGGGTACCATCTACACACTAGAACAGTGCCTTCGCAGATACCAGACCATGGGGCGCATCCATGGACTAGAACTGCGCCTTCGCAGATACCAGACTATGGGTACCATCTACACACTAGAACAGTGCCTTCACAGATACCAGACTATAGGTACCATCTACACACTAGAACAGTGCCTTCACAGATACCAGACTATGGGTACCATCTACACACTAGAACAGTGCCTTCTCAGATACCAGACTATGGGTACCATCTACACACTAGAACTGCGCCTTCTCAGATACCAGACTATGGGTACCATCTACACACTAGAACAGTGCCTTCACAGATACCGGAATATGGGTACCATCTACACACTAGAACAGTGCCTTCTCAGATACCAGACTATGGGTCCCATCTACACACTAGAACAGTGCCTTCTCAGATACCAGACTATGGGTCCCATCTACACACTAGAACAGTGCCTTCACAGATACCAGACTATGGGTACCATCTACACACTAGAACAGTGCCTTCTCAGATACCAGACTATGGGTACCATCTACATACTAGAACAGTGCCTTCGCAGATACCAGACTATGTGGCCCATCCATGCACTAGAACAGTGCCTTAACATGATGAGCCAGTCAGTCCCAAAATTGCCAGTTTTGACCAAATGAGGGGCTGCTGGGTTTTTAGTGCTGTAGTGTGTGGGAGCCCCATGGTCTGCTCAGACTAACAGAGGAGATTTTAATGATGAGCACAAGCAAGTGTGTTGCTGTTTTACCCCCTTCCACCTACGTTGCTTTTACCTTCTTATCCTTTATTTTATTTATATGTTATTATAATTTATTCTTATGTCTTTCATATGTTCTTTTACCATTTGCCTATTGCTGCTCTGTATATGAAATTTGCTATACAAATAAAGCTTAATAACAAATTGAAAGAAATTAGGGTCAAATTAAAAATTAAAAAATAAACCGAAAGGGTGGGAATCGTCATCCTGTTGACTGTTTTGTTCACATGCTGTTGTCTGATAGTCATTGATGGAGTGCTGCGTTTTCTCCCTCTGCAGTTTCGGTGGGGTATGAATACGAGTCCTGTCCCGACCTCATTCTGTGGGAGAAACGGACGGCCGTCCTGCAGGGCTACGAGAGCAGCGCGTCTAACCTAGGGGGCTGGTCTCTGGATAAACACCATGCCCTCAACATCCAGAGCGGTCAGTTCACAGAGCGTGTGAAGGTCCCGCTTTACCTCACATTGCTCAGCAGGTTTCCCTTGGCATGAGGGTAGGGGTCAATTCTACTAAAACTATTTAAACTTAATTAATTGAAAAATGTCCAACGTTTGCTATGAGGATCTTTCAGTTACTTGATTTAATTTCTGTTTAATTGAAATGGAATTGACCCTAACTCTGGGTCCAACTTTTCGTATATTTCTGATTCCAATGAACATGAACATACATATCAAGCAGGCTGAGTATTATACTGTACATACTGACACTGCATACTGCATACTAATACTGAGCAGGCTGAGTATTATACTGTACATACTGACACTGCATACTGCATACTCATTTCTTCTTAAGCACTACACGGACACTCATAAATGCTTGTGTCAGTACCTGCAAATAGGCATAGTGTGCATCACTAGGTATGCCATGGTAATGTCACTTACTGCATCAATGGTGACATAACATGCCTTGTGTTAATTTGTGGTTATTGAAATAAGCATTTATGAATGGCTGTGTAGTGCTTATAAAGGTGCTATGTAGTGCTTATGAATGAGTTCTATAGCGCTTATGAAAGACCATTCATAGAAAGCCCTATTGACTGTTTTCAGACTTCTTATATAAGTATCCAGGCCTGTCTGTGTGGTTTAGAATACATGTATCTTTCAGAAAGGTAATTTTCTGTGTGCTTGTGGCTTTCTTTCCTATGAAAGAGCAAAACAACTAATGTTCCTAAGTAAGATGTACGTCAGCTTGACAATTTTTTTTGCCGAAAACCTGTTTACACAGTAGTGCCTTATGCTCACGTAAAAAAAGAAACTTGCTCGAGGTATAGTAGGTTCACTAAGGGTGCCAGAAATCTGAGCAGCTACAGGAACTGTCCTCCCCATAATAGCTTTTTGTCATTCTGTGACCAGAAAGGGCTGTTATTTATTTTGCGGAGTCAGACTTTTCTGCCTTCGGCGCTGATGGGCTGAAACGGGCCCGTTTTCTTATTTCTGGTGAATTGGCTTCGAATGGCTGAGTGGCCAGTAGAAGACAAAGCCTCCGTTCGTGGAGTGGAAGGATTCTGGAAGGAGCTTGTCAGGGGGGCATTATTGGAGGAAATGAGGCGTAAGCGCGCAAAAAAGTGCATGTGTCCAATTCACCGGACACTGAAAAATCTGCCGCTGTTTAATTTGCCGTTTTCCGCTCCCTCTGGTAGCACAAAGGATATACTGAAGTGAAAGTGGAGTAACGGAAAGGAACGATAGAAAGGCTGAGGTGTGGAGATCTTTATTGTTTGTTCAGATGTTTAAGGTGCATGCATCTCGCGCGAGCTAGAGACCACACTGGCAAGTGGAGTGCTTGCAGCGGAAAAAATAGCGAGCGAGTTGGCACTGAAGGGTTAACATGTTTTCATCCAAGTTAAATGATTTATTCTGTCCTATTCAGCATTGCTTGTATCTTCTATACAATAGGGGATGACTGAGTAACCGTGTGAGCCAGGTACAACTATCTCACAGGCCAGAGCGTTTTAATGGTGTCGGACTACAAGTTCTACTTTCTTATCGAGTGAGGTCTCTGTCCCTGATACTAGCACGCACACATTTGCACAGTCGCTCTTAGAGGGTATAAAGGATTGCTGTAAATACTAATGCTTTTTTTAGTACGGTGTTGACTCTGTCAGCAGCGTACTCTTTCTGCAGAAATAAAGATCTTTATAATTGGATCAAGTGTGAAGTGTTTTCCTGCCTGGATTGCCTCTCTGTTATAAGACAAGGCTGGACTTTCCTTCTCAACCCAACAGCAATAACAAAGTAATGCTCTGATTAAGCTCCTGTGTGCATCGTCACTTCGCCTCCATCTTGCTGTTGAGAGAAGCTGATGATCAACCTGCAGTTTCAGTCGACTTAATGAGACTTGAAAAGCACAGATTCTGTGGACTCGCCCAGATACTCAGTTTAGGTATTCTTACGAATTAACACTTCTGTCCCACTTGGCTGTTGAAGCCAGAACGCTTCAATTTGATTGGCCCCCTGAAGACTCATCAAGGGGAGCGGGACCAAGAACGATGCTGCAGCAAATTAGATTCTGCACTGTAATATAACTCTTGTTTCCAGTCAGTTGATAGGCAGAGAGGGCGCTATGAAGGTACGAGCTGAGTGTCTGGAGATGGCAGTGGTTACAGCCTGACCCCAGGTGAACTCTGTTCGCTTCGCATCCTCCACAGGAATACTGCACAAGGGAAACGGGGAGAACGTCTTCATCTCCCAGCAGCCGCCAATCATCGGCAGCGTCATGGGCAACGGTCGCCGACGCAGCATCTCCTGCCCCAGCTGCAATGGGCTCGCCGACGGCAACAAGCTCCTGGCGCCTGTGGCGCTGGCCTGCGGCTCTGACGGCAGCCTGTACGTGGGGGACTTCAACTACGTACGGCGGATCTTCACCACGGGCAATGTCACCAGTGTCCTGGAGCTCAGGTAATCCCGCCCAGGGGGAGGAGCCTGTGTTAGTAAAAAGGGGGCAGGGCCCAAGTGGGTTGTCATTCAAATCTAAATCATTAAAAAAAAAAAAAAAAAATCCAACTGTACTGTTTGAATACTGATTGAGAGGGTTAATAATTATGCATGATCTGATCTGTCATTATGTGGTCATTGTAGTCTCTTTGTAATATCTCCACCAATCTGTTTCATCACTAATTCATCATGTGCAAGAGCTGAAAAAAGACTAGGGGCTCTATCTTACACTCAGCGCTAAGCGGCGGTAATCCAAATGCAAGTGTCTTTGCTCGTTTCAGACCTTCCAGTGCTCAAGTTTAAGTAGCAAGTAAACTTTCGCCCAACTGGGCGGGTTGGTCTTAAGATGAGGTGTGGTCAGGCGCATTTTTGGCGAATTGCTATTTTGAGGCAGCAGAAAGCATTTGCACTAAAACCACCACAAACCTGGTCTTAAGTCATGTTACAGTTGTCTCAATGTTATTTTAATGGCGCAATAGTTATATGCAATAGTTATAGTTATATGCATCTGCATAGGCGTGTGCACAGCACAACGTCCTGTCTGTTACACACAGAAGGGCACGCACAAACATGCATTAAAATATCAAGATTACAATGTGAAATATTATTTTGTCTATCAAATAATGCATAATAAAAGGGTCAGTCGGTTAAGGACCACATGTCCCTCAGCGAAGGGGAATGCCGCCTTAAATTGCATTTATCTCGCCAGGTTTTAACAAACTTGTATCATCTCCTGGCAGCTGAGCTGGAGACGAATTCCTGCTGTCCCTATATGCACTACATTTTTGCGAGTGGGTATTCACAGCATCCCCTGAATTAAATTTGAGGCATATTCCAACCTTCCGTAAATTCGGCCATACATGCAGTTACCTCAAGCCTAGTCCGACATTCCAATGAATACATTCAAGTCCCCATCACACCTGTCAGACAAGAATGGGTAAAACAGGATTTCACGGCGAACTTAGGATTTCCTGGGCTTCTGCCCCAGCAGAGAACGCTCTTATATGTGAAACATAAGGGAGCCCATTCCATCAACATCCAGGCGATGTTCAATACTACGTGTATGGTTACACATGCATTCGCAAGCTCTGACTATATATTGGCCAATAGGGACAATCTTCTGTTAGCAGACAATGGCTATCCATTAAAACCTTTGCTGATAACACCTATATCATGCCTATAACAATGCATGAATTGAATCGAAAACTCACGAAAACACACACTGCAATAGACAGACATTTGGAGTGTTTTACATTATATTTATACGCGCCTTTCCAGAAACTCAAGGACACTTACAATCGTGAGGGGGAAACTCACCTCAACCACTACCAATGTGTAGCGCCTACCAGCCATTTTGCACCAGAAGGCTCACCACACATCCGTTGAGTTGGAGAGCACAACAAAGGTTGAGAGAGCCAGGTTGGGAATTTAGCCAGGACATGGGGAACCCCCTATTCTTTGCTATTAATGGGGATCTTTAACAGCCACTTTGAGTCAGGACCTTGGTTTAACTTCTCATCTGAAAGACAGTCTCCTACAGCACATTGTCCCCATCACTGCAATGGGGCATTGGGATTTTTATTTGAGCAGAGGGAAGATCACCCACTAACACCATTTCCAGCAGCAACTTAGTTGCAACTTAACCATAGAGGCCTCCCATCCTAGCACTAACCCACACCTGCTCAGCTTCAGCCATTCAGCAGGAGAACAGTGCATGTTGGTATGGCTGTTGGCAAAAATGCGATTCAGATGTATGGATAAGACAGGTGGAACGTTACAATACAGCCCTCTTCATCTACAGCCTGTAAGTAAATGGAATGGTTTTCATTGAAAAAAGTTCAAAACTTTGTCCGGCGAAGATTGCATTTATTCAGAATTTTTA
The DNA here is from genome assembly GCA_022702515.1 of Ilyophis sp. 1 JC-2022. Classification (NCBI taxonomy): domain Eukaryota; kingdom Metazoa; phylum Chordata; class Actinopteri; order Anguilliformes; family Synaphobranchidae; genus Ilyophis; species Ilyophis sp. 1 JC-2022. The sequence goes on along the minus strand of CM040402.1, from coordinate 95,655,144 downwards.
AATCACAATAAGGCATTTTAGTTAAGTTTTTCAAATAGCTTACGGTTCACGTCCCAGAGATTCATTGTACATATTTTTTACTTCAAAAAACAGATTAATTAAAATTTCACCATTTTTACTTCGCTCTTCATATTTCTTTAATTACAGTGACCAGGTTTCCATAAACTTCAGCAATTAAAACCCCACTTTCAGCTGTTATTCTATAACTGAACAATATGATTTAGAACTAAACGTCTAATTAAGGAAAAATAACATTTTCAACAATTGGAAACAAACAAACATTTTTGCAGCCCATTACACAATAACTTCTGAGAATTGTAGTGCCAGATATTTTCTCCATGTGCTTTGTGTACGAGCAGGTCTGTTTTGCTAGCTGTAAATCACATTTTCACAGTTGTACCGCCATTAAATTGGTAATCCGCCAAAGTGCTTTTAAAGGGAATGCGAGATGACACTGATTGGTTTATTATATGTTATGCCCAAGACACACCTATAATTCCTATAACTAGTGAAGAGACTAAGTTCAGCCCATTTGAACCTTGCGCCTTACTTTGCGCTCAAATTATCCGCCATCTAACAAGCAAAAGTGAAGTTGGGCACACCCTTAATGCACTTGTGCCATGTGTTTTAAACCATGCGCTTAGATCGTCAAGATAGAGCCCTTGGAGTGTATTAATTTAAAGGGGACATGAAGCATTTGGTGATGTGGCTCTGGTTTGTTTGCTTTTTACTTTAGATAAGATATGGCCCTGTATTTGCTGGAAAAATACATTCAAGTTTGCTTTTTTTGCACCAGGGCGCAGCCATCTTGGAACAATCTGGGTTGTGAGTCTTGTGACGTCATTAGGTTGGTTCGTCTCGGCTGCTCAATGTATTCCTATGCGTAAATAGCTGACTTTCTATGAGCTCAATGAAGCACAGACGGTCATTTTGTATTGCCCTGGGATGCTCTAATGAGTATTACCAAACGAAACGTATTAATTTTCTCAAACTGCCTCCGACGAGACCGCAGTGCTGCGGCGCTGGCTGGCTGCTCTGAAACCTGAGGGACAGAGCGACGGATCTGCAGCACAGAACTGTGTGGTCTGCAGTGATCGAATTGGAAAATTTGTTCTTAGGACAACAAACTGACTGAACCGAACGCTGTGGTTGCGTGGTTGGGCAAAAAAACATTACAGTTTATCAGAAGAGACAAGCTACCTGGCTGGTAGCTGCCGGCTACCTAGCATGAGGAACCGATGTAGCCAGTTTGTGAAAAATTTTTGTTCGGTAATACTCATTGGAGCATCCCGGGGCAATACAAAATGACCGTCTGTGTGTTTTTTTCTACGTATCCTCATGATATATCATTGAGCTCATTGAACGTCAGCTATTTACCCTGAGGAATGCAACATTGAGCAGCCGAACCGAACCAACCTAGTGATGTCACGACCTAGGTTACTCCAAAGATGACACGACCTAGGTTGTCTCATTTATTTTTCTCGCAAATACGGTTTGATTTGAGATTGGCATACAGTAAAAAGCAAACGAACCAGAGCCACCTTGCCGAATGCTTCACGTCCCCTTTAATGGAGAAAAAGAAATATGAATATGAAGAATTCCTCATTACGTGTGACTGTAAATAGCCTTAATTCACTCTGAAAGATCACACTGTCTAGTTATCATATATGATTGCTAACATCTCTGTCTCTTTTTCCCTCATCATCCGCTTCCTTTGGCTTACTCTGCCAGAAATAAAGATTTCAGGCATAGGTAAGACAGCAGGAGCGATTACATCTCTTTCATAGTGATCGTTGAATGTCCCATCAGTATGAAGGTAGCAATCCTCCCTCCTGCTGTAATGCATGAAATGTCATGAAATCCTTCAAAGACTGCAGGCCATGCAGGTGGGTAGAACTGGGCCCTTAGATTGCCATAGCAGGGGAGTTTGGGTGATGTGAATGCAGCCAAGAGATGTGTGCTACACAACCTCAAGACAAAATAGGAAATAGGTTTCAGCTGTGTGCGTGCGTGCGTGCGTCTTATCACAGCACCATCTGTGAATGGTGTTCTTTTAAAGACGATAATCACTTTCACCTTCATTCTAAAATTGTCCGTAGCTTGCATGCTAGTGCAGAAAGTGAACCTAACCTTCTCAATAATGAAAGAACAGATGTCCAAATGCTATTGAGGGCAGACTTGTAAAATAGCAAAATAAATTAATAAATAAACGGCCTTCAATGTAAGCAGGTCAAAATAGGCAGGTTGGAAATATATATTGCTGTTAAAACTCAGTGACAGGAAAAATGAACTTGAAGTGTATCATTGTTCTCTCTTTGGCGCAGAGTAAATCCAGGTATTGAAATGTGAGAAGTGAGATCGGCGTGACAGTGATCCCTGAAATCTATGCCGCTGCACAGAACTGCCGCATCACTGATTAAAACAGAAGACCCACATGAGAGTACGCAGAGTATAGATAGCCTGCTGGGTCACTGATCGTTGTAGAGTTTTGGATTGATTTTTTTCCAGTGATCAAGGAGAGGGGGCATGACTCCTATAGCAAGATGATATACTCAGAGGATCCAGAGAACAATGGATGAAATCAGCCATTCAGAGTTCAGCTGTTCCTGAAGCCTCTCGAGCCGGGAGAGCAGACAGCGCGTCTCTCTCTCTGCGCTCGGACCCGGGACCAGGAGTCGAGAGCTGGCGCCGTTCGGTATCGCTGCGCCGCGGACGTACTCCAGACTCCAGTGTTTTCACTCTAGCCAGGGATGCGGCGGGAGGAGAATTTTAAAAAGAAAGGATTTCTTCTTAGATGACTGTAAATTGGATTAAGATATGACACTCTCTTTCTCGCTCGCTCTCTCTCTCTCTCTGAATGAGAGGGATCTTCTGGAGGGCTTTTGTTTTTCGAGTGGTTTGCGGACTGCAAATGCGTTATTGGCATTCTGAGCTCGCCTGGCAGGAGGGGGGACGGGGACGGGGGGAACGGGGCAGTGAAAGGTTGGGGGGAGGGGGTTTAGGGCCAAGCAAGACTGCCCCCCCTCCCCATTTCCTCACCTACCCCCCCCAAACCCCACTGAGCTTCTGTGTCTCGGTCTCAGAAAAGTGGGTTTTCTCTGTCGCCGCACCGGCACGCAACTAAATTCAATTATCCTCCACAAGCCAGATGTTGTCAGTACGAAGAATATAGATGGTATATGTGCAGCTGAAGGTCAGCTTGTTCCTTTTTCAGGGTGCGGACTAGAGGGGGTGGAGCATGCAGGGCTCTCTAGACAGCGTGGGGGCTGATAATGCAGCACCTGATCACACACGGAAAGAGAAAGCGCAACGGAGGGAAGGAAAAGTTGAAACATTGCAGGAACGGGCGCTCTGCTCCCCCCTTCATCTAACGCACGCCATTTTGAAAATTAACCTTGTCAATATGTCAGCCTGAAGTAGGCTCGTCGCGGTGTTACTACGTCGACATCTGTGTGACTTCCCTCTAAAACAACATTGATACCGGCGTCCCTTTAAACTGATGTGCCAATGACCTGAATAATCCAGCAGGTAAACACGCAGCTTCTTTCTTCACATCATGTGATTAACTGAAAAATAAAATTGAGAAAAATCTTTTTTACCCGTCATTATGTTCAGGGGTCAACTTGACCCGATGGAATGTTTGACGTCTCTTAAAAACCAGTTAGCCGTATTTTTATCATCTTCCCACTATATGACCTTTTCTATTTTGTTGATTATAAACATAATGCTATGTCCTGTACCAACTCTTTATACAACGGTGTTGTGTAGGGTCATTTGTGGGTCAGCTGTATGCAATGTAAGTAAATATACAAGTTTTTAAAATGTTTATCTCTTGATTTTTTGTGGGTGGTTCTGGTGGCATTTTCCCATACAGATTTGAAACATCACAAATTACCAGCACACTTACCTCAGACTCTAAATTCAAATGTTTTATCAGAGATTTTTTACATTTGGGAGACACACTAAAGGTGATGCAGAAAGTGGCAAACATTATATATTACAATCATGTCAGTTTAAACTTTTGGGGTCAATTTGACCCCTAAGATAATAGGCATTGTGAAAAGTCAACATAATATGAGGGTTAATCACTAAGTATTCTTCGAAAACATTATACAGCACTCTTTTAACTACCACGTTAGCTTTCAGCACAACGTGCAATAAAGTCTGTTTTTAACAAAGCCTGCACTTTAAGGTCGTTTAAATACAAAATCTGCACATTGCAGATCATTGCCGTGAATATTCTGTGTGAACGTTGAGAATGAAGAGTGTCTCCACAATTTTAAATAATGTGCACAATTTAGCAATGCGAGTAAAAATTATTTTAAGTACTCTCTTATTAGCCTAATAGAGGAGAACTGATGGCACTGATTATTATATAAATGTAATATAATGTGCTTACAGTATATTCATTTAATAACATCAACGTTGAAGCGCTGCATATACACATTTATTTATTTAAAATGTTTTTATTTTTAAATTGTAATTGTAATTACAGAATACTGGCATTGAGGGTGCGGTGATAATTACGCCGTTGTAGGCTCATGCACCATATGCCATTGGTTAAACCGAACGCCGCAACAAGCCTAGCCCAAAGCTGAGTAACATTCCAGCCTTGCCAGTCCTTTTTCTTTTTTAAAGCAGTGTTCATATACGCAGGATGTGACAGCTCGAAATTTGACGGGACAGTGAGAAACTGATTGTGTTTGTCGTGTGTTTTATTTATCTATACAAGGTCAAAAGGTCAGTTGTCAGTCAAAATAAAGATTAAAAAATAGCCCGCTGTAGCTCTTTCTGTTCCTGTCCTGCAGAATTTCCTCAGGATATGAGGTTTGACACCTAGGAGCTAAGCCTGTCGGACAAGACCTGACAGATAAGCGTAAATCTCAAGTTTTTATTTAGCTGGCATTGTGATGTTTTTCTGCCAGGTTATTCGATAACGGTAATCTCGTTTGTCAGGACTCTGTCAAAGTAGCGTCTCGAGCTCTTACAACCGAAGTCGCATCAACAGCAACAGTTCCCCTCAATTTTAGGCTAAACCAGGAAGTGTGTAGCTGCTTGGACTGTTCGAGAACTGAATAAACTAGCTGTTGGAGAACTGAATATAATGTGCCTTTCTCAAAGGTGTTTCAGGTGCAAGCAGTCTGAGCCTAACACCTAACGCTTCCTCTTAGTTAATTGGGATTGAAAAGCAGCGTCTGGGGGTAAAAACACTTAGCATTGCAACCTCACAGCGTCGCTGTCCCAAAAATATATTCAGATGTGATATGAATATATATATGTTGCTCCTGTCGTCAGTTTTATTTCATATTGACATTGAAAGTTCAAAGGCATAATCTGAATGTAAAACGAAACAGTAGGACAGCTGGAATGCCTGATGGCACATTCTCCTTTTATTTACGGGTGGGTGAGAAAATGTTATTATTTTGCTTATTTATTTTCGCCTTTGTTGTGGCGTATACCAGCGTTTGTTCCGAGCGCGTGTCACAAAGCCCTTCCTGAATGGAGTGCTTCAGCAGGTAGCTGGCTTCCTTTGTGGAGAGCAACTGGGCACATTTGGCAGCCTTTCGCGTTTTCCTCACCCCCTGTACGGAAATGACGGATCGCTGTGTCAGAACTGGGCCCTGGTTTAATGGGGTAGTTTGCTGGCCTGCTCTGCTTAATGTGTTTAGATAGAACCACGACTGTGCAGATACATGTATATAAAAAAATGTATAAATAAAGCCCTGGGCAAGCTTCAACACAGCTAAGCTGCATACGCATACCTTTATTAGTATACTCCACACGCATACCTTTATTAGTATACTGCACAACTCCTAAAGAATAGCATTTGTATTCAGAAACACCATCGAGACCATGTGTTTGACAGCACTTTTTTTTTCTTTTCAGGGGAGGTCCTGTTTTTGTATGTGCTTTAAACAGTAAACGTGTTCACCTGGGCTAAGAAAATATAAGCTTATGTTTTGAAAGTGTAACTGAATGTATTTGAAAGCTACTGAAAAACCAGGCACTAACGTGTGTTGAATAAATAGCGATATGGGAAAACCTATACTTGTCTTCATCTGAGATAATGGCAAGTTGAAAGGGGTAGCGTACGGAGCGACAGTAGGGGTTCTCTAAGTGCTCGAATAAGAACACCCACAAAGCGGGGTGGGGGGGGGGACCCGCAAAGAGGGAATTCAGCGACAAATAAAATAATAAACTCTCCTTAAAAATGAGATTAACCACTACCAAAACAAAGCGACCCGAACCGGGCGAGAGACTCTACACTAGAGTAATTGAAAAAACAAACAGAAAGCAAGATCTCTAGCTCACACGAGAGAGAGCCGAGATGGAACAAAAAAACGGGTAGAGAGTAAACAGAGCTAAATACGTAGCTAACTCTAAAGACACCCGACAACAAGTCCCGTGTAACCACAATAAGTTGAGGTGAAACGGTCATAATCAAACTGTCAGTACTATACCGTGAATTACCGGCTTCTCTATGTCAAATGAATGCCAATAACAAGCAGAAGTGGAAGTGCACGGCTTAAATCTCCGCAGGTAATCAGCCCAGGTGTCTCATCTGAGGAGAGCAAAACTCTGGGACGGAAGACGGAAAATCCGATGGACTGTTTAAACGTTGCGACAAAAAATGAACGTCGCTGCAAAAAAGGCAGAGCGGGTGCAGCCCATGACACAAGTATACATTTAGAAACTAATTCATATAACTTTAAAATAGGGCCTTTAATGATCACATAAAGTGATTGACACACGTCACAACTGGTAGTAATTTTTCAGAACGCCCTTATCCCGAGCAACTTGCACAGCTGACGTTTTTGCAGTGTTTATTTACACTGCTGAATTTACAGTATACTGAAGCAATTTAGGTTAAGTACTTTGCCCAAGGGTACTGTGCCAGTGCCCAGTGGGAATCAAACCTGCAAACCTCTGTTTTTCAAGCCCAGTTCCCCATCGTGTCGTATTAAACTGACAATTTCTAAACCATATTTTAACAAGTGCTTCTTTTTGTTCTTGGCTTGACTAACTTGTTGACTTTTGTCCCACTTGTGCGTTCAGCAACTCCCCGGCGCACAAGTACTACCTGTCCACATGCCCTGTGTCGGGCACAGTGTACCTGTCGGACACCAGCAGCAGGAAGGTGTTCAAGGTGAAGTCCCTGAGCGTGGTGAAGGACGTGGCCAAGAACCTAGACCTGGTGGCGGGGACTGGAGACCAGTGCCTGCCCTTCGATGAGACTCGCTGCGGGGACGGAGGGAAGGCAGTGGAGGCCGCCCTCACCAACCCTAGAGGTGCGTACCAAATGCAGCGATGTGAAAATAACACCCTCAAAGTGTGTACCCAACGCAGTGACTTAAAAATAAAACCCTCAAAGTGTGTACCCAACGCAGTGACTTAAAAATAACACCCTCAAAGTGTGTACCCAACGCAGTGATGTGAAAACAACAGCAGTTTTATATATATATATATTTTATATATTACAATTAGAATCTTTCACTGATTGATGCCTGATTCTTTCAATGGCCCACTAGTTTGAATCGTTTGCAAGTTATTTGATTGGTCCGCAAGAATGTCATTGACAGAATATGCTAGCTCCACCCAGAATTATGTTCATGAAGCCTCGTTCCTTACCTGTACATCAAATCTTTGTTTGAGGACTGTGGAGAATGCAGTTAATAGAAAACACATTTTCGCATAAAAATATTGTATTTTGGAGATGCAGATATGTTCCAGGATTTTTATTGGGCAAGAATATGTCAACTAGTTTGTAAGACTAGTAAAGTAAATGTCAGTCTTTGCAGTACAGCTTTGAGGTGGGAGTTTTCAGTTGGGGGGGTTATGGGGTGCAATTTCCAAACTGTCTTGAGTGCATTCAGTAGTAAATCAGGTGTTAAAAAAAGGGAAAATGCAATCAAGCCTTTTTTGGCAGAAAGGAAAAAGGGTTTTGTGTCATCATGCCTGCTTTCTTCTGAAACCCATAAAAAATTAATCCTGTTTTCACTGTGTCTGTTCGATGAAAGCGCCGCATGTTGACTGGCAGGCACAACGCAAAAGCAATATCATACCTGTTTGGGGGAGGGGGGGAGAGTTAGATCTTCAATGATGGCTAACTGTTCCGTCTGGCCAGTTCTTTGTCGGGACTTGAAGAATGATTTCTGACGCGCAGTCGGCAGAGAGCGCGCTGAAAAGACATCTCTTGGAGGTCAGATCAATGCGCTTCAATTTTCTGACTCATAATGATATTTTCTCCTCTCAGGCAGACACACGGACCGATTGTCAGGCTCACAGGGCTTTCGAACTCGGAGAGGAGCGAGGGTTCTCCTTGCCGGCCAAAAAGCTCCTGATTACCGAGATGGAATGCCTTTTCCGCAAGCATTTGCTCGGGGTTATTTGGGCGCAGTTGGAATATGACGCATTCGTCATGGCCATCATATCTCACCCTTGTCTCTGGCCCCGCAGAAGGGCAACGTGATTCATGTTTTCAGAGAGAAAAAGAAACAAGCCAAACCCCCGGCGGCCCCCGCTAGCGCGTTTAGAGATGTTTAATCAGCTCCAGTTGCATTCTGGGGACGTAAACATGCATTTTCAAAACCCTCCTCGTCGTTATCGCGTCTCCCTCTGAACTAAGTGTGTTCGTCTTGGCAGTCGCACTAATTGAAAATATGTACTAAATCAATAGCGTGCTAAATCTAGAATCGGTGACCAGTTACTGCTTACACTGCGGTGCTAGGTTTTCCCGTTGATTAATGATCGTTTGGGATTTGTGCTGTGTACTCGGTCTGCTTTCGTATGATTAATATTTGTTCATACATCAGGCTTGTGTCGAAAACTGGCAGGCCATTTTTTCTCCATGAGCCTGTCTGACGGCGGCAGTCGAGCAGCAGGGGTTTTAACAGACCGCACGTTTCTGCGCGGCAGGCATCATCGTGGACAAGTTCGGGCTGGTCTATTTCGTGGACGGCACCATGATCCGCCGGATTGACCAGAACGGGATCATCTCAACTCTCCTGGGGTCCAATGACCTGACCTCGGCCCGGCCCCTCAGCTGTGACTCTGTGATGGACATCTCCCAGGTACTGCCCCCCTGCCGCTTGCCTTCATAGCTGTCCCCCACCTCCACACCGGCAGTGTTTCTTAGCCAAAAGATGTGTTTCAGTGAGGACACGGTTTAAATCAGAAAATACAGATTTTCAGACCCCAAGTATCTCTGAAGGCCACCGGTACTGTATTTTTTTTTTTTTAAATGTACAGTGTACATTTTTCCTTTCAGCTGTCAAAAATGACTGAAAGGTCTTGATGTGTGTGTGTATGACGTATCCAAGTCTTCTACCTCTGGTCTGAAAATCAGTATTCAATGATTAATCAGGAAAATGAATACTCGCTGTTGAGGTCCGATCACTGATCTTGTCTCTGTCTCCAGGCTGCATTAATTTTCCTGGTTTTAGCAGTTCTCCTCCTCCAGTTCTGCAGCTGGCAGCCCGCAGCTGTAGCATGGAAAGAGGGTGCGTGGCTAGTCATCGCCCCCCTGAGGCCGGAGGCCATCTGACACCCACACACAGTGGTGATGCGGTCTGACTGTCTTGAGCCTCACATCTCGGAAACAAATCTGCTGCTCTCAGTATTCTTTTATACTTCATACCTAAGGCAGATTCCCACTCCACGGTGGTCAATTAAGTTTAATTCTATTCTATTCTATACCACGCCATTCTGTTTCATATTATCTCATAACCATTTACTTTTAAGTGGTGTCTAAAGCTAATGAACTACTCTGTACTCAAATTAGTTATGTCTGTTAAGCATGAATGCTAATAATAATAATAATACAAAATTACAAAATAGCATTTGTGAATATTTAAAGTTGTTATAGCAGTGGTAGCTAGCAATAATATTAAACACATACGGTCCGCCATACAGTCAGCTGATGCATGAAAAATCTAATTACGTTATGTCTGGCTGTGTGCTCTTGATGTTTATCGCACGGCAGATTGTTTGGAAGACGGGGCGTGATTTTCAGACGGATCACATTCGCGCGTGAATTGACGCGGACGGAACTGTGTACCCGCCTCGTTCACCTCGCGCGATCTGAGCGGAGCAGCTGCGGAACGCTTGGTCCTGGCGCGCGGCATCGGGTGCCGCTGCCTGACGCGCGGCATCGGGTGCCGCTGCCTGACGCGCTCACCCTGCTGCGAGTGGCGCATTTCACCGAAGCTCAATGCGATTTCCCACAGACAAACAAACACTCCGGTCAGGCGGACACCAGCTTGCTCTCAATGGGCAATGCTAACAAGTAGAGGACACGGAAATTTCATTGCTTTAGAATGTTTTAGTTTGTTAATGTGTCAGTGCAGCTGTGTAGTTCTTAATTGTTGATGGTGGTAGTGAAGCTTCATTATAGTCTGGATAGTTTTCTACCACACTTAGTCATTTATTCATTCATTCATGACTCGACCCCCTTTAAACAGGCATGCATTACACTGGCCACATACCAAATATTAACTCATAACTATGATATGAGTTAATATTTAGTGACATTATTGAGGATATTTCGTTGTAGATTTTCTTTCTGGGACATGTGAATTATGTTCTCTTTGCCGTTGGTAATGCTGATTGTATTTTGCTATGTAACTGAATACATTAGAATATAAAGTATCATCATATTTTATTTTCATAGTTTCAAGTTATCTCAGTTAAATGAAAATATCTATTATTATTATTTCATAGTTGAAAGTTTAGATATTTTTTTAAATGCATCTGTATACATTGCCGTGGTATCAGCACAGATTTCAGAAATTAAGACATTATTATAAATGAAAAATGGGAGAACATGTTTTTGCTTTTTGATAAGTGACACGGAATCTGTGATTTATAAACGTATACTAAAAAAAGAAATGTAGATTAGGCTAGCCAAGCCTATGAAGGAGCATACCCTGAGCATGTGAGCGTTAAGGCAGTATTTGTTTATGGGTGATGGAGAGGTGAGTTGATATGTTACTGATACAGTAGGTTGATCGCAGTGTTCGGGATATGCAGTCTGTGCATGTTGCCTCTGAAGGCTGTACTCCAATTCCCAGCTGCCTCTCCTCTCTCTCTCTCTCTCTCCTTCATCTCCTCGTCCATGTTCAGGATCTGTGCTGGACAAGGTTATTTGTGGCTCGTGGCAAATGGGTCCAACAGAGGCCCCAGCTGCCAATAGAGTTTTATTTTTGGAGAAAAGATACGGCTGAGCAGGGCGGGGGGTGGAGGACCTGCACCCCACCCCCTCTCTCCAGCCTTTCTACCTCCCTCAGGATACCTGAAGCCCACCCCTCCAGATACGCAACCGTACAGCACTCCCCTCCTGGGATGGCTGCTATCCAAGCTGCAACCGTGGAGTTTTGGCAGGAGCAGGGGCAGGGCTCACACAGCTGGGAGCCCACAGTCCTACGAATCTCACAAATCTCACCAGAGGCCAGAGATGCCGTGGAAACGGCAGGGGAAAAAAGGGCCTCCATTAACCATTCGCCTTCCGTACGCTGCTCCTTCTTCAAACACAATCCTGTCTTATTCCCGCTTCCTTTTAAAAAAAAAAACCTATTAGAGAGCACTCTCCTTTTCCCACTCACTGCTTCATCAGACTTTCTCCCCTGCACTCATCCTATTAGCTCCCTTTCTTCAGTATCTCACGGCTCTGGGCTTTTTCAAAATCCAGTTTTTTTTGTTGTTGTTGTTGTTGTGAGTCAGTTGCGTGGCGTTGCATGAGATCTGATTCATGCGTGTTTGTTTGTTTGTGTTGGTTTGTCCTGAAGTGTCATGGTCCAGCCTGCATCTATGCTTCTGACCACAGTTCCGCATGACGTTATTGGTTGGAAGGTTGGAAGGTTGTTGATGTAGTTTTATGCTGAAGAATATTTGTTTCAAAAATATATATATGTGTATATATATATATATATATATCAGTGTTTCCCACAGGATATTCTGAACTGTGGTGGGTGAACCCCGAACTGTCTAGAAAATGTTGTCAATTTCAACAGCTAAATGTATCAATTTGGTGCTCTTTGAGATTAAAATCTAAACGCTCTTTGTGATTGGAACATGGGAAATATATTCAATTTTGCCTAGTTAACTTTTTTTGGTTTTGCGAAAAATATTCAAAAACTTTTTGTCAAGAGACGATACAGAAACCATCACAATGCATTTTAACCTTTTATAGTCCAAAGCTCATCCCTGTCTTAAGTGGGATTGAAAACTACAATAAAACAAGTTGATTATTTCTTTATTGACAAGAAATCCTCTGAATCTGATTGGTTTGCTCTTAAATCTTTGCTACCTCTGTTGATGCTTCCTCTTCGCCTTCTCTCTGTCTTTTCGTAGTAAAGTCGTTTTAAAAAGTAGATCTTGTTGTATGACGTAGAAGCCGAACGAGCCGGGCGACTCCAGACAGAGATTGTAAAAAAAAACTGAGAGCCTGCACTGAAGGGAAACTATATTTCGGTGAGGGAAATGGTGAGTAAATTTATTATGATTAAAAAAATCCCTCATCAACAAATTATTCTTTTTAACAAAACCATGTGTTCCACAATTATTGGCACCCCTGCATATTATAAACATCGATCAAAAAGTTCGGAAATTTGTGTTTGGTAGATTATTTCTCTGTTGTAACAATGCTTCTTGGCAATAAATTTTATACCGTTGGAAAGCCTGTTTATTTCCCTTTTAAGTGGTGCCCCATTTGTAAGGAACATGCATTTGTGGGATGAGCAGCACAGCTGAGTATGTGGGTTGCGCCCATGTAAAATTTGCCAAATCTTCTCTGCCAATGCCAAACAGCTTATTCTGCTGTTGCTAGTGACTTGTTTGGTGGATTGGATGATTGAAGTCTATCAGTAACAAGGAAGAAACAAGACATATTGGCAATTTTACAATTTATTAATTTAACAAACAGTCAGGAGCCTCAGTAGCGTGTGGAAGAACCATACACAGCCACAACAGCCTGGCACCTCCTCCTCATGCTGGTCACCAGCGTGGTCTCACACTGCTGTGGGATGGCATTCCACTCCTCAACCAGGATTTGTCGCAAGTCAGCCAACGTGGTTGTGTTGGTCACTCTAGCACGAACAGCACGCCCAAGCTGATCCCACAAGTGTTCAATTGGGTTGAGGTCAGGACTGTTGGCAGGCCATTCCATTCTCTCTACTTCAAATTCTGGAGGTAGTCTCTGATAAACCCCGCTCTGTGGGGACGAGCATTGTCATCTTGGAGGATGGAGTTTGGTCCCAGACTGTGGAGATATGGGATTGCCACTGGTTGCAGAATCTCATCTCGATATTTCTCTGCATTGAGATTGCCTCCAATGATGACAAGCCTCGTTTTTCCAGTGATGGAGATGCCGCCCCACACCATCACACTGCCTCCACCAAAAGGTGTTACTCTATCAGTGCAGCAATCAGCATAGCGTTCTCCCCGTCTTCTCCACACTTTGACCCTACGATCCAACTTCCGTAGGGAGAATCTGGACTCATCGCTGAACATAACGTTCCTCCACATGTTCAGGTTCCAGTGCAGGTGTAAGCTGTTTGGCATTGGCAGAGAAGATTTGGCAAATTTTACATGGGCGCAACCCACATACTCAGCTGTGCTGCTCATCCCACAAATGCATGTTCCTTACAAATGGGGCACCATTTAAAAGGGAAATAAACAGGCTTTTCAACGGTATAAAAGTTATTGCCAGGAAGCATTGTTACAACAGAGATAATCTACCAAACACAAATTTCCGAACTTTTTGTTTGATGTTTATATAGAATAAAGTAATAATTTTTAATATTTGGTTGCATATTCTTTGCATGCCATGACTTCCTGATGTCTGTGACCCAACAACATGACGAGACTCTTGATATCTTATTTTCTGGTACTCTTACAAGCGATACTATAACGTCTCTGCATTTGAATGGATCTCTATGGGAATTGGGGGTGGGACTAGATCTAGCTGTAAATTACACTGGAACATCATGGAACACATGTTTGGCTAACTGGCTTAGCTAAACATCAAGGGTCTGACGTATAGGAAAATTTGTCAGGAGAAACAACCCTTAAAGTGATCCATCCATATCTACTGCATATTTGGCAGCAGAGTGATGGTTTGAGGCTTGATTGACTCTTGATGACTTACAGCCATTTTACCAACCATCTATTCCATGATGTTCCAGGGTAATTTACAGCTAGATCTAGTCCCACCCCCCAATTCCCATAGAGATCCATTCAAATGCAGAGATGTTACAATATCGCTTGTAAGAGTACCAGAAAATAAGATATCAAGAGTCTTGTGATGTTGTTTTGATGTTGTTGGGTCACGGACATCAGGAAGTCATGGCATGCAAAGGATATGTGACCAAATATAAAACATTTAAAATGACTTTATTCTATATATAAATGCAGGGGTGACAATAATTATTTGTTAAAAATAATTATTTCTTGATGAGGGATTTTTTTTTCTCATAATAAAGTGCCAATAATTGTGGAGGGCAATACCATATCATTGGTGATATCCGGTCTGAATTACAGAGGGACTTTAAACAAAACGCGGGATTATTTTTTAAGGCAAGTGTCAAATGAATAATAAAAAAGTTCCCTGAACAGGCAGCTTAACTTAAATAATGTGCCGTAAGCTGAAGCAGGTTTCTCAGTAAAAAATAAAAAAATAAAAAGATTTTATTCCCTCCCTTTTATTTGCAAATGGAAAATCTTTTTCCCTGAGGAAGGTCTCCTGCCTGGGTGTGGGGCGAGTCACGATTGGGTAGCAGGGCCGGACGCGCGGGGCGGACGGCGTCGAGGGAAATATACCCTCCTCATTCACGGCGGAGAGAGAGAGCCTCACACAGCGGGCTCCCTCGGGCCACGCCACACTGCGGGTCATAAAATATTTAACCACCAATGTTGACAAGGAATGGGTTTTAAGAAATTGAAAATTCTCCCCCCTCATTCCCAAAGTAAATGCATTCTCATTCGCTCTTCTTGTCAAAAAGGCCAGACATATCCACTGTCTGTCTGTACACGGCCAGGCACCAAAGCACAACTTGCCACAGAAACGGCCCGAGGTTACTGCCGATTATACGGCCAGGGAATATATAGCCGGACAATCTGAAGACGTGGCGTAAATCCACAAACGCGAGAGGGATAAGAAACGGCAGCCTAAAAAACCTAAGAAAACCCGGGGGCAAAGATTAAAATAAATAAAGTAAATAGAGATATGAATATCCAACGGGTGTCCAGATGACACAGCAGCTTACCTTTCACCATCACACCCTCGACACGGCGCTGTTCTTTCACTTTAAGGCGCATGACGAATGAGCGTACATCTCACAAAGAGACATTTGATTACAGTCTGTGTGACAGATGCTTTTATTGATTTTTTTCCTTTGGAAGGCTCCCTTCTCCGGAATGATTTATGACACATTAATTGATGCAAGTGTAGAGCAGGGTGCAAGTTCAAGTGGGATTACACGGGGGGGAAAGAAATTATAATACAATTTAACAAAGTACCAAACAAGCGAGGAGGGTACAATGTCAGATAATGAAAATCAATAAGATATTAGCCTTTTTTGGTACATAAGCTATTTCCTAATGTATATATACATTGTTGTATATGTACATGAACTGCAAATTAATGTTTTATTCCCCACGTGTCTAAAAGTCTGTGTTTTGGCAATTCAGGGGACAATCACTTTAGTTGTTCTGGACTGCAGGATTACTCCTGCTTGTGAACTGGAATTTAATTTAAGAAGCTCAACCCTGCTGCTTTTTCCATAAAAAGATATTTGTCAGAAACTATTTCCCAGGGGGGATTTTACTGTAAAAGTCAGCAATTTAAAGGTTTTTAAAAAAAATGTATGTATTTGTTGCTGATGCACTGTTTAACTGTCACCAGCTAGCTGTTAGCTGCTCCAAGCCAGAACAACACTCACTGATAGATATTTCAACCTAACAGTATGCTCTGTAAAGGTCACACATTCGTCTCAGAGAACCCCGCTGAAACGGAAGCAGACAGCATTGTGTGCTCAAACAATTAATTCTGGGTATTTTTCTGTGATCACTATGTTTTGCTCACAAGCCATGTTTTCACATTGACAGCGTCTGTAGCTAAAATGTTATGCCTCTGTGAATGGGCAATGAAATTGAATATGGATCCGTGTTTTAGCTCAGCATTATTTGAAGCTTATAATTAGAAATTACTCCACAGTAATTATAATGTTTTTAAAAAAATCCATTTTAGCCATTTATATTTGTAATGTAATACATTAGGGGTTTCTTTCCAATTAAATCAAGTTGGGAAGGGTCACTGTACATCAGTCAGGCAGTAGGTAGACTTGATCAACTGAAATAATTGCGGAGTAACATTATCCCTCTTGCAGATTTCCCAAATGTAGGGAGAAATGGATATTTGCGGCTTAAAAATACCCAAATCAATGTGGAACGTGCTTTCATGCACCGCCGAGAGTCGCGGGTTTCTTTTTTCTTGTGATTTTTATTCCAGTAAATGAAGACTTGATTTTAATCACAGTCTCTTGTCTTTACTTCAGGAGTGCTATTAAAATCAGGCCCTCTATTCATTTGCCCCTCAGAAACGCAAGGCGCTGAGAGACCAGTGGTGTGTAGGGCACACTGCACCCTTTGTCAGCCAATAATTGCTGTTTGTTAAACAGCAGCTGCATTATTTGCTGAACAATAAGTCATAATTTGTGAGGCTGGAGGCAGGTAGCACTTTGGTCTGATAAGGGGTGCTCCATTTTGTTTTCAAGGACTTTGTCTCCTGCAGTCTTTTTCCATTAAGAAATGGGTAACCCGGGACACAGAAAGACGTCCCGTGCTCTGCATCTGCTGACAGCCGCGCAAGTATTTAGCTGAGCACACTGGCTGCGATCAATGGTGCCGCGCTTCACCGGGATACTCTGATTATTTGACATGTTTTCCCCTTTGGTATGCATTCTCACCTCCCCGTCATTATCACCGCGCCTCTGAGCGGTCGCATTGCATGTCCCTGTTTAACAATGGCGGCGATAAGTATGACCGGCTTTTGTTCCTTTTTTTTAAAATTTTTATCAGCCAGTCAGTTCGTCAATAGCAAGCGTTTCGCACAAGGATCAGAAATCGCTTGCTCAGCCTTTTCTTTAGACAGCCTTTAATGAACATCGCGGTGCCTTTCAGCAATAACAAAGTCCCGCGGGATTCTCGTCCTCTGGCCGCACGTTCCTATAATGTGAAAATGTTTCGCTGAAATAATAGGCCTGATGCTTCTGGGCTGTAAAGTGGCAGAAGTGGAACTTCAGCGGGATGTCCATCTCGTTGTTTGCCGGCGCCCCCCTCTGGTCAATTGGCTTCCGCAGTCTGCTGGCACAAGCTGCACATGCGGGGTCCTCTCCCAACTTAACGCCTGAGCAGGCTTAGCTGGAGGAGTGAAAATAAGCAACTGCTTGACATATTTCAGAGAAGAGCAAATGCTTCTCCCAAATTGACAGAGGTTAGAGAAGCGATCGCTGACACACAAATTGGGCATTCCAAATTGACAGAAAATAGGCATTTAAAAAAAGAGTCTTTGTGGTGCTTTGAAAGTACTTTTATAACTAGGCTCGGAGTCATACCACCCTGTGCCCTTCAAATATCATTCCGAATATCTTCGGAAGTTTGCGTGAGAGAACTACTGGGAAAACTTAAGTTGTTGATAAAAGTGTGGTTGGGACAGTAGGGGGTGCTCTTGTCTCTGGATACACTTGAAACGCACTGCCCCATTGCAATGTATAAGGTACCATCCTTCAGATGGGATGTTAAACCCAGGTGCTGGCTCACTGTGGTCAGTAATATCCCATAGCAATTTCGGAAAGAATAAGGGTATTGACCCCGGTGTCCTGGTCAAATTCCAACAAAGCTGGCTCTCTATTTCTAGCCATCCCCAACATCTGATTGGCTGCACAGCCCCTTGCATTTCCCACTCACTTTGATTCTCCAGGTCGTCATTGCAAAAAGTAGTTCTCAGTCATCCTACCTGGTACAAAAAGAAAAGGTAAAATGAAAGTAACAGTCGTGCCATTCTTTCCCTTTCAGGTTCGGCTGGAATGGCCGACCGACTTGGCGGTGAGCCCCTTGGACAACTCCCTGTACGTGCTGGACAACAATGTGGTGCTACAGATCTCAGAGAACCACCAGGTGCGCATCGTGGCAGGGCGTCCCATGCACTGCCAGGTGCCTGGCATCGACCACTTCCTGCTGGGCAAGGTGGCCGTGCACGCCACCCTGGAGTCAGCCACAGCGCTGGCGGTCTCCCACAACGGCGTCCTGTACATCGCTGAGTCGGACGAGAAGAAGGTGAACCGTGTGAGGCAGGTGTCCACGGCCGGCGAGATCTCCCTGGTGGCGGGCGCCCCGAGCGGCTGCGACTGCAAGAACGACGCCAACTGCGACTGCTACTCCGGGGACGAGGGCTACGCCAAGGACGCCAAGCTCTACGCTCCGTCCTCGCTGGCTGTGTCTCCCGACGGTGAGCTCTTTATCGCTGACCTGGGCAACATCAGAATCCGCTACGTGCGTCGGAACAAGCCCTACCTAAGCCCGCTCAACCTCTACGAGGTCTCCTCCCCCATCGAGGACGAGCTCTACCTTTTCGACTCCAACGGCAGCCACATCCACACCCAGAGCTTGACCACAGGGGACTACCAGTACAACATCACCTACACGGGGGAAGGCGATGTCAGTTCCATCACTGACAAGAACCGGAACGTGGTCAACATCCGGAGAGACACCACCGGGATGCCGCTCTTGCTGCTTGTCCCCGACGGTCAAACGTTCCGGCTGACCATAGGAACCAACAGCGCCTTGAAAATTGTGGCCGCGCAGGGACACGAGCTAGCCCTGATGACCTACCATGGAAGCTCGGGACTGCTGGCAACAAAGAGCAACGAGGACGGATGGACAACGTTCTATGAGTAAGTGAGATTCTTTCTTCTTCTTATCTTCCCCTCCTTCATAGACTACAGAATTCCAAAGGGTGTTTTATTCATGTCCAGTGTTCTCCTGTCACATTGTTTCATGTTTCAGCTTCTTTTTTTTTTTAAAAGGAGGCTTGCCAGAAATAGGTTTCGTTCTTAGCCGTCCAGACATTTTGTGTTTCGTGTGAGGTCTGGTTTGCATGGTGTGGATGAAGCGAAAGACCTCTTCATATGCTGTGATGTCGAACACGGACGCTTCCTGGCGGTTTTCTTGCCGTTCAGACATCCCAGGGTCTGTGAATATTTTAGAGGCGACCTTGGGGCTCGGAACCTGCTGGAACTGATTTTAAATAGTAGCTTTGCCTTGCTGGTCGATTGATGGCTAAAGCAGGTGAGACAGTCTATCCTGCTTTCAGACTAATGACATCCAAGTGCATCTGATTAGGACAACCATAGGAAGTGACTGTGACTGAGGACAGGAAGTGACTGTGGGTAACCTGCTATCAGCCCCCATGATCCCGTCACTGTTATTCAGCACCAAAGAGTGATTTAAATCAGCTAGTGTGAGAGAAAGAGCTTGTCCCCTTACATCATTAATATCACTCTCTCTTCTGCGCTGTTATGTAAATAATGAGGTATTTGGCATTTGGAAGCTGTCACCTAGTCGAAGTGAACCTCGACAACGACATGAATAGCCAACCTCAAATTAAGGCATCTGCTTGTAGGGCGTCTTTATGTTTCTTAAAATGATCTTCCCTTTAAAGTGTAGATAAGATAGTAGTTTGCTAATATAATGAAACACATTGATATATTATTTGATTATACAGCTCAGATTATTTCATTACATAATGGCTTAGAGAATCATTTAGTTGCATAATGGCGTACAAACAGAATCATTTAATAGCATCATGGCGTGCAAATAGAATCATTTAATAGCATAATGGCGTGCAAACAGAGTCATTTCATTGTATAATGGCATTCAAACAGAATCATTTTTGTTTGCAGTGTAATTTAGGTGGAGGTAAACATTGCATATTGTGTGTGCTATGTTATTTATCATTAGATGCAGTTCAAATGGAGTTCAAATTGCCAGCGCATTGAGTAATGCTGAAATTGGATGACCTGTGTAAGGAAGAGCTTGTGGGTCTACATTAGGCCACAGTCCTATACCTGATTGAATTCGTAAACACATATGCTCTGGCAACTTGCCATCTGAGGTGCAAAAAAATACATTCTGCTAAAAATGCCCCATTCAAAGAGTTAGGATTGAATTGGCGTCTTGATTTTTGAAACTCTTAATGGCTCCTTAATGTGCTTTCGCAAATTGACATTGCACTTTTTTTTAGCTGATGCTTTGATTTAGTTGATAGGCGTTTAGCAGACGCCGTAAAATGTGAACACAATTGCAAAGATAAGGGGCCCATGTGCAGTAATTCCCCAGAAGTCCCAAGATGAGAATTCACCTTCTCCTTCCATTGTGTTCATTTCTGAAAAATTGCTCTCGCTCTAATGCTGTAAAGTGAGGCGTGCACATTTATCTCTCATTTTTTGTGGTGCAGAGGCTAAGTAAGTGTTTAAAAATCACACACATAATGTAACCGTCCAAATCCTCTGGCTCAGCCAAGTTTCACAAGTTAAAACAGGAAGTCCATTTATGGAGTGCCATGTAGTGATCGCCGCTGGAGGATCTCACACGAATTAGCAGCGCTGTCTCTAAGGAAAACGAAGGGTTTTTGTTGCCACAGATGCGCACTGTTATGTAAATTTTTTGTAAAAAAAAAATTTCTAAGAAAATTTATTTAAAAAAAAAAAAAAACCTCTAAAACTGATTTCCAGCTGAGTACATTACTTCATTATAATTATAATTTGAAGCAATTCTCCAGGACTGTATTTATTTATACAGTTGAAAATACTGATTCTGTGTTAATTTAATCCGTAGAAAATTGATTAATTGAAAAGAATGCAAGCAAAATGCATATTACCTGAGGTGTAAAACATTATCCTGTTACGGTTGCTTTTCTCTTGAAGAAATCCAGCAGGCACAACTAGAGAAATACAAAAGTACAGTCACTGACATTTCTGTGAAAAAAAATGTATACGTATAAGATTAGGAGTGCTTTAATTTAGAATAATTTGTGCAGCAATTAGGTTTAAACATTACATTTCCCCCAAAGGCAGCAATGTGTCTTTTTCATGTTTAATTTAACCCAATAAAAGGTCTTTTTGTTATTTTTTGCTTAATTAGCTTTGAAGGTCATGCAGCCACCTGAGGGTCAGAGACATAATTTCCTTACGTTGGTAACGAAGCGGCGACGGCATTAATCTCCACACAGTGTGGAACATTGTTTCCACTCTGACAGCTGTTTTATCATACACTTAGCCTGAAATTAATTAATTCCTTCGACTAGGCATTTAGCCTATCGACATAATTTAATTTAGTAATTGCACTGGAACAAAACGCAGAGGGCCTGCAATAACAATGACATCTGTTTTGCAGTCCCCCTTCATCCAAGAATAAACCCTATGGCGGCCTCCGCAGCATGCTGTTGGCATCTTTTAATGTTGTGTGTTTTTTTTGTGTGTGTGTTTCCGTGTCCTTTCTTTTTTGAATTTTTTTTTTTTTATTAGCACTAGCTAATGTCACATAATCCTCTTTAACGGGAATCTGTGGGAGAACAAATGTCCTGGCTATAGGGAAGGGTTGAGGTCCCAGTATTTTGGTTGTCCCGTATGTGCTATGGAGAGGTTTTGGGGTACCGTTGAGCCAATCTGGTTTCCCGAATAGCACAGGCTTATTTACGGGATTAGCATCAGTATGGTTTCTGGGCTTGGCTGGGGCTCAGGGCTGAGAACCAGCGGTGGGAGTTGGGAGGAGGAGGCGCAGTGCGATCGGGGAGGAGGTGCGGTGGGAGGAGGTGCGGTCGAAGAAGGGCACAGTGTCTGCCCTGCGGCCTGCAGTCAAGTGGTCTCTGGGTCAGTAAACGTGGCGAGACGCAGAGAGTTTATCTGGAAGAGGTCCGGACTCACACTCCTCATTACCCATCACTGGAGTGTCCCGCTAGCTCACCGCAAACCAGCGCCGATGGGTGACCAAACACCCCCGCCCACAGAAGGAAACTGCAATGTATTGTGGGAGGAAATTATATTCTTCTTAGAGCGACTAAATACCAGCTTATGCAGTGGTGTAGTTATAACAGTCATAAGACTTAAAACAAAGATGCTGCAGGTTCAAGTCCCAGGTGGTTGTAGCCATGGGCAAAATACTTAATCTGAACTACTTCAGTAAATATCCAGCTGAATAAGAGTCAGCTAAATGCCTAAAATACTATGATATTTCTGCGTAAGCTTTTCTCCGCTATGAGGGGCGGCAGTGTCGTATAATGGTTAAGGAACTGGCCTTGTAACTGAAAGGTTGCAGGTTTCATTCCCAGGTAAGACACCGCAGTTGTACCCTTGAGCAAGGTACTTAACCTGAATCGCTTCAGCATGTATCCAGCTGTATAAGTAGATAATATGTAAAAAAAAAATAAAAAAAAGTTGTGTAAGTTACTCTGGATAAGATGAGAGCATCTGCTAAATGCCTGTAATGTAATGTAATGATATATCACCGAATCATCATGGTGCTCAAGTCAGGAAATGGTCTCAGTAGCCGACTTTTTAGATGATCTGGGAAGGGACTTACAGTTTGTGAGGTTACTTTCCTGCAAGTTGATTCTCGCAGGTTTTACACAGTATTATCTTATTTGGTCAGTGGTCCAGCTGGGGCTTGAATCACCGCCTACAGTTGGGAGGCCAGCCTTGGTGATATCAGAAGACGTAACAGACCATTTTGTATTTTTAGCGAAGCAGATCCACAGAATTTGCACAGGCTTATAGTAGCTCATAGTATCAGGCCGTTCAGGCTTGTTGTACTGTAAAGTTATGAGCCTGACAAGTGATGCCCGTTTCAGCTCTCTTGCGACAGACTCCATGGCACAGTTTATTCAAGCTTCGCCTTAAGTCGCTCCGCACGGTTGAGTGGTGAAAGGTTGTCATGCCGACGCTCTGTTTCCCTGAAGAACTTTGCAGGCAGTACAGTACTGATTGGTGGAAATTGTCAGTGCCTACCCAGTGGGATTCTACCGCAAAGGTCTCACTGACTGTTACCGTTGATCAAGGTAATATTTTCCTCTTTTCAGTTGAATGAAGTCGCCCACCAAATTGGTTCTAGCCTTCAGGTTTATTAATGGGAATATGCATTATGGGAAGCAGTTAAAGGCAAGCACTTAAGTTTTGCGATTGCAGCAGAGATTAAACTAATTCTAGGCTAAGCCAACATTTTCAAATCCTCATTCAAGGAAATGTCAAATCCCTCGTTCTGGGTTTTTTTTTTTTTTTTTTTGGGCACAGACAAATAGGAGAAATTCTGAATAATTCCGCCCTGGTGATCAAGGAAAAGGGCACTTCTCTCTTTCAGAGCCACGTCAGGCAATGTGGTCACCTGCATACCCTTTTCTTTTATCTCGCCCAGGCAGATAGGCCTTTACATTTTCTCTGAGAGAAACTGTGTGTGTTTTTGCATGAATGAGGTTTTGCTAAAGGAAGGGACTGATTTGTCAAAGTATGACTACTTCTGAAAAAGATACGCTTCACCTCTGTCTCCCTGCTTGTCATCGACAAAACGATTAGCTTGTCACTGATTGACAGATCCTTTTTTTAAATTGAATTTAAAGATGCCGGGTTTTTTTAAATTTTATTGCTATAGTAAAGCTGAGCTGCTTTTAGAAAGCTAAGTCATTATTCTATTTTTCTCCTTTTTTTTACCCTAGCACAGCATTATCCCAAATGTGAAAATTGGGTGCCATTGGCACCCTTTCAGACTGTCTCAGCCATGACAAATGCAGGTGTCCTCGACTGTTATCAGCAGCCTATGTAATTAATCTAGGGGTTCAATACATCGATTGATGTGTGCTGCTATGTCGTTCTTGTCTCCAGGAGAGAAGAAAAAAAACGTAGCCGTTGTAACCCAATGCTACCGGGAAAGTGCAGGCTATGCAATAATTACAACGTCACACCACAGCCGATGTGCTTCTCACAGCATTCATCCAGGACTTTTATTTTGAAATAAAGACACAAAATGTTGTACCAACAAGTTGTGTAAAGGAAAGTCTGTCCGCTAGGCAGCTAAGGAGCACCGCATCCGCTGGGAGCAAGCGAAAGAATAGGAAAAATTATGTATTTTGGGTACCCTCACAGATATGGGTAAAAAACTGGTAATTACACATTCAGACAATCAGAGAAATACATGGAAACTGGCTCTGAATTCTCACAGTTTCGCTGGCAATGAAGCACTTCATTTCAACTTCAATTTCCTAAAACACACAGTGAAGCTGCTTCTTCCTGCTCCTGATTGGCTGTAATCATATTCAGGTGCACTCAGTGTGGGGACGGAGCTTACAATTAGGACAGATTGGAGCCATCCCCTTGGAACATACTGGCATTCACTGATAGATCCCCCCAGCTACTGTGTTAAGTACAGGAGATTATTAGTATTCTTTATGGTTGAGCTTTGCTGAGGTTTTTATTCTGGGTCTTTACTTCCAGGCTTTTGCATGGTGTCTTATGCAATATGTAACTCATCTACAACACGTCTTGATTGTTTACTGGATTGGAATTTAGTGATATCAGCCCATTCTATAAACCTAGGAGTCAAGTTTTGCTAGAACACACACACACTTAATGCATTATACTGATTCTAATATTACATACACCTTCTCAATATGTAGTTTAGACTGAATCATTGCATTAGAGAAACTACAGTCAGTTCTCTCAAACAAGTAGCAGTGATGGTGTCATATGGCACCCCTTGTAGGAGACGGAAATCCCGAGAAAGACGGCCGTTTGTGTCTCATGACATTCCTCCTCCTCAGGTACGACAGCTACGGCCGCTTAACCAACGTCACCTATCCCAGCGGGCAGGTCAGCAGCTTCCGCACAGCCTCAGACAGCTCCGTCAGGGTGCAGACGGAGGCTTCCAACAAAGAGGACATCACCATCACGACCAATCTGTCTGCTTCTGGAACATTCTACACCCTCATGCAGGGCAAGTACTTGATTTGATTTGAAGTCATTTGTGAGTTGTGTGGTTGAGTTATAAATATATATTATTATTATTATTATTATTCTTTCTGTTGTTGTCCTCATGAAAAATTACTTCTTAAAATACTAAAACAGTGATATCTGAGCTCATATAAAATGGGATACGTTTGGGATAGCGATGACATAAATGTACTGATAAGCACATAAAGGACGCTGCTACACTTGAAATGCAAGCGAAGATCTCTTTGTTCTTGTGTTTCAAAGTAAGCATTAAACAATCGGACATTTTTGAACACAAAGTTTTAGCTTGTGCTTTCGAAGGGAACTGTCGGCACATCCGATCTGCTTCAAGTTGACGGATGTCTCCATCTTGCTGCTTTCTTGTACTCCACCGTATGTAATGTCCCGTTCCGCTCCTGACCGTCAGAAGTGTGGATAGGCAGCCTGTGGCTCTGAAGCCTCCACACTCCAACTATCTAAGAGACTCCAAAGATGTATTTGTTATTTTTTTGCTCGGCTGTAAGCGTTTGATGTGAGAGACCGAATCGATCCTGCACTTCTGTGAGATCCGGGGCTGAACGGGCGGCCGACGACTTTGGCGGCCGCGAGAAACGTCGGGCGTGGGGCCGCGGCCCCAGTGTGACGACCTTGCGCCGGCCGCCTGGCGGAGAGCGGTCCCACGTGGGCTGCGGTGTTAATTGATTCGCCGTTGTCCGGCCTGTGAGCTGACAGCCCAGTAATAACTCACCGGCCTGGCTTATCTCGGGGCGTGCCGCTGACAAGATGCATTGTGTGCGCGTTCAACAGCTTCGCTCCCCTCAGTGTCACTTGCTGCAGAAAGCGGCACATCCCATACTGTGAGGTGTTACTCTGCTAAAATATCATAAATTCTGCTATTTCTTTTCACGTTTTTCTTTTGTTTCTCAGTTGGGATTTGACATTGTTTGACAAGTGTGATAAATATGAGGAAATTAAACCCAGGTGGAGCGGTGGGTGGGACTCACACAAGGCTATCTCAGCAATCCAATCAGATGCTTTCCCCCAGTTTGTTTGTTTATTTAAATACATTTCTGTGTTCTTTTTAAAGTGAACTTTGAGTCAGCAGCACTAAATAGAACCAGTCCGCATGCACTTCCACAAAGGTTTTTGTTTATTATTGTTTTGCATTTGAAAACAGACTCAAAACTGAGTTTTTAAATTATTAGGTCTACTCGCATTTAAAGCAAACCTTCCGTTCTGTCACATGACGTTTTATATTGTATTCGGAACATTGTTTTTTTATGTAAAGCTCGGCAAACACCTTCCCTTGAAGAGATCTGACCCATTGAAGGGTCGGTCAGCCATGCTCACAGTCTACTTCATCTCTCTCAGCTCCGCCAACATGGAGGCAGTCAAAGAGAAGCTTGCCATCTTATTATTCATAAAGTGGAAGGCTGAAATCTTCAAAATCCGTTCTCTTTCTCTGGTGTAAAGTGGAGAAACTGCAGAAGCCATCATCACATGCTCAGCCTCCATTTACCAGGCTATAAATACCGAGATTAAAATAGGTGTTATTGCATTTCAATGCATGAGTCAAATTTTGACTAAAGAGATGCAATTAAAAAGTTACAAGTGACTGAAGAATTTTCATTTCATCCTCAGCTGTGTGTCTAAAAAAAGAAAATTAGCCTCTGTTCCGACAATTTTGTCTAAAATACGAGTCTTTCTGCCAAATGACTTGTGTTCGAAAGTTCAAGTGAGAAACATGCTGACATTGTTAGGTGAACTAACAAACATGATGATAAAGTGTGGGGCTTGAGGAATTTTCATAATACATTTAAGGCACACAATGTGCAGCACTTATAACGAATGAAAATATGGTAATTTGTCTGATTTTAAAATACTGGTGAAAATTAGTTTCTGTATATTTTACTCTTGAAAGACGTCACTGCATCTGCTTAATGGAATTCTGGCCTGGATTGTGCAGAAATTTCAGACTGAAAGTCACACTTAAGAATATGAAATTCATACTATCTTGAACTTGCCAATATAACTTTGGGGCGGAAAAAACGAATACAGTGCTAAATTTAAGCATTTGTAGATATAAAGGGGCCTTACCGGCCTGGAAAATGAATCACAGACCTTTCAGAACATTTTCTGCTACTAAAAGAAATTGTATTTTAAATAGTTACTCTGCATTCGCAGTCAGTTTAGTATTAGATTAGGTTGAGTCTAATGGTTGTTGAAGGTCATTCGAAATGAAACTGTGTATTCGTGATAACATTAATATCACTTGGAGTTCAAGCAATATAAAGACTTATAAAGCAAAATACAGGAGCTAAACACGTTCACAAAATTGATAGTAGACAAGATCTCAGTAGAGTTCTGTGCAAAACCCGGAAAACAATTTTCTGCTTTGAAATGCATGCAATCAAGGAAATTAGTCCCCAGCTCATTCATTTACAAAGGTCCTTAATGAGAGTAATATTCATCAAGGGCTCCGTTGGTGCTCTGACGGGAAGCTGAAAGGCCTCCGTTGATGAATGAGGATGCTACACGCGGAGGAACCATTACTCATAAATTTCTACCTTCAGCCCTGGGTCTAACCACCCAGGGATGGGGGAGGGGGGGTGGCGGCGGCGGTGGCGGTGATGTACGGGCCCATATTTACATCCAGTGTCTGTTCCCGTCTGGTCTGACTGAGCGCAAAGACACAGTCGGCATAATTTCGTTGCGCTTTTTCTCTGCTTTCTCTCCCTGCCGCCGGAGCTACGCAGCCGTAAAAGTTTGCGATCGGCCGCGCGGGAGCGCATGTCCGCGATTTGCGGCGCGCCGGGTGGAAGCGCGTGGACGCGATTCACAGTCAGTCTGCCGTACGGATGTGCGGTCATGTATTGCAATCATAGACTGTAGAAAAAATATGGACAAAGTGACTGTGACGTCAGCCATTGACTTTCCACGGGCTTGTGAAAAGCATTTTGAAACCGCTGGAAATGCTGCCATGTTGGAGCCAGAGACTGCGCAGTAGGGAGCAGGGGGACCCTCATATGGTCTTTAAGTCTGGACCAGGTCCGGGTCATCCACTAAGATACTAGTGACGCACAGTGACTAGGAAGTGCTGCAAAAACAGATTGGTCCACAAAATATTTAAATATTGTCCAAACAATAACTTAACTATGGAGCCCCGGAAGTGCACAGAAGAAGAAAAAAAAAACGGGGGGTTAATTTGTTCGCTCGATTTAATTAAATCGTTCCCTCGATAGAATTAATTTGTTCCCTCGATATGATTAATTTGTTCCCTCGATATAATTAATTTGTTCCCTCGAAATAATTAATTTGTTCCCTCAAATTAGCAAACCCTCATTCCGCAAGCACACCTTCACTCCAAATCAGGCAAATAGTGCTATAAGAGCGCTCCGGCACTTGTTTTTAATAGTAAATTGCTCTTTTTAAAATTATCAACACATTGTCAATGCACCAACTAAAACTAATAGCTACATGATATTAGGCTTATATCCCTCGACTAATAAATTGTCTTATGGATGATTGTATAGGGTAGCCTATTTTATTGATGTTAACCCCCACAGACATACACCCACGCGGTGCACGATTTGACAGCTATTGCAAGACATTTGACAGCTAACTGCATGATGATCACATTGGACCGCGCCCCTCTCCCGACATTGCCTATTCAGTTTTATAGCACTCAGATTGGCTGGCCTACATCGCCGCATTCTTCTCCAATCCTGCCGTCTTCTTGACGCATCTGTGACCAACTACATACGATCAAATGCCTATCACCGTCCGTGTGACTTTGACTTTAACGAGCCTACGGAACGGACGATAATTCTCGTAAGCCATCACATCAAAAGCGTTTCCGCTTTTGGTATTTAGCTAGGGTATATAGCTAATTGCATTTGTTCTGCAACAACTTTTTGTGATAAACCCGGGAGATAGGTGGAATAATGACGAAACTGTTTAGGATGTTTTTAAGATCTTTATTCTCATGAGCCATGATGTTAGGCTACTTAGCCAGTGCATGCCAAGTTCACCCCCGTGCTCTATGCATGAAAGGTAATTATATATGAGGGCCTAGTAGGGTTGGGCATCGTTTGGATTTTAGCGATTCTGATTCCGATTCCGATTCTGCTTTTCGATTCCGGTTCTTAATGATTCTCGATTCCGGTTCTTTGAGGGGCGGGGTCAAAACAGGTCACATGCTTATTTCAAAGAAGAAAAATTTATTTTTAAAAACCTTTACACAAGTCATATTCATATTCACAATTTACTTCATATAGTTGAATCTGTAAATCATTGCATACAGTTTAATTAGATTTTTGTTATTAATGATTCAATAATAAATTTTTAAAATTGAATTCACTGTACTGTAACTGTAACCCGCCGAAATGACAACACGGCAAAACCCACTCATTTACAGTTTAGGGAGCTGCAGCCCATGTGGGTGTTCACGAGAGAGAAGTAGGAATGTCTGTGCGTGGTTCTTGGTGCACTTTCATAATTGCAAACGAACCAAATAACAAATATACAAAACTCCTGAAGAGCAGTAACTTAGCGGTAACGTTAGGCTGGCTACTAGCGTTACTAGCAATCTGCGGACGTTCATCTACGAAAAAATACATTACAGTATTTGCATTTGACACACAGTTTTTAGCAATTCGGTCAAGTATAACTTGTTTGCTGTCTCGCTGTTGAGAATAAGACAAACGTTATTTAATTTTCACTTACCCGATTGCAACGAGGTGCTGGCTGTTGGCTCAGGGTTGACTGAGGAGGACGAGGCGGAGGGAGACTGGCAAACATGGTAGCTACATGAATTGATTTGTACACCATGCAGGCGCAGGTATTTAATCATGTTAGTAGTGCATCCTCCCTTGCACGATATAAGTTTCCCACAGGTGTTGCACTGTGCAATTTTCATAACAAAATAAAGCCACACTTTTGAGCCCTGCTTGCTGTAGTCCATGATGGCGCATGGCTCTACCCATTCAATCGCGCAGGTGGAAACTACTTCTTCTAACTACATTGTTCTTCTGGCAGACTGCAAACCAAAGGCAAAGGTGCATGCCGCCACCACGGAAACTGAAACTAGCGCGAGTGAAATTTGTTTAGGAACTGATAAGTAGAATCAAAATTAAAATTTCTTAACGATTCCTCTATAATTGGAATTTTGGAATTTCAATTCAATGCCCAACCCTAGGGCCTAGGCCTCTACCTAATGGACACAAATAGCCTACTCAGTATGCTACACTTTTTAAAACTTGTGCTTGTTTTAAAATGTAAAATGTTTCAAATTTTAAATAGGCTACTGATGATAATTATCGTTATCATTTCTAATTTGTGTTTACGGTTGATATAGCTTAATAAAACATTAAGATTATAAAGACACGTGTCCGTCCCATCTTTTTACTTATTTGTTGTACTTTTACGGTAGAAGCTTAAAATGACGCTGAGCAATGTGTAGCCTAATGCATGAAGAGAGTAGCTACATCCCACCAGTAACCAGTAGTGTCCTTCCACCAGCCCACTTCTATCTGACACCGTAGGCTACTATGGGAGGTGATGCCTTTATTAAGATATTCATTCGGGAAGGAAGACGACCTGCTTGCGGAATGAGGGTTTGCAAATTTGAGGGAACTAATTAATTATATCGAGGGAACAAATTAATTATATCGAGGGAACGATTTAATTAAAACGAGCGAACGAATTAACCCCCCGTTTTTTTTTCTTTTTCTTCTGTGCACCTCCGGGGCTCTATACTTAACAAATTGGCTCATGGGGAGAAATTAGAGGAAGAAAAGGCACCTATTGCATGTAAGGCACCTATTGCATCTATTGACTTATTTTGACCGCATTTGGTACCGTTGACTTGCGTTAAATAACGGGCTTGAAAGACGTGTACTGGAGCCAACCGCACTAGAGAAAAAAGAGAGAAACATTCTCAAGAGCAGGAAGTGAGCTTCAACAACGAAGTCCGCTTTTGGCCCCTTGATTGCAATCCGTTGCGTGGAAAGACCCAGCAGTGCCTCGAGGTCCTTATGGAAGCACACAGTCATAAATAAAATGGTACTCCCCGGTCCCGTTCGTTAAATTAGACTGCACAACAAGCGCCGGGTGTCCATGCGGCATCAGTGTCTTTGTACTGTATCCATTGTGATACAATGATATAACTGATTGTATTGGCTCTTTGTCCATATACTGTTGCTGCTAATGATTTCTAATGAAGTCAGATTCCTCGTATCAATAAAAAGCACAATTTCTGTTTTGATTCTCACAATACACTTTTTTTTTTCTGTTGCAGCTAATCATTCAGGACTTAAATTGCGCAGGTTAGCAACCTGATAACATTGAATTGCTCGAGGCTATAACAATAACTAGCTAACTCAAATCACAACCTCTCATGTTATTGTAGGTTGCTAGGAGATCCATCTGTAATTTCCCTACAACTGACAGCAGCACATTTCATTATAAATGTTTGCACAGTACGTTGGTTCATGTATCTCAATTGTATCTAATTTGGTTAAGATGGCTGGCATTGTCTTGAGAGAAGCTTTTGAGCTGGAATTGCAACAGGATTGCAACTGACAAGGGAAATAAAAGCATTTTATATTTCTGTTATCCGTCAGATAAAGTCTACTGGTTTCTCAGCTTTATATTAAAAGTGATTTTTTGCCATCCCTTTTTTTTTGTTTTCTGAATAAATCATAAATTCACATATTACTTTATCAATTAAAACCTAAAGATTACAAGGGGGTTAGTAATGTCTTAAATCAGGGGTTTTCAACCTTTTCTGTTCCAGGGACCCCCACACAGACTCACGTGGTATCCCCATTATAAGTTAAAAAGGGCTATATTTAGACATAAATATATTTTCCCAAATCGTTATATAGTCATGCAAGTCTGGCCCGGGACCCCCTACAGTACCTTCAAGGGCCCGAAGTTGAGAACCCAGGTCTGTGGGACCTGTATTAGTGTGACGTTTTTTCATTACATGTATCTGTTTGTGTGGCTCCCTTTCAGACCAAGTTCGGAACAGTTACTACATTGGCCTGGATGGTTCCTTGCGGCTCGTTTTAGCCAATGGCATGGAGGTGTCCCTCCACACAGAGCCCCACCTGCTGGCGGGCACGGTCAACCCCACGGTCAGCAAGAGGAACGTCACCCTGCCCATCGACAACGGCCTCAACCTGGTGGAGTGGAGGCAGCGCAAAGAGCAGGCCCGAGGGCAGGTCACCGTTTACGGACGCAGGCTGAGGGTTAGTGTCGGCTACATGCTCCTACACACACGGGCACACAAAAACAGAGATTACCCTATATGAACGCAGTACACACACGCTTATATGTCCTCACATTCACCACACACGCACGCTCACGCTCACAAACAATACAAGTCACAGCTCACCATATTTGGACAAAGTGTTAGTCAGGTACAGCTTGTCTTTACACGCACACACTTGCATACTCACTTACGTGCTTACTTCACTGTACATACAGTATGTACTCGCAAACACACATGCACACATACCCACACTTTCATTCTGTACATGTGCATAATATACACATGTTGATATGCTGATACATGCACAGATTAGAGACAGAGACCTCGGCTGTAAGCAAAAGAGAACATAATAATTTAAGGTGTGATCATTGATAAAGCCTATCCGAATCTATTGATTTGAATCTGTAGGCTTTGACCTCTGTGAACTAACCCCCCTCTCCCCCATCTTTGGGTCTCCTGTCATTTTAAATCACTTTCGTTGCATTCTCTCACCATGTAATGTAATTTTATTTTTATTATCCTTCTATCGTGCCTTCATAACTCCAATAGACAGTTTAAAGGACCTACTTTGGCTGAGCCTACCCACCAACATTTTATGGGTTTTATTAATTTTGTGGCCTTTGAAGGAACTCGCCCCTCACCTGACATAGAACGCTTCGTCATGGACAAATTCATTAAACCTTGTCATTTTTTTCGAAAGCAACAGAGATGGGTCAGGACCCTAATTTAGAACAACCAGTTTTTCTCAAGCTCAAGAAGAAGAAGAAGAAGAAGAAGAAAAAGGCTGTGATGTCACTCATTGCTCCTCCCCTTCTTTGCTCCTCCCAACCCTTCTGCACTATTCAACCCGAATCTGTTCGCACCTGGAGGCGATGACAACATTAAAGCAGCCGGCGTATAACGGCTTGGTCAGAGGGAGTTCACTGCAGGAGCGCGCTCCCCACCCCGCACCGAATCATTGAATAACGCTGCCATTACAGGGAGATCAGTGTGCAGGGAGCTGGTTTGGGTGGGAGGCCGGACAAATGTAGTGTCATTCCAGATTCCAACAGCATAATAGCCAATCCCTTAAGAGAAGCAACAACGGAACAAATCAATCCGTATGACCCAGTTGGCGGGCCGCTCCTACCAGGAGAACCTTTACAATAATAAAACAAGGCTCCCATTCCAGATGGAGCAGGACGCCAAAATGACCTATTTGTGACTTCAACCGGCAGCTCTAAATTTATTCCAAAGATCCCTGCAGTTTTATTATTTTATGTTTTTTTTTTTTGGTATTGTATTTCTTTTACCTTTTTTTCAGAGGGTTTTTTTGCTTCGTAACGAGGCACAGCCTTCGTTTCTCTGGCTGTACGGACAGAGGGCAGTCAGACGGTGCTTCAGTGGTGACAGGGCTGATCAGGAAGTGGCATTTTGTCTGCCATGGGCTAATAGTTTAATAGCCCCCTGGTCTCTGCAGGAGGGAAGGCCTCTAATGTATGTAACAGACTACAGCCTCGGGGGTCAGATTGGAAATGAGAACAGTCTAATGGTGAGGACGGACGGACGGGCGAGGAGAGCACCAATCCCTGTCCAGTGACCCAATCATTGAGCGACCTTGAAATGTGTGTGATGGTGTGTGTGTGTGTGCGTGCGCGCGTGCATCTAACACATAGAGAGAGAGAGAGAGAGAGAGAGAGAGAGAGCATCCGTGTCACAAAAACAACAAATGGGTCAGTGGCCATTCACATTTCACCCCACAGCAATGATACGCATCGCTCAGTTAGGGCAGGACAGCATGTGATTGATATTAAAAGGTTGCGCCAGTCCGCCGAAACCGGCCTTCTGGCCAGTTTTGATAATGCTCTTGTGGCTTCACATCCTGCGATGTCGAAGATGTGCAAGATTTACGCTAGCTGCCACCTGCGCTTGACTAGCGACTGTGAGAAAGTCACTACCCATGCCATCAGCCTGATGCCTTTCACACTGATTGCATTACTTTTTAAAGCACAGGTGCTTGTCAGGGTGTTATGGTGTGCAGTACCGCCTCCAGATGAAGATCGTAAAGTTTAGCTCAGGAAAATTGCCGCCCGCACAAACACCTGTGGTATATTATGTGATTTTGTGTAAGGAAATTTCTCAATTCTATTTTGTTTGCGTATGCGTGTGTGTGTGCGTGCGTGTGTGTGTGCATGCATAGAAACATGTACTACTGAAAACAAAAGAACTCTGTTACTTTTACATTTCATCCACAAAGCCACAGGGCCATATATCAAACCTAATATGCAGGCACATGCAAGAGCAGTACTGTTAGATATAATGCAAAACTTAAATGCACTCATACCAGGAGTAAAATAGACAGTATTATTAAAAATGCATCATCTGAGCCCGTTATTACTTTATGTTGTTGCGTTTCTGGTTAATATTCATGGTGTCACTGAAATAAATCACAATAAAGCGGAATTTTTTTTTTTACTGGTTGTCTAATGTTCGAGTACTTTGTATTGAATGTTATTTTGTATGGAAGGTAATTGTATGGGTTTTCTATAAATTATATACAAGTCACACAAAATCTCAGGCCTCAGTTATTGATGTTTTACTTGATATGGTTTTTATGTTTACTCTGTCAATTAGTTTTTGAATAATCAAATAAAAACATTCAGTCATTTGAAACAACCATGAAACATGTAGTGACACAATTTGAAAAACTCAGCCAACTGACAGCCATTCCATTCTCTCTAACTATTTCTTAGATCGGCTTTCATAATGAAGAAAGTTCTG
Organism: Ilyophis sp. 1 JC-2022; assembly: GCA_022702515.1. NCBI lineage: Eukaryota > Metazoa > Chordata > Actinopteri > Anguilliformes > Synaphobranchidae > Ilyophis > Ilyophis sp. 1 JC-2022. The sequence continues at coordinate 95,620,080 of CM040402.1, read as the reverse complement.
TTGGGCGCCCACCCACCCCTGAAACCTTCAAATAAATAATTGTGTTTTGGGTTTAAACTGATTTATCTGAGACAGCCGGGCTGTTCCCGTCTTTTCCCCAAAGCGCTCAGAAGGGCTCATTCATTGATAGACGCTTTTGGGGAAATGAGTAGGATCCTGCGTTATTGTAGCGATTAATCACAGTTTCAAAACCCAAACTGATTTTTTTTTAAACGGTCACATTGGTTAGGTTATTTGTTGTGACCATAATCTGTATAAAAATAGGTTGTGACCATAATCTGTATAAAAATAGGTTGTGACCATAATAGATTCAGCTTAGAATTGGCTCTAAATAATATATGATTTAAATATAATTTATCAACATTTAGTCAAATAAATACTGTCCAAAATATGTGAAGAATCACAAGATGTATTACTTTATTCAAAATCTTAACATACCCTTATTTAAAACATTACCCTCTTTAATAAAGTTACTTGATGATATACACATTTTATTATGTATTTAAATTTTTCTTTGGTTGCAACTGGCAGGATTAGATGTACCTTTCTGTGAGTGTGTGCGTGCGTACAGTGGGGACGGAAAGTATTCATACCCCTTCACTTTTAGCACACTTTATTGTGTTGTAGATTTCATTTTAAATGGATAAATTTTTGCCCATCATCTTTGCCCATTAAGGGTTGTTTCTCCTGACTTTTTTTCCCCATAGAGTTCTATAGGAAAATTAGTCAGGAGAAATAACCCTTGCAGTGATCCATCCACATCTACTCAATATCTGGCAACAGAGTGATGGTTTGGGGCTCGTTCGATAGCTCAGACCCTTGATTACTTACAGCCATTTAGCCAGTCATGTGTTCCATACTGTACCAGCCTAATTTACAGCTGAATCTAGTCTCACCCCCCAATTCCTATAGCGATCAATTCAAATGTAGAGAGGTTATAGTATCGCTTATAACAGTACCTGAAAATAGGATATCGAGAGTCTTTTGATGTTTATGGATCACAGACTTCAGGAAGTAACAGCATGCAAAGGATATGCTACCAAATATTAAATATGATACTTTAAAAATATGTTAAAGCAAAGGGTATGAATACTTATGTAAATTAGATATTTCAGTTTTAGATTTTTTATAAATTTGCAAAAATTTCTAAAAACATGTTTTGTCATTAAGGGTTATTGAGTGTAGATTGATGGGCAAAAATGACAATTTTATCCATTTAAAATTAAATCTACAACACAATAAAGTGTGCAAAAAGTGAAGGGGTATGAATACTTTCCGTCCCCACTGTATATGCATGTGGGCGTGTGTATCAGGAACAAAATGTCTGAAACTGTAGCCTGTAAATGACAGGAAAGCAGGATTGCAGCACTCCCAAAAAGGCTTAATGCTTTCCATCTGTGACTGTGGAAAAATAACTTCTTCCTCGCCGTGACCAGAAATAAATCAGCTCTGATGCATTTCTTCTTTGTCAACGGTACCAGAATGAAGCATTAAGCCAGACTAAGGGAGTTTCTGCCTCTGTCCCAAATCCATCTTGCCTCTTTATTATGCATCTAAAGCAGTGTTCGATTTAAAATATTCCTCTCAAATTTATTTCTGTTCCACTGTGGTCCAGAATCTTCTGGAGGAAATGGCTTTTTCCACCCCGTTGGGCTTGAACCAGAACTGAGGCGTGAAGGGCTCTCCCACAACGGGCGTACCAATGTATCAAACCCAAAACTGCCTTCCCTTCCTTTTATTTAACCAGAAAATAAAATTGACCTGTGCGCTCAATCTGCATGTTTAATTTTTTGTTATTTTTAACGTAATAACAATTGGAATCTTTAGGGCGGCCAAGAATTTTAAATGAGCACATCACACGTTAGGTTGATGACTAAGTGCACAATTTTTTTTTTTAATATAAAACGTTTTAAGTTTAAGTAGGGTTCACAGTTTATTTCCCATCTGCCCACCTTACCTTGGACAGTGTGATTATTTATAAAAATGGAGACTCTTATTGTGATGTTCGTTGGCTTCATTGTTCACTGACCAACACGCTAAAAACTATTAAAATGCACTGCAGCTTTTTTCATTGGTTGCCCTGTGCTGCCTTCATGCCAAACCTGCAGCCTGCCCCAGTGTACTGCTCTTACTCACTGCCTCGAAAAACAGTGAATTTCCTCGAGGAAAAGGATAGAAATGTAAGTGAATAGAAAACAGCATGGCCGTAGTGCTGTAGACTGTGCCTGGAGTTCTGTCCCCTCTGCTTCATGGAGAGGAAACGCAGCGAGCTGCAGGACCCTCTTAATTCGCCCTGCTCAAATTGGCAGCTCGGTCCGGCCCAGCAGGGGAATTATCTCATTCCAGAAATGGCAGCTTTTAGTGTAAAATAATCCTCTCAATTAGGTATTATTGGCATTAATTGGCCCTGTTGTATTTATGGCTTTAGTGGGAGAGAGAGAGAGAGAGAGAGAGAGAGGGTCTGGCACGCTCGTCTGAATGCGACACGGAGGGAAAGAAGAGATCCTTCTCGGGGTCCTCGGAAAAGCTGTCCGCACTTTGCCAGGCCACTGGAGGGAGGCCAAAAGAAGACTCTGTTAAGCCACGGCAAGCTCTGCCGTAATATACCTGGAGAGAAGCAGAGCAATTAATCAGAGCCCCGTGACAAAAAGGGAGCGGGGAGCCCATATCCGCGTTTTAATTAGGGCTTGCCATTTAGCTCTCGTCCAAAAACTGCCCCCGCACTGCCGGGCAATGACAGAAAGCAGAAAGTGCAGTCGCCCGCTTCAAGACTCACACCTGTACTCTGTCAACGTTTTTCATTACCGGTGACTTGCAAGCGCCCGCTGGTCATTACACCCTGTGGGACCGCCCCATGCCTGAAGCTAAGCAGGTGTGGGTTTGGTTGGCACTCGGACCGGGGTCGCCATGAGAAAACAAAGTCGCTGCTGGAAGCAGTGTTGGTGTTTCCAGATTTCCCACTGGAAGATGTAGAAAAGTATTATTATTATGATTATTACTTTCATTGTTTTGTATCATACATGTTTGCAAGTACTGTGAAAGTTAATTTTGGTGGTTACTGACCACTAATGTACATGTAATTGTCAGTCACAGTTAAGGACAAAGGTGGATGGAATCCAGGCCACAGGTCTCTTTGCTGCTGTACATTGTCACAGTTTATTTCAGGCGTCTCGTTTGCGCCTGTCCTGTGCTGAGGGCACGAGCGCAAGATCAAGGTCCCGCAGTCTTTTTTGAGCTAGCCTGAAAGAAGCCCGGAAGTTTCCACAATGCCTTTCTGTTCAAAACTATTGAATGTCTTCTCTCTGCACCTGATTTTGAATAGATTTTTTTTTTCTTCTCTTCCATAATTTGAAATGAAATTCATTCTCTTGTGATAATGCTTCGCTAAAGGCGTGGAGATTTTAATCATCATCGCCGTGCTTTTCATTTGCTTCACTTGAATAGGATAACGCCTGAATTTCTCCCACCTGTATCTCAGAATAATGAAATATTTTTTTTATATTTATTATGCCATTTCTTTTTTAACATAAGGAATATGACACATGCCCCTGGAGTAATTGCATGCAAGCACACTTTATGTCATCGAAGCAATCAGGAAATATTGTACTTTTAAAGAGCACTGGAAGTGTAATTTGTTCTTTCATAATCATCTTCATGAACTTTGCCCAAACGTTTCTTGTTTCTGTAGCAGTATGGTCATTTTTTTGTCATTTAAATTTTAAACCAGATATTTATTATTATTTTTTTTTTACAAAAAGTTTTTGGTGTTACCAGTTTGCTCGTCACTGCAGCGTCTTCATTCATGCCATTAGTTCAGAAACATTTGTTCTGTTGTCACGTTCATGTTCTTAGCTCTGGGCTAATTGTAGTGATAATTTCATTAATCACGCAGAGAGCAGACCTGCCTGGTTGATTTCACGGCTCATATAGGACTGTCTGTTAACACTGACAGGTACACAACAGGAATCTGCTGTCGCTGGATTTCGACCGCATCACCCGCACGGAGAAGGTGTACGACGACCACAGGAAGTTCACCCTGCGCATCCACTATGACCACGTGGGCAGGCCCACTCTGTGGTCCCCGAGCAGCCGCCTCATGGGTATCAACGTCACCTACTCCCCCGGCGGGCAGGTCGTGGGCATCCAGAGGGGCGTCATGTCCATCCGCATGGAGTACGACCAGAACGGCCGCATCGTCTCCCAGACCTTCGCCGACGGAAAGTCCTGGACCTACACGTACCTGGAGAAGGTAACCCTGTTTCTGAAGCTCCGATGGCATGATCCCTCTCCTTCCTCAATCCTCCCATTCTTTTATTCTGGAGTTGAGTCTGCAGAAGGTAGCACTGTCTGAACCTCTCATGGCATGATCCCTCTCCTGTGGTAGAAATAAGTAAAATGTTCTTCTATTAAAGATCTTTGGGTGAAATTTAAAAAGGGTGCAAAGGTTTATAAGTATTGCTATTAATAGAAAAAGGCAGCAATGTACCCTGTAATTGTCTTCAGGATTTGATTTCATTGAACAGGCCTTCCCAGTTAAATGTACCATGTGCTATGGATGGTAGCTATCTTGTGGTGAAGCAAAGCACACGGTTGAGCATTTTAAAGATGCCATTCATCTGCTAAATCAGTTTTTTTTAAAGCCGCCTCGTGCAGATGTAGCGTAACATTGATTGCCCCCATGCTGCCACGATCAAAACATCTCGAAATAAGAACCGCGACGAGCCGCACTTTCTCAAAAATTGGCTGCGAGGGATGCGTTTGTTTGTTTATTTGTTCTCGCTGCCCTTTCATTTTTTCTGGAGTGCCACTAGTGTTCTCATTATCATCTTTGCCCCGTCTATAAATACGCTTTGTTTTCATTGCCCAAATAATCACTATTTTGACTGGGATGAAACAGACTGTATAGTTCATGATGACCCTTCATATTTTAATGAGGGGTAATCTTTTAAGTCGCTGTGCTTGAATACTAATTTGGTCGCAGCGCTGAGCTTTGGTCCAAAGCCGACGACGGTCCGAAACATCTGAGCAATTATCTCGCCCTCACTCCTCCTTCTCATCAATCACTTTAATGTTTCATAATCTAATTTCCTCTGAATATGCAACACTTATTAACCTTTAACTCAAGGTTAACTCATTACCCTTGCCTCCTGTGTTCGTCTTTTGTCTGAAGTATACTCTGTATAATTGAATATTTTGTCTGCAGTGCTCGGGGCTTCACCTGGGCATTCACCGGCTGAGTGGACCAATGAGAGACAGCTGGGATCTCAGTGTGAATGTTGAACTTGTCCCTTCTGTCTCATGTAGTAAATCTTCATTCATTCCTCCTTTTCTGTTGACATAACCATAAGTCCACATATGGCCAGTATTGGGCTTGTTAGAGCATTAGGGAAAGCGCATATAAATACAGGCACGATTTAAATACTTTTGTTTCTTGTTTATACCCCCCCCCCTCCTCTGCAGTCCATGGTGCTGCTCCTGTACAGTCAGAGACAGTACATCTTCGAGTTCGACAAGAACGACCGCCTATCCTCAGTGACGATGCCTAATGTGGCGCGCCAGACCCTCGAGACCACCCGTTCAATCGGGTACTACCGGAACACCTACCGCCCGCCCGAGGGCAATGCCTCCGTGCTCCAGGACTTCAGCGAGAGCGGGCAGCTGCTGCGCACCACCCACCTGGGAACCGGGAGGAGCGTCATCTACAAGTACGGCAAGCTGTCCAAGCTCCTGGAGCTGCTGTACGACACCACGCGCGTGGCCTTCACCTACGATGAGATGGCGGGCATGCTGAAGACCGTCAACCTCCAGAGCGAGGGGTTCACCTGCACCATCCGCTACCGGCAGATCGGCCCGCTCATAGACCGGCAGATCTTCCGCTTCAGCGAGGAGGGGATGGTCAACGCCCGCTTCGACTACAACTACGACAACAGCTTCCGCGTGACCAGCATGCAGGCGGTCATCAACGAGACGCCGCTGCCCATCGACCTCTTCCGCTACGACGACGTCTCGGGAAAGACGGAGCAGTTCGGCAAGTTTGGCGTCATCTACTATGACATCAATCAGATCATCACCACCGCTGTCATGACACACACCATGCACTTTGACTCCTTTGGCCGCATCAAGGAGGTGCAGTATGAGATCTTCCGCTCGCTCATGTACTGGATGATGGTGCAGTACGACAGAATGGGCAGGGTGGTGGGGAAGGAGCTGAAGGTGGGGCCCTACGCCAACACCACCCGCTACTCTTACGAGTACGACGTGGACGGCCAGCTCCAGGCCGTCTCCATCAATGACAAGCCCCTGTGGAGGTACAGCTACGACCTGAACGGGAACCTTCACCTGCTGAGCCCTGGGAACAGCGGCCGGCTCACCCCGCTCCGCTACGACCAGCGCGACCGTATCACGCGGCTGGGGGACACCCAGTACCGCATGGACGAGGACGGCTTCCTCAAGCAGAGGGGCAGCGAGCACTTTGAGTACAACTCAGCCGGCCTGTTGGTAAAGGCCTACAGCAAGGTTGGCGGCTGGTACGTCAAGTACCGATACGACGGGCTGGGGCGGAGGGTGTCGAGCCGGAACAGCTTCGGGCACCACCTGCAGTTCTTCTACGCCGACCTGTCCAGCCCCACCCGGGTCACCCACATGTACAACCACTCCAGCTCGGAGATCACCTCGCTCTACTACGACCTGCAGGGCCACCTGTTCGCCATGGAGCTGAGCAGCGGCGACGAGTTCTACGTGGCCTGCGACAACATCGGCACGCCGCTGGCTGTTTTCAGCGGGGCCGGCCTCATGATCAAGCAGATCCTGCGCACGGCGTACGGCGAGGTGTACATGGACACCAACCCGGCCTTCCAGCTGGTGGTTGGCTACCAGGGCGGGCTGTACGAGCCCCTAACCAAGCTGGTGCACTTGGGCCGGAGGGATTACGACGTTCTGGCCGGCCGCTGGACCACCCCGGACCACGACATCTGGAGACGCCTGAACAGCAACAACATCATGCCCTTCAACCTCTACATGTTCAAAAACAACAACCCAATCAGCAACAGCCAGGACACCAAGTGCTTTATGACAGGTGGGTCCAGAGATGGAATGGGGGGAGGGGGGCAGTATTGGAACCTGGGGTGGGGGGAGGGGCAGCTATGTGGACCACTATAGATATATATCTGTCGGCCTAGTAGGGCTATGCTCACCTCCGCATGTTTTTTTTTTCTGCCTCTTTGCTGAAATGCATTTGAAATAAATCAGACGGGGCAAATTTAACAATTGAAGTAGAGGGAAATCGTGACTTATTGCTCGACTATAGTTTTGAAGTTAAAGAATCAATTTGTACAGAGAGGTCCAGATGTCCCCCCTCTCTAACGCAGGGGTCATTATTCAACAAATCCCTGTTGGTTTGTTCTGTTCCCTTTTCTCTATCTGTCTTTTCTCTCCTTCAAGGGGCTTCACTTCGAAGGCACTGAGAGGGAAAATGGTGTAGAGAGAGTGAAAGAGAGACTGAGTTTGCGAGTGAGAGAGCAAAAGACAGGTACAGAGAGAGAGGGAGACAGATATGGAGAGAGTCAGAGAGAAGAGGAGAGATTGAGATTGTAAAATACTTTATTAGACAAAAACCGCTTAGACAAAAATAATGAAAAAGATAAACACAGAAAACAATAAAGTTTGTGAGGGAAGTAGAGAGAGAGGGGGACAGAGACAGAGTGAAGAAGAGAAAGTGTGAGTGTGAGTGTGCTGTGTTATTCAGCATTCAGTCCCAGTCCCTGAGATATCTCATTATGCCATGGAGTCTCCATGGAGTGGGAGGTAAATGGCAGTGAACGTTCCGCAGCGGGATCGCGGCAGGGGCCTCCAAACCGAGGGACGACAGCTGTCGCATCCCTCCGCTCTGCATGAAATAGCCAAGTAAACAAAATAACACCGCGCTGCCAAACCCAACATATTTTAGGGCCTTTTTTAACTTCTCCTGCACACTTCCAGTGCACCGGTGTCGTATGCGTTTGCCTTGTTTGTTTTGTTTGCGCTAATTAAAACTTGCACATTTATTCGGGCTCCGAAGACGAAGCGACACGTTTTATTTAACCATGTAACGCTTAACGTTTCGATGGCTCTGCGTTCAAAGCTAAACACAGAGCTGTCAGTCTGCTCTCAGGCGTTATGGTTCATGTCTGGTCAGCTGAATTAAAAATAGAAAGTCAGAGCTCTCTATCTCTCTCTCTCTCTCTCTCTCTCTCTCTCTCTCGCTCTCTCTCACTCATTCTCTCTGTTGCTCTCTGTGTCTCTCTTGCTCTCACTCTCTCTTGCTCCCTTACTCTCTCTCTCTTTCTCTGTCTCTGTCTCTGACTCATTTTCAAATTCAAAGAGCTTTATTGGCATGCCAAATACAAGCACTTGTGTTGCTAAAGCAGATATTACGTAATACAACTATATAATATGGATGATAGATTATAGATACAAAAAATGTCTATAACAAAAATTACAGTAAGTGATGCTAGGTGTGTGTGTGTGTGTGTGTGTGTGTGTGTGTGTGTGTGTCTCTGTCTGTCTGTGTTGTGTGTGTGTATGGACTATGGAGGCATGTAAGTTTGTACGTGTGGATGCTGCGTGCTCATACATGTGTGCATGACAGAGTCGCTGATCTGTGAGTGTGGCTTTGTTTTTGCCCTAATAAGAAGGGTATCTTATCTGCATCAGGTTTGTTGATGAATTGGGGACATTTTTGGCTAATTGTTTGGTAGAATTTACTGCGAATTTGGTACGTTCGATCAGGAAGTGTTCCTCTGTTTCAATTCTATTGTCTTTACAATGTTGGCACAATTATCCTTCTTCTGGCACCCGTGATTTGTTGTGCCTGCCGGTCTCTGTGGCTAGGCCTAGGTGGTGCTCGCTGAGTCTATACCTTGCCAGGGTGGTTCTCAGTTTTCTGTCAGTGGCTATGGTCAGGTAGTTTACTACAGTGTACTGTCTTTTAAATAACATTTAATTTTACTCTGTGATTTTGTTTGAGATTCTCAATAAGTGGTATAATTTTGTTTCAGTTGCGTTTCAATTTGGTTGATTCTAATTAGGTTTGTAGTTTTGTTGTGATCCTGAGCCAATGAGGTGTGAGTATGTGTTTGTGTGTAGAGAACTAAGGCTGAGGACCAGCTGAGTGAGGGGATAGTGTTCTTTGCTCAACTCTTGGTATCGCAGGGCTTTGTATTGATGTGAGTGGGGCGTCACTGTGTTTTAAGTGATTCCGAAATTTTATTGCCTATTCTTGCATTTTGATAGGTAATGGCTATTGGCCTAATTCTGCCCGGCATGCATTGTTTGTTGTGTTTCTATTGTACCTTTAAGTTGTTTATGTTTATTTGTTCCATTTGCCAAATTCTTGACTGATGAGTGGACCCCACACCTCACTGTCATAAAGAGCAATTGGTTCAATTATAGCATCAAAGATTTTAAGCAGAAGTGTATCGATGTATGGTGTAGAAGGCCCAGCATGATTTCTGCCTTCATTAATTCAGATAATTCATAAGGAGAGGAGGGAAATGTCAGAGCCATCTACTCTTCTTATGAATTATGTTATTTTTCCTTTCACTGTGGGGTCTTTTCATTGTCCTTAAACAAATTCATATTATACAGAAAGCACCATCGGGGAAGCACTTCCAGAATAAAGCAGTGAGAGAGTAGTGGCCAGTGATGTCAAAGCAATTCTGTTGTAACAAAAAAACCTGGAATGAATGGATGCGTAAATCAATGAATAAAAAAATACGTTTATATGTATGTTTATTTATGTTCGCCTGGGCTCTATCGCCAGCACATGATATGAAACTACGGTTTAAAGTGAAAGAGAAGTGCAGTATTTACAGGAATCAAATGGATGTAAAACATTAGTAAGGAAAGTGTACAGTCATTGTGAGGACCCCTCTCTGAAGTTCATAAAGCTTTGAATCCGGGGTCAGTGGTCCAGCATCTGACAGTTCAGAATGTGGATTACTATGTTTCCGGCCTTTCAAAATGGCTTTCCCTCCTCTGATAAAATGGCTTTCCCTCCTCTGTCTATAATCCGAGACACAGAGACCTGATCGGAATCGCCCCATTCATCGCATTCTTATGTTAATGTCTAAATCAACCGGTTTCTGCGTACTACACTGCGGAGGTTTTATTAGACTTTGACGATCCTGCAAAGTAACGATCCAGCTGTACACAGCATTGCTTTCTAATGAAACGCATGAGAATGTCATTTGACCTTGTTGTTTTTTTGTTTGCTTTTAGTTTTTTCCCCAAATATGCAGTAGAAAGTTTGATTGCCAACAGAGTTTCTGTCGTTATTTAAAAACCTGCATGGGCCATCCCTGGATAAAGTTATGAATTGATTAGATTTGAACTGGCATTTCAAAGCCTGTGTAGTTTTTTGGGTTTGTTTATCCAGGAAGAATTATGTTTTATTCATGTAATAATTGGTTGAACAGAGCAAAGCCCTTTTGACAATGGCCTGACTTTTATCTCTGCAGTAAGGACGACTGGTTCACGTTTCCGGAACGTTCCATATTGTACCCCGTTGACAGCCGGTACACAACAAAAAGAGTCTATGAATAGTCTCATTTGCATGTTTTGTTATCAGTGATGGGTCAGATGGATTTTTGATAGTTGTTTGTATTTCATTTGCATATTTATGTTTATTTCTATAGCTTTGGACAAAGCTGTCCTCCACTTTTTGATAAGCTTGTGACAGTGGGAGGATGCCAAAGCCCTTCTCTGGATCATTACCTTCTCTGAACAACTGACTGTCATAATATCTTCTTAATCATTGCTTTTCAGACTGTATAAGTAACGTGACATTAACATTCCAGATAAGATCTGCTCAATTACAAATTTTGAAATTGGAATCATCAAAACAGTTAAAAGTATAATGTTGATGTTGTTAAAAGTTCAGAGCTAATCCTCTCTGATATTGATTAATTGCACTGGTTCTAGTTTCGCATATTTGCAATTATAGAATTATTATCTCACACCCGCATGGGGTGATAGGAACAACAGAATGCATTTTTGCAGTTATGAAAAGTGTTTGTTGGGCCTGAAATAACCCCTTGAAAGTCAGGGGCAGTGTCTGAGAAAGTACAACAAGGCTATTCAACTAAATGTGGGCCCTTTGACCATTATGGAAAACAAACAAACAGAAAAAACATATTCAATATCCATTGTTTTTTCGTGTGATCTCTCGTCCCTCAGATGTGAACAGCTGGCTGCTGACGTTTGGTTTCCACCTTTACAATGTCATCCCCGGTTACCACAAACCCGACACAGACGCCATGGAGCCATCCTACGAGCTGGTCCGCACGCAGGTCAAGACCCAGGAGTGGGACAGCAGCAAGGTATATGCCTCCCTCCCTCCCTCCCTCCCTCTGTATGTTTGTCTGTTTTACCCTTCCATCCCCTCTGAAGCATCGCCTCCATTTGCAGTCAAATTAACAGCGCTTCTGCACCCTGGCAGAGGGCAGAGGGTCAAATTAAAGAACACTTGTTTTTTATTTTAAAAAAGTGGTGTGTCCTCCTCCTTTAATCTTAAAAGCTTTCTCTCTCTCTCTCCCTCTTTCTCTCTAGTATCCTCTCTCACTCTTTGTCTCGCTCACACTTTCTCTCACTTGCTCCCCCTCTTCCCTCTCCCTTTCTCTCTCCCTCTCTCGCGCTCTCTCTCCCTCTCTCTCTCTTGCGCTCTCTCACTCTCTCTCCCCCTTTCTCTCTCTCTCTCTCTCTCTCGCTCTCTCTCTCCCCCTTTCTCTCTCTCTCTCCCTCTCTCGCACGCTCGCTTTCTCTCTCTCTCCCTCTCCCTCTCCCTTTCTCTTTCTCTCTTTCTCGCTCTTTCTCTCTCCTCTTGGCCAGAGAGAGCACGCTGGGATCCACTGTACATTTACCAGGCTGTTAAGCTGCCTTTAAGTCGCTTGAATAATTGAAGAGGTTGTTGTTCCCCTCCTGCGTTGGGTTTCAGGCAGAGCACACTCAGGAAGGCGCTCGCGCGCACGGGTTCAGGCGGGGCTCACTCGAAGCGCTGGCGCGTGGGCGTTCCATGCATTCTCATGTAGGCTGACGGCCAGCCACTCGCCGGCGCGCGTAACGCACCCTCAAAAGGACGATCCATCAAGCCCGGCTCTCACCGGCCTGAAAGCCTGCCGTAATGGCGGCGCTCATAATTAGGTTATGATACGGAGGGATTGCACAGCGCTCTCAACTCACATTACTTTGGCTGCAACACCGTGCTTTCTAAAAGTCAGGCGCAATCAATCTCATAAGCTGCAGGATGCCAGCTTTAGTATACCTTCCAAATGAATGTATTATGACACGGCTCAGATTTATTTTATTTTTTTAAGCAGTGAGTGTGCTTGCAGGGTTTCGAAATCAAACTACGAGAACTGCAAGGTGATGAAAAATGTAATTGGATAGGTATCGCCTTGACTGCTTTAATATGCTCTTGGTGGAAAGTAAAAGGCTTCAAGGTTTAACTACCTCGCATTGTCATTTGTTGTTGCTTGTTCCTTTGCGTTAATTATGCCCTCTTAAATAGCCTTGATTACCAGCAGAGGCAACGTTTGCGTGGTAGGGCCTTACTCATACAGTACCTCATTAGTGCGCAAACCGATTCACAGAAATGACTGCATAGGGGATTTTGAAGCTGCCAAAGTCAGACCGTTTAAAGACACTGCTAGATGGTGAAATCTGTTGGTTGAGTCACAACGGAGTTCCCACCAGAGTCGGCTCCCTCTTTGGGATGACACACTCTGAAAAAGTGTCAACATTTTTCTTACGTAATCAAAAGCCAGGAGCTAGACTACTCACATTGCTACTTGGGTCTCTTTAATCTTTGTTTGGAGCACAAAATACAGTATGTCTTGCCACTTCAGACTGCCCAGAAGTGTCCCAGAAATGTTTTTTTTTAACTTTTAAAGATTATTACATTTACCAAAATTTACCGTCTCCTATCATTTGCACGTTTGCCGAGGTTGTCAAAATAGCTGAGGTGGTCTAGCATTAGACAATCTAAAGGTCTCTGGGTTTGGGCTTTGCATGGTTATTTGACTTTCAGCGAGTAGAGCTGACCTTTTTGTTTGAGTTCAGCGAGTCCTCATCCTCTTGATCAGTGCTGAAATAGATTTTTAGTATTTGGGTGTACTAAGGTTCTCGGTCAGAAGGACATCTGTGTCTCAATGTGCACCAGCGCCCCCTGTGGTCAATTGGGAAACTGCCGTCTGCTTGCGCAAGCTACGTTGTGTCAAAGTCGCTCAATCTGAATTATGTTATGTTGTGACTGTCTGCACTCTCTGAAATTCGCAGAGGAGGTCAGAGCCATGTGAATGGATGCACACAAATTGGATATTCAAAATTGGAAGAAAAAAACAGTAAAATTAAAAATATAAAGCCATTTGGGTATATCCACTATGTTGCTACAAAGTTTCTCCCATGTGGTAGTTTGGTGAGGTATTAATAAAAAGTCAACGATTGATATTGTGTGCTATTAGTCTGCCATTGGAACAATACTTAGCTGAGGTATCCCATGGCTTTCTGGTGAAAAGATAAGAAACGTGACATTAAATTGGATGGATTTGGCTTATAGGCAGTAGGTTATTCTATTTCATAATTTCTAGTCTAGCTTTTACAATCATTACAAAGTGAAAGACCATCAGGAAATAATGGTTATGTTAATGTAGGGATTTATTCAGTATTTAAGTATAGGTGTAGCCAAAGAATGTCATATTTCAAACTTCAGACTGAAAGGCACTTCTAGCAGCAATGTGATTGGCACACTCTGTGAATGGCAGTTCCAGCAGTGACGTAATTGGCAGATGCTGCGAAAGGCAGTACAAGTGTAGTGATGGGCAGTACGTGAACGAACAAATCTTTTTGAACAAATCTTTAAAGTGAACTGAGTGTACCGGATCATCACTCTCAATGATTTGTTCATATGCTTGCGTGCGCATCAGCTAACCTTATAGCTAAAGGCGGGCCTGAATGAAACATCCAGATAATAAAAGGAAAACTCACTGGTTATCACGAGGAAGCCTTTCACAATTCAGTGAGAACAGGTGGGAACTGTAGCAAACTGTACTGACCACAGACTAGTCCTACTACCACAGTTCAGTCCTACTGAACTGACTAGCCTATATGAACGGCTGACTACCGCACCGCAGTAGCCAACATAATTGTCAACCGAATCAGTTACTCTCTGCATAGGCTACGGGCTACTCAGTAGCCTAATAAATGAGTTAGCAACAAATGGCGGGAGTATTAGTAAAATAATATAGCCCGGTCAACTGTTTTTTGGTACAGTTTCACATTTAAAGAATATAGCCTGTAATCTTACAAAATGATTGGAACCTGTAGCCTACCTGTAGTCCACCCAACGTAACGTTACCGAAAGCAAAACGGTTCAAGCATTTCTAATCAAAATTATATAGGCTACTGTAGGCTATATTGTAAATTTTCCATGTAGGCCTATTCTGTGACTATCAAACTAAAAGAGTTAATGAAAGTCTGCCCGTTATTAAACCATTTCAAAACTGTAATAATGATATTGATTAAATTAAGAACATTCGTGTTTGTTTTTGTATCAAAATAGCACAATAAATGTAGGCTATTTTAAGTAGGCCTAATATGGCCGCCGCGGTGGTACAACGATAAGAGCGCTGACTGAAAGTCAGCGCAGTTGTACTCCGAGGATCGGGGTTCGCGCCCCGGTCCTGCCATAGCCGAGCGTGGCCGGTGCCCTGTGGAAGCGGCAATTGGCGGTCGCTTCCGGGTGGGGGGAGGGGCTCGGAGAGAACCGCTGCGCACAGTAGGACCCAGGGCGTGTCACGGTCAGGAGCTCGAGGAGCTGCGCCCTGTAGAGGACGTAGCGCCCTCCCTAGTACCGATTGACGGGGTTGTGCAGCGGTGGTTCTCTAGCGGTTGCTACACGGGGGGAATTGAATTAGAATAGGGGTTCAATTGGCTACTAAATTGGGAGAAAAAGGGAAAAATCAGAAACAAATTTTTTTTTTAAAAAGTAGGCCTAATATGCTATAATCTCATGTTTTATATAGGCTACACAAATATGATCAATATGTGGCTACATGTTTGTTTCTTTTTTACACTTGAAATTCAGTAAGAAGTCTAGCTAAAGCCCTTTTCTTTATTTGTTTGTTGTCAGGTAATTTGAATCTAGATCACGCACTGCGTGAATGATTTCTATTTTAATCTGAACCGCTATTTTAATCTAGTAGCCTACTGACGAACTGGGTGATTAATACCACTAGGCTACATCAGTGCACCTAGCTCAACCCTTTGTATAAGGGCTCCCCCCATAGATGACTGAACATCGACATTCAATTTGGGAGGAAAAAAAATCCTCTTGTTTAAAAAAAAAAAAAAAAAAAAAAAAGAGGATAAACTATGGCCCTTGTCACCCTTTTGACAACTTTACCATTGAAAACGCAATGTTTTACAATAGGCTACTTACCACGAAATGGTCAGAACTTGAGAACACACAAATTGTCATGTCATATTTCCGTAGCTTCTAATCCATATTTAAAATGCTTACCTGGAACGGCCATATAGTAGCCTAATCCAGAAAACTATATAACTAACTACAAGGAAAAAATACATAAAGTTCATATGAGGTTTATAGAAAAAGCTAATATTTTTTACTTGCAGTGCTTTTGACTGGAATCATTTTGCACAATACCTATGAATGATATACTGAACTACGAGTAGCTATAGTGAACTGAACATGCATGCTGTTTGAATATGTGTGCGCTTGCGCAACTGACCCCAGTGAAGAAATCACATTGTCAATGACAAGAATCTTTGTACTGAACTGAACGATTCGAATCAGTAAAGTGATTCGTAATTCCCACCACTATTCAAGTGGCGACGTGATTGGCAGATGGTGGGAGCGCCTGCGGTCGGAGAGCTCATGCAGTCCACTGCTCCGGAACGGATCTTTCTAGAAGCCCTCAGGATTGCTCCCTGTCCTCACCTCACCCCTGTTATGCCTTAGAGCTCACTCCAGCCACACATATGAATAATACAGAATAAAAACAAAACAAGCCAAAAAAAAAAGGCTAATTTAATTGAATCTAAATACGCACTCACTATTTCCATTTCAAATGTTATCTGCTGCGGTGAAAGAAAATTAAATTGCGTGTGTCGAGGACAATTGATTTCAAAAGCGATGCCGTTCTCTACTTTTCTGGGGAAAGCAGAAGTGGAATTTTAAATCCCTCACACGCACACACACACACACACACACACACGCACACACACACACACACACACACACACACACACACACACAGACATTGTGCACACACACACTCACACAAACACACAGCCATGCGCACACACAGTGGACATGATCTCTCCACTAACTGGTACCTGCAATTTCACCATCGGCTGCAAAGATGCCAATAAATCTTGATGGGATCAACACCGTCCGCGACTGCAGCCCCACTTCCAGCAATAGCCTCCCCCCTGCTTTCAAAATAAGGGCAGTACAACATATGTGCCTCCCCTGAATCACTAACCAACGGCAGCCGACTTTGAGCTTTGCTGCACGTTCTTTACAAAACAACATTTAAATTCCAGTGTGTTCGAACAGTTTGGCACAGCACAGTTTAGTGAAGAGAGCCTATCGCGTTTGCTTGTAAGAATCTGCGTGATTAGAGCAGCTCATCTCTCCCCACGTTTCCAGAACATGAAAGGCCAGGTACAAAGGGAATATTATATCATTACTTCCTCTTCTGATGTATTGTGCAATGTTTCATTGTGGATAGTCCTATGTCTTTTTTGGAGTCATTTGTTCCCGTGTAGAATTGAACTTACAGAAACAGGGGCTCCGGGACGTGTTATTATCCTATTATCAGCTTCCCAGTTCTAGATAATTCAAATTGAGCGACTTTGAAGCACGAGGCTGTGATTAGACCATCCCTTTAACTGGCCGTTATATACGCTGACGGGTTTGAAGTTTAAAGGATCCGTGCTTTTGTAGAAATTTCACCCCAATGCGCATGTCAGCTGCATAATTCTACACATTGTAATTGTGCACAGTTTAGACAATGGTGGTAAATCCACAGAGAGAGGGATGGAGGCGAGGCCCACGGTGTCCCCTGGTTCACCCTATTTATTTAATTTTTCTTTTCTCGCGTTTGATTTGTGCAGAGGGCTGCCGGAATCGCCGCGAGGTATTTGAACAGGGAGCGAGACGGTCATTCATCTGGGGGGGGGGTCGATTCGCCTGGGGGAGGGTCGGTTTAGGGCAGCTCATGGGGTCACGTGGGCTGATGCTATAAACAAATGGGGTGGGTGGGGAGCATCCAATGATATAAACCACTCCCCCCCCCGCAGCGTCAATCTCTTGCCATGTTCTACAGCACAGCTGAAGTCCCCCACACACCCACATCCAGGTGGCCCCAGGCGAGTTACCCCCCGCCCGACCCAGACCAGTCACTGCACGTCTCCCGGGGCCTGGAGCTAGATGGGAGATGGGAGCGTAGCCATCAATGGGATGGGATCAGACGCTGTCAGCTAGAGACACTGGGGCCCTGAGGATAGCTGTGTCCTCAGGACACACGGCGCATAGGGGCCCTTTAGATAGCGGTCCCCTCAGGGAACTCTTTGTTTCCCTCGCATTTCTCTGGGGACCGGAATTTGGGACACAAGGCAAGAGACCGTGGAGGACCAGCGTGGGGCCGCCATTTAGTTTGGGGGCATTGTCTGCGTCTCGCAGTGCGCCGTTACCTCCCATCTCAGATGGCTTTCTCCATTAAAATGGAAAAACACCCCCACCCCCCCCCCCCCCTCCCCTCTCTCTGGGGAAAAATTTCTTGTCACAGAATATTAGAGGACAGGTTTATTTTCAGCCCCTACGGACCAAGCGTGGACATAAAGCAGGAGTTACACCTGACACACTTAACAGCTGGTCCCTTTCACGTCTCCTTTTAAACGAGCGCTGCAGCTGTCAAGTCTTTCAAAGTTTTTCTTTATCAGGCTTCCCCCCCAAAACCTGCTCTCAGATATCATCCAAATCATGAAAGGAGCACAAATCCTAATGAGGCCTTTCATAAGTCTTCACCTTCCTCCTGAACCCAGCATATCTCCGGCTCAGGACAGACACAAGCATTTTTTTCTGCCTTGCGGAACCTTCCAGAATGTTGTGCGAACGTTGTAATAATGTTTCTGAGTGGACCGCTTGACTTTCCGCTGACAGTCAGTCAGTTGTACTCCGAGTTCGCGCCCCGGTCCCCCGCGCCCCAGCCCTGCCGTGGCCGAGTGTGGGCGACAATTGGACAATTGGCCGGGTGGGGGGGGTGGGGGGGGGGGGGGGGGGGCGCGGCCGCGGGCGGGCAGGGGGGGGAGTGTCACGGTCTGCGGCTAGCGCTGCCGAGTAGCGTCGACGTAGCCAAAAAAAAAAAAAAAAGACGGGATTGGGTTGGTTGTGCAGCTCTCTTCTCTAGTTGGTTGGGGGGGGGGGGGGGAAATAAATAGAATAGGTTCAATTGGGCTACTAATTGGAAAAAAAAAAAAAAAAAAAAAAAACATTTTTTTTTTTTTAAATAAAATAATAATGTTTCTGAGATCTCGCCCAGTGTACCTTTGCGGGAATGTCCCTGCAAAGATTGGGGGGATCTTAAATTACATTGAAGTGGCTCTTTACAAAGTTCAAAAGGAGTGGTACACCTTTTTATATACCACATATTTGCTGCTTGATGGAGGCCAGCCTTGGTTAGTCAGTTTCTATGTAAATAAAAATATATATTATTCTTATTATTATTATTTATTATTATTATTATTATTATTAACATATAACTTTATAAAGCATCTTTCATACAACTTTCATACAATTTGCAGTCAAGGTGGTGCTTCCCAAGAAACCATAACCATATTTGCTTTAGTATACATTGTCTTACATCTCTTTATTCCAATGAATAAACAAATATTTACTTTGCAATGTTAAAGGCCATTGGCTTACCTGTCGTGAGATCATTATATTTCTCTATCACTCTGTTTCAAATATTTAGCAAACCAGGAATGACTGCAGGCATAAATTACAAAAAAATCTGTCTGTTCTTGGTTTCTGCATCTCCAAAGGACGCATTCAGTCACCAGATAAACAAATAAAACTGAAGTCATAATATCCGCACTCGACAAATGTGTAGATAGTTGAAGCATGGCCGTTGAACTTAGCCTTGCTTGTGCAAGCACTCCTAAGCGCTGAATTACCTGCCAGAGATTCTCAATTTATGGAACGATAACGGATAATGTAGAGCCAGTTAATTCAAAGTTAAACAACAGAGTTTAGAGATTGTCTCTGGATGTATATTTAACACCTCTAATATTGTCAATTTGTTTAATTTCCTTTACGTTCATGAGCAAAGAAGCTGTCACAAGTGAGCCAGCTTAGCACTTCCCAGCTTTGTACTAAAGAAAATATGAAAAGAGCTCTGCAGTTCAGCACATCTGAAATCATTTGGTCTGTGGAACTTAGCCAGGTTTATTGAAACTGGCCTCTCCCTCAAAACTGCTGAAGCCAAAAGCGCTGTTAAATGCCATCATGACCTCCATGGATTTATTTGATCAGTCTGGTGCGCAATTATCAGTGAGCGGTTTCCTGATACAGGTCAACATATTGAGACATGATGTGAAACGAAGGTGGGCATAATTAATGTGAAAAATGGCAGCTGGGTAGCTATGTTGTCCTAATGTTGACAGACTGAAACATTTTGATTTGATTTGATTTCAGCTGTTTGCGTCATCTGTTATTACAACTCCGAATGTATTCACTCCATTTGCTTAATGTATCTTTCATTATGTGAGAGAGATTAGTTGTGTTTTCCTGGTAGTAACTGGTGTAGAATGCTATGCACACTGATCCTGGAGGAGCTGCATTAAGTCAGTCTGAACAGTCCTTTTGAAGGAAATGTATCTTGGTACATTCAAGGCTTTTTCATTTACTCTGTGAATATCTCGTTTTTTTTTCCCGTCATCATTTACTATTTGTGTTGTAGTTTTGTTAGTTGATCTGTCTGTGGCAAAACATCCCAGCTTTCTTTCATTTTGCATCTCGTTTGAACTTCTACAATTTGTCTCCATTCTCTCCTGCTGTCAGAGGTTTTATGTTTTTGTCTTCCAAAGAACTAAAGCTCAGTGCAAAACAAACTCAATTATGGACGTTTGTGATGCCGTCGAAGCCGCAAACTGGCCAGTGAAAGAAAAAAAAGCGAGCTTTCTCGAAGAAGTCTGGAGTTGGTGGCGCTTAATCTCAAACACAGCCCCACACCACAACATTAAACATGATGGTTTTCGCTGCGTCGTCGGAACAAACGCTAGAAATGTTTTGAAGTGTTAATGAAGCAGCATAATCCTGTTTCTGGAGAGGAAACTTTCAAAAAAAGAGGCCATTTCCTGCTGAGATTCCGCCGTTCAAAGAAGTTGTCAGGAAATGGAACTGGCAGTGGAGACGATCAAGATCAGAGGTGTGAAACGCTGAGGGAGTGTCAGCCTGAAAGCTGCCAGAGAAACACTTTTTCTTTTTTTAAAGTACACAAAAATCTGTTGGAGCGAAAGATTTCAAATCATTTTGCGGCTTAGCAAGCCACAAAATCAGGTGTGGTCTACAAAGCTTACAGATCATAGCCCTTTTATACTTTTGGTCATATACTGAAGCAGTTGAATTTGCATTACCTTCCTTGAGTACAGTAACAGTGCCCCACTCGAACTTGCATCACCCTGTGATTATAAAGCCACCTAAGCACTACTTCATACCTTGCCAATGGGAATGTATAAGCACTTGATGGTGTTCAGCATTACATATATCAATCGATCGCTCAATCTTTATTTTTGTAAAGCAATGTAAACTAAAAAGTGTCACAGTCTGCAGTGGTCTCTAGGCTGTCATTTTACATGTATGCATTTGTCAAATGCTCTTCTCCAGAGTCTACTGGATTTTCCCATATTTAATCCAGTATAACAGCTGGATATTTACTGACGCAATGCAGGTTCAGTACCCTTCTCATGAGTACAGCGGCAGTGCACCACCTGGAATCAAACCTATGACCTCTGAGTTACAGTCCCATCTCCCTTACCATTATACTACAACTGTGTATGTGTTTGTGACCCATTGACTGTGTTTAGCATTATATATAGGAATACTGCGTCTTACTGTGTATGCTGCATGCGGCTGATTGGCTGTGATGGTCCTGTGTTGCAGACGGTTCTGGGGGTCCAGTGCGAGGTGCAGAGGCAACTGAAGGCCTTCGTGAAGCTGGAGCGATTCAGCCCGGTATATGGGGCCAGCAGTGCGGGGTGTCCGCAGTCCGAGGGCTCCATGTTCTTCGCCTCGACCGGCTCCATCTTTGGCAAGGGCGTGAAGCTCGCCATCCGCGACGGCCTGGTCTCCACCGACATCATCAGCGTGGCCAGCGAGGATGGGCGGCGGATGGCCGCCGTGCTCAATGGCGCCGTCTACCTGCAGGACCTGCACTACACCGTGGCCGGCGTGGACACCCACTACTTTGTCAAGCCCGGCCCGGCAGAGGCCGACTTGTCGCTGGTGGGCATGACGTCGGGCCGGCGGACACTGGAGACGGGAGCCAACGTGACGGTGACGCAGGTGAACGCGGTGGTGGGTGGCAGGACTAGGCGCATCACGGACATCACGCTGCAGCATGGCGAGCTCTGCCTGAACACGCGATACGGCAGCAGCGTCGACGAGGAGAAGGCCCGCGTTCTGGAGCTGGCCCGGCAGCGGGCCGTCAGCAAGGCTTGGGCCCGCGAGCGGCAGAGACTGAGAGAGGGAGAGGAGGGCTCCCGCTCTTGGACCGACGGCGAGAAGCAGCAGCTGCTCAGCTCCGGCAAGGTGCAAGGCTACGACGGCTACTTCCTGGTCTCGGTGGACCAGTACCCCGAACTGTCGGACAGCGTCAACAACATCCACTTCATGAGACAGAGCGAGATGGGCCGAAGGTGACAGGAGCAGGGGGCGCTCGGGTGAAAGACTTGGTATGGCCTTTTTTTTGGAGGACTTCTTGCCAAAGACAGCTGCATTATGTGGTCAATTTTTTCCCCTTCGACTGTGTTTTTTATTATTATTTTTTTAAACATTGTGTACAGTTGCACTGTATTTAATGAAGTGTGTCCTGTTTTTGATTTTTCATTATGTTTTTATTCTTTGACAGTCTTTGCCCTTCAAGTGCGACTGCAAGAGGATGAACATTTTTGATCCTGGTGACTCGTATTTTTTCGTTTAGCCTACAACCCCTTCCCCTTACCCCTCTGCCCTCAATTTCGTATCCCTGTCAAAGATTCTGTTCAAGGGAATCTGGAAGTAGGGGTGTAAATGCGTTGCGCTCCTTGGTTAATTCCGCTGCCAATGAAAAATAAACTGTGACTCACAAGCTTGTTCCATTCTGCCTTTTCTCGCTTCGGCCAAGGAGAAACCTTCTCTTTTACTCGCTTCTTTTTATACTTGAAAACCTAATGCCACTGTAAGAGGGGAAAAAAAGAAAATATAGGAGGACTTACGTAAGTGAGCTGAGATGTTGCTGTCTGTTTCCTATGTCCAAACTCCAGCTAAACTTCGGATTCTCCGCCATGTTGTAGTTCTTTGTGACATTTCAAACAAAAAGTTTGCCTTCGTCTGCGGCCTTAGGCAATGTCTAAGTTGCAAAGGTGCCTCAAATGCACCTCCAGTATATTTCTATGGTGGACTGTTTGTCTTTCAGTTTACATGCATTATATTGACCAATATGAACCAATGTGAACAATAAACTCTAATGGCCGTGTTGGTGTTGGGGAGTGGGCGGAACTAACCGAAATGTCAACCATTTTTTATCCAACTTTATTTATTGATTTATTTTAATTTGAGTTATATTTTTTTTTAAGAGTAGGGAAAGACAGAGGAGCTGAAATGTAGATGAGTGTTTTAGATAATTATGGTTTATCTATGCCCTACAGTGGTCATTAGATTACAATGTTATTACAAAAAAACTAAAAATAAAAAAACAGACTGAAGCCAATCTTGTCAGAACATACTGTGGAAGGTTCTGTATAAAAAAAAAATACATGGAAGTTATTTTATTCAAATGGTTCTAATGTCCTTTTTCAATATATAAAATACATGATAAAAATGTGAATTCAGAAATGTGAACTATTGTCCCTTTTATGGCTAAACATTGTACTGGAACAATACTCAAGGGTGTTTTCGCTCTTGAAATAAAGTATGAACATGTTTGAAAATGTTTTTTTTAAATATTTTTTTGTTAAAATTATTTATTTTTGAAATACTAAGCCAAAAGGAAGATATTTAACATTTTAAATCAGTATAAAATGTTACAATTGAAGTGTTTTTTTAGTAGAGTTCTCCTTTAACCATTGTTTTGTACTGTAACAGACAGTGAGGTTTCAAAAGAGGAAGAAGGATTTGAAGGCTTTAAAAATAGCCTATCGCTAAAACATATCCTCACAGTCGGAGGGACATTTTAATATGATTGTCTGATAATTGGACAGAGTTATGTTGTGGCTGGGTATAAAAAACATCAATAGCCTTTGTCCTGAGGGCTAACTAGGGGATCTTGTCTACAGTGCTTTCATTTTGCAAACCAGGTCTCTACTGTACCAGTAGCATACTGAGTTGAATTCCTTGTGCTTGTGTCCTAGCTCCGGTCAAAAGAAGGAGGTCTTGGAGACATCCCAACCATGACCTGCTGCTGATATCTTAAACTGCATAAAACTGAAAGTTACTGAGGTCATTTTACTCCAGTGTTGAAAACTGTAGTAGCGTTGCAACTGGTTGACATTTTCAATTTCAGGTGCATCATCGATACTGCCAAACTGTCGCTTTGCTTGATTTTTGTACACACTTTCACTTGCGAAAAGAGAGAAAAAAATCACGCAAGTGTTCAAGTGTGTCACGATCATTGAAATATTCATGAGAAAATTCATGATTTCCTTTTTCTTTTGAGTGACAGTTCTGCAATTTGTAAGCATTGTCGGTGTTGCTGTGAAAAGATCACACAGATGAGGAGTAATGGCATGTAGGAAATCGCTGATTGTCATTTCAACGTTATGCTGTGGTTTTTAAAAAAAAATTATTATGAAGATTGCTTCCTCCCCTCTCTCAGTAAACAGATTGTGTTACACAAGCTGTAAATAAATATAGATACCATCTAGAGCTACACCACTGATCCTGATTAGTCCTCATTAGTAAAAAAATAAAATAAAAAATGTATACATTTTATGTTCTCATGATTTTGGAACCATAGTTCTATATTTTTCTCATTTTAAGGACCACTTCATGACACCTTTTTCCATCGCTTTTCTACTTAAAATATTGTATAACCCTTAATCTATTAATAACTAAAAGGCCATGTATAAATATCCAATTAAAGCTAAAGATAAATTGACAGTTTTACACATGCTGTTTTAAGTAAAATGCTGCACAGTGTCAATTGTAATGCTGTTTACTACTGTTTTCTTTCAACTGCTGTGAATGATCTTTTGCCCTACATATACAAATGTTATCAAAGTTAAAGCAAGTTTATGTGGTAGGTGTTTAGCAACAGATATAAAATATTGAGTGAAGGTTCACTGGAGTGTCAAGGATACTGAACTACAAGTCTGTTGTTTTAAAGGGCAGGTTCAAACTCTAGTTCTGGTTCAGGTTCAAACTCAACTGCATACTGGTTTTTCTGGTGTTTCAGCAGCAGTGAATCGTTTAAGTCATTGATTGGCTAAAGAATCCACACACCTTGTTCTCGGGGGCTTAATTAGCTGCATTGAGAGAAAACCCCAGATACTTGCAGACATCGCAGCCTTCCAGGACTTGATATGACACCCTTGTGTTAAAGGAACCCTACTGGTAACAAACATTCAAGTCAAAATGCAACGATTGGCAAATTAAGAATCTCTCACTTGGTTCCTGCCTATTTATTTTGTTTTTCACTTCAAAAAAAGACTGTGGCCTTTGTTTATATGCACATCAGAGGAATGCGCTGGGATTGCTGGCTCCCTGGATTCCATCTCCCATTTCTTAAAGGACATAGACTGTTCTTTGTCTCCGGAGGTGTGGTTTTCTTTGGTCACGATTTACACCAATGCATTTGTATTCAACTGAATGCCTTGGTTTCAGATCAAATCAGCGTATGTCACACCCCTGCATGTCAACAGTAGTCAACTGCTTGTATTACTGCATAGCTCATGGCTCGATGTGGATACCATCGTGCCTTTGGCCTTTGTGAACAGACTGACTGCTGCTAGACCACAAGCGGTGACACACTGGCTGTGGATCAATACAGAACATCTGCATGCATATCTAGATGTCTAGCTGTGTTTCACCGACTTCACAGACCCAAGTGCACAGCTGTTGGAGCTGGCACCCTAGCCAGTGCTCTGATATTATTTATTTACCAGCTTGATTGTGTGAAACAGGGAAAAGGTGGGGGTGTTGAGAGAGGGGGGGAGGGGGGGCAGGCAGGCATTCTGCTCTCATTCTGACAGAGACACCATTTTTTTCTGTTACCGTTTTGAACCTGCGGAAATCAAATGCGCTAATCTCGTTAGCACTTCGGGAGCGCGCCGCCTGAAAGATACAGTTGCAGGGGCGGCTATAGCATAGCGCACAGTGGGTTGGAAGGCACAGCGGAGCGGCGCTGCAGATGCTGCGTAGGCCCCGTTCTGCCGAATGTTTTCCGCATGCCGCTCCACTTTCGCTTCCTCGTATCTTGAGGTTGTGCTTCACATTAATTGTCCGTTGTTATTGTGATTTCGTATCGTGTAGGTTTTCTGCAGCAGACCGAAAATAACACCCGTCTACACTGCATCACGGCTCAGCTAGCAGGGAACATGTGAGTATTTATTATAGTTCAGCGAACCCTAGCTTGTGTTACATCTTACACTAGCCTATCTGTTATTACATCCTCAATCTCCTTCTTGCACCTGCTATGACACTTTATGTTGTAGGGTTATGTATTGATGTATTGACTGCTACTATTGGTTATGATCCTCAGGCATCGGCTCTGCTCATTGGCTAAACCTTTTACGCGTGCAATTTTGTAAGTTTCTCTGGATAAGAGTGTCTGCTAAATCTAAACGTAATGTAATGGAATGTGTAACTAGAAGTCCAATTGATGGCGGAGTTTCGAGCTGACCTGTAATGACACTTGGGTTATACTTGCTGGAACAAACAACGTTTTCTGAAAGCCGTCTCACAAACTAACTTTCCTTTCCAGGTGCGCTATGTCTTGAGCTTCCAAAATTACTACAAGAACTTAAACCTTTCACAGGTAATGCCTTTGGGGGAAGTGTCCTGAGGGGCCCTAGAGCTTTAGGCTGTAGAAGGGGACTTACACGGTGTTGATAAGACGGAAGAGGGTTTGAGGGTTTGTGTATTCAGTGACTTTGCCCATGATGCACCCAAAAGCACCAAGATGCAGCCAGCCGAACAGAAAAGGCGCACCGGGATCGGCTCACAGCTGTTCTTATGACAACTGTAGTCACGGAGCCATTTCAAACTACTCCTGTGACAGCAGCATTTAAATTAGTGCTTGAAGTGGAAGTGCTCATGCAAACCAAACTGAACCCAAAAACACCAATTCAGTTATTTCAGTAAAAAAAGTGTAAAAAGTCGATTGGAAAAGCAGCATTTCGTTTATTATTCATAACAAAGTACTTGTGTGCCTGGCTTTTAAATGTATACTGCGCTGGCAGCAATGCAAGTTTCAGCAGGGGGCAGAGGTTCTGAGGAGGCAAAAGAGTTTGATATCGCTGTGTGTCTGAAGTAATGGAGACGGGGAATTGCTGTTTGGAAATTAAATATTGTTGTTTTTTTTTGTTTGGGGGGTGGGGGGTGCAATATGAGTGGATTCACCAAGACCGAATTTGACCTTGGTCTAAATGCGTATATTTTGTGGCGCTATGGAGGTCAGTAGGCAGAGTTCTAAGCGCCTGTGCTGCAACACTAGTACATTTGTACATAAAGTGATGTCCAGTAGCCATTCTTAAAAAAACAGGTGCTCACTCTACTAATTGGAACATTGACACACAAATATTATTTTATATTTCTCACTTTACAGTCTGACCCACGAATGTAGCATTCATTTTTGGAACAAAAGCTCAACGACAACCCAAACGACAAAGAATTATTTTCTATTATAATTTTTCCCCTTTCCATTTCAACTCATTTATAATACATTAGCAACAGCTCAATTTCCAGGCTTGTTGTCTTGTAAATCAAAGTAATGACTCACAAAGGCATTTCAGAATACCCAGTGGTTTTGCCTCAATGTTTTGTAAACTAGAGTATCACAAACTTGCGTTTGTTTTCAGTTTTGAAGTTTGATCGTGCATCATTAGAGGGCTTTAAGAGTCAGAGTCGTAGAATACCAGAGGTTGCCCAGAAAATGCAGGCACTCAATGACAGGTAGTCAATCACTGGAGGTGAAGAAGAGAAGTTATTTTTCGAGTTCCAGTCAATCCAGCTCATAGTGATTAATCGGGCAACCGGTACAGTCGTGTTGTAATGTGCAGTGTACTGCAGCTTGTAATTTCTGTTTATGTAGGAAAGCATGTGCCAGTATTTTCAATACTGCCATCAATATACACCAGGCACTTGAAACCAGGAAAGTCTTCCAGGAAAGTATGACAGATAAAACATCCCCGGTAAGTGGGATAGAGAAACCTTGGAGAGAACCAGACTCAGTAGGGGTTCTTGTACAGGCCCCCCCACTCCCCACCCCTCCCCCCCCCCCCCCCCCCCCCCCCCCCCAGAAGAGTTAGAAAAAAAAACACACACAAGTGTTGCAAGAAAAGAGGAAGATTAATTTAGATTTTTTGTTTTCAGCACATTACAGTGTTGCGTAGCGCAAAAAAAAGAAAAAGATCAGGGAAATACTACATTGGATATGGTTACAGATGCAGAGGATGGGTAAAGAGTCTCAACTAGCCCTGGATTCCACATAAGCAGGACTTATAAAACTACTAGCGAATGGCTGGGCTGTTGTGTTGTGTTGTAGCTACTTTTCCATTGCAGTGTGCTGAAGTGCATTCGCATCATTTTTGATTTTTTTTTTTTTTTTTTTGTGTGAAGAAGGCATTGGTAAAAAAAAAAAAAATTGATTTTTGTGAGAAAAAATTTTTTTTTTGAAAGAAGCATCAGAACACTGATTTCCAGGCGCTTTGATTACAGGTTTTATTTGGACCACAGGAAGAGTATGCTGTTATGGTACAGCCAATGGGGATCCAAATAAACTGAATAAATTACCCACTGCCCACGTAATGAACGAATACATTTTAATTATGCTCCTTATTAAAGGTGTATGGAATTCATCGTTCTGTCAAAACAACTGCGTGGGCACTGAAACTAGTGAACTGGAAGTAAACAGGTGAAGCATTTGGCCTGACTGTCGGAGGAAAGTGCGTTACATAAACCTGCAGCGAGTTATTTCTTTTTTCAGCTGTCATTTCACAACCCGTCGTGGGACGCGCACTGCATTTGGAAGCGGCTACATTTCTCTGGTTTTCTCACTGTCAAACTAAATCTCCCATCAAGAAACTTTTATTAAATGTATTTTATTTCTCGCACTAGGTTTGCACATTCATTTGGGCCATCTGCTTGGGTGTGAAGGTGTCAGATTTGACTAACTTAATCATGTCCTGTTTGTAGATGCATATTTGCATTTAAAAATCATCAGCAACGAAGGCCTGGGCGTCAGTCGTCGCAGATCCTGATTTCAGTCGGGTTCGTGTCATGGAGA
The DNA here is from genome assembly GCA_022702515.1 of Ilyophis sp. 1 JC-2022. Lineage (NCBI taxonomy): Eukaryota > Metazoa > Chordata > Actinopteri > Anguilliformes > Synaphobranchidae > Ilyophis > Ilyophis sp. 1 JC-2022. Next base: position 95,591,320 of record CM040402.1, on the reverse strand, counting down.
AGCTTTCCGGTAATTTGCATTCACAATTTCCCCCTCAAGGTGTCAATCAATGCCTTCCTGGATGGCGAGGACGATTGTCAGTTTCCGGACTTCTGCGCGATTCCGTCGCACTGTGCGCCAGTTTTAATTAGAGCGGCGGTATCGTGTTAGAGTCAGAGCTCTTCCTGTTCCGCTTGAGGGATTGTTTTTCTGTCGTCATTTTGTGAGGGCCTGCGTATTATGGGAGTGCCCACGTATCAGACGCATCGATTATTGTGCCAGTGCTGGACCACACAAGCAATTTAGGAAACTGTCATCAGGCAGTACGGCAAAGAGGTTCAGCGCAGAAGAGAAACATTTGATGAGAAATAACTGGAGCGTTTAATATAGCTTACAGGAAATGAAATAAGCGGTGAATACAATGACTTGTATAAATAAAGGGCACTAGCCTACTGTGCGTTTATTTTCAAAGTGCTACCATTAAGATTACCATATACATTCTCGATTTTTGTCTTGCTTTCAAATGAATATCAGTGATGTGTGGGGTAAGTAGATTTATATTGTATGTAAGTAGATTATTATATGTAACGGGTAGCATACCAAAACAAGAATATACTGCTTAAATCTGCTTGGAAAAATTCTTATAATCCCAGATGTCCCAGTCCCGCAAGCCTCTTTTCTGAATAGTGCAAAGGTTCAGAACACCCCGTTCAGTGATCACTGCACATGAATTATTGGCCTACTGTAGACACAATTCTCCACTTACGTCACCAGAATATTTGACTGGGCTCTGTGAGCTATGTAACCTTGACTAAGGCTATGAATGCTGCTGGGCTCTGTGAGCTATGTAACCTTGACTAAGGCTATGAATGCTGCTGGGCTCTGTGAGCTATGTAACCTTGACTAAGGTACTTTATGAATGCTTCCAAAGTTTTGTTGATTGCTTGACTTCGAAAAAGGACCAAGTACAGATGGTTAAATTACATTTTGTAATCTAAAGACAATGCGTTCTAGCCTTTGTAGCTCTCCGCACTGTCAGGAATGAGTCATTGTGCCCGCACTACTACACACTATTGCATTAAGGTGAGGAGGGTAATCATTAATTTGTTGCGGAACCCCAGCTAAATGCACCTGCATTAACAGGAGCCTCATCGTAAGGCTGAGCAGTAGCCAGCATATTTTGTGATCCACTTTTCCCCCAAACCTGTTTTTACAGCAGTATAAATCCCATTTGCATTTTGGCAGGCGGAACAGCTGATAAAGCACATGAACATTTTCTGTAATTTCAAGTTCGCCTGCATATCTAATGCAGACAGAAACCTGCTCTGTCTTAAATGGCCCCATCCTCTCTGACAGGAAGGCCGAGTCATTTCTTTGGGAGCGAAATGGGTGAAAGCCCGCCAGAGATGTGCTCTGTTAGAATGTACAATCAGGTGGGAATTTGGTGTTAGTTATCCAGAGGTTTGGAGGTAGGTGCACACATTTGGTGCAGGGCTTCCATTTGATCCAGTCTTCCATTCAGTTATGCACACTTGTTTACGTAGATTTCATTTAATTTTTTTTAACCAAGGTAAATTACATTTTTCTAAACAGTGGCTTTACTTTGTTGGGTATCGTTTTATCATACTATATGTAAAGGCCGTTTTTCTATGAGCGTAACTGTTTAATAATAGTCCTCGCAGTTGTCCGCCGTTATATGTTCAGCACTTGGAGCTTAAATGTATGCAAAGTGCGATGTAGTTCCACTTGCATGAACTCTTTGAGTCCATCCCAACTTTACCGTAGTAAACTTGGGAGTGTCTGTACTGTATCGGTACTGAAGGATTGCCGGCAATCTCAATCTGTCTCCACTTGACGATAATGGAACACTTGGAGCACGGCTGTAGGACAACATTGGCAGACGAGAGTATCATTAAAATCAGTGGAATGTGTGTCCCAGCTGAGCTAAGAGCCATGCTTATCAACTGTACTCATTTCGCCCCAGCATGTTTATACTGAACATACTGAGGAGCCGTTTTTTAACAACACAACAGCTGTCACAAACCGTTTAACGCCGTACATGTTCACATGTCAGCCATTTTAGTCACCTGCGTACTTATTGTTCAAAGTCATCCACACTTATTTTACTAGTTGTTAATTCTGTGTATAGAGTAATAGTATAATTTCATAATATTGTCAGGATTGATTACTATTTGGTGTCAAGATCCATCATGTGCAATATTCATCATTTAGCATAGTGAAAGAATTCACAGTGGCGAATATAGAAATGAAATGTATACCGACAATGCATTTTTATTAATATAGATGCTTAGTATGTAGACTATCCATACACTACCGTAAATCCATCATTTTCAAGCAATCAGTGATTTAAAAAAATTTTTTATAGAGATGTATTGCATGTATTTAGATGTATTAAAATGGCCACTTTCTGAAGTAATAACTGCTGAGCATATTCGTGCCATTTGTTTCTACAAGGGCGGTTATATGGTTCTGAAAGTTCACAGCACCACAGTGGGCTGCTTTTTCTAGACCTTTCTGTAAAATTTGTCCCAAATTAGCTTGATTTTACTTTTACTTTGCTGAAAAATGGAAATAATTTGTTCACCTGTTTATTTAGCCAAATATTGCTTTTTTTATGAACTAAAAACTTTTGGTCAGTATCCTGTGAAATAGGATTTTTTTTATTTACAAAAGTTCAACTGCTTAAATTACACTAAAAACAGACTAGGAAAATACACCTAAAGTGTACAAAATCTTTTGACCGGTAGTGTATATGTACATATCGTTAAAATAAAACAAAGTTTTATTTTTTATTTTTTTAGTTTTAAACAAAACAAAAAAAAACTGAAGAATATATATGAATTATATATATATTTCACACAAAATTCACAAAAAGGGTATATATTGAGATGACTATATACTACAAATGTACAATGTCTGTGTATTATAATTATGTAAGATAACTAAACAACACACTAAACTATACTAGCCAAATATAGCAGTAAATATTATTGTAAACATTATCGGGGACGAGCCCAGGAATCATGGAAATGACATGAAATGACTTGATTTTCTTTTTTTTTCTTTGTGCATCTTGAAGCAGCCGCCTATTTAAAAAAAAAAAAAAAATCAAAAATCAAATTTTATTGTGACTTAGCAAAACAACCTAAGAGCCTAAGACTCTTCTTGACTTACATTTACATTACGGGTAAAAAACAGCTGCTTCTTTTTCAATTAAGGATAGGCAACTTACCCCCAGAGGGCCAGCATCATGAAGAGCTGTTTTAAGCAAAAATCTCATGTTCCTCAAAAAATGACTTAGGCGATTATTTTAAGAAGGTGACGATATACTAAATATCTACATTGATTTTTTTATGCTCCCAACCCCCCCCCCCCCCCCCCCCCCCATTTTCGGGCATCAAAAAATATTGGACAGTTTAACATAATGTAATGTATGTTATTGTATATTGTTATTGTACTATGAATAAAGTAATTATTTTTTCATGCCATTACTTCCTGATGTTTGTGACCCAACAACATCACAAGACTCTATCTTATTTTTTGGTACTTTTACAAGCGATACTATAACGTCTCTGCATTTGAATGGATCTCTATGGGAATTGGGGTGTGGGACTAGATTTAACTGTAAATTATGCTGGAACAGTATGGAATACATGATTGGTAAAATGGCTCTAAGTCATCAAGGACCTGAGGTATCAAACGAGCCTCAAATCATCACTCTGATGCCAGATATACAGTATATATGGATGGATCACTTTACGGGTTGTTTCTCCTGACACATTTTTCAATTGAACTCTATGGAAAAATAAGTCAGGAGAAGAAACCCTTCAAGTGATCCATCCATATCTACTGCATATCTGGCAGCAGAGTGGTGATTTAAGGCTTGTTTGATATGTCAGACCCTTGATGACTTGAAGCTATTTAGCCAACCATGTGTTTCCATACTGTTCCAGTGTAATTTACAGCTAAATCTAGTTCCACCCCCCAATTCCCATAGAGATCCATTCAAATGCAGAGATGTTATAGTATCGCTTGTAAGAGTACCAGGAAATAAGATATCAAGAGTAAACAATTGTTGGAAAAATTACTTGTGTCATGCACAAAGCAGATGTCCTAACTGACTTGCCAACACTATAGTTTGCTAACATGAAATATGTGGAGTGGTTAAAAATTAGTTTTAATGACTTCAACCTAAGTGTATGTAAACTTCCGACTTCAACTGTATATAATGCCATTGAGTAAGGTATGTAACCTGAATTTTTCCAGTAAATATCCAACAGTATAAATGGATTGTATTTAAAATGTAAGCTGTATAAGTTTGTCTGGATAAGAGTCTGCTAAATTTGTAAAATGTAAATGTAATATGTTTTTTTCATTTATCAATTATTACCTGACACACTAATTTATACTATTTTCAGATAATATATTATAAGGCAGCTTTCATGTGAAGGCAGACAGAACAGGCCACAGTTTTTTTTCTCAAATAGACAGGAAAGAGAATCCAGCAGTTTTATTTTCCTTTCCTTTTTTTTTTGCTTTTTTTTCTATTGTACAGAGTTACTGCTTGGCTGCCAGTAGGCCATAAGGCAGTGAAATCTTATCAGCCAATGAGGCAGAGAATTGACTGGGTCACACACTGTCTGGGCCATGAGAAAGACAGGCTGACTGTTGCTTCATGGTTTGAGCCTCATTGGGTATAACTGTTTCCTTACCTCCAGCCCCCTGGAGCAGCCTGTATGCTAATAAAGGAAGTGGAGACTTAAAATACTCCGGGTGGGAGCCTGCCTTTGATATGTAGTATTTACTAAGGTCAAAGGGATGTCAGATTGTTTTCCAGTACGCAGGGAAACGTCAGTTCCTATATCTATCAGAGCGGAAACATGTACAGTATGCCAGGTTGCACAGGAAATTTAATGTGACACATTCCCTTATAGAGCGTGAGGGAGAGAATCTTGTTTTCATCCATTCCTTCAGGCTAACTTCTAAGTGCAGGTTAAAGACTTTCCGCTTACTGTATACATTTGCTTTCCCAGACTAATAGTTTCAACCGGTGTTTGTCGTGATCATTAGTTTCATTTTCGGTTTGCGCTGAAGTGTGACCTGTGCTCATGAGAAAAATAACGAAGGTATCCCGGCCCCAGCTCTTGAACAAACACTTATTTTAGTGTGTGGCATCTTGCGTCGGTATTACCGACCCGTCTCGTTTATCTGTGAAAACGCTGCTGCGAGCCATCGACTATAAATACTAAAGGGGGAGAAAAGGAGAAAAAAGAAATGTCTTGTGCCTTCCTCGTGTTTTTGTTTGTCACACAATGCATGGCTGGAAGAAAGGGAGCGAAAACACTAATTGTGTGGTGAGAGCCCACCACTGGGAATATGGGAGTTGGACAGAACCAATTTGGACCAAGAGCCAGGCAGAGAATCAGAGCTGACCGGCAGGGCTCAGGAGACACAGCTGGGATTTCCAGGCGGTTTAAACTGGCTGAATCTGACAGGTGTGAACAATGTAATGACCCACAGAAATGTCACCGCGGTTTTCTGGAAATCAGATGGACGGCGCGTGAATTCGGGAACAAGCCTGGCTTCACACATTAAGCAAATCATATCGACAGCACCTTCAACGCTTTTGTAAGGCTAATTATCCCTCCGGTCAAAACTTTCTTTAGCAGGAGATTATAGCTCATTGTAGGAACGGCTGAGAATGACGTCCCCGGCCACCGCAGCCAGTGGCTGTCAGGGAATTGAGAGGCTTTGCATCTTAACGCTGATTGCCAGTGTGTACTTCCGTTTACAGGGATAACCGCTTTCTTTGTTACGGTCTAAATCAATATTTTCTTGAACATCAGTCAGCATGATGCAAACTTTGGAAATTGGTGGGTAAAATGAGAACGACAGCCAGGGAAGAGTGTCCTGAAACCTAATTCTGTGCATGCCCCAGGGCCGTGGTTCCCCTAGAATGAGATCACTCGGCATTGTCAAGCACTTATTGAGAATTCATTTTCATTAGCGTCAATGCATTACATTTTAAAACCGGTTTGGGGAAATTGCAACCCGGTGTTTACTTCACGGAAATGGATTTGGGTGGGTAAAAAAAATAAAAAAAGCAATTAATTTCATAGCATGATCTTCTACGACATATTGCATGCAGAATTGATGAGCGTTCGTCGTGAATCCGGCAGGCTTTGAGAAACCAATAAAGGTCAAGTCTGTCCTCTGCGGCGGTGTTCTCTTGTCAGGGTTAAAACAAGACGCATACATATTTCATCAACTCAGCCGGCGAAAAGAGCTCTTGACAGCGAGCCAAATTCAAAATGCATAAAACATAAAAGTATTTTCTGCCTGAATTAAAATTCACATTGATTATTTTTGACTTTCTATTTTTCATCTTGGCCCCTACTAAAAATGACTTACCCTTTAAGTTTCAAGAGCATGTGACATCAAAAGCCCTGGATTCTATGTGGCGCGCGTCGATACGGTTTATAGTTACGAATGGGATGGTTAATTTCTTGGCCTAGCGACTATGGCTAAGCGCGTGGCTCAAAGTTGTCCCTCGCTGCGGCTGAATATGGTTCGATTGATCGCCGGCAAGGGCTTTCAGAGCATTATTTCAAAGGGTATAATGGTCATTCTAGTGTGTTGGGCTTTTAATTGGCCATTTACAATTTTACTGCAATATTGACATTTCGCTGCGTTTTCACTGCGGCAGAAGGTGACGCAGCTGCGCTCTGATCGGGCAGCCGCTGGTTCCGCCAGCTTCTCAGCTTTAGGACCACTGCAGTGCTATCCAGCTATTTTCTACATAGTTAAGGTGTTTCTCAATGGCGACAATAGCTCTTACCCCGTTTCTCCTGTCTCCCCCAATCTGTTAGCATTGCGCCACAGCCATGAAAATATGAAATACTGGCCACTGTCCAGCGGATGCTGGTTCTGCAACCTCATGCTACATTGATCTCGATGGCCTCTTCCTCCAAGGATAAATAGAAAAGCATGAGAATCTATAAAAGCCCACTATCAGTGATGGAGCTCTGCGACAAATCTGCTTTGATGTGGCCTACTCCACAGAGTATAAGAGAGAGAGAGACCGAGAGTGAGAGAGAGGGCGAGATTGTTGTGTATGATGCTTTTTTATGTTTATGCAGCAAATAAATGGTCTGGATTTTTATCACCACGGAAAGACTGCACTGTGGGTGTCCTGTCTTCAAGGGCAAAAAACAAGATATTGGCTTTGGAGAAGTGTCCCCTGCAAAATGAAATATTAAAACATTAATATTTATTAAAAGATAAATTTGACATACTTGGTATTCTCATGGAAAGCAGACATAACTTGTTGACCTTGGAGATGAGTTGCCGGCAACCAAATATGGAAAGTGTTACTTCAAACAAATGTAAAATTGTACAGCCAGGCACAAGGCACATTTGTTTGTATGTATGTGTATCTACATATACACTGTGTGTGCTCACCTGTGTGTGTCAGAAACTACAAAAAAAGTACTGTATACATTCAGCTTCTCCTAGACATACTGAAGTTTTGAATGTATGGGTGTTTTTCAATCATGAGCTGTTCCACCTCCATCTGTTCAAATAAAAACAAACACGGACCGGGTCTCAGTTTTGTTCAGAAGTTTGGTGGGAAGACGTATGCAAATGATGGCCACTTCTGCAAGCCATAGCAAAGACTCAAAGTGCCATAATTAATGGTAATTAGAGAAGAAGTGCATGTGTGTGCGTGCGTCGGGAGAAAGAGAGAGTGCGTGAGCAGTTGGTATCTATAAGAATTGGCCTTCCATTCACATTGTAACAAGATTAGAAGCTTTCTTTGAGTGGTCAAAGGTCACTCTGGTAAAGCAGAAGATAATATTCTAATGAGCGGAAAAGGTTTCATGATCTATTCATTCAAATCAAAATCCCTTGCTATAAATACATTACATTGATAGTTAAGTTGCATAAATGTATCAGTATGTGCCGTATATATTAATATAATTTTGTTAGATGCCTTGCACAGCTAGTGTTTCATAACTTGCTTATTATGTGGGCTAAAAATCAGGCGTGGTATTTGCTGTAGTGTGCAAAAACAATGGTCCGCATATGAACTGAACCTGTGCCTTTCAGTTTACGGGAACAGTACCTTGCCTACAGGCCAGGCCACGTTCACCAGCCTCCCAGCAATGCAGGACAGATGAGTCTACATAAAATAAAAAGACAAGGTCACTGAGGAAGGCGGAGACTGACTGTAAAACTGTCATGCCTCCCAGATCATGGCGGATGACAAGCATAACGGTGACACTTAGCATCCCCTTGTTTTAGCCTAGAGCTGCACACTGACCAATCAGAGTTATGTGGTCTATCAGGCCCAGCAAAGCTTGAGGAAATCTTTATAAATATATATTGTGCAAATAAAAATGCTAAATTGGGCTCATTTTGACTAATGGGATTTCCTGTTGTAAAAAGTGTGTGTACCATATCACTTTCTGAGCACTGCAGTTCCATGCAGCTGCCTCGTACACCCCCTCTTAGGAAGATTAAAATAATGATGCAGTAAGGAGCTGCAGTTGCTACATTTTAAATTGAGTTAATGATTTGCACAGGGGGAAATCACTCTTAATTGATCTGCAAGCTCCCTTTAGGACAGAATATACCCTTATTAAACAGGAGGTCATGTGTTTAAACCTCATCCATAACTTCAATGACCCTTGTCACTGTGTGGCTTGGTGTATAAAAGCATTCATTTGATGACTATCTTTTTATTGTACCGTTTAAAAATGGGCCTTTTTTGAGGTTTGTTGAATTCAGTGGGTTTATTTTGAAACCCGTTTATTTGGATCCTGTTGTAAAAGGGGTTCATAGATTTTAGCCTGCTGTGTGAATTCATATCACACGCAAAAAGAGGGACAGACTCCTGGGATACCAGCATAATTAAAATTGCACTACAATTTCGCCATTCTGGAAATCATTATATTCTTAGATAGTCACTCTGGGCATATTTTAGAGCTTATTCCCCCTTGTTGAATAAATACACATTGACTCTAAAGTTGCACTGCATGTTTCTATATACCCCTGTATTAATTGTGCCTCACGTCTGACTATCCATATAATTCACTGGCTGTAGGAACAGGCTTACTTTGATTGATATAGCTGAGGCACATTGCGTTAAACAACATTACCTAATTTTAATGATTAGCTGCAGTGCTTAAGTACTGCACACAGCTCACTTTGCTTACATGGTTACAACCATCACTATTTTTCTGTTTACCAGTGGAAAATTGTCCTCAGTGACCTGTCATCTCGCCTGACCAAGCAAAATTGGTCCTCCTTTCACCAACACTTTAGCAATCAACCCACGTTTTTTTACTATACGAACTGGGACTTCTGTGTAGGCCAGGGTCGTCAAACTCCAGTCCTGGACGGCTGCAGAGTGTGCATGTTTTTTGTGGTTTCTTTGGTAATAAGGTGTGCAGACAAATCAGTGACTTAAATGAATCATTTATGTGCTGAAGCACACCGAAAATCAGCAGACGCTGCAACCCTCCAGGTCTGGAGTTTGACTCCCCTGCTGTAGACAGACAACAGAGAAAGTGATGGAACAGCAGTGTAGAACAGTAGTTATGGAACGGGACAGGATATGTAACCATAAAGATGCAGCTCTTCATTCTGAGATGAGTGGGGGGTTTCTGCTATCTGTACCCTTAACATCCCCAATAATTGCTTCAGGGAAACGTCCGGCTAAGAAAGGTCTTATATGACACGTGCGGTGACTCCTTATGTTTCAGGCATTTAGCAGACATTACTACTTACGACTACTTTACATTACATTTATCCATTCATACCATTCATATATATACTGAAGCAATGCAGGCAGGTTTAAGTACTTCAAGGTACACAAAACGGCAGTGTCCTACCTGGGAATCGAACCTGCAACCTTTCAGTTACAAGTCCAGTTCCTTAACCATTATACTACACTGCCTCCTTATGGGCGAGGGCCACATTACGCAAATAGGCTAATAATAATAATAATAATAATAATAATAATAAATAATAATGCAGTGAGATAGGTTGTATAGTGGGCTTCTCTGAAGAACTTTCTGTCCTTTGTTATTGTGATAATTAAGTTGCTGTTGTCATTTCTCTGATCTTGGTCTCTTGAAAATTGTCTCTAAAATAATTATATAAAAAATCAATTACTATTCCAAATAGTCTTCATCATAGTCCAAAGAAGTAGACCCTAAACACAAAATAAAGATGTAGATGGCAGTAGTTTGCTATTTTTTAAACCACTTGCCTCCGGTCCGCGGTTAATTGTGCTGAGTCACAGGACTAAGAGAAGAGCTGCTATTTTTCAGCAGCAGAAACGCTCCGCAAAATGCAGTGTCGCGATCGCTGAATCGTGCTTCGGATTTCCCTTATCGGACTTCCACCGAACAAAGGAGGGAACTGATATCTGGCAGAAGCGCGGTGCGGCTGCAGCGATATCACCCTCATGCAGCAGAATTTGTCTAACTAAGCTCATGAAACATTGAGCAGTGGCAATTGGAAAAGATCAATAGCTAAAGCAAATGCAGTTTACGTGTTTTGTGCGCTAAAGCCTAGATGGCACATTTTGCGTCGAAGGCAAAAAATATGTCAAATCAAAGTACAAGTGGTGGGAAACGGTATCTGTTTCAGGTAGGCTAACTATGACAGTTAAAGGTGTCATGTCCCAGGCTGGAGGCATTTAAACGTGATGTAGCTACACTCCTGGGCAGAGATCCGCAGTGTAGCCTATAGCCTACAACATTTTGGTTATAAGACAAAGCAAAGATAATTGAATGTTGTGTTGTATGATGTGGCAGTTAGGCTACATTTAGATCTGGCAGAGGAAGGACCTGTAGCCTATCCAGGTTTACAGGTAAACAGCCAGCCAATATGAGCTGTTATTTGAAAAGAGAGTGCTGCTCGTAAAACCGGCAGCAATCTGTTCTCGAATGAATGCACATCCAGGCCATGTGACTGGCGCCCAAAATCACACCCACATATACTGCAATATTCCTCCAGACATCTGTCACCAAGCATTTCTTTCCAGATATACTGAACAGTCGGCTGCCCCCAAAGAGCTAGATACTTCACACTGTGTGTATGGGTGGGATTGGGGAGGTGTTAATCGCCCACATTCAATCCATGAGATTACATCACTCTAGCGGTCTCATCAACAGCAGTTGAACTCTGTTACATAAAATCGATGTGCACCTTGTAATGTGGGCGACTGAATTTGTATGGAACTGATGACTGACGCCCAGAAAGACGCTGTCAATATCAAGGGCAAAGTTGGCAAAACGCCTGTCATTGAGCAGCGAGCCTGTGTGTGTATGTTGCACCAAACGAACCTCAATCGTCTCGTTGACCTCTGGGCTTTTAAAAGAACATCCCTGTTTGTGTTGGCTAATCACGTATCGATTGAAACAAAGCGAGAGATACAAATAAGGATGTCCAAAGCTCTCAGCCAGACAGGACATTAACTTGTGCAGGACACTGACCTTGTGGTTCACGGGACTACTCCACTCTGATTTTAACTTATCACACTGCAGAGAGACACTGACTAGTACAATATCCAAAATGGATCACATAAAGGTATGACATTATCTGCTTCGCTGGATTTCTAAAAGAAAAGCCTGACAAAAATTGCACAGTGGGTGAAGGAGATTGCAGCGTGGTGACTTTATGAAAAATGTCTTTCCCTGTATGTGTGTGTGTGTGTGTGTGTGTGTGAGAGAGAAAGAGAGACTGTGTGTGTGTGTATGTGTGTTAGGAGAGAGAGAGAAAGAGAGATCATTTAATTTCACTTCACTTGTAATAAATAATAATGCAGTGAGATAGGTTGTATAGTGGGCTTCTCTGAAGAACTTTCTGTCCTTTGTTATTGTGATAATTAAGTTGCTGTTGTCATTTCTCTGATCTTGGTCTCTTGAAAATTGTCTCTAAAATAATTATATAAAAAATCAATTACTATTCCAAATAGTCTTCATCATAGTCCAAAGAAGTAGACCCTAAACACAAAATAAAGATGTAGATGGCAGTAGTTTGCTATTTTTTAAACCACTTACCTCCGGTCCGCGGTTAATTGTGCTGAGTCACAGGACTAAGAGAAGAGCTGCTATTTTTCAGCAGCAGAAACGCTCCGCAAAATGCAGTGTCGCGATCGCTGAATCGTGCTTCGGATTTCCCTTATCGGACTTCCACCGAACAAAGGAGGGAACTGATATCTGGCAGAAGCGCGGTGCGGCTGCAGCGATATCACCCTCATGCAGCAGAATTTGTCTAACTAAGCTCATGAAACATTGAGCAGTGGCAATTGGAAAAGATCAATAGCTAAAGCAAATGCAGTTTACGTGTTTTGTGCGCTAAAGCCTAGATGGCACATTTTGCGTCGAAGGCAAAAAATATGTCAAATCAAAGTACAAGTGGTGGGAAACGGTATCTGTTTCAGGTAGGCTAACTATGACAGTTAAAGGTGTCATGTCCCAGGCTGGAGGCATTTAAACGTGATGTAGCTACACTCCTGGGCAGAGATCCGCAGTGTAGCCTATAGCCTACAACATTTTGGTTATAAGACAAAGCAAAGATAATTGAATGTTGTGTTGTATGATGTGGCAGTTAGGCTACATTTAGATCTGGCAGAGGAAGGACCTGTAGCCTATCCAGGTTTACAGGTAAACAGCCAGCCAATATGAGCTGTTATTTGAAAAGAGAGTGCTGCTCGTAAAACCGGCAGCAATCTGTTCTCGAATGAATGCACATCCAGGCCATGTGACTGGCGCCCAAAATCACACCCACATATACTGCAATATTCCTCCAGACATCTGTCACCAAGCATTTCTTTCCAGATATACTGAACAGTCGGCTGCCCCCAAAGAGCTAGATACTTCACACTGTGTGTATGGGTGGGATTGGGGAGGTGTTAATCGCCCACATTCAATCCATGAGATTACATCACTCTAGCGGTCTCATCAACAGCAGTTGAACTCTGTTACATAAAATCGATGTGCACCTTGTAATGTGGGCGACTGAATTTGTATGGAACTGATGACTGACGCCCAGAAAGACGCTGTCAATATCAAGGGCAAAGTTGGCAAAACGCCTGTCATTGAGCAGCGAGCCTGTGTGTGTATGTTGCACCAAACGAACCTCAATCGTCTCGTTGACCTCTGGGCTTTTAAAAGAACATCCCTGTTTGTGTTGGCTAATCACGTATCGATTGAAACAAAGCGAGAGATACAAATAAGGATGTCCAAAGCTCTCAGCCAGACAGGACATTAACTTGTGCAGGACACTGACCTTGTGGTTCACGGGACTACTCCACTCTGATTTTAACTTATCACACTGCAGAGAGACACTGACTAGTACAATATCCAAAATGGATCACATAAAGGTATGACATTATCTGCTTCGCTGGATTTCTAAAAGAAAAGCCTGACAAAAATTGCACAGTGGGTGAAGGAGATTGCAGCGTGGTGACTTTATGAAAAATGTCTTTCCCTGTGTGTGTGTGTGTGTGTGTGTGTGTGTGTGTGTGTGAGAGAGAAAGAGAGACTGTGTGTGTGTGTATGTGTGTTAGGAGAGAGAGAGAAAGAGAGATTTCATTTAATTTCACTTCACTTGGTCGAAGAAGACACAGTAGGATGTCCTTTCAGTTCTGTTTACAAGAAAGGGTTGAATTTTGTCTTTTGATTTTGAGTCAACTGGAAATATGAGCGCTTGTGTTTGGTTTTGTTTTGCCTTAGACCCCCCCCCATTTTAACCTTTGAAAATGGTAAGTCAGTTGTAATAATACTATTTGGAAATAGTAATGATAAGCCCTCCAGGGATTGTAACCTTAACTCTGCCCTGAATTTTAATATGGTATAATGTTGCTGTTATTGATGGTTATGGTGTGGTAATTTTATGAGCAAGGTAATATAATGCAAATTAGCACTGCTTTTACGCATCATTGTATGGTCAGCTGCTGTAGAAACACAGTGATTAAGTAGTGTTATCATACCATCATTCAGGCTGCTCTCACTGTCCCTGTGATGGTATTTAAAGTACAATATCCCAGTGCCCTATTAACCTTGTTAGATGCATTGGCTACGAGTAACTGCCAAATAAGAAAATAAATTAATAATTTCATTCAATTTATGTTCGCATAAAAAATTGTAAAGATTCAATCTGGTAAAATTTCAGTCGAGAGGAGGGTGATCGAGTTTCTACATGATTAGTCTGCTCCCAAGTGGTGGACAGAAGCACTGCAATATAGAGCTGGACCAGTTCCAGGAGGAGAAAATTGGGGGAAAATGAGATAAGATGGCCCATTATGGTTACATTCTGCAACAGAGAAATATTCTCAATAGTAAAATGCATTCATTGTCCTTGACCCCACTGCCATTAGAAGTGCATTCGATAATATCCCACTTCCTCTGTCTGCAGCTGGTGTCACAAAGCACGACCCACCACCACCACCACCACCAAGAGTTGGCAAATCCAACATTCCGAATGACCTTCCATGGCATCAAACAGCTCTGCCGCTTGTTGTTCAATAGAGTACCACAATGTCAAGTTGTGTAGTTTCTTTCGTGTAGCCATTGCTATTTTCACTGACAACAGACTTTTATTTATACCACTGAAAAAAGAGCAGGTTTACAAGGGCATAACCTCATGCAAAATTAAACATTATTTTTCCTCTGTGTAAAAGCTTGCCTGCTTCTTTGCCCCCTGAAATTATTATGAAGGACCCCTTTTTGATTGATTATAGTTTCACTGATGTTTTGAAATGTTTTGAAAAGCTGCATCTTTATGGACCACAGGCAACGTTTCAACCCAAGATGAACTGAAAGAACTCGTTAATCTCTTAAACTCTTCTTTGTCTGATCCTATTGTGTCTGACTTAATTGTTCAACCATTGAATCTGATGTTGAGATAACCAGGCTTAATTACTGCTAACGAATGCAAATAATGTGTTTGTGACTGTGAACTGTACATTGTCTGTATTCTTCTCGTATTTATCTGTTCTGCCCTGGGACACCTTGGTGTGAACAGTCACAAATAAAAAAAAGTAGATTGGTTGATATCGAATAAAGGGCTAAAATCTGTTTAGTTACGAAATGTGGACGTACATCATATTTATTATGTAAGTGTACCATGTGGGATTTTCTTGCAAAATGTGCAACATTGTGAATTTTTTCCGAGTTTATTTATCTTATTGTTTTTTAGTTGATAGGCCAGATACTGCTACGTTCCGCAAAATCTGTTTAGTTTTCTTTCGATATCGTATAACCTTCAGAAAATGTTTTTCAAATATTTTTTATTGCAATTATTTAAATATAAAAAATGTACGTGGTTAGTATTTGACTCGATGCTCTTTAAACAAGACACGTGTAAATGACCAAAGTTGCATTGGACAAAATTGTTCATAGGGAGTGAAAAATTATATTTCTCCTTTTAATTTACTGGCATATAAAACTTCTATTCCCAAGAAGCCTTTCTGGCTGTTGCACTATCGCGACTGTTGATTTGCTTGGGGTGGAAGGATGTGACAACGCCTAACCAATAGCGTGCATCCTAAACAGGAAGTACATTTAAATCAGGAAGCACGCGCCGGTAGAATGTCAGAATGAAAGGCATGGAATCGCACAGTGGGAAATAATTTTTACCATGTCTGTAATCGAGATCTAAATTAATGATTTAAGCTCCTTCGCAAATGTACTTTTTATTACAGTCAACGAGCGACCGTATAGTTCATATAGACCGCATATAGTTTATAGTTGTTACGACAACAAGATAGCTATTGCTGGCTTGCTGAATCTTCGACGAGCAAACTAAACCAAATAATGTTATTTTGCAAATTATGTTATGTCCTGATTCGGAGGACGTGCACCTCCAGGGCGATAGTGACTACGTACAAACACTACTCTCAGAAACCATATAAGAAACTTAGAATCTGTGAAGCACTTTCGACTCACGATATCGGAACACAAGTTCGAATACAGGTAAGACCCTGCTTTCTATAAGCTCTAATACTGTGTGCGTTTGGGAGCCACAGAGTGTTGTACATTGCATTAGTGCATCAACCATATAGCGTTATATCGCCAGTTATATATCAATGCGTGATACGTGTATGGTTTTCTCTTGCAACACGGAGGGGTAGTCTAGCTTATTTGCTGCATAATTAAAGCAGAATGGACACACTCAACACTATTTTTTTTTTACTGGATTTTTAAAGTGTATAGAAACATATCTACTCCAATAACAAGAATGCGTGAGCTGAATGTGCCTGCTTTATTCCAAGGGCTGGGTCCGGTCGGTGCGATCTCAGAAAGAAAACTTGTTTCTCCACGTGAATGATGGCAGTTCTCTGCAGAGTCTCCAGGTTGTGGCTAGTTCAGGGCTGAATAACAGGTACGCGTGTAAACCAAAGAAAAGTGCCTGTAATCTTTAGCCAGTCAAAATTAATTTGGCAGTTCCCTCTTTATAGTAGGCCTATATGATCTAAAAGCATTGTAACCCCAATGCTTTCCTGAAATATTTTTTCATGCTATACATCAACTACTGAATTGGCTTGATTCACAGCCTCCAATTGGAGGCCCACCTACACAAGGTCATGTTAGAAGGAGCAACTTTGTTAACAGACAACCATGGAGATGGAGTACCGTAAAATGATGAGCCTGACTAGTGAGGCTAGAGTCTAACAATAGGACAAATGTCCGGTGAGATTATGGGAATGCTTGTGATGTTTTGGGCCTAGCCTGTCAGCTGTGCTGTGCTGCCCACTCATTTGTTTGTGCTGACCACATTAAGGCACCTCACCCTTGGAAGTTCTGTGGAAATCTCCGGAAACCTTGTGAAGAGTCCGCACAAGAAACAGAACGTGGAGCTGAAGGCGAATCAAATCCAAGTTATTGGGGAATGCAACCCAGTGGTAAGTACACTATTAGAATTTCTCTCATATAGCATTCCTAAATAAATAATATTAATACTCGTAAAACACCACCGTGGGAAAGTAACATACCAAATGGGAATTATTCTTTCCATCAAAAAAGTGGCATTATGTTGGATATTTGTTAATTTGTCCCCTTGTGTATCGCAATAACCGATGTTAAGTTTTACACCGCAGCTGAAATCAAAGCTAGCTGAGCTGGTGAGGCCTGGTCCTGATCGCTCTTCCGTGCGATACCAATTCCAAAGCACTAGGCACAAGCAGTTTTTACGCTTCTGTTAAAACCCTGGTTGGACACGTGCGCGGAATCGATAAGATTCCGTTCACTGTGATGTATTGACTGCGCTGCCACTGAGTGCTAGAATTTGTCCAGTCTGAACCAGGGTGAGAAATTAACATTTTGACCTACCAGCCACAGTGGCTGGTAGATGCAACATTTTACCAGACACCATTAAAAAAATTTTTTTATACATTATGCTAGAATAATGATTCAGATAGCCTACCTTATATAAAATGCATTGTTTAGTAGTTTAGTAATAAAAAAAAATATAATAATCTATGTAAAAACAAAACATACATAAAACAAACAAACACAATATAATGTATTACATACATATTCATATTATAGATATATAAATAAATATATTTATATCTATCTATATATTATAGTTATTAGTTTTTTTTTTTTATAAAACAAAACAGGGTAGGGGGCGAGCTGTCTGGAGCTTTTTTTTTTAGAGCGTAGTCTATTTAATCAGTTTGTTTTGTTTTACTGTGCGACACTGGTGGTCTTACTAGAATTGCTTTAGCTATAGTAAATCGAATGCAAATTTCTGCCGGCAATCCGCCTCGGTATCGAGCTGAGTCAATATTTTTGAAACATTTAATAACATCAAGCTTTTAAAAAGGTATCAATTGCAAGGGTATTTTGAATATATAAAGCTAGTCAGTGATGCAGTCACTTCAACAACCAACAAAAACAATGCAATGAGATCAAGGTTTCGCCAAATCTACGCTAGGCTAGGGCTTGCAGCGCAGACAAACTGTATATCTCTGTCATCTGTCATTAGAATATTACACCAAATAAATGCCCTCTGCAGACCCTGCACCATCCGACAATGCGTACGGTTTCCTGTTGATGTTCACCAACTCCAAAAAAATTAAGTCGACATCATCCTTATTCTATCAGTAAGCTTGTTCATGAAACACAACGTTATCCATAACAAGGTCAACCCCGCCCTTTCTCTTAGTTTGAGTTTGCCCCAATCCCATTTCTTAGTAAAAGTTGGTCTCGGCAGCTTTGTGAATAGATTCTAAGATGAAACTCTTAAATAGGAACTTTTTGTGCCACATTCGAAGAACTCGTAATGGTAAGAGAAAATCTGTTGTGAATACGGCCCCTGAAGTTTTTACCAACGTTTTTTTTGTTTTGTATCCATATTGCTACACGCCACTGCGGCGGGTAGGTTTGAAACATTTACCTGACAATTCTGAACTCTACCAGCATTTGGCGGGTGGCGGGTGCTAGTTTTCCACCCTGGTCTGAGCCGACTGCCTTGGACTCTGATTCAAGATGGAGGCATACCCCATATTATCATGGTCCATTTCTTTCCTTCTTTCTCTTTTATTTGTACCTATTCTAGCGAGCCGTTGTTGATTGTTTACCGCGATCAGCGGTGGCAGCGGGCTGCTCTTCCGTCCCCTCAGTCCTGGCCCAGATAAAAGCATTATTGACGGGCAGCCCGCTGGTTTTTCCCACGGCTGGCTTGTACGTATGGCTGACCTGACACGGTTATCTCTCCCTGGGCCTTAGAGAAGAAAATCACCTGCTACCTGAATTAAGCGAGCAAGCTCTACAGTGGAAACGGGTATAAACATGCTTTTTGAGCTGTTATCTGGACACCGAGACCTACGGAACATTTTTTTGAACCGTTACACTGTGTTAAATATTGACGATGACAACGGTGTGGCTCTTTTGTGGACCTGCACTCGGGTCAGTGCCCAGAGGCATTCTGGGATTGCCAGACACTGCCATCAAAGAAGTGGTTTAAGAATGAGATGCCGTTCGGAAGCTTTTCCCCTCAGCTGCGGGGGAAGTGAGGAGTGCATCTTCTTCCTGAACTCCCACTGGCCCTGATGAGGAAGGAAGGAAGAACAGAGAACTAGAGATGTTCCTGTGTCAATCTGTGTCCTCCTTTTGTCAACACACTGGATGTGGGAGCCCACGTATTTCAATGCGCAATACTTTTCTGTGTATTTGTAATGGCCTTCTGTACACAATGGCTAGGTTTAAAATGGCATTAGATTTGTATCACTTGGAAATACACTAGCGTTCAAAAGTTTGGAATCACGAAGACATTTTTATGTTTATGAAAGAAATTGATACTTTTTTTCATCAAGGTAGCATTAATTTGATAAAAAGATACAGTCAAGACATTGATAATGTTACAAACTACGATTTCTATTTCATTCTATTTCTACTAGCAATTGCTAGTAGATGGATCTTTATGGGAATTGGGGGTTGGGGATTAGATTAAGTCATGCAAAGGATATGCAACCAAATATTAAATATGATGACTTTATTAAAATGTATGTTAATTACTTTTGGCGCCCTAAAATGGGGGGGGGGACTGTGTAAAAATGGCTACAATTAGAATTAAATGCTACCCTGGTGAATAAAAGTATCAATTTCTTTCAAAAACATAAAAATGTCTCAGTGATTCCAAACTTATGAGCGTTGTGTATGTGAAAAGACTTTGAACAGAAACTACACCTCCCCCCATTCGGGTACTGAAAACACGGATACAGTTGGTTTGGTGATTCATGCACCATGGTACATTTTTGCAGGACTTCCCATTTAAAGTCAAGGAAAGGCACGGACTGGAATACATCCGGCAGTTTCCTCACCTACGATGCAGAACCAACACGTTCGGCTCTCTTCTGAGAATACGAAGCGAAGCCACCTCTGCCATCCACGCCTTTTTCAAGGTGAGACGTGCACAGGGCCCTGTCCCTTACGATCACACAGCTTTGTGTTCCCAACTTCTGGCTGCTCAAAGGAGCGTCATGACTCCAGACGGGCTTTTAGGTGCTTTTAGCTACTGGAGTACTTTATGACAAGACATTTAAAGGAAAACATTAATTCAAGGATAAAAAAAATATATATATATATATATTTTTACTATCTGCAGATGATTTCTGCAGACTCACTGTCTGTTGGTGTTCCTGTTTTTAAATGTGGGTTATTGACTGTGAAGCTGTCAGAAATAATTTTCTATGCATGCATTTTCATATGTGTAAATGGAGATAATAGACTGAACTGAACAAACGCCCAGAGCACGATAACTGTACTGCCCTGCTTTATGAGACAGCGCTCCTGAAAGTTAAACAAATTAATCCCAGTTATGCAGGTGGGGAAAGCTCTCTTTGAGATTTAAAAATAAATCACACATGGGATGTGTCAACACAACGTTCCCATCTGTTCATAGTGCTCACTGCATTATTTGTTCATCGCGTCCGTGAGATGTTCATGCAAAGCCTGATGGGAATTGTATTGCAATGCTTAATCGCAAGACTACCTTTGCTCAACAGAATTGCATAAAAGTTCAATTTAAAGCTTAGGAAAACAAATCAAGGATTTTTTTTATATATAGTCAAGCCGGAAAGTCTGCACACCCCTTTAGCCTTCTCCACGTTTTATTACGTTACAGACTTGACGTGTTGCCTCCGGCTTGCTCTTGTGGGGGTTTAGGCTGGGTTTTTCTGTGAAGAACATTGTGACAACTAGCTGTGAAATGCGCTATATAAATAAATATTTATTTTATTTGATTTATACTACAATAGATTGAGTTAATTTTTTGCCTCAAACATCTACACACAATAGCCAATAATGACGAAGTGAAAACAGGTTTTTGGAAAATATGCTATTTTATTTTACTGACAAAAATAGGTTATTTAGGGGTTTACATATCTGTACACACCCTTAGCCTAATACTTGGTTGCTGCACCTTTGGCGGCGATTACAGCTTCAAGGCGTCTTGGGAAATAAGCTACGAGCTTGGCACACTTGTTTCTGGACATTTTTGCCCATTCCTCTTGGCATATCCTTGCAAGCTCCGTCAGGTTGGATGGGGAGCGTCGGTACACAGCAATTTTCAGCTCTTTCCACAGATGTTCAATTGGATTCAGGTCTGGGCTCTGGCTGGGCCACTCAAGGACATGCATAGACTTTCTCCGAAGCCACTTCTTTGTTCTCTTGGCTGTGTGCTTCGGATCGTTGTCATGTTGGAAGGTAAACCTTCGCCCCAGTCTGAGGTCCAGAGTGCTCTGGAGCAGGTTTTATATAAGGATCTCGGTGTACTAGCTGCATTCATCTTTCCCTCTATCAGGACTAGTTCCCGTTGCTGAAAAACATCCCCACATCATGATTCTGCTACCGCCATGCTTCACTGTAGGGATGGTATCAGCCATGTGATGAGCGGTGCCTGGTTTCCTCCAGACGTGACGCTTGGTATTCAGGCCAAAAAGTTAAATTTTGGTTTCATCAGACCAGAGAATCTTGATTCTCATGGTTTGAGAGTCCTCTAGGTTCCTTTTGGCAAACTCCAAGCGGGCTGTGATGTGCCTTTTACTAAGGAGGGGCTTCCGTCTGGCCACTCTACCATAAAGGCCTGATTGGTTTAGTGCTGCCTGGATGGTAGATCTTCTGAAAGGTTCTCCCATCTCCACAAGGATATGCTGGAGCTCTGTTAGAGTGACCCTCGGGTTCCTGCTCACCTCCCTGGCCAAGGCCCGTCTTCCCCGATTGCTCAGTTTGGCCGGGCGGCCAGGTCTAGGAAGGTTCTTGGTGGTTCCAAACTTCTTCCATTTACGAATGATGGTGGCCACTGTGCTCTTTGGGACCTGTAAAGCTGCAGAGATTTTTCCGTACCCTTCTCCAGATCTATGCCTTGACACAATCCTGTTTCTGAGGTCTGCAGATAATTCCTTTGACCCCATGGCTTGGAGTTTGCTCTGACATGCACTGTCAACTGTGGGACCTTATATAGGCAGGTGTTAGAAATCCCCAATCATGTCCAATCAATTGAATTTATCACAGGTGGACTCCAATTAAGTTGTAGAAACATCTCAAGCAGTATCAGTGGAAACAAAATGCACCTCAGCTCACTTTTGGGTGTCATATCAAAGGGTGTGCCCACTTGTGTACATATGATATTTTACATTTAGATTTTTAATAAATTAGCACAAATGTCTAAAAATCTGTTTTCACTTTGTCATTATGGGCTATTTTGTGTAGAATTTTGAGACAAAAAATGAACTCAATCTATTGTAGAATATGTCTGTAACATAAGAAAATGTGGAGAAGGTGAAAGGGGTGTGCAGACTTTCCGGCTTGACTATGAACCAGCGTAAGTAACAACATTAATAATAATAACTGACTATATTAGATTTTTCAAGCATACAGCACAAAGTGCTTTACAGCAGTAAAAATAACACAGTAAAAAGACAGAATAAAATAAATTAAAAACCAGAAAAGAAAAAGATGAAGTAAAATGGATAACAAATACATTTTAAATCATTTATAGAACGGGGTATTAAAACACCAAGTAGAGAGACTACAAATAGAAAGTAATGAAAGTAGATGAAAAATGATAAAACGGATGTCAAATACGTAAAAGTAAATTTGATAAAAATTAGATTTGAAAGAGGCCACCGTCTCAGCAGCTCTAATGCAAAACGAGGAGAATCTTTCCTTTTAGAGTTTCAAAGGCTGTCCAGGGTCTCCATTGTGTTTTCCACAGCGACTCTAATTCTGTTTAGCAGCCTTTACTGTATCACTAAATGTAAGCTATCAAGTGGCAAAGTCTGTAAAGATGTGGCCACAGGCAATGTTGCTATGTCATTAAGGTCTGTGACAGTATCTTCAGCAAGGGCTGCATTACATTACAGGCATTTAGCAGACGCTCTCATCCAGAGTGACGTGCACAACTTTTAAAGCGTTTTTTTTACATAGTATCCATTTATACAGCTGGATATATACTGAAGCAGTGCAGGTGAAAACTTGCTCAAGGGTACAACGGCAGTGTCCTACCTGGGAATCGAACCTGCAACTTTTCGGCTACAAGCTCAGTTCCTTACCCATAGTACTACGCTGCCGCCCCATGTTAGCTAGTGAGTGGTTACCGCTTTATCAGTTACTGAATTGTATTTCATTTGTCACAGTTATTTTTCTTGAGTTGAATGTTCAAAGCTCTTCAGAGAGTCACACTGTTAAAAGCACTATATTAAGTCATATTTGATAAATATAAGTTCTGACTGATGTCATGTGACTTCCTGCTTGGCCAAGATGGAGCATATTTGGAGTTGGTAGTGACTGGTGATCCGGTCCGTCAGCTTTTCCATTGTCTAATTTTCTGTACGCTGCACAGGAAATGGCACAGAACATATAATTATAAAGTGCAGTGCAGTAATCTAAGCACACGTTCTGCATCAGTTTCCTTTGAAAAGCCTGTACCGACGTTATTATGAGAGCGTTTCACACTTTGCACTCAATCCGGCAAGTGTGATGAAAGGTACGTGCTTCTAGTGTGGTGTCTGTACTGCTAAATCACGTTTCTATGCTTGTGGGTACACAGTCACACCAATACGTTTGTAACGTGTACTGTTTATGTTAAGAGTCCTAGATGTTCTTTTATTCCATTGTGGGCCATGGTAGAAATGACTCTCCGTGTGCTGTCCTCTAGGCTAAAATATACAATATGTTATCGTACAAGTATTATTTTTACCCGTAATAAACCCCAGTCCAGTCCAATGTCGATACGGCTGTTTTTTTGTTGCAGGAGAATAATTTTGTGCAGATTCACACTCCTGTGATCTCCTCAAATGACTGTGAGGGAGCTGGGGAGATCTTCCAGGTGGAGGTGAGTCCCTCTGGCCTAGATTATTTCTATTAACCCCTGTGAAACTGTTAGCCTGGGTCAAATACGCCCAGGACATTATTGGGATTTTAAAGCAATACTGACATACGTAAAATGTATGCACAAAAACTTTATATATATATATATATTATCTTTATCTCAATTCCAAACAGTCAAGGAAAGTATCAGTTGGCTCTAAGTCATCAAGGGTCTGTCGTATCAAAGAAGCCTTAAACCATCACTCTGCTGCCAGATATGCAGTAGATATGGATGGATAATTTGATGGGTTTCTTCCCCTGACTTATTTTTTCATAGAGTTCAATAGGAAAATTTGTCAGGAGAAACAACCCTTGATACATTCATATCTACTGCATATCTGGCAGCAGAGTGAGGTTTGATACCTCAGACCCTTGATGACTTGGAGCCATTTAGCCAACCATGTGTTCCATACTGTTCCAGTGTAATTCACTGCTAAATCAAGTCCCATCCCCCAATACGCCATGGCCTAGAGCAGGGATACTCAAATCTGGCCCTCGAGGCCAGTAGCACTGCTGATTTTCTTTTCTACATGATAGTTAATTGATCGATTTAATGCCGCTGATTGGCCATTTAACTCACCAGTGTCCCAGGTTTAAATCAGCCCGCATAGAGGGGAAGAATGAAAGCAGTACTACCGGCCAGATTTGTGTATCCCTGGCATCCGGCATCTGGCATTCTGCAGGATGAATACCACACCACTCACTCGCACTTCTAGCCGACGGAAGCGGAGCATTGTTCCAGAAGAATCCGTAAATGCTCGGCAGGGTTCCGGTTTGGTCACTGAGAAGGCTTTGACATGCGGATAACAGTCCCGTGCTCCTCACACTACTGGGTGAGACAGCTCATTCTCTGTGGACAGGGGCATTGTCATCTTGAAAGACTCCCTCTGTGCGAGAGAGAAATTGTTCACACCGATGCTGGTAATGACGGACGCCGGCTGACCGCCACGCTTTGGGCGCAGCGTCGGTTTGCACAAGTCTGCCGTGAAGCCGAGACTGTCCTGTCCATTTTAGAGCCTGTTAAAAAAAAATGCTTTCAGCACAACAGCAACACATTAAAGGTGTTATACATATTGAAGGCTGGTGCTCTTTGCGATTTTGAAGAAATTTACTGAGCTCTGCTATTCTTCTAGAAGAAGTCTCAATGGCTGTATGGCCATTATAGAAATATTTCTAGGTGAAATAATGCTTTGTAAGCCATGCCAGTGGGAGACGACTTGCTCTTTATGTCTGACACAGGTGTGGGTTGAATGGGTTGGCAGAGCGACTGCAGGTAGGCTGTGTATGCGGATGGAGGGATAATTGGAGTGGATCAGCAGACTGCTGAACGGATAGTTTATGAATAGAGAGGTGTGTAGAGACTGACTGACGGACGGACGGCTACTTTGATTTTCCCCCAGCCTGCAGTCCGGGACAGGACTCCAGATGAGGAGAGCCCACATTTCTTCAATGTACCTGCATACCTGACCGTTTCAGGACAGCTCCATCTGGAGGTGATTGCAGGGTGAGTTGGCTGCTGTTTTTCTTGTTTTATCTCTCTCTCTCTCTCTCTCTCTCTCTCTCTCTCTCACGCATACGTGCATGTACTGCACTTTAGAATGGGTATTGTTTAGATTTTACTGATACTTTTAAAATTGTACTTTTAAAATGGTACTGGTTCCTAAACGGTGCTTGAACCGCTATATTCCTTAAAATAAAGCGCAAAAGACAATTGGATGTCACTGACCGAATTGACAGAGAGAGTGTAACATTAGCTTGTGAAGGCATGCAGAGGGGGCATGGGTCATTGATGCTTCTGTTGCCTGTAACTTCCATTTCGGAGCACGGAAAACGGTGCATATTGCCAGCTCATTTTAAGGCGCATAAATCTGTGTTGCGATTCGGCCCAGTATGTAACGGTCGTGTAGGAACCGGTGTCATAGTGGTACCGGGTTTCAGTAACTAACCCTACTGAACTTGCACAGAAACACACACACACACACAACACACACACACATGTACACTCACACACAGGGATAGGCATTTTTCATGCAGGATTCTTGCCTAGTTGTATCATCAGCACACTTGCAAACTGCTTTCTGAAGGCCATTATTAATTTAGTCTATCTCCTTAGCTGGCCTTCATTACGGAAAGGTCAGAAAGGTCAGAAACTTTGGGCGTGCTTAAAAAGCTACTATGGCAATTAACAAGCGGAACTTTCCGGAAAGATTTTACCACCTCAGAATATTGGTACTAATTGAATTTGAGTCCATTACCTATCAAAGACAGGGTTATGGAGGACAGCCCTTTGATCCCCAATGGCATATGGGGGACGCACTTAAACTTAGACATTTTTCAGCTCCGCTGCCTGTGTTTTTTGCCCAGTAGTTCTGCTCCGGTTCTGGCTAAGATTTAATGGATGGTGCCACCCCAATGATGGGATATCTTATTTTGTAAGGCTGCAGGGATTGTCGTTCATTCGAGTTTAATCAAGCTGGATTTTTGTATATTTTATAACTTTGTTTTATTTATTCAGAAGTGATATGAATTTGTAATGTCTAGATATATGAATCCTGTCAACCTTTGACAGAATTGCAAACTCTAAATTCGGCCTTACCCAATTTAATTTGCAGATTTTATGTGATTAGGAAGTTGTTTGTCATCCAATGTCAAAGCCTATTTAAATTACTTTTATTTATTGGCCCATGCGCTTGAAAGGGACTGACCTCTGACCTGCTCAGAGTGAGAGCCCTTACTGACTCAGCCATTTCAGACGCTGATAAATGGACTCAAAAGTGTAGCTGAATGTTAGCATGTGAAAATTGCAAGCAACTGTTAACAGCACATATTATTTTCATATGTGCTGTTAGCAGTGCTACATAGAAACTCAGATGGCAATAATGAAAAAGGATGAATAGAAAATGGATTGTTAGTTCTAATAACAAGTAAAACATAACTTTTTGAGAAGATACTTACATTTTATTAGAAAATGTCACTAATTTCTAAATAAAAAATTACATAGATTATGAGAATGAGATGTGTAAGGATATTTGTTTGAGTGCAAGTGTACGGGAAGGATGGTAACACTTTTTACGAATGATCCTTCATAAGAGCTATATAACCCCTTCATTAGCATTACATAGATGATCTTAAATGCTTATGTAAATATCAAAAAATAGGCATATTGTGTTTGTGCTACTTTGTTTGTCATGGTAATGTAACTTGCTGCATTAGTGGTGATGTATAACCCACCATATGCTGATTAACGGTTATTAACATAAGCATCTATGAATGTTTATGTAGTTCTTATCAAGGTGCTATGTAGTGATTGTAAATGAGTCATATAGCTCTTATGAAGCACCATTAATCGTGTTTATGAAGTGTTACTGGAAGGATTTTATTTTTTTATTTTTTATTTTTTTAAAATATACACGAGCACTTTGGCATAAATAATGATGTCCACTATGTGTGTTTTGTTTTTATAGGGCTTTTCCTTGTGTGTACACCTTCGGCCCCACCTTCCGAGCCGAGACCTCCCAGAGCCGAAGACACCTGGCCGAGTTTTACATGGTGGAGGCGGAGCTCTCTTTCACGCAGTCGCTGGAGGACCTTCTGGCGGTACGTGACGGCACCGCCTCAAGGCCGGTTCAGATCAAAAAGCCATCGGATTTTTCACAGAATTTATTTCCTTCAGCTTAGGTTTTAGAACGTTTGTGGACGGCCGCTTTGGCGTCAGATATTCAAGGCGTCAAATCTTCAGAGCGCTTCGGGGTCTTGACAAGCTCAATCTACTCGTAACTCGTTGCTATGGTGACGGTTTTGATTTGTAAGCAGCCTATTCCACGTCAGCTTCGTAGTCTTTACAGGGTAACGTTCCAATATCGTCTCGCGCCGCAGCTTTGATCTGATCCAGACGCTGCTCACAGTTACGAGCAGACCGTTAGCTTTATTACGGTGTAATAGGCTGTCCCTCCTCCTATGTGTCAGATGAATTGACATTACGTTTCAAATTAATATGGATCTATGGGTCCGTAGGGCCACCGTTTTCCCTGCATAATTATAGATGGAATCGTGGAATTGACCTTCAAGCAGAGTCGGGCGTCTCGGAACGATCGGAAACGGACGGTTAACGTTGGACGTGGAATTTTTTGCGCTTCAGCCTAGTGTGATAAGGGCTAAAGAGGGAGCGCTATTTATTTGTTTTAACTGATAAAATAAGGGGGCGTGGGGGGGGGGGGGGGTGTGTGAATCGACATTTAGCTTCTCTTCTCTGGAAGCGCAAGTTAATTAACATTTATTCTGTGTCTGCTTGGTGTGTAACCTGCTCAGGAGCACTAATGAAAATCACTGTGGTGTTCCATTAAAGTGCACTCGCACAGATATGCATGGCTTTCATTTTCCCGAATGGCTGCCGGCTATAGTACATGGAAGAATCGACCACGAGGATGAGAATTACTTCGTCGCCTTTAAAAAATCCCAGATTTTTCCGCCCCTTTAAATGTAGTCGCAAAGTGATTAAAAATACAAACGTCAAAAATGACTGAAAATATAAAAATACCTTCAGATAAACATAATTGGATTTTGAAAAAAAGTCACGTTTGAAGTGTAAAATGTGCACAGATCATCGTTTCTGTCCCGACCCTCGCCACGTGATTTACGGCCTTATTGTGGCCACGTAAACCGGGGAGCAGCCCTGGGTCAAACGCACATCTGAATCTGCAAAATGGAGACCATTGTGCTTGCAGCTCAGCTGATGTGACCCCTTTTCTGTCCATAAATGGCGCCTGTGTGTGAATTGGCTGCAGTCAGTGCAGTGTTCTTTTTATTTTTTTTGGGCATAAAACAAGAGGGGCACCATTTCCCTGTCCCTGGAACGGCTCTGAAATGATTGCGTCTATTCAGCCGTCCCCTTGTGCCGCACAATATCTCTCCGTCAATAAATATCATCAGAAAATCAGGCCTACGTTATTCTGTTGGTAGCTTCTGGTTGGAAGCTGGTTGTTTGGTTGGGGACTCAAATGTAACTCAAATGTTTTGGGTTCCATTCCTATATGTGGCACGGCCTTTGTAACCCTGTACAAGGTATTTAACCTTAATTTCTTCAGTAAAATATCCAGCTATATAAATTGATTATAAAATAATATTTTAATAAAAAATGCAACCTGTGACAATCTCCCTGGATAAGGTCCCTGCTAAATGCTGAAATGTAAAATGTGATTGTATGGCACGTTAAACAATATTACCCATGTTGCTTTCTGCACTGAGCAGAGCATCCACCAGAGGGCACCAGGGAGTGAGCCACTGTCAAGCCGACGTCACTGCATTGACTGCGCATGCTTTCGAGTTTAATGTCGTCGGTCCATCACCCGGTCCAGAGTGAAAGAATTACGTCGCTTCTCCATTATCCTCATAAGGATCTCATTCAGACAGCCAGAATAAAACTGTATTCACAGTGTTGTTTGTTTTGGAAGCCTGTTAGAATCCTTTCCCCCCCTTTTTTTCAGGTCATGGAGAACCTCTTTAAGTTCACCACAGAATACATTCTTTCCCGATGTGCAGAGGACGTGGAGTTATTTCACAAGTACATAGCTCCTGGCCATAAGGTATTGGAAGAACTTCAGATATTGTGACAGTGAGATTTACATGCATCGTTGATTGAAATAGGTTTATTTATTTATTTTGTTATTGCAGTTTAAAGTTAAAGTCACCGTTTTTATCGCAGTTTGTGAAGTTACCACAAAAAGACCCCAGAATCCAGCTCACATTTGTAAGCGCTAACGCTGTGTCTCCCCTCCCAAGGAAAGACTGGATCTTATGCTGAAGGATAAATTCAAAGTGTAAGTATCCAACATTCAACTTCACACAGCGTAATAAAGCATGACATGTCTCGTTTGTAGAATGGCGGAAAACCTCGTTGTTTTCTTCTCTTTTGCTGTAGCATTACCTACACTGAGGCCGTAGACCTGCTGAGCCGCAGTTCTCAGACCTTTGAGTTTAAAACAGAGGTAAGAAATGGCAGCTTTTCACGCCGATTTAAGGGCAGTCATGTCAAAACCATATATGATCATGAACAAAAAGTAAGAAGTAATGATGGGAGAATCATGTCTCTCCAATGTCTTTTGTTGGGAGGAGCCAAACCTTTTTATTGGTTCAAATTAGTCATTGATTGACAGCTAGGTATTGCTCCACCCATTTGTGATGTCATGATACCAAATTCATACATTACATTACGAACGCATTTCATTTTTATCCAGTACGGTCACAAAGCGACAGTACAGAAAGCAAGTTCAAACAGAAAAGAACTACACAGAAAACAGAGAAGAAAGAACAGAACAACACGACACAACAGACTATCCCTAGTTAACAACACAATAGTTCAAAAAAGTAAACACTATCTCAAGCTCTATACAATTCTATACTAACTAACTAAACTTTATAACACTTGAGTAACACATTGACAAAAAGACAACACTTCTACACAGAAAAGTCTAAGAATTAGGTGGAAGTCCAAAAGGAGGAAGAAGTATTCCACAGACCAAAAGTAACGTGGGGGAAAGTGCAGGCCGAGGGGAAAGGGGGGTTGGTTCGTGGTCCACTGGGGGGGGGGGGGGAGGAAAAGTGCCGCTGGCGGAGGGGGTGGAAAAGCTCACACGGGGGGGGGGGGGGGGGGAAGTTGCCCTGCAGGAGATGAGCGAGCGGGTCAAGAGCAGCAAGATAGTTTGGCTGCAGTGCAGCAGCACAGGGGGACGAGGCCTATTGGCTGCAGTGCAGCTGAGGGTCAGAACAAGGTGCAGAACCTGAACCCTCAGGGCTGCTGCAGCTGGAGTCACTCAAACTGGGGGTGGACTGGGGAAAATTTCGTGGGTGGTTGGAACAAAACGGGGGGGCGGGTTCTGGATCATTTTGGAGGGGCAGGGGAGCAGAGGCAGTGGCAGGAGCGTAGGCTTGAGAGCAGGGAAGCAGGAGCAGGGAGGGGTGAGAGGGGGTGGGTGGTCCCATCCTGGGGGTGGGTGGTCTGGTACGGGTGGGGGGGGGTGCCTCCTCCTTGGTGTTTCAGGAGGACTCCTCCCGTGTGGGTGATGGTGTCCCCGTGGTTCAGCTGGAGTCTCAGTCATCCAGGGTCCACCCAGGTTGGTTTTCCAGGCCAGAGGCAGCCCCAGGTCGGCGGGACGTAGAGGGAAGACGAGAGGAGTCAAGTAAGTGAGAGTGAGCATGAGAGGAGATCTGTCTGTGAAGAGGAAGAGATGGTTGTCTCAGGAGGTAGTCCAGATCAGCTGATGGGGCCAGACAAGCAGAGATCCTCTCCCTCACCTAGGAGATCCTGGGAGAGGGAGGGAGAGAGAGAGAGGAGAGATCGTGAGATTGGTATATGAATGCCATGTGATTTGATGTTGATGAGAAGGAATTGATTACTGAACCAAGGGCAGAGGGGAAGATCAGAGGACCAGAGGACCCAGTACAGATGGGGGGGGGGGTGCAGACAGGGGGATGGGAGCAAGAGACCAGACCAAGAGTAGGATCTATAGGAGGATACGAGAGAACCAGGCAAACCAGGAGGAATGCCCCCAGCAGAAGCCCATGGAAGAAAGTGTTTTGAATCAGGAGTTTGTGTGTCTGCAGACAGCAGAAGTAGAATCAGTCACAGAGGAGAGGGAGGAGAGGAGAGAGAGAGAGAGGGCTCAGAGACCGGCAGGAGAGGCCAGGAGAGCAGTTTGTCTGTTTCTGTGTCCGGTCTGATGGGGGTTCTGGGGGCAGGTTGTGGTGGGGGTGGTGACAAAAAAAGACAGTGGACACACAGTTGGTTATCAGTTTCCAGGACAGGGGACAGGAAAAGCAAAAGAAAGAGACGGTAGACGGGACATCAGAGGAATCTAGGGGGGCTTTTTTTTTTTTTTGGGGGGTACACGGGCAGTCTTAAAACAGCAGGGACACACCACACAGGTAGGAGGGGTGTTGATAATAGTGGACAGATGGAACGAGCGAGCTCAGCAGATATTGACTGGAGGACTGCTGACGGGATGGGGTCCAGCGGACAGGTGGTCGCGCGATGGTGCGTCACAAGTTGGAGCACATCTGCGTCCTCCAGAGTCTTGTGATGAACGCAGTAAGATAAAATATTGAGGTCCATATCAGACCTGTGGCATATTGAACTCTCTTCTGCTTCTCTGTCTGTTCCTGTTTGTCTGTCTGTTCCTCAGTGGGGTTGTGACTTGCAGACGGAACACGAGAAGTACCTGGTAAAGCACTGTGGCAACGTTCCACTGTTTGTGATCAACTACCCTTATGAGCTCAAGCCGTTCTATGCGCGGGACAATGAAGACCAGCCGCAACACACGGTAAGATCACCAGGAACCTTTGAGACCTTAAATTCTTAAAAATTTAGGCCAACATTTAGAACTGGTGCAAAGCCCTCATTGGATTTCACTGCGAGGTGTTCAGACACAACTGTGACGTTAAAGAAACAAGATTATTACGCCTGCCTTCACCAGCTTTTAGCGTTCCTACACCACCCGGTGTTCCTACGCGGTCAAACTGTCCACTCCCCTCTCGGTCCAATTGTAAATGGTGGTTGTGTTAGTCAGGGCAGTCCCCTGTGCTTGTACCTCATCTAGACAGTTCTATTCCACCCCGGACCAGTTTGGCATGGCAGCGGCATTGGTCACGGTGTTCCCCTGTGCTTGTACCTTGTCTAGACTGTTCCATCCTGGTCTGACAGGGTACCAATGTTTGTCCCGGTGTCCCTCTGTGCCTGTAGGCGGCAGCTGTGGACCTGCTGGTGCCGGGGGTAGGGGAGCTGTTCGGAGGAACGCTGAGAGAGGAGAGGCTAGAGATGCTACGGTCACGCCTGGCACGGTAAGGACACAGAAAGCCATACACAAATAACGCAGCATTTTTATAATACAACCAGTCCAGTCGGTGCAAGCAGAAATTCAAACGCAAAATCTGACACAACCTTTGCAGAAAAAACGCATATTTTTTTATAGCTTGTGACCTGAAAATATTCACAAATGTTGTGATGCGTATATTTTTTCATAGGGCCGGCTTGGAAGATACCTTCCAGTGGTAAGAACATAAACTAAACTAAAACAATATTACAAAAAAAATTACAGGGATTAATTATACAGGTTCCGCCCTGCCCTTGTCGTACCCCTGTAACATTTTTCTTCTTTTGCAGGTATTTGGACTTGAGGCAGTTTGGGTCTGTTCCTCATGGTGGATTTGGGATGGGATTTGAACGGTACCTGCAGTGCATTCTGGGAGTCGAGAATATCAAAGATGTGATTCCGTTTCCGCGGTTTCCTCGCTCCTGCATTCTCTAAGTCAGTCGCACGTGACCTGCGTCTTTCTGCATTTCACATACGAACCACAATCCAGGAAGTGACGCCTTCTCTGTGTCAGAAAGGTTATTTATATACTGTATGTATATTTGTATTATTTTTATGCTGTATCTTGAATTTATGGACACATTGTACATACAGAAGAGAGCATTCTCTCTGGAATCATGTTTACTTCTCTTGCAAATAAAATGAGCAATTTCAGTCATAATATTAAACTAAGGCATCTGTACAGTCATCCTGCTGTTTCTCATTTTTCTTTGAATAATGTATTTTTCTTAGTGTTGGGATAGTTTGATAATTCACTATAGAGCTCCGTAGTCCCGCCCCCTCATATCCCTGGCTGGTCCCGGAAGACTGCTGGAAGCCATTACCTGCCCCCACTTTGGGATCTTTCAGTCACCCTTATGATGATATTATGCCATTGTCTGGACCAAACTTTGACATATATGTGATACAAAGTCCATTATATACTCGCCACCGCGTTTAAATCAAATTTTTATTGTATAATTAACACAGTTTGAGAAACATAACTACACTACCCAGAATCTCCGGTCGTACGTTGCCAGCTACCGGCCGCTCTGCTTGCGAAAATGACTATCGCTCGGTCTGCTCTTGTAACTTATTGAAGTAGCTACCGGCCAAAGAAGTAGCTACCAGTCGCTCTGCTAGCGAAAATGGCTATCACTTTGTCTTATTGTGGAAGTGAAACTAAGAGTGTTACCAAGGGTGAGAATCGCTATCAGTCTGGCCATGTCGAAAGTGTCAGCTTTATGACTCACTCCAGCAGTGGAGGTGAGCGAGTAGCCCAGATGTAGTCGTTTTAGTTGTTTTTTTGAAAACGTGTTTGTTGTTTATTTGTTGGACATAATTTCAAATGACCAATTTTATTAATTATTTTAAAATGTGACAACCGCTCTCTTGGGTTTTTTTAATGTCTAGCTCCCTGAATATCGAAAAAATTATAATAAAATCAGTCCATTGACTCCCATTATATACACTGCTCAAAAAAATGAAGGGAACACTTAATCATCACAGTATAACACCAATTAAACCATCATGCTGGATGATGTTGCAGGCAGCATAACATTCGCCACGGCGTCTCCAGACTCTTTCACGTCTGTCACATGTGCTCAGTGTGGACCTGCTCTCATCTGTGAGGCGAACGGGCCCCAATGGTGAACCTGCCAATTCTGGTGTTCTCTGGCAAATGCCAATCGAGCTGCACAGTGCTGGGCTGTGTGCACAGGTCCCACTACAGGACGTCTGGCCCTCATGCCACCCTCATGGAGTCTGTTTCTGACAGTTTGTTCAGAAATATGCACATGAGTAGCCCACTGGAGGTCATTTTGTAGGGCTCTGGCAGTGCTCCTCCTGTTCCTTCTCGCACAAAGGAGCAGATACCGGTCCTGCCGCTGGGTTGTTGCCCTTCTATGACCCTGTCCAGCTCTCCTCATGTAACGGCCCATCTCCCAGTATCTCCTCCACGCTCTTGAGACTGTGCTGGGAGACACAGCAAACCTTCTTGCGACGGCACGTATGGATGTGCCATCCTGGAGGAGCTGGACTACCTGTGCAACCTGAATGGGCTGCAGGTACCGCCTCATGCTACCAGTAGTGACAAGGGCACTAGCAAAATGCAAAACTAGAGAAAAATCAGTCAGGAAGGATAAGGAGAGAGAAATGGTCTGTGGCCACCACCTGCAAAACCATTTACTTTGGGGGTTGTCTTGCTGTTGCCTCTCCTGTCCATCTGTTGTCACTTGCATTTGCACCAAAGCAGGTGAAATTGATTCAAGATCATTTACGCTTTCTAACTGGACAGATCGATATCCCAGAAGTTTAATTGACTTGGTGTTATACTGTGTTGATTAAGTGTTCCCTTAATTTTTTGAGCAGTGTATTTGTTGAAAAGTGGCACCAGAAGTTTGTCACCAAAGTGGGTGGGACTACGGAGCTCTATACATCTTTTGGCTATGGCTGAATTTAGAATATTATGTAACAAAGGAGCTATTTCTGTATTTATTCCTCGTTCAAAGTCAAAACCAAACTATGGTATGGTAATGAAATCCAGGACTTACTTGATTTAGTTACAACATTTTTGATTGATATTTTCTTTGCACCCACAACCCCATTTGCTACTAACAGCATTACATTCTCAGTCTCCCTCTTTCACCTACGATGGTGCGTATCATTATATTGTAGGTTTATGTAGTAACGGCTTCTATCGGCTTTATTCGATGTATAAGATGATGTATCTGGTAAATGGCTACGTTTAAGTATAATTATTTCTCCAACTTTTTTTGTGAACTGTTTTACAGCCAGTTGTTCTGTGGCCTAAACGGAACGCAGAACATTATGTTCGTTCAACCAACTGAAGCAAAAAGAGGAATGAGCACATTTATGACTGCCTGAAAGGAGGAGGATTTTAAGTTCTGCTCTAGAGAGAACATAACATGATTTTAGATCTGATGAAAAAGTGAAAGTGATGAGCCCTCGTCTCTAACAGTGACCTTTTGGTCTATAGATTAAAAAAACATACACTGCGTTTCATAAAATGTTGTGAAGTTGAAGTATTAAGAAGTACAAAAACAAAGCTGAAACTCTCAAGTGAGCCAGATGAACCTGTGTAATTTTAACCTATCGCAACCTCTCGTTGTGTCCGCTTGGTGCCGCGCTTCTTCCGCGTGGTTCAATCTGTTTGACGCGTGTGTGAGCATTGTGTGTACAGTTTCCACGTTCACGTCGATGCTACTTAAACGACTGCCACGCTGTTCTGACGTATACATATTTTATTATACTGTCACGTTTTTATAGTTTTCAGTCAACAAGTGATGTCATTTTCTTCGTCACCGACGATCCAGGGCATCTAGTGATGGTTTCATTTCTAGCAACATGTTTTGTTTTGTTTTTTTCAAAACATTGCTTTCAAACCTTCAAGGATATTTCAGTTTCATTGAAAGTTCTCATGATTCATGTGGGTGAGATTCGAAAATTAAATGCACATTTACCAGACGTGGATTGAGCGTACTTCTAGACAAAAAAAAATTTCAATGGAGATTTTAATAGATTATATTTAAGGTCTGGGAGAAAATATGTTTTTAATTTGAATTTGAAAAACGCAGATGCGCGTATAATTTGGAGACATTTATTATCCGCGCATTACAGAATATTGCTGTTGATAGATCCATAAAGTAACAGCGCGCAGGGCAGAACATTTGTTTCGATAATAGGCCTATGTGTGGGTCTACTGCGATAGCAAGTGTTCGGTGTGAGGATAGCTCATTCATAAAAGTCAAATATGCCGGTCTGAACCGCCATAGTCTATTTTGAATCACATTACTTGCGTGTGACAGTATTACACATGTCACAGTGTTCGTCGTAAGCTGCTGTTTAAAAAGAAAAAAGTTATTGGTGCATCTACGCACAGTGAAATCAAATAATGAACTTTACGTCATCCGATGTACACTCCCCATAGTGACTCGGTTGTTGTCCAAGTGAAACGCACTTTGCTGGCCGATGATCCATGGGCGGCTCATCCCTCGGCGGGCGTGGTATGAACAGGGAAACAAACAGCTCAGACCTTACTTCCTACATCACAGCAACTCACTGGTACTCTATGCTGTAGATACGGGACTAAGGAACCCACCACCCCTTGTATTCCTTTAACAGGCGCGGTTAGGTCATACACGGAGGTGGGGTAGCTGCTATGCGCTAGGAGATAGCAGGACAAACAACTGGGTCCTTTCGTTGCTATATATGGGGCACCGGGTTGCGGCGAAGTGTGTCCGGCAACGACAGCCCTGCTTTTCCCATATCAGTACAAACTGAATGGGACAGGGCATCGGAGTGGCTCACCAGTGTGCACCGTTAAACGCTGGAATCTGAGGACATTTCAACACTGTCAAAAATGAGCGGAGAAATTATCTGCCAAGGATGGCTGAGAAAGTCACCGCCAGAGAAGAAACTACGAAGATATGTGAGTAATCGCTGTGCTTTTAAAAAATATTATATTTGTTTTACTATATTAATAATGCAGTCTATAACATAATGATAGATGGAGGTTTCTTGACATGTTCATCGATCAAACTGCTTTAGAGATGATGTTTCAGGTAGTCACGGTCCGGAATAACATGCAACTGCGTTATCTTGATATTTTATATACTAAAAGCTGGCACTGGAAATGTGATACATATTTTGGATAAGACGCCCATCAGCTCTGCGTCTCAGCGTTGGCAGGTGTTCTGCAGTTGAACCGGTTACACACAGACACGACGCGCGTAACTGTAATCTCTCTTCATAAAGTTTTGCGTTTTAACGGTCTTTGCTTTTGTGTGGTCTCGGTGGCAGTTTGAAACGTGAACTTCTACAAGATGTTGCTTTTTCCCCGCGATTTATATTGGAACAGGATGTTTATTCGACACATAAGCAGCGGCGGGGCGTGCACGCTTCGCATGCCCCACTGAATTCATGTTGTTGAGCATCAACAGAAACGGACAGCTGACATAATTGCCAAAACCCGAATCGGCACAATGTTTACAACGGGGTCGTTGAAGTCAATTTAATAGCCCAGATAAACTGCATTTAATTACTTTTGTTGAAGCTATGAGCACCTGTTTTACAGTTACGTTGGAACCACGTAACCGCCGTCTGTCACAATTCTTGTGAATAGGTAGCGTCTAATTTAACGTGTAGGCTGTTATAGACTACCTAATTTCACATAATTTCCGAAATAATGCATTTTTTATATGAACCGGACTATAATTTATCCGTAGCCTAGCCTACTCCAAGTTGTCGGACAGAAAGACAGAGATGGCTTGTTCTTGCGCTTATTTTTGTGTCCATGAAAACTCGAGTGTTTTTGGTTTATACTGGCAGTTATAGATTTGACAAATAATAAATAGGCTTACAACACATCTATGTAGCCTGTATATTAAATTATAGATTTAAAAAATCCAGAACAGCAAATAAATATTTATTTTTCATTGTGGCTATAGCCTGAATGTTATTTGTGAATTATTGTGATGGTGTCCACGATAGGCTACAGCAGTCGATACAACATTAAAATATCATTTCCAATAAAGGTCTAGATTATGGAGATTTGTCTTTAATCAGTCCCTTACACATTTCTGGTTGCCCATCCTCATGGAAATGTTGTGGATTAGATTAATCAAACTCTTCTTTTAGCCACAAAACCAACACTTAAACTTGAGCATGTGTTAACCAGGCTGAGGAGTGGTCTGCGTATTGTCGGCTCGTGTGCTGTTTTTGGTCATCGTCATCTTCGAGCGGCTTTTCTCGTGTGTCCAGCACTGCAACAGACAATGCAGGGGTTAAAATGGAAGACAAATGCCTGTGTTCGACATGCATACATACAGCGGTTCCTTGTTTCACTGCAGCTCTGGTGTACGGAGACAATGTCTCACTCCTCGGGATTGCATCCCTCGGTTATATTGGGATATCAGTGTTCTACTTTAAACAATGATAATAAAAAAACATGGATGGCTTTTTATGAGACAACAGAAAAGAGGATTCCATTCTTGAGAACAATTACTTGAAGGGAAAAAAAAATCAATCAAGGTTTACCCATTTACATTACAGACAATGGAAGTTTGGATGTTTACACTTACCAATAACCTCCACTTTAAACACAAATCAATAATCTTACAGTGACCATACATGCACATGCCAAATTATTTCCTCATTATTATCCACATGCAACCATGACGTTGATTTATACACTGCAAACCAGTTGAAAACTATATCAGAAGAAAGGTGGCTGTAGCCTATACACTAGAATTAACTGCAGTGTTTGTGGTGTTAGTCTGTGAGCTTCTCACTGGTATGTGTAACTGTCATGTCCTGCTAGCCAGCCGGAAGTTTGGGCCTGTTTACCATCAGTAGTCTACCTCGTGTGCTGTATCCATCCGTTTGTGTTGCAGTTGTAGGAGATAAACGACAGAATGAGGAGTAAGGAGTGGGGAACAGACAGACGGTCGGACACAAATGCTAATTCTGTCCGTTTTAGATTCCCTTTTCCCTTTTTTGAGCTCTGAAATGAGTTGGTCATAGACAATGGAACCCATTTACATTACAGCAGTGCTGTCATCTGACATCCTGGACATCTTAATGAGGGCAGCTATTTTAAGCGACTGTTGGTCCAAACGTTCATGTGCCAAGGTGTTCCAGACAGCCCAGCTGCGATGCAACATAATAAACGAACAAAGAAGGGAAAAGTAACACTTTTATTTGACATTTTTTGACCTTATGCATTTCATCATTGTATTTAAATATAATGGACAATTTACAGTCAAGCACTATTCACGACAACTTGTGCAATTTACTCTACCCAAGTTTTCTTTGGTATTTGGTAGTGTTATTAGCATTGTCATTTTCTAGTCTGTTAGACAGCTTGCAATGAGCTTAAGAAGTTGCGTTCAGAAGGGCTAGGCATGCAACAAATGCCTCTCCTAACAGGTAGTATGTAGTGTTATAGACACAAAGACAGTTTATGGACTCCTGCAGTTTTTCAAACGGAAACATTTGCAGGCATCTTGTAATATAAAATTTGGGGTTGATTGTTCATTACAAAAAAAGTAACCCCAGAAAGAGTTGCAGAGAGCAATCCACATGTATATATTAAATGTTGCTTTGTTTCCTTTGTTTCCTTTGGTTTGTTTCTGTAACCATAACAAGAAAAAGCTTCGCAATTTCAACCGGATAGATTCACGTGTGCCGTGTCACGTGTAAAACTTCATTCATTCATAAAATGTAGGAGAGTTTCCTTTAAAATAATCACACTTCCTCAAAAAAAAAGAGAAGAAATCACAGCAACGCTGTGTTGTGTAAATGTAGGCTGTGTTTTCTCAGGGAAGCGCACTGTGTCCTGCTGTTGGATTTTGGCAGAAGTGCCAGGAATATGGTGTTTTTGCGATGCTGTGTAGCCCAGGCGGTGGAGGTTGGGAGATTACGGGGAGCCTGGGGCGGGGGTGGAGTTGGGGGGGGTTACATAAGTGGGAGCAGCCAGACCGTCTGTGTCCAGTGCTTTTCCTGCGTTGTCAGGGAGAATATGAAAACAACTGACTAATCCGGCGTATGTGTGGCGCAGCACAGCGTTGGGCCTGAGCGAGGCCATTCGCTCAACATGCATCCAGTTTATCTGCGCTGCGAAAGACTAGCCTTATGAGATGGCTTCTCCCCTTTCAGAAAGCTGGAACATTATCTAGCATGAGTGTTGAAATGACCTTCTCTGGCTCTTTTAATGCCTTTCCTAACT
Organism: Ilyophis sp. 1 JC-2022; assembly: GCA_022702515.1. NCBI lineage: Eukaryota > Metazoa > Chordata > Actinopteri > Anguilliformes > Synaphobranchidae > Ilyophis > Ilyophis sp. 1 JC-2022. Next base: position 95,550,836 of record CM040402.1, on the reverse strand, counting down.
TTTTGCAATAACTTCACTCACTGATCTTAATGAACAAGAGTGAAGAACTTAATTATGATAGCAAATAAATGGTTATGGGGAGGGGAAATATTATGGACCATCTTTTGTGGTTAATGGAAATGTCTCCTCTTGTTACAAATTGTGTTGTGAAGTAATGTATAATAAATGATAAATTTGAAAAATATAATAATGACTGCAAAAGCTTGGCTTTGGTCTGGCTTCGTTTTTTTGAGCCAACTGTAATAAAAGTGCAGGTCGGACGAGGCGGATGACCCCGGCGTTTCCCACTACAAGACCCTACCGTTTCCTGTTCCTGTCCACGCTGCTCCCCTGTCCTCTCTACCCACAGAGCTCTTCCTCCAGAGCAGCTCCATCAGGGTTTATTCACCATTAAAAGCAGGAAAAAATACTCATTACACAAAACATTGGGATCCTTTCTGCTGTCTTTTCCCATGACAGATTTTGTATGTATGTGCGTGCGTGTGTGCGTACGTGCGTGCATGCGCATGTGCATGATCATGCGTGCGGGCATGCTCATGTGCGTGTCCGTGTGCGTGCTACTTTCACACGTACAATGCATATTGCGTTCATTTCAAAAGTGTCTACATAACATAATTTATTTTGTTTTTGTTAACCTGAATTCATGCAGGGATGTCCTATAATGAATGTCACGTGAACGTTTTTGTTTTCGTCTTGAAAAGGCACAGCCCTGAAAGTCGACGGAATCCGTGGGCTGAGCACCGATCCGCCCAGTGTCATTCTTACCCTCCCTCTCTCCCTCCCTCCCTCCCTCCGTTCTGCCGTGATACCGTGCGCGCATCATCTCACAAATATGCCTGTTTGCATAATCCATAGCCACATTCCAGACAGATGGTATCGGTGTAGCGGTGGCTCCTCTGGCTTCTCTCGGCCGTTTTCCGTGTTCACTCCTCCCAGCGCTGGGTCCGGGGGATGTGAGGGAAAGACAGGGGGGAGGAGAGAAACACCAATTTTCCAAGGGAAGTGAGGCTCCGGGCCCAGTGGCTCTGTCAGCCAAGGGGATCAGTGTTGTTTTGCAAGGGGCTCTGGGAAGGCTTGCCCTCCAAGGTCAGTGCCAGCGGAGAACACCTCCCAGTTCCTGATCCAAAAAAGACCAGACAGGCAGACAGACACGAGCGTGTATGCACACACACACACACACACACATGCATGCACATACATACACACGCACGCACGCACGCACACACGCATACATGCCTGCATGCCCACGCAAATGCACACAAACACATACGCACACACACACAGGTACACACCCATACACGGATATAGTGCCCTCCATAATGTTTGAGATGGTCATATTTTTTTGTGATTTGTACAATTTTTGATTTGTAAGCAAACAATTCACATGTGGTTAAAGTGCAAATTCTCAGATTTTATGAAAGAGTATTTGTATGCATTTTGTTTTCACCATGTAGAAATTACAGCACTTTTGTACTTAGCTGTCCCCCCCCTTCAGGGCGCCATAATGTTTGGGACAATTGGCTTCACAGGTGTTTCTGATTAGTCAGGTGTGTTCAATTGCTTCCTTGGGGCAGGTATAGGAGATCTTTCAGCCTCTAGTCTTGATTATAGGCTTTTTATTGCCTTTGAAGTCTGTAATTGGTGTTTGACAACACGAGGAGTTGTGCCGATGAAAGTCAAGGAAGCCATTATGAGGCTAGGAAATAAGAAAGAAAAAGAAACCGGTCAGAGACTTAGGCCGAACCCTAGGCTTATCAAAATCAACTGTTTGGGAGATCATTAAGAAAGAGAGTGAGCTCAATAATGGCAAAGGGCCAGGTAGGCCAAGGAAGACCGCTGCACTTAATGGCTGAACAATTCTCACCATAATGAAGAAAACCCCTCCAAACACCTGTCTGAGAGACCAGAACCGCTTCAGGAGGCAGGCATGGATGCGTCAGTGATTACTGTCCTCAGAAGACTCCACAAACAGAACTACAGAGGCTACACTGCAAGATGCAAACCACTAGTTAGCCACAAAAACAGGATGGGCAGGTTACAGATTGCTAAGAAGTACCTAAAATAGCCTGCAGAGGTTTGGATAAAGGTCTTGTGGACAGATTACATCAAGACTTACTTGCGTCAGCGTGATGGCAAGAGCAAAGTCTAGCAGTTGTTTTTGTGGAGGCCAATAGGAGCTACCCAAGACCCAAAGCATACCACCTCATCTGTGAAACATGTTATGGTGAGGGTGTTATGGTTTGGGCATGTATGGCTGCCACAGGTACTGGCTCACTTGTCTTCATTGATGATGTAACTGTTGATAGCAGTGGCAAAATTAATTATGGCGTGGACAGAAACATCTTATCTGCCGAAGTTCAAGCAAATGCCTCCAAATTCATTGAATGACGCATCATCCTACAGCAAGATCATGATCCCAAACATACTGCTAAAGCAACAAAGGAGTTTTTCAAAGCCAAAACCTGGTACATTCTTGATTGGCCAAGTCAGTCACCTGATCTGAATCTAATTGTACATGAGTTTCATGTGCTGAAGAGAAATCCTAAGGCAACTAGCCCACGAAACAAGCAGGAGCTGAAGATGGCTGCCGGACAGTCCTGGCAGAGCATAACCAGAGAAGATACCTGGTAATGTTTATGGGTCACAGACCTTAAGCAGTTATTGCATGAAAAGGTTATGTGACAAGTACTAAACATGAGTTCTTTCATTTACATAGCATTAATATGTCCCAAAAATTATGGGGCCCTGAAACGGGGCCATGTATAAAAAAACGGCTGTTTTTTGTACATGGTGAAACCAAAATGTATGGGAAAAAAAACCCTTTACTAAAAGCTGAGAATCTGCACTTCAACCGCATGCAAATTGTTTGATTCCAAGTCTAAAATTGTGGAGTACAGAGCCAAATTAAGAAAAAATAAGTAAAATTGTTGTACCAAACATTATGGCGGGTGCTGTATATGCATTCACATGCACTCACATACACACAGACCTTTTCCATGTTCCGTGGTCTGTCCAAGTCTGATCCTCTCAGTTCTGAGATTGTCAATATATTATATTTTACTTGGATATTACATCAGAGCATGTTGTGATACTTTAAAATATAACATTATAGTTCTGTACTTTCATACTATGTAGATGACCTTAATAAATTATAATTTTGAAAATTCAGATGGCCATACAAGCATGGCAAATACAAACGTGTATTAAGTGTGCTGTAGTTCTTCTTATTGAGATGTCTGAACATCTTTAGGGCTTTGTTCTGCACACTGTTTTAATGACATTGATGGATACAATTTTATCTTCTGCCCAGGTGAGAATTTACAGACGTTAAATAATGCATATTTCATATACTGATACTTCTAAAGGGCTGACAAAAGCAAATCTACCGTCTATTGACTGACAACAGGCAAGCGGACCTACAGGAGATCGTGTCAGGCAAATTTGCAGTGTTTCTTTGAACGTGGTGCTCATGCCAAAGAGCCTAAAGGTAAGAACAAAGCACACTGAGGTTGGAGTGTGTTTTTTTGGTTGCGATATCGAGATGTGAGCCAGAAAGACAGAGAGGTCTGTACCTGCTGGGAAAAGCTCTTTTTCTTTTTCTTTTTTTGTTCCAGAGAAAACCGTTTTGACACTAACGTAAATTTCACGCCCGGATTGTGCTCCCGACCAGAAAGCCGCAGTCGTCTTTTCTTTGTAATTTGCAGCATTGCTGGTTTACAGGGCCTGTGAGGCTTAATCTCGGTGCCTTCTATGCTGGAGTACAAGGAGAATAGCCGCATGACTTCTGTGGGAAAAAACTGTGTTGCCAGTCACATGATGTGGAAACATGCATGTGGGCGGAACTCCTCGAGTGTATTTTTGTCACTCAGGAGTTTCTTTTGACATCACATAAGAGTCTGTGCCAAAATGAAAAATTTTATTACATTGATATTGAATCTCATGTTTTTAGATTTTAAACCTTAAAATTAATCTCATATTTGAGAGAAAAGGCTGGATTGAGGGTTACAAGTTGATTGGTTGGTCACTTCTGCATAGGGAAGTGCCTTTGGTCTGATTCTCTAATCAAAAGGCACTCTGGTTTAGGCTATTTTCAGTATTACTTCTCATAGGTTTGTGCTTATGCTGAAGGACTATATGTGGCATGAGTTAAATAATGTTTTTGTAACCCCGCCTCTCAGTCATAACCTCTACTATGAACTATGAGAAAGCTGTGAAATTCTGTGCGACGACTCCCGAATAGGTCAACATGTAGAAGCAGCAGTTATTGTTAGAAGGTTTTAAAGATGCATGTTAATATGGTTAGCCGCTTCAGCCTAGCTTGCGTGGAAAAAAAGACTCACATAATAATTTGGCTATCTCTATTTTTCCATCATACTCAGACTGTAGAAATGCTATTGCTCTCGGCCTATGAAGGGCTAAAGAGTTATTCCTGCTCTGGTGTGTGGGGCTAAAGTAGCTGCGCAGCATAATCGGTTGGCGCTATAGCTACGCTAGCTTGCTAGTGAGTCATGTTGCTTGGGGAACAGCTAAAGAGAGGTGACTTAATTGCAAAAGATGGTTTTAATTGAGAGAGTATACTGGATGAACAAACCGTGCATAGGGGAGGGGTTTGAGGGTGTCGGAGCAGCTGGCTGTTACATCTGAAGCACTATCTTTCTTACCATGAAAGGATGATAACCCTGTATTTATTTATATTTTTTTATGAATACATCAAGTAAGTCTAGTTTCACCTGCTCCACCAACTGAATTAATATTTGTATGCGTTTGTGAGAGAGAGAAAGAGATTGATAGTGTGTTTGTGTGTGAGAGAGATTGTGTGTGTGTGTGTGTGTGTGTGGGGAGGGTGCGGATGAAGGTGATTGTAAATACTGAGTAGTATGTGTGAGTGTTAGGGCGAGCACACAGAGGGATTAATGAATAAGGCAGCTGCAACCCGAGAAAAACACTCCCACCATCTCAGCGCTGGACTCCACAGCTTCAGCTCTCTGCCAAACACAATAGCTTTAAAAACCCAGTCTGTGGCTTCTCCCTTATTTGAGTTTTGACACTGTGATGAACAGTGCAAATTACATGTTTTTACATATGGTATACAGTCGTAGAAATGCCAATGGACATGATAATGCCGCCTTGTTATGATAGTTTAGATATCCTGTTAACCCAATATGGAAGAGAGGACTGCCAGATGCCTTATTTTTGGAGAGCGTTTGTCAGATGATGTCGCAAGTGAACTCTGGGGGTTTGAAATCCGCGGGTCCCTGGAGAACTCTCGACAACGTTGCTCGATATCGCTGGCTCTGGCCGAATTCTGTACAAACGGGTTAGAAAATGTCAGAGCGCAGAAGCATCGGATAAGAAAGCGCATGATGTAATCTGAAATGGCCGACGCCTACATACGTCATTCTGAGATTAGGGACATCTCCAGGGCAGAGGGTCGCCCTTAACTGTGAGCGAGAGGGGTTCAGGCATACGTGTAAAAAGTGCTTCTCTTCTCATTCTCTCCAGTTAGTGTGCACATTGTTATTTTCACCTGAAATGCATTGCACATTTTTAGATGTTATTGTACATTTCAATCATGGGTAGGTCAGGGGAAATATATTGCATTGGTCATGTGCACGGAACGCTTGTCGTAGAATAACCTGTCTACTACATGCTTGTATTTTACATGGAAGAGCAATAAAAGACAAGTTTTGAGAAAACAAAATGACCCATTAAAAGTAAGTATCAATTACCCATATGTGAAAGTATTTTTAGCTCTCTTCCCATCGTGACAAGTCTCTGAAAATGTGAGTGTCTTCATTGTATGAAAATCAATCAGTGGAGTGTGTTACAACATTACCACCAAAATAGATGGATGTGGTTACACACGCACGCTCTCTCTATCTCTCTCTCTCGCTCACACACAGACACACACACACGTGCAACCACATACACAGCTGTCAGGGGTAATGCGTAATCAGTCTCGAAATGGTCAAGGGTTTAATGGAATAGTTTTATCTACACAGTATCTTGGGAGAGTATCTAATCTCAGTCGACCAAATGACGTCAGGGGGGCCTAGACTGGGATCACATGCAATTTGATGTATTAAGAGTGTGATAACCTGCTCTCAGATTTGGAAAAGGACGGTTTGGAAAGTTCTAGATAGGAATGCGTGTTCTGTGTGAGAAAGAGGTCCAGGGCTCATTCTGTGTCTATCAATCACTTGAGGAAAAGGAAAAATTTCTGAAAAATATAATTTAAATTTTACTGCTAGAGGCAAAGGTAGTCAAAGAAGTGAAACGATGCCCACGGTGACTGGAAAGCTGAATAACACCAAACAAATGGAAATAGGTTTACTACTGATGGCCAACTGGTGAAAAGGTGAACTACAGGTGGCCAACTGGCCAAAAGGTGAACTACAGGTGGCCAACTTGCCAAAAGGTGAACTACAGGTGGCCAATTGGTTTAATCCAGAGTGTAAATAACAAGAAAACTTGCCAATTTGACTGATTTCATGAGAATAGTCGCAGATGTTTGTTATGAATTGGGTTATGACTATTGTGAATTGGGATGTGTGTTAATATCAGGGTCACATTGGTATTGGCTGGTAATAGCTTAATACAAACTCATCGATGTTACCAGACCTTTTTGGCCAATATGTTGATGCTACATACATGCGCCAGAGAGATGACACGTTTGATGCTGTAAATTAAGTCATAATGCCTAATCATTGCCTTCTGAACCTAATGTATTTATTATTTATTTTTCATTTATCATTTTTACCAGCCAAATGCACAAACGCAAGCTAGCATAGCTGCAGCATGTGCAGTTACTTGGCTCCCGCATCTGTAGCAACAAATCTTTCTTTTATAAGTTGACATCTGTGCTCATCTACTGCTTCCATGAATGTGGGAAATTGGTTGCCGTTTGCATTTGCGCAAGGTATCGGCAGGGTTTTTTTATTAGGGTATGCTGTAATGTGCATTTGTAAATGTGCTATGTGATTAAAAGTCTGGCTACAGTGATGAGCAGAAACTCCTCTTTTACGTCTGACGGAGTTTGTGCCCCAAGTTGTCGGTAGAGTAAAGCGACAGAAACGCGGTACCTGCTATGGCCTGGCGCAATTGGGCGAGAAGCGACTGAGTGTAAATTACTGAGATCGCACTGAGATAACACTGGAACCAAAGTGGCACTGGACAAAAACCTGTGGACCCTCAGAAAAAATGACTGAAATAGTACAACATATAAATAGTATGCACTAGCAACTTGAATAAAACATGCTTCTAAAGGTTGGTGGTTACACCATTGCATTATATATGTGCTTAATTGATGCTCTTATCCAGAGTGACTTAAGAGCTAACATTTTACATAGCATACGTTTATATAGGTGGGAATTTACTGGCGCAATTGACCTTAAGTGCTAAGCTTAAGGGTACAACCTCCTGCCCCACCTTGGAATCAATCCTGCAACCTTTGGGTTACGAGTCCTTAACAGCTATGCCTTAACAATTTTCCCCCAGCCATTTAGCACTAGTTTGCTGATGTAACCTCGTAGCGGACTCTGCATTAACGGGCTGGAGTTAATGTTAATGCTTATGTCCCGGTCAATTAACCACTTTATATGGCCTGAGTGGCCCATTCTTTACAAGGTAGAGGGCGATGGCAGTGACCGTCCTGTGTGAGTGATTCCACTTAATAAAAAGGGAAGTTTTTGTGGGTCCCCTATTTCCCCTCCCTTCCGTTAGTGCACCAGGGGGGTTGTTAACGTTGCAATTAGACAATTGGGCCTTGAGGTGACCGTCCGTTCCTGAGGAATATTTTGATCGTGGGTGACTACAGGCCAGGGCGATCCGTTATGTTGTTCTGACAGCTGAGGTCTCTGCACATGATGTCATAGGCTACAGCCATAAATCTAATATTAATATCTTACTGATTTTCCCCCTTTTCACATGAGGTTATTGGGTAAAGACATTTTATAGGCTGGAGGATGTGTACCATTTTTAATGCGCCCAGCTTTTTCAAGCCCTTTTTCAAGCCCTTCAAGCTTCGATGTACCATAGATGCTACCAAAATAGCAGTCATGTAACTTAACTGCAGACCTGTAACAAAAATATATATGGGGTAAAAGCTAAAAAGCTACATCTGGTATGAATACTGTGTTAATGGGTTCATTGTGAATGTTAAATTGTAAAAGGTACTGTCACTAGAAGTGTAGAACTGCAATTACTTGTGAAAATGGTTCAATCTAACAAAGACGTATATTGCGTTGACGATATTTTATTTAAATTTATTTTTATAAGTATTACAGGATCAGTTGGGAGGGAAATGTGCATAACTCTAAGGGCTAAGCAGGGTATCCTTCAGTCAGAATGGAGATCATTTCTATCCATCGCTCTTTCTCAGTTTCAGCAATACTGTTTGATATCTGAAAACCTCGCCATGATGCCACTACATAATCATCTGCACCTTGATAAAAAAAGGCCCGGCTATAAATGGCTTTGCTTATTGCATAGAACATACGATGAGTCACTTTCTTTGGATCCCTTTTGAAGATTGAATATATTGCAATACATTGTAAATATGTGGACATTTTTGAAGGTATAATGATAAATATATTTTGCTGAAGTATATTTTAAAAAATGTATATACATTGCAATAATTTCTGTATTTGACTTAATATTGTAAAGACATACAATATATCGATAATGTAGTTTTTCAATATTATTTTAAACATGCTGTGCTTCCATAAGTGTCATGTGACTATGATGATGGACTGATGATGTAAGTTTTATAAACCTATGTAATAATCAGCAGTGACTGCAGCTGTGAAGCCCAGATTCAGAGAAATGAGTATATAGTCCCAGAAGAACACTTATAATGGAGCTTATCTGCATTCTTAGTAGAACTTGTTAGCTGCTCTGTTTGTGTTCTGTGGAACAGGGAATAGCTTGTTGTTACTCAATGCAAATGTTCTAAAGTGGAATTCAAATAAGAACCGAGAATGTCCAAGAATCCTACCTGGTATACCTCCTTCCTTCCCCTATGTTATCGGCTCGTTTACCTGTGTACCCGTTGCAGGGAACTTCTACCGTACCACAACTATTTGCATGTGGTCTCTGTATGTAAACCCAGCTATTAAGACTAAATGCATACCACATAGCTAAAAGATAAGTTTATCTCTGTCTTTAGCTCCTAGGAAATAACTCCAAACGAGCTGTGAAATAGCTATGAAGCTTGTGTGCATTCTGGTGATACTGAAATGACACACAATTTATTTTTGTATAGTAGTATCACTCAAGCAGTCAAGTCTTGAGGACTATCCCATTTTGCTTTATGCCTATTGTTCAAATTATGAACTTGTATAGGAATATGTCCTGAACTCACCAAAGCGAAAAATCTGATTTCCACATACCAGCATTTGCATAAACTGTGATGTCAGTTTGGTTTCTGTGGAAGGGTTGACAGAACGTGCTAAACATCTTAAGATGTTCTGTGGATGCAGTGCTCCCGTTTAATGAACGTAAAGGACAAAGAAGGCGTTATCTCATTCCTTATTACTGGAAGGACCCGTGACACATTTTCACTGAAGTACTGAGGAGACCCAGCGTAATAAAAACCATTCCTGAGATTAGAACTGATACAAATGTTGGGTCCTGGAGAATAATGTTAGCGCGTGTGTTTATGAGTGACCTCGCCGATTGATGACCGCCGTGCTTTATGTGGCAGGGATTGCGTGATGAATCATGCGCTCGAGCGCGCCCGAGTGTTTTTGCTGCTGGTGCTCGCTTGCCGTTTAATGGACAGACCTGTTCCTCCCATTATAAGAGAATGCCTTTTTCGGTAGGCAATTAAAAAATGCTAAAACAGACAGTCATAATGATACAAACAGTGTGTGTTGTTGTGTGTGTGTGTGGGAACAAGGAAGGGAATGCACCTTTTGACACAAACTGTCAAATGATAACGGTTCTAAGGAACTGCTCAAACCAAGTATGATAATGTTTACAATAACTCACGATAAAAAACGTGTAAATCATAGTAAAACGTAAATATGGATATGAGCTTATCGCACTACATGTATTAATGGTAAAACTATCTTGCTGAGTCATACCAATTTCTATCATTGTGTTTACAGTGTACCAAGCTTAAAGGACACATTGTAACATCCTGAGCTTACCCATTATGAGCTAAAAGGCAACACTGCTCTGAGATCAGCACTCCTTCTCTGAGATGCTTTAGTCAAATGAGCACTGGTCCTGCTGAACAACATGAGGTGCGGTTGTGGCCATGGTGATATGGGTGGGGCCATTGGGGTTGTGGGTGGGGCCAGGCATGTCCATAGAGATTTGTATGGGGCTGTACAGTGCCTTTGATTTTGTGGCTGGATTGGGACAATGCTTCATAGGATTTCCCCTTGCGTTCTCTGAGTCTATGTGACATCACGATGTGTGGCTGAGATTCCTTCCTGCCTCCACACACATCCCTGTCCACTTGACCACTGCTCTTCGGCACATCTTCACACCCCTACATTTGTGTCCTCCCCACATCGGAAAACTGTCACGCCGTACCTCGGAATGCGGTGAAGTGATCGCTGGGTACTTTTCACAGCAGCTGAAAGGCTACAAAAAGTTCTGATTACCCATAATGCTCCCTGTTCGTCAAACTGTCAAGGCGACCTCAGATGAATGGAGCAAATCCATTTATAGGTAGGGAGGGATGTTTCTTATACTTCACAACTGAATGTGATAAAAATAAGGCTGATTTCAGCACATTATGCATGTGTTTCTACTTTATTTTTGTTCCCTCTCATTCTCTCAGTGTCTCTCGTTACTGTATATTATTTGTCCTTTTTGTTGAGTGAATTTAGTGCTGATAGGGCTTGCTGATATGATTTGCCAAAGTCAAGCTCTCTCGTCAGTCACTGATCTGCCTAATTGCGGTTGTTTTTCCTCTCATAAATGCCTAAGCAGCATTCTGCCTTAGCGCCGCGCATCCAAAACTGCAATCAGTCTTAATTTGTTCAAAAAGCTTTGGCGTCATACCATATTTTTGAGAGTTTCTTGAGGGAAATAAATGGTTTCTTGTTCTGAGAGAGTGCCTGCAAGCCTGCTTTGAACTGCTTTGACTATTCCACATTTGCTTTCTGCTATATATGGCCTGTAACCTTGAATAGCCCCTTTTTCCAGAATGTTCTTTCTGCTTTTAACGAAGGGGGCAGTGTGTGGGGTGACGAATTATATGGCGATAGACTCTGAATGGCTTTTACGTCACAGAAGTATGTGTTTTGACAACTTGTTGATCTGGGACAGTACTCATAAAGCATCTTAGTGTAGGAGTGCTGATCTAGGAGCAGTTCTCCCCTGTTCATATCCTAGTCTTTTCCACTACAAACAAACAGGCAATACTGATCCTAGATCATCACTCCTACTCTGCAACACTTTATGAGTTATGGACAGTTAAATGTACGTACCAGAGTAGCTGATGTCCTGTAGTCTGTCTTCTCAGTCAGCTTTGCTCATTCAAGCCTCTAGTGGTTATGGGTCGTTTCAAGGAGAGGCAAAAGTTGTACAAAACCTTTAACAGTTAAAGCATACACCTAAAACGGGTATCATTTTGATGGCGTGCCATTTCTTCAATATATTTTTTACGTGACTTTGGTATTTAGTTCCCAAATAAATAGGCATTGAGCACATGTATTGAAACGAAACTTCTTGAGCGGCCAGTTGTCTGCCAACCATCACACGCAGAGCTGGACCTCTCCAGCTATTCTGAGCCCTGTGTGAATGTTCAATAACTCGGGGAACTTAAACACACACTCCATGGCAGCAGCCAAGAGTTTATTTAACCTCCTCATGACATAAACTGATGTCACTTATATAAACACAGATAGATGACACCTGCATACGCTGTGGGCCCCAGGCAAGACCACTGTGGAGTTCTTTACTTACACACTTCTAGCTGTTCTGTCACTGATTGTATTCACACACACTGAGGTGGAGAGATGAGATTTACCTTTTTAATTTTTTAAAATGCATTTTAGGCACTTACACTCTCTTATCCAGCTGCATATACTCTGAAACAATTCAGCGGGATATTAAGCGGTATTTGGCAGCACCCTTTCCGCAAACCCTTTCCGCAAACCCATGGAAAGTCAATAGGTGACGTCACAGTCACTGTCCGGATTTTTTTTACGGTCCATGGTAAGAACCCTCCGTGTAAAATGAAAAGGCCAAGTCTTTGTTTATCCTGACTGCAGTGGTATAAACACCAAAAGCTCGGTCATCCAGACTCATTTGGGTGAGGCAAAGAAGAGGCTGTAGATCAGAGAGACATCGAGCTGTGGGAGAGCGATGCTCCCATCGAATCCTAACGTCGTATCTCCTGCCAAGGAGATGGGCACACCACAGAAAGCACTATGGGAGCCCCAGGGAGTCCTAGCAGTCTTATCAAAAGGAATCTCAGCTCAAGTTTGATCTGTCAGAAGGAGGCGAAACCGAGACAGTCCCGAGGTCTCGGATGAACCGAGGAAAATGAAATGCCCTCTTTTCTTATCTTTCCGAATAGCATTCTTTCACGATGACCTTTCATAAACTGTCAATGGGTTTGTTTTTAAATGTTATGGACTGAGTTTGTGGCCTACAATTACAGCCACCTGTTTCACCAGTGAATTCAATGTGCACTCAAGCTGGCCTGAGACAAGGTGGTGTTCATCCCGGCTGACCTCATGGGGGAAGTTCAGTCCATGTTCTCTCAGGAACTGTTTCACAATAATCCCTCTAGTCCTGTTTCAATTAAATGCAGGGTAGGTGCATAGCTTTTCAGATTTTTTTCTTGTTTTATGGGGAAGACCTAAATCAATTCTATTTTGACCAAGAAGTCAAATCTTTAGTACTTAATTTACGACCTGTCTTCTGTAGAGCATGCACAGTTATTTACTCTAGCGAGCACCAAGTTTCTACGAGTGACCGACGCTGAACCGTGAAAGGCTTTTCTTTGTACATCTTTGGGTTTTTCCTCATAAAAAGCAAATGGATCCTTAAACATGATACCCAGTTTATTTCACCTAAAGAAATGAGTTTGTCTCATGACATTAAAGTGAGTATAGAGGACATTAAAGTGAGTATAGCTCTCCTTTTCCATCATTGAGCCAGGTGTACACGTAGGTTGAAATTGAATCTCTTAGAATAGTAAAGACAATAAAAAATTTTAAACTTAAAAACATTTTCTCACCAATGGGGAATGCCCAAACATGCTGACATCTGCATGTCCTCTGCTCCGATGCACATGAGGTCAGCCACGGCTTCTTATCACACTGCAGTTTGCCAGTCAGATTTGCTCAGATATGAGTTCCAGGAAAAAAGATATGAGTTCCAGGAAGACACTCTGGGCTCTATTTTCCAGAGAACGGCGCATGGGACGCTGGGCGTGGCTACTGAATTTTGTTATTTTCGTCACCGGAGGCGAGGAGCGCCCAGCTCGCCACGCACTGCGCAGGTGGAAAACAGGCTGAATTAGGCTGAATATTTATCGGTGGGTGTTTTGCAGCAGGATTCAGTCATAGTCAATTAAATGACCTCTTCTCATTCCCTTTAAGAGCCATGCGCTTTGCAACCCGGTGGACTGCAAAGCGCATGTCCCGTGGTTTACCACTGCAGTGGAAGACACTGCATTGATATCACAAAAAAATTTGTACTATCACTCTAATAATGCATTTGTTTCACTATCTAAAAATGCCTAAAACCACAAAATAAGTAGGCCTGTACTTAACAATTTGTTGTGTTTTATTGGCTTTTGAATAGGTTATGGTTATGCACTACTTATGGAATGTCCATAAATGAGCAACTCGCCATACGTTTGGCTGCGACATGCACCATACACCTGGTCTGAGCAGGGCAGGGCAGTTGCGAATCACAGACTAATCTGACTCCAAAATCGCAATCTGCCGCACCAGCATTGCAGTCCGCGGCTCGCTCTGCACTAACGCACCCCCTCTCAGTGCTTCTCCTGTCAGGAGCATTTTTGTGGCATGGTCTGATCATGCTAGATTCAACTTATGTTTTTTTTTGTTTGTTGCATGTCTGTATTCTCAGAATACACAGCACTCTCTCTCCAGTAAGCTCTATTTATAAATGTCACTTTTCACAGTTTTTATGTGGTAAATGCAGACAAGAAGATAGGGGTTGGCTGTGTGTTGCAAAACCATGTCACTGTGCCTTTTTGAACTAAAGGTTAACCGGCTGCTTGCTGTTGATGTTTGAAATTTTTGTTTTCATAGTTTGCATTTGTAGACGAGGTTGAAGAATGCTCCTAGTGTCATTTCACGTCTTCATGCTTGGCCCTTTTAAGCGGATAGCGTGATAGTTCAGCTACGAAGCTGTGTTGGAAAATTCATAACGCAAAATGAATGTAACATTTAAAACAAGAGTGTGGCCAGGAAACTGGACATGCTTTCCTTCCCATTTCTACTAATGTGAAGCGAAGCACTTCTTCTAATCCGTAAATAAAACCACACGTCTACATGGTTACAACTAACATGTTCCCTTGAAACAAGATATTTTGACCGTAATATTTAATGTTGAGATATTCCCCATCGTATAACAGGAAGGATGGTGTATTTCTCTGAGTGCGACTGGTCGCCCTGTAGCAGAGGCACCCGTTGCTGCTGTACAGTCTCCTCTTCCTGGAATGAGAGGATCATAAAACACTGTATTGATTGCAACTGGATACTTATAGATATAGTGATCTGAGGTCATGCTTCCAGTAGCATCTCTGACTGGAATCGGTACAGGAAACCTCAGATGCTCTCTCTCCCTCTGCATCTGTTTGTGGGCGGATCCCAGGCCAGCAGGTGTGTTCAAGTCTGTGTCCGTGTTTTTCCCTGGAATATTTTAATGTCTGATTGGCGTATGTTTTATTTTTAAACTTATAATGCATTTTACAGTACAATAGAGTTGCACAAGCATACACACACCATTATACACACACACACACACACACACACACACACACACATCACATTTTATTCAGATTCTTTTGAATTCTGACTGTGTCATTGAACAAATGTGCACACTGCTGTCAGAATACCTCTGCTGAAGGTAAACGGCAATAGACAGGGAATGGATATTAGGATTGATTAGCTGCATCAGCCTATTGTTCTGAAAGAGTGCCCGACCGTTTCTAGAGTATTCTACAAAACAATACTCAAAATCCATCTCCTTGCACAAATAAAGGCGTCTAATTGATTCCATCTCCTTACATTCAGACACATTTGGAGAGTGCTTTGGAGCAGTGCTTGGCGGAGACTGCAGCGTTGAGTAGGCAGCCATGTTGGAGCAGCCATCCGTGTTCCCTGGACTTATTGACTTGAAAGTAGAAACTAACGAACCTTCACACATCACCCCTGTTTGGCGTGATGAGGAGAGACATGCTTTGCTGTTGTTACCTAGACTGCAGAGCGTTGTGGGTAGTGGATCCCCCTGCTGTGTGCCCCGGGCAGTGGAAGTGGTGAAGGAGTCACCGAGTTCCTGATAACGGCACTAGAGACGGTGCGCTGGAAGGTATGCTTGGCCTGTTATCGTTCCTGCACAGCTCGTGTTTGAGTTCCAGGCATGCATTTGCATGTTTGAGTCTGATGCTTTTCATTCCCCACCCCCGTACATTTTTAAACTGTCCACTCACACTGCTCGACGGAACTTACGTATTTTCAACTGAAAAACGTGTTGCACGACACTACTCCTCAATGCCGCACACCTCTGTAATTTTGTTGCGTTGCGGACAACCGTCATACTTTATCACGCGGTGTGATTGGACAGTTTGCAAATGTAAACAGATGGTCAGGTGTTTGGCATCTCATTGCCATAGAGACCCTCCCTGTAGGCCTTCTCCAAAGTATAAATGCCTAACGTTGTGCGACACTTTGAAAGTGTCATGTGATGAAGTATAAATGAGGTTTTATTGGACAGGGACATGTGTCACCATCCCATAGGGTGAGGATCCTCAACCCCTTTTTACACAGGAAGGTTGTACCAACGTTTTGAACAGTTTACCAGGTCACATAGTAGAAGTAGAGACTCTTAGCCTATTCAAGTCCGGGCTTGACACAGAGCTGGATGCTCTGTAGTCTGGACTGTAGTTAAATCACAAGAGAAGATGGGGTGATGGGCCAAGCGAGTTCTTGTCATTGTATATTCTTACATTGTTCCCTGGAGGGCGAGAGGGTATGCTGGTTAGCATCGCTACCCAGCTCTTTAGTTGGTCTATTAAAGCAATTGATTTCACAGTTAATTAAACTTGCGCCTGGCTTCCTTGGTGTAAATAGGTTGCTGATTTTCATTGGAAAATTAAAAGCACTCTGTGGATCTCCAGGATTAAAACGGTGAAACGCCGCTATAGGAGATGATGAAATGGGAAATGTTGGTAGGGTTTGTTCTCATTGCGCATCCTCTCGTTCTGAAGGCTTTAGTTGTAGGCATCAATTGTGACTCTTGGTTGTCAGGAAAACGCCTATTAGCTGACTGAAGTATTGTGTGAATTGTTTGTAATGTAAATGCTCTTTAAATCTCTTTTGACACTAGGGCTGGGGGATATGGGAGAAATATCTTTCATATTATTGCTGGTATGATGGTATTTGTTTTCCAATACAGATTACATGAGAAGTAAACTAAAATATGCTGTAACTGGAAAAATATGTTGTTTGCAATGTCACCTCACATTTTTAAATGAGGACATTTCACTTTAACTTTGTCGCATATTTTTTATCATTCTGGATGAAACACAATAAAATGCCGTTGACGACGGTTTCGAAAAACCACATACTGTTGCGTGAATTTATATATGTATACCTAAAAATAAGAGCCCTACTTCACACACACTCCTTGGAAAGTTCAGACTGTGCCATTGTCACATTCAGTGAGAGCCATCTGACTGCAGGAGGTGGGGCTTCGTGTCAAGGCCAACCTTTAGACATCCTACTCCCTAGTCTAATGGAGAGATTCGAAAGGCAGGATTGTTTTTAACCAGCCGACGTTGATAGGTGGAGTCGTATGTGAAAGGCTAACCATCCACATCCATCCCCGCCCCTCCTACAGCCTGCAGCCAGATGTACTGCATTCAGTGGGCCCGGTAAAAGCCTGGCGCTAAACGTTCATCTGTAAGCAACAACAAGTAGCTGTGATGTACGGTGGACTTTGCCGATTGGCTGCCGTCCGTAAGGGCAAGGAACTATGCAAATGAGGTAGTCATGGGAACTTGGGCAGCCCCTCTCTTGGTTCATCCAGGTGTTTGTTCAGCTGTTTGAATTCAGAACAGGTAGTACAGGTGGAGAATGAAATAAATAAAAAAAAACACCTCACCGTGTCAAGCCTTTCTTTTTTAGAATTTTCCATGGCAGCTTTACCTTGACCCACAGCCGGCCCTGATTGATGCAGTGAACTTTAACTTGGCAAGCCTGTCAGTTTGATTCATACTGTGCGTTTACACATCCGCATGTGAAAACAAGTTAACTGTTGGGCATCTTTTGTCCCGTCGACGCAGCGTACGAGTGCACGCCCTGCTTCTACCGTGTTGATACAGAGGAACAATTTGTTTAATTAGCTGGGAGTCTGCCACTTGCAGTAACTCAGCCTTGTTTAAATCTTTCTACCCTTGGCCCCCATGGGTAGGAGGCTTGTGAAATACGGCCGTTTGTTAAATATCACCAGTGTGTACCATATTTTATTAAATCAATCTTATATTGCAAATAAAAATATATATATATTTTGTGATGTACTGAATGTATTGTCTTCAGTATTCAGTGCGACTGTACATGATATTGGCCTTTATGATCCAAGTATTTTACAGGGGTGTGTCAATGTTCTTTGTTGAATATAAAAGCTGGAGCTCCTCAATAAGCCTCAGAGCACTTGGCCTGTATTCATAAAGCATCCCGGAGTACAGGGCGCTGATCTCTGATCAGTTTTGTTTTTTAGTTCTTAATGGATATGGTTAGAATATGGACAGGGCAAAGCTGATCCCAGATCAACACTTGTGCTCTGACATGATTTATGAATATTAATTCTGAGACTTTTGGAGCTTCATTACCGCTATGCACTTGCAAGGCAGACTTGCTTTTCTATAGATAGATATGGTTTTCAGTTGCAGAAAGCCTGACTGTCATGTAATCATATGTCATTAGGCATCACAGTGGCTACTTTGTGCAATGTCTTATTTAGTTTCATTGAAGCATTAAAAAAGAAACTACCACCCTAATCTTCTAAATTTAGGATATAATAAGATCACTTATTAGTACTGTAGTACCTTTACGATAAACATCGACTTAACCTGAACGGAGGATTTTTGGTCTCATATTTAGAGGTTTGTTCCCACTAAAAACCTTTCTTTCCTTTTCTGGTTTTAATGTAGATTCAGAAATGATTTTTCCACAACACGTTTGGTGTTTCTGCTTAATCGTGCAACTCTGCGGTAAGAAAAATGAACGTCCTTTGAACAAACCAAGATAAGACTGTCAATGATAAATGGTAGTTAAAAAGCTGGGAGATAAGATCGCTCGCTCTATCTCTCTATAATGGCACGAGGGGGATTGCATGCTGTAGGCCAGTCATCACTTTAACACATCTTGCTTCAGTCTGTTCCTTCTGCTTCTTCTTAATGCTTTGAACTCCAAGGAGAACAGAATTCATTCTCGAGTTTTCCCCCACGTAGTCCTGTCTGCAGACTAAACTTCCAGCTGGTCCCTCGGAAAACGTCCGTGCGATTCCTCCGACAGTCTGCGAGTCTTCCCCAGGTGCTGCGGTTCTATGCTCTATTTCCTTCCCCCCGCGGGGTTTCGGCTGAAGCCAAGATGATGCGGAGGCTGGAGGGGTATTGCTTTATTTCACAATCGGCAACATTCACTTCCTCTTCCCTCCTTTGATTTGCGGGCCCGCTGTTGCTGGCCTCGGCCTGCTTTTCTTCACGTTTCCTCACTTGGGAGTCTGTCCCTACGCCCCGTGCGGTGGACGGTAGTCTATACCTCTGACTTTTCCTTTCTGCCGGGGACTTCGTCGCACGCCTGGTTTCACATGTCTGCAGCAGCTCCGACTCCTTTGGAGATCTTTCGTCTGGATCTCGCTTTTTTAAACCTGCTGTCGAGTGCTTAAGTGTTTCATTTACATGAAGTGCAATTACAGTGCTGGATAAATGTGCATGTGCTGGATAGAAGATCAGCTATTTTCATAAAGATTTGTGTAATGTGCTTTAATTCTCACAACATTACACACGATCTGGGTATATGGTGTTGGTGCATAGACACCAGTTTAATAGAAGGAAGGAGCTGCCAAATCTAAGAGAGCTGCAGGTAGACAAGGGCTTTATCAAAATTTTAATATGTGGAAATTAGCCATTTGAAAGCGCTACTGTTTTATAAATGCTGCACAGTCTCTTGTGATGGTTCCATTCTTCGAGTGAGGTTAGACAGGGTGGTTTTTAATGGAGTGCCACACATTGTTTAATGGAAATCAATGGGAGATATTGACCATTTGTGAGTGGTGTTTTCGTTTTTTCTTTTCTTTTTTCTTCAGCATTGAATCAGTTCTATGCCTCTTATGGAAATGAAACCATCTGCGGGCTCGATACTGAGAAACTACAGGCGTGGCCATAGATATAAAACCATAGATATGTATACATATATCATGTAATGTCATAGTAATTTGGAATACTGAAATGGAACAATTTGGCAGCCATCTTACCTGGGTACAGCTATAATAGGAACCTATGGCAAAGTGTCATGTACTTTCTAATAACCCACTGTGATGTCATAATCGGGTTTCAGAAGCCAGATAGCTGATGATTGGCTCATAGATATAAAATCATGGTTACTGGCCACCATCTTACCTGGGTATGGTCTCAAAAATGATGCCACTAACTATGACATATGTCACATCTATGGGTCTATATCTATGGGTGTGGCCTACAGCACTGAGTACCCTATCTTCCCCTCTTAATTGTAGATCAACAGTCACTTGCTGGGGATAGTAAGTGAAGCGGGCGGGATACGGGGGTCTGTATTTCACTGTCACTGCCAAAGAAATATGGGATTGGACAGGGGGCTCTTCCCTGAATGTCTTTGTTTGTATGTAGTATATAATAGATACTCTATACTTGTATTATTTTTAAGTGTGTGTGTATTTGTGTCTGTAGGAACTGTGTGTATACATTTAGAATATGATAAATAAGTTAGTTACTGTGTTTTTAAAGGTGACTTTTTAATGCATCTTGGACATCTATATTCCTTCAGGCTCTGACATGTGGCAGTCCATTCTTAATTGCATGAGAAATGAACAGGCACTTGATTTAGATCCCCCTGCAACAAGTCCAGGGGTGCGTCCCAATAGTCGAAAAACGCAACCTTTCCTCCTTGCCCCAGAAACGGATCTTTGTGTTTTAATCTAATGTCGCTGATTACATCTTAATTACGTATTAATGGTTACATTAATTAATGTCTTGACGCAAACCGCAATGTCAGGTATACTGTACATGCAAATACTTGTACTCGAATCGTTCCCAGTTTTGCATACTTCCGGGTAAGAGAGGAGTGGTAGTGGGGGAGTGGAGGAAGGGAGGTGGGGAGTGAAGAATATTTGGGCGCAGCCGATGTCTTCCTGATCTCCTCGTGGGCCTTCTTAGCACAGTCAGGTGTTGGTCCTGAAATACGAATTAAATTTTTTCTCTTCGAAATGTCAATATTTCTTCAAATCTAAGTTGGATTTAAGAGCTTGATCATTATGGTTTATCCTTGCCTCTGATACCCAGTTTGTAAAGAATTGTTAACAGCAACATTATTTGCAAGTGTGATTTCCAACAGAAGGTGATTTTGGGGTTCTGCATCCTGGATTTTCTATGAGGATTGAAAGGCTGAAGCAGGTTATGCAATTAACAGCATATTGCGTTTAATATTTTAAGGTGAAATTAAAAAGCGAATGAAATTCCAATTTTAAAGTTAGCTTTTGTGTTCTCTCACTTTGTAGTTTTAATGCACTCCAGTAGATACTCAGTTTGGTTTTTCCATACAGACGTTTCATCAAAATCCTTGATATTATTATTTTCTCATTGATACAGAAAGCATACCCTTCAGTACATTTTTTAATTTAGTATGTTCTTTTTTTTCAAAAATCTGCTAATTCCTATGGAGATGATCACTGCGTGATTTGCTTGAGTTGTCAAAATAACCAGTTTTTTTTCCTAATTAAGTGGAAAAACAAGCAATGCACACCCTCTGTAATGAGCTTCTGATCATCATCAGGCAGACATGCAAACAATAGACTTAAACTGATATTGCACACCCTTATTACCAAAAATATACATTTATTATAAAAGCACCAACGTTCCAACACGTGTGCCTTCCTCAGCCTTCACAGTGGAACAATGAAGTAACCTGCTCTCCCGTGGAGAGCCGTCCGGCTCCTCGATTTTCAGGAATCAATCGGATCGCTTGCTGACTATCTCATTTGGTTTGGCTAACAGAGACCCAGCTTTTTTTTTTACATTTTCAGGATTTATCTGTTTACAAATTGGGCATACCACTGAGGATGCCAAGCACAACCCTACAGGGTCACGCTGAACTCTCCTAGCCTGGGAACATCCCCATGCCTTTATAAGTCATTTTCCACTCTGGAAACATCAATGTTTCTGAATTAGAGAATTCATATACTTGTGAGAGACATTTGTTCTCTTCGCTGTGAAGAAATAGCAGAGTCAGACAGCGAAGAGATCACAAAGACAACGAGACTGGATGTGCTTGCTGGCTCCTCGCTGTCTTTCCGAGGTTTGGTTCACATGTTCGGTTATTTGTGGATTAAGTGATGCGGTCCACGGAACTGGGTGTGACACTGTCTCAATAATGGGACTTTCTCCAGGCCTGCATGCAAATGTGTCTGCATGCAAATTTGAAGTATTTTAACTCTTTAGAGACTGGCAACATTTGAGAGCACTCCTGCAGATCCATTATGAATCAGAATGTGCAATCATATGAGATTGTTCTGAAGACTGGTGAAAATGTTTCTTTTAAAATTGTCAGTAATTTGCAGAACGTTTACTGGTGTCTAAGGCAGGCATACCCGAATCTGGCTTTCATTCTTCCCCTCTAGTCAGGACCGTTTTAATCCTGGAACACCAGGTGAGTTAAATCTCTGGCATTAATTGATCAATTAGCAAGTAAAAAAGAAAAGCAGCAGTGTTATTGGACTTGGGGGCCAGATTTGAGTATCCCTGACCAATGGGATTTGATTATTTCAAATGATTATTTGACCCAAGACCTTCTCCAATAGTCCAGGGTGAATAGCAGAAGATGCTGTGCCATTTCTCCCTGGCAAAAACATGCTGTCTGTGGAATATTCCCCCATCAAACACTGATTCCAGATCAGAATCTATCATGTACGCAAAATGGATGGACATAATAGGATAAGGTGTTGAATATACTGAACCAGGCAAATTTTATAAGGGCAGAGAAAATTTACCATGCACAAATGAACCTCTTATTTGTAATAACAGATCTATGTTTTATAGCCAGTTCTCCCCTGAAGGAAAGTCTGGCTTTGTGCTGTTCTAGCTACACGTTTGGAAGTTTTTCATTTTAATGCTGTTTATTGCTCACATATGTATCCACGTTATTACTAACATTACAATAATGGCTTCCAGAAAGCACTATTGTTTTATGGTTGAGATGCTCTTGGTTTGTTTTTTGCTGGCTCCTCGAGAGAAAAAACCGTCTCTGAGATTCAGCGAGCGCAGGGCTGCCTGCGGTCTCTCACAAGGGTCATCTCGCCCAGCGGTTTGAAACGGAGCCGGGTTTTACGCTCAACCGAACGGTCTCTGAAATGCTTCGGAACAAAATCATATTTCCACCGTGTCCCAGGAAGAGCACAATACGCAAACCTCGAGAATCTGCAACAGATTTTCACAAAAAAAACAAATGTTCATCTCACCTGGCCTGTTAGCCCCACGTTTCTCTGTGATTGGGTGGGGTTGGGGGTTGTGTAAGACGATGCGCCTCAGGTCCATCAACACCATTAAAGTCACGCAGGCCCCCCCTCCAGCAGTTGGTGTTCATCAGTCTGACAGAAAATAGAATAGGGAGCAACCTGGCTCGTAGCCTCGGGAACATTCCGGAAGTAGATAAGTGTGCAGGCTCACGGGCAGAATTTCCAGCTTGATATCGCTATATTCCTTCCCCTGGCTTACGCTCTCGTTGCGCCAAGCATGCTGGGAAATGGTAAACAGCCCTGTCACAGATTTATGGACCTGCTCCACAGTCACGGGGATATGGGAGAACGCTAAGTGTGAGAAACGCAGAGAACGGTTCACAAAGAGATGTTTCGGGTTAAGAGTTTGGACATTTATGTGACCAATTAGGCTACATTCTCAAGTGATTAAAAATGTCTCCACAGAGCTTGGTTCAAATCTTTGATTCACCTTTTTGTTTTTATTTTGCCAAACTGACTATATTTTGTATCATTAGGTTGAGCCCATTCTTACTGAATATGTTGACATACAGTATCAATCCAGAGACATTGTACTGCCGTGTGGGCATTGCCAAGAATAACATTTAACGGTGTTATTTCAGAATGAGGGGAAGGTGACTGAAGAAGGAGAGCAGTAGCACGAGCTTGCACACAAGCACGTCCTGCGTGCGATTCTCAGTTATCCTAATATCCTAATAAAATGACCACCGGCGGGGAAATTGAGCCCTCTGCTCTTCTGCTACCTCCTACCTCCCGCCCCCCTCCACTTTTTGCTTGGCTACCATGGCTTGGACAGCGTGTCCTTGATTCTCCCAGACGGCGTAGGTTGTGTGTTGATGGAATTAGAAAGAGAGAGAGCGGGGTAGAGAAATAGAAGAAGAGAGAGAGAGAGAGCAGAGTTGAGAAAGGGAGAGAAATAGAGGGAGAGAGACAGCAGGGTTGAGAGAGGGAGAAAGGGTGAGGCGTAGGTTCTGTGTTGATGGAATTAGAGAGAGAGAGCGTGGTAGAGAGGGAGAGAGAGAGTGGGGTAGAGAGAGAGGGAGAAAGGGAGAGAAATAGAGGGAGAGAGGGTGAGGCAGAGCAGGGTAGAGAGAGAGAGAGAGTATAGGGTCCCGAGTGTGTGCAGGGTGAATGAGTAGCAAACAGGGTAGAACAGAAGTGCTTTGTTGGCAGCACTCCAGGTTCTGTGATCTTTTTTTTCTCTCTCTTGTTTGTCTGTATAAAACGTGCCGCTCGCTCGCAGCCACGACTTATCTTAGCATCCTGAGCGTAACCGTCGTGGGCGTCTGTCTACTCCTGCAAGGCCTCTCACAGCTACCACCAGCTCCAGGAGGTTACAACCTCCCCCCGCCCTCCTTCTGCTTCTGCTAAAACACAGTTCTTTGGCTGTGGTGCTTTATGTAACGAAGCCTTTGCACTAAATAATAAGACCAGTCTTACCAACCCAGTGATGTTTTATAAGACATTTCACATTCAAAAAACGAAATCATGCCAATTGCTCAGTAATTATCCTTAGTAAAATGTATTAATTAAATTAGTCATAGTTATGAGATCTTTAGTAAACAAAACTACAATAAAAAATATGGTACACTCAGTGTGCTTAAAAATAATTTTGATAGATAACATTGCAACATAGAAATATGTCTTTCTTTTGTTGTTGTGTGTTTTGTTGTCGTTGTGTGAGTTAAAGGGCGAAGAAGCAGGTGGTACCCAGAGTGTTGTTAAATAAGGTGTTGCGTGTTTTATGGCCATGATCGTATCGTACGCGTGGGTTTCATTGCCGTTGGTGGGTTTGTTTGCGCAGGAGGGACTCTCCCTGGGCCACCACAGCACTTCAGCCAGGCGCACATGGGGGTGGGGGGAGTCGTTCGGTCGCACTGATTGGCTGGGTGCTACCTGAGGTAAAAGCTGGCCTCTGCAGGTGTGTTTGCTGTGAGTCAGGTGGGGGGGGGGGAAGGGGTAGGTGGGGGAAAGCAGGAAATGTCTCGGGGGGCTGGGGGGGGCTTAAAACACCTGCAGGTACTGAGCACCCCCCTACCTCTCCTCCTCCTCCACTTCCTCTCCCCACATCTCAATCTGCTGTGTGATCAGAGTCAACAAAACAGAGGCCCCATACAGCACTGATAAATGACTAAATTTACCTCACACAACCACACCATATACATATGACAGAACGTACTGACGTACTTATAACAACATTGAGATATTATATGAAATATCTGTAAATAATAATAATAATAATAATAGTAACACAATGTTTAATATAAAAATGCATATTTTAAATGGAATGATTTAGTTCAGGCTTAACCTCACACCCGCTGAATACAGGTGTTGTGAAATGTTAACCTTTGTATTTTGATCCAGTTGCCACAGTATGGCATGTGTTTACCACACAGTAAACAGAACTAGCAGTTGTCCTCATGAATTACTCAGTTATAAATATGTGCTGAGACTTATATAATTCTCAAATTTCAGAACAAAATGTTTTGGTTAAAAGTTTTTTTCACGTTTTGCTTAGTAACACGCTTTTTTGGAAGTTCATAGGGATCTGAGTCTTTTCTAATTTCACTAGCATCTAAAGAGTGGAAGTATTTAAAGTTCATGTTATACCCAGGTCTGGTGTGTCAGCATTTAGTCCGATTGTGTAATTTTGTGGGCTGATGTGTGCTGTTGCGTGTTAACTTCCACTTGCATAAGCGTTTGCTTGTGTGAGACAGTGTGCTTGCGTGTGCTTGTGTGTGCAGGTGTGTGCTAGCTTGTGCTGATGTGTGACAGTGTGTGCTTGTGTGTGATGTCATGTGCTCACGTGTGCTTGTGTGTGCAGGCACGTGCTAGCATTATTCTTGTGTGTTACAGCATGTGCTTGTGTGTAATAATGTGCACTAGCATGTGCTTGTGTGTGCAAGTGTGTGCTTGTTTGTGATGCTGTGTCCTCGCGTGTGCTTGCGTGTACAAGTGTGAGCAGGAACGTGCTAGCATTGTGCTTGCGTGTGCTAGCCTGTGCTAGCTGATGACAGCGTGTCCCATTGCGTTTGACAGGCCTGGAAGAAACGCTGGTTCATTCTGCGCAGCGGGAGGATGAGTGGCGACCCTGACGTCCTAGAGTACTACAAGAGCGACCACTCCAAGAAGCCGCTGCGCATCATCGACCTGCACTGCTGCGAGCAGGTGGACGCTGGACTCACCTTCAAGAGGAAGGAGTTCCAGGAAAGCTTCGTCTTCGACATCAAGACCTCCGACCGCACCTTCTACCTGGTGGCTGAGACGGAGGAGGAGATGAACAAGTGGGTCCGCTGCATCTGCCAGCTTTGCGGCTTCAACCAATCAGAGGAGAACAACGGTATAGACCCCGCCCATCCCCACCCCAACCTACCCCACCCACCTGTCTGTGTGTTAGCGCCTTCATTTTGATCTATAATATAGTTTGTCATTTGTTTTACATGACACATTTAATTAAGCTGCATTTGTGTACTGTTAGGCTAATACATCTTTTTAAAATTTTTGCGAACACTGAATTCTTGATAATTAAGTGATAAAAATTGATTTTAAAAGATTTAACAGATAATAAAGTAATAAGTCAGGTAACAAAAATAAATGCTTACTTAATTTCAGAACTACACATTTCAAGAAATTATTTAGCCATTAGATTGAATGATTTTTGTTTGAGTTACTGTATCTCTGGCTTCGTGATATCTAGCTAGTCAATCATTATGTCCTTATTTCTAATTGCTTCCCTGTTTGTTGACTATTTTTTCACTTCTGGCTTTATTCAACTGAAAAATCTTCTTTCCTTCTGGTTGCTTAGATACAAACTTCAAAAGCAAACATTGCTTACTTTGACTGGAGATAAGCAAGCGCTGGCAATTTAGCCTATTTTTGCCTTTTCATTTTTATGTCCAGTATCATCTATTCAGCTATTTCTCCTAATTATGACATGTTTCCTATAGTGAAGGCCCAGAATATTTTTGAAATAGCCCAAGTAAATGATAATTTTGAAGTCATTCGCCTGAGAATGCTTCTTCGCAAGACGCTACGCTCTAATATTAATGTTGTGCCCAAATTTGTTTTAAAGGCAGATGAAGGCCGACCAAAAGCAACACGATATCACTGCTGAGAGCCTTTTTCCATTCGGTTATTTGAGAAAGTTAAATTGGAGGAGCCCTGCCAAGCGGGCGCGCGTCGTCTGAAAGGTTTATTGATTTCCCTTTTGTTTTGTTTCGTTGAAGAAAGGGAGCGACTTCTGTCCATCATCTATAGCACAATGTCCACGCTTGTGTGTGGGGAAGACCTTTTTGTGACTGGTATATTAAGAGCATAAAGGCCACTTTATTGTCCGGGCCACAGCTTCGGTTATTTAGAGAAGGCTTTTTAATACAGCGCACAGTAGGAACAAGTTATATTTCACTCCCAAATGGGTCAGCGTGGACAAGGGGGTAATTTGTCTATAATTAGTAAGACTGGGGCTCGAAAATATCTCACACGAGCTGTTAATTATATTAGCTGTCTGTTTTCTGGGAGGGGGTTCAATTTTTTAACGCTGTACATTGATGATGGATGAACGCAAAACCACAGACAAACTACAACATGAAGATTGAATTTGTATAATTGTATTGGATTGTTTCGCAAGAGATTCGGTCTTTTTTGCTTGGCGTGCAGAAGAAGCACAGCTGCGCGCCTTCTGAATAAAGAATCAAATCGGCGCTTTCTTCTGCCGGCATGACAAAAACCGCACATCTCGGAGCCGTCTTTGTTAGGCGTGAGGCAGTGGAAATTGATTAATTGAAAAAGACTTTTTTTATTTTTAATTTTTAATTTTTATAAAGTTAATTTTTTCTTGTTTGAACCTGCTCCAACCTGCTTTATAATTTGATTGCGCACAACGCAGTCTGGAAGCAATGGGTGTATCTCAGCCAGTCCCTTGTCCATGCCTGGTTCGAACCAGCCTGGGCAGAACAAGTTCTGGTCTGTGTTATTATGGACCTCCTCTCTCCAATGCCCGAACCATCCCATCATTAATTGTGATGTTGGCGATGGAGCCAGGTTGCTCACATAGCGCTAAGCAGAAACTGGCCTCAAGACAGCTGGGCGTGTTTCAACAGGGTCCGATTATCTGTTTTATATATTCCAGAGAACGCATTCAGCTGAGAGACAGACTCACTATCACGTGTACAAGGAGTAAGAGAGAAGTAATGTTAAAATACTGATATTGGGGTGCAAATAAGGGACCGTGACTTTGGGGCATTATTAAAGAAGCACCATGCCTGTGCCCGGTTTCATCGCAAGGGTAACGGAACATGGATGTGGCCGTGTGGAGGAGGTCACAGGGTACTGTACGTGACTAATAAGGGGCGTGACCTTTAGCTCTGGGGTGGGAAACCCCACTCCTGTTAAAATATTTGCTCTTTCAATATTTTACTTGTGTTTGAGTGTGTAGTTTCCTCCCATGTTTGGTCTGCTAAGCCTGTTTCAGATGGCAGAGGATTGAAAAAAAAAAACATTTTAAGCAGGAATTATGTCATTCCGGACCTGGGTTTTGACACGTCCCGGCTCCTGTCCGGCTGCTATATGGGATCGGGCCCTCCCCCTTTAGGGAAATCTCTGTGAGTGACGTTTAACGGCACTCCGGGATCTTCAGGATCTCGTGTGTGACCGTGAGAAAGTATCTCAGAGTCTGGAGCGAAGTAATGAGGGAAACACCCACGTGTTTTTCAGCTGGGAAGCCCATATGATGACAGCGCCCTCGTCTGACCCGCGCACTCTCACACTCTCACCGCGCCCACCCCCCACAGTGAAGCCTTCCAGCTGCATTTACTCACATTCCCCCCCCCAACCATTTATAAGCCACAACCACCCCCCCCCCATACACACAGACACACACATATGCGCACATAAACACACACTCACACTCCCCTCTAAAAAGAGACCCGCCCCAAACAATTTATAAGCTGCAACCCCCCCCCCCCCACAGACTATAAATCCACAGTCCTGCTATGTGCATCAGCCCACTAATTTTCCCCTGAGGTGTAAGTAACAAGTTTTTCTCACTGCGAGCAGAGAAGGAGGGGGTATCTCTTCCCCCTTAAGCCTTTCAGGTGAACGTTTCCCCCTCTCGGCCCCGCCCACAGAAGCCGTCACCTGGGTAACCCCGGAGGACAGCCAAGGCCGGTGGGGTGCACAAGGGGGAGGAGAGAAATAACACGAGGGAGGCGTCGTTTCATAGTCCACAAGTCAGGGCAAAGATTTTTGGAGAGGGAGGGAGTGAGCGAGCGAGCAGGGTGTCGAAGGAACACAGAGGCGACTGAGGGGTGGAGTGGGAGTTTAGCAGCTGACTGTCCCGTTCCGATCCCTTTAACCTTTTCCCCAAAAACCACAGATTGTACGCCCCCCCCCCCCCTCCAAATAACCCTGCCCAGCGTGGTTTCTTTTCAGCTCTTGTGCCACATATTGCGCCTCTTCACTCTGTTAATATGCGTCTGAATCATAATTTCCTTTCCCACTGCCTCCAGATATGATGTATGAATACGCTGTGCAAGGAAAACCGTAATAAAAGTACTTCTGACAATTGGTTCAGAGAGTTCCCTGGAAAAAGCTACATAACACACGTTTCCCTTTACTTAGCACATTGTTCTGGTCCTAGGACACGTTGAAGTCATCCTAGTTAAATGTTTTTATTTTATAGTTGATTTGACCCTCGTGAAAGGGTTTAAGGTCATACACAAAAACAAAGTACTTTGTGTGAGGGGGTACGCATGTTTTTAGTTTTTTCCAGGAGACTCTGAGTCATTGAGTTCGTTTTTTTTTTTTTTTTTTTTTGTGTGTTAGCCTGTAACAAATTGAATAAAGTGGTCCCACCTGGTTTAAATGGAAAGTGTAGGCCAGCATTGTTTTTTTGTAGGGGCTATCCAGGAGACCAGTAGCACTGAGTCACCAGCCTCTGTCTTGTTTGTCTGTGAAATGGAGATATGGACTGATGAGTGTATGTCCCAGACCAGACCTGTCCCTCTACGTAGTCTAAATAAGGACCATAGTTTAGCCAGCCAAAAGGACCAGTTTTTTATGGTAACGCAAAACATGGTGAATTGTTTCCCCTATGCTTACCACCTGTCCATGAGTCAGTTTGCACGTTCCTGTGTGCTTTTGTGTGCACGTTCAGTTTTGGAAAGTGCGTGTGAGTCAGTGTACGTGTTTCTGTGTGCTTTTGTGTGCACATTCAGTTTTGGAAAGTGTGTATGTAGTGTGTGCGTGTCTCTGTGTGTCTATGGGTGTGTGAGTGTGTGGGAGTCTGTACGTCAGTGTATGTATGTGACAGCCAAAGGGCATCCACTCACTGTAGATGTGTAGATGCTCTGTGTGGATGTTCTTCTGTCTGTAGTAGCGGAGGGGGGGTTGTTCACGCTGGCAGCCGAGGCTCCTGGGACAAGGAACAAGGTTAGCCAAGGGGAGCGCTGCAGAGCAGGCCACGCCTCTCTGTGGCTCTCACTCCTCATGAGCAATTTCCCCTCCAAAGTGCCCTTCAGACCCATTGATTTTCTGTTGAAATAGCGAGACACTGCGCTGCTGGGAGGTCATATTGCTGATGCCACTGAGCCACTGAGCCGTCTGGCCGCGACTGCTACTGCTGCTGCATATCCCAGCATGCACTTGCTGGTCACCACGGCAGCACTCAGGGCAGGGCCGGAAGCCCTGGGAAGGGGGAGGGAAGGCATAAACGTGCCTTTCCTCACCGACTTAAACATGAAATTATCATTATTAATATTAATTTGACAGGAAGTCATAATAAAAGGAAATCGGTTTCTTTCCTTGAAGGAAATGAAGATCAGCTGAGGATATGCAGTGTTAGAATTTTGGCACGTCTTTTTTGTGATCATTGTTCATTGACATTCACATTACATTTTTAAAAACACCAAATTCTAAATCTCAAAACTGATCCCAAACAGGTGTCTGTTATGGTGTAAATGGAAAAACCAGGAAATATGGTCAATTTAAAATGGAATCAGCCAAAATATTGTCTGTTCACCTTACTTTTAATTTTGAGTCACTGAGGACAGATAATTTTTGATAATTTTCACTGGCTGACCTTGTATATTTGATGAAATATACTGCGTGACTGCATAATGGCATGCAACACACGTGGTCTTATCTGCAGCAATGGCCGCAGCTCCCAGGAGTCTGTTGCCTTGGTGAGAAGATAAGTAAAGCCATTTGACTGAGAGGGGTTTAGGGAGCCCTGGGGGATTGTGGGTAAAGGTCACCTCTCTGCAAATTATGAGAGCAGTGGGCAAGCCGCATTATGCCAACTGCAGCGCATCTATAGGGCAGAGGAGAGAGCTGGTATTTGGCTGGCCTGGAAGGTGGTACGTGCATGCTTTTGAGAAGGGCCATTTTGAGTCACAAATGTTAAACAGTCCTCTCAATGCAGCCTTACATACTGCAACTCCTGACAGCACATTCCCAAACCAAACATGGGTCAAATAACTGTTTGAAATACTTTAATTAGACAGTATATACAGTGTAGATCGTAATAATCCTGCAGATTATTGAAACTGTTAAAAGACATATGTTGTTTTGGTTCACAACATGTTTATTTGAAAATGATCAGGCATGAAATTATCAAAAGTGCTGTCAGAGTTCACCAGTTAAAGCATTTCAAATACATAGATCCAGGTCTAGTATGTACTGGCCCAGTTTTGTGCATGTAGTGGGACTAGAAATGTGTTCAGTATTTCAACTAACTACAATTTAGCTTTTTTTACATCACAGGGTGATTTGGTGAAAGATTCTGTGGAACAAGTTCTCTGGAACAAGTAACACAATAGGTGATTTGACTTGTGAAAGAAAGAAAGAGTGAAATTTTAAATATATCAAAGATGTTCTGTGTAGATGGCCGTGCTGATTTATTGATTCTCACCGCAGTAGGTCCAGCCAAAACAATTTCCTTGGCCATTATTTTTTCAGAGAAGAACCCACTGTGCTCTTTAACTAGTCACAGTTTGAAGAAGTGGGTGGATGTTTTTCAACGTGTCAACAGTCCTGTATTTTTTTGTTCCCCCCTTTTTTCAGGGGGGGTGATCTTTTGAGTGCGCTTGTGTCATTTTCCTGTCCATCCCTCGCAGAGTGTGAAAGATTGCACAGCAGTGCGGCGTGGTGGGGTCCGGCTGCCTGGTTCTAGGCTGGACAACATATATCTCCGGAAGTACAGGAAGTACAGGGCTACAGGAAGTTCCGGTAAAGCAGCGCAGATCTGTTTACATTCCCCAGTGAAACAAAGAACGAAGCAGACGCTATTAAATCTCGAACGAAGAAGAATCGAACGCTGAACGTTTGCTAAAGAAAAATGTTATGGATGTTATCAGCGGCCTAGTACTAGTACTAGTAAAACGTTAAATTTTTCGGCTATCGTGAAATGGTTATTAGGCTGGACGAGACGATGATAACGAGGTTGTTTTTGGAGGGGGATACATTTTCATGAACACCGTGTCGTGATTGGTCGAAATATCTTCAAACGACAAACGTAGCCACGCGGGTTCCAAAGTCAGCGCCTTGGTGGGAAGTTTTTTCTTTTTCATCAGCACGGGGAGGAAAATAATAAATGGAGAAAGGACCAGAATCCCTTTCACACTATTTCCTTCCTCGCGCTGTACGCAGATTGGAATTCCGCTATCTCCAGGCTCAAAAGTCACCCGAATATGGTTCGTCGTGAGATCACTTGGAGTGCACTGAAGGTGGATTGAGGTGGAATGATGAGATGCCAGTTCATTGCTTGGAAAACAACACTGTCTATTTTTCACTGTCCGTGGCAGGCTGCTGTCAACGAGTGATAGATTTGACCTAGAATATTACAGTTTTTGCTGACGCTGTTCTATAGGTTACTATATTAGTTACTAATAGCCGCTCATGGACCACGCCCACTGACACAGTGCTTTGTCCCCAAAACTGCGTCACTGCACTGTTATGAGAGTTTGATGAAAACAGAAACACAGATGACAAACATTTTAGGTTCTCAGAACGTTCTCTGAACATTATGAACGCAACAGTAAATGTTCTCTGCACGTACGTGTGTCCAGTATCAGTGAATGTTTACAGAACTTTATCTTTACCATTGCAGGAATGATCTTAGAAATGTTTTGTTTTGTTATTCAAATGAAAACAAAACAAACATAATTTGGATTGTGGATGGTCAGTTGCAATCATGGACCAGGGGGAGGGGTTAAGAATGGCGAGCGCCCCCCCCCCCCCCCTCACGTCAATGATCACATGCCCCTGATCTCTTGCCTACTGCATTGTGAAACAAGAGATGTTATTAGCTTGCTGAGCTCAAGACCACGGTCTCCAGCCAAACTAATCACTCTCATAGCCTATTGCTTCTGCAGCATTCTGTAGCAAAAATGCATGTGCTAAATCACATCTAAACTCTGCTACAGCCGAACTCTGCCTTTGATGGGACTTGTTCAAAACAATAAATGTTCTAAGAGCCTTTGGGGACTGTCCTCATGACAACATTAACTCACAAACAAATTAAAATCTGACCAGAATGTTCCCCAGCATTCTTGATTAATTCGCTTTAGTTGGGAATCGGGACCAGAATGTCAACCCGAGTTTCACAGAGAGCCGTCACAGGCCCTCATATTTCCTGGCCAGAGCTTGTGGCTCGATCTCGCACCGTCCTTTCCTCCAAACTCCATAGTGCTTTCAGCCATCCATTCTGTCTATTGTTTTTATGAAATGCCAATCTGGATTAACATGCAGTCTGGATTAACATGCTTTGCTCCCTCCTGGTGAGTGGAACAGGTCTGGTGAGTTTCAGGTATGATGTCTCATAATTTCCAATGAGATCATAAAATGAAACGCTTTCTACTCCTACCCATCTCTATTCTATACCTAATATTGTTTTTCTTTTTGACCAAAGTACAGTCTCCATCAGAAGATGGAAAAAGAACCATCTCCTTCAATCTTTTTGTGAACTCTTTTTTTATCATGTTATTTTTTCACATTGCATGGAGCATTTGCATTGTGATGTGATCATTAAGATGGGAGATGTTGGGAGCAAGGATAAAACACTGCTAAAAACAGACCTGAAGAGAAGTGTCCATTTTATGAACTTCTCTAATCACATTCTCTGATCAAGTAGGCATGCTTGCATTTGATTGGGCAGTGTTTTGAAACACAATTATGTCATATCCTGGTTTTGGCAGTGCTCAAGGTGCATGGTGAGTAACATGATCTAGAATTGGAGCGCAAGAGCTGGTGTTACTCTTACATACAAGATTGGGGACAGAAATCTGCTAAATGTGGCTTGGTTTGCTTGACTGACCCAACTTCGTCTATCCATATTCAGCCCGAATTATGTCAAAGGTCATTGGCTGGGTTGTGTTGAATTGTCACCGCCAATTAAAGCCCCACTTACACATGGTAATTAACTTGTAATAAGTAACTGATCATTGGTTTATTTATCAAAGCATTGTCTCCAGGTCAGGTTTATAGTACCATCACATTATAAACCTGATAAGTGTGGCTGCCGCCACACTGTCTTTCATAACTTCTACCTTCAGACCCCGTCCTTTCTCTTAAGCTCATTGTGTTGGCCATAATGCACCTTACAAAGCACAGGAATTTAAATAGGTTGTTATGTCTCACCGGGGACTCAGTTTATTACCTTGTGAAAGCAGGCAGTCGCTCAGCAAAGTGCCCGTGGGACGACAAAAAAGCTGTCTGTCTGTTAGCAGCCAGCTGCAAAGGGAGTTATCCAAAGTTTAATACATGTGGGCCTCACTTTGCCAATCAGACGGGCCACAACAGAAGCCTTTTCTTAGCGCCTAGGGGCCGCCTCCTTAAGTGCTATCTCTTCCGTACCTGTTAAAGAAATAACAGTTTCGTCTTGACTGGAGTACTCTCGAGATTTGGGGGAGGGGTGTGTAGGGGTGGCTGGTTGTGAGATGCAATCTCCACAGTGTTTTGGCTCTCTTACATTGGGAAGGATAACTTTCCGTGACTGTGCCTCGTGAACTGGATACTTATATCCTGGAAGCTAATTCTGCGAGATGTTGTTTGTTGAACGTCCGGGTGTTCTTATTTCATCCATTTTTGTCTGCATCATAAAAGCTTAGTCACGTCCTCAGATTCCTGCTTTAAAGATGGTAGTAAAATGGCTTTAATATGTATTATATGTCCATCTCTGAATTTAGTGTGACCTAGTCATGGTGGCTTGTCTACAATGACTGCATTGTCCTTTGTAATGACTGCATTGCACCCTAATTTGGAACTACTGAGACCAGCAGCCTAATTCAATTGCATTATGTGCACATTGATGATGAGACAGCAGGCTGTGTATTACAGAACACAATTATAAAATTACCCATAAACTCAGTTACTCTTTGACCCAGAATAGTAACATGCTACGCAACCACAACCGCATTGAAGATGGCAATTAACATCAAAGGACTATATTCGTACAAGGGGACGTTAAGTTTATAATAATATGGGTGTACGTAATTTCTTTCTAATATTTCTCCCATTTTAGTTTGTAGTTGTAAAAATATGTTACATTGATTTAGATTAGCAGTAGGACAAGGAAGACAGTAAATGCATTTTGAGGGTTTTCTGGCCAAAACTGTCCGTTAGACATAGACCAGTTCTTTTGAGGGTATGTGTATGTGGTTTCTTCTCTGTTCAGCTATTTAAATGGTACTAAATTGTCTAAAACCTCTAAAGAGGTTTTAGAGCAACGATGGGTTTTAAACCTTTTTTTTCCGCCAGAAAGCACAATGGCTTTAGTGCCCTGTACAAATTGCCTCAGTGTAGCCAAATTGATCATTTATCCCATTAGTGTCAATGGTGGGACATGATAGCTACTCACTGACCACTGCAGCCTCTTTCTGCGCCGCTGTAATACTGTTTGAAGACTGGCCAGTAAAGATGAGTCGATCAAACACAGAAACACACGCACACACACACACACATACACTTATACAGAGCACACATGCACTTAGACTCTCTCCCCCTCTCTTGGTCTGTCACACACACACAAAAACACACTCGCATTCTCTGTGTTTTTATTTCTCACATGCAAACACTTGCACTTTCTCCATGTCACTCTTCCTCTTTCCTGCGCGCACACACACACACACACACACACACACACACACACACACACACACACACACTGTTGGCTTTGGTGTCCCTGCCTTGGAGAAGATGTGCTTTTCTAATGTGTGGGTATACCATCACATCCCATCCCCAGTAAGACAGATGGGTTACAGCGGTTCAGGGCTAATTCTACACCCCTCACCCCACCCAAACCTGCCCGCATTCCACTCGCCGAGGGAGGTGCACCCCCCTCCTCCCTCCACCCTCCACCCTCCTCCCCCAAATCAATACGTCTGTGTCTGCCAGTGCAATACTCCCACCAAAGGGACTGGAAGCTATTTACGAGCCTCCAATGGAGAGTGCAGAGCTCTTACCAGCCTTCGGAGAGTTGGGACCCAGATAACAATGGAATAATTGAATCCTGTTCAAAGGAACCCCCCCCTCCCTGACAGTGTGGCAGTGGTCCGGGAGCGGAGTCCGGCTCTTCCCTGCTCCGGGCAGGAAGTGTAATCTCTGCACCGGATGCCTCTCTGCCTCCGGCGGGGGGCCGTGACCTCATTCGTCCGGGCTCTTCCCCATGGATACGGGGGTCCTGTCAGTTCGTCACGCTTGGCGCTTTCACGCGCTTCTCGGCCTTGGGCCCTGCAGCCGGCTGACAGGGCTGAAAAGAATAAATAAAATACACCAGAGCACTGTCCATGTCTCTCTGTTTATTTAAAATTCGGAATGAATGACCGAGAGGGTTGAGGTCAGTTTTATTTATTTATGCGTTTCACCTTTATTGAAGCTGAAGGCCTGAAGACAGCACAGAAAAATCCTCAGTGTTAAATCTAATACAGTTTATATGAATCCAAAAGGGACCGTTTCATATAAATTTGGTCAATTTTGTATTGATATTGATATGATATTGCGCTGAACATTTTACTGTGTGGGGATATATCACCATCTGTACAGACGTGCTCTTTCCAAAGAGCCAGTGTTTTCTGGAAGGGCTTCTTTGGGCCGTTGTGCCTCTCAACCTGATTAAGGTCCTGCAGGGATGCAGTGAGCCAACATTAATCCATAACTATAGATCTATAATGAGAGGTGAATACAGTAGGGACCTGCGAATGACTCACCGTGAGTCAGGCCTGTAAATCAATGCCCCGCCCCTCTGCTGCGGTCTACCCTCTTGCTACCCCAGCTGCCAGGGGTCAAAGGTCACGCTCATCCATTGCTCCGCCTGCTGCTGAGCTCATTTTCAGTGCCAGACTCCGAGATTCCGCCGCTCTCGCCGGACCCTCTCGATCCAAACTCGAAAAAAAAGCCTGTGTAAAATCTCTCGCTATGCGCGGACTAGTGCAGTCGAACAGCTATGGCCCGGGTAACATTGGGCTCATCTGCACTGACTGCAGAGCGGGAGTAGGCGAGCCTAGTCTTTGAGTGCCAGTAACGTTTCTGGTTTTTGTTCCATCTGAGCTTGATCACAAGAGTTTGATGTATGATCAAAAGTCTGTGCCTGGATATTACTGAACGGTGAAACGCTGAGTGCCTCCAGCACATGAAACCTGATTAATGAAAAGGAATCCAGTTATGTTGATATAGGTTTGGATAGAGTAGGAACCAGGACCATCTCTTGCGCTCCAGGACCATGGATTTCGTGATTTCCCCGCAGCCTATCTTGTTGTTACTGGAGCTCCTTGACGAACTGCCCCGTTGATACTGAGGACTAGCTGATTCCCATTGATTGCACTAAGAGAACACAGTGATAGCTATCGAATAAAGGCTAGGCTGGATATTACTGCTGCTGGCCTTCAACTGCATCTCCTGCTCACTAGAGCAACTCCATAAGAAAAGTGCAGCGGCAAGAATTTTTAATGGCACAATTTCAAACAGTGGTGGTCAGGTACCACACGGTGGAAAAGAAACAGTATCACTTTGGCATTTCGAGGTTTCAATTTAGTTTAGCATCGATCGGCGGCCATTTTCTTCCATTTTCCGTCATCCAACATACCCGTGTGTGGTTCCGAAACTTGAAAGCGTGGTTTATTGAGATTTGTCTTGCATCTTTTTTTCTGTGGTGTCAAGATGGCGGTGGGAGATCGGCGATGCACGTGCCCCGCTCCATTGCCGCGGATCTGAGGGGACACACGGCCCCCCTCATCGGAGAGCGCAAGTCCTCCGGCCTCGCCCACTCCAGTCAGCCCCTCCTCTTCACTTTCGACCTGCCTGCACGCCACGGCAACGGCGCCCTATCCAACAGCGCGCCCCAGGACTACCTCTTCCTCCACCAGTGCATGAGCAGGAAGGCTGAGAGTGCCAGGTAAGCAGGTGCAAAGCCGGGGAACCAACCCCCAATCCACTACCACTGCCGACAATTATCTTATTTTCTACCCATATTTTCGGCATCCTAAGAACACCTTGCGCCTCCAAAAAGACGCTTTTTGGGAAATTAGAAAAATATTACATTTTTAAATTTCATTACAATGAAAAGTTTAAGTTACAAGTATTTTGTGACACAGATTAAACGGAATGCCCAGTAATATCTGTACAACATTATTCCAATATTATTGGCTTCTTTAAAGTGAGGGTGGGCCAAAGTTCACATGAAGACCTGCTGTGATTGGCAAGCACCCGCTCAGTGCAGGCAACCAATGCCAAGGACAGTTTACCCAACACATGATGTGAGAGCAAGAATTCATAAAACCATAAATGTGCAGGGCTACTATATGATATCAGTGAATCGCTGGTTTGAGCCATACATTGTGATTCGTGGGGAGAAAAACCTCTTGATTGGTTCAAAACAAGAGCTCATTGTAGCTCCACTCAATATGGGGTTTGTCATACCTCACTCTTCCATCAATGCCATCAAGCCCACAAGGAAGGAATGGGGGAACAGACATCAGGGTATTGGGTGGAGAGTGTTGCCCTACCCCGACGGTTTTGCCCTTGGCCCCCTCCAGTTTCCGCACTGTGTGTCGTGTATTCTGAAGGACCACACACTGGATAATATCACCTCACACCAGGACAAAAAAAGGTCCGCATTTGATCTATGCATCTGTTGCTGTAATCTATCACATCGATGAAGCTGGACAGGGGAGCGCGCCCGCTCGGCGGGTGAAAAGCAAAGGCCACTGGGACGCCATTGTGATTCACACTATCTGCCAGAGCCCGGCCGGATATTGCTGTCGCCCTATCGCTGTTGTTCCAGCGATCCTTTTATTTATACGTTTCTTAATTAAGTCTTTGAGATAGGATGATAAATCATCCATTAACTCTAAATCGCGCCGCAGAGATGTAATGAACAGTCGCGCGCAGATTAATAGCCGCCCTGCAAATGGACGCGCTGTTTGCAGTGACGGATTACTGATTAATTGAATAATTATTCCTCAGTCTCACCATTGTTTGACCCTAATCTTTCCCTGTTTTTGAAGAGCAGTGTTTTTGCTCTGCTTAGTTAAATAGAGTGCTCCTGCAAGACGATTTCTTATTCTCAACCACTTTAGTTTTTACAACCACTATCCCCAACAAGCGTTCACCTAAGTCAAATCATTTAGTTTCTAAGTGTCACTATCTTTATGTATATCAAATATATTTATAACTTGCAACCCATTCAATATTAAATAAGCCCATTATCAAATAATTAAAGTACCGTCCGCAAACAGCAAAATAGCAACCAACTAACAAACTATAGCTCAAATAATTCATCACATAATCAAATAAAATCAGTATCATAAAAATAAATACAATAATTGCTCATGAAATTCCTGCAAAATTCATAATACAATTAAATGCTAATAAATTATTACAAATACATCCATTCTTATTAATATTTATTGCTACTCAATCTCAGAATATCGTATCATTATAAAAATTAAACAATATAAATTCCAACAAATTTAGAGCAAATGTTTAATTCATTGAAACACTATAAAAAAAAATTTACCTTGCATTGGAGATTAAAAAGAAAAAGACGCATTTGCTTTATCCAAAACATTTTTCCAATTTTGAACTATTTGATAATTTACATATTTTCTCTGCGTAACAATTTAACCAATTTTTATTCTGGAGTAAATTCAAAGCTTGGATTAAATTTAAACTGCAATACAGCGACAATAACGGATTTTAGTCACGTAATTGATAGCTTATATGCGGCTTTTGACTATGACAATTTTATTTTGTTTGCGTTGACGTTTTTGCATTTTTTTGCATTGCTTTTGAATTTATTTGGTCTTTGAAGTGACTTTTTTGTTGCACTTTCCAACCATTTTTATATTTTTTTAATTACAGTGTGTTTTCTTAGCCTTTTACAACTCCTATTCGAGATTTGGACATATATTTTATATGTGGATTATCCCCTTTATCAATATTTTGTATACTTTTTTTATTTTTTTGTATATAATAACTATTTTTATATTTAGATATATGCATTTATTTTTTTTTTTTACTTTATTTATTCCTATTTTTTTGCTATTACACTTGATATTATTACTTGTTATATTTAAAACTTATTAATTACGTGTATATAAAATTAATTTTTTTGCGTTTATTTTTTTTTATTTTTGTTTGTTTTTCCTTTTTATTTTATATTTCTATTTAGTTTAGTATATTTTTTAGCTTTATTTTTATTTTTTTTATTATTTTGTGTTTAGCGCGTACTTTCTAGCTGTATAGCGTATATTGTGTTATGCTGAGTGAATTTAGCGCTTAATATACTTTCTTGTTTAGCTTATATGTTGTGATAACTTATGCTTTATCGATTTTCGCTCAAAACTAGTCGTGTGTCGTACTGTTTCGTCAAAGTAAACTACCGTGCTTTGTATAACTGTAATTTTATAATTTTGTGTATTGTGCTTAGAATGTAGTGATTAATGGTTGGAAAAAAAGTTCGGAATTTTTATTTCGGTCGATTAATTTCTCGTTTAAAATAAAACAATATTTGGTTTAATGTTATACGTTTTAAAAAAAATTTAAAACTCCTAAAAAATTATTTATTTTATATCTATTTATAGCCTTTTTAATTGTTGTTTTGTTTTATTCAATTTGTGTGGTGGAAACTAAAAAAACCGTGTGGTAAACGCCCAAAAAAATGTAACAAATTCGTAAAAAAATGTTGCAAATAAAAATTCAACAAATTTGTTTGGACCTATTCTTCTGTGTCAAAAAAAAGTATCAACTTTCTTCTGTATTGCACTATTGCACCTCACATTGTGTATTGCTTGGTGGACTGGAGCCATTGGAACTTTCAACACAAACAAAAAAATACACCACTTCTTGGCTTTATTGGTTATTGGCACTTTTTTACCTGTGGACTCAGTACCTTTCCTCAGATCCATCCTCCACAGATCCATTGGTCACACACACCTGGCTCACCAGTCACCCACACTGGTCACCTCATGCTCATGGGATTGGCACTCCAAGCCACATCCATTTGGCATACACACCCCATGAAAATGGCTCAACCCGATATTTTTGCATTTTTTATTCCCACGATTACCACGGCTTTTTTTTTGTTTTTTTCACGACGGCCATGCAGTTAAAAGTTGTAAATAAGATATTGAGGGGACTATTAATCCTTTATTTCGAAATAAAATAAAAAACCGAAATTTTATTTTTTTTTAATATAAAATACAATACCAATTAACGTTAATAAATAAAATTATTTTTTTTTATTTTTATTTTTTTTTTTTATTTTTTATTTTATTTTATTTTTTTTTTTTTTTTATTTATTTTTTTTATTGATTATTTTTTTTTTTGTATTAATTTGTTTTTGGGGTATTTTTATTATATTGGGTTGTGATGTATTTTTGCTATTGAATAATAAAATAAATAAATTAATAAAAATCAAATTTCACTGTGTGCATGATGAAATGTAAATAATAAAAAAAAAATAAGAAAAAAAAATAAAATGAAAAAAAAAAAAAAGTATAATAAAATAATACAGACACAATGCATGAAACAATAACATAAGATAGCATAGAGAAAGATAATGAAAAAAGATAAACAAGAGTGAATTTTTTTTAAGTGTGTGTGTGTAACAGTGAGTTAAATATCCTAGAATTTTTGTGTGTGTGTTATTGTTGCTTGCTTTATACACCTCTCCCTGCCACTCCCTGTTGCACCTGCCCCCACAGAGTGAACCCACTGCCCAGAGCAGATCCTAGTGTGAAGCCAAAGCAGAGTACAATTTGGCCAGTGCATGCATGCTGAGGACGTGCAGCACATGATGAATGCAGTATATGAAGATGAAGGGTGAAAAAAATGTGAAAGGATGGCAATGAAAATGAAAAACAACTGTGCAAAAATCAATGTTTCATCCATGCAATATCATCCGTAAGGTAAAAAAATATAAATTTATAGACCTAATAAATTTTTAAGGCTTAATAAAAAAGGTTTTATTTTTTTTTAGGGTTATTGTTTTAATTGATATTCCCCCCCCCTGTACCTGAAAAAAAGTTAAATTGATGAAAAAAAATGAAAAAAAAAAAATAAAAAAAAAAAAAACGGTTGATTTGCACTGAAATTTATGATTATTTGTTGATTATATTTTTTTATTATTTTATTTATTTTTTTTTTTATTGGGTTTGGAGAGGTTTGGTACATCTAGTACTTCTACACACTGCTTGTCATAGTTCTGTAGTAGTAGTATGTCTATACCCTATTGATTATATTATTATATTTGTGGTTTGTTTATCAGGAGTTTATGTGTGTGTTTTATTTTTGTTTTTATGTTTTTTTTAGCTTTCAGAAATATATATAATTTATATTTTTTTTTTTTTTTTTTTTTGCATTTGCGGCACTTTTTTTTGACTTTTTTTATGAAAAATTAAAAAAAAAAAAAAATCTGTTTGTAAAAAAAAAATGGTACACCGGTTTTTTTTTTTTTGCCATTTTACAAAGTTTATTTAAATGCTCACACCTGGAGTTA
Organism: Ilyophis sp. 1 JC-2022; assembly: GCA_022702515.1. NCBI lineage: Eukaryota > Metazoa > Chordata > Actinopteri > Anguilliformes > Synaphobranchidae > Ilyophis > Ilyophis sp. 1 JC-2022. The sequence continues at coordinate 95,507,878 of CM040402.1, read as the reverse complement.
TAAAGCCGTAAACAGAGTACCCCCATGATTTACCAAATATGCCATCTGCACTAAGGGGTTAATAACGGACGTTCGTGTCATTGGCGATGGTGCACTTGTTACTTGTTACTAAGGTTTCTGTTCTTAACGTGAATTAATTTATTAGAAGCTCCTGAGTTCCACCTTTAAAAAGTTTAAGCGGTGTCTTGGATGACAAGAACATGTTGCGGTGAAAATATAAAAAATATATATTATTACATTTTTATTGAATGTCCCTTGTAGTGTAAGTTTCAGCATAGTAAAGTTTATGGGTCTTGAAATTAAGACCAGAGACTCGTGTCCCCTACAGGGACAAACATTAATGGCCTTGTCTTGGGAGGATATAAAATGATTATAACCATTGTGCGGATGTGCCTAACAATCAAACCCATTCCTAGAACACGAAATAAAGATTACATATTATAACACATTATATCAGGTAATTGGCCAAAGCGTTGTCTAAAGGGAGATTTATTGTGGTTTTTGAAGGCCAAACTACTTGCACCATTGAAACCCCATTGAAACCGACCGATGAAGCGGGTAAATGGTAATTTTCAATAATAAAGCTATCGGTGAGGTTGTGCTATGCACCATTATAAATGATGAGAAGAAATCTTTCAATAAGGTCCGGGTGGACAAATAGCAAACCTATCCTGTAAGGAGAGAGGGATTCAGTCAGCTGGCTAGTCTGTCTCAATCGGAGACCTATCTAATGTGACCTGCCTTCTGCGTACAGTGCCCGGGCAGAAGTGTGCTGTTTAATGCGCACTGTTTAGCATGCAACATGCAGTACGTGAAAAATATCCGCCATGCTATTTTCCAACCGTACTGTGGAAGTGTCGTAAGACGTTCCGCTCTTGCGCGGCCATGTCACATGTTGTTTCCATTGTATTTGAAGGAAAACGTCAGCGAAGCTGTGCTTCATTTTTAAAAACGAAGCTTACGTCATATTTACACGACCAAAAAGTATTCTCTCAAATATACTCAGCGGAAGTAAGTGTTATCATACAGGGGTTTAAAGTATACTATATTTAGAGAAAATTTTGCCTACTTAATGACTTTTCTTCGTCCTGTCTACTCAACAAGCCTACCTAATAGTATGGAAGGGTGCTGATCCGGAGATCACCCAGATGACCTGTCGGGCACGTGCAGTCTGACTGCGGCAGCTGCTCAGGAAGTGTTCTATTCTGATACAGTGACTGCGCAGCAGGGAGAACGTGCTGCAGAGGAAGAGGTGTGTGCTTGTCTCTGTGCTCCCAAACTGAACGAGGACTTGAGCCATGAGAATGCACCCGACAAATGGACATTCTCAATTGAGGAAATAAAGGGTTAAAAAAACAGAGGTGAACATTTTGGTGGAAAATAATGCTGCATCATACGTATATACTGCAAGATATGTAATTTGCTTGGGTTGAGCGTGTTTTGTGAATAAAATACAGTATGAGGACAAAGAGGGAAGGGTGGTCTTTCAACGAAGGAGTTTTTTTTACCTCACGTATTCCTTTTTGGGGGTTCAGGTTCACTCTTACCCAATTTTCCTGTTTTTCCCCTCTAACTGTGACAGTGTCTTTGTGGAAAAGCACTATGCAAATACCGTTGAATTCAAATTCAATTGAATGTGAGCGGCCTACATCCTCAGACAGTTCAGCAGGTCCCCTAAGCAGATGGATTTGGGGTTGTATTTGTTTGGCACAAAGAGTAATGAGTGGAATTTTAAACTCGCACTGTTATTTTGATGGACACCAAGAGTGCGCTCTTTATTTCTGGCTAGCTAAGCCCAGCTTTTGGCAGTATCTCTGAATGCAAACAACAGGAAAGCAGGAGTGGGAACACAGGAGTAATTGATATTCTTTCCTCCCTTTAGCGTACCCTTGTGCATATATTTGTGTGTGTGTGTGTGTGAACTACGCTCTGGGACTGTGTTTATTAGCATTATAAAATTTGCAAATGGTAGCGCAAGACCTCCCCTGCAACGGCGCCTGATCTTTAGACTGGGAGATGGAGTCTTAAATGTCAGAGCGGATCTTTCCACTTAGTGCCTTGTGACAAGAACTACAAAATAAGACAAATAAATGAGGCAAATCCCCTGGGTGCCAGAAAGAGCAGCACTGCTCTGGGAAAATCTGAGAGATCAATCTCAGACATGTATGTATGTGGTTTATCTTACACTACGTCGGCTCGGATAGCTGTCCCCTCTGACAGCTCGTCAGCTTTATATAGGCTAAGCGGCAAAGGATGCTGATAGTCATTAAATGAGGTTGCCTTGGTAGCCGTTGTTGTCTTAAAAGGACAATGCAAGTTCAGAAGACTTATGGTATGATGATGATTATTATTATTGTTATGTAATTTTCTATGCCGTTGTTAAGGTCACGCAAATTATTTTGTCAGCAGATGCATATTTAACACAAACAGCTAACAGCTTTTCACATTTCCTTTGATATTCATGTTGATCTCATCAGAGTTTTGGAACAGTGTTTGCGGGTGCTAAGCATGTGTTTATCCTGAGATAAGGCAGAAAAAAGGGTATTGACATAAACAATCATTTTGGATGAAATCTTTTACAGTGAAGATATCTTCAAAAATATTATTTATTTTGTATACATTGATTGTCTCTTGTAGTGCATGTTTTCAGCGCAGTAGAATATATGTTTCTCGAGATTAAGCCCAGAGACTCACGAATTGCCGAGTCTCGGGAGGCTAACGAAGTTTGCATCAAATGACGTGAATGCAGACTGGTCAACGTAATTCTGAAGCGAATTAACGTAATCGCATCAGTGGCATGGCACGTAGGCTACGCTGCATCCATTTGACATGTGCGCTGCTGTACTATGCATCTAGACTTTGTGACTTTGGAAGGGCTGCTGAAGTACCTTTCACTTCTCAGTGTTACTTACTTGCCGTTGAGTAGTGTGGCATTTGTGCCAGGCATCTCGACAGTTCCGTTGTGAAAATGTAGCGTCTGACTACCCCTAGTGGCTGAATAAATATTACACATTTCAAAGAAATTGGTACAATGAGGACTGTGGCACAAAGGGAGTGTCTGAAGCAGTGCCGTGGATGACTTCAACAGGAAAGGTCACAGGCTAATTATGCATTGTCCTACAGTGCCTGTATATGACTTCTGTGATTGCCGTCAGGCGTCTTTGGTTTTGCCTCACCCCGTATTGTAACTGAAAGGTTTGTGTCACGGTCTTAAAGCCTGTTCTTCGCTGTTCCAGAAAAGCCCCTGTGAAATTTAATATGGATTTCTCAGGAAAAAGGGACCTGTCATAGCAGAACATCACAAAGCATTTGCGTGGGATGTGGAATGTTTGTGTAAACATGGTGGTAAAAGAGCAAAACCAAAAGCTTCCCTTCCTCCCCCATGTAATTTACCAACATTTCCTCCTATTTGTGTGTACACCTTTCAATAGAACAGTACAGGAACGTGAACCTGGGAAGCACCACTGATAGGTCATGGATTGCTAGGAAAAATGTGCCCTGTTACGTATTGTGAAATTTACCTGACTGCACGTGCATAATGCACGTGGAGGCTGCATTTTGAAAGAACCAATGAAACTGAGCTTGTAACTCACAGGTTGCTGTAAGTTCAATTCCAAGATCAGGCAATGCCACCAGCAATATAACCAGCTGTATAAAAGGACACGATGTGAAAACGGAAGCCGTTTGTATCTGCCGAATGCCTAAATTTAAATAATGTTGCTTTATGATAATGAAAGAGAGATAATGTAGATATGAGAAAATGGTATTTGGCAGGTGCTAAATGAGGGTAACACTTTGCCTATTATCTCCACAAAATGTGCTACGATCGCAGTTGATGAATGGCCACTCTCTAAGAAAATTATGCATATTCATGTTTAGCAAGCTCTGATTGGCTATTCTCTGAGAGTCCATCACTTGACAGCTACTGGGCTGTGTGTGTGGTTGGGCCTGTATTGTGCTGAATGATGTTCCCTGTGACAGCTGTCTGCCATCATGCCCTCCTGTGTGCAAATTTCAGAATTAATTAAGTTCAATTTAATTATTTTTTTTTTTAACTCCCAATAATGTACCATGAGGATTTTCCATAAGCATTGTCATTAAATTCCTGATATGAATGTTTGTGTGTGAGTTTGGATGTGCGTGTGTGTGTTTGTGTCTTTGTGCCTGTGTGTGTGTGTGTGTGTGTGTGTGTGTCTGTGTGAAAGAGAGAAGGAGCAGCCATGTCAAACCCAGGACAGAGACAACAACTATAGCTACAGGACACAGAGAAGAGAACCTCCACAGCTGTTTCCCCAGCACAAGTGGCTGATGGGATTGCTGGCAGTGAAGCCTACGGCAGGTGTTTAACACGGAGGTAGCGCATGGCATGTGGGAGCCATGGCGATCTGGGCATCTGCGTGCCACTCTGACGGTGCAAGGGTGAATGAGCTCCATGGCGATGGTGGTATGACGTGCGTCTGTGTTCCATTGCAGGAGTGCCAGCTTCTCCCAGGCGGCTCGTAGCGGCCTGCTGGCGGGAAGCGACCCGGCGGTGCAGAAGCTCTCCTACGGACCCGGCCACTGCCCCAACGGGGCCGGCAGCCAGCCGTCTGGCTTTAACAGCCTGCCCAAGCCGGGCCGACGTCGGTTGCCGTCGGCCCGGGAGAGCTCGCCGCGGGAGCCCTGCTACGACCTACCGAGGGGCTACAGCCCGGAGGGGCGGGGTCGCGAGGCGGAGCTCAAAGAGGCGTACACCTTCAAGACCCCCAGCGGCGCCCCGGCCGCCGCGCCCCCTCCGTTGCTCGGCAACGACAACTATGACCTCATCCCCTCTCCCCCCGGGTCCTTCTACCAGACTCCCCGCACCTTCGACAAGAACCACAACGCCCTGGGGCCGGCCGTCCCAGAGTCCCCTGGGGCAGAGCCCCCGCCCAGGCCTCCCAAACCCAGCCTGGGGTCCGAGCAGCAGCAGCAGCAGCAGCACCAGCGCTGGGGGAGCCCCCAGTCATTGGGAGTGCAGAACGGGGAGGCGGCCGCCCTGTCCGTCACCCCGCGCAGGAACACCCTCCCCGCGGTGGAGAACATCCGTCTCCACAGAGGTACCCCCCACTTCTCTCTGTGTGATTTTCCCTGATTCATCAGAAAACACTGAATTGCAGTATTTGACCTAAATGTCTCTGGCCCACTAACGTTTGGCTTTATTGTTGAACCCGAAGTCAGCTGTAAAGCTGAACTGTATGTTTGTGATGTGCTCATTTGTCCCCTGTTTTAGACATTTAGCATCTGAAAATCAGTATTTCCTGCATTATCATGGAAAATCACATCCCTAATTGAATAAACAGGTAGTTTATGGGAGGGTGAGGCCACAGATTCCTTAAAGTCAACTGATACTCAACTCTGTATTCTTAACATTCTAAGTAATTTCCCCCTGCCTTTGAAATGGAACAGTTTGACACATCTGTAAATTCATTAAAAGGGTATGACTCTGGCAAAGGATGTTCTGTGCTGTAATATAGTATCAGAATCTCGTGTAGTTAAGAAACGAGTTGAGTATCTGGTTAGTTATAAGAATCTGTTATGAGGCTTCTTGAACTCCAACGTTGGCGGAGCTATTCGCGGGCTGTTAATGACTGGCTGAAATGAACCAATCGTGATTTGTTGCTATGCAGGAAATATCTTTTCATTCATAGAAAACTGACAGGATTGACAGCACACGGCTGCATAAATCTTCCCATTACAAAAAACATGGTGCTTAACCACACCTGTTTGCTATCAGGTAGGCTCACCTGTATGGGGCAACGAAGAGCAGCGTTGGGATACATTTCATTTCAATTCAGTAACTGATTTAACATTCAATTAATTCATTGAAAAATTCAAATTGAAAATTAGGGGCATTGTTCAATTAGTGAATTAGAATTTCTCATTAATTGAAATTCAATTGAACCCAACCATGCTGTAGAGTAGTGGTTATGGAACTTGAATTGTAGCCAGAAGGTTGCAAGATGAAATATCAGGTTATGTGCTGCCGTTGTAGCCTTGGGCAATGTACTTAACCTGAATCACTTTATTAAAATATCACATCATATAAATTCACACTAAAAATATCAACAGTGTTAAGTCAGCCCAAACTAAAATGTCAAAAAAATGGAACTAATCCAAAATATCTCATTATCCCTTCATAATTTGAACCAAATGGCTTTTCCACTGTGAGCAAAAGGTCATACTCATTATAAGCAGTTTATTATGCGTTGTTTGCCAGTATTAATAATAATGATTATCTCTTAAGAGGGAGTGGTGAATAAGTTCAGCAATGTGGCCATTCAGTGTCTCGTTGCTCCTCAGAAAGCCACGTTTGTACCTGTCTCTCTGCCTCTTTTTATCTATCTTTATATTGCTCTCTCTCCCTCCCTCTCCCTTTCCTGGCTTTGCACTCAGCCAATCAGAAACAAAGAGACAGTCTGGCAGACGCTGCGCTGTGCGGCTAATGAAATTTAGGCCTCTCGTTGAGCCCCAGGGTGGCCCGTTCTGGGCCGCTTGGCAGTAATGGGTCCCTGGCTTTCCTCACCGGTCTAGGGCTGAGCTGGTCCACACCTTTTCGGGTTGCCCCCTCCCCCCTGCCGGCCTGACCGCCGTCTGTCCCGGTACCCCAGACGCTCCCCCTTATCCGGCCTCTCTGACCGCGACTAATTTAAGAGCAGTGAGGTGTGGAAAGGAGGCCGCTCATGAACCGCCATGCGATTTGGTCCTGTCTGGAAAACGCTCGTTACTGATTTAAACCTTTGCCCAGGTACTGTGTCGTGTGACTACAGTGGAAACCTCGAGGGGGCCAGTAATTGGGTTATTGTCATTACTGGAGTGAGACTCAACAGTGTCTTTGTCTGTCTGCCCTCTTGGAAGACTCAGTGCTGTGCCTCATCCCCTAGTACAGCATGGCGGCAGTGTAGTAATCTTTAGAGAACTGGGCTTGTAACCCAAAGTAACCCGCTGCTGTTGTACCCTTGAGCACAAGTACTTAACCTGTATTGTTCAGTATATATCCAGCTGTATAAATGAACGATACGTGTGCGAGCCACTCTGGATACATGCTAATAATGTCCAGCAGACAGTGGATTGTTCTCACTAAAGGGGTCTTCCACTGTGAGGAAATATGTGACGTATTCAGGAATTCCTCTCAGATCTCTGAATAGCCGTAGCGGCCTCATAGCCTTTGTTAGCATCATGCTTACCATAGAGCTGGTCATCACAGGATGTGAGTCACCCAGTCACACTTAAAGGCTCTGTTCTGTTTCCTCCAGTCTGTTTGTTGAGCTGTTCTTCACTGGTCCTCATTGTTTTCCAGGAGTTCAGATTGATTGCCTTTTTCAAATCTACATTATGGCTGAATTGTTTTTTTTTTCTTTCTGTATTTTTCATTCCCTCTGGAAAATGACCATTGCAAAGCATTTTGTGACAACCTGAGCCCCGTTTCCCAAAAGCATCTTAGAGTTAAGATGTTTGTGCTTTATTCATGTTTTTGTGTTTGTGCTTTATTCATTTAAAAATGATTAAAATTTACTGACATTACACAAAAATGATAATAAAGATAGGAGGAACAGACAAAAAAGCTCATTATGAAAAAAACAAACAAACAATGAAAATAGTATAAAAACAAAATAGCCTAAGATATTTTTGACAAACGGGGCCCTAGTTTTCAATGCTTGAAAGATTGATTGATTGATTGATGGATTGATTGACAGACACGGTGAAACATTCAACACTAATGTGTTTTGTCTCTTCACAGGTTCCTCCTTTGAGAACAGTGATCACCATCGGCAGTATTATCTCAGCAACTCTGGCCCGTCAATCGAGTCTATCAGTAACGGGCTTAGCTCCAATTTGGTGAGTCTATCCTCGTAATAGCGAATAAATGAACTAATACGCAACACCAACTTACCATATCAGTGACACAAAGAAATAGGATAGAACGCTCATTTACGATTGAACGATTGAATTGTCTCATTTATTAATTAAGACAAAAAGCATTCACTCAAATGTAAGCATTATTTTGCATATGCTGCGCTTTGCTTGTCATGTTGAGTTTGGGAACTGGGATGCCTCTCTAGGACAGTACCTATAATTAAGCGCTGTGTAAAAAGCACTGATGCTAGTCATAATATGAATACTCAGTTTCCAGTTGGAATTGATCAATTCCAAACTTCTTGAGGTTTATATCGTAATTGTTCATTGAATTTCACTTTAAACTCAATTGGCCTCAGCCCTGCTCAGGTGTGTGTTTTGTCTCCCCTGATGGATGATGGGATAGACTAACTGCGGACATCCTTTGCCTTTGCTTTGTGACAGAGAGCCAAGCCCGCCTTGAATCGCTCAGACAGCGGCGACTCCGAAGACAACTACGTGCCAATGAACCCCGGCTCCGCCTCCTCGCCCTTTAACCCCGCCCAGGCCGACAGCTCCCAGAACATCTACATTCCCATGAGCCCCGGCCCCCAACACTTTGACTTTCCGGGGTTTTCCGCCACGCTCCCCGCCCGCAAGGGCAGCACCGCCTCCCTCTGCCACCGCCCTGGCCGGCTGAGCGACATCACTCCACCCCCCATCAACCGCAACCTTAAACCGGACAGGAAGTGTACGTCTCTCCTCTCTGTCACACTTGCTTCTTCTGAGTATGACAGTAGGGCTGAATGCCATTCTCTGGATTCGTGGACTCAAAGGCACGCATTAGTGCTTAGGGCTGACCAATTGTGAAAACAGTGTTTTTGGCAAGATTTTGCCATTAAAGTGTGCAAGTCCACAGTCCACGAGTCTCATTTTGGGATTCAGCCTTTATTACTTGCTTTCTCACCTAAGCCCATCCACCATTTTACAACTGTTGTTGTGTAACCAGATCTGGATCAAATAACCATTTAAAATACCAACCAATAGAGAGGAAGAACACTGCAGATAACCAATAGAAAAAATACAATTCTTATTGCATTTGATTGTGCTTTTTCCCCCCAACTAACTAGTAAAAAAAACGAATTAGTAACAAAGTAACATGTTGGTTAGCTTTTTGGTTGGTTTGTGTCATTACACATTCTCAGAAATGTACAAGAGTGTCTTTCCACATTAGAGTATAACTGAATAGTTAAAATAAATCTGAAATACATGTGCTAACCTGTATGTCTGACTCATGTTTGAAAGACTTTGAAAGGAACTTACAAATCTGTCTCTGTGCTTTTAGCAAAGCCAACTCCCCTGGACTTGATGGCCAACGGCATAATCGATGAGCTGCCGTTCAAGAGTCCGATCACCATGTCTTGGACCAGGCCCGTGTAGGTACCCCGCCTGAAATAATAAGCGTTGTCCCCCATGCTGCAGAGGGTGGGGGCGTCCTCGTTGGGCCGGGGGGGGTTGGGTTTTTGCGCTGGAATGGGGGCGCTGATAATCTCTCTGCTCTGGTCTCCCCCAGGCCTGCCCTGAACCCCATTTCCTCCCTGCACTGTCGTCCCATCTCCACGCAGAGCATCACCAGCACGGACTCCGCGGACAGCGAGGAGAACTACGTAGCGATGGTTAGCCAGGTGTGAACCCGGGGGGACAAGAGTCCAATTTACCTGTGCTAAGCCCCCTCGTCCATTTCGCCATAATATTTTTCCTTCACCCAATCACAGCACTGAAATGATGGAGGGTGATAGTCTACGCCAGTTTGTATGACATCATTGGTTCCCAATCTGTGGGTTGAGATGCGCTATTGGTCTATGTGAGGGGTTGCTGTGTGTTGCGAGTTACATGGGGGGAAAAGTCATAACATACACAATACCCTTTTATGGGCATTAATATCAGTATTGTAAAAATACTGCACCTGGTAAAAGCAGTAGCTTTGACAAAAACAGTATTTTTAAGGCACATTTTAATAAGGGTGAGGTCACAGAAAATGCATTTCCTTATTAAATGGATTACGGTCTACATTTAATCTGTTAATCTGATGCTTAGTCTCTGTCTGTCAGCAGAACCCATCATCTACCTCACCAGCAGTGAGTGGCACCAGCAGCCCCGCCCCCAGGAAGTGTGGGAACGTTGACTACCTGGACCTGGACTTCCAGCCCGGGTCTCTGAGCCCACACAGAAAGGTAGCCTGACCAGCTGTATGAGTGTGGCCTTCTGTCATTATTACCGTCTTATTACCGTAACTGCTCTCTTATTGTCTGCTTTCTGTATTACTGCCCTCTTGTCTATGTTAACTTGTTGTAGCTTTTGTAAAATCGTATGCATAAACTGAAATACATACCTTTTCATTATTCCCAAATTAACACGTGGATTAAAAATCTAGAGTACTTTTATAGTGTCCCTCACATTTTTATAAAAAAAATGGCCTTCCTCATGAGAATGCGCCATATTCATTTTTATGTCAGGAAAGTCAAATATGTATTTGCTCCTTCGATACTAGTGAAATGGAATTTGAAAATGAAAAGAAAATGTACGAGACGTAGATTTATGTTTCTTTTGCAAATTGACATTAATCCACAAGAATTCCACACGGTTAAGGTACTTAAAATAATCTGACTGAGGGAGGCTCGAGTTGTTCTTCGGCACTGTTGATCTGCTGTTAGAGCTCCCCTTGTTACTGAACCCCTTCTGGCTGTCTTCTGACCCCCCCTTTCCGCCTCCCCACTCCGATTCACAGCCCTCCACCTCTTCGGTGACGTCCGATGAGAAGGTGGACTATGTGCAGGTGGACAAGAAGAAGACCCAGGCTCTCCAGAGCACCATGCAGGAGTGGACCGACGTGCGGCAGTCCGCCGAGCCCGCCAAGGGCGTCAAGTCCTGACAGTGAGCCGCGTGCTCACACACGGTCATCGTGGCAGAGCGACGGCTCCCGCGCACACGCATACTCACACGCACGCATACACACACACACATACACACACACACACACACATGAAAGCATGCAGGAGCATACACACACACGCATACACATACACACACACACACATGAAAGCATGCAGGAGCATACACACGCATGCACACCCTTTTCCGATGTGACTGGGGCTTCACCGCGCGGTCGTATGGACAGTGGAGAAGAGAGGAGAAGGTGTGTGTACAGGAAAGGCAATGCCTCATGGAGCTTGTTGAAGGGTTTTTTCGGTGAATGTGATTCAAAGCCATAGCAACTTCCCAGTAGCCATCAGTGCACTCCTTCACACTGTGCAATGTCCGAGACTGCTGGGCTCTCCACTGACTGGGTGTTGAATCAGGTTAAATACTGGTGATCATGTGAATTTGCGCAATTGAACTCCATCTGCCTATAATAAAAAACGATTTGCATGCCTTTAATTTAGTATGTTAAAGCCAAGGGCATGCAATGCAAACTAAATGTCACTGGTTAACCAGCTTCCTGTTGCAAAAAATAAAAAGACTGAGTTGAACGGACAGTCATATTGACAAAACGTATTGCATTTGTAAATGCAGGCCAGAAGTGCTGAAGGGACTTGTTTCTTATTAGTTTAGAGTTCTCGGATGTGGACAGCGGATCACAAATGTTATTGTACTGTTATTTCAACGTTACTGAACGCGCCTAATGTAAATCGCAGAAGAAAGGCCGTCACTATAGCTATGTTTCAATTAGCGTAAACGCGTTGCTGCTTTAGAATGTCGATTCCCATTTTTTTACCAGCTGGCCAAATGGAAATGAGCAACGTGTGCACATAAATGTTTGAACCCTGAAAACTGAGATTTGAAACGCCTGTTTTTTCCGTTTTGTCAAAGCAAATTTTTGTTGCACTTTAAGCTAAATTCGCAGTGACCTTCCAATGGAAACATAGCAAATGTGGTGCCATAAAGGATCCTCGTCAAATATGACGAAAAGACACATTTTGCCACAAGGACAAGCTATTTAATTCAGGTAACAATTAGATTATTTCACGCATGCCTGAAAAAATATAGCCTTAAATTTAAATCCCTTTGTTTTCCTGAGGCCTTAGCAATAATCTGTTATCACTGTTGGTCCTGCGTGAAGTCTACACGCAAACAGGATTCCATTAATGTTCCGTGTCCGTGAAACCTGCAGGTAGCCTACGTTTGATTTCAGGGCAATTCAGTAGCTGCTACGTGAGACGGTTTGGAAAAGAACGGTCTGTGGGTCTAAAATCTTCAGTAAGCTACCACATCATGTGCCGCAAGCGCCAAAAAGCCTCTGTATATGCCTTCCCAGTGTTACACAGGGGGGAAGGGAGTATTTCTGACGATCAAATTTCAGTCTGTACTTCAATCATTGTGAGCCGCGGCCTACTGCGAGCTGGGATCTTGCTCATTAGATGGCTCCGTTTGTGGAGGTCTGAAAATAATCTTGCCGGAGCACTGAAGTCAGGCGAGTGATGAGACCATTATCTGCGATCTAATTTAAGGAACAGTGGAGGTGGTACAAATGTTGCCAGATGCCTGAACTAATTCCCCCTCAAAAATCCCCAAGCCCCCCTTCAATTGACTCCCATACAGTTTGCTCACGTAGAGACTTTTTAAAAATCCCCCATCTGTTGTTGACTCCCATACATTTTTACTGTATCCCCTATGAATTTTATTTATCCCTAAATCTAGGGTCAAATCCCCCATCTGGCAACCCTGGGTGGAACTGAGGCACTTTCCTCACTCATTCAATGGGGAGCCGACTGGCCGACTTCTATCTGGCCTCCATGACAGTATAAGCAACGGACCGCATATGAAGCCAACTGACTGTTTAGGCTATGTTTGAACATCACCTTTTGTTTTGACTAAAGTACCGGTAGAATTGGATACACAAATGGCTATTACTCATTCATGAAATTTTAGCTTAATGTACAGTATATATTTGTTCTCGATCATTTTTTCATTTCAAATTCGCATGTGTTTCTGTATGAAATGTACATATTGACAAGGCTTTAAAAAGATTTTTTTTTTCTCCTCCAAAGTCAGTGTTTACTTTTGTTTAATAGAATTTACACTAATTTGCACTGTTACAGATGTAATATTTGTTTGTACTTGAGCAGATTTTATCCGCGCAGTTAAATGTGGTTCAGCAATTGAAGCTAGGACCCTATTTTTCTGCCATAAGGCAGAATCAACCAATGCAATGTCAATTTGAGTAAATAGTTTACTCTTGGAAAAAACACAAATTGTTGTATTTGCAAAGTTCAAATTGATACAAGAAATGTAGTTTGATGCATTTGACTGGGGAAAACCAGTTATTGTACCGTAGTATAACATACTACATTTAAATCATAGACACTCCAGAGGAAGCTCAGTGCATTACTTCCTTCGGAGTGTTTATGAAAAGTGAGTGAAATGTTGCGCTGGAATGTGGGACGTGGAATTACAGTGTGCAAGCTGCAACTACAAACTGCTACTATTTTCTTTAAGATATTTGGCCAAAGTGGAACCCCCCCCCCCCCCCGCACTCGTTCACCCACAGTGTTAATACTACAGGATTTTTTGAATTTTTTTGAAGGAAGGCGTTTATTTTAAATGTGATTTTGTTTTTGTAAAGGGACTTCAGGGCCCATATTCTTAAAATCTTTGAATAGGAGTGCTGTTCTAGGATCAGTTTTGTCTTGCAGCTCACCATGTTTATGAATAGGATATAGATGATTGTAGATCAGCACTCTGATTCTGAGATTCCTTATGAATAGACTGATTTACATATGCTACGTCGTGTAATGCTCATTTCAGTTGAATGGACAGTTTCCTCTGCTCTAATTGCGTATTGTAGAAATGCCTTTTCAAACAAAAATCTGAATGAACCCTCATGTGGATCGTCATAAAAATGGGTCATATATTAATATTGAGCCATATTTAATTGGGAGCATAGTAGCACTGAAAAGTTTTAGCTGTACATTTGTGATGCACTGATTTAATTGGTCAAGATTTTATGGGGGGGGGGTTGTTGGTGGGCTGGAACCACCAATGACTCCGTTTAATTTAATTTATCGTGATTAGATTTGGTTTTTTCTTAAATTGTGGAAGAAAAAAATTGGACTCATCATATTTAACTTGTTTAAGAGTTCCATCTTCAGTAGCTATAGTGTTTTGGATGGCTAATTTTTTTGCTCAAAGAAACCTATGATCTACATTCTGGGTTAAAAATGAATTCTGTGTCCCATATCAATTCAAAATGTATTTATGTAGGCATTTCACAAAACATTTGTCACAATACACTTTACAGCATACAATAATTTCAACCCCACACAAAAGCATGGCCAGGGTGACAGACAGTGGAAAAACTCCCTAGGTTGCATATAGGAAGGAACCATGCAAAGAACCAGACTCAGTAGGGGCCTACCAGTATCTGGCTTGGTTTGGGGTGCGGGACCAACGCGGTCAAGTCAATATCGAATCATATTGAATGAGATGGGTGCACATACACAAAGGATGTAGCCTGTCATTTGTCATTAATTTACCTGTCTTTGTAGCACTTCTCATCCATTGCCCTAAAGTCGGCCTGGAAGCGATTGTTTGTTCGCTTTTTGGTCCCAGGGGTTTATCAAAGGATGTTTTAGCCATAGGTCCACTAGATACGTTCTGGACATGCTGTACCTAAATGGTCAATACCACAGTCTATATAACATCTACGTGTCCCCATAATTCCAGTTGGAATGAGCCAGTACAACTATGCTGACGCAATCACCATCAGGTGACCTGGGCTTGTCATAAATGGTGGATTGACCGGTCACGGACCGGTTCTTTCTTTGTGTGAAATGAGATGTTATTTGTTGCCTGGGTAGAGTAACCTACCTGTGTGTGAATGGAAACGACGTGTATTGTGATAGATTAAGAGGTGTAGTTCTGTCTCGTGTGCGTGCGCGTGTGCCTGTTTTAACAGACCCGCTGTTGGAGTGGTAAAAGAGGTGACGCATTGAAGATGTCTGTCGTGAGGTAAAAATGCCTTTCAGTAAGCTGTCATTTGATTGATGTAAATGTTTGGTATTTTATTACTGCTGTAATTCTTTTTTTCTATCCTTGTGTGAAAAGTGAAGTAATTTATTAATTTATTGTTTTGCTGTTTAAAAAAAAAAAAAAAAAAAAAAGGGAATGCAGCTTGACTAACAATGTATACTCTGTCTCGGGTCTGTGAAGCAATATGCCAAATGATGCCATGGTAACAGTACAATATGGTACATTTGGGATGCACATGACTTTGTTATTCCTGTATTATCAGAAAAGATGTGGACTGTAAATAAACAATGCATTACAAATATACCTTTCCTTCATGTCACTTCTACATTAAAAGGCTGGCTAATGCGCTGCAATTATTGCACAAAATACTCATTTGAGCAGTACATTGTCAAATAAGTTCTGTCACATAGCTTAAATGTAGATGTACTGGAAAGGTGACGGACTGTAGGATTTCAGTAATTCACAGACAAAATGGCGTTCCATTAGGAAATTTAGGGTGAAGTAAACAACTGTATAAAACAGGTATTTCATACAGCAGGCTCAGTCAAGTCAGACTGACCAGACTAAAAGACATCAATTTAAACCAAGTTTGCATTCTCATTAATAATAGCACTGATAGCTTCTCTGCACAATGTCCCAGAATGCACTGCCACACCGCTGATTTAGTCACATGACCACACAACTAGGACTCCATGTGCCAGGCAAAAAGGTCAGTGTATGTGAATTTATTCAGTGGGGCCTCATTTAATTTATATTGAAGGATTTGTTACATAAACCATGGTCAAAAAGGATCAACGATACAGAATGCAGAAAAGCACAATGTATTAATTTCTAAAGGTGATGGATAATTAGTTGCAAATGTATCCTCCAGTGTACATGCTTAGCTGAGATGCATACAGCAAGATTTAATCAAAAATGTAACACTAAGAACAATCTGCAAATAATCTTTCCAGCATGATTTTCTCAAGAAAATACTGAGAAACAGGCCTGACCTTAAAATCTCACTAAATTGTCTTTCATTTGTCATTTAAATTTGCCCTAAGGCACAAAGAAGCAAATGAGTTGGTTTTTTTTGGGGGTTGTCTTTCAAATAAATTGATCTTCACATCTGGTGTAATTATGCAGATCGACTTTTAGTCCAAATAAAGTTTAACTCACTGTCACTTGGTCAGAGTCGAAAAGGAAGCCCAGGGAATCTTTGCTCTTCCTGTGGGGCCTGAATATGTGTACACAAAAATCTTAAAGTGTGTACCAGTGGAAGAAAGTCCTGCAGAATTAGCTGATGGAAACGCACAAAACCTCTGTTTTTAGGGGCTTGTCCTACAGAGTGTCTTCCAAACCACATACCTCACTGCATGTTACTGGTACTTATACGACCCAAAAATATGAACACTGTATAGAAAACACATCGTAGCATTGTGAAAATAAAGGGTATTGACTTATGATATACAGTCAAAACGATTTTTTGCTGGATGCAGTTCCATGCCTTCTTTGACAATACATCACTGATAAGAATGACCTCAGTGACCTAAGATGAGTGACAGGTGGCAGCCAGTGGTCTTGCTTGTTAGTCTCATCCAGAGGATGCAGTTGTCAATGGTATTGGTAACCTAGCAACCTCGACTAGTGATAAGGCCGGTGGATAGCGGCTGGGAGGAGCAGTCTCTCTTGGTTTGGTTTATGTGTGGTGAATGGTTGTTTCTCTTGACTTATTTTTCCATAGAGTTGAATAGGAAAATGAGTCAACGGAAACAACCCTTAAAGTGATCCATCCATATCTACTGCATATCTTGCAGCAGAGTGATGGTTTGAGGCTTCTTTGATACCTGACACTTGATGACGTACAGTCATTTAGCCAGCCATGGGTTCCATACTATTCCCATGTAATTTACAGCTTAATCTCGTCCCACCCCCCAATTCCCATAGAGATCCATTCAAATGCAGAGAGGTTATAGTATCGCTGGTTAGAGTCCCTGAAAATAAGATTAAAAGTTTTTTTTATATCCTTTTAGACCCAGTCATGATAGCATCACCTGTTTACCTGTGGAATGTTCCAAACAGGTGTTTTTTGAACTTCCCAGTATTTTTTTTATTTGCCCCTGTCCCAACTTTTTTGGAACGTGTTGCAGGCATCAGATTTGGAATTAGTGTATATTTACAAAAATCATTAAAGTTGATAAGGTAAAACATTAAATATATATTTTTTGTACTGTTTTCAATTAAATGTATGTAAAAAAAAAATTACAATTCACTGCTTTCTGCTTTTATGTGCATTTTACATACTGCCCCAACTTTTTTGGAATTGGGGTTTGTATAAAAGGAGTATTATGGCATACCCTTTTTAATGTGATTAGTTCAGTTCACCCATATTCAGAAAAATAATAATATGATTGTATACTTTGTTCAGTAATGTGTATCATTGAAAATTCAGGGATCCGTAGGAGTGTTTCAAATCTCACCAGCTTTTAAAGAATGAAAGTGCTTTAAATTATGTGTTTTACTCAGGTTTGATGCTCAGTCGGGTTAAAGGAACAGGAGAGGATGAGACAGTATGTCTTATGGTCTGGGTTTTCCAGCGTAAAGTCTTGTACCCAAACCCAGTCGTTTCCCTGTCTCAGACACATAGATCAGCCAGCAACCAAACAAATCCTTAGAGATTGCATACCTCATTGTTCATTTTACAATCAATCCTCTATCGGAATCGCAAGCATTGTCTGTTGCTGTGTGGTCCTAGTCATACACAGGTTAATGTAGTTTATCTGGAATCTGTAAAATATCAATGCATTTGCCTCTAGATCATGCATACTTGTTACTATCTTGTAACAACATCTAGTGGTTAATTCACTGAGAATTAGTCTGGGATATTAAATTGTAGAAAAGACATGAATTAAATGAAGTGAAATTAAGATGTAAATGGAGAGCTCGAAGATTATGAACAATGTGAAGTTTGACTTCAATGTAAAGTATTCAATTATATAGTCTAATATACATGATATACGGCAATTGAGGTGACTTCATAGTGAGTTTCCACTAAAGGGCATTGTAAGGCAATGATAACCGATTATGCCGAAATTAAAAAAAAAGGTAAGTGCCTGTCGCCATTTTATCTAGGGGAAATGGACCTCCTGCTTTATTCACAGATGGAAGGCTAGCTTTGGGCTAGAAGGAGGATCACCAGTTTGTCTCCCCATGTTTTCTCGCATGGTACTTCAGTCCTGCAACCGCTAGAGGTCAGGATAGCCTCTTTGTCAAGCCACTTCTCAAACAATTATCCAATTTGCACCACCTCTAATAATCTAAGTTGACAAAGTAATTAGCACTAATTAAGCACAGACAATAATTCACAGCAATGTTTACAAGTAACACTCGCATGTTAAATTCAGTTTGAATGTCTTACTACCATGGCCATGCTGCAGTATTTTTAAATGTTGTACAGGGGCATGTCAATTTTATTAGAAGCTATGGGAAATGCCCACATAAAGTAATACAGCTTATAACTTGCTAAAACAAAAATCACCTGCACCCACATTAGACCTTTTTGAATAATGAACACCCCTGCTATAAATGGATGCATTATTTTATTTTTATTGCATGATACTCAATCCTGGTCCTGCAGAGCCACAAAATCTGCTGTTATTTGTTTTTTTCTTTAAGATCAGCACATGATTATGACCCACAAAACCAGGTCACCTGAGTTAACTGTGTAATCAACTGCTTTAACTGATCAATTTCTGTGCACTCAAGTTCTGAGTCATAACGAAAACCCGCAGACCCTGCGGCTCTCAAGGGCCTGGTTTCACAAAGTGGGATTAGTGATTTAGCTGGATAACTGCACTAGTAAAAACTCAGAGCCGCTCTTTTTACCTCAGTCTATGTTCCAGATATGGGAGGGTTCCGGGTCTTACTCAGTACAGTTATCCAGCTAACTCAGTAATCCTGCTTCGTGAAATAGCCCCCAGGACCAGCAGTGAGAACCACTGGCTCACTTCTCACATGCTTTTTGTAGCATTTAAACTTCCATTCATGTCCACTTTCCTTCCTGACTCTCCCCATATTAGATCAACTAATTGCTTTACAAAAAAATATAATTAAATTATATAATAATAATTATGTGCTATTGGAGTGCCTATGGGGACCCCTGGAGGATAATTATTGAAATACAAGTTTAAATTCCTGCAGGTCACATGGTAGGGACAAACTGGAACCCCTCGCTATAAGTGATGGGGACATCATGTCACAAAAGACTGGCACACAAAGCACTGGTATTACCACATCAATCATGCACGCTCACTGCCAGCACAAATGCCTCCTTCACTTCCAGGGATACAACTTGCCTGCGCCAAGCTGGTCGATCATAAAGTTAATGCTGCCCCCTTCTGGTGAGGAATTATTCAGGAAATTTTATTTTAAAACACATTATTCAAAAGTAAATTCTGGTTTGTCTTCAGTGGGTGAACCAATATTGATAAGTAGTGATGAAGATGCATTTTAATACACATTAATTACATCCACCAATCTCAGAACGTAACCTAAAGTTATACTCGTAAGAACCAAAAACAGGATTAAACAGATTTGATTGTATCATCAATCAGATTTTGATTGAATCATTACATCAATCAAGTGAATTAAGTGAATTAAAGTGCAATACAGCCGTGATTTTAAAAAAATTGTCCCATAAAAAATTATGATCTTACACCTTAAAGGATTAAATGTAATTATGCATAATTATCCAACATTTTATTCAGCTATTCATGTGAACTTTCTTTAAGTCTTGACAATTTGACCAAAAGATCCATACCTGTGGATTGTATAGTTATTTTAGAGTTAAAAAGAACGTGGCTCATTCCCATAAACTTTGTGCCGTTAGAAGCTTAATCTGAAAGTGAATTCTAAAAGGCCAGATCAGCTTATTTATGACAAATCTGGCAGAGATAATAATGCATATTCACCTGGAGCAGAAAGCTGTGCTCTTTTATCTTGCTGTTTATTCTGAGCGCCTGACTGCTGTTTCATCTGGTCAATTAGGGCCCCTGTTCTGATGTAGGGTTGCCCACATGTTCTGGTGCTGCTGATCATTTCCAGGTTCACTGTGGTATTAAAGCAAGACCCCGAAACGTGGATGGGCAGCATTCCAAAAGCATGCATTTGAAATATTTACGTGCATGTTTGCATTTCATGTCTAATACGAGTTTTTTTTTTTTTTTTGTATGGTTTATATTTCTCTGCCACTTGCAACCTACACCACCACCATTTTGATTGTAAATGCATTTAATGGGGAGGTGTTTTGCAACAAGCTGTGTTTCTGTGTGTTTTTGCCCATAACTGTCTTGAAACACACGCGCACGCAAAAATGCAAACACGCACGGGTCGCACGCACGCATGCACAACACGCATGCACGCACGCACAACACGCATGCACGCACGCACGCACGCACGACAAGCTTGATACTCTGGGGTCCCCTGGTTTGCAGATTTGCTGCTAACGATTTCTCATTTACAGCCACAAGGGGGCGAAAAAGCTTTCAATCCTAAGTACATAAAAGTTGCCAATTTTATGATTTTCATAATGAACATGCATATATTAAATGTATTTTCATTATAAAAATAACAAACGCAAAGGGTATTTCGGCTAGTTGCAGTGGCAAAATGGCCAAATGCTTTCTGTTAGTGCTGCCAACACATACATCATTGTCATTTGGTGATCCTAATGAAATATAATTGGCTATAGGCCTACCTTTTGTTTCTATCATTTAGTTTGTAAAGAAGCTCAGCAGGAATGAGTATAAAGGAGATTATGTGGAGCAGAATTGCCTGCACCATGAATACATGGTCAGTCATCCCCTGCAGGGAGAAACAATAGCACCCCCTGCAGGAAATGGCAAACATTAACATAATCACAAATGCACATGTGCACAGAATATGTAAACTACCTTTATGTGTCTGATCAATGAATTAACCCGTGTCAGAAAAAAATAAAGCAGCTTCGGGTATTAAGAACGTGCATACTTGTTTTTTTGTTTTTTTAAAGTTTCATCTGTGATTCAGGTGCAATGCTAGGCATAGGCAGTATAGGCTGCCAGAATTGTTTACAAAAAAGTACCAGAATGCATATCAAAACATTATTATGATTAAAATTATGATTATTTTTGCATATCATCCTATTTACAAGGAATTTTGGCTGATGCTGCCAACTGTTGAACAGAATAATTTTAGTTCAAAATATTGCCTTCCAGGTCACACAGGTCATGGTATGTACAAATCAATATATAATTGGTAAAATATGTTTCAGGAGCTCCTCCTTGTTCAGATAACTCAACTATTCTGGCAGCCTATACTGCCTATGCCTAGCACCTAAACTTTTTTAAAAAACTAAAAAACAAGCGTGCACGTTCATGATTTTAATCATAATAATATTTTGATATGCATTCTGGTACCTTTTTGTAAACAACTTCTGATTAGAAACATCAAGACTGGTCTTGGACACAATTTTGATAGGATTTAAATGGTTAAATATGTAAACTAGCTTTATGTGTCTGATCAATGAATGAACCCGTGTCAGGAAGAATAAAGTAGCTTCAGGCATTAATTCCTACTCAAGGAGCTCTGAGCTTCTTTTCAGACTAGTAACTTATAGAAACAAACGGCATAGACAATTATATTTGATTATATTTGATTGATACAGAATTACGTATATGGTTTTACCAATTATATATTGATTTGTACATACCGTGTACACATTATCTGTGTGACCTGGAAGGCAGTATTTTGAACTACATTATTTCCAGCATCAGCCAAAAAATTTTGTAAACAGGATGATATGTAAAAATAATCGTGCTTTTAATCTTAATAATGTTTTGATATTAATTCTGGCACCTTTTTGTAAACAACTTATGATTAGAAACATGAGTAATGAGTTCATTTCCCCACTACCAAATCTGACCCAAATGGACTTTGAGGTTTGATTCTGGTAATTCTCCTTGACAATACAGACAAGATCCTGAAAAAAGAGGCAGAGGCTGATCTGCTCAAAACTAATAACCTCTTGTTCATTTGTTTGTTTGCACCAGAACCAAGGAAAACGTTGCAGGTGATGTTTGTTTGTTACCACTTCTACAATTGCCACTGGGTAATCTGTGGCCAGGAAGTGATGTCGTCACTGGAAGACAGACAAGCAGAGATGCACACAGATGAACACAGTTCTAGGTACAGAGAAAAACGCACATCCAGATACAGTGGTAATTGGTTTTAAGTCTGGAACATTTTGTTCTGGCTTGACTAAAAGGCACATAATGATGTTATTGGAAAGGTAACCACAATGAGAGACTGATTGCACAGGCCCTCAATTGCTCAATTATACAGTGGGTCCTGTCATATTGCAGCACCATTTCTCTGTAGATAGCCAAGGATGGTAATTCAGTTTTTTGATTAACATCCACTTAATGAGAGAGGCTAATATTCTGCAGATTTATTTATTTATTAAATGGAAAATTCTGGAAAATGGCCCTTTCTGTGATAAACTGCATGAAACCTGACTCAGCTTTGAAAGACTACAGGTTTGGTTTTTGCAGCAAAGGTTATTTTAAAAATACAATAAAGTGTGTTTATCAAGTTATTATTTACATACTTTGTAATTAATTTTGTGTTTTTCATTGGACAAGAACATGTTTAGGAATATAAAAGGAGCAGGCAAACAGGGGAAAGCAGAGAGGGTTGAAGATAGAGAGGGGTCCCAGTATTGAGTGTCATGGCTGGAAATCAAATCCCCGGCCACTCTGGGGATTTGTATTCGAGTTTGAGAGTCGGCTGTGCCACAGACTCTGCGCATGTCTCCCCAACTGGACAGAAATGACTTGTATGGGTGAACGCCGAAGAAAGCCGTATAGTTTGTAAACAGAAACGGGCTGCAGCTCGATGCTGAACATGACATAATACGTGAGGTTGTTCTGAGGGAGTGCTAGTGAAGCTTTGCTGGTGACTTTTACGTTGCATAGCCAGCTGAAGCAATGGAGTTCAGTACTGCGCTTTGCCAATGGTAATGGGAATTTCCTGGGCAGACTGCGTCAGAGAGAGATAGAGAGAGAGAGAGAGAGAGAGAGAGAGAGAGAGAGAGAGAGAGAGAGAGAGAGAGAAAGAAAGAAGGTGCAAGAGAGAGAGAGAGAGAGCGTGCGAGAGAGAGAGAGAGCGTGTGAGAGAGAGAGAGAGCGTGCGAGAGAGAGAGAGAGAAAGAAAGAACGTGCAAGAGAGAGAGAGAGAGAGAACGTGCAAGAGAGAGAGAGCGTGCGAGAGAGAGAGAGAGAGAGAGAGAGAGAGAGAGAGAGAGAGAGAGAGAGAAAACATATCCCCAACTTCTCAAATCTTGCCAATAGTCTTAGGGGAGGGACCAACAGCACATCTTGCGGCAAAATATGTCTCTGAATGTCATACACTAAGGGACAGTGAGTGACAACAACAAACATAATCACACAACACTACAGTTCACAAAAACACACACATGAACGCATACACACTTCCCGACACAGACACACACAATAACATGACATACATACATACACAAACAAACACATTGTTGTTATTTTGGCTGTTATTACTAGTTTGTTATTATAATTACTGTTCATGTGTATGTACGTATATGTATGTATATGTGTATATATCTAATTATATTGTTCTGTTATTACTTCATCGAATGTTTCATGTTTTTTGCCATGCTTTGGCAATACAAATGCTAATTTTGTCATGGCAATAAAGCACTTTGAATTGAATTTAATTGAATTGAGAGAGAGAGAAAGAGAGCGAGAGAGAAATACATTGGAAAAAAATTAGATTGAGGAAATGTGTATGATTGTGTGAGAAATTGAGTGTATGCAAGTGTCTGTCTGCATCTGTCTGTGCAAGTGTGTATGTCTTCAGGAGTGCATGCCACCGAGAATGATTTCCTGTGTGTGGCTACTTCACACCAACTCCTGAAGCATTCAGATAAACAAGGCTGACAGCGCTGCACAAACTGCTTCATAAATTTCATGCAAAACAAATACGTAATCATTTGAAATAATTAACAATATCTCAGCACAAACATATACTATGATGTTTTGCTGTTTAGTCTTACTAAGTTAAATTCACGTTCATACGTACAAAAAAAGAAAAAGAAAAAAGAAGTAAATTACTGGGTTATCCTAAATCCTTTTTTATAGAATGTCACGTCCAAGACAATGACTCTATTTCTTTGGAGCCTCTGAGCTGGGTGTTTGTGTATGTCGGGCACTTAGTGTCTCCGACTGGTGAGACGCGACAGCTCGAGTTCATTGCCGCTGTTTTAAGTCCCTTTTCGAAAGCCTTTGATCAAATGTACGCCTTTCTAAAGGAAAATGGGGATATTACTTTCCGACGCACTCGAGATTAAAGGCCTCCTGAACCCCTCAGAGAATCCTTTAATCCAGACGTGAATGTCTGGAGATAATCCTTCTCCACAATTAACAGACAGTCTCGTTGCACATATCCATTGAACGGTGCAGACTTCTTCTTCTTCTTCTTTTTGCCCTGCAGTGATGTGTTCTTGTCAGAGTGCATGCCCCGGCACCCTGATACAGTGCAAGAAACCAATTAACTTCATGTGACATGTAGCTACGAAACAATATTTGCTGCTCGGCTACAGCTTTTTACAAGCACTTGAAACACCTATACGAGTTTAGAGTAGTTTAGTTAAATTGAGATGTCTGTACAGTTGCAGAGGGCTTTATTAATGACAGCAAATCGGCTCCTTTCCATATTGAGACATTTTGGCCATTTTCATAGATGTTTTGATTGTTGCCGTTCAGATCTGAGGCCCTGGGCAAGTGCGTAGCACTTATTACCGATATTATTTATTTGAGAAAGGAACTGTATTATTTTAGCACTAATACCCTTGATGTAGCTAGGTTATGCTTTAGGTGTTATACATTTTACCAAATTTTCACTGTGTCTCTTGAGTGTAATCTGAAATTGTATTAATATTAGCATATTACTATATTTTGCAATAGTTACTCACACTTGCAGTTTTCGTGTCTGTCCCCCAACGTTATGGCAATTTTTGCCAAACCAACTGGTTTCTGGGGAAATGTGCGAGACTCTTCACATCCACAGGAGGGCGCTCCATCTGTTCCCACCATTGAATTCCCTTCCCGGTGTCGGTGTAGTTTTATTTGAATTCCACTAGAGTCCGCAAATGAACACCATCCTCGTTTTTCTGCTTTTAGGGGCACAATGAGACTCTGTAATGTCTCCTCAATCGCCGTGTATTGAGGTGGTTTTGCTCAGACGAACAGCTGAGAACGGATTGAATGGGAAAAGCGCTGCGGTGTTTCTTGCTGTTGCTCCACAGTTCACGTTTTAATTCCATTTAAACCTGGACCAATACAGACTGGCATACGCAGATCTATATCAGCCCTCGGATCGGAGAAGATTGAAAGAGAAATACTGAAATAATGCCTTGAAAGTAGCTGGAAGTTTGTTTGACCGATCACCTTCGCGAATGGATTTTTGGGGACATTGTTTAATTTATTTTGAGGGAACCCGATCGGAGTTTATTCGCAGAGAGTGCGCCTTGGGCTGTATGTTAAAGAACGGAAATAGGCTTGTTTTATTATAAATGTTTCCGAACGAAAATAAATTAGCTACGCTGGTGCGTCTGAGTATCGCAAACTGGTATGTAGCCTAATTCAGTGGCTTGTGCATTTCACCCGATCTGGGATTGTGTTGGTATAGTAGGCTAGCCTATGCGCTGTAGTCGGATACCTGCTAGCTAATATTATCTAAATAGATTAGCTAAATAGGTGTCTGTAAGCATCTTCAAGCAGTTGAATTCATATTTAGAGAGTAATCATCAAACATCCTTCATATTTATTTAAAGTTTGTCACGTTGTGCTTTTAATACAGTAGTTTAAGCATGTGTTTTTCATAACAGTGAGTCAAACCGGTTTTGGATTTAATCGTAAAAATGTTAACCATTTTGTTGGCTATTATGCGACTAGATTAATGCATTTTTAGTTTATTAGCTGCGGTCACTTTAAGGGTGGAAAAACTTTTTTTTTTTTTTTTTAAACATTAGCTACTTTGAAAGCCAAAAACTAGCTATAGCCTATCTACTCAGAATATCACATTTTTGCCCCTAAGAGTATGGGCGATACAGCTCTACCACAACCCTCAGCGGGCGGATTTGTACCCATGCTAGGTGTGGGTATGGTAGGCTCTATGCCAGGTGTGGTGAATGGGCCAATTCCGGCCCCAAGGGGGTCAGCTGTCCCGCAACTGCATAATGCCATAGTGGAACGTTTGCGTGCCAGGATAGAGCTCTGCCGGAGACACCACTCCACCTGTGAAAGCCGCTATCAGCGCGGCCAGGCGGAGACCTCGGACCGTGAGCACGAGAACACTCTTCACCTTCTCAATATCGTGCATCAAGGACCGGGGAACAGAAAAACCAAGGGCAACAGAAGCGCGGCGCAACAACCTCCAGAATACAACAGCAGGATAAACGGAGATCAAAAGTCCCAAAACAGTTCCGAGGGGGATTCAAAGCATTCTACGCGGATAGCAGTAAGTGCAAACTTTCTTTGGTTTTCGGGGAATGCGACATTTAAGCCTAGACGTTTTAGTCCGATGATCTTCTTGGCATCTTCACGGCACCTTGCTGAAATGTCTCTACAATAAAAACAACAATAGTTGGTGTTGGTCGGTATCCCCCACCGGTGTTTGAAACGTTTTCGGTGTCATGGGGTGGTCCCAGGTGGAATAAACGACTTCCCAAACTTCCAAGTCATTTAGCTATAACGTGCTAGCCTATTCGCTCACATTGAGTTGCTCATGCACGCCTGACATGTTGGTCAAATTAAGTAGCCTAACCGTATTCCTTCTCACAAATTGTACATGAATTCTCTTGACCAACTGAAAACTGTTTTCATTCAATAAAAATGTCTTTTCTCAGTGGGCTATTAAATATCAGCCTATTTAATCAAGAAAAAGGTTTATATATAATTGTGTTATCTTCCAATACGTGCTTGGTATACTCATACCATAACATATACATTTAGCATTTTCTACTACAGTTGCAGCCTATTTGTTATGTTCACATACATATTCTTATTTATTGTATTGATCACAATCATGGAATCAGTTTGTTGTAACTATAGGCAAGTTATAAAATTTCACTATGGTCATATGACAGTGGCTTTTAAAATACTTCAAACGATTACCTCCTGTTTGCTTGCTGTTCTGTTTGAATACTAAGATGCCTATATTTTATTAATTAAATGTGTTTTTAATAGTGGGGATCAGGTTACATATTTTTAAATATGTATGCGAAAAGATGATATTTATCTGTTGCTGCACAGATAGTTAAAAGGCATTTTCAGCAACAGAACCATTATTAAACACTGCTGTGAACATAACTGACTCAAATGACCCTGCAGAGAGGCCTGCCGATTTGACAGGCCTTTCCCTAATCTTACATTTGCATACTGATAAGAAACATCCGCAGTGTCTGTGGTTAGCCTGTGGTGGAGGAAGTCATAAAACTGTTGTCACATCATTCTGTGCAGTCTTCTATTTTACCCACAATTCCAAGTTCACGGGAGTAACAAGACCCCAGGCAGGCTACTACACAGAAACATTTTAACTATAACATCAACACCGATGGAGGAGGCCTACTTTTAATTTGGAATACAAACAATCCTTTTTGGACTCAAACTGTTGAATTGATTTAACACTGAAAATTTTGCTCAATATTCTTTGATTCGTAATGATCAGGGCTTTGTGCTGGCGGTTTGAGTAATTGTATTATTTGTTGCGTCAACAAGAAAGCATAAGAAAGTTGTGGAGAGTTGCTTACAGAGAATGTAATAGCAACCGTTCTATCACGCTTTGGGTAGCTTTCTATGTTTCCGGATTGGAGTTCAATCAGATAAGGGATTTGGTTTTACAATTCAAACAAAATGGCTGTTTATTGGGTTTATGTTCACATTTATGGGTTCTTCTGTAGAACATATACATTTGAGCACAACTCTGGAACATAGCCTGGGATCGAGAAAGAGGCAGTTTAAAATAATCTGGATTCAATTAATGCAGCATTGTCTGGTTTATTGCAGACATAGGCCAACATTAAAGTGCCGTATAACCTATTTCTAGACAGTTTACATTTTTCCCCACAAAGTAAAACCCGCTGGAAGAAAGAGACACACGTATCCCATCATTACAGATGATTTACTGCTATTAGTGACAGTTTAGAAATGGCAAGAATTTTAATAAGGTAACGTAATACGCCGGCGTACCATCTAAAGTATAACCCTTTTAAATAGATAAGATCAGTTTGCCAGTGAAGGGGCTGTTGCTACGAGCGATTTCAAAACGATCACACATTTGGTCCGCTGAACTGCAGCGGACAACTCTTTCCCAGCTGAAGGAATCATTATAGAGGGACTGCACAGAGAAAACCATTCAGGGGTCGGCTTAAGAGCGGAACTCTAGACAGACTGGCTTTTGTGCTCCGGAGAGAACTAACACTACTAGTTTGCTGTGTAGTGGCTCACTATTTAGGCTTGGCATCTCAAATAAGGGCAGTTCCTGTGAGATTTGGCCCTTATTTAATTTCATTAATTTATTTATGAATTTTTTTTATTTATTATTTGCTGAGAGGGGACTGAGCGCCTAGAAATTGGCTATGTTCATCTTCCCAAGCAGCTTTCCACAACAACAACAAAGATGTGGGGGAATGAAGGCCTATGCACAGAGAGTGGTCTGCACAGGGCTCGCCAAATGCGCCCTGTCCTCTTTTTCAGCTAGGGGCCCCTGAAACGAGACACATAAATACCAGTGACTTCGTTGGGAAGAGCAGCCGCGTAACCAGTCCTGTCTGCTCAAGCGTTGTTTCAGACTGAAAGACATGTAGACATGGGACTGCACGCGCTGTTAGTGTGAGGTGTGGCCATTCATTACTGCTCCGACACAACCCCACACGCCCGCAGTGTCGCGAAGCTGAAGGGACTGGGATAGAAGAAGAGGGTTAAAAGTGTTCAACGTTGGTTAGAAGTCAGTTTGTTCCAACGTGCGATTACCCCCATAATCCCTTTCGTTTCATTCCTACTTGAAGAGGTTTAGGTCCAGATTCAATCTAATCGCAGTCTAATCTAATGTGGTTTGCGCTAAACTTTCAGTTAGTAATGTCAGCTTCACTTAATTTTTTACATGTTAAAACATGTGCGATATAGCCAGAAATCATAATCGGCTCTTTTAAATGTGACTCTCAAATTGCATTGAGGCTAGATTGAACCTGAACCTCAGATATTCTTGGATGCAGGTGGGTCTGTTGTGTATTCTATGGGGAGAAACGGATCACTGTACATGGTGGATTTGTGCAGCGGAATTAGCCTCGGATCAGGAGAATGAGCGTCTCCTGCTAGGCTCCTATGGCTGTGTAGAGTACATTCGATTCAATGTAGACACTATACACTGTACGGGTGCTAGTGTAGCATAATGGTCGGGGAACTGGGCTTGCAATGCCAAGGTTGTAGGTAAACATGCAATAAACATAATGCTATGTTTTCAAAAGTCTTGTGCCAACTTTGTATACAAAGGTGTTGCGTGGGGTCATTTGTGGGGTAGCTGTATAAAATGTAAGTAGATATGCGACCTCTTCTATGTTTTATCTCTGATTTTCTATGGGTGATTCTGGTGGCACTTTTCCATACAGGTTTTAAAACTACACAAACTTTCACTGACCTCAGGCTTTAGATTAGATATTTCATCACAGATTTTTAATTTATATAGCGATAAAAGGATAGTCAATTTGGAGACACACGGGTGAAAAAGAAAGTGTCCATTTTTTGCTATTACAATATTTTTGTGTCAGTTTGACCCCAAGTATAAAAGGCGTCATAAAATGTCAAGATAATGAGGGTTAACTCATTCAGTGCCGAATGGTCTAAAGTGCCGAGGGCGACTAACGTCGACCACAGCCGTCTTTTCTTTGCTACACCGGTAAAGAAATCCGGATTTGAGTCGGGAAAATAGAACAGCGACCAACTTACATTGATGTTCTTTTACCGGTATTTTCTCTTTTTATAGATGGTTCTAGATGGCCATATTTGAAGTTATATTTATCCCATGCTTTTAAAAAAGAACAACAGGCCACCAAACCAACATCGGGGCGTGGGAATAACGTGTCCCCGTCAATTTGTACCAACATGTTTCTGCGCCAGTGACTAAGAATATAAAGAAATTGAACACAATCAAGTGGACAATATAACAAACTACTGCTATGCTACTGTCTCAGTAACGGGCGAACAATGAACAAACACACTTGACCATCGCTGTATCTCAGCAGCGGGAGTAACTTACACAGTATCAAAACCAAATTGACATAAGCGAAGGCTCCGCTGTAACGCAATTGGTGTTACAAAACTTGCTGTTTTGTTTTGTTTGGTTTGCCTTGCTCATCGAGCTTTCAGTCGTTCCACGATCACGTGGTAATTCACGGACAGTACCATAAATGTGTTTTATAATAATCCCTTTTCTTTATATTTTATTATTTTTTGATTTCCACTTCTGTCCAGTTATTTCCCATATCTCCTCCTGTGGATATCGTTTTGTTGGTTCTGTTTTTAATTAATCCCTCATACCTACGATTTTAGCTACGTTATTTTTGCCTCAGGAAAACTGTTTCTGTTTGAAACTCTTGATACAAAGTAACTCACATGGACAGCTCATTTGTACTGACCAGTGATTATGTTTATTGTTCATTTTTACATATCTATAGTTATGCAAGAGCTGATTTTTATAGAAAACTGTTTTCACTATTATTACACATCACCGATGTAAGAGTCATGTTAACCAAACTAAGAAGCACTGAAAATAAATTATGTTACCATTAATATTGTTTGACATTGTTCTAATAGTCAACTGAACCAGAAGGTGTGCTATTTAGTGCCATCTATCCTTATTAATAAAGAATTCTGTTCAATAGGTAAAATAATGTGCTTTATTAGAAGTCTGCACATTGACATGATCAATCTAAAAATGTTGAATGTCGGCAGCCATATTGGCTAGGCACTGCTGAGGCTTAGTGTTCCAGACCACTCTGGCATTGAATGAGTTAAGCAAGATGCATAAACTGAATTGTTTCCGTGAATATACAGTGCCCTCCACAATTATTGGCACACCTGGTAAAGATGAGTATAAAGGGTTATAAAAAATTCACCTTTTGGTGAACTAGCTTAATTATCGCACTGAAAATTTTTAAAAAATCCAACCTTTAATTGAAGTAAATTTATTCTGAGAAAAAAAAAAAAAAAAATCCCTCATCAAGAAATAATAATTTAACAAAACCATGTGTGCCACAATTATTGGCACCTCTAGAAATTCTTATGAACAAAATGGAACTGAAGCATTTTTTTCATTTATATTTTACTTTTTAAAGTTGATCAGGGAGTTTAGGACCTTTCAAGCAGTAATCCATGACTTCCTGTTTCACTGGGGTATAAATATGATGCGACACAAAGGCCATATTCCCTTAGTCATACATCAACATGGGAAAGATAAGAAAGAGAACACACAAATCAAATGAGGGAAAAGTGTGTTGAGCTTCATAAGTCAGGGAATGGCTATGAAAAAATAGCTACTCACCAGAAAATGCCCATATCTACCATTAGGGCAATACTTAAAAAGTTCAAAGCAGCTGGAACTGTTACAAACTTGCCTGGAAGAGGACCCAAGTTTTTTTGCCACCACGAACAGTGAGGAGGATGTTAAGAGATGTCAAAAAAAATCCCCAAAGATCACTGTTGGAGAATTACAGAGGAAAGTAGCATCTTGGGGTGATCAAGTCTCCAAAACTACCATTAGACATCACCTCCATGCCAACACATTATTTGGAAGGCATGCCAGAAAAAAGCCTTTTCTGTCATTTCACCACAAACGTAAGCACCTGGAGTTTGCTAAACGCTACTGAAACGGTTTACTGGAACCGTATAAAACCGGAACACTCAAGGTGGGTTTGGCGTAAAAAGAAAGATGGCTACCGAAAATAACCTGATCCCCTCTATTAAGTATGGTGGAGGTTCCGTGATGTTGTGGGTCGGTTTTTCCTCCAAAGGCCCTGGGAACCTTGTTAGGGTACTTGGCATCATAAACTCTATGAAATACCAGGACATTTTTCATTTGAATCTGGCTGCCTCTGCCAGGAAACTAAAACTGGGTCGTCGTTGGATCTTCCAGCAGGACAATGATTCAAAACATACGTCTAAATCAACACATTAACTGAACACAAAATCAAGCTTCTGCCATGGCCATCTCAGTCCCCTGACATAAACCCCATTGAAAACCTGTGGACTGAGCTGAAGCGGAGAGTGCATAAGAGAGGACCTAGGACTCTGGATGATCTGGAGAGATTCTGTAAAGAGGAATGGTCTCAGATTTCTTGCTCTGTATTCTCCAACCTTATTAGATGTTACAGGAGAAGACTCGGTGCTGTTTTATTGGCAATGGGAGGTTGTACAAAGTATTCAATGCAAGGGTGCCAATAATTGTGGCACACATCGTTTTGTTAAAAATAATTATTTTTTGATGAGGGATTTATTTTCTCAGAATAAATTTACTTCAATGAAAGGTTGGATTTTTCTCATTTTTTCTTAAGCTAATTCACCAAACGCCGGTGAATTTTTTATAACCCTTTTTACTCATCTTTACCAGGGGTGCCAATAATTGTGGAGGGCACGGTATATAGCTGTATAAATGGATTGTATGCAAAGAATGTAAGCTGACTACATTGCCCTGGATAAGGTTGTCTGAAAAATGTAAGTGTAATTTAAAGAGTTGAGGTAACACTGAAGCTTTACCCGTGTGCAAACCTTGCGTGGGAACTGCAAAAGCCGATCAAGGTCAGGTTGAGGACTTTGTGGCAGTATACAATTTCCTCTCACATCACCTTTCAGTTCCCAAACCAATAAAGCTGTTTCTATTGTCATTGGCCTGCATTAAATGGAGATAATATGGAGGAAAAGTTGCCAGTGGGTTTAGAGCCGCGCGGTTTCACGTTACCCCCGGTCTCATTCACAGAGGAGAACTCCCTCCTACGTGTCGGCACAAAAGTTTGATTCACGGCGTTGGCATGGCGCTTTGAGAAGAAGCTGTGCACGTTTCTGATGCTCAGGGCCAGTGGCGCCATGCACCGCCAGGGATTTTGGGTCTCATAAAAAAGTCTCACATTTGGCCCCATACAGCATAATTTGGGCCCTTAGAATCATGCTCATATGAGTGCCATTGAGTGAAAACCAATCCCACTCTTGCCATCTTTCACCTGCAGAAAAAAGGTACTGTGTGTGGAGAGAGAGAGAGAGAGAGAGAGAGAGAGAGAGAGAGAGAGAGAGAGAGAGAGAGAGAGAGAGAGAGAGAGAGAGAGAGAGAGAGAGAGATATATGAGATAACTGTGTGCTTACACTGCAACGTTTGACTGAGAGCTGCGATTTTTAATTGGACGTGACAAATGTGAAGACGTTTTGAGAGAGAGAGAGATGTTTAAAACAACAGGGGGGGTTGATATTTTAGTGTAGGCTAAAGAGCTGAAGGAGCAAAAAAAAATTAAAAAAAATAATCCCGTTATCCTGTGCGACTGCATTATTCTTCTCTGTTGTAATTATGTGGGCAAAGTGACAGGGGTACTAGAGGTGACCAGCGCTGTTGTACCACTCACAAATGCTTACTGTGAGAAACAGAGACTTTAATAGGGATTTGATCATTATTTAATTCATAGCCTCTGGATTAATGGATTGCAATTACATACATATGCTTAGAACCAACTTAATTGAGACCATTTTTTTGCGGTTTTATTGCTGTGGCGCCGGAGGTTGGGGCCTTTTCTAGGAAGGGCTGCCTAAGACGCATAATGATGAAAGTGTAAATTCAGCTAAACATACACGTGTTGAAATCAGTAGGCTACTGTCGGGCCGTTGGTTGTATTCTTAGCTGTCATACTCAATTATCAGAGGTTTGACCATTTTTAATGCTGCGCTCATATAAGTGGTTTGTAGCACGGGGAGCCACTGAACACGTTTTTCTGGCTCCGTTTACCTCGGCTAAACAGACCTTGAAAATGCAATTGTTAAGAGTCCCCTGGTGATTGAATGCTTGGCGCATTGGGAGGGTCTTGCTATTTCCTAATTCGCAGCGGTGACAGATGTGGGAACCCGTAGCCTTCGTTACCCGTGTCCTCGCCAGAGAGAGCGTCTTGTGTTTTTTTGTGTTTATTTGCCGATTGAAAATACTGATCCAAAGATACGGCTGCGATATGCGCCAGTGGCGATGACTGAGCCGAGCGCTATTTTAATTACTTCGCCTGTCTCCTTTCGCAAAGCTTTGGAGACAGTCAGTCTGCATCACGGCCACATCAATCCATTCACTCGGTCAGTTCTATTCGTGTTAAGCGTTAAGGTGTTTGCCGTTACTGTTTAATGTGTAACGTTTACCTATCAGTGAATAGTATACATTGGGAACAACCTTGTTGGCTCATTCAAAAAATGTAAATTGGTAAGGTTTTAAGACATTTGCAAAAAAAATGTTTTTGCATAAAATAAGAAAATATACTTTTACATTTTTAGACTTGCTCTGAAAATATTGAACATTTCATAATCCAAAAAAATTGCAGCCTTAAAAAATCCATTGAGTTCTTAATTATTTTCTTCATTATGCTTGATTTACTAGGGTCTTTAGCACACTCAAAACCAATAACATGACCAATGATTGGTCATGGTATTTGTTTTGCACCAA
Organism: Ilyophis sp. 1 JC-2022; assembly: GCA_022702515.1. Classification (NCBI taxonomy): domain Eukaryota; kingdom Metazoa; phylum Chordata; class Actinopteri; order Anguilliformes; family Synaphobranchidae; genus Ilyophis; species Ilyophis sp. 1 JC-2022. The sequence goes on along the minus strand of CM040402.1, from coordinate 95,473,210 downwards.
TTATTGGTTGCGTTATTAGTTTTGCATGTGCAAAAAGGTTTTGCACCCGCTGAAGGTCTTAGTAAATCAGGCCCTATGTGTGCTGATAAAACAAGGTGTGACTAGGACATTATTCATAATGAAGTAGAGCAGGATATGCTTTGTTCTTTGGCGATAGCTGAAATGTTCTGTGATTAATGAGGTTTTATTGTGTCACGGCTTTCAGGCTAAAGACTATCACCACTGACTCATAGAACCAGCATAGCCACAGAGACCCTGGTCACAGACAATAATCACTGATATGGCCACTATTGGACCATTTAAAGCCTGTTAAAGTACTGCTAAGGTGTAGGCCTCAAAACCTCTTTATCTTGCTGGTCTTAAGCCCTGCTAGTTCACGGTGGCACTTATTCGATTGCGACTTTGCTTATCTCTAGTGGTGTTTGCTTACCATGTTCAATGTACTTTTTATTTGTATGTCGCTTTGGATAAAAGTGTTTGCCAAATGACTAAATTGTAAAGTTGCAATTGTAAAAGGTTTTTTGCGTGTTCTTGTCTGCATTCAGATGTCCATTGTAAACATTACTGGGACAGTAGTTTTTATTGAGTCGGAAGGTGCTTGAAGGCTCTATATTTACCTACCTCATTATGGTCACACTATTGGTACACAACCAGACCAGCACGCAATGCTGATGACTATGACCTTCCTCATTTTATGAAAGTAATATCTCGAAAGACGTTTCGTGTATTATTCAAGAAAATTATCTGACATTTAGGCTTCCCCAAATCCGTGGCTGAAAAGCTCATAGATTAGACGGCTTCCTAACATCCATCAGTTTAGGAGAACATAAGGTTTACATTGTCCTGTTTGAGAGTTGTTACTTTGAAGTTTCAATGTCAAAAGATGCCATGAGCCACTTCTGCTTTAAGAAAACAAATGCAAATTTTTTGTAAGTTGTACGGTTGATTACCACATAACCTTGGTAGTGTCCTTTGTCAGGTCGTTTCATCTGGAGCTTTCTTAAATAAGCATGTTACTGCAGTTCTGTCTTTGGTTTATTGCTGTGGAACCGGCGTCTAGTCAAAGTGCAATGCATGTCGGCTTTACTGGATTACCCTACATTTTCCCTGGACGTTCTTCACATATAAGCCTTTAAAGCATGCGGCTCATGTAATGTGACATTATTTTTCCATGTATTTATGTTTGACTGATTCACTAGAACAATTGAAACTCAGCCTTCTTACGGCACGCTTCGCAAATAACGGTAAAACATCAGCAATCCGTCGCAACGATGACAATCCTCTCTCCCACTGTACGCGTTTTACAAGGCTTTCATTTCTACAGACAAGGGAAAATGTGTCAGCGTAACGAGCGTAAGGGATGTGACAAACTCCCTAAACCTGCGAAGATAATCACTGTAACAAAGGCAAGGAGGCGGCAACAAAGAACCCTCCAGGAAAATTAAATAAATAAAGCGAGCGCGTGCATTTTCAGTGAAATCACAGATGCGTCTACCTCGTCTGCGCTGTGTTCTTTAACAGCGGTGTTTCTCTACCCCCACCGGTGCCTCCCTCATGTTTTATTCAGGTGCTACAGGGGGTTGGATCTTTGAAGAGAGCTGAAATCTCCGCGAGATGTAGCGCATCCTTGATTTTATTATTTTATTTTGTTTTGCCGGGGAGGGGGAGAGGAGCATTAGAGTAGCAGCAGGGGTACTGCTCAGTTCACTGGTTAGTGTGTGTGTGGCTAAACTCCGATACCAGTCGTACTTTCAAAGCCCCTGTTCTCTCCTGTAGAATCCTGATATCCACGGATGCTCCTTTCCTTTCCCAGTCCTCTAGTAGTCAATTTGCCCTCACTGATCTGCATTACGAAAGCACCAGAAAATGGCAGCATCTGTCAAAGATTAGCCTCAAGATGACAGAGGTGAGGATTGTAAAAGGTTTTTTTTTATTTTATTTTTTTATAAAGTTGTACAAACCTCATTGTGATATCATCATATATAAAAATTTATTTTTGTAACCTGAGATTGGATGAAATTGTCTTAATCCAGTGGCCTGGTCTAGTGCAATTGCAGTGCCAGTTTTATGAATTACACATGCAGGTGAGCTGCAAAACTGCAGTGGAATTTACATATTTATTATGTTGTCAGTGTGTTCCCACGAAGAGTGAAAAATGGTGAACTCGAAATTAGCTTGACTGTTCAATGTGATTAACGTGGTCACATTTTGTATTGAGTTTTATACCTATTGCATGACACAATGGCTGAATAAGCTAATGTCATGTTAACTGCTGCATAGGCAGCATACAGAGCAAGTGCTGTGTAATTACACATTGGTGCATAGCTTGCATAATTAAAGGCTTAGGGTAAGAGTTACAGATGTGTTTGGTTGGGCTATATACTTACGTAAATTGCAAAACCTTGTTCCACTTTAGTACGTGTGAATGTCCTTACAAAGTAGTCGCACAGAAATTGCACATGATAAAAAAAAATAATAATAATAATAAACCTGGGGATAATATTCCTTTTAATGGCATTTTCCAGGGTCTATTTTAGGATGGCAAAAAAACCTTTTAGCGACAGCTCAGTCAGAGGAAATCCCAGAATCCTTGCTGGTGTGATGTCAACCACGGCACACATCCAAGAACTGCTGAGTTCGGTGCGATTTCCCAGAGCATGGCTCTAGCAGTTCGCAGATGGCATGACCCGGTCACGTTCAGGAAATGACGCGATCCTAAAGTTAAACTGCTGGAGAAACAACTGGTCAGGCTTATTATGGCAGTTTGTAGCTTGGTCTTAAGGGTAGACAGGGTTTACAGAGTGTGCTAATAGCTGGGTGCTCATTGAATGGCTCACAAAGACTACCGCGCATAGTGGAATGTGATCTGCAGTACCGATTAAGCAGTGCACTAGGTTGGTTGTGTTCTCATTAGGCAGAGGATACTCAAATCTGGCCCTTGAGGCCAGTTTAGAACTGTTGGTTTTCGTTCTTCCCCGCTACTTGCCTCAAGGGCCAGATTTGACTATGTCTGCATTAGACCATGCTGGGCTTTGCTGAGCGATTTCAAACCTTGACCCATGAGGGCTGAACAACCAAGACGTTATCGTGCATTGCACTGGGTTGCCTGGTCCTGTTCTCTGCTCCACTACCATAAACATAATTAGTGTACTTACTTAATTAGCAAAATAATGCATTCGTGGGGTTGGCTGGAACAAATTCAATTTACGATTGATTTATGACTCTTATTATGTTCACCTTAATATTGTAGGCCGGTGCATCTTTTCTTAATTTCCATTGGCTAGTTGCCAGTCTGCCTGGCCAAGTCATCTTGCAAGATACAGGGGGGGACGTATTGGAGAACAACAAATACACCAGAATACTCTATATATTCTTATATTTAGCAACCATATTTCCAAATGTGGCCTGCAATGTGTTCTTTGGAAAAAAATGTTACTTCTTATTCGATGAAGAAAGTAGTAGTCAAAAAAAATTTTTTAAGCATGTAGCTGAATACAACCTTCCAAAACTCCAGAGCACTTGCAATGGTAGAAGTAGAATTAAAAACATGTATGTATTATACTATATCATTAAAATAGACAAACGGCAAACTCCAACGCGTTTTTAGCACAAAGCGGCCTTTGTGCAGTGTATGGTCCTATGCCCCACCTCCCTGCATCTACGTAAGGCCACGCATCTCATATCAAAAGCACGCTTGAAAACACACTGTCTGAACAAAATGTTTTGATACTGCATGTATTTAAACCAAGGGAGGAAAAAAATGGCCCATACACCATATTTAGATTCTGCCCTTTTCACTCATTCAATAACGTCTAGTTGTTAATTTGAGTGTTGAAAGCCTGCAGGTGGGGGAACACGCTGCGGAGAAAGGCTAATTGTTGAGGCTAATTACATGTGCGTCAAACTGCTGTCAGGTTACGTTTACCGCGCGATTCTTCCCGTGCGATTCTCATTGCTGTAGAAATGGTCGCAGATGAGGGGTGATCGCAATTGCGTGGGGCAGCAAAGCCCGCGGTCTCCAAAGTATAACTCCAAGGTGTTTTATTTATTTATTGTTTATGTATTTGTATGAAAAGAAAAGAGAACAGACATTCTGCCCTTCTTGTGTATTTTTCCACTTTGTTCAGATGGGTGGGGGGCAGAGAGCGGTTACATATCGAGATGGGTTAACCGTACAGAAAGTGACATGGCGGGGGGATCTAACCACCGGTCGGCCGCATTACGGACTGCGCCACATGGCCTCCCCTCAGAGGTGGTTATTATCTTGGTGTGCTGTATGTATGACTCTGTATTTCAGTTCCAAGCTGTATGTGCTGCTATCAGTGTTTCGTCAGCGGAGGGAGGCTTCTGACTTTGCACTGTAGTTCACCAGGGAACGCTATACAGTCGCACCAGTTTAGTTTACACGGGTCCAAGCAAGTTACGATACTTGTGGGAACTTGTCTCGCTATTTCATAGTAAATTTTCTTAACAGGCCAAAGACTTTAAATTTTTTTTTATTTACACCAAAGACATTTAACAGTTGTTACCAGATACTACCCATGAAATTATAGATTTTGACCACAGTTATGCTTTTATAAAAAGCAGAGTGGGGGAAAAATTGAGCTATTTCCAGGAGTTAGAAGATAAAAATGATAGATAATGATTACAAATTAGAGATAAAAAGGAACAAAAAATAAGAGAGTAAGTGTGTGTGTGCGCGCGCATGTGTGCGTGTGTGTGAGAGCCTTGGGGAAGTGTATAAGGCTGGACTACACCAGGGGATTGTGATGAAGCTGGGATGAAATTCAATGCTTATTTTTTGTAAACAATTTCCCTTTATTCAGTGGATATGCATAGTGTGTTGCATCTCTTTTTTTAGGTGCTAAAAACAATAGTGGCACAAAAATTATGCCATTATATTCACACACTGTACTATCAGGGTAGCGGTTTCGTATTTAAGTGATAACCACCCAGCTAAGTGGGTTTGCAAACATACTATTTATTCAGTGTGTGTTAATGGCCCACACAGTCTTTATCATAATAATCTGCTTAGCAGTGTGCAGTGGGTCACAGTGATTGGTTATAAACAGTAACATTTATGCGTTAAACATTTTAAGAACTCAAGTGTGGGGGTTTTATTTGCTCTTAGCCGAAGTCAAAAAATTGAAACACTTGAGAACTTCTGTTTATATCCGTAGGGGAAGAATAGTGTATTGTTGCGTTGTTTGAATGACAATGTTAATGAGGCCAGACCTTTTTAATTTTTATATGCAGTTGAAAATTCTATGAAAATGAGGGTGTATTGTGGGGGTGGGGGAATGGGATTCCATTCATGCTTGATCTGATTTCTGCAGCACAGAGAGCTTTGAGGTCTGTCAGGTTTTTCCTGCCCAGTGTAAATTGGAGCGAGAGAGAGAGAGAGAGAGCGAGCATGTGTGAGAAAGAGAGGGAGAGGGAGAGAGAAACAGACAAGTGAGTCAACCAACTTTCGACAAGTGCTGTGCTGTCGGCCTCACCTGAAATTAGACCCGTGTGGGAACTCAAATTTTCAGGTAGATATGTTCACTGGAGAGGTGGGCTGGGGCCTGCATAGTAGACATAAGGGGACACACGTGTGCACACACACTACACACACACACACACACAGACATAAAATACAGCCACATGCAAACATGCACATGCTCAAACACACGCGCGCGCACACACACACACGCACACACAAGCATACAAAATGTTCTAAAACTGCCATGCATTATGCAAACCTGTTCATTGTAAGTAGCAGGTTCAGCGAATCTGTCACCTTGCCCCAGTCAATCCAATACCAAAGGGCTGCTTTTTAAACTTGAGTTGTGGGTCTAAGCAAGTCTTACACAACACAGAGTCACAGATGTGAGTGAGCAAGTTGCATGCATACATGCATTTATCAAAGGTAAAGGTCTAAGTGCCTTATAGTCAGATTTGGTTTCTAATAATTAAATCTGACACCTTCTTTGTCATTACGTTCATGACAGGCTAACACATGCTAAAGTAGCCCATTATGAATATGTCAAGAACAATCCCACTTTGTGTGCAAACCGAATGAACTCGGTCACAGCAAACATCCGAGCCGTTTGCCACTATGCGATTTCTTGTGCAATAACCGTTTGGGAACTGCATGTGGGATAATGTCATGCCTCAAAGACAAAATATACACGAGGATTTCAGCCGAAAGACTCTTTGGAGTAAAGCTGTCCGTAAGCGAGGCTTGCTTTAGTTTCCTTTGGACTGCGGGCGCAACGTGTCTTTGTGTGCCGTTTGACAATGGGATCCTGAGTGAAACAGATTTATTCAGAAGAACTTCAAAAAGATTCATAAACCCCAGGGTTACTGTTCCAGTCAGGAAATGAGAAAGTAGGCTCCTGATATCGGGAGTAGGGGGGTGGGGGGGACCTCTCCACGGAATGTCAGGTCAGATTAGGGGGGTGTGGGTGTCGGTGGGATCAGAGTTCAGCCTTGTTTACATTACAGCTCAGGATATTTCTCAGACTGTGGCCAAGTCTCCGAGGTTCCCAGGCTCCCGGTTTGCACAGCGTCAGGAAGAGGCCTGACCACTTTCTTTCTCCTCCTTCCACAACCCCCCCCCCCCACTCTCCCAATCTCTCTCACCGACCGTACTTCTCTCTCCCTCCCTCTCTCTTTCCCTCCCTCTCTCTTTCCCTCTCTCTTTCCCTCCCTCTCTCTTTCCCTCTCTGTCTCTATATCTGTCCTCTGTCTCTTTTTCTCCCACCCTCTCCTCTTCCTCTCTCTGTCCCTCTCTCCCTCTTTCCCTCTGTCCCTCTCTCCCTCTCTGTCTCTATATCTGTCCTCTGTCTCTTTCTCTCCCACCCTCTCCTCTTCCTTGTTCTGTTCCTCTCCTCTTCCTCTCTCCCTCCCTCCCCCCTCCCTATTTCCCTCTCTCCCCCTCTCCCCCCTTCCTTCCTCCCTCCCTCCCTCTCTTCCTCCCTCCCTCTCTTTCTCTCTCCCTTTCTCCCTCCCTCTCTTTCTCTCTCCCTTTCTCCCAACATCTTTTTTGGGTCAGTGAGAACTTTTTTATTTTTGATTTGTCTCTTAGTGAGGGTTTGAAGAAACACATAGCCTTGCATGTGGAAACCTAAATCTTGGACGTGTAAAGCGAGCATCCAATCTAACACACACGCACAGAGCTTTTGCTGTAACTTTCCACTAGCCACTGTGTTCATGGTGATGATGAATAAGTATTCATAAGTATAAGAATTGTTTCAGGAGAAAGTGATGTAGCAGTTACTTTAAACAGTGCACCCTTGGGGAAAATACAATTTGTTCCACATCATCGCTGCTATGACATTAGATTTAGTTTTGTTCATGAATATAAGCAGCCTCCTGCATTTTAGCATGTGCTAAAACCTAAAAGTGAAACCCATTTTGAATGCCTATTGACAATTGAATTGAATGAATTTGGTTAATTTACTGTATTACCAGTGTATGTGGATCAGTGGTTGAGCATGCGGTGTGTAGTAGTGCACGCCGCACGGAGAAGATGACGCAGCAATCGGTCACCCGTCTGCAGGGTTTCATTCGTAGTGCGTTCGTGCGTAGGCCTAGTCATCCTGGGATTTTTCTGGACAGTCGAAGGTGTTTCCCTCTTCAATTTATTTGGGCCATCCCATCCACAGACTGCAACCCCTCACCCCCACTTCTACCTTCAATCTGTGGATTATCTCATAGGAAACGGTGTGCCTTTGGAACACAGACGCGTAGTTAAACGACAATAAGCCGACCCTGTCTTTTCTTCTTTTTTCTCTTAGCAGTTAAATTGTGCATTGACAGCGCTAATTTACAGCTGTTGACATAGAGGCGGATGTGAATACAGGGTTTCCTGCCAGCTGAGAGAGAGAGAGAGAGAGAGAGAGAGAGAGAGAGAGAGAGAGAGAGAGAGAGAGAGAGAGAGAGAGAGAGAGAGAGAGAGAGAGAGATGCAGGGATATGACAGGTAACTGTGTGCTTACACTGCAACGTTTGACTGAGAGCTGCGATTTTTAATTGGACGTGACAAATGTGAAGACGTTTTGAGAAAGCTCATTATGAAAAATTGTACTAAAAAAAAAAAGAAAATAATAAATTCGTAATTCCTACCCTGCCAGGCATTCCTAAATGAGAGAAGGAGAGGAACAAAGCTTTTTATTCTGCATTATATTTATTTTTAATGCACAATGCACAACAAAATTTTAAAGCAAAAGACAAAAGAGACAATGGCCACAATATGTTAATAATAATAAAGTTAATAATGTTCATATTATTAATAATAATAATAATAATAATACAATTATTGTTGGTAATGTTATTTATCTATTTTTTTATTATTTATATAATAATAATCATTTGTATTTCTTATTAGCTTTGGTACTACTGTATGTATAGCCACATATGACATGTATTTTATGTCAATAAAGCACTTTGAACTAAATTTAGTTGGAGAGAGAGATTGAGGCAGAAGGAGAAGCAATAAGAAGTAGTCTTTATACATCAGGAGGCAGTTTAAGAAACCCATGCTTTCTCCATGTTAAAACACAGACATGACAAAGGCAAGTCTAACGGCTTCATGATCTGTGTGAAACTCGCTGAGTTGCGTTCCCAAACACACCAGGGCTTGGAACCGTCTCCGCTCCTTGAGAGAACTGCTGTCGGTATCATGGAAAAATAGAAAGGGCATGTGACAAATGACGGTGGCTGAAGCTTCCTTTTTATATCCGGCTGACTGCGTCAGGGTGTTCTTTCACAATGACTGTCCTTTCGATTCTTGCTTATGTGCAGCGTCTAATATTGAAATACTGGGGTCAAATTCATAAAGCCTTTACTGTTACACTGTTTTTTTTATTGCTCCCAAACAAAACCAATGAAGCTCTGACTTGGACATTAATCTTCAATGTCTGACATGAAAAAACTGCTCAGTAGACAGAAAGTCGCTGTCATATATTGAGTAACATCAAAGCCTTTGTTCTGTAACAGGCCTACATATTTTTACTTGATTTATGGATAGGGCCTCTGGAAAATACCAACACACTGTGCTAGTTCTTTTTTGTTTGTTTCTGATAACTAGTTACAGTGAGAAAGCAGTTGCAGTGTTTGTCTTGCATTGTAATACAAGCACAAACGGCAGTTTAACCAAAACAACATGAACTCGATATAGATGATATATTCTAGCATATTCAAAACAAATGAGTGAGATATGCATCTAACACCCCAAATGATAGCATTTAATGTAGTAGCACCTGTGAATTTAATTTCTCAGAATTCTCAAGAAACCTTTTATGAATGATATCTGAAAGACCTTGCATGTGTACTGTACACCACAACCTAATTTAGCAACATATTGTCATAATTTTTCAGTGAGCAAATGTATAGTGGGAGGTTGTGTGGTAATTTTGTCATTTTAACTGGTAAATTCTATCCACTATTTTAAAATCCTTGGTGAAATGCTTTACTCCTCATACAGTGGGGAACTCTGGGAAATGTAGTTCTCATGTGCAGATATGGGCTGTGGTGGAAGAGGCTGGCGGAATCTGTGTGCCGTTGCTGTGTAAGCCCCCAGCTGGTTGGCACTCTGCTCTTTGCTTCCTCTTCTGGCTGGTTACATGGTAGACAAGGCCACTGCTGCTAAACCTGCTGTCAGGAGAGGAGAAATTAGGAAAGTGGCTGGACCACATGATTCCCTCTCCCTGTGAGCCAGCGTGACACGGTAACATGTCCGAAAGCGCAGCTGGTGTCCTGTGTCTGTCTGCCTGCACTTACAGCAGCAAACGTAACGGGCGACAGCCAACAGGCGATGCTGCTGTGCACCTACAGTCTTTCCTGAATTCCTTTATCGTCATCGTCATCTTCATCTTTATATTCTTGTTCCCCGTAGTAGTAGCAGGAGTTGTAATTGTAATGCTGGTAGGGGTAGTAGTAGCAGGAGTTGTAATTGTAATGCTGGTAGGGGTAGTAGTAGCAGGAGTTGTAATTGTAATGCTGGTAGGGGTAGTAGTAGCAGGAGTTGTAATTGTAATGCTGGTAGGGGTAGTAGTAGCAGGAGTTGTAATTGTAATGCTGGTAGGGGTCGTGGTAGCAGGAGTTGTAATTGTAATGCTGGTAGGGGTAGTAGTAGCAGGAGTTGTAATTGTAATGCTGGTAGGGGTAGTGGTAGCAGGAGTTGTAATTGTAATGCTGGTAGGGGTAGTAGTAGCAGGAGTTGTAATTGTAATGCTGGTAGGGGTAGTAGTAGCAGGAGTTGTAATTGTAATGCTGGTAGGGGTAGTAGTAGCAGGAGTTGTAATTGTAATGCTGGTAGGGGTCGTGGTAGCAGGAGTTGTAATTGTAATGCTGGTAGGGGTAGTGGTAGCAGGAGTTGTAATTGTAATGCTGGTAGGGGTAGTAGTAGCAGGAGTTGTAATTGTAATGCTGGTAGGGGTCGTGGTAGCAGGAGTTGTAATTGTAATGCTGGTAGGGGTCGTGGTAGCAGGAGTTGTAATTGTAATGCTGGTAGGGGTCGTGGTAGCAGGAGTTGTAATTGTAATGCTGGTAGGGGTCGTGGTAGCAGGAGTTGTAATTGTAATGCTGGTAGGGGTCGTGGTAGCAGGAGTTGTAATTGTAATGCTGGTAGGGGTCGTGGTAGCAGGAGTTGTAATTGTAATGCTGGTAGGGGTCGTGGTAGCAGGAGTTGTAATTGTAATGCTGGTAGGGGTCGTGGTAGCAGGAGTTGTAATTGTAATGCTGGTAGGGGTCGTGGTAGCAGGAGTTGTAATTGTAATGCTGGTAGGGGTCGTAGCAGGAGTTGTAATTGTCAGGCTGGTAGGGGTAGTGGTAGCAGGAGTTGTAATTGTAATGCTGGTAGGGGTAGTAGTAGCAGGAGTTGTAATTGTAATGCTGGTAGGGGTCGTGGTAGCAGGAGTTGTAATTGTAATGCTGGTAGGGGTAGTAGTAGCAGGAGTTGTAATTGTAATGCTGGTAGGGGTCGTGGTAGCAGGAGTTGTAATTGTAATGCTGGTAGGGGTCGTAGTAGCAGGAGTTGTAATTGTAATGCTGGTAGGGGTAGTGGTAGCAGGAGTTGTAATTGTAATGCTGGTAGGGGTAGTAGTAGCAGGAGTTGTAATTGTAATGCTGGTAGGGGTCGTGGTAGCAGGAGTTGTAATTGTAATGCTGGTAGGGGTAGTAGTAGCAGGAGTTGTAATTGTAATGCTGGTAGGGGTCGTGGTAGCAGGAGTTGTAATTGTAATGCTGGTAGGGGTAGTAGTAGCAGGAGTTGTAATTGTAATGCTGGTAGGGGTAGTGGTAGCAGGAGTTGTAATTGTAATGCTGGTAGGGGTAGTAGTAGCAGGAGTTGTAATTGTAATGCTGGTAGGGGTCGTGGTAGCAGGAGTTGTAATTGTAATGCTGGTAGGGGTAGTAGTAGCAGGAGTTGTAATTGTAATGCTGGTAGGGGTCGTGGTAGCAGGAGTTGTAATTGTAATGCTGGTAGGGGTCGTAGTAGCAGGAGTTGTAATTGTAATGCTGGTAGGGGTAGTGGTAGCAGGAGTTGTAATTGTAATGCTGGTAGGGGTAGTAGTAGCAGGAGTTGTAATTGTAATGCTGGTAGGGGTAGTGGTAGCAGGAGTTGTAATTGTAATGCTGGTAGGGGTAGTAGTAGCAGGAGTTGTAATTGTAATGCTGGTAGGGGTCGTGGTAGCAGGAGTTGTAATTGTAATGCTGGTAGGGGTAGTAGTAGCAGGAGTTGTAATTGTAATGCTGGTAGGGGTAGTAGTAGCAGGAGTTGTAATTGTAATGCTGGTAGGGGTAGTAGTAGCAGGAGTTGTAATTGTAATGCTGGTAGGGGTAGTAGTAGCAGGAGTTGTAATTGTAATGCTGGTAGGGGTAGTAGTAGCAGGAGTTGTAATTGTAATGCTGGTAGGGGTAGTAGTAGCAGGAGTTGTAATTGTAATGCTGGTAGGGGTAGTGGTAGCAGGAGTTGTAATTGTAATGCTGGTAGGGGTAGTAGTAGCAGGAGTTGTAATTGTAATGCTGGTAGGGGTCGTGGTAGCAGGAGTTGTAATTGTAATGCTGGTAGGGGTAGTAGTAGCAGGAGTTGTAATTGTAATGCTGGTAGGGGTCGTGGTAGCAGGAGTTGTAATTGTAATGCTGGTAGGGGTAGTGGTAGCAGGAGTTGTAATTGTAATGCTGGTAGGGGTCGTGGTAGCAGGAGTTGTAATTGTAATGCTGGTAGGGGTAGTAGTAGCAGGAGTTGTAATTGTAATGCTGGTAGGGGTCGTGGTAGCAGGAGTTGTAATTGTAATGCTGGTAGGGGTAGTAGTAGCAGGAGTTGTAATTGTAATGCTGGTAGGGGTAGTAGTAGCAGGAGTTGTAATTGTAATGCTGGTAGGGGTCGTGGTAGCAGGAGTTGTAATTGTAATGCTGGTAGGGGTCGTGGTAGCAGGAGTTGTAATTGTAATGCTGGTAGGGGTAGTAGTAGCAGGAGTTGTAATTGTAATGCTGGTAGGGGTAGTGGTAGCAGGAGTTGTAATTGTAATGCTGGTAGGGGTCGTGGTAGCAGGAGTTGTAATTGTAATGCTGGTAGGGGTAGTGGTAGCAGGAGTTGTAATTGTAATGCTGGTAGGGGTCGTGGTAGCAGGAGTTGTAATTGTAATGCTGGTAGGGGTAGTAGTAGCAGGAGTTGTAATTGTAATGCTGGTAGGGGTCGTGGTAGCAGGAGTTGTAATTGTAATGCTGGTAGGGGTCGTGGTAGCAGGAGTTGTAATTGTAATGCTGGTAGGGGTCGTGGTAGCAGGAGTTGTAATTGTAATGCTGGTAGGGGTCGTGGTAGCAGGAGTTGTAATTGTAATGCTGGTAGGGGTCGTGGTAGCAGGAGTTGTAATTGTAATGCTGGTAGGGGTAGTAGTAGCAGGAGTTGTAATTGTAATGCTGGTAGGGGTCGTGGTAGCAGGAGTTGTAATTGTAATGCTGGTAGGGGTAGTAGTAGCAGGAGTTGTAATTGTAATGCTGGTAGGGGTCGTGGTAGCAGGAGTTGTAATTGTAATGCTGGTAGGGGTAGTGGTAGCAGGAGTTGTAATTGTAATGCTGGTAGGGGTCGTGGTAGCAGGAGTTGTAATTGTAATGCTGGTAGGGGTCGTGGTAGCAGGAGTTGTAATTGTAATGCTGGTAGGGGTAGTAGTAGCAGGAGTTGTAATTGTAATGCTGGTAGGGGTCGTGGTAGCAGGAGTTGTAATTGTAATGCTGGTAGGGGTCGTGGTAGCAGGAGTTGTAATTGTAATGCTGGTAGGGGTAGTAGTAGCAGGAGTTGTAATTGTAATGCTGGTAGGGGTAGTAGTAGCAGGAGTTGTAATTGTAATGCTGGTAGGGGTCGTGGTAGCAGGAGTTGTAATTGTAATGCTGGTAGGGGTCGTGGTAGCAGGAGTTGTAATTGTAATGCTGGTAGGGTTTGTGGTAGCAGGAGTTGTAATTGTAATGCTGGTAGGGGTCGTGGTAGCAGGAGTTGTAATTGTAATGCTGGTAGGGGTCGTAGTAGCAGGAGTTGTAATTGTAATGCTGGTAGGGTCGTGGTAGCAGGAGTATGCTGGTAGGGGTAGTAGCAGGAGTTGTAATTGTAATGCTGGTAGGGGTAGTAGTAGCAGGAGTTGTAATTGTAATGCTGGTAGGGGTAGTAGTAGCAGGAGTTGTAATTGTAATGCTGGTAGGGGTCGTGGTAGCAGGAGTTGTAATTGTAATGCTGGTAGGGGTAGTAGTAGCAGGAGTTGTAATTGTAATGCTGGTAGGGGTCGTGGTAGCAGGAGTTGTAATTGTAATGCTGGTAGGGGTAGTAGTAGCAGGAGTTGTAATTGTAATGCTGGTAGGGGTAGTGGTAGCAGGAGTTGTAATTGTAATGCTGGTAGGGGTCGTGGTAGCAGGAGTTGTAATTGTAATGCTGGTAGGGGTAGTGGTAGCAGGAGTTGTAATTGTAATGCTGGTAGGGGTAGTAGTAGCAGGAGTTGTAATTGTAATGCTGGTAGGGGTAGTAGTAGCAGGAGTTGTAATTGTAATGCTGGTAGGGGTCGTGGTAGCAGGAGTTGTAATTGTAATGCTGGTAGGGGTAGTGGTAGCAGGAGTTGTAATTGTAATGCTGGTAGGGGTAGTAGTAGCAGGAGTTGTAATTGTAATGCTGGTAGGGGTCGTGGTAGCAGGAGTTGTAATTGTAATGCTGGTAGGGGTAGTAGTAGCAGGAGTTGTAATTGTAATGCTGGTAGGGGTCGTGGTAGCAGGAGTTGTAATTGTAATGCTGGTAGGGGTCGTGGTAGCAGGAGTTGTAATTGTAATGCTGGTAGGGGTCGTGGTAGCAGGAGTTGTAATTGTAATGCTGGTAGGGGTAGTAGTAGCAGGAGTTGTAATTGTAATGCTGGTAGGGGTCGTGGTAGCAGGAGTTGTAATTGTAATGCTGGTAGGGGTCGTGGTAGCAGGAGTTGTAATTGTAATGCTGGTAGGGGTCGTGGTAGCAGGAGTTGTAATTGTAATGCTGGTAGGGGTCGTGGTAGCAGGAGTTGTAATTGTAATGCTGGTAGGGGTCGTGGTAGCAGGAGTTGTAATTGTAATGCTGGTAGGGGTCGTGGTAGCAGGAGTTGTAATTGTAATGCTGGTAGGGGTAGTAGTAGCAGGAGTTGTAATTGTAATGCTGGTAGGGGTAGTAGTAGCAGGAGTTGTAATTGTAATGCTGGTAGGGGTCGTGGTAGCAGGAGTTGTAATTGTAATGCTGGTAGGGGTCGTGGTAGCAGGAGTTGTAATTGTAATGCTGGTAGGGGTAGTGGTAGCAGGAGTTGTAATTGTAATGCTGGTAGGGGTCGTGGTAGCAGGAGTTGTAATTGTAATGCTGGTAGGGGTCGTGGTAGCAGGAGTTGTAATTGTAATGCTGGTAGGGGTCGTGGTAGCAGGAGTTGTAATTGTAATGCTGGTAGGGGTCGTGGTAGCAGGAGTTGTAATTGTAATGCTGGTAGGGGTCGTGGTAGCAGGAGTTGTAATTGTAATGCTGGTAGGGGTAGTGGTAGCAGGAGTTGTAATTGTAATGCTGGTAGGGGTAGTAGTAGCAGGAGTTGTAATTGTAATGCTGGTAGGGGTCGTGGTAGCAGGAGTTGTAATTGTAATGCTGGTAGGGGTCGTGGTAGCAGGAGTTGTAATTGTAATGCTGGTAGGGGTAGTGGTAGCAGGAGTTGTAATTGTAATGCTGGTAGGGGTAGTAGTAGCAGGAGTTGTAATTGTAATGCTGGTAGGGGTAGTAGTAGCAGGAGTTGTAATTGTAATGCTGGTAGGGGTAGTAGCAGGAGTTGTAATTGTAATGCTGGTAGGGGTAGTAGTAGCAGGAGTTGTAATTGTAATGCTGGTAGGGGTCGTGGTAGCTGGGGCATTCATAGGGGTAAGAGTAGTATGTGGAGAAGCTGTAGTGGTATAGGAAAGTGTCGTTGCATTATTGTCTGTTTTGTGATTTAAGTTGTGATCCTCACTTGCAAACACACACGAGCCGCGCTGTTTAAAGCTGCCATAGGAGTTCTCCAAGGTGCCGCTGGTGACACTCAGACAGAGTGCTTAATGGACTCATGCCCTGCCCAGGAAGCCAGCAGAGAGGTGGATAGTGCATCATTCGAGGTGGATAGTGCATCATTCAAGCTGATGGGTCTTAAAGCTCGTCCAAGTGGTGAGAATTGAGAGGGGCAGGAATATGCTCTTTTTTCTCTCTCTCTCTTCTGCGGAGTCAAATTCCTGTATGCGTTACTGTATTCATTCCTCTTCTCCCCTCCCTCCATTAAATGAGACGCCGGTGGAGCAGTATAAAACTGTAACAAAATTTTATTTATTGATGATTTTTTTATCATCTGGTAGTTTTCACACTTCATGTCTCATGGTGTGAATCATCTCTGCGTTGGTGCATTTATCTCATAACTGATGATTGTCTCTGCTTGGCTGAAGTATCCTTAACCTTCTTCTCTTCTCTAGTTCCATTTCTCTCTCTCTCTCCCTCCCTCTCTTGATATATTTTCTCTCTCGTGCATAATATCTTTTGTTCTTCTCTCTGGGAGAATAACTGAAACCTTGAAGCTTTCACCTTCCTGTGTAGCTAGGAGCGTGTATGTGTGTGTGTGTGTGCACGCACATGCATGTGTGGGTATGTCTCTGCGTATGTGAGGCTGTGTATGCGTGAGAGAAACATAAAGAGAGATGGGAAGCAGAGGTTATGCGAGAGGTGTGTGTGTGTGTGTGTGTGTGTGTGTGTGTGTGTGCGTGTGTGTGCGCGTGCGTGCGTGAGAGAGATAGAGATGGGTAGAGAAAAGAAGAAAAAGTGGGCTAGAGATAGTGAGAGTAGGGAAGAGGTTGAGAGAGAGAGAGAGAGAGAGAGAGAGAGAGAGAGAGAGAGAGGGGGGGAGAGAGAGAGGGGGGGGCGGGGAAGGGAGAACAGGATACAGAAAAGAGAGCATTCCTCTTTCACTCCCACTCTCCCCTACACCCCCCCTCTCTCTCTCTGAGCTGCCACCCCCCCCCCCCCATTTCCTTCCTGTTTCTTTTTTAGAACCTATCGCATGTTTTCCCACATCCGGCAACAAAGAAAGTCCTGTACCGTTTCTCAACAACATTGCCTTTCGTGGGAAGGCTACCCCGTCGGACCCAAATATTTTTCCTTATTCAAATGAATGTCCCAGCAAATGGCCAAAAGGTTACCTGGACGTTGCTGGCCTAACGGTCTGTGGCTTGGAAGACAGAGCGTCACTAATTAGAAGCTCGAGCAACATGCATGTCTATCTGTTGGCGCACTTTAATGATAAATAATACATGGACTTGAATCTTGTTTTGTTTCTTGCTTGTTTCTTCCTGCTTGCTATATTTTTTTATTTTGCAGTACACAAGGAATATGGCCATATCATCATCATTCATTGACCATCACAAGCCAATCCAAATACTGACAATTTCAGTCTCAGTCTTATGCATGCAATATTTAATGAAAATCGATGTCAAAAAATGCATGTAATTATGGCTTTGAGACATGCATTGTACAGGGTAAGGGGTACTGTACATTTAGGATATTAATATTGGATGTCTGTTTGAAATGGTAAGAGAAGCCCTTGGACACAAAACCCACACTGCTGTCAGAAACATGCTTACAAATTTGATGCGATCTGGACTGTTGTACTCCCACAGTAACACACAGCCGACGGCATGCCCTTAGAACCCCTGCTGATAGCACAGCTTGCGTTTATAGCAAGCTCCAGCCATCACAATGAGAAGTCATTCAGGCAGATTTGAATTTGATGGGCAGCTTGTAATTTTTTATAATTGCATGATAAGACCCAGAGAGGCAATAGAGCCCCTTAATAGCACATTAATGCAAAAAAAATAAAGTTTTAAAGTCATTTCGGTAATGGATTTATTTTTAATTGAATATTTATAAATCTTTAAGAAGGCACCATGTTTTCCAGGGGAAACAAGCCCACAGGGAAATTAGGTGTTCTTAAAAGTAAATATTTGCCCGACACACTTATTACTAGATTCCATTACTGTTACGAGGTTGGTCAGGCTAGGAAGAGGAACCATTTTATTTTTCGCAAACCTTTCTGTTTGCACCGTTGCTTATGGACACCAGGGGATTAGCAAGAGACGGCTGCTTCAGTCTGCATGAAAATATTTGTCATTTGATCTTTATAAATATTTGATGTCCTGCAATGGAATTGAAATGATTTCATAAATAATTCATGCTTTCGGCAACAAACACATTAAAGATAGGGCCCCCTCCTTTTGCTTGTAGACGATTGGAATAATACGGGTTTGTGTTTGTTATTACATTGCAGACTAAGAGAGCTCCCCCCCCGCGTTCAGAACCAGTTCTTTAATATTGATTTTTACCATCGATCGCCTTTTGCGCAGGCTGTTCATAAAAGGTCTGAAGAACGTTTGAACATCTCGCGTTACTTTGGGCATGGCCTTGTTCCTATCGGAAGGCCAATTAACGCATAGTTTACGAGTCGCTTTTATATTTGCCTTATACAGACAATTTTTGTCGGGTGTATTTTTGGTTGCATGCCTGTTTTCAGTGTGCGGTAAAATGAATTGACGTGACACAACACCAGTCCACACTGATCCACTGCCTGGCAGCCGTACACTAGTATTAAACTCCAAAGCGAGGCATTGTTCACCCTCCAATCGCTGCACCGTCTTTGCACCCTGAGCAATTATACGATTCTGCTGGGTAGTACTATCGTGATCATTTTGGAGAATTACTGATGTTCCCCCTCCGTACCTCCACCCCCTCTTCAGAGAGAACAATTGTTCATTTTCCACAAATTCACGCATTTAAAATATTTCAATTCCATTTGTGCATTTATTATTTTATTTTATTTTTTAACACGTCCAATGTCTTTGCCATTCTCAGTGTATCTTGTCTGCCCGCATCTGACAAATAAACCTGCTTTTTGTCTTCAGCAACGCAGTGCACAACACCGTTCGCAAAACGTCATAGTTGTGCCAGCAGCTCAAATCATCTGTTCTGTGTTTTTCGTACAATCTTTTTTATTTTTTGAGATGGAGGTCAAGATTTGTAGTCAAAATCTCGAATAAACTGGTGCATAGGTGAAAGTTCTCCGTTTAAAAATGGACACAGTTGTGTGGCGTATGCACTGAGAGTATGAACAAGTATCTTCCACACTCATAATCACATTTTTCTGCTGTGTTGCAAGGTTATTCAATGTACGTGTGTGTCTGTAAACACAGTTGATGTTGCCTTAAAAATATGCAGAGCTGTTTATTATTCTGTCACTAGTGAAAGACACCATGTCAATGTGTAGATGCAGTCGTGGAGATTTCTGATGTGTCTGTCACATTTTTTATTAAAATTTTTTTTTTTTTTGATGCATCTGAATAATATTTTTTTCACTATGATCAAAGGGCCAAGGTTTTGTATATGTAGGACTGGATTTTTCCACTCGTTGAATTGGTATATGTGTCAAACACAGATGCAGGGAAATACCCTAACATTGCTATTTTGCATTACATAATCAAAACGGTGAATCTTGTTAAAATTTATAGCCATCTTGTACAGTGCTCTGGTGGTCTTTAACAAGCTGTTACAGCCCCAGTACAATTAAACATTGCATCACAAGTGTCTATACTGCAGTACTCCCTGGTGTGTTTTCACTGATGCGAGTTATAGGTTAAAGGCAATAAATCTTTAGTATGTTTCATATTCCATTTTCTGACCTTTACAGCTCATCTATGTAAAACTGTCAAACTCAAAAGGTGATGAAGTACTGTAGCATGGCCAAAGACCACTTACCTGGGCACTGGTAATGACAGTAATTCACAAAGCTTGTTTAATGCCATTGAATGGAACCATGGTTAATATGCAATAAAATGATGCACACCACTGTTATTTTCTGTTTTCTACCATATGTGGAATTCTCCGGTGTACTGTTTGACTATAGCGGAGTCATTCAGCTGGTGACCTGGGGGCCAAGTGTGGCTCCTCACCATAAACCCACACCTGGCCCTTTGAGAATTGAGAAGAAATGATCTGTACCTGCAGTCTTCGTGAACCTCCCAGTACCAATGCAGCACACCTGCCAGTAGTGACAGATCTATGAGTGATAGCTGTGCATATTTTAACTTGGCGTGTCAACCTTGTTTATGCACATTTGCAACACGTCTGATCTGTACCTGGTGGTGTCTTATAAAGGGTATGTGGAAAATATTTTTTCTGTGTGCCCAAAATGGCTCCCAGGACGTACGTGAACAACTCTGCAGGTACTCTATGGCTCTACGGAACTTTACGGTTTTATGGAACTCACTGGCTTATTGTTACTCTGCTCTATGGCACTGCACTCTGCTTTACTCTACGACTCTATGGTCAAAAGCTGCATTCCTAATGCTAAGGGCGGACTACTGGATTTGGCTCCCTGCAACATCACCAGTTTGAGGCCTGTTTTGGAGACCAGGGCGCCCTGTTGGTAGGGGCTGTGTAGGAAGCAGCCTCCCCTTTCATCTGGTCTGATCTCCCTAACAAGTGGTTGGCTGCCCTCATAACCTGGTTATGTGGGCAACTGGATGCCAGCTCCCCTTTGTTCAGTGTAGAGTACTAATATTTAAGTGGACAAAGTATAGGAAGCTGATGGACATTGATACCCTCAAACATCCCCCATCAGTGCTTTGTGCTATCGACAAATCAAATCAAACCCTCAGTCGAGCTCACGTGTGATTGACCGGTGAGCCTTCCAGAGTTGAGTGTAGGCCGAAACTACGTCTGTTCCCTGTGTCTGAGTATGCCCAATTCCCATGTTTCAGGATTTGGATTACATGTTTTACGTATACACCATTTTGCATATTTAAGTGAAGCAGTTTGGGTTAAGTACTTTGCCCAAGGATACAGCAGGAGCATCTTTCGAGTTGTCAACCTGGGCCGAGTCCGAATCAGCACTCTTCCACACTGTTGAGTAGCCTTGGTGAGTAGATGGGGCGAGAAAGTCGTAGTGAACGTGAACATTTTTCAAATTGCAGTATACTTGAAACACCCGGATGACACACTTACTTCTGGGGTTTCGCTGTGTACATTCGGGAGCACAGAAAATGTTTTGCGACTTTTAATTTTTACCCGTGACTGCACTTTGAAAGTATCCCAATTTAGCTGTAAAACCGCGGACATGGCAA
The DNA here is from genome assembly GCA_022702515.1 of Ilyophis sp. 1 JC-2022. Lineage (NCBI taxonomy): Eukaryota > Metazoa > Chordata > Actinopteri > Anguilliformes > Synaphobranchidae > Ilyophis > Ilyophis sp. 1 JC-2022. The sequence continues at coordinate 95,452,556 of CM040402.1, read as the reverse complement.
CACTGTTGGGACGTCTTATGTTCTGCTTACGACACTTCCACAGTGCGGTTGGAAAATAGCATGGTGGATATTTTCTGCGGACTGCGAAACAGCGCACATTAAACGGCACACTTCAGCCAGTGCACTGTACGCAGGAGACAGGGCGCAGTAGATGGAGCTCTGACACGGCCCCAGTTTCACTACACTTCCACCCTGTTGTTTAGATTAGACACTTTGCTACTAAGTGTGTTTCCTGGTGAAAGATTTCCTGCCATAAACTGCCCACATCGGCTTTTAACACAGGCTAGAATATGAGAAGGAATATTGACGCAACATCTGAGACCAAGGGTAACCTTAGTTCATTTCCTCCTTAGGTCCTTTTAAGCAGCTGTCATGGTATCTTTATGAATGGCTTTTGGTTCCTAATTAAAATATTTTGCATGAAATATCTCATTTTTGTGCAGTGTTGTTCAGCCGTGAGTAATAGAATAAATGTTGGAGGAAGCGTTTGAGCTGTTTGCACTTTGGGACGGACAGTCTTGAATATGCATTTTTACCTTCTTTTGAAGAAAATTAATTCCTGGATGTACCACAGGAATTTATTAATGAGACGTTGTGCGTTCCAGATTCAGCTGTGCTTGAAATGAAGATATCAAAGGAGTCATCTCTTCAGGGTTGACTCCAGTTAATGGGTCTTGTTAATCGAGTGCAGTCGCTAACTTGTTCAGGGACATCTGGAAGCTTTTTGCAGAAGGATGAGGATATGTTGCTCTTGCTAAGCACTGGAGCAGTGGTGAGTCGGAATACTCAAACTCCAGTTCCCCCCTTCCCTGCCAGGTGTGTGTGTGTGTGTGTGTGTGTGTGTGTGTGTGTGTGTGTTCTCCCATTACTCTGCCTTCTGCAGACCTAGAATTTTCTTTGAACTAAGACTTGCATGTTCTGGGGACAAGTTAAAGGTTCAAATGACATGAAGTAAATAATTGCTTTGTTATGGTTTGTCATATAACGGTATTTCTAACGTTTGTTTACTATAGTAACTGTTGGTTTGTTTGGTTCAGGCCGCTTACTGATTATTGGTGTACTTACTGAATATTAATGGGCCTTCTGTGCCTTATTAGAGATATTGCACTGTTGTATTGTCCACTTCTGGAAGTTGCTCCAGATAAGAGCGTCTGCCAAGTTATTGTAATATTATGTCTCTGCTAAGCTAAGTGATTTTAATGTACTGAATTGTCTGTCAACATGCCTTTATCGTTATCTAAAGCTTCATCTTTTCTTGTCTGAATTTGCCACCCTTCGATACATCAACCATCTCGTCTGATATCTTTTGATAATATCATCTGTACATCTGTGGCAATGAAGTAAATTGGCGTACGTTGACATTTTCAGTGCTGGGTTTGTGCACTCTATTCTAACTGTAATTTCAGGTCAAATACACTCACCCAGGGAAAATGTCATTCCAATAGCCTTCCTATAAAATGACTCCAGTTTATGGAGTCAATCACCAATCTGGTAAATTAATTCTGTCTGGTGTGAATGAATACAGGACAATGACAGACCATCAGTTCCCGTGCAATGCATGGTTTACAACTGGAAATGAACATAATGTGGTCGTGTGAAGGTAAGTTAGAGGAAGATTCTGTAAATTCATTCAGCAAAATGTTTCTGTGCTTTTGCTGTTACTTGTGCATCTAGCTGCTAAAACTGAACAGGTAGTCAACGTTTTGTTTGTGCCGAGATGGAATAAAAAGTATAGCTATCCCCCTCGAAAAACACTTTCCTGTTGCCTTTTACCTAAATGGCAAGTACCTTGTAAAGCATCAGTGCATACGGACCATTCCTGGCGAGTCGGTGTGTATGCAGCGTTTATGTTTCAATCGAGTATCCGGCTCCGCTAGCTAATCGGTGTCATACACTAGCCCCAGTTCACCTGTAGATTAGACCACAGAAAAAGCTTTAGTATGATGAATCAAGAACATTGTTCTTCAGGTGTCGTTCTTTCGTTTTTCGAGGAATTCTCTAAATGTCAGATTGTGGGAATTAATGGGCTAATTAAATGGTTAAGAGCAGAATATGGCATAAAACCCGGAATCGATAGATCCTCCTTGCCCACCCCTGATTTAAAGAATTGCAATCAAAGGATTCAATGGAAGTGTTTAATGGGACCGTTTCTCCATTAAAGCTGGGCGATGGGATTATTCCCTAGGTGGAAGTACAGAAGAGTCATCCGTCTAGGACAGGGGTGTCAAACTCATTTTCACCCCGGACCACATCAGCATTATGGTTGCCCTCAAAGGGCCGGTTGTACTTAACTTAATTTCGGACCACTTTTTATTATCAAGGATTTTCGCGGACCTCGATTGTAATTGTTGACGGGGGGGGGGGGTGCAATCAAGAATTTTCGCGGACCTCGATTGTAATTGTTGACGGGGGGGGGGGGGTGCAATCACCTTTTCTTTTTTTTATATACAAACTTTATTTAACGGTTTATTTAACGTATGTACTGCGGGTGTGCGTCCGCGTCTGCGTTTGTCTGTTATATCGTAAAAGTAAATCCCCGTTAACCAGCCACGTAGATACACGCGTCAGAAAATTAAGTTCTCGCGGGCCACATAAAATGACGTGGCGGGCCGGATTCGGCCCGCGGGCCTTGAGTTTGACACCTATGGTCTAGGATGTTGCTTTGTACATTTCCAGAGGTCATGCCTCAAGATGCCTGTGCAGCGCATCTCTATCCAGACCCTTTTCCACAATTATTTAAACCAGAATGGCAGGGGAGGTGCTTTTTAAGTGGGAGAGATCCAACACTGGGCCCGTTACATACGACGTGTGGGGCCCCTGGGCCACCCAAGAGGAGGTCATAGGCTTGCAGCATTATCTCTCCTGATCCTCACTGAGCAGCAGTTTAATAGCGGTTAACCCACTTCGTAGAATCCTAGAACATACATTTTGGTATTGTTGCTTTACCGCCATGCTCCATTTATATTGCAAACGATAGTCTCTCTCTCTCTGTCTCTCATGTTCTCCCTCTCTCTCTCATGCTTTCTCTATCGCTCAATCTCTCCCAGGCTCTCTCTCTCATTCTCTCTCTATCGCTCAATCTCTCAGGCACTCTCTCTAGCTCTCTCTTGTTCTCTCTCTCTCAAACTCAAGGATCAGTTTGAAACGGGGCATTGGTTTTGGAGGAGGGGTCACCCCCAGAGAGAAGGGCATCGTGGGAAGTCTTAGTGGACAGTACCAGAAAGCTTTATAAAATAGTTTCTATTTGTTATGTAAGTGTAGTATGCAGCCTAACACTCTTAACTTCAGAGGTTTGCTGACTGTCTGTTTACCGTCTTTTTGCATAAGCCATTCTTAGAGCTTTACAAGATTTATGACCAGAGGATTTTGAACCATTTTCAATATTTTTTTGTCTTTTGTTTAAATTCCTTTCAGTAGTATATCTAGGCTGATTTATTAGTACATCTAGGCCATTTTTTCAATAGAAAAAGGGAAAATACAGCTATTCCCCCAGACCCTTGGAGGAAAAAGCTTGTGGTTAGATCACGTGATCCATTCTTTCTGAATCATTCTCTGGCTGTAGCTCCTATTTAGAGGAAGAGAGAGTGCGAGAGTGAGAGAGACAGACAAAACGCATTCCTACAGAAGTGAGCACTCGTAGATACTCGTAGATACAGCCAGCAGGCATAGGCACCATGACTGTGAACTCCATTGCCCCCACTACCACCATTCCCATCTGTGGGAACCCATCTTAGGTGTAGTACCAACCGGCACACCTGCCGGGCTTGTATTACGCACTGTCTGGTGGAGAGAATATGAAGTAAAACATGCATGTGAACAGCCTACTATGGCACTTTTTTATTTTTTGTTTGTTTGATGCTGCATCAATGATTCATCCCCAGGGTTAATTCAGTCGTTCTGCCTTTTCTTTGAGCCATTTACCAAAACTCTGTTTATTCCCTCTCATTCGCTCAAGTTCTACTTGTTCTGGCCTTTTGAGGGTATAACCTATGATACTCTTAATGATTCCCTTTGAAACGGCAAAGCCGTTTTCTTCCTGCCAGATTTCTTGTTTGTGGCAAAGGCCATGCGATAATGGGATAGTGAACATTAGGAGGTGAGGGTTATGGGGGAATATTACGTGTGTTTTTTTCCAAGCTTAGCTAGGGCCAGAACGAATGAGCGATCAGAAGTGTTTTGACAGAGTGCCCGCCAGGAATGGCCTTAAGCCATAATTTTAATTGTGAGAATTGAGTGGGAGGTGGAACACTATTATAAGATGTTTGTCCCATTCACTGTGCCTTCAAACTCTTATTGCCAGCACTCCAATAATGATAAAACCTTATCCTTCATATTTCTAGAACTGTTTGCTGTATTCATATAGAGGTGGAATGTTGCATGCCGGCTAAATCAATTGAGTCAACACATAGTCAAACTGCATTTGTATCCAATTGCTGTTACAGCAAAAGTATCCAACTTGTAACAAATGCAATAAGGATCTGTCCTCTTTCGGCCGTATGTTGTCTGTACGGTTTTGAAGTCTCTATTTGTCAGTACATGCAGGTCTGTAAATTAAGGCTTTTAAGGATATGTTTATAAACGCAGGCTATTAATGGGCTTAGGATGTACTGGTGAAGAAGCCAACGCCAAAAACATCCAAGTTTTGAACCACTATTCGGCCTGTGCTGGAGCATGTGGAGTCACCTATACCAGAAAGACGAGCAGCCCATATTGTGGCAGCTCCAAGTGATCAAAATCATTTGTGATTGGCTGGATATGCAACCAATCGCAACTGATTTTGATCGCTTAATCGTGTTATCATATCAATTTTACCTTTTACCTGCTCTGTCTGCCACGTAACAGAAAACAACAAGCGTAATATAGTTGGACAAGGTTGGTGGGCTTCTTTGGATGATGCAATGATACCTATAAAACAACAAAGGCTTTGTAAGGTGTGAAAGAGCTACATTCTTTAAAGAAACTCAATATTCTCTGCTGTATCGTGTATCTCAGTGAATCGGACATGCTTTCTTACACTTGCATAGTGTAAGGTACTATGCCTTCAGGCCCTGACATTACTCACATCTTTCTCTGTCTCCATTGTGCGAAAAGGCTTTGCCTAAGTTTTTTTTTTTTAAGCTCCTTTATTAATTTTGCATTCAGGGCGGACGAGAGCGTTGATTCATCCCCAGTGGGGAAGCAGTTTCCGAGAAATCTGGCTCTGATTGGTTAAGGGCGAGCCAGGGCGGACATAACCGATGTGGGAAACTTTGGGGGAGGGAAGGAAGCCAGTTTAGCAAAACTGTAACAGGGCCGAGGAAACAGCGATGGATCACAGCAGGGGATTCACAGCCGAGAGCTTCGCTGGTGTGACTCACTACGGCTGTGTGCGAGTTCCAGTGCCTGTGCTTGCATGCACACACGTGTGTCTGTGTGTGTGTGTGTGTGTGTGTGTGTGTGTGTGTGTGTGAGAGAGAGAGAGAGAGAGAGAGAGAGAGAGAGAGAGAGAGAGAGAGAGAGAGAGAGAGAGAGAGAGAGAGAGAGAGAGAGAGAGAGAGAGAGAGAGAGAGAGAAGTACACTCATTTAAAATGTCGTTGGCTGATCGGCTGCGTCCACGCTACTTGCAGCAACTAAACATCGGGCCGCTGCGGCTTCAACACGCCCAGTCTCACACTGCCTGGAGTCATGCATAATGGCGCATCCATCTCGCCTGAATAGTGGCTATGATCGCTTTTTCCTTTTCCTGTCTTGAAGTGGCTTGAACCATATTGAGAAAATACGCAGCACTGCATTAGTGCTGCATTAAACCGCCCTGTCTGCGTTTCCCACGGGAGATTAATTGGAGCCTGACTAGAATGGCTAATTATAACCAAGGCGCTATTAGGAGCACTTAGCTTGAAAGGGCGAAAAGGCCGCAGTTCTCCACTCCAGCCCAGTTCTCAGATCGCGTGAGATGTTGCAGTCGAGCCTTTAGGACACACTGCTCAGTAGGATGAGAAGCCATAAAACATCTCCCCATGGAACAGCCTTATTTCATTTGCCATTCAATAATATAGGAAGGGATCTTTTAAATTTTAAATAAAGTCCCGCGAACAAGAGGCTCATAGTCGAGAACATTTTTATGCTATTAAATGGCACGCTTTAGTATGTTTTTGAGGCTAACTTGCTTTACGTTGGAGCCATTTTGGTGTAATTAATTTTGGGAGCACGTTGCATATTGCGTGACTGTGCTACATCGTATGAAATGCATACGAAACGTCATAATAAACTCACCAGCGTTTTGCTATCAAAATGTGATCGGCATCCAAAACAACCATGTGCACTGAGGTTCATATTTCACGGTCTGAGTTGAAAAGTTGCTTCTCACTCAGTTCTCATCTGTGAAATGAGGTCAAAGTAATGCTGACGGTTGCAATCTACACCTTGTGTAGAGCGAGCGCTTTAGTTGAAAGGCTGGAGGTTGGGTACCATGGTAACTGCGGGGGATTTTAGTGTACTGGGCCTGTGTATGCAGCAGTGTTTTACAATTACATTTTTGTTTATTTTTTTAAAATTTTGGCATTGTATCCAGGCCTAGATTAGGCTACTCATTTTTAATCTCTTTTTTATTTTTTTGCAAAACTGGTATTGGGATCACCATTATCCCAGTGTCTCATTGCAAATCTATCTGTCACACAAGGTTGTAACTGGCTGGTGGTATGGGTGCCAGAGTTCAGGGTTTAAATTTGGCCCTCTCTTCATGAAATGCACTGCTGTGAGTAGCTTTGGCTAGAATGGCCAAATAGCTAAGTTGTACATTGCATGTTTTTTTAACCTGGTACTAGTTTCCTTGTCGAGAAAAACATCATGTGTGTGTTTCCAGTTGAGCTTTGCATAACCCTCTACTGGTTGGTGCAGTCACTGAAGATTACTGGGCATGCTCAGAACTGCTCTTCCCATAGAGTATACGTACCTCCAAGCCAGTCATACATCTATTCACTGTCCAAGACCAAGTGGGTGACTTGTGCATGTTTGCGTGTTGTTTTCTTGACTGAGTAAGTCTTAAATCTTACACGCTGACCGAATGTAGCATCCTCTGGTAAAAGTTATGATTTATAACTTAATGTAATTTGAAGTGTTTTTTTTTTTTTTTGTTTCCATTTATACATCTGATTATTTCTGCTGAAGAAATTCAGGTTAATTGTCTTTGCTCAAGTGCTCAGCAGCAGCGCCCCACCTGGGAGTCCTGCCACCGCCGAGATGCAAACGCGGTTCCTTTTTGCTCTGGTGAATCCTGTGGGCCTGCAGGCAGGCAGGGGTCCGTTGCAGAGGAGCGGGTATTTGAACCTCCTCCTGTAGCAGGACTCGGGAGTCTCCTTGCTGGGAGCATCGGCGCGTTATTGCGACGTGGCTGTGGCGTCACTGTCTCTCGCGGCGCGGCGCCTATGCAAGAAATCGGCCCCGCTTGCAGGAAACCGATCGGCGGGAGTCAGGCGCGAGAAGGAAAACAGGAAGGCCGGCTTCTTCCCTGTTCGCCTGCCCCCTTTTCCTGTGGCAGTATCAGCGGGCGGGGCCTCGTGTTTGATGTCGACGGGGAGACTGTTGCTCACGGCTGCCGAGAAGTGGCCATGAATGGGTATTCAGGTCAGGAGGCCTAAGCGCCCACATAGAACAGTGCTGCGCTTTCAGACGGCTTCAGCTGCCCCTAACTTTCCCTGTTAACATCTAGCCACATTCAGTCTCTCTGCTTATGTCATGAAGGCTAAAAGTGGACTGCTTCTGTTTACCCTTTCTGAGGTCTGTCTTCATCATATCACATCGCGTTGCATGTGTCGAGCCCACACTCTTACCCAGAGAGACTTAAAATACAAGAATCTCTATTATCACACTTTACTTTGATACTCTGTTGAAGTGCCAAAAACGGTTGGAATGGAATCAGAAAATCATTCAAATTTGACTTTTTGTGCACTCTTTAAAAGGAGAACACTCCACAGAGCAGATTATTGTATGTGCCGAATTATAGGCTACGACATGAAGTTTAGTTGCGCACAAAAGAGGTACAATACTGACCGACAGTTTCAAGATCACCCAAAGTGATAGTATTTAATAGGAAGTGAGTTCAGCTACTGTACTTGAGGTCTGCTGGTTTGTATACATGGAGATGTCCTGCTGTGACACCATAGAGTTACATATGCTGTAAGAAACCATGGAAACAGTATTGACCCCTCAGGCAGATTGAAAGATTCAGGTGCAGGTTGGAGTGGGCACATTTGGAGCTGGGAGAATGTTTTACTGGCTAGCAGGTGTCATGAATTGTGCTGTACTCAACTGTTGATGGCAGGTGTGGGAATTCAACAGTGCACATCCAAGCACTGCGGGCCTAGGAGTTCTCTGTGTATGCTGGATGTCATACCAGCTCTCTCTTAATTGGGATTGAGTAAGTATCCTTATAATACAGGTCAGGGTGTGACGTAAGAATATATCAAATATTTTGGCAGTCCTGGCCGTCTTTACTTTCGCATTGCATTCTTGTCTCAGTACCCTAAGGATGTTTGCGCATCATTTTAATTCTATCATGCGTGCTGACTATCTTCTAATATCTTAAATGGGCAGTTCACCCAATAATTAAATGAAGATATGCAGGCCTTTAACAAATATCTGCAGTTGCTGTGGCTATTTGTTAGTTTTTTGGATTGGCTGTTAGAGATCAGTTTGTTCTAACAGAAGGACAGGAGTAAATGTGTCTCTGTAAGCTATTTCTGTTTGCCTGCATCCCTGAATCAAATCGGTAGCAGAGAGAGGTATTCAGCTTTATTGAGAGTAATTATTTGTTCATTAGCACCTAGAACAATTAACCAAACAGCAAATTAAGCTACATTGAGAGATCTGCCACCATCTGTGTCTAGGGACAGACTTCGATTTATCTTTCCTAATAACTTTACATTAAGTAAGGCACACCTACAACCACACATTTCTGTCACAAATCATTTATAGTAAATGTAATGTAGTGATACCAAACACTAAGTAGTAGTCAATTAACAGCTTAATCACAGCTTACTGCAGAGGTTGTCAGTATACCAATCAATCAAGCAGTCTTTGTTTTAATAGCGGCATTTATAATAAGGTTGTCTAACGGAACAGTGCTGCTTGTCTGATCCACAGTCAGCCAAGACACAGGCATGTTATGCCTGTCCTCATCCCCTTTTACTGCCCCCTATGGTGCGACGAGAGGAACAGCAGCGTCTTACCTGCCGTCTATTATCACACCATACAGCCCTGCAATCTATTATCATGCCTTACAGACCTGCCAGGACACTCTGCTCAGCATCCCCTGGTCTCCTTACTGTCCCCTCCCGAAAGGGGCCCTTCCTCTACTCTCTTTGCTGGCTCCCAAATGGCGGGATCAGTCTCAGACTGACGGGTCACATTTGATTGGTTCTCACGGCCATCGTGTTTCCTTGTCAAAAGGTGTGGCAATGCAGAGATATGAAAAACACACAAGGGTGGATCTGTCACACACCCCTTGAGTGTAATGCCCCCTGGTGGTCACGGAGAGGTCCTGTCTCTAGATATAGGACGTTCCCAGTGCTTCTTTCCAAAAAGCCAATTGATTTGCATGATTTACTCTTTCACCGCCCATGTTAAAACTGCCTCCAAGTTTCCAACAGTCTCACTCTCATTCACTTTCTTTCTCACTTTCTCATTCTCCCTCACTTTATTTCTCATTCTCTCACTTTTTTCTCACTTTTGCGTTGTCTCACTTCCATTTTCTCACTTTTGCATTCTCTAATTCTTTCTCACGTTCTCTCATTCTCTCACTCTCTTTCTCACTCTCACACACACACACACACACACACACACAAATGCTTGCACAATACAGCAGCCAGTACAGCTCTGTGTGGCGGAAAGTCCATTTCACGTGAAGCCTTCTCTCCCGTAGATCTGGACTGGGGGAGAAAATTAGGGTCTAATTTGAGTTTTTCCACTAAATGGAGTCTTTTCAGCTTGAAAAAATGGCAGCTAAGCCTGTCTGTGCATGACTCAGGAGCCCAGTTGCATTCACTGTGAGCAGTGGGAGGTCTTTCACAGACCCCTGTCTCCTAATCCTGCTTTTTAAATATTTTTTTTACATGAGCTCACCAGGAGAAGGGCTGGCCTCGTCTTAGAAACCAGCCGCTGTTTCCGTTAGAAACAATGAAATTAAATACCAAGTCAGGGTGTGAAACCAGGAAGTGTTGGCCTCACCAGAGAAACCCTACTTTTATTGTCTCGGCTGTACAAAAGTGAACATCGTAGAGGTTTTGTTTGCTGGTAATATCGATGTCTATATTGGACCCAAATTCATGCAGTTTTGTCACAAGCAATTTAAGAAAACGTTTTGTTTGAATCTGAGATACTGGAGTTGGTGTGAATGAAACGCATCCCTGTACATGAGCTATGCTGCTCTATAGTTGTTGTATCTTGGTCACAAAAGCGCTGAGTTGTGCTCATGGTTTCCTCCTGGCTTCCATCTGTATTTCCTTTCTTTTCTCTCTCAAACTTTGGAAGTACATCTGTGAAAGGAAGATAAAATCTAAACTTTGTTCAAGCCTCATTGGGGGGGGGAGGAAAATGAAAAAATATATATACACACACTGTGTGTGTGTGTATACATGCGTATATGTATGTGCCTTGAGATTTAGACCACGGCCACCAGATGAATGGAATCTCGGTCTGTGACATTAATCAATCGGTTAACTATCGAGCAGCACTGCTGTTCTTGAGGGGCACATTTGAGTGTCCTTGCTCTAGGGGGTTTCCTCGGCCAGCGCGTTGGTGTGGAGTCAGACCCGGGGTGACGGTGGTGCCAGGAGGCCCACAGAGCGGGACAGACACGGCGATGAAATGCGACGGCTTGTCGCCGCGCATGCCGACACGCTACCCGCCGCGCACTCGCCGGTGACGCGATGCTTCCGGATGCTTCCGCCGCGCGCCCTCGTTCACCCCGCCACAAACTCTTCACCGAGACGCGATTTACACTGATCAAATCTAGATCTAGATCTAGATCTGTAGATCCATAGATATCTTCACAGAGTCAACCTGACCAATACGTTACCGTAACCCGACAGGCTGCTTTATGTTCAGGGAAAACACTTTGATGAGGGGGCCTAGTGGCAGTACTGCAGCTGGACTGACAGAACTTGCTATGTTCTGGTCTGGTGTCCAAATGTTTTTATTATTCTTTTTATTAACCTTTATTTAAAGAGGTCCCATTGAGATAGTAATCTGTTTCTTCAATGGAGACCTGGCAAAGTTAAGTGCCATGAATAGTTACAACATATAACACTACAACGTATACAATACAACATATTTCACAAAAAATACATAAGCATCAAATTCAAGTACAATTTTCCCTTAAGAAAAGCAACAACACACCTCCGTTACTGTATTCTCTGATGTAGTACATTTTAAATCACTCAAGTATATAAATGCATCCAATTTAAGCTCCTTCCATGCCCATGGTGCATAATAACTAAAGGCAGTTTTTTCTAGATTTGTGAGGACCCTGGGAACATTAGAAAGCAACCATTTTAAGGAGCTTAGTTGATAACTGCTTGACTAGATACCAAGAGGGGTATAGAGGGAGTTAGGGAGTTTACCCAGTATTGCTTCATAAATAAAACCATACCAGTGGTTCTGTCTGCGAGTACTCAGTGATGTCCAACCCACCCACTGATAGAGAGTGCAATGGTGTGTAAGGGACTTAGCATTTGTAATAAAATGCACAGATGCATAGTACACTGAGTCAAGGCTGCATAAAGCAGAGTGAGGCACATGCACGTACAATATGACACTGTGTTCAATCACAGATAGGAAAGTAGCTTTGACAAGTTTTTTCTCAGCATTAAAAGTAAAGCAAGATTTATTTCTGTAATGACATTCAAGTTTAACTTTAAGCTTTCTTACTAGCTTAGCAATATGTACACTAAAAGAAAGCTTGGCTATCCATATTCCCAAGTACTTGTACAAGGCCACCCTTTCAATGGATATAAAAATGCTAAAACTGAAGAGTAAGGTTTTGAAAAGTCCATAAACTTTGTAATGACTGAAATGCATTCTGGAGCTCCTGAACAAGGTATAAATTATAGTGTCATCTGCATATGGGTAAATATCCATATTCAGCCCCCCAACATTTGTTTGTAAACCTTTTTAATACTGCAACAATTTTTTTTAAAAGCTGTAGAGATAAAATGAAAGATTATTCTTTCATTTGAAGTTTCATTAATTAATTTATAACAATTTTAAATTTGACAAGAAAATATGTCAAAAGGCTGGTATGGGCTTAATGGGCGCACAATGTATCCTTTAACTCATGTGTGTTCCAATTATGGACACAATTATTCTTAAAGACTCTTTCAATAAATGTAATTTTCTCTTTAGATTTTGATTGAAAGAAAACCAATGTGCAGGTCCAATACTAATGTACCAGGGACAGTCGGGATCGGTATTTACAATTAAACAATAACCTTAGCTTATTTTCAAATGTTAAATCACATTTAGGCTATTAGTTTGAAACATTGCAGGCACATTTTAACAGAACAATTTAATTTATTTCCGGAATAACATTAAAACATGCAATTTGTTCTGTGGGGATGAACTGGTCAAGATTATGTATTACTCGCCTATAACTAAAGCAAAATAAACAAGGGAAATCTCAACTTATCTACATGCTCTTTCTGTTAGGCCTAGGTCTAAATTTAGACCTATGCTCTGTGAGGTCATCGTATTTTTTTAGTTAGGCTATCATTTGTTTTAGTTCCATGTAGGTTTTATTAGTATTGTAACATGGCTAGTCTAGGCATTGTTTTGCTTTGTTTGTTTCAGTTGTTTGCCCACTCCTGTGGTGTATTCTCTTGCCAGTCTTACTCTAACAAGTCTTTCATATTGCTAATGTGAGAATAGCATATAGGCTATATCACTGACATTTAAATATGGGTATTATCTTAATTAGGCAACTGAATTCATCAGCTGAGGTCACGATTGGGGAGGAAAAGGGTTCACAGGTCAAAAGGGATGAAATCGTCATTGAAATACAGTACAGAGTGGCCTTTTTTTGAAACCCTTGTTAAATGCAGCTTGTATTCCCATTGACCCCAATGGGAATGAAAGCCCTCAGACACTACATACATCAATTCCTCATGCTACCATCTGCCTTTTTTTTTTTTGCTCCAATTCCAATGACAACATGTGCCTTTAACAGTGAGTAGCTTGTTTAACCGATACATGCGGTCTTGTCCCCCATGTTATTTGTTCATTTCACGTGTTGCCAGCCCTGAAATAGCCTAAAAGAAGTGGAACAGAAAGGAACACTTACTTACTTAACCCCCCCAAGAGCAAGGTACATTGTGGCCGGAGTGATAAAGGACCCAGCATCCCAGCCTGTGTCAGTCTGGATTTTCTATTTTTTCCATTTAACACGTTGATTTTGTTTTTTAATTAAATGGTGACCCCAGGGATATCTAGCAGCTTCTATGACTCACAGCGGGATGAGTCACAGCAGGATGTTATGCAGCGGCATGGCTCCTTGCATTGAAGGACTGACACCATGAAATATAGGCCATTAACTGAACAAAGTGAACGTACGATGGAGAAAGAGGACTGCATTGTTCATTGCTCAATCAGGAAATTCAGTTCCGCCTCTCTCTCCCCCCGCCCCCCTCCCTCCTTCTCAGATCTGACTTTATCACACGGTCACGTGTTTGTGCTATGTACTGTACCTCCCCGCCCGAGGGAAGCAAGCAGAGGGCTGACGGTGAGAGCAGACGTGTCGAACGAACATCAAACGGCATGTAAAACGACTGCGGGAAGCGTACAGGGAGGGCTAGGAGAAGGACATTCACAGACGGGCTCTCCAGGGTTCCTGTGAACCCCACCCCGGACTCTGCTGAACCCTCTCCAACAGATCGATTGAGAGGAATTGTGCTGGGTTTTGGGTTTGGAGCATGATAGATGGCAAGTTTAGTACAGGCAGATTTAAAGGCAAAAGTAGGCCTACTGCTAAAAGCAAAAATACAAAATGTTGCTGACCAAACAAAAAAATTTTTTCCCCCAGTCGGTTATGGCTGTTTAATAGAGAAATGTGCTTCTGGTAGCTCTGGCACGATTAGCAGCGGGCAAAGAAGCAGAGTGCGCTTTATACCTTTCCTCTGTCCCCATGCATTTTCCCAAAAGGGCCTTGAAGTGGAGCAGAGCTTTAACTAAATACACTTTATCTCACCAGGATAACCAAACACGATATGTTACACAGTGCAAAATGGCATTTAGAGCCTCTTCAGAGGGTAATGTTCCTCATTTAAAGCACTCCAATGTCACGCTATGGTAGAATGTATCTTCCTCAGAAATATCCACCGCTATTATATTACATTTCACAAACCGTTAAGAACTCAGGCTGCTGAGTGGCTCATCCTGGTAAGACGCCGTTCCAGTGTCTGGATACGCCCCTCTAACGTTCTGTTATGAAAGCTGGACTCTGCCCGTGCAGATTGGGCCAGGCAGTGCCGTCCTGAATCGACAGGGGAGCTTACTGCAGTAAGACGCTCCTAGAAATACAATTGGGAAAATTGGAAGGGAAAAATTGGAGTGAAAACTTTTGGTTAAAATGGAGAATAAGAGTAGATAAATTAAACCTTTCCAGAGAGAACCGACGAGCGGTGAACAGACAAGAATGATCTGGTTGACCCCCCCCCCCCCCCGAGCAAGCAGAAAGACTCTCGGGAGCTGTTTGGGGCTTTCTGGGTCCAGATGGCAGAACTCAGGGCCAGCACTGAGACGGTCCAGTTCGCTCTGATCTTTTCTCCAGATGTCTGCCCTACCTAAAAACGCAACATGTCGACTACAGAGCATCCTGCCAAGCGCTCACTTGTCTTTTTATCAGAAAAAAAGTTTGCGATCTTTGTTTCCTGCGATGTCCTTTGTAGACGAGGGGGTCGGGGGTGTTCAAGGTAGGACGTGGGGGTCGGGTGTGTTAAATCTATACACGGGATCATTGTATTCTGTAGAAAACCTTCCCCCTTTGAGAGCTCTTGTTCCACATTAATGAGCACATGGCCAGTGTGGCTTGTGTTGCAACCATGGCAGTGTTCATAATCTCTCAAACCACAGAGGTGCAAAAAATCTAAAGTTATGTGCCATTTCAGCAAAACATTAGGAAGTACTACAAGCATGTTGGCTTTAAAAAAAATAGCCTTAATTAAATTGTGCACTGCTCCATTTAAAAAAACATTACACACACACACACACACACACACGTGTGCTTTGATTTATTTTTTCGGCTGGGGAGTTTTTGTAAACAGCTTTCTAACAAATCACATGGATATCAATATTTCTTTACTGGTGCAGTTATGAGATGACTGGGAAAAAGCTCTTTATTTACTGTAAGATCTCTGAATTTGGCTGGTTCTGTGGCAGAGGCTGCCAGAAAGAACACAATATGCATGGAGCAGTCTATTCATATATTTCACTAGGACAAACAGTTCTACATGTTGAACGTGACCGAGGTTTTCTCTCATTAATCTCCTTCATCTCATTATTATTAGTTATATTGGTAGTATTGGTCTCTCTGGCATGCATTTCCCAATGTATTTATTAATTTATATTTATTAATTAAAATTTTTATGTAGATTTCTATATCTGAAATGCATTGCATCTGATAATGAATGATAAGGTGTCTGTGCTGTTTTAAGATGCAGTGCAAGTATTAAGTATCCCTTCTCAGCACTTTGACTGGGACCTTTTTCTAACGTGTTTGCATGTCCTCTCATTTTAAAATCTGTAACTGACATCTTGAACATGACCCTCCTGTTTCACAGTGGCAGATGAGACTGGTTCCCATTAACTGCTACGATTGCTAATTGCTGAAGCTCCTCTGACCTCCATTTCATTAACCGCTTGCAGGCGGTGCCCCTAGGGGGCGGGGAACCGTGCATCCTGCCCAATAGCGGCTTGGCAATGAGCATGCTTCCGGCCAATCAGGAAGCCAGTTATTTGTTCTCTGACGATTGCTGTAATTCTCACGTGGAGGTATTTTTTATTATTTTTTATTAAGGTTTCTAGATCTATAACTTGCGTTTTTTGTTCTTTCTTTCACTGGAATGATCTTTCATTCGGGGAAAAAGAAGACGTGAGGCCCAACCAGTACTGCAGTTTGAGCGTTGGCTTGGGCTCCTCAGCATGTGAAGTTTCAAGGTTAAATCTCTTCTTGATCATGAAAAAGTCAAGGTCGGCGTTGTTTAGACACTTCATCCAGCACTGAATAGTGCTCTCTCTGGGTTCTGATGCCGTGCCAAAATACACTTTTGCTAATGGAGTTAGGAAATGGCCTCAATGTATGCTGGGAGCCATGCTGTCGTCAGGCCATATTTCATCCTGTCGATTAGGATCATATCCAAGTCTTCTTTAATCTCTGAAGTGTACAGCAGGATTGGTGCCGATCTAGAGGAGAGAGAGTGGTGCTGGCGATGGCGATGGTGATGGTGGTGGTTTCATCATAGTGTCTGAGAGGCAGGATTATTGAAACTTCTTTCTGGTTTTCCTCACTGAAAACCGCACAACCGTATAAATATTATGTCTCCCTAGGAACACAATAGCAGTATTTATACTGGTCCTTTTTTTGTGTGTGTTCAGTTTCAAACGGAAGGTTTTGAATTCTCACAGGAGTACAACTCGGGCTGCTCAGTGGATCTGTTGAGTAGCTCATAGGGAGGCTTACAGGCATGGCCCCATCCTGCTGGGATACACATGCGCACACACACACACATGCACTTGCGCCCACACACACGCACACACGCACACACGCACACACACGCACACACACACACACATGCACATGTGCCCACACAAATATTCACACACATATGTACACAGTACATACGCACACACACATACTAACACATACGCACACACACAAGCACACAAACAAAAACAGATCCAGGGCTGTGGCAAATCACTGCTGGCTAGACAGATGCTACCACAAGACCGATTACCATATTTCCCCTCTCCGTTCACCCAGAGCCATTTCTGCAGTGTTTAACATCAGTGAGCTGCTCTGCTTCCTACCCGCACGTCAGGGACGGCGAACCTCATGGGAACAGACAGCCCAGCCCGCATGGTCGCTACTGAGGACAGGGCTGTCATGCCCTGACTGGGCCATAAAGGTGAATGTGAGGCAAATGCAAACAGATAAGTGCTCGACACAAAAGCGCATCGCGGTATCGGGCTCACAGTTCACAGCTGATGGCCGTAAACGGTACCAGTTCAGCATTCTGACCCGTTACCGTGAACGTCGCTCTTCAGCAGCCATAACTGCTATAACTGAGTGCTAAATCAAGCTTTGTAACGTAAAACTGGGGATGATGTTGGGGCCCAGAAAGATGTGCTACTTAATTTTAATACTTTATTATTAATATTTTATGTATTTGAATGTTTAAATCTAGGGTAGCTGGATGAGTCATCAGTCTGTAATATACAGTACGCTTGAGTATCTGTTGAAACAGTTGTTCTTAAGCATGTTAGCAATGGCTGCCCCACAGTGTTGTAAACTGTCTTCATACTTATGCGAAAAAAATATGAGGACAAATGCATTTAAATATATACAGGTGCAGCTCAAAAAATTAGAATATCGTGAAAAAGTTCAATATTTTTTGTCACTCATTTCAGAAAGTGAACATATTTTTAAAGTATCATATTTAATATTTGGTCGCATATCCTTTGCATGCTGTTACTTCCTGAAGTCTGTGACCAATCAACATCAAAAGACTCTCGATATCTTATTTTCAGGTACTGTTACAAGCGATACTATAACCTCTCTGCATTTGAACTGATCTCTATGGGAATTGGGGGGTGAGACTAGATTCAGCTGTAAATTACACTGGTACAGTATGGAACACATGGCTGGCTAAATGGCTGTAAGTCATCAAGGGTCTGAGCTATCGAACGAGCCCCAAACCATCACTCTGTTGCCAGATATAGAGTAGATGTGGATGGATCACTGCAAGGGTTATTTCTCCTGACTCATTTTCCTATAGAACTCTATGGGGAAAAAGTCAGGAGAAACAACCCTTAAAGGGATCCATCTACTCCATATCTGGCCGCAGAGGGATGGTTTGGGGCTCGTTTGATACCTTAGACCCTTGATGACGTACAGTCATTTCGCCAGTCATGTGTTCTGTACTGTACCAGCTTAATTTACAGCTGAATCTAGTCTTACCCCCCAATTCTCATATATATATATGGAGCGAAAGCCCCTTGCGTCATTTGTAGGATCCCTATCCGCCGGTGTCATGCTCAAAGTGACGCAGAGCTTCTGAGCTCATTAAATGTTCATCAGAAAATCTATTTTCAGATGACTTCTGGATCTGCCCCGAGGAGCTGCTGGAAATGGGAACCATACAGGCTGCGGATATTCAGTGCTGCTAGGAAGCGCTTTTAACGTTTTCGACTTTATGGTCCGCAATTGCACAAGCTTTTCGTTGTCAAAATAATAATAATAATAATCATTATAATAATCATCATCATAATCATGTTCGACATATTATTATTATCACTATTATAATTATTATTATTATTATTAATAATAATAATATTTTAGCTGTATTTAGAGTAGTAGAACAGTGCACAGTGCACCTTCTAATGTACTGTGGATTGTCCTGTAGACATTTTTATCAAGATTCCTTCATACTGGTAAGTGGGTAAAAGGCGACTAAGCACACACTTGGATATGTTTGAATGCCAAAATTCCTGTTGAGAGATCACATGGTTATCTCCCATCAAAACGTCACTCAAATACAATTTAAAAAATAAGTTCAACTTTTTATGCCGCCACAAACCATCACATGTATGTGTAATGTGCCCATTTGTACATTACACACACAGCTCATTGTTTGTTTGAGGTGACCAAAAAGATTGAACCTTTTTATTTTTAGTGGCTTTTTAATATACCTCCTGGAATTTATAGCCACTTGTTTCCAAATAAAATATGAATAACAAAATTTAATTGTGGCGTCTTGGCATCTGGCTTCCTAAATATACCAAAGTGCCTCTTGGTACCTGGCTTCCTAAATGGTTTAAAATGATGTACTGATTACACAAATCATAACACCAGTGTCATCCATTGTTAATTAATTCTATGCTTGAGAAGAGTAGAAAAGGCAGCATTCTTACAAGCAAAAGGCTGTTGTGAATAATGAGTGACGGTGGCCCTGTTAGCGTGCACACAGCCATGTGTTATACCCTCGACATGGCTGTCGCTGTTGTCAAATCCCTGCGACATCATTGGCATGCCAATCTCACATCCCGACAGGGTCATTAAAAATGCAAGCGCTCTAACTCAGTTAAAGAAGAAAAACAGACAGTCCTTTGATGTGGCGGCTTACACAACCTTTTTGATGTGAGACAATAGAACGAAACAATGCGCACAATGTTCTGAACGTGTTAGACTTGCCACGAATAACCTCGGCTTCTCTGGACAGGAATACAACTTATTTTCAGCCGTCTGATTTTTAATATGCAATGCAGTTCGGACTCACTGTGCAAAGAATAGTCTTATGTTTTTTATTTATTTATATTTTGTCTGCTAACTTTGCATGGGTTAGGCTGGTAAGCGGATCAGGTGTCACGTTACTACACAGCAACTGAGCAATTACTTGGTAATCCCTAACAGCTGTGTGCTGTGGTGGTTGAAGAACTGGACTGAACTGAACCAGAGGCTGCAGGTTTGATTCCCACATGGGGCATTGCCCTTGAGCATGGTGCTTAACCTGAGCAAATACCCAGCTGTGTAAATGGATAGTGTGTAAAAACAATATGAGATGTACAAATCACTCTGGCTAAGGATGTCTATGAGGGTAATAAATTATTTATCCAACCTCTTCACTAGTGAACTGGAAAAGGAGCAGTTTCAAAACAACCTATTTTTTAAAGTAATTAACTTTTCACACAATACTTTGCAATCCAATCTTTTGACAAGACAACTACATTTATCAATAAAATTGTGGTTAAAACTGCAACAACAGTTCAATGCATTCTTTAGTTGATTTTTAAATATTTAGTTAGTTATGATATTCAGTAAGTCTATAGTCACAGCCTGTGTGTACATGCATTCCTTATAGCATATGAAACAATTCCAGAATTTACATTACATCCATCTGGGGGTTTCTTCTCGTATGACCACTGCGATAACGAAAAGATAACATTATAAATTGGTGTTTTCCTAAAATCCTTAAAGGGATATTTCACCTTAGTGTGAAATAAGTCATTGTGTGGAGCCTACCCCATTGTATTTGCATAGCGTGAATATTAGCGACATCAGACGGCAATGGCATCCCCGGTAGTCCCGGTTGTCAGGGTCCCCATTCACTCCCATTCATTTTCGAGACCTCACCAAAATTAATTGTTTTAAAGCACACACTAACTACGGCAGATAATACATCGATAAAAGAAAACACGACGGTGAAAATGTACATGTTTGTTTTGATATTTAATGTAGTTTCAATGTTTTATTACCTTTTAAAAGAAAAAGAAGATCCGGTAAAAACCTTTGTTATTTTAACTCAGTGAAGAATATTTGCGTACGATAATGTTGACATCAATTCACCAACTGTAGTAGGCTACCGTTAGTTGTAGGTTTACGTCATAATAAAACTGAAAATCAAACTACGGCTTGTTGTATTTCTACGCAGTATTATATCCGAAAATAGTTCTACTATTATAGCTAATTTAAACGTGACAATATCTTATAAGCTCAAAACAAACACGTACCTTTTCACCGTCGTGTTCTCTTTTATCGATGTATTATCTGTTGTAGTTAGTGTGTGCTTTAAAACTATTAATTTTGGTGAGGTCGCGAAAATGAATGGGAGTGAATGGGGATCCTGACGGCCGGACTAACGCTGCGTTCACACAGCGAGCAACTGGTCGCTGAGTCGGTCAATTCTACGAGGCTGGGGGCGGGGCAAGAGCTTCCCGTTGTGTCATCCAAGTCAGTTCGTGCAGCTACAATTATTTGATACACATAAACAACGGCAGTAGCCTACGTGTAACGTATAACAAAGATATATTTGCGATGCATCCAGGCTGGTAGATCCAATATGATATTGGAACCCTAGTGCTTTAACTGCCTACACATAACACACACAACTAAACAGCATTCCTGACAATACAGTAGGCTCTAGAAGTGTCATGACGTTACATTAGCCTACCCGTGAACAGTAAATCATACCTTTTCGCCGTTTTGGCTTCCAATAGCCTAGCCTACATGATATGCTAACGTTAGCTAAACATATCATTTATCTAGTGTTGTGTGAACGTTTAATTCACACAATAAAATAACAAAGACCTTACCATCGGTACCAAGGGCACTCGCAATTGCCCTCCAAGCGTCAATTTTTAGGCGCTTATCCCGGTATTCCTTTTGGAATACATTAAACAGGACGTGGTAGGCTTGGACCATTATTATTAGCTGCTACTCCATTGCTGCAATTTGAGTGAAATCGGGCGGAACAATTATTCACGAAATGAAGATTGTGTCATCCAAGTCAGTTCGTGCAGCTACAATTATTTGATAAAGAGAAACAACGGCAATAGCCTACGTATAACAAAGACATATTTGCGATGCATCCTATTCTTTATAGTTATGTCATGACACTGATAATGATGTGTTCTCGCTAGCTAGCCTATATCTATCTTCGTCGCGAGCTACCAATCTTTATCTACTACCTTTTGGAATACATTAAACAGGACGTGGTAGGCTTTGACCATTATTATTATCTGCTACTCCATTGCTGCAATTTAAGTGAAATCGGGCGGAACAATTATTCACGAAATGGTTTCGTGTCGGTTGGGGAAATATGAAGTGTGGAACTCTGATTGGCTGTTACGGCCGATGGTCGGTCAAAAGTTAAGTTTCGGGCAACATTTATCAGCCGATTTTGGTCGCTCAGTTTTCTAGTCGCTCAGGTCGCTGACCGTCGCTCAGCTTCATAGAGAATGAATGGACTTCCGGCGACTGGGTGACCGAAGTTGCTGGATGTGTGAACGCAGCGTAACGGCGATGCTGTTAATGGCCAGCAGAGATCGCCGATATTGCTAATATTCATACAATGCAAATATAATGGGATAGGCTCCACAAAATGACTTATGTCAAACTAAGGTGAAATATCCCTTTAATACAAACATATGAACCTCTCGAGTTATGGATCAACCAGTCAACTGAAGAGGTATGTAACCAGAATTAGCATATAGCTAGGCCTCATCAGTGTCAGGCTGGTCATTACCACTGATTCAAAAAGATAAATCCGGAACACTTTCCAATCCATTAATTAAAAAAATTTAAAAAAGTTAAATAGGCCTACTATAAAACAGGCAGTGGGGCATGTCTTGGCACTACTACTAAATACCACAATGTGGACAAATCAACACATTACAGTCTTTGGGCCAGAACAAAAATAAACCGTTTGCAAAAGAGGATAAAGATATCTAGCCTAGAAAATCGATTTATCATTCAGAAAGGTGGCATAGACAAAAAGTGAATGTTTGAATGAGACCCCGATTACTGCTGGTTTTATTATTGGCTAAGATCTACTAAATGAGGTTAGCATATCGATAAATGAATAAGACTATGATAATATAAGTAATGAGTCTCATAAATAAAGGATTTGAATTCTTAAAATGATTGCGCTTCTTCCGATATTCTGCCGTGTTACATTTTGGCCGCGTCTCGTCACAGATGAGCGTAGGCTACTGTTCGCACATGGCGCGTTTACAACGGGCTCGATTGTAACATTGTGTCCATTTTGCAAAATGGACAAGTTGTATCCCAGG
Organism: Ilyophis sp. 1 JC-2022; assembly: GCA_022702515.1. NCBI lineage: Eukaryota > Metazoa > Chordata > Actinopteri > Anguilliformes > Synaphobranchidae > Ilyophis > Ilyophis sp. 1 JC-2022. The sequence goes on along the minus strand of CM040402.1, from coordinate 95,429,743 downwards.
AAAATGCAAAAGCAAATGTAATGGCCTTTTTTGGTGCAAGTTGTACAGCATGATTAATATTTTCACCATTTGTGTCCGTTTGCTCTTGAGGATTCAGTTTCTTTTTGGCACGATGCTGTGCATGTAAACTGGCATGGGAAAGCGATCTTGATGCAGCAAGCCAATCAGAATTATTATTATTTTTTTCCCACTGCTCAACAAGTCGGGGTCCAGACCTGATTACGTGCCCTGCAGTATCTGAGAAAGGAGCCTGACTCTTTCATTCCAGAGTTTCTTGGGGCAAGAGCGGGACAGAGGAAGTTGGAGGAACACTGGTCATTCTTGTGTGATGTTTGGTAAGGGCAGTCTCATAAGAAGCCAGGGTTGGACAGGGGAGGTCAGCATCTTAACACATCTCCAATCAAATGTGGAGCCAACATCTGTCTCCGGACGTCTAGTCTCCTTTTTGAAATAAAAGAGGTCGATTAATTTATTTTGTGAGCACAGCCAAAGTGTTTGCACGCGTTATAATTTCACACTTTGTGGGTTATCAACTAAGAGTCATTATGCAAATAATACTACAGCCGTAAACAGCCATATTTAAATGAGATATTTTGCGTGTTTGGAATGGTTACACTGTTGGAAAACGGTGAAAAGACTGTCAGCAATGTTGCCATTTTTTACGGATTATTTTATTTTTATTTATTTATTTATTTTTACAGTTTAGGGTTTTTACGCTGAACAAGCTGGGGGTTTACGACAAACCGTTGTCACTTTACGACAAAACCCGTCACTGGATGTTTTTTAGTTTCCCCGGGAGTTATTGGTGTGGACGGGCCTTTACAGATGTTTTTCAGGACAGAAATTATCGTAACTATGCTTACTAGCACTAAACCTACTTGCGCCGTTACGGTCACACAAAATCACGTTTCGACGTGATCATTGGTTTTATTTTGATAAAGTTTTTGTTTATTATTTATTTATTTTATGAGCGTTCGCTAGAATTCCCATTGTTACGAAATCATTCAGAACGTTAACTTCTGGATATTCCAAAACACATCCGTACGTGTCCTGTCATCGATTCCGTGACTTGTAATGCCTGCTTTCCATTGTGCTAAAATGCACCGGCAAATACCTTTCCCAAACTTCCTTTCGGGCTTAGTAAATCACGATACACATGCTAAGGTAATACATTTGCATGACGTCCTCCCACTATTTTATGAAATAACGTAGGGATGCCCTTCAGCAGACACAATCCTCTTTACACCTCGTTAGTTCATCACCTCGGACGATTTCTTTGCGGGTGGCAACAATTTTACGCTTGCTTTTGTACATGCAAATCGTTAGTAAATCGACCCCTCAGAGAATATTATGAAGTGTTAACTGAAATTTCAGTTGGTTTCTTCAAACTTGATTGAATTTAAATACGTTTTTGTTATAAGGAAATGTGGTAATTTTTCACCTGGCAGTTATGAGCTTATAGTGCAACACATGCATGTAGTGAATTTAATGAATTCATGAGAAACAACAACATTTAAAAAGATTAATTTGCCTCGGTTGACATGTTGTATATCATGGGAAACATTTGCATTCACATAAAAAAGAAAACTGAAATAAAATGACTGCAGTAAGACATACTATCTACAAATAATTTTGAAATATTAAGTGCTTGTGTCTGTTCTTTTTTTCTTTCTTTTCTTAGATAGTAATTATTCCTCTGTAAGGTATATCCTGTATTTATGCTGCCTTGTGTTAAGATTTCATTATGCTGTAGGGTTATTAATGTCTTTAATACTGAAGTTATTCTACCTATTGATTTCCCGCTGAGCGCAAACAAGCCCACTTCACAAAAACTGCCATTAACTCAATGAGTCACCGGTTTGATTGAAAGGTAATTATTGCATTGTGTGGGCATGTACTTTACACTTACTTTAGTTTCATAAGGAACATTAAATGAGGGGGTGTCGAGAGCCAAGAAGAATTCACAGTGGGGCAGATATCCCCAACCCCCACACCACCACCCGAATACCCCAGCCTTACCAGCCCTTAGAATTTGTAACACTCAAATGTGAAATATACCCATTTACATATCTGAATCATTTATTGATTGCAATTGTAGATATATTATTTATACATACATTACACAGTAGTGCTAAACCGTGACGCTTTGTCTAATTGTTATTGTATTTCCAGGTTTTTTTCAATCAAAAGAAATTGGGGCTCACTTTTGTTTAAGACTCATATTTTTGCCTAAATGATATTGAAGAGCCAAATACGGTCTTAGAGGTCACAGAAGTTTTCTGTGGCTTGCAGAAAAGGGGTGCTAATCCATGGAAAATATATATACTACTCAAAAAGAGTTAAGGGTCAAAAATATTTTTTCATATAAATATAAGATAACGAGCTAAAATGGTGATGACTAATGACAAAATAATAATTTGATGACTCAAGAACAGAAAACACAAAACTTTTGATTAGACACTAGTTAATTACCCTGATGAAAAAAAGTCTTGCACCCCCCAAAATGGTGATGTGATGATGAATGGAAAATGCTCAGCCATTTTATTGCTAAAATTGGCGTGCGTGGAATGACACTCATGCAAAACACGTGCAAATGGCGCATGAGGTGTAACGATGGGTGTTTCGAGGCAGTTTCTCAGTTTAGTCAGACTAAGTTCGTGCTTCAAATCCATGAAAAGGAAATCTGGGTTAAGTTTCTAAAGATAAGTGCAATGAATGCATGTCCCATAATAACGTGTTGTCAAGCGCAGATTGAAGACTCACCTCTTCAAGCTGCACCTCTCTCCACCCCTCCCTACCTCCCTGTGACTATTGTTATTATTGTTGTGTAATTACCCCCCCAAAAAAAAAAAAAAACCCCAATCATATTGACTGCGCCTAGTACTTCGATTCGTATTTGCCTTTTTAGGGTTGTTTTTAAACGCTCTTGTTCCTAGTTTGAAAATACACTATGTACGTCACTCTGGATAAGAGCGTCTGCTATATGTCTATAATGTAATGTAATGTAGTCCAAATGACAACCTAAAGGGGGATATTCTAACCCTATCTGGCTTTAAAAGACATACTTACAAAAATAATCAAAAAATTTCCTTTGACCCTCTTTTGAGTAATATATTTAGGCTAGGCTATTCGATTTCACGATGTTACACTGTCACTTTAGTGGTGCCTGCCTCATGCACAGGTGGATCTATTCAGTGTTAATGACGCCCTGACAATATATTACTGCTGTGATCACTTTTATGCTCTGAAGAAGGAGTTTATCTCCGAAACGCATTAGCGTCTTGTGGTTCAATAAATACTTCAAAAGGGACTTGCCGTCTGAACCCTCTTCTTTTTTTCCCCTCTAGCTAAATAAGGTCTACTTGTGTTGATGTTTCCGGGTTTCATCCTCCAATTCGGTTGATGGTCAGTCCCTAACTCTGAGGTTCATGTGTTTGAGGTTCTACTAGAGCCAGGTTATGAGGTGTGCCGCCACCGTTGCGCCAGTGATCAAGGCACTTAATCATCCGGACAGCTTAAGTAAATATCCTGTATAAATGGATAAAGAGCCATGTCAGTCACCCTGGATAAGCCTGTCCTCTAAGCAGATAAACAGTAATTGGAGGGGCTTGCGCTCCTGGCCAATGTAGCAGTGCTTAAGTGCGCTGTTCCTGCATTGACACTTATGTTAAATTGCAGATGGTGGGTCTAACTCTGCACAGCATGCACACGTCGAGAGCCGTGGGAGGAGAACGTCGGCTGACATATATTTCCATAATTTTAAGGGGAAACCGTTGAGTTTGCAGAGAAATATTTCTAGTCTATTTTGCTGTATAGTATAAATGTCTTTAAATATTAAACACACTTGAATTCGAGGGTTTTTAAAAAATGTTTTTCAGTTAACCACCTTCATTTGTAAGAGTCATGCCATTGAAATAATCTTCAGTCTGCCCCTCTAATGCCGGCTGTCTGGAAAGCCGCCTAACAGGCAGACATTTGAGTGTGGGAACATGGTAGTTTTATAATCGTTACGCTTCCGTGATTTGATGGGCCTTATTTTCTTTCTCACTGCTTAGTGTGATCCATGATTCCTTGCGCGATGGTTATTAACATAAAACAAGACAATTGAGAACAAAGGGAATTAAGATCTCACAAGCTTGATAAAGAGAACCCTGAACAAAGAGAACTCTATCCTTCCAGATACACAATAAGGAAATATAATTAATGCAAATGTTCTAGATAATAGGGTTCTTTGTTGATTGCCTGGAAGTATTTCGGTGTAATCTGGATCTAATTCATAAATGTGTCTCACGCACAGACTTCAGTTATTTAATCACAAATGAATCTGACAACTCTGGAATTTGCTTTTGCTGTATCAAATGGCCAATTATTATTAATTCAGTGCTGGTGATTGGCTCAGTAATCGTGGCAATATTGCGATTGATCTTTCTCATCTGGGTTCTTTGGTTTAGTTATTGAAATCTAGGACTACTCTACTTTATCTATTTAAATGTTTTTGTGAGTGATTTAATCACATGACACCCACCCACACAAGGTATATTTATGTAGTGTAATATATTTTGTTGTATTTGTTATTCCTGCTTAAGTTTGTCTAAACAAATGTCAGCTGATTACCCCTATGTAGCCTCTGTTTTCACTGGTTACTATAAAAACAGGGATTCTTGCACTATGAATAGAGCCTTTTGCAATGAGTCTAGCAGCATACGCTGAAGTACTTGCAAAGAAAGACATTGATAGACATTCAGTATAACCGCATTGCCCCTAACTTTGAGTAAAGTCTTTTACAATTACTTATTTTATTTCACTGACAGAAGTTGTCTTGGTTTTTGACAAGGTATCATGCTAATAAAATGTGATACCTCTTTTTTACAAAGCAATAAATAAATCCATGGAACACTTTAAAAAAAAAAAATGCTAATGTATTATGGTGTGATAGTAATGGTAATGGAAAAGGCTCTTACCAAAATAGATGATAGGATACTTCTACATAAAAATAACGTGTATGAGGAAAGGTTTTTTATAAACATACCAATACTTTGAATTATCATTTTGTTTAACATGAGTTTTATTTATGAAAGCAAATTTTAGAGAGACTATAGTCTTCAATAGTATATTCTTAAATAAGGGGGGTATGTATCGTCTGTGACTATGTACTGTACCTAAAATGATGCAATGTGTCTGTATTTTCTGACTGAAGGATTTCACATTCATAACACTGTTCTTTAAATCAGTTTCTGATTTATCAGAGTTCTTTTTTTCTAACTACAAAAACTGAATTTGAACTATGCTGATTCATGTGGACAGTGAGTTTTTTCATAAATATATACAATTTTAATGAGAAGTTAATCACATATCATATTTCAGCGAAATAAATCTACCATGTGGTCTCCCATTTCCTAATCACACTGCTTGCCAAGTCATGTAGTAGAGGCAGAGACCCTCAGGGTATTCAAGTCCAAGCTAGATAAATGCTGGGTATTCTATCGACTCTGGGTACTCGGTAGACTCCACGCTGTAGGTAAATGATGAGCGTAGATAGTCATTACGTATTTTAATATTTTTTTGGTTTATATGATTACAAGGTTTTTTTAAGTCTTTGTTTACATGTACTAAAAAGGATTTGTGTCTCCACAGATCCAGGGATCCTTGAGAAGAAAGATTGAGGGGCAGCCACAAGGATACTCCCCCAAACAAAATGGCCTCTCCACCAGCCCCTTTGGCTCAGACTTCAAGCGCCTGCGCATGGAAGGCAGCGTTCCGGCACACGGCAGCTGCGCCTTCAGCAACGGCCAACCCCACCAGGCCCTGCAGGGCGCCACGGGGACGGGCCACGGCCTGCAGGGGAAGGACAGTAACCTGATGGCCCACTCCATGCAGGGCGACCGCTTCGCCCAGACGCTGAAGGAGATGAAGAAGGAACCGGGGGAAGTCCTCTACTCCTGCGGCCGCTTTTCTTCTGCCGGAGCCGGAGCCGGAGCCACGGTCTTCGACTTCAAAGACGAGGGTGGAGGCCAGATCGATCCCGAGCTCCAGGACCTGTTCGACGAGCTCACCAAGTCGGTGCCCTCGCTGGACGACCTGGAGTTCGAGAAGATTCTTAAACAGGAAGACGACGAGGCCTTTCACCTGGAGCTGGGACGTCCAGCCTCGGCCGGAGGGGGGAAACAGGGGTGCCCTCAGCTTCACAGAACCGTGAAGTCCGAGTACTCCCCTCCAGCATTCTGCCAAATCTCTGGGAGTTTACAGCAGCTCCGGCCGGCATCCGCCGGCCCCGCCTTCTCATTGGCCAATGCGTCCCCCGTCAACGGAGTACCCAAAAACTCTGCTCACGGGTCCCAGGTCTCCTCAGGAGGGTCCTCCAGGTCCCTGGCCCCTTGGCAGGAGGTGTCCCACGCGGCACAACTGAAGCAAATGGCAGCCAATCAGCAGCCTGCGGCCATAATGCACCACCACCACCAGCAGAGCCAAGCCGGGACCGCGGCCAACTGGTCACCTGCCATGTCCGCTGCGCACTCCTGCGCGGCTAAGGGAATGAACAACTGCCTCTTTAAGCCCAATGGTCACGGTTCCAACCGGGTGAACATGAGCACCCTCAGCAAGCCCATGCTGCATTTCAGTCCCAAGTCCCATTCAGCCGACGGCCCGCAAGTCACCCGCCCGGCCGGGCCCCAGTGCAAGCAGCAGCCACCACAGCAGCAGCAGCCTGGGGCAGGCCAGAACCAGCCTCGCACGTCCCCAAACTTCCCCAACCCTCTGCTTCCTGTGCCCACGTCTCCGTGTCTGCAACCCAAGTCTCAGCCTCTGAAGATGCCCCCAAACCCACACGGACCAGGTCTCCATTTCACACTGGCTCAGCAAAGACAGGTAACAGACCTGACCTGCATGACTTGAAATGTGAACAGGGTTCAGTAATGGTTATACAGCGAGCGTGTATATTATGGAATAGAGTTCAAAAGTTATGTGTGTTCATTTTCATACTGTTGGTAAGGCCTAGCGTTGAATCTTTCATTGTAGCGATTTTTGTTGATCTGCGAAGATGTGAAATGTAATCAGAGATTCAGCGGTACCACTGCGAAGCTCGGCATGGGGGTGTCAGATTGTGTGGGTAGCGGCTTTTTATAACCCGCACTGAAGGAAAGAAAATAATTTGCATTATCAAAGTGCAAAAGCACAGCATGTATAGTACAAAATAGGCACTTGCTGTTAAGGCTGCAGTTTGTTTGCTTGTAGAACTGAAGCTTAGTGGTTGATCTGTTGCCACCAGTGAAGAGTTTTGATTTTTAAATTTTAAAACAAGCCTTTCTCTGACGCATGCCTTCAAGGTATCTTCTGTGACATGGAAGTGTGTTTTTCCAAGTTCAGTTTTGATAAAACCATATTTTTAAAGGTGGGTATAATTTTTCTGATAAATGATTTGATATTTTTTACTTTTACACTATTATTTTTAGGGATTTACATATAAAAATTATTTTTCATGCAAAAACAATCCACCAATATAAAATAAACAAAAATGTTTATTTTCTCAAAATTGGTAAAAAGTGGGCTGAGTGAGTTTTGGAAGAACAGAAATGTCAGTGCAGTTCAGAGAATTTGTTTTCTGTCCCTGAGGCCCAGTTAAACCAGCCTATAGGGGTCTTACAGGGTGCTTTGGCTATATTCCCTCCTAAATGTCCTTTTTGTTACTGTTTATTTATTTTGCACCATCTTGTTAGAGACAGTATCAGAGCCCCGAACGGATATCTTTACACAACGCTCGCCATTTGTATTTTTTTTTACCGCAGCAGGGCCTAATTAGAGCCTCTGAGTGTTATGAGAGAAGACGAGCTCATAGTCCCGATGGCTGTGATAGGGGGGTGAAAGATCGCTTTCCGCGTCCGCCCCGTCAATCTCAGGCCAGGCCGCGGGCGGCCTTCGACACCGCCGAACAAATGTCGTGCCGGCTCCTCTTTTCTCCGCCCGTGTTTTGTTGTTGTTGTTGTTCTGTCGCCGTGTTTGCGCGGTGGTGTTGGGGGGAAGGGGGACGGTGGAGGGGGCTCCTGAATATGCATATCCCCTCAAAGCGGATCCGATGCCGTCGTTGTCATTGTCGGCGATGAGGGAGCGAGGCCGATTTAATATGCGGCGCTCCTAATTTCTCAGGCTGTCACAGCGGCTTCATGTCAGGGCTCGGATTTGCACAACAGGATTTGCTAATTGAAGGTTGTTTGCTACCAGGGACAAGTTGCGGAAAAATGACGGTAATCTGCTTTAGCCGACTGCAGGAGGCTGAAACGCTGATTTGCCATGATTGGAAAGATATAAAATTGGTTGATTTCTTCATCGTTTTTTTTTCTCTGCTGGAAGTTGTCGTGTTGTCCTGTTTAACGTGACCCACGAGGAGTGCCCTTTGACCACTGAGAGTACAGAGCTCTTAAACACAGGGTTTAGGTTTTCGGTCTAGGTTTGAATCACTGAATGGCAAGGATTCGCAAGGATCTTTACTCAAAAGGAGTACTACTAATGGAACATCACCATGAAAAGGGCATATTCCAAGCAAACGGTATATTACAAAAGTTAGTTATTGATAGTTATTGTCATCCGTGTTATAGCACAAAGTCTTAAAGGGTATTACAGTTTAAAATGTAATCATTTGGCAGGTGCTTTTTAATTTTGGATGGTTTTTAAATGCGGTATCAGTCAAATATTGGTTATTGATATTACCCTCAGAATGTCCATTCCGTGCATGCCTACTATAAACCTCTTTTTTTGCTTGCACAGAGATGCCACGTGGTCACAAAAGCAGCAAACCCTTTAAGTCAGTGATATATTTTTTAAAGGGGATGGTCTGCTCTCCTTTTGTATTCAGACAGAGGGAAAGCAGAGAGGGTAACGGACCGATACGGGATCAAAGTGCCATGGCAGGGAATCGAACTCTCAACCGCAGCAGAGTAATTAATATACGGCTCGACAGTCAGCCGTCCTACGGACTGGGCCACACACCTCGCCAGTGATACATTTGTTTAGTTTCAGTTGCTTTTTATTTTTGTGTTGCGCCTTTTACAAACAGGTTCACGCATCACACACATAATGAACATCACACACATAATGCGCATCACACACATAATGCGCATCACACACATAATGCGCATCACACACATAATGCGCATCACACACATAATGCGCATCACACACATAATGCGCATCACACACATAATGCGCATCACACACATAATGCGCATCACACACATAATGCGCATCACACACATAATGCGCATCACACACATAATGCGCATCACACACATAATGCGCATCACACACATAATGCGCATCACACACATCACACACTTAATGCGCATCACACACATAATGCGCATCACTCACATCACACACATAATGAACATGTTCCAGAGGGAGCCACAAAAGAAAAAAATAACCCAAACCCAATTTGGTAAATAAAAATGGAAAATTATTCCCCAGCACCCATAAAAGGCAATCGAGCTGAACTCCTGGAGAATAACAGGATGCAGAAGAGAATAGCTCAATAAACACAAACATATCGGGGGAAAATAAGGCAGCTCTTTTAAAGTTAACCGGGTGCTTCCGGTCCTCTGATGGTCAGCTCTATGTTTCACACACGCAATTACCCATAAAGATACCCTGAATTCACTGAGAAGAGCAGCAGCGTAAGCACATTGAGACGCATATCTCACAATCATCAAGACTTAAATGGTACAACATAGTAATGCACTGCTAAAGTAGAGGCCTGCGATAGTGATTGTTTTAGCATACCCATAGTGCTTAACAGTGATCCTTAAACGATAAATACCCTCTAATGTACACGTAGGGCCTGATAACAATCTATGAGAGCAACATTACCTTATAAAATGCTAATGTGCTAATAATACAGACTGTGGAGCTCCACATTACACTATACTGTTTTAATTAAATGGTGTAAAACCTTTGGTATATTTGATAATAAAACAAGACGATAATCTGTTCATTAAGTTGCGTTATGGTCAGATCCGCATTAGATATGTATTTTTACTACTTTGACCGTTGTATAAGCCACTCCTGGTAGCTGAGAACAAAACGTGTTACAAGCCTGAGTCTACACTCGTGTTAAAGGGGACATCTTTTTCACCCCTCTGAATAGTGGTGCTAACAACCGTTTTTTATATTTTTTAAATAATTATCTGTATTCTGTATGCATTTTGCTGGCATCTAAAGGGTCGCGGCATTTCAGATGATGATTTGACCCACGTCCAGTTACGGTGATTGAAGCGTTGGGTAAAACCGAAAGAGCCAGAGCCTGCTGTGACAGAGCCCTCTTTCTCTCAGGGTGGTCAGGAGGGGGTTAAGTGCAGAGGCCAGGGTGGTATGGAAGGCAAACGGCCGCTCTGGTGGGGGCTTAGCTTCTCCTTCCCACAGTGAGCTGAATTAGTAATGCTGTGGAAAGAAAGGTCTCAACTATGCCACAGTCCCCCTCTGGAACTTGGGCCAGGAGCCCTGTAGAGCCTCCCACAGGAAGAAGCTGCATGCAGGAAATAAAATCATTTTAAATATAAGGGAGAGAGTGCGCTTCTCTGGGCCGTGTTTTTCGTGGGCTCGGGTTTACCAGAGGGATTATGCATGCACACCTGTGAACACGCACACACACACACACACACACACACACACACACACACACACACACACACAGCCATGCACATATGCACTCACACAGACAAACAGACACACACACACACACAGAAAAACACGCACACAGGTATGCACGTACATACTCACACAGACAGACACACACACACAATCGACAGAAAAGTGATGGCATTCCTGTGCTCGCATCTCGCTGTTGGGGAGTTGATCCTGATTGACAGCAGTTCAGGCCTCTACAGAGGCTTTCTCTTTAACATGGTAATGGTTTCCTTCTTTTAGAGAAGTCTCTGTGCTTAAGGACCTCTAAGTACTGTAACTTTATCCTTCAAAGCGCCGAGTGTAGAAGTTTGATCATTGTTATGAGCGCCAGCACTGAGGGAACAGAAGGAATGTGGTATGAGGTGAAGTCCTTGCGGCTTTTAGATCAAGTAGAAACTATTGAAACCCTGCGCTGTGTATTCTTTCTAATAACCAGGAGTGATCTAACCCAGTGGTAATTCAACAACTGTGTCTGATGAGAGCGATGCTGCTGCACACGATTCCTACTTGAACATTCAGGCATTATAACAGGCTAGGGAAATAGTCCTCGATTAATTCTGTCTCAAAAACCACCCCAGTCTCTCTCTCTCTCTCTCTCTCTCTCCCTTTTTTTCTTCCCTCCCTCTTCTTTCTCCCTCCCTGACTTTCTTGCTTTGTGTCTTTGTCTCTATCTTTCTGTCTATATTTACCTCGCTCTCTCTCTCTTCTGTCTTTCTCAAATAGGTCTGTGTTGCACACCGCTGCTGCAAACTGTAAATGAGCTGTAGATTCATTCCTCAGTACGTCTGGAGAGCAGAAGCCAAATTGAACTGGACAAGTAGTGCGTTTAATCCTGGAAGGGTTTTTTTTTTCTCATGCCCATCGAATATCGTCTGGTTTGACGTGCCCAGCGTGTCCCATTTCCTCTGTTCTCAAGAGCTTTGTGCATTCTTTCATCTTCCACTAAATATAATCCAAAAAAACTAAATATGAAAATGAAGCTAAAATAAAATGGCTATAATATGATTGAAGCACCAGCTACACCTGTTATGACGGTAAAACCTTCACTGACGGTCCAACATACCCTTTAGTGGTCTGTGGGTTAACATGGAAGAGTAACGTTAATGGCGCACGGTATGGGTTGATGTATTGATGAACGGGATATTAACTGGATTTTACTGAACCCAATTGAGAACGGAACAATGTCCCTCCTTTTTCTGAGCGGGCAATCCGACGCACTTAGTTTTAGTGGAAATCATCTGAAGCCTCCCCAGTCTTTGTCAGAGTGTTGCTGACGTGTGTGGGAATTGAGTGGTGGTGGGGGTGGGGGGTGGGGGGGGGGGGGCCCTGTTCTTTAATAGCGCTGCGAGCAGAGGGCCCGTTTCCTGGGAAAGGGCTCCTCTGCCAAGTCGAGATGCCGGGGACCGTCCCAGGGGACGCCGTCCGGACTGCAGTCTGAGAGGAAGTTTAGCGTGAGAGTAAGACTAGGCAGGGATCGCTGTCAGCCCCCGCTCCTGTCCAACGGCACTCTGGGAAGGAGGCTAAATCACGGCAGCACATGTGGCCTTAATTTAAAGCACCCCCCCCCTCGAAATACATGCAGACACACACACACCCCAGGAAAGATGGTGGCAGAGCCTACAGAAAAGCGCTTCATGACCAGCCAGGATGACAAAGAGGAGTGTAGAGATGTCATTTTTATAAGGCACCCCCACTTAATTCAGCTTTTTACACAACAAAGAGGCGACATTAGCCAGCTGATGTCACAGGCAATCTGGCTGTGAGCAGAATGTGTTAAAGAACTGGTTATTTCAGTTTCTGTTCAGCGTGTTGCAGCGCTATAGTTTCGTAGTATCCCCCAATTATTTTAACAGCTTTCCCACATCTGAACCATGCATATACTTTACTGCATACTAATGTGTTTTTGTTTTTTTTAAAGCTTGAATCATGCTTACAATTGCAAATGTATACTGTTCCATGCTTATAACTGCATGCGTAATACTGTTTTATGACTGTTCTGGTCGCTACAGAGCAGACATAAAAAGATGTGTACCTTAACAACACACTCCTCCTCAAGATCCTCCTTTATTCCCCCACAACATGGAGGTGAGATAAATAGGCTGGTACCAGTGTAGTGGCAGTGGCCATCCAGCTTTCTTGGGAACATTTGTTTTAGAGTGCGGTTAAGATTTCTCACCGTGCCTCCGTTTTTTAATGACGACTACGAGGCTGTCTGGAGCAGTTTGAGTTTGCTCGCAGATTGCTTTTCTTATGGTAAGCCGAACAGATCAAAAGCCGACGCAAACTATACACCACGTATCCAGTTGGACAGCCCGCGCGAGTGGCGCCACCCAGTTGGATAGCTCGAAGATACCCAATTTGATGTCGCTGATTGGACAGGAATTCACTAATCTCTCAATTTAGGTAAAACCGAAGTTTGTTTGCAGGGTCATTTGAATCATAACAATAATCGTAAACGATAAACGATAATCGTAACATAACGTTGTCATTTTAATTATTCCAAAGACACTGAACGATATTTGGAAGAACTTAACCGATGTTTAGTTTCGGAACATGGGAAACAGAGACTGATCTGAATGCAGACATGAAGGAGCAAACACTATTGTTTTAAATAAAATAAGTGTGTAATTAATCACATTCATAAAATGAAATAGGCCTAGTTGGTTCAACACATTTGGAATAGGCTATATTTTAGTTGGAGTACAGCAAAAAATGAAACAACAAAAAATATAGGCTAAATATGCAATTTATTTAAAAGAATAATCCCTGTTCTTTCATATATTTTGCTAGCTTCCTCGTTGCTCTTGTTTTCTCTAGCATGTGTTGTCCAAGCCTGAAATGGGTAGGCTACTTACTGTCATTTAACGTCACAATATATTTAAAATATACTGCAGTATATTACATTTCCATAAGGGTAACAACACGACTATTGCATCATTTAGGAAATTGTAGTATTATGTATCTCTCTCCTGCACAGGGTTGTAAGTGTGTGGGGTCAGTCATTTTGGGTGTCTGTTTACCTGTTTAAAATGAGAACCTTAATTCATTTGCTACAGTCATTATTATGTGAAAAGCTAAATACAGGAATATATTAAATAAACTTGAATCAGACAAATAACTGGTGGCTAGTGATTTTAATAGATAATATCTAAATCTTTAATATCTAAAGATAATGTTCTATATGGTTTTTGGTGAATTTATACAGTTTTGCAGGCATGAAAATAAGGGCAGCTCTTTTCAGAGGTTGACATATGCATGAATAAAATAATATTGTAGCGACCGCATCTAAAGACAGACCAGGCCGATTCACTCGTTGCTTTTATTGCAAGCCAATATTCTCAGTACACAGAGGATTACACTGACTCAAATGCACAGACTGCAGGCATTATACTGGACTGGCGATAATACTGCAATCTGTCATCATAAGTGTATTGCTAGCTTTACCATGGCTATCTAGCTACAATACTGTCAACAAAACACATGTAGGCCTACACACTTTATACAAACAATAACACTAGCTAGCCCTGGTGACCATGCCTCCGCTAGCCAGCGTAACAAACAGCATAAACAACTAAACATTTAACCAACGACTAATAGTCTCTATAATGGCGTCACATACATTTTTTAGAGATTAGACAATTGCTTGCAAGCTTTTTTCGTTTAACATTTTATAAACTGTTGGATAGCGCATAGCTACCCAGTTGGATAGCGCAGAGCTACCCAGTTGGATAGCGCATAGCTACCCAGTTGGATAGCGCAGAGCTACCCAGTTGGATAGCGCAGAGCTACCCAGTTGGATAGCGCATAGCTACCCAGTTGGATAGCGCATAGCTACCCAGTTGGATAGCGCAGAGCTACCCAGTTGGATAGCGCAGAGCTACCCAGTTCGACATCCCGCAGAGCTACCCAGTTCGACATCCCGCTCGAGCTACCCAGTTCGACATCCCGCAGAGCTACCCAGTTCGACATCCCGCTCGAGCTACCCAGTTCGACATCCCGCTCGAGCTACCCAGTTCGACATCCCGCTCGAGCTACCCAGTTCGACATCCCGCTCGAGCTACCCAGTTCGACATCCCGCTCGAGCTACCCAGTTCGACATCCCGCTCGAGCTACCCAGTTCGACATCCCGCTCGAGCTACCCAGTTCGACATCCCGCTCGAGCTACCCAGTTCGACATCCCGCTCGAGCTACCCAGTTCGACATCCCGCTCGAGCTACCCAGTTCGACATCCCGCTCGAGCTACCCAGTTCGACATCCCGCTCGAGCTACCCAGTTCGACATCCCGCTCGAGCTACCCAGTTCGACATCCCGCTCGAGCTACCCAGTTCGACATCCCGCTCGAGCTACCCAGTTCGACATCCCGCTCGAGCTACCCAACTGGAAACGTGGAGATGTCCACTGGGTATCTTGCGATGTCAACTGGGTGGCAAAGGATGACTGGATAGGTGGTGTCTTGTTAACTGGATATATCTCGCTTAAAAACTGGCGCAGAGCAACTGGATATACGGTATCTACTTTGCGTTGGCTTTTGAACTGTTCGGCTTACCATATTTTCTTCCATTTCTCTCGCCTGCAAGCGCAGAACTAACACATCCATCCAAACATCTGTGTTTTCTATTGTGTCTTCGGTTGGAAGACTGCTTAAACTCCCTAACACCTCCTGGGAGCCATTTCCCTTTTTAGCTTGTGTCACGTGTGACTTTCATCTCCATTCCGTGTAATAAAAGCACTGTATTCAACTGAATTCATTGATGAAGTATTCAGTGGATCTACTTGCTTCTTTGGTTAATTTTCTGTGTGGTTAATTGGCTAAGTAGAACCAACCAGATTGCAGGACACCGATAACTGTTAACTTTACTTTGCAGATGCTTTAGAAATCAAGAGATTTGAGGTGACTGGGTAAGCTAAGTAAGCAGGACGTTGCATATTTAAATAATGGGTGGGACACCGCTATCGTTTTCTTAGCGCGGTCCTTAACCTGAATTCAATTGTTTCTGTTCGCATCCAGCTGTAGGCTGATAATGTATAAAATGTACACTATGCAGGTCAGCCAGGACAAAGGCCTCGGCTAAATAAATAAAGTGATGAAAGACCTCCCATGTATGGACCTCAACTCAGATGCACTCGCTGTGGATTCGTTTGACTTCTCTCAGTCTTGCTGGAGCAACCCGCGCTTAATTCCTAGAAATGCCTGCCCCTATCTGCACCTCCTTTGCCTCTGTAGCCTATTCCACGGCCGCGCGGTCATTAGATGCGGCTCGCTATAGCGCTTCTTTCCCCCTTTTTCATCATGCTGTCAAAGCGCGGAATTCCTCCCATAACGGAACTGCGTTTTCTTTTTATGTTTTCCCTTTTGGGATGTCTGGAGTTAGCGGCCGTTTGTGCCGTCCTCCGCAGAAGACATCTCCTTTTCCCTCCCCAAAGCAATAGCTCTTAATAATTGTGTTTCGCAACTGTCTGATCCGTTTCTCTCTGGGAAATGTTTTGTGTCAACACGGTGATTGACACTGTTTACACTACGCGTGTTTGCTTGGATGTGCCCGCGCCAGCTAGCTCCGCTGTAGCGAGGCGCTCCAGTGAGATTTCTTGTGAGAGGCCCACAACTCGAGTCCCTCTTTGCCCAACGCGAGGGATTCATTTCAGCTGTATCTTTGTACTCGTCTTTTATTTCATCCTTTCTCATCTGAGTCTGCCTGGCGTCAGGAATTGCTACACATGCTTTGGAAAAGCAACTTCTCTCATTTTCTGATCTTTTTTTCATTTCAGGATTCTGTTTATGGCACACTATAATAATTTGTAGGCTATATGTATTTGTATTTAAATCAATTACGCACTCGTATCATATAAAATGTGTTTTGTATTTGTTTTAAAAAAAATTGCTTTAACAGATGTTCTACATCTGCATTATTTGCGCTTATTTATGAAGGCGCATTTATGGCTTTGAAGAGCCCCAGGACATAGTTGATTGATGAAAGAAGCCTCTCTCCGGCGCTTTTATTGTCATTGTTTTACCAGAGCAATTTACGCAATTACGTCGGAACCCCTGTCTTTCCTTATTTGTGTTAATAGTTATACATTAGCAGAGCTTTGTGCCAAACGCAAGTGTTTCAGCATGACCCTGACTAATGGACAGAGGTCTTAAAACGGGAAGTAGCCAGTAAATACCTGGCTAAATGGTGAGAATGTTGTGTTTATACTGGCTTTTGGAAAGTGCCGATGGGCTTTTGGTGTGTTCATGTTAATCTCCAAGCCTTTTCTCACATCCCTGATGTCGTCTGTGTTTGTTTGTTTTTTTCCTACCCCCAAGAGCGTGTAGAACGGGGTCTCTAAATATGAATCCCTGACTGTTATCAAGCTCTTTTTCCAGACCGGACCTATTATTTTCTTCTGGGCAGAAGTGACAAAGTAGTTTGAATGTGAAAGCAGTTGTCAGGTGCACAGCTGGGGGCATGCAGCCACAGACAAGGGAGTCCAGTGTGGGTTATTAGTAGACATCTTTGCTTATCACACGTGATTTGCACTAAAACTGTAAGTGTGTTGGATTACTCATTAATTCCAGGAACATTTGTGTTTTTCTCAGTTATGTGGCCAGTGGAGCATCGTCATCATCCATTTTCCCTGTATGCCAACTTGTATCATTAAAGCGTATGCCATAATTTTTTTAAAGCACATACGTCATATCTAGATGGTTCATATTTAATCAATGCACAGCTTTGTGGATTTTTTTTATTCTCCATTTTTTCTGTCTTTTGTCCAACAGACGGTTGACAGACAGTCAAAGTGAACTATGTGAACTGTATAATGGATTACCTACCCACCACTTGCCCTCAATAACAGGAAAACTTACTTAACCCTTAATTACTCTCCCCTCATTGTATTTTCCCTTTAAAAAGCCTTAATTGTATGGATGGTAGTTATTTGTCTCCATAGTTCTTTTTGTTTTTACTTCCTAATACATGCATGCAATGCTGTCTTGTCAAACTGAAGTTCTAATCACTGTTGTAAATTGTTCTGGATAACAGCATCTGCTAAATGATGAAAATATAAATTCTTGTTGCAAATGGATCAAACAAAAAAAAAAAAATTCCCCTTTTGTGGAGTATTCTAGTCTTAATAACAATGAAGCTAAGTACCCCCACGCCCATTTCATGAGAAAATGAACCATTCAGCCGGTCTTAAACGCAAGTGGAAGTTATAAGTTATGTGTTGTTCCTATTGCAGTTAATCGAACAGATCGATTTTTTTCCAATATTGGAAAAATAGAATAATCTGAGCAAGGGTTCTCAAATGAAGAGTTTGACTCTAGAATCAGATGGAAAAAAAAATGAAAGGGGTTAAAAAGTGTCTTGGCAGTCGGCTCAGACTCTAAGAGAATGTTATAAATAAATAATTGTACCCTTTTATTATTAATTCAAATGCAGAACTTTAAAGTGATTTGGTTGCAACAGAAGAAAATATATTGAATGCAACTTGATATTCGAAAGCAATTATGGTTGAATATGGTAAAGATAAGCAATTACATTTATTGTCAAATTTGTATCTTGAAAAGAACATAAAAAATAATGCAATCATTGTTTATCCTGTCATTTGATTGCTGCCTGTTTATCCAGCCACTCATTTATTGAAATGCATTTCTGTACTGATTTACCATATGAATTATGGTTTCCATCTTGTCTAAGAGGTTTATTTTGGGTTCAAATTAAATCGAAACGCCAGTATTAGCAAATTGCAAAGACCTGATGGCTCTCTCAGAGATGGAAGCAAAGTCCATCCGACATATTTAATTAAAAGTCACAATCAACACCATCAGCACTTTTGTGGGCCAGAAGTACATTTTTTAATTTTTGCGATGGTGAGTGAAGGAATATCTGTTTACTTCAAACCCGAGTTTTGAAAGGTTATTTGGACTGCATTAGAATGTACGATATAGATATTAACAGGTAGTTTTGTCTTAAGTACCATAGTTTATTGTCTGATTGTCATTTAGTTTTTTTTAAAATATTAAGAAGTATGTGTATAGTAGGAGATTCTAGTTTATCATTCTTCAATAATGTATATTAGGACTGTCTCCAGAAATGCTTTTTGAATATTTGTTTCCTTAAAATTGCAACTTACAAAAAAAACTTGTCAAATGCCAATGGCATCAGCCAGTATGCACACTAAACATTACATATGGGACGTTCAGGAGATATAATCTCCTGATTGGTGGTTGGTTGAGTCTTTACCCATGATGCCGCAGCATCAGTGTCGGTTGACTCATTTGTAAACACACAGCTCCTGCAGAGGAAGAGATTTATCGTGGCAGTGAGATCACGCAGAAAAGGAGAGGGATGTGTTCAGCGGTCGAAAGTGTTTGAAAGCACACAAATTAAAATGTCGCTATTACGCTTTTCAATGCCAATCTTTCGATATGTATGTATGCATATAAGCTATATATATATATATATATCTTTATTGCCTTAAGCAATCTGTGTTACTAAATTAAGATTAAGCTTTAAAACACGCTTACTTTTAACTCTCAGCTTGCACCTACACAACAACAACATACCCATTTCTTCCTCAAAGGACTTACAGCAGACAACTATCGAATGAACTATAAAAAGCTAAATTGAGGTTTGCAAGTCTGTTCATTAACAATTCAGCCGATGCTAATTAACTGCGCTCAGTTTGAAATAAAGTCAGCGTACTCATGGGTCCTGCAGGCCAGAGCTGGGAAAGGCTTATCTAAACCAAGAGCTTATTATCTACACATTCAACACGCTGTAGAGAAGTTATTTTTCTTTTCTGGCAATGCCAAAATGAAAGGAGTCTGTTGAGAGCGATGAAGTTAACGAGTGTAGGATTTACAGTGACCTGACCGTATCTGAACACTGCGCTACTGCTACCGCATCGCGTTTATTTTATCGTCTACTTATCTGGGCTTCGGTTCAAAGTGGAGATGTTCAGTCGGCTCTCTGAGCTTTCTCCGTGTTCTGTCCTACTGCCAAGGTGAATCTACTTGCTCGGCTTAGGTGATAGAGTTTATGTCTGAGTTGACAGGCAGGGGTATCCCACTACTTGCCTCAAGGTATATTTTTTCTGTAATGGTACTGTGTCGTGTTGAGCTTAATGTTAAACGCGTATCATGGCAAATTTGGTGAGTAGCAGAAGGCAAACCAAGACAGTGCAGCGACAGCTTCCGCCCACCTTGAGAAAAGTACATTTGGGGGTTTAAGGATCCTGACCTTCTGTAATTGTATTTAGCTAGACAGCAGCAAATAATTGCATGCTGGAAGTGGGCTGATAATTCAAAGATTGGGGGTTGGGTGGACTCCTGGTTTACCCAATACTACCCATAAACAAGGTGCTTAATAAATAAATATATATCCAGCTGTATAAAAAAAATTATAATAAATAACATAAACTTCATAAGTTTATTTGGATATTTAGCTGGAGTGTCAGCTAAATGACAAATGCATCTCAAAGGCTCCGCAACACTTTTCTATTGTACTGCATTATGCAATGTCTATTTGCTTGACTCTTTTTTGGTCTGAATCCTGAGCATTAAGGCAGAACAATTAAGTCAGTAGCGAAGAATCTTTTTGCTTGTGACTTTTCTACACCCAGGAGGTCCTTAAATACAGCTTCAAACAGAACTGTTGAAGGGACTACTAGAGGATTTTATAGACTGAAACACGGCTAGTTACATTTTTTATTATTTTTTTGGAGGGGGGGATTGACTGTAGAAAATGCGCCATAGCGGCGTGACTAAGAACTTAATGATTCATCACGCTAACCTCTGTTCCCGCTGAAGTTTGGATTGTTTGATGGGCCCGGTAATGAGGCCGAGGAGATGTGTGGATTGCAATGAGATGACCCCTGACCCCTCCCCCCTCCCCCCGGGCGCCTAGTTCGGCTGGCCCACACACTCTGCCTTACGGGGACCGAATAAAGGACTCCGTTCTGGGCAAGTTGAGCGCCATCGCGGCCATGTTAGAAGTGCAGCAGCTTAGAGGGGCTTTGAAATGCCTCTTGATGTGAAACGCAGTCACAGAAACTCAGCCTTTCAACCTTATTTGATCATGAGTAATGGGTTTTGTTAGACGGGTATATTCATTAGCCGTCTTTAGCTTTAGGAATGCGTTCTGTTTCAATAAATGTATCTATGCATCAGAGATATAATATTATAATATTAATATATTATTTTTTATGATTATGCTGTAAATTATGAAGATGTATAGTAACTTAACAGATGGTATCACCAAGACTGATGTCCAGTGACACGGTACTGGAAGGCCATTTGTTTAGGTGAAATAATAGTTTCCTCTGACTTCTGTTCCAATGGGATTTCACATACAAGTGTGTGTTGTCAGAACATTACATTACATTTTTAGGCAGACGCTTAGATCCAGAGCACATACACTTTATTTTTTTATTTTGCATACATACATAGAATCCATTGATATGCTATAATATATGCTGAAAAGCAATGAGGTGAAAGTACTTGCTCAAGGGTACAACGGCAGTGTCCGACCTGGGAATCGAACCGGCAACCTTTCGGTTACAAACCCAGTTCCTTAACCATTATGCCACACTGCCGCCAGAACCTTTGAGGAAGGTAGGGGCTACTTTATTACAGTGCTCTTTGCAATATTGGTAATCGATGAAATGCTGCAGGTCCTCGGCTGTGTGGTTTTAAATTAACCACCGGTATTCATTTGTATTTAAATAACCACTCTTCGTTCCATTACATTATGCATAAACAGCCTATTGTCATGCATGGCCAATAACATTTTCTTACTACATTATAGTAACTCATGTCCTGTATCAAAAGTAACATACATGTGAAAAAACATGACAAGCTTAGGTAATTCCAATTAGTACAATCCATGAAACTGTCTTTAAAAACAAATTCATGAGATGTCATTCATCATTGGAGTAATTGATACAGAATATGTATTTGAATATTTGAATATTTTTACCAGTTCAGTTCAGGTTGAATACAGACATAGATCACACACCTTTTTTTTGTTGAAAATAAAAAAAACCTTTACAGCAATACATATACAACGTTGGTAATTCATACTCTAATGTTTGAAGCGTAGACTTGCGCAGACATGCCAGCGTGGTTCGCTAAAAGAGGTACCCTGCGATCCTACAGTTAACGGCGATTGAGTGGTTGTTATAGCAAGGTAGTCATGACGCTAGATAGAAACTCTTTGTCGAGAAACTACCCTGCTTTCTTTGGGATTCTTGCCACCCTTGTCATAAACATTTAAGTGGGAGAAGTTTGCCTGTCGGGGAAACACACACACAGACACATAGAGACACACACACACAGTATTATTTGTTTTAGCTTCTCCCCCATTTGTGGGAAAGACATCACTGAACCACATTCTGGTGGCACAATCTGACCCGAGGCCTTGTTTGAAGTCGTGTTTGAGCAAGGGAAGGTCGCCCTCTGGTGGACAATCCTGCAAAATGCACCATTCGTTTTTAATCGCGTATAAATTTTCTCTCCCACTCAAGCACAGTTCATATTTTGTACACTCAGATAATCCATTTTTTTAAATTGATTGAAGTAATTTATTTTGAGTGTACATTTACCCCAAGCAGGCAGAATGTGCACATTATCAGTTTGAAAGCCCCCTAATTAATATTTGTGATTTGTTTTGTGTTTTTTTGTCCCTCAGCACCCCCCAGGGCCTCACCTGTCTACAGTCAGCACGTTCCTGGGCATCCCGGCACAGAGCCAACCACAGCAACAACCCCCACCTCCAAACGGCCAACAGAAAACCGGGGCTGGCACTCAGCCCATTCACAGACAGCTGACCCAGCCACAGAAAATCATCAATGACTCGGTTAGTATTCAGAACGCGGAATATAACAGCCAGCCATAGGGCGCCGGTGATGTCATGTATTATTTAACCAGCACATTGGCCATTATTTGCATAATTTACGTACTTATTTTGTAACACCAAGTTAAAGCTGGGCACTGCCTCCTGCTATATTCTGTAATCGCTATACTGTAGCTGCCTGCTGTTTTATTTGATTCTATTTTGCGTAACTGTTTGTGTCCGTGTTATACATACCTTTAGTATGGAGCACAGGGTATTACAGTGCTATGTCTCAGACATTTCCTTTTGCCTCTCAGGTTTCACAGGAAGAGTGTCTTTCTAATGAGTTCCATGACCTTGTGCGTTTGTTTTATATTTCAGGATAAAATTAGTACGCAGGATCAGCTGAGCCGCCATTTAACAAGGCCGCCTCCTGACTACAAGCAACCAAGGAGAAATATGGCTACTGTACCACAGACCAATCTGTACACAGGTATTCACTTTGCGTGTGAGGGAGAGGGAGAGGGAGAGAGAGACCTTGGTCAAATGCTTTATTTGAAATACTTTAGCCCTTTAGACACTGGTAAAATTACATGAGATTACTGACAATTTTAAGAGGCGTCTTTTCACCCGTATTCAGAAAAGAATCTTCTTTCAGATTATTGCGCCTTTTTTGTGCTGTTGAAGTTAAAATTTTAACAGCATGTAAATTTAAAATTGTGAAAGTTTTTTCAACTACACAACACAGGTTTCTTGATTTAATCAATTCACACAAAAAAAATGTTGAGTCAGTTCTAATTTTTATGAGTCTTCCACCCCCATTATCTACACAGTACAATGTTTATTGTAAAACTGATAGAGTGCTATTAACAATTTTTTTTTAGTATTCCTTCTTGGGATAATATAAACACTGTTAGTTTATTTAACCCTGTTGTTTTAAAACTAGAAATGATCTGTCTGTCTGTCCGTCTATCTACATAAATATAAAATTTGAAAAACATTTCTTTCAATAGGAGGGCTTCCACTGTGCATTAGCCCCTCCCAGCCATTGACAAGCACCCTGTCCATTCAGAACGCCCTACAGACAAGCTCTTGCCATCTTGCCACTGGTCAGCCTCCTAAAATGGCACCGCCTCCAAGTGACAGGAGATTTTTGACCAGCCCAGACCCCCAAAATGGAGGCTACAGCCAAACCGGTGTCAAGCAACTGCAGCAACACTGCACCCAAAACCGGATCGGACTCAATCCTAACAAACCAAGGTTCTCAGGGCCTGGCAACCCGGGAAACGCCTTTGGATCGGGTACCATGGTGACCGCCCAGCACATCAGACCGGCAGCGACCCAGGAAGTTTCTAGAATCCCAGGGCCAAGATTGGGCAGCATTATGACCAGTTCCACTATGGCGGTACCCACGAGTTGGGCGCAAGGACCAAAGGATAGCCTCGCGTTGGACATCAGGAGGTACCCCAACACCCTGCCTCCTCATCCAGGAGGGAAGACCGACATGGGCAGCCACAAATTTACGGATCGGCCTCCTTTGGCCGTGCCCAACCAGGTGGCCCCAGACATTGGCCTGCTGCCTTCCGGCCCAGCCCTGAACGGGCAAACCTCGGGGGCCAGCCGGGAGCCTGCATCCAGACTTGGCCAGCCCCGAATTCCCCCTCTGCCTGCGATGCCCACCCTGAATCCAGGCCCGCCACTGCCTTCCGGAAACTTCTCATCACCGGCCACCCACAATCATCCCCGCCCTTACCAAAGTGGTAACACAGGGACCCTGACCTTTGACTTCCTCCAGGAAGGAGACAACACTGTCCCTGGAATCAATACTGATTCTGACTTCATAGACTCCCTGCTCAAGTCTGGGCCCAGTAATGATGACTGGATGAAAGACATTAACCTGGATGAGATTCTGGGCAGTCAGTCCTGAATAACAGGTGGAAATAACCATTGTGATCTATGGTGATACACCATGCATCTTTGTCACAAAACAAAGATCATTTCCATGAATGATGATGTATTATCTGTCTAAGCGTATGTAGGGAAAAGTTTGGAATTACTTAAGGGACACAGTGGTTTTAAGAGCTTTTTTAGTTGTTGTTATTGTTAATGTTGTCATTGTGAACCAAATGTTTTAGTCATGGATATATTACATACCCAATAAGGTATTAAATTATATTTAACTTCTCTTTTCCTGTGGAAGTTACGCATTTTATTTTTCAAATTTTAAAACGTGCATATCTGTTTCTAACGTTGTGGATGAAAGCAATCTTTAGATAATGGAAGAGATGGTTCATTACACTGTCTTGTTACAATTTTTTCAATGTAATCTATTGGTGCTTCCTGACCTCTTTGGCGTGGTCGCCGCCTAAAAATGTCATGAAAGCGAAGGTGTCCAAACTGTAGTATTTTGAGACGTATTTGGTCATTGTTCCTAGCACTTCTGATTGTTTAACCTCTATTAACTTGATGTCAGCTCTTCATCAACTCTGACTGATTCTCAGCCTTCATAACTGGTGAGACTTGTACTCGCCATGTCTCCTTTTCTAGCACTTTTAATGTAGCTCAACACAGAATCAATTTTAAAATACTTTCCTTCTTTTCTCCCTAATTATGTATAGGTACACACACATTGAGTTGACATTCTCAATCACCTGAGGAAGAGTTTCTCTTCTCTTTTTCCTTACGTATAACACTAATGCATGTGCATCACGGTCATCAAATGTGCGCTTTCGACCGCAATTTCCAACCCTATTTACTGATGTCTTTCCCATAGATCTAAATGCAGATGTCACTTTAGTCACTGTTCCTATTAAAACACTAGCCAGTTGAGCAGTCTTTGTGACTGCAGCTCCTGCCATCAGTACCCCAATAATACGCCCTCTTTCAAAGTCCCTTAGATCTTTTCCTCTCGCCATCTTGACACAAAATCGAGGTCAACTGGGCCTGCTCAGCATTTTTATACATGCCACAGAGCATGATAGGATGTTAATGGCTTAATTGTATCATGCAGTACACCTGTATGGAAGCATCTGTATTCTTTGTTACTCCACTCATTCAGGTTTTTCCTTTAATTTGTCACCCGTCTATATATATATATATATAGTATATACTGTATATGCTCATTGCTGCAACCTCCGCTATCGATATCAGCCGCTGCTTCTTCACACTGCAGTTCACAAGTCTGAACCAATGAGAGTCAGAGGAAGACACTTCCTGTGCAACTTCACAGGCAGACTGGCAGGCGCCTGATTGACCAGTAGAGGTCACTAATGAGCGAGGAAACCCTCCCTTCCCTGGGTGACGCTTGAGCCAACTGTGCATCACCTTGAAGACGATATCATTTTTAAAGTTGGTTACTCTGTGTCAAAGAAAGCTCTTGCATATCCTGGCATAACTACATTCTTATCTTGGCCTTCATGGTAATTAAATCTTGACTAATACCTTCGTATTTCAGTATTATTTTATTTGAATGGTACTGTTCATAAGAGACATAGAACGACTTCATAGGCACTACATAATCATTCACAAATGCTTTTATCAATAACTGAACCTACTTATAAGGCATGTTATGTCGCCACTGATGCAGCAAGTGACATTACTGTTAATCATTTATGAATGCTTGTGAAGGTGCTACGTCATGCTTAGGAAACGGTTAAATAGCTTTTTATGAAGGACCATTCATAGAAAGTGTTGCCTATATTTCCATTCAGATTGGAAATGTCACTTATCGCACTGGAATGAGGGAAACGTGAATCACTTAAGCTACTTACGAAATCTTATCTTTTTTTCTTTTTAAAGAGGCACCATGATTATTAAAAGATGAGGAATGAGAGGGAAAAGCTAGGTATTTGTGATATTGTTGATTAGGGACATAATTATTGAACAGTAATTAACATTCACAAGGATCACACCAGCTCCATAGTGAATTTATTCCAAAATATATTCTACCGATCACACTGCTATAACACATTTGCTAGAAAATGTCAATCATCATTTTGTATTGTAACAGCACTGGACAAAATTCCGCATCATTTGGATAAATTCTACAGTAGTTTTCAATAGAGGCTCTCGTCAGTATCAATAGAATGCATGACTACCTGCACAGCGTTACAACTATTAACATGTGTCCTTTTGAATGTCCAAGAAAATGTATGACATTTCCACATCTTAAATATTGGTTCCGTTTTGTTTGTTCTGGCCTCATTTTGTGACTGTGTGATTTTCCTGTAAGGAGTCTGTATTTGTATGGCTGTTTTTGGGAAGAGACAGACCAAGGGGGCCCGATACAGATGCAAGTTTTGGTTCCACTGTATTTTATATATTATTGAATTTACAGCTTATACTGTGCTTTGTACAAAAAATGTAAAATATGTTTTGATAAATCATATGATTCAGAAGATTATATTTATACTTCTGTGAGAAAAATGTAGTTATTTTATTTTGTACTGAACACTTGTTACAAAAAAATGATTAGCCTAAGTGTTTAATGTGGTGTATAACTTGTGCAGAGATTTTTGTCTGAGTACTCTTAATAAAGAAGTAACAATACCACTGTTCAGAGAAATTCTGTTCTGCAGGAAATGGCTTCTTCAAGAGAAAACTGGATTTGGACAATTAAACAGGAAATAAGTAAAGTTTTATTACGCAAAACGTCCAACGGACAAGAGATGTCCTCCAATGCTGAAATGACCCAGTTAACGTAAATGCAAAGACAATGCATTATTATAATGAGAACGTAAACAATTTCGCCAGTTAGGCCTAGCCTACTATAAATATCCACTGGCCAACAGTAACTTGGTAAATTACTCGACTTTAAGCCACTATAAAATCTATTTGATTAATGTCACAGTGAGTAAATTTTTAAAAGATGGCTTAAATAGGATACGCTGTAGGCTAGTGTAAGGTGATTTATTTATCTTGACAACGGCGACCGTTTTGGTGGTTAACGGATATTTTAGCAAACGGGAACAAAATTCCAGAATAGCCGATGTCATAGAAAAATAACATGTTATTTTGAGATGTTGTCCTGTGAAGTCACAACGATGTAACACACGTATACAACAGGGTATAAAATATACGATATATACAACAGGGTATATTTAAACTCAATATAATTGCTATCAATTCTACTCTTTGAACAAGACACTGCGATCAATTACAAAAATGCACGTTATGTGTTCATTGTTGTGCTGTTGTCCGGTAATGATCTATTATCTTTAAATATCCGTGTAATTTTATTTTCGTTCGTAGCTATACAGTACAATCAACTTTCCTTTCCTGAACAGTGTTGGGCAAGTTACTTCAAAAGCGTAATGCATTATTTATTACTTGTTACTGTCATTTCAAAATAATTAGTTACATTACAATATTACTGTCTTTGAATTGTAAGGCATTACACTACTTTTACATTACTTTCGCCAAAATAAATGGAAATATGGATTTGGTGTTCTCAATAGATCTTCTTGTGTTCAATG
Organism: Ilyophis sp. 1 JC-2022; assembly: GCA_022702515.1. Classification (NCBI taxonomy): domain Eukaryota; kingdom Metazoa; phylum Chordata; class Actinopteri; order Anguilliformes; family Synaphobranchidae; genus Ilyophis; species Ilyophis sp. 1 JC-2022. The sequence goes on along the minus strand of CM040402.1, from coordinate 95,401,782 downwards.
CAGCTCATTACACAGCAGGAGGTGATGTGGTATGGCATAATGACTGAGCTAGGCTTAAGGCCAACAAAAGTACAATATAATGGTCGCAGTTATGGGTCATGGTGCAATACATTTTATAATGGATATACTGTAACTTTAGGTATCCATATTGAAATCAATAGAGCTAGAGCCTACTACTGTATATTGTAAAAAAATGTTACGACAAGATACACAACCCTTTTTACATTTCTATCCCTTTATTTTCTTTTACTCACAGAGAATTCACAGCATAATGACATAGCTAGACCTATGGCTATTGCTTCTGTGGGGATAGCCACATTTTTCAAAATTACAAATGATAAAGTGCTTAAAAATGAAATTAAAGTGGCTATACATGAAAAAATGGAAATAAAAAAAGTCTAAACAGAGGACCTGTTACTGCCAAATAAATAAACAGAGATAGCATGCAGCCAAACAGGGCTGGTAATATTAACAGAGGTAGCATGCAGCCAAACAAGGCTGGTAATATTAGCCAAACAAGGCTAGTAAAATTAACTTATATAGCCTTGTTCTATGGTGGGGAGCTATCCTATTCACTACATACTTCACTAAAATATCTGTTAAAGCGCAACAGAAGAAGGCGCTGAAATCGCTCATCTCCAAGACGGTTTCGTTTTGGAGTGAGCACAAGACTCCCGAGACTGAAAAGTCTTTCGACTGGTGCGCTGGATGGTGTTGGTGCATTGTAACGGAGAGCGATTCTTTTAATTCTTGGAAACTGATGGAGGCTTTCCATCACAGGGGCAGAATTCAAGTAAGACGTTACCTCTGTTTCGACTGACATCGGGGCATCAGCCGAGACCCTGACCTGTTCATCAAAAGAGAAAAAGTCCTCCTCACTTGGAGTGACCGCGGCAGGTTGAGGGGCATCAGGGCTGCAGGCTCCTCTGTTGGAAGGGAGCGGCACTCCGTTGTAAGGAGGAAAGTGATGTGGTCTCTTCTGGTTTCCTCTTTTACCCAGCGCAGCATGAACTTGGGCAGTGAGACGGAAGCCAGTAGCGCAGCTTTGGAATCAATTGTAGCAGCAAATCGAGTTTTGATTGCTCCCACAATAACCTCAGGCAACCCAGTGGTCATTGGTGATAGACCATTTTTCATTGCTAAGGTTTTGGCCATTAGAACCTCTAGCGTTGGTTGAAGCGTCCCATAAAAACAAGTGTCCTCACCCTGCAGGATGTCCAATGCGACTGTGAAAGGCTTCATGATTGCGCAGTATTCCTTGAGAAACTGATATTCCCTGTCATTCATACATTTAATCTGAAACTGTGTGCAGAGATTATTTATGTCAATGAGTGGCATTTCTGTAATTCGTGCATAGGCATCATAGAATGAGTTCCACCGTGTTACTGTGGGGACAATCAACTTTTTCTCACCAACCTCTTCCAGACAATCTGATGCGACTGTGGAGCGGCTCGTTTTTGTCCACATTGCTGAACATTTGGCTGTGGAACTGCGGTACACCGCTCTTGATTCTGGATTGGTTGCCAACCATTTATTAACCTCATTGTTCGCAATTAGATTAAGTGTATGGGCTGCGCATCTATGGTGTGGAGGCAGTACACATAGCCCAGCCTGGGCATCTTCGTCTTCAGCAGTAAGCAGTACACTGTGAAGGTCTGTAAACTTTACTTCCCCTTCGCCTTCGCCATCCTCCAACTCCTCCTCCTCCTCCTCCTCTCCAGACTCAACATACTGATACTCCTTGAAGCACTTCACAAAGTTACTCCCGTTATCAGTTACACATGCAGTGACTTTGTCGTGAGTAAGGCCATATTCCGAGAAAATGTCCTCGATCTCAGCGGCAATTTTATCAAATGTATGTCGACCCCTGAATCGTTTACAGGCTATTGCCGCCTTCCTCCGTTTCAAAGTTTCACCATCAATCCAGTGCACAGTCACCCCGAGGTAGCTTCTGTTATTTGCACTCCAAATATCAGCGGTGGTGGACACGTGGTGCTGTTCTTCAATGGTCATTTTAAGTTCCTTTGCCATGACAGCATATGCCTTATCCAAGTCCTTTGCGAAGGTCTTTCTGCTTGGCAGTACATGCTGAAAAATAGATGAGATTAGATTAAATTTTATTGTCATTTAGCAGAGTACAGCTACAGAGCCAATGAAATGCAGTTTTGAAACATAAATAAGAAAATAGGCAGATATTAAACGCATGCTATGCTAAGTGGACTAAATAAGTGGTGTTTGATGTAGCCTAGGCTAGAGGGCCTAATGCAATAAGCGATACACATTAGCTAAAGGGCCTGAAAATGTAGGCTACCCTCCATCAACCACCAACACTGAAAACAACAGTTTTTGAAAGCTGGCCATGCTGATCATGATATTGCAATGTTAAAATGCATGAAACATTTGGGGTGCACTACCTGTTTCAGTCCCATGAGAAAAATTACATTGAAAAATCCATGTGTCAAAACTTTTTGTATGTCAAGACATGGTCTGTACTAGCCTAAGAGGAAAGCTTATGTCCTCAAGATGTGATTAAACATGGCAGGACATGTCACTTCCTCTATAACAGGGACAGTACATTCCTATAATCCATCTACATTATATTGAAAGTTTTTGAAACACACATTGATTTTCAATGTAGCCTAAATCTGTTCATGGGGCAGAAACCAGCCGTGCATCCCAAAATGTTTGTAGACAAACACTAAAATTCAGTAGGGCTAGCTACGTGTGTTTAGGGGGGGGGGGGGGGGGGGGCTATATTGTAAGGTCCTTTAGCTAATTTTTATTTTGTATAAAAAACGTTTTTTATGTTTTATATGGACACAGACTGATGTGATACAGATTGACGTTATGTCACTGTTCTGGAGGGCGGCTATTTTAATAATTTAATTTAATAGCCCAGTTGGACTAACCTGTTGAGGCAGTGATAGAAGCTTACCTTGTCGTTGCTAGCCCGGACAGGGATCTTGCTCACAATGTTTCTAAAAGATGGAGACTCCACTGTTGAAAGTGGCAGCATATCTTCGACAACATACTCTGCCACGAGTCTCCTCACTTCTCGAGGTTCAAGCATCGCAGGACGGGAGAATGTTAGTTTTTGCTGCTTGGTTTTTTCTCCACTCTCATCCTCAGTTTGCTTTCTTTTGGTTACTAGCTTGATGTTAGAATGGCACCTCACTAGATGTTTCGTTAAATTACTTGTGCTATTTCGTGAGGTAGAGAGATCTTTTGGTTTCGAACACAAAGTGCACTTAACTATAATGTTCTTCGAATCCTTGTCTCTGACATATTGAAAATAATGAGCGTATGACCATCTCGCGAATGTAGAGTCCGACTCTGCTGCTGCCGTCATCTTCTCCTCAATCGCTAGCAGTAAGAGGAAGTAAACATTTGCGCGGATTTTTTTCTCCTCTGCGAATCTCGCGTTGATGGCGAATTTATATAAAAACAACACACCAATTGATTTCGGGTTTCAAATGCATTGTAACGCGCGTTACTGAGATTTGTACCGAGTAAAATATTACCAATTTTTTTTTTGTAATGCCTTACATTACCGCGTTACAGAAAAAAGTAATGCATTACTGTAATGCATTACTTTTGTAACGCGTTACTCCCAACACTGTTCCTGAATTATTCTTTTACACAGAATACATCGGGGCCTGTCACTTTATCTGGGAGATATTGCCGTTTCGCATAGAATGAGTTTTAACAAGATTTATAAATTACAAAAAAATGGCAATACCAGAGCCTACAATACTGCTCCTACAGTTTTAGGCCTACCATTTTAAAAACGAATTCCGAATGTTTTGAAACAATAACACATCATTAGTTAATGTTAAGGAGATGTCAAACTAGTAACCAGTAATTATGGTTACTGGTTACTATGGATTATGTTTGTATACTGGTTACGATGGGTTACTATGTTACTATGGATAGAAACTAACAAACTAGTCTTAATTCGGTAACTACTTGTTTGTTTACACGCTTGTATCCTAAGGTAGCGAACATTTCTAGGCAACACAATGCAGAAATGACCTGTCACAGTAAAAATAACAATCATTGAAAATTTGGCATTTTTACTTCACAATGATGTCACAGACTTACCCTAAAAGTACACAGAATATTTGATCACAAATACTCCATATCACTGAAAAAGACAGAGCACTGCAATCAATTACCGACATGAACTTTAAGTATGCATTGTTGTGCTGTTGTCCGGTAAGTGTTTTTCTGCTTAATCTTAAATCAGTTGGTTCCTCTCATAAATCTTTTATTTGCATAAAACAGACCAGGGATAAATAGCTGCCTATAATATAAAATAGAGTAACTATAATAATTTGTATAAAAGTTATGTTTTATCTTGAATAGAATGTAACACAATTAGCAGTCACCAATATTTAATAATGACCAATATTTAAATATGATCCTACATAATTGTTAGTCTTCTGAGCTGCCAGTAAAATATTCCTCATTCATATTGTGGTGAGTGGAAAAGACAAACTCTGTGTCGGAAAAACAAATATCAGTATATATGATTTATAATTTTAAAGACACATTTGGGCCCAGGTATTAGATGATGATGAGAAGAAGACCAAGAAGAAATGGAAAAAGGGGAAGAAAGGAAGAAAGTCCCAATCAGCATCTGCAGCCCAGCTGGGCCTAAAGAACAACTGCGCAGAGAGCCAGCTGTTACCATCGCCTGTGCAGAGAAGCCAGCTGTGACCATCGACTGCGCAGAGAAGCCAGCTGTGGCCATCGCCTGCGCAGAGAAGCCAGCTGTGACCATCGCCTGCGCAAAGAAGCCAGCTGTGACCATCGCCTGCGCAGAGAAGCCAGCTGTGACCATCGCCTGCGCAAAGAAGCCAGCTGTGACCATCGCCTGCGCAGAGAAGCCACCTGTTACCATTGCCTGCGCAGAGCCAGTTACCATCGACTGCACAGAGGAGTTAGTTGTGACTATCCACTGCACAGAGGAGCTGTCCCTTAAGGCCTGTATAGACCAGGAAGAACAAGTAAAGACGAAAAAGAAGAAGAAATGGTCTTTGAAGAAAGGAAGGAAAGGGACGAAGGCAATGTCAGTGTCTCCAGAGAAGATGCTGTTACCATCGACTGCGCAGACCAGCCTGCTGTTACCATCGACTGTGCAGACCAGCCTGCTGTTACCATCGACTGTGCAGACCAGCCTGCTGTTACCATCGACTGCGCAGACCAGCCTGCTGTTACCATCGACTGCGCAGACCAGCCTGCTGTTACCATCGACTGTGCAGACCAGCCTGCTGTTACCATCGACTGCGCAGACCAGCCTGCTGTTACCATCGACTGCGCAGACCAGCCTGCTGTTACCATTGACTGTGCAGACCGGCCTGCTGTTACCATCGACTGCGCAGACCAGCCTGCTGTTACCATCGACTGTGCACACCAGCCTGCTGTTACCATCGACTGCGCAGACCAGCCTGCTGTTACCATCGACTGCACAGACCAGCCTGCTGTTACCATCGACTGTGCAGACCAGCCTGCTGTTACCATCAACTGTGCAGACCAGCCTGCTGTTACCATCGACTGCGCACACCCGCCTTCTGTTATAATCCACTCTGCAGATGCAGCTGTCACCATTGACTGTGTAGAGCTGTCATCCCTGATGATGGATCATACTGACCTAGAACAAGAAATAAAGAAGAAGAAGAAAAATAAGTCTTTCAAGAAAGGAAAGAAAGGGACAAAAGCAATATCAGAGTCCCTGACTGAGCCAGTCCAGACCATCGACTTGGCAGGGCAGACGTTAGCCCGTAACATCGACTGTACAGAGCAGACACCGGCCCGTAACATCGACTGTGCAGAGAAGCCGACTCTTCCCATTGGCTGCATCGAGAAGCCTGCTCTGTCCATTGACTGCACAAAACAAAGGTAGTGTTTTTCATTTAATTTAATTGAATAAAATTTTGGCACTTCTGTTTGCTGCTCAGGAACTTCATTTCTAAGAACAAATTGAGAATGTTTATCCTTTACACACTTCTGTTCTATAGGCTGGAATTCCACAGCTCAAGGAAGATCCAGGAGGAACACATCAGCCAGGACGAGATCCGGAGGAGCAGGATTGATCACACTGTCCTTGGGTAAGAACGACAGTCAGTTCATTCAAACTGCACGATTGAAAGAGTTTTTTTAAGTTCCTGAATGTGTTGCTTCATACTGACAGGTGTTTAAGAAAACCCAATCAGTTGTTCTCATTAGTCCATCTTTTGCATTCGTTTTCTCTCGTGTTCTTACATTTAATCCAAAAGGTTCTTCAGAAATTATTATTGATCAGAGCTCTATTATATACTGTATATTATTATACTATTTAGGGAGTATGTAAGTACAGATGGAGTTAGTATGTAGAATAGAATTGGTGTGCTTGATCTTTGTGCTCTTCCATCCTATATCATTTGATTGTATTATTTCTGCATGTTCCTACTTCCTTTTTCTGAAACCCTTGATGTCTGTTTATGTATTGAAGATATAAGAAGATATAAGATATATTATTACCTAACTTCTGTACAGTAACAAAGGGATGTGTTCATGTCTCTGCCACAGGTTCCCAAACATCGGGAACACCTGCTACATGAACGCGACTCTCCAGAGTCTCTTCAGTCTCCAAATATTCATCCAGGACATCAGAAGAGAGGAGAGCTACTGGAGGTCAAACCTGCCCACACATTTACTGAAGTATGTAGATATCTATGGTTATTCTCATCTGTAGATACCAGTGCTGTTAGGGACATAACTTTTACGTCAGTTTTTTGTTGTTGTTGTTGTCTTGGCTGTGGATCAGAGGTGGGAATGGAATTGTGGATTTTTTTGGAAAGTTTTTTGGAAAATGTACTTAGGCCAAATATTTTGCGCACTGATATTTTAACTGTTTATTGAAAAGCCTGTGAATGACAGCTGAGAACTCTTTTTGTGCCCCTATATGAAACATTTTAGTCACTGCTGTAATTTATGGGCTCCCAACACTGGCCCTGGGGCTACACTGTATATGCTGGGTTTAGTTCCAGCCGTAATTACCCTCATCTCAAATCCTGTCTTTCTGACTGCCTGTTGCCTCTGTCGCCCCCTGCAGGTGCTTAGCAGATTTGCACTCAGCACGGGCCAGCTGTAGCAGAGAGCGAAAGATGAGCCTGCTGAAGAAGACCCTGAAACGGACCATCGCAGCCAACTACAGCGACTTCTGTGGGGATCAGCAGCAGGTGAGAGACGCATACACGCACACACACATTCCAGGGTTCTTTAGATATTCCTCCTGTAGGCCAGATAATTTTTTTAAATGGTGCATACAGGCTACACATTTGTCCCAAACTTAAAACAAATGTATGAATAACAGGTTTGTAAAAACATGTATGTAAAAAGAAAAGTAGTTGCCTGATGTATTGACCAAGTCACATTTTTATGTTAAAGGGATAGTTCATAGTTCACCCATTTTGAAGAATTTGATGTTGTTTTACTTACCCCTGAAATGGCTGTAGTGATGCTGTCCTGGTCTCACCGTTGTAGCTAAATTGTCGTAAATCCTGAATTGGAGCAATGCTAACAATTAGCATCTAGCCATTGGATATAATGTCCCCCTGGTTACCTTTGTTTAAATAACCGCCTAAATCCACTCAAATAAGGTTTAACAACAGCTTTACAAGTGTCGTTGTTGGAAACAAAAATGCACATATGATTACTGAGTGCACAAGGATATTTTTGCTCAAATTACTGTATGTGATTATGTTGTTTCAGCCTCAGTCTGTTTAGATTATGAACATCTGGTAAGAGAGCCGCTAACTTTTAGTATCACTCCACGCGAGAACAGTAATTCTAATTCTAATTCTGTATATTCCGGCTCACACAAGTATGGTTAAACTACAAATTACACCCCGTCATCGTCTTCATAATCAGACATTTCGCTAAGAAAACAAACGCTAGCTGCTTTTTTCTTTGTTTACACGCTGGCCGCTGTTCTCGCGTAGAATGATACTAAAAGTTACCGGTCAGGTACCGGCTCCCTTACCGGATGTTCATAATCTAAATAGACAGAGGCTGAAACGACATAATCATATAGAGTAATTTGAGCAAAAATGTCGTCCTTCTGCACTCAGTAATCACATGTGCATTTTTATTTCCAACAACGACACTTGTAGAGCTGTTGTTAACCATTATTTGAGTGGATTTAGGTGGTTGTTTTAACAAAGTTAGCAGGGGAGACATTATATCCAATGACAAGATGCTAATTGTTAGCATTGCTCCCATTCAGAATTTACTACGATTTAGCGACAACAGTGAGACCAGGACAGCATCACTACAGCCCTACATACCATTTTGGGGGTAAGTAAAACAATATCAAATTCTTCAAAATGGGTGAACTATCTCTTTAAGCAGTATAGTGCAACAGGGCATTGGGGATGTGCTTTAGATAGCAAATCAAATTAGATTGTGCATATGGTGTATGATTTAGCATAGGTAGTAATGACTAATAAAACCATGTCTTCAAAGGCTCTGGCCTGCAAACTATGTTTCCAAGGTCACTGTTGAAGCCTGACACCCTCTCCTTCGCTCATGGGTTTTCCCTCTTCCTGCAGGACGCTCATGAGTTCCTCAGCGTTCTCCTGTCCCAGATTAAAGAGGAGGGGGTTTCCCTGAGGACAAGGGTGGGGCTGCACCCCTACACATACACCATCGAGTCAAACTTTGAGTTTGAACTCCTGTCCACCAGGACGTGCCTCAGGTGAGCCGTCCCAGCTGCAGTCTCTCCCGTCAGCCCCGTTAAACTCAACGCCCATATCAATTTTCCGTTGCCGTCATTTCAATTCGGGGATTTCCAAGAACCACAACCTGGGCTGGCCTGAACAAAGATGTGTGGCTTATGTGTGAGGCCTGGCGGGTCAGTTCCATTTCAATTGTGTCCATTCAGAAAGTTGTAAAATCAACAAATAAAAACCGCAAACAAGATTTTATTAAATTCATGAGTTGAATTTAATTTGGTTTCCTGACTGGAATTGACTCCATCCCCAGCTGTGCCTGTGAGTGTTAATGTCCTTGTCTCTGTGGTTTCCTCTCCAAAGCTGTGGGGACAAGGTCTCTAAAACGGAGTTCTACAACTGTCTGTCTGTGGACTTAGTCCCTGGGGGATCCGTACAGGACAGTTTGGCACTCTACTTCAAGGTAAGTGTCCACCTGGGAGACCACAACTGATACGTGGAGCACCATCACTAGCAAAATTGTGCTTTTTGGTGTGTGAGGTCAGTGCTGAGTGTGTGACTGTGTTTTGTGGTCTGTGAGCTGTTTTGAGTGTGCTTTGCTATCACAGGGCTGTGAGGTAGTGTCAGTGCCAATGGTGCTATGGACAGTTGTTCTCTGTGGAGCAGAAATTACGGTCCCTGCCTCGGTAAGTGCAGCCTCCTCCCCTCTCTTTCAGTCTTTCGGTCTTTCCGTATATCTGGATGGTTAAATGACTGCTTACCTGCTTAAATAAAGGATTTCTGTGTGCCTCTATGCAGAGTGCTGGTCGTGCAGCTGAAGCGGTTCAGTCTGAACTCCAGAGGGAACCTAGTGAAGCTGCACGATCGGCTCCAAGTCTCCCCACAGCTCTGCCTGCAGGCCCACAGCAGGGCCAATGTACGCAGGCCAGGGATGCCCAAGCCCCATCTGACCCAGGGGGACTGCTATGAGACCTCCTTTTTATCAGAGGGTGCTGTTCCCTTTACAGGTAGTTTACTTATGGGAAACATTCCAACCCATTTTACCTCCTGTGATGTGGAAAACAAATTAGGGTCGGAGTGTCAGACTCTACTCTTGAAGTGTCTGCTGGTTCTTGGCGTGTTTCCGCACATGAGTCCTTAATTAGTTATTGTAAGTCTATACACTTTGGTTCCAAGGCCTATACTGGTTAAGAGGAAACCACAGAAACCTGCTGGCCCTGTGACCCTGCAGAACCTGTAACTCAGTGTTAAGAATCCAGGGGGTAAGTGTGTACATTCTGTGGTAGTAATGATGAGGTAAGGTCTGATGGTGTTTTTGGGTTTGTTTGGTTTCCCCTGAAGCTGAAAAGAAGAGCTCTGTGGAGGGAAGGTCAGCTGGCAGAATAGGTCAGGACAGCTATGCTATGGTGAGCAGAGAGAGAGAGAGCGAGAGAGAGAGAGAAGGAGGGAGAGAAAGGCAGAAGAAAAAGGAGGGGTAGTGAAGGAATCGAGCAGTATGCAAAGTCTGCTCCTCCCTGGGTTTGGGTTTGTACCTCTTCTGACTGCAGGTCTGTACCTTCTCTTCTAGAATGACTACAGAATCACCAGCGTGCTTTCTCACATCGGCTCAAATATGCAACACGGTAAGATACACTGAAGGCACCAAGCCCACACTCACACGTTCCAGAGCGCCATACAGGTTATGGTTTCACCCACTGGCCAGAATGGCTTGTGGATTCTAAAAATCACCAGCCATTTTCAACATTTTATCAGCCATATTACCTTTTACAATATAACGCAACCTGGTTGGTTACCGGCAAAAGTGGCTGTTAGAGTAAAAATCTTACCAGCCACAATCAGCTGGTGTTAATTTCACAGCCTGGCGCTATATCCTCAATCCCCAAACCAGGAGACATTTTCAGTATAGAATTAACCCTCTATTATGACCCCATTAAGCAGAGTTAACTAAACATCCATCTGTGTTATTGTGCAGGCCATTACATCTGTGAAAGCAGTGAGGGCAACACAAAATGGCTGTCGTTTGATGACGAGAGAGTGCAGCAGCTGGACCAGAAGTCTGCATTGAGGCGGAGGTCAAACTCTGCCTATATCCTGTTTTACGAGTACAGGTAAGCACTTGTTCATAACTATAGCCCTGCTGTTCTGTGAGTGTGGTACAGGTAAGAGCTTGTGCATAACTATAGCCCTGCTGTTCTGTGCTTGTGGTACAGGTAAGCACTCATTCATAACTATAGCCCTGCTGTTCTGTGAGTGTGGTACAGGTAAGAGCTTATGCATAACTATAGCCCTGCTGTTCTGTGAGTGTGGTACAGGTAAGCACTCATTCATAACTATAGCCCTGCAGTTCTGTGAGTGTGGTGCAGGTAAGAGCTTGTGCATAACTATAGCCCTGCTGTTCTGTGAGTGTGGTACAGGTAAGAGCTTGTGCATAACTATAGCCCTGCTGTTCTGTGAGTGTGGTACAGATAAGAGCTTGTCCATAACAATAGCCCTGCTGTTCTGTAAGTGTGGTACAGGTAAGCACTCATTCATAACTATAGCCCTGCTGTTCTGTGAGTGTGGTACAGGTAAGAGCTTGTGCACAACTATAGCCCTGCTGTTCTGTGAGTGTGGTACAGGTAAGAGCTTATGCATAACTATAGCTCTGCTGTTCTGTGAGTGTGATACAGGTAAGCACTCGTTCATAACTATAGCCCTGCTGTTCTGTGAGTGTGGTACAGGTAAAAGTACTGCTGAACTATGAATACAGGTACGAGCTCCTCTGTGGTGATAGCATCAGGTGCAGTTCTGTGTTGGGGAGGTTTGCAGGCTTTGTGACTGGGCTGTCATCTGTTGTAAAATCTACGGTCTATGGTCTTGCCCTTCTATGGTCTATGGTCTTGCCCTTCTACGGTCTATGATCTTGCCTTTCTGTCTCAGCCTCCTTCAATCCTCTTGAATTTGATTTAGCTCTTCGTGACCCCCCCCCAAATAAAACATTTAATGTACTTGAATAAACAGTTTAAACCATGATGTGTGTGGTATTTATCTTTAGTTGAATGTAATTTTAATTAACATTTTGGAAAATGTGTTGCATTAATGATCCCATCTATTCAATTATTTTTACATGTTGTGGTCAAACACAAATAATAGATTTCTGGGTAAAGTTATCCTTTAAGATACATCCAAATAAACTGTCTATCTGGGGAGTCCATTATTTCAGTGTCTGTATGTGTGTTCATGGGTTTTTTGTTGTTGTTTTTTTTACTTTACAGCACATAATTTATAATCATGTTGATTAAACCCTTGTGTTTGTTTTGGGTCATATTGACCCGTTTTAAACTTTTAGTAAAAGGAATGACTTTTGATAGATGTATTTAATAACCAGTGATTAAATTAGTTCTTGTTTTGTGTTTCTATTTTGTTCATTGTCTGTATTTGCTTTATCTATCTTTGCCTGTATGGTTTCTTTGATGATAACTACATAAAGAATATCAGTTCAAAGCAATAAATAATTTACTGCATGTAAACCTTGTTTTGTTTACATTTTTCACAGCTAAACATGATTTATGCACCCCGTGCCTTCATTACAGTGGATTTATATAAATCACCTTTCTCACATAAAATTACACTTTTAATCAACCATTAACCATATATATGCACAGGATATTGATTATATTGTTTGGGATTGACATGAAGACAATATATATTGACTATTTTTGCAAATGTATTATTTCTGTATAGCTTTATAATCCCAATAATGTCCTTGGTATATTTTATCCAGGCTAACAGTTTTACAATAAGTAAACAGAACACAAGGGTTGATGCACACATAAATTTTATTCACACTATTTTATGTGGTTTCATAAAGAGGCAGGTACTTGGGGATAAAGTGGCACATTTTACATTCCAGTTTTTCATAGTATTTATATTCTAACTCCATATCACTCCACCATGTTCAATAATGTATCTGTCTGCTCTACTAGTGAGAGGAATATAGGGCGGTCTAGATTAACCTGTAAATTATGCTGGAACAGTATGGATCACATGGTGGCTGATTGTAAATCGTCAAGTAAGTTTTTTAATGACCTGTTGACATTTTCTGTACACAGAGAATGCACACATTGACAACATTCTCACAAGTTTTTTTATTTGCTCAAAAACAATATCTGAACAATAACAATCATCTGATCTACTTGGAGTTTACTTGTCTCCGCTCCAAAATAGAATGTTTACTGAACCGCAGCGTTCACAAATTATGACACCCGCAAGTAGCCTACAAAGTAGTCTTACTTGGGTGGTTTGGTTCTGATCGGCTGTTTGTAATGAACGATTATTTTGCTGCCGCCTTTTTACCGTAATTACTCAAAATTTAGGCATGGCGACCCTTGCTTTTAACCCTTTCGCGAATATGGCATCATTCCAGAACTGGGCCAAAAGCGTAGGCTACCATCACAAATATGTGATTCGAACGTATCATTAGAACGTTCAGTTGAGGATATCGTCACAAGGGTCACTGCCTTCTAAAGTGCAAACATGACTACAAAGTCGTACAAAGTCGTTTATTGTACTATAATACAAATTATGTAACCATAGTTGTTATCATCAGAGTACAGATAGGCTATGCATTGATTTGTCTGGGTAGTCTTCACTAAACATTATTAACGTAGTTAAATATAAACGTAGCTGTCTCAGTTTTGCCAAGTGTGAAATTACATCAAAATGTTAATTCGCTTATGATATTGTAACAATTAATTAATTTCTGTGACTGGAAAATGCTGTCAGTCACTGGTTGAAATTCGTGACATAATTTACCTGTCCATCACGTAATGTTATCAGAGTTGTCCGCCCGTTTCTAGGGGTGTTAAGCTACGTAAATAATTCTCTACCACCTCCTCACGGACTGCAACCAGGGTCGAAAGTGGTGTAGCAGAGTAGTTGAATACAGCAAAGTCCATGTCGAGACCTGTGTTTTCCGTTTTACTTAGGAATGCTAAACGGTTTCCCTTCCTAAAATTTAGGGATCATCGCTACCGTTTATAATGTCGTAAACTAAAAAAAGTATTCGTTCAATGTACTGTGAGTGTGCCCGCCCCGTTGTAGTACGCTATTTTCGTAGTTAGGCATATTATTATCCTTTGCTAGCTAGAACAATCTGAAGTTGAAGTCTACAAAATGGACTTTAAAGCGTTTTGCCTTTTAAGGTGTGCAGCATTACTGACGTATTGTTTTTTAACGTCCGTGTCATACGGTAAGTAGACTATAATAATATAGGCTAATTGATGAAATATCACAGGTTTGTCTCTTCAGTGGCCTATTCTCGGTTTTATTAACATGCATTCCATAATTAGGCACAAGTAGGCTAGTCTATGTTAACTGCACAAGCGGGTATGATGTGTCTTTCTTTGTGTGTGGATTTTTTGTTTGGATTTATCCTACTTAGGCTATATCAACAAGTAGCCTACCCTATATCGCAATCTGTAAATCCACTTTTTGTGAAGGATACACGCTGTTTCCAAGGTCTGTGGGGAACTTTACTATTTCCGTCTAGCATTGCAGGAAATATTGTTTGTGAGATAATATGTCCATATGCTTCCATTACAGTAGGCTACACCTTTTCGTGGAAACATTCAACAGAAGTCTACATTTTACATCTAGGCTATACATTTACGTTTGGCGGAAAAGCAGCAAAATCTTTGTTATTCACCTAAAAAGTTCACTTTTATTGTAGGGTAGGCTATGCTAAAATGACTTTAATTGCGTTTTGACTTTAATATTTTGTAGGCTATTTGTAGCTACAAAGAGTTATGTATGGAATCAGAACATCCCGACTATAGCCTACACGTGGCGATATACCTCTGAGCAACAATTTTCATTAACTAACCATTGTAGCAAAAGTCCTCGCAAACAGAAATGAGTTTGTATAGGTATTGTCTAATTGCCTCTCTCTGGTAGGACACTTTCCACGTAGCTCCAAGAGATCCCATACAGAATTTATTTTTATTTTAGGAATGTATTTGACACACATAACATAATATGAGAATTGGCCGTTTCGTACATTTTCAGAAATGTATTTCAAATATATTTGCAATGTATTTACAATACATTTACAATGCATGTAAAAAATGTATTTCAAATGTATTTTGAAATGCATGTCACAATACATTTGAAATGTATTTCAAATATATTTGCAATGTATTCACATTGCATGTCAAAAATGTATTGTGAATGTATTTCACTAAATAAATGAAATGGCCAATTCTCATGTATTTAAAAATGCTAATATGAAAATATACATGTATGTATTTCTTAAATGTATTTGACATACAGGAAACAAAAAATAATTAAGATTTTAACAAATTTATTCAGCAACAGCAATTGCATTTATGCATTTAATTTTTTTCACTTTAGAAACAGCAATACATCTGAAAAACTACATGTCTGACTTCATTTGGATTAAAAAAAAAATTGGAATAACTCACATCAGTTTTTGTTACATTATCTTTGTTATGAATTTACCCAGTGGCCATTGCAAGATGATGGGTATACTTAAAATGTGGAACTGATATCTAAAACAATAGCAAGTGTCCATATACATCAAGGAAAATACATACTGGAATGGCAATGTGATGAGAAAGTAAACAAACTGTTCTGGGTGGAGAAGTCCATACGTGACTGAAGACGGGGTACTTAACGTAGGCAAAAAAATGTTCTTCGAATGAGGCAGAGCACAGGCAAGTACACAGGCACAATCCGTCTGGAACAACTAGGGAGTTTCACAGTGGTGTAATGACAATTTCTGCTCGAGGAGTCAGAAGTTGTCCATCAGAAGTTCCTCTGGATTGATCTTCATAAAAATATTAAGGAATGTCTGACACATAAAACAAGGTAAACGGGGCTTACCAGGAATTCTCTAATGAGAGCATCCTATTCTTCGCCCATATATAGGATCGGGCACTGGATTGCGACCTCCCTCCTCTTTTTCACCATGGTTCTGTCCTGTAAAGTGGCAAGAAAGTTTTGTTAATAAAATGGATTTGCAGTGAGCAGTACACACCTCAAACACATGAGGAGCACATGACAGAGGAGCATTTGATGAGTGGCATATGAGATGTTGTGTAGATTGATAAAAAAAAACATTCACAAATGAGTAGAGATTATAATTTAATCTATCCTTGCTCAGTTTCCACTATGATGTGTCGTTGACGAACGATCCAGTTCTTTAGGAAGGTCTCTGTTTGGTTAAAATATGACATTTAATTTGAATTTTTCGGGGACGTTCATGCAACGTCCCTATCCGGTTATGATATGACGTTGTGCTCATAACATTCATGGGACATTCAGGGACGTTCCTGCAACATCTGTTCCTAGTTACAATATAACGTCATGTAAGGAATGTCTGGGGGAGGTTACTAGAACATCCCGGGGACGTTCTCTGTGACAACTGACGTCCACGTAACGTTTAGAAAACCCTACAAAAAGACATCAAGGCGACGTCCTGATGACATTTCCAGACGTTCAGGGGACGTTCCGGGGACCTAAATCTGTTTGCTGGGATAGAGCCTATATTATATATCCATTTGTAATTATTATTATATTCTAATTTAAGTGTGTGTGGGTCGGGGGTGGTAGAAAACCGTAATGAAGGGAACGTAAATATGAACAAAATAAAAAAAGATATGTGGGTATAGTATCATATTCACATGTTATTTATGTCATCTGCCAATGGGCAGATGTTACAGTCCTCTGCCAGACATTTTGCGACTAGTATGTGCATTATTAGATTTAGTAGGCTAGTGTAATCCTGCCATTCATAGTTGTAAAGTGCCCACCTCTCACACATACGTGCGCGCGCGCACACACGCAAAAAGAACGAAGAGCCGTTCTTTTGAACGACTCTCGGGAAACGAACGGAGCCATAAGATCCGGTTCCCTTACAAGAGCCGTAATTCCCATCACTATTTTACACTCAGTTATCCCAGTGATATCATTAGCACTTCTAATAATTTTACAACTGACAAAGCAATAACTTTAACATCATCAAATGGTTAAATATCCATATTTTACTGTTCAACTCATGAATCCTATCAAATAGAGGTGAATTAGTCACCATATAATACATAAAGAAGAGCATAGGCTAAGGTTTATTTACTAACCTGCTGTAGATGTTCAATAATGCACTTCATCTTTTTGCCTGCTGTGCCTCCCTGTATGTTGCAAAATGCCAATAGTCTTGGGGTGTACTTTGCCAGAACACTCAGGAACTTTGGCTTGAGATTGTTATAATTCTCATGAATTCCCGCCTGGCCTATAAAACAACAGAAATAATAATAAACCAAGTACAAGTGAAACGCCAATCACATTTGTCCAACTCATTTGTCCAACTAAGCACATATAAATTAACTGTGTTGAATGATCATGGATTGCACTGCCAAGAAAGTGGTTAAATACATGAACTCACCTGAGATACGGTGAAGAGGGCAGTTCATTCCATCTCATGACAACCTCCAATTATAATAGTACAATTGGTTAGTTGCTTTAAAATTACACGAATGAGCATGGCCAGATATAATCAACAGAGTAACATTGCATTTTAAATAGTGGTAGATAGCTGCAGCTATTAAACTTACATTAAGTATGTGTAAAAGCTTGATGACAATTGTATTTTATTAACAAATCAGGGTCTGTTGAAAGTTTAAAAATGCAATTATTACAAGAGATATTTTACATAGGTGCTCTCAGATAAATATTAGTTATACATTATAAGCAAAATTCATAATTCTACAACATTAATATTTATGGGCAGATAAGTGAAATATCTAGTATGCTTAAGCATGTCAAAACATAAGAATCTTAAGCTGTACCATAAAAAAAAAACAAGTGTAAGCACGAAATTCAAGCTATCATACGTATTTTTATTTTCAATTAACATTAAAAAGTAAAATATACCGGTGGGCAATATAAGCTAAGGGGCACCATTATTTTTCCATTCTCTCAAACATCCTCCGTTTCTGTCAGAGGCCAGCGTTTGATTTCTAAACCTGCCCCTCCGCAGTCATGGAACAGTGTATTATACGGTCTATGGTTTTACCTCATGTTAAATCACGACGTTAGCCATCTTAATTCAAGCTTGCATAGTGTGTTGAACGAGTTAACATGACTGATAACGTTAGGTAGACACATTTGTAACTCAGCAAATTTGAATGAACTTGTAACTTAACGTAAACGTTCGCTTAGATTAATTTGAGAAATAGCTGAAGATGTTGGGTAACGTTAACGTACATCTCGCATTTTGTGCGACGGTTACATCATTCGCAATGCTTTGTGGGATACGTAGTTCAAACCTCTTAACAACAGTTAACAGTGTTGGCTACATTTCCCACGATTTTTTTTGCCCTGAATCTATTTTTATTATGTCACGATTCATCTCGGAGCTGAATGGTTCGGTTCAAGTTTTAAAACTCTTTATCTAACGCTAGCTAGGGATTTTCTGAAATGTCTTGCATTACGCAGAAAATAAATGGGAAATTTAGGCCCATACTTGCCAACCCTCCCGATTTTCCCGGGAGACTCCCGATTTTCAATGTCCTCTCCCGATAATCTCCCGGAGTCAACAATCTCCCGCAGTTCTCCCGATTTCGGACAATATCGTGTTTTAAAAAAAAAATTTAAAAAAAATAAAATAAATAATAATCTGACGCGTGTATCTACGTGGATGGTTAACGGGGAACGGGGATTTACTTTTAACGCAGACGCACACCCGCGGTACGTTAAATAAACCGTTAAATAGAGTGTCTTAAAAAAAAAAAAGATGATTGCAACCCCCCCAACAATTACAATCGAGGTCCGCGAAAATTCTTGATAGCACCCCAACCCCCCCCCCCCCCCGTCAACAATTACAATCGAGGTCCGCGAAAATTCTTGATAGCACCCCCCATTCCCCCCGTCAACAATTTAAAAAAAAAATCTCCCTATTTCTGAGGGCTCAAGGTTGGCAAGTATGTTTAGGCCTAACCTTACTTCTGAAACCCAGGCTAAGCAAAAATTCCTTTCCTCTGGACCGTTAGCTATAACATAACAAATCTAAATCCACAAACATTTATGAGCAAATGTTCGCTATTCTAGCAAGCTTCAATTCTACCTAATGTTAGCAACTAGCTAACATTATAGCAGGGCATTAACGCTAGAGTTAACAAGCCAACGTTAATCATTCACAATTGGTACCAGCACATTATCGATAGCATGAATGTACAATAATAGTGTGGCGATCCGTGGCGATTACGAGTGATGTAAATTATTGTGTATATCGAATTGTGTATGTGTACTTGTGCTGTGCAGACCCAGTGCACGAATGATGGTTGATGTAATCACATGATCAGAGCGTGTTCAGAAGCTCTGACGTGTACAGTAACAATGGCGGTTAATATTTGAATACAACCTCCCGCCAGAACGGCGACTGTTGTGATAAACAACAGTCGTATACAGTTCAGCTAAATGTGATAGCATGCGCTCAACCAGGTCCGCTCTATAGAATGTTCGAGCGAGGCCAACGGCTGTTTTTGAGTATGACTGAGGGGATTACGTGTGATTGGTTAAGGTGAGCTGCAAGGCACCTATTAGAGGTCGCCTTTGTTAGCATGCTCATTTGCATATCAGGGGCTATAAAGCTGGCTACAGTCCAGCGCGCGTAGTCTGTTCTGTCTGTATGCTGAGGAAGGAAGAAATAAGAGATTGTGCTCTTCAATAAATTATTACCCTGAAGCAAACCTGACTCTGACTCCATGGCTCGCCACAATGGTGTCAGAAGTGGGATGATCTGGGAACAGATCCGCGAATTGGAACGTCAGGTGACCAAGCAGATGGACGTTATCGCAGGAGCGTCTGCGAAGCGGACCAAGAGTAGACCCGGCGGGTTCCCCGAAGGAGCCAGCGCCGCAAGACCGGAGCGAGAGAGGCCGATTGCAGACCAGGCGGAGGTGCCCGCGCTGGTGGCTGACCCCGCGGCCGGAAGCGGAGCGCAAGTAGGTCGGCTGGAAGCCAACGAGGACGCCCCTGCTTCCAGGCCGAGCCAGACGGCGGTGCCGGTGCAGCGACCGACCACACCGTCAAAGGCGGCGATCAAGCTACCCCGTTACACGGGAAAGGGTGAGCTAGAGTCGTACCAAAGCCAGGTACGATTCGCAGCTAGCTACAATGGCTGGGGCGAGAGCCAGACAGCCACCCACTTAGCGTTAGCCCTGGAGGGCGAGGCCTGCCAGGTGCTTCTAGACCTGGACAGCGCCGAACCACTGACGCTACCGGCACTGATGACAGCGCTGGAACGCCGGTTCGGACAGCGGCAATTCCTGGAGGTGAGCCGGGAGAAGCTCGCCACGCGACGGCGGACCGGAGCAGAGAGCCTCAGCGTCCTCGCCGCCGACATCAGGCTGTTAGCTCGCCGCGGCTACCCTCAACTCGACAACGCAGGCCAGCAGGAGCTAGCCTGCCAGACCTTCACGCAGGCCCTCACTCCGGAGCGCCTACAACAACAGGTTCGCATCGCCAAACCGGAGTCCCTGGACGCAGCGCTTCGCGAGGCCGAGCGACTGGAGCTCATCCTGGGCACCACACCCAACGGGACCCCGTCTAACAAGCCCCGGGTCCGAGCTGCCGACTGCGAGGACGGCGAGGAGGTGAGATGGGTCCAGCGGAACCAAACTCGACCGCGGCAGCGACCGGAACGGGAGCGACGCTGCTTCCGGTGCGACGAACCGGGGCATTTCGCCCGCGATTGTACCGCCCCTGCGCCAAAAGCGAGAGCTCCACAGCCGACGGGAAACGACGACGGGACGGCCCAATGAGGAGACCACCGTCCCATGCCACACTCCTCCTCAACCAGGCCCGACCCCAAACCAGCACTCACGCGCCCAGCCTGCCTATCCTAGCAAAAATTCCAAGAGCAAAAGTTCCGTTTGATGCTCTTTTAAGAGCAGAGGAACAGGCCCACGAGGCCGAGCCTCGTATTGGCAGGCTGGGGACGAAGACCGGGCTGTACTTGCCTTGCAGTTTGGACGGACAAGCCTGCTGGGCGCTGGTCGACACCGGAGCCACTATTTCCCTGGTAAGGCCGGGGGTACTTCGGGGTACTAGCGGGCTGCTTTCGGGTGCATGGACCCCTACCTCTACCCAGCTAACCTCCGTCACTGGGCAGAAGATGGGCATGCGTGGTAGTAAACAATTACAAGTGTGTGCAGGAGCCCAGCGAGTGAAACACGAGTTTTGGTTAGCAGATATAAAAGATGCATGTATTATCGGTTTGGATTTGTTAGCGTTGTGGGGAACTAGCATAAATGTGATAGCCGAAACGATAACTATTGGTACCGAGACGCTGGGCCTCCGATCAAAATGTGAATTACAAGCAGCCCGCCGAACTAAATGCCCTGGGGTGCCCCCCAAACACTGTCGCCCCAGTTCTGTGCTTGCCATGACCACCGCTGATTCGCCGCTTGTTACCGTGGTACCACCTCAGGTTACAGTACCACCGCAGACGGGCGGGCTAGCCTCAGCTACCCAGCCCTCTGCGGGGGTGCTGCAAGCCGTCCTAGCATTATGGACGCGCAGCAGCAAAGGGCTCACACCGCAGCAGAGCCAGCAGCTTAAAGCCCTGCTTGTCCGTTACACTCACCTATTCGCTGTGCGGGACGAAGAATGCACACAGACCGAACTGGTTCAACACCAGATTGATACTGGTTCGGCTGTGCCCATTCGGTTACGTCCGCACAGGCTGTCTCTAGCCAAGCGAGAGGTGGCGGAGGACAAGATAAGGGAGATGGCAGCTGCGGGCATTATCGAGCCTTCTGAAAGCCCATGGGCGGCCCCTGCTGTCCTGGTTAAGAAAAAGGACGGGGAGTGGCGTTTTTGTGTAGATTATAGGCGTCTTAATCAGATCACAAAGAAAGACGCCTATCCACTTCCCCGTATTGACGAGGCCTTAGACCATATCGCGGGGTCCAGTTGGTTTAGCTCGCTGGACCTCCGCAGTGGCTATTGGCAGGTAAGGCTGTCCCCGGAAGCGAGGGCAAAATCAGCTTTTACCATAGGGCAAGGGTTGTGGCAGTTCCGGGTCATGCCGTTCGGGCTCTGTAACGCCCCTGCCACTTTTGAGCGACTGATGGAGCGGGTGCTGTCGTCCGTCCCGCGGAGTTCCTGTGTCGTGTACTTGGACGACCTCTTAGTACACGCCAGCGACTTCGAGCAAGCCCTCGCTCATCTAAACGACGTGCTTACTGAGATTGGCCGGGCTGGGTTACGGCTCAATCCCAAAAAGTGTCAGCTGCTCCGGAGGGAGACAGCTTTCTTGGGGCACGTCGTTAGTGAGCAGGGTGTAGCCACTGACCCAGCTAAGGTGGCTTCTGTGCGGGAATGGCCGACGCCTAGCAATGTGGGTGAGCTGCGGAGCTTCTTGGGGCTAGTGTCGTACTATAGACGCTTTGTCTTGAGCTTCGCCACCCTGGCTAGTCCGCTTCATCGCTTGACCAATAAAGGTCAACAGTTCGAGTGGACAGGGGACTGCCAGAATGCTTTTGACCAGTTGAGAGACGCCCTAACGGCGGCTCCCATTCTAGCATATCCGGATGTCGCGCGACCATTCATCGTCGACACGGATGCTAGCAATGTCGGAGTCGGGGCCGTACTCTCCCAGGTGGGACCAGACGGGGAACGAGCGGTAGCCTACTACAGTAGCGCGCTGAGCAAGGCAGAGCGAAACTACTGCGTTACTCGGCGCGAGCTGTTAGCGGTGGTCAAAGCGGTTCGCCATTTTCGCCCTTACCTGCAAGGCAGCCATTTCCTCATTAGGACAGATCACGCGTCACTAACCTGGCTTTTAAATTTTAAAGATCCGGAAGGCCAGGTAGCCCGCTGGCTTGAGCTGTTGCAAGAGTACGATTTCCAGATTCAGCACAGGCCCGGAAAGCTGCATGGTAATGCAGATGCGCTTTCCCGGAGGCCCTGTGCAGAGCTGGACTGTAGGCCTTGCACTAAAGCCGAGCAGCGAGAGCAGGTGACGGAGATAGCATGCCAGGTTCAGGCTGTAGAGGGGGAGTTTGAATGGTTGCCTCTTAGCCAGCAGGACCTGCGCTTAGCGCAAGAGGGCGACGGCGAGCTGCAGCAGGTGCAGAGCTGGGTCACGGCAGGGGCACGGCCTGCATGGGGGGAAGTGTCGGCCAGTAGCCTAGCTGTAAAGGCTTACGTGAGTCAGTGGGGGAGCCTGACGTCGCAGGATGGGCTGCTCTATAGGCGGTGGCAGGCCCCCGGCTCCGACCAGGACCTCCTCCAGCTGCTGGTGCCCCGTGCGCTCCGCCCCCAGGTACTGGGACTGGTACATGGCTCTGTGGGGGCGGGGCACTTTGGCATCAGCAAGACTTTGCACCGACTGCGGAGGAGGTTCTACTGGCCTGCCTGCCGCCGGGACGTGGAGCTGCACGTCCACTGCTGCGACGCCTGCACGGCCAAGAAGGGGCCGACGCAGCGGTCGCAAGCCCCCCTCCAGCGGTACGTCGTGGGAGCTCCGATGGAACGGGTCGGGGTAGACATCTTAGGGCCTTTCCCCGTCACCGAGTCCGGCAACCGCTACGTGCTTGTGGCCATGGACTACTTTACTAAGTGGCCCGAGGCGTACGCGGTGCCGGACCAATCGGCGGACACGACGGCGGAAAGGCTCGTAACTGAGATGTTCGCCCGGTTCGGAGCCCCCGAGGAGCTACACAGCGACCAGGGGCGAAATTGAGAGTCGCGGGTGCTGGCGGCTGTGTGTAAGCGGCTGGGAGTGGCCAAAACCCGCACTACGGCGTTGCACCCCCAGAGCGACGGGCTTGTGGAACGCTTTAATAAAACACTGGCCACCCAGTTAGCAATTCTAGCCAGCCAGCACCAGCGGGACTGGGACCGCCATTTGCCCCTGGTCCTGTGGGCATACCGCTCCGCCGTGCAGGAGAGCAGTCAGTGCTCCCCCGCTGCGCTCATGTTCGGGCGCGAGCTGAGGACGCCCGTCGACTTGGTGTTCGGAGCCCCGCCCGGACCAACGGAGCACCACCAGTCAGAGGCCGGGTACGCACGGGCCTTAATCGAGCGCCTGGAGACCGCCCACAGCTTTACCCGCCAGGCCCAATCCGCCGCAAGTGTTAAGCAGAAGCGAGCGTATGATGTGCGCTGTCGGGGGCAGCCCTTCACCAGCGGAGACAAGGTATGGATCTACTGTCCGATCCGTAAGAAGGGTCTGTCCCCGAAATTGCAGTCGCATTGGCGGGGCCCTGGTGAAGTGGTGGGCCGGCTTAGCGAGGTGGTCTATCGAGTGCGCATGCCCGGCCGAAGGAAACTGGTGGTGCTTCACCGGGACCGTCTAGCTCCTTACCGGCCGCTGTTGGATGGTGTTGAGGAGGGGATGGGCGTCGGCGAGGATCAGCCCGCTTTACGTGCGCCCACCCCTCCTCCACCAGAAAACCCAGCGGCAGCTAAGGGCCCGAATCGCCTTTCTCGCCCACGGAGAACTCCTGCCCGTTTCCGGGACGGTGTTGAGGAGGGGATGGGCGTCGGCGAGGATCAACCCGCTTTACGTGCGCCCACCCCTCCTCCACCAGAAAACCCAGCGGCAGCTGAGGGCCCCGGTCGCCCTTCTCGCCAACGGAGAACTCCTGCCCGTTTCCGGGACTTTGTGCGTGAGTGCGGACAGTTTAAGGGGTCGCAGGGGACTGCTGACCCCTTAGGTGGGGGCAGTGTGGCGATCCGTGGCGATTACGAGTGATGTAAATTATTGTGTATATCGAATTGTGTATGTGTACTTGTGCTGTGCAGACCCAGTGCACGAATGATGGTTGATGTAATCACATGATCAGAGCGTGTTCAGAAGCTCTGACGTGTACAGTAACAATGGCGGTTAATATTTGAATACAACCTCCCGCCAGAACGGCGACTGTTGTGATAAACAACAGTCGTATACAGTTCAGCTAAATGTGATAGCATGCGCTCAACCAGGTCCGCTCTATAGAATGTTCGAGCGAGGCCAACGGCTGTTTTTGAGTATGACTGAGGGGATTACGTGTGATTGGTTAAGGTGAGCTGCAAGGCACCTATTAGAGGTCGCCTTTGTTAGCATGCTCATTTGCATATCAGGGGCTATAAAGCTGGCTACAGTCCAGCGCGCGTAGTCTGTTCTGTCTGTATGCTGAGGAAGGAAGAAATAAGAGATTGTGCTCTTCAATAAATTATTACCCTGAAGCAAACCTGACTCCGACTCCATGGCTCGCCACAATAGTATAAATAACAATAAAACTATATTTATCTGATTTTATGATAATGTAGGCTATGTTAAGAAGCACGGTAACGTTAACTTAGCAGCAGTCCAGACTGTTGCGGTGCAACTGACGATCGTTGAAAATTCCAGACGGTGCAGTTTCAATTTTAGCGCCAAGCATCTTCTTTTTTGGCTTATAGCGGCTTCAAACGTTAAAGGTGCATACCATCACATACTGTACATGGAGTATCATTCCAATTACATTATTGATTTATATGTTTATTAATCCTGTTTTTTGTATATACTTAAAGAATGCCCCGTATAAATCCCATTGCTTATCCATTATCTCCAACAATCCTTTGATGTTCTAAACTCCAATTTCACCCATCTTTCCCAGTGCGCATCCGACATCTGTAGATGTTTTTTTTTTTGTTGCTAAATCGGGTCAGCCCGTTATGACCATTATTTCCACCAAAAATAGTCATTCTAAATTGGGCCATGTTTAGCCCCAAAAACACGTTCCAAAAAAGTTTGGACGGGGCAAAAAAAAAAGACTGGGAAGTTAAAAAAACACCTGTTTGGAACATTCCACAGGTAAACAGGTGATGCTATCACGACTGTGTATAAAAGGATATATTTAAGAAACCTTAAATCAGACTAAATTGTGTTTTATCAGACGGACTGTTTTCTAGATTAGTCATGGAAAATGCAAACCTTGCACGTTTTCATTTTGTCTCAAGCAGCAAAAAGGTTTTAGCATCATGTGATTGATTTAATTTGCCTCAGCCTACATCATGCGTCCTTCACACACAAAAAGATAACATCGCGTCTTTCAGCATGTCACTATTGCACAAGCGCACATTGCGATGTTGATGCTGAAACGATGTATTGCGCAGCCCTAGTTTGACAATCCTTCATTGTATAATCAAACAAAATTGGTTAAAACAAGCAGGCTAATTTGCTTTTTCTAAGCTGAGAAGACAGATGAAAAATTATTTCTCATCCACTTTAACGTAAAAACAATGTATACAATGTTTGCATTTCTGTCTTTTAGACATAAGACTATATGTATTTTGCTGTTTTTCACTAAAATAGATTTTTTATTATAATTGTCTACGCATTCACGCTTTTATTTCACCATGGTTGTTGGATAAAGATTATTTGTCATCCATTTGAATACAAATGACATTGTGGCATTTATGTCATTTTTGGACTGTAATCTTACATATAGGCGGCAGTGTAGTATAATGGTTAAGGAGCTGGACTTGTAACTCAAAGGTTGCAGGTTCGATTCCCAGGTAGGACACTGCCGTTGTACCCTTGAGCAAGGTACTTAACCTGAATTGCTTCAGTATATATCCAGCTGTATGAATGGATAAATGTAATAAGAAGTTGTGTAAGTCGCTCTGGATAAGAGCGTCTGCTAAATGCCTGTAATGTAATGTACATATTTTGCTGTTTTTCAGGAAAAAAATAGATTTTGTTGACTGCACATTCCTGTCACCCTGAACATGTTCTGTTTCCTGACATCTCTCACACTGATCACACTCGGTCCTTAGAGATACCACATCTGATGAGTGCAAGCGGTGGCGCCAGTGACACCCTGGCGGCAACGGCGGTGCAGGCGATGACAAAAACATCGGCAATGTTGGTAGGAGATGTACCTACACCTGCAAGCCAAGTTACCAGAGAGACTGTCTTATCTGACAGTGTGGCACCTGTCCAAACAACGACCATGGGGACCACAGAACCTGGCTCTTTTCTTACAGGTGACACTATTTATTCAAATGCATAAACTACATGAACCAGCATCAGTACTTGAGCCAGTGGGGTTCATATTTGTAGCTAAATGCTTCAGCCATTTATTACATATTGAAAAACACTAAACAATAAATCAATAAAATAAGCTTATTTGTATCTTACACACAGTATAATTTTGGAATAGCATATATTTACATGTTGTATCAGTCATCCTAAATATACGGAAACAAGTTTTTTTTTGTTAAATGTGAAAAGGGCACTACTTTGGTTAAATGTGGGGCAAAAATGCCTGATAAAATAAATGCATTTTACGTTGCATTTTACACCAAATACATGTGAAAGTAAGCATTAAATAAGTTTCAGTATTTTAAAAGCATGCTGTTGGGGTGTAGACAGCAGTCTGAAAGCTAGAAGTGGTGGTGTCTTCACTGTAAGCGAATATTTAATAATGCATCTTTGGAGTTGGACGTACCTTCTCAGAGCCTGCATGTGTGCTTGACAAGGAAGCGTGACAAAGTACCGGACCAGACCTGGATAAAGTACATAGTTTGAAATACTTCTTAACTTTAGACGCAATTTTAACAGGCATTCATTTTCACCAAATACAAAATTCTTCTTTTGTACAATTTCAACGTCTCAGGTTAGCATTATGGTTTGTTGAAAATTCTGAGGGATCTGCAGCATTGTTTTCAAACTATTTAAGCATTTCAGATATGTCTTTGACACAGGTGTGAAATGAACACAGGCCCACCCGGTGACCGTTGTCGTGTCTGAACAGGTGCCTCCAGCACCACACCTCACACCTGCACAGATTCGGCATTCCATGTGGGGAGCTTCGTCGGTGGCGTGGTGGTGACCGTGGTTACGATACTCGCAGTGTTCCTGGGGTACAAGCTGTCCTGCTCCAGGCAGAAAGTGCACTACCACACCATGTAAGCTTTAGACACTGCATGCACTGTATACAAAAATTATAATGACTGACGTTTGAAATATTTTAACCCTTTAGACACCCTTTATAACGCCTGCGCATTAAAAAAAAAAAAATTTTTTTAAATCTGTTTTTCTCATGGCATTCTTATAATTCCATGTTTTTTTACATTTGACTTATTTATTCCAGGAGAAAACTCCTCGATCTTGAGGGGGTCCTGAGTATCATACACGTAAAACACATTTATACATCTAACCTTGTTGAACGTTATTACAGGAGGTTGAGGAATATATTATTATATAATACGATTTACCAAGCCAAATTGGGATACAAATAAATAATCTGGGATAAAAATAGGTAAAAAAAATGTTTTTAAATAAAATTAACAAAGAACTTTTGAGATTCAATTATCTGTGGTTACATTCATTTTTGACTTCTTGTTAAACACAAGCTTTGATTATGTCTTTTCAGACAGGAAGAGCATGATGCCGTAATATAAGAATGATGAGGAAAGGAAGAAATCCAGCCATGAGCGCCTTTGCAGCACATTTTAAGAGGCCAAGAACAGCGAATCGTATTCTTGCCAAAGAAATGTGGTCAGTAGAACCGCATGTTGAGATTTCATTGCAGTTGTGGAAAATCAGTGTTTATACTTGAAACAATGTAGCTGTGTTGTAGGAAAGCACGCAGTCCTGCAATATCTTAATATTTTATAAGTAGGAGTTACATATCAAATGTTTTTAGCTATGCCTTGGCAGGGGCGTGTGCAGGATTTTTTGAATTAAATGGCCAAGTGATGACCAAGGAAAATTGTATAAAACAAATAAATGTGTAAAATAAACGCAAACCATTTTTGCATGATATAAAGCAAGGGCTTCACCAGATATATTTGTTTAGGGGGACTAAGCCTTTAGTAGGGGGGTCTGGGGGCATGCTCCCCCAGGAGAAAATCTTCAGAAAAACAGCCACAAAATGGTTGTTCCCATGTCCCAGGTTTTGAGAGTAGCAATAGGCCTAACATCAATAAATAACTTGGCTTTGTTGTTGCAAAGAATATTTCTTTAAATTGCTTAAAAGTTTGACTATAGGCAACAGCAATAGGGTTGGGTCCTACGATACCATCGTCCATCGACTAAGATGTATGGGCATCGGCGATGGTTTACACATCGTGATGTCAAAGACGATCTGTGCACTGCATTCTAGTTTGACAGCTTAAATGGCAAATTGCCTCAACGGAAACAGAATTAATTTAGGCCTGGCCTATAGATAAAATTTAACCAGCAATTTGTGTTTTATTGCAATGAAAAACCAGATTCCATAACGTATATCTAAATGTAGCCTACAGAGCAATTAAATTTGCATTGTGATCACCCTCAATGAGCAGGGAATAATGCTGTGGAGGAATTTCCCTCAGTTACCATAGCCCATAGAGAGACTAAAATCTCTGTAGTGACGCTCTCCCGTAAGCTTCTCCTGATCATTAGGGAAAAAACCTGCACTTTTGTAGCTTTATCAAAATATCCTAACTTTAGCTATGAGTAAAATAAGTGACGGACGTACTACCTAGCGATCTGCAAACTATTATCTGTACTCTGTATTATCCAGCCTATCGCAGTAGCCAACTGCGGACATAAAACCTTGACGAGCCTACTCCACGTCGCAGATGCAAATGGGGGAAAAAAGGACAAGTGGGCTCCGTTTATTTATAACAATAACAGGCAAGCTTTTTTTTTTTTATTCCGTTGAACGTTAGGTATTTTAGTCGGACAACGAATAGGTTAACTTAAAGGCATACTGAAGTTTGTTAGAACATCATGTTGTATAGCTACCTGGCACAGATATTAGTCATACTATGTACTCTCACCTTCATGAGTTGCTCCAGTGGTCAGCAACTGACCGAGGAACAATTATGTTTTTTCTCTCTCCATTCACTGCCATTGCATGGCGAAATATGTCTCAAAAGCACACTTTTAGCACATAAACGAATGCAAACAACGCGGATTATGTCAATATAGAAAGTCACGACGTCCAGAACCGGGGGTTTGAAAGATAAAATAGCTCCATTTATATTTTATACTTTTTCCAAAGTATAGAAGATCTGGTCGTTAGCTTAATTCCTTGTTTCGTTCATGTGCTGTAACGGTTTCACTCACTTCCTGAAGCATGCGTCACTAAACAAACCGAACAGCAAAGAAGCTAGCAAGTTTCTAGTTATCAGAAAATAGTTCTTCAAAATAAATGAAATAAAAAATAAACGTTCGGTTCCGGACGTTGTGGTTTTCTATAACGGCATAATCTGCGTTGTTTGCATTCGTTTATGTGCTAAAAGTGTGCTTTTGAGACCTATTTCGCCATGCAATGGTAGTGAATAGAGAGCAACTCACTAAGGTGAGAGTGCATATTATGACTAATATCGGTGCCAGGTAGCTATACAACATTATGTTCTAACAAACTTCAGTATGCCTTTAACTTACCTCACATAAACCTAAAACTGAAAGCCCCTTAAAATAGGTCTGGCACACCAATGGTAGCCTACTGGCAAAAATGTTAGGGGTGGAAACTGGGGTGGCCAATCATTTCCCAGGGGGTCCGGTGCCACCCCGACCACCCCTTTGGCCACACCCCTGTGCCTTGGCAATAATTAAAATGCCATAGGGGTTTCAAAATTAAAAGTCCAGGAGGGGCTGCAGGTTTTTATGGTTCAGCAGTATGGTTCATGTAATTTAGGCATTGGAAACTAGGTTTGTGGATTCTTTAGCAAAGCAACAGCTTAAACTAAGCACACTAGCACTGAAATGACACAGGTCTTCCAAGACTGGAGTCCGACACCCCTGGCGTAGACTGATTTTTTTCTTTCAGATGAACTGTGAAATAAAATTCATCGTTGAAAGCCATTACAATTTGCAAGGACTGGATGGTTCAATGTTCTATGTCTGTTATATAAATTCCTATTTATTGCAAGTTGTGACTAATTAGCTTTGTAAAATGTGTTTAATCAAGCTACACACTGTTGGTGTAAATGGTTAAACTATTTTAAATTGACATTGCAGCAAGTTATGCAAATGTATCTTTAAAACGTGCATGTGTGTAGTACATATTTTACGCATTGACAGTGTACAACCTGAGTCAAGTGAGAACAATTTATTTTATAAAAAGGATTCATGTTTTACGAAGTGTGTGCTGGTGTCTGGCATCAGTTTGATTGTAATATTAATGTTGAATCCATATACTCATTTTATATCTGTTGAATGCTATCAGTACGGTTACTTGTTCCCCATTTTGACATCTATGAAAAAACGGCATGTTGAATCTTTTGACAGTGTGTGTTGTGAAAGTGCTGATTGGAGGAGAAGCGGAGCTGAACAGCATAGTCCCAGTGAGCACTGAATCACAATCACTGTGTACAAGAGAGCAGAAAACTGCCACATTTGATTGCTTTTGTGAACCACTTAACAACATAGGCTATCCTTGAGCTATCATCACCTTGATCTGCATCTTGCAGATGAAGATTTTAATATGAACAAAAGTAAATCAGCCAGCCACACAAGTTAACTCAGCCGCCAAAAGTAAAACTGCAAACAGTCCTGCCATCAAGGCACAACAGGTCTGTGCAGAGCAGCTGAAAGGTCTCTAGTGATTGCAGAATTGTATGTAGAGCTGGGTTGCATAGCCTACTGAATTCACGCAACAGTAGGCTATGCAATACCAGCATCAACTGTATTTTATTGTTTTTCATCCAAAGAATATTAAAATCTTCATATTGAAACTATGATAAATAATTTGTGATGCAAACTTAAGGTGAATTGTTTGTTTTGAGTGAAACTCATACGATTTCATTTAAAAACATGATGTGACATTGCACACAGGACATGCAGAGAACTTGTGGAAACGCATGATGGAATCGGAGCCAAGTAGTGGTGAAACCTCTCAGCCTCTGCGATAAACCACATTGACGATTATCAAATGTTTTTTAAACGTGTAATAATCTTTTCTGTGATCATGTGATGTGTTCACGTGGAAGCTGAAAGGCCTTACTGCTGAGTGGTTGTCATATTAACACTCAATAGATAGGAGTGGTATTGGTTTTTTTTTTGTTTTTTTCCAGGAAGTATTTCAGGAAGTTTGGATGTTTACTACTGCATCAGCTATGATTAAAGACCAGAAAAGTTGAAAGAAAGCAGACACGTTATATGGCGATGATTGTCATTACACTTAAAACAACATTGGGATGGCAGGTACGCCATCCGCCAAGTTACGGCTATTGGTGGGACATGCCCCATTCCTATACAGCACAGAGAGCGTGGCACTTTTCAGGGTTTCCTACATAAATAATCACAATGACCACACTCTCAGCCCTTAAGAACATTAACTCTTGTACTTTCTGACCTCATGTAAACACAATTACACATGAATTCAATTATAACATCACACATCTACACAATAAAGCCCCCAAACAAGGGTTATTTTTATATTCTTCTCCTTTCATCATCTCAATTGGTCCAGTCCCCACAATCAACAATTATCCCCATTGGAGATTTAGCTATGATGTGTATTTCGATCTGCCAATAACATCTGACCAAAGTAGCCAATTGCAGGACACACAGGCAAAATTAACAATGTGTTGTGGTGTTCCTAGGGTTATGTTAACTACTTTAACAAGGCTACTGTTGGTACCTGGCTAATGCCAAGTTTAAAAAAGTATGTTAGCTTGGCCCATAGATCATTTACCGACATACAAACCATTAGTAGGTCTACCGTGTCCAATAACCCATTAAAAAACATTGATCGTAATCCATTTAAAAATACGACTAGCACTTTCATTTATGAGTAGCCTACTTCATGGTAACGTTGAAGGGAAAATGACCGAATCCATGCCTGTGTGTTTGATTGAACAAGAATGTATGCGTGTATGCATCTCTCTCTCGATTTAATTATCGTATGGTTCATAAATTTATATACATTGTCATCATCAATTACTCATAACAGTACAAAAATAAATATCTCAACGATTTAAACATACAAAAATACCAAGTTACTCACGCATGCAAAGCACAGTCTGTAATAAAACGGCAAAATCGAGGCCTACCATTAAAAGTATTGATGTCAAAATGAGGTTACAGCAAACAATACTGGCCATCTCAGCTCATACAAATGAAACGAGTTCTATTCCAAAGCACGCTACCCAATGTTTCCTAAATCATTTCCTGTAACTTGGCCCTGTATTTTTTCATCTTACCATCTGAAGAGAATGTGGCCTCTTCTTTTTCTACAGTATATTTCGGTTTACTTCTCATGTAATTTGTATTGGAAAACAAAATAAAAAATATGACGTGATATTTTGTCCATATCGCCCAGCCTCATTTCGACACATGACTCCTGCCAACCTGGCGCAATCCTAATATTGTGTCCAGCAATAAAGAAATGGAACATTTTGCAAACGGCACGTAAATTATTGTATGCATTCTTCATGGGAGGCTTTTAAACATTGTTTATTATATTATGTGTACTCTCATTAAAAGTCCTTTAATCAATCGTTTTTATTTTTCAACCCCAGTCATAAATGTTTAAGCATATACTGTATATTGAAATTGATTCATATTAAAATGATTTATTCACAGCCTCACGACAAAAGTCTAGAGTGGTTAACATGCTCACCTTCAAGAATGCAGAACTGACAAATGTTACCACAAAGTATATAGTTTATTCCGGGCCCATTTTAAAAGTATTATATAAAGAGATATAATGTAACAGAATTTATGGGTCTAGCATACATGCACATACTTTCCATCAAAAAAAATCATTACTGAATATAAATTCATTTTGTGTGCATTCAGACACATCTAAATACCAAACCTTTAAAATGTGTTATTAGCCCTACCTCTACATACAGACAGTCAACACTTACTATATAGTCTGACAAGTACATACCACTATGCATAAAATCACACAAGTGACAAACACCATTTAGTCAAAGTTGTGTAGACATGTGCAAAGACAGTACTAAATGGTACCACCAATTTCTAAAACAATTTCATTTTAGTTTGCTGCCTCCTCCCTCCCTCCCACCCACCCGCCCACCCGCCAACGCCCAACCCACCCCGTCACCACCCCTCCCCTCCCCCCCCCGTCACCACAAATACTGTGCCTCATGTCAAATAAAATGGTTCTGAATGCAACTGCAGAATGCGGAACACTCGCTCGGGTTCCCATGGTAACACTGGATGTCGTTTTCACTTTTTGACACTGTCAGAATTTAAGTCTAGCAGAAATAAATCCTACAATTTTTGTCGGTGAAAGTATTTTTGTTTTTTAATCTTATATGGACAGAATTATTATTATTTTTTAAATAATCACATTTAGCATTGCAGTGAAGCGATTCATGTTTAAAGGACAAAAGGATAATCTCTATATATTCTGCATTTCCATGAGATTTTAAACATTGCCACCATGTAAACGTTTGATTTTTAAAACGGGAATCTTTCTTGATCTGAGTCAGACTACGGTCACTGCAGCATCTCCTAGAATGTAAACGACAAAACAACAAATTTAAAAGACTGGGGCTAGCTCACATACCATTTCAAATCCTGAATTCCAAAACTCAAGACAAAAAAAAAAAAAAAGGTAGCCACCTTGTGACCACGGCTATTCTGTCTTCTCCATCAAAACACATAGATCCTAACATCACCTGCTTGTTCGCGCAAACATATTTTACATATATTTGCATACATTTTGTTCTTGCTCATTAAGGGAAAGTGGAATAAAAACACTCTTTGGAAGCCACGGCGAAAATATCTGGCTGACATTTTAATTTAGTTTGCTGTTGTTGGAAATTCCCTACATCCGACAATTATCATCGTTCAGGATTACCATCAAAACCTCTACCTAACTCCTAAAACGCTACCCTCTTCGTCTAGCCATCTGAAACGTGTCATAAACCATCTTCTGCAAGCGGCCTTTTCAGTACATCACAGCGGAGAGATCCTCATCGGACTGGAGGGAAACACATCGCTTGCGCTCACCAATCCATTCCATTTTGCCATTTTCACTTATATTTTAAAGCAAATGAAAGTGCCTTTAGGCCTGTCTTTTCGCACTCTTTCTTAAATCATGCCGGGGAGAGCGTCCACAGCCAATAGCGCATCCACAGCCAATAGGGCGTCCAGAGCTTCCACAGCCAATAGAGGGTCCGCAGCCAATAGTGTCCTCACCCAACAGAGCGTCCTCAGCCAATAGAACATCCGCAGGTAATAGAGCGTCTACAGCCAATAGAACGCCCACAGACCAGAGAAGATCCAGAATGATAGAGCGTCTACAGCCAATATCCAACATTGCAAGTCACTCTGAATAAGCATCAAGTAAATAAGTGTAATTCAATGTAATAATGGCCTTGCACTTCGTAGGAGGCATTAAGTTTACAATCTCAAAAAAATAAATGGTTTACCCAAATGTAAATGTTAAATGAATAATAAGAATCACATCAATTTATTAAACTGGAAACAAAAATTAAATTAAAAAAAATAATAATGTACGCCCATTAGCAACCAAAACATGGTTTCCATAGTAACACTGAAAAGCTGAGCAAAAAAAAAAAAAAAAAAAGTTGTAATTTTTTTTTCTTCTTCAATTTGTAAGTTTTTTTTTTTTTTTTTGTGACATTCCCATCCTGTGCTCAGGAAGATGTCTTTGCTGTTGTGATGTGCTGAAAGGCGGCCTAAAACAAACACTCCTCTTAAAATTCACCTACAAAATCAGCAACAATTAAAAAGGACTACAAGAAGGCTGATTGATCTATTATACATCAATCGAACAACCTAAATTAAAGGTAATAATAAAAAAATAAAAAAAACAACAACCCCAAGGTTGAATCAGGCTTAAATAAGACTGAAATATAAAGAAGCTAGGATTCCTAATTCCCATTACAATACATTTTTCATAAACCTCTACTTGGAAATATACTTTTGATTATTGAACATGAATGTATGTAGAACCATTAAGCTTGATCTTTTAAAAACAACTTTGCACATATATTGATTTACGTTGCAAAATAGTAGCGTAGTGTTATTTTTTCTCTTTACTTCTCTCCAAAAACAAAAAAACAAAAAAACAAAAAACAATTGAAAGGCACTTGATTTGACAAGGTTTTAAGTTACACTTGCTGGCACAGCCAAGCAGCAGCACTGGAAATCACAGAGCGCCCCCCCATGGCTGCACAACACCACTACATCACAGCCAGCCTGTCGAAACCAGGCTCCCCCTCACCTTGACTCCAAATCAGTACTGAGAAGAACCTTTCGCATCGGATACATCATTTTTGGTTTCTCAGGCTCACATAAAAGACAGATACAGATAACACAAAAAATAAAATCAAAGGAAACGAAGAAAGGGGGGGGGGGGAAAGCTTTTCCAAAGTAAAATTGTTTTGCAGAAACCAAGGTGATGACATGCTTAGCTCTGCGCTAAGGAGTAAAGGTTGGGTGGGGGGAGGGGGTCAGAGTGGGCAGGAAGAAGCCAAAAGGTGATAGACAGATAAGTGGGGGGGGTTTGGGGAACCCTCAGAAAAATCGTCAATTCATGGGCCAGCCTTGAGGACGTGAGTAACAAACCTAGTGAAGAAACAATGCATTAAAATAAGAAAAAAAAACTGCTGCCTGTAATGTTGTTTGTCCTTTTGAACGTGGAATAATAATAATAATAATAAAAAAGGACGACTCCTGAAAGCGAGACTGAAATGTCTTTAAGCATCTCCAGATCCTTCACAGATTAGACTTTTGCAGCAGTTGGTAGTGTGTGGTGAAACGAGGGGGGGGGGGCGGGGTTAATCCCTCCCGTCCTCTCCCGCTCTATAACCATGTGAGGAAGCTCTCCTTGTCGATCTTAGTCGCCGCCAGCACGGACTCCATGTCATTGAGTATGTCGGAGCTGAGCGCCTCCTGCAGGCTGGGCATCAGCTCCTCCCCCTCCACCGCCATGCTCTCGCTCTCCAGGGTGCCCAGGTCCACGTTCGTGCCGGGGATGGTGTCCAGGTAGTCCGGGAAACGGCTGGGCTGCGTCACCATGGAGACCGGACCCAGGGAGTCTCCTGTTGGTAAAATAAATAAAAATTAATTAATTAATTAATTAACATACATGCAACTATACATTTGGAGCAACTACACATTTAATTAGCATTTTTGCATTTTGAGCACCTTGCACAGATGACTTTACGTACATTTTGTAAACCACTTATAACAGTAACACGACTAACAATACCACTACTTTATTCTTACTATACTACTATCGCTACTACAAATGGTTATCGTAAAAGTACAGTCATAGTTATAGCAATATGAATAGTTTCAGTGGTGACGGTAATGGCAGTAAGTACCTGTGTCCATCTCATCCACACTGTTGAGGAAGTCGTCAGGGGTGCGAGGAACACTGTAGCTACTCATGCTCAGACCGCTGTCTGTGCTCTCATCTCTGGAGTGGTACGTCCCACTGAGAGAGATAGAGGGGGAGAGAGGAAGAGAGGAGAGAGCATTAGCTCAGAGCCCCTGCAGCTAGCACTGAGAGCAGACGGAATATAATACATAATAATTTGCAGCTCTGTCATTTTGGGTACAAATTCCTGTCGTTCGAGCCAATTTGTTGGATCATGCGCTCAAATTGAATTCTAAAATGACATTAAAATGGGTGAACAGTTAGATATATTCAAAACGAAAACAAAACAAACAACAACAAAAAACTCGTAACTCAAAATCTCTTTCGGTAAAAGATTACATTTAAATGACCAAACTATTCTAGATCATTTCGGTTCTGGCACCGAAATACTCTTAAGATTCTTCATCCAATTAAACAAAGAGGCCAGGGAAACAAAACTAAACTAAACAAAACAAAATGTTTTTAATATTATTCAAAGCTCATAGGCTTTGCAGACTAATTAGGTCGCTTAAAACTCTGTAAATTCCTGCGTCAGCACATTTGCATGTATCCAGATTTGCACAAACCCAGGACGATGGGGCCATTCAGCTGGTGGAAACGAGGGTTGTGCAAGAAGCCGAGAATATCCCGGACTCTAAGAATAGAACCTCTTATTTCTGCGATAAGAATTAGCAGAGAGAGCGGGGGGGGGGGACGGTGGGCATATTTATGTTACGCTCCTGCGGGCCTATACTAATTAGCAGAAAATAAAATATGTAGGCAGAGAGGGCCAGTGGAGGGGGATGAATGGCGCTATTGTGAGAGAGGAGGGGGGCACAGGGACCGTCCTGTCTATCAGTCGGACTGCGCGTTCTCATGGGACGCGGCCCACTCAGCCCAGTCGTCCCCACCCACAGCCTGCGGCCTGAGAAAGAGGTCTGCAGCTCGCCTCCTCGCCCCTTACAGGACAACAAACTGTCAGCACACGCTTAGTTTAAAAAGGGGAAAAAGAAAAAACACGAAAAAATTCACACGGCTCACTTCTCCCACCGCTGCCAATCACTCCTGGGGTCGTACTGTAAGGGGACCGCCTCAGGCATTACTTAAGGGCAGATCTAGCAGTCATACCAGCAGCAAAATTATCAGTTTGCATTTTCAAACTTAAAAAGGATGCATTTCTTTTTTCAAAGAATGCTAATAAGCGATAACTGATTTTGAACATTCGGTCAAACACAAATATGATTTAAGCACCAAACTGCTTTTTGAGGGTTTGTGTTCCTTTAGTTTGCCCTGCCCCCCTTTTCCCATCTTGATGAGATTCCAAAATCCTCCACCAGAGGGCGACGTAAAGCAGTTCTGTTTGGAAACTGACGAGCCAACTGAGTCATGGCCATG
The DNA here is from genome assembly GCA_022702515.1 of Ilyophis sp. 1 JC-2022. Taxonomy (NCBI): domain Eukaryota; kingdom Metazoa; phylum Chordata; class Actinopteri; order Anguilliformes; family Synaphobranchidae; genus Ilyophis; species Ilyophis sp. 1 JC-2022. Next base: position 95,363,336 of record CM040402.1, on the reverse strand, counting down.
TGCTGAGCGTTATGCTTATCGATAGGCCTACTGTTTACCTCACAGACAGTAAGTGCTTCCATTTTCTCTAACAAAACCTCTGTGTCTGTTAGTCACAGAAGACTGCTTTATCTGAGCCCTTTCGCCGGTATGCATAACGTTCATGGAAAAAGGATGTCAACAGATTCCCCAACAGGGCTCATGGTGTTCTTGATAAAAATGCTCGCAAAGGAAAATGAAACAATGGCAGCCCTGCCATTTCCTCATATCCACACGTTACACATTGCCCCTATCCTGCTCTCTGTGTGATGCAATGAACTGGAAATCTTAAATCAGGTCAGCCAGTAAAGACGGGCCTTATCTTTCTTTCCACCAGCCTGGGCAGTGTTTCGGAGGTCTCACCTGTTCAAGAAGGGGTCGGAGCTGTTGGTGGTCATAGTCCGGACGTCCTGGGTCATGCCTGGGGAAGAGACGGGGTTCTGGGTTCCCCCGTCCTGCTCCATACTGGTGGGCAGCTGGTTTCTCAGAGCCAGTTCCTTAAAGCACAAACCCACATATCATCTCCATTACTTAATGGATTACACCCAGGGTACCAACCATAGATCAAAAAGAAACGCCTCTCCAAATATTTTGGTATATTCCTAGGAGCCTTTTTGACCCTATGCAGTCACAGAACAATAGCTTTCCCAACTACCATTATCTGAACCTAAAACCTTACTTTTATAAGATTAGTTTCCAAGACAGTTGACTATTAGGTTATCTGCAATCCCCAGCACTTTACATACAATCTCGTCTTTTGTCACGGCTTCAAACATTTCAAGTTTTCAATGTAGGAGGTACGCTTCACTTTGTCAAGGCAGTGCTATTTACGCAAGATGGGTCTTATACCACACACAATACTGAGATTATCCATAGAGCATTTATTTAAATGAACTAACGATGAATGCATAGTTAAACCGTCAGGAAAGCAATATTTGTATGTCTTTCAGCTGAGCCCTGGAGAGTTACACAAATGATGACCTTCTCTTCCCCCGTTTGGCCTTGGCTTCAGGCTCACAGGAGGCAAAAGGGGGTGACCAGCGTCTAGCACCTCTTAAAGGGGAGTTCCACCGAAAAACAACATTATTTAACAGATCAAGGTGCAACTGATTAAGTCTCTCTGTGGCTGGCCAAAGCATTCTCTGAACAGAAATATCGGCAGAGAAAGCAGATTTGATAGAGGTATACGTGAACATCATGTATACCTCTGCCCTTCCTCATTTTTTAAATACTACAGTGGTGTCAGTGGGCAGGTAAATTGCATGTGGAGATACTTCTCACACCTCCCAGGAGGCGTTGACCAAACTCAGAGAGAGTGTGCTGGGAACCTGCTGTTAACAACTGTAAACATTATTAGCTTTCGAGCTAGCTCAAAATGTTCTGAGCTAAGTTATCAATTATTCCAGTACAATGGCTTCCAATGTTTTTGTGGACTATACACTAGATGATGACACCTTCAGAGAAATGTTACTTGATTCGGAGGTGGAAGGCTACCACTTTCAGCTGAACGCGCTGCCGACCCGGGACTGCATCGGGCAAACGATGAATCGTCGCGTATGTGCGGCAACTGTGCTGCAATGCCAACTAAAACGGAAATGTTTGCTGCAATGAGCGGGACTGGGCACAGTTAATTTGTCATTTGTGGAGCATGAAACATGTAGAAGAGGAAAGAGTCTAACTGATTTTGATTTTGTAAAACCGAACACCCTGATTTTGAACACCACATCATATAGTTCAACCCACCACGGTATGGGTCATCCTCGCCAAGAGGGTGAGCTACTAAGAAACTGAATCGCAAATTAACCACCGCTACGGGGCGGACACCACGTCCACCATAAATATGATGTGTCCGGCGCCGCCCATTCTCTTTTGCCGACTGAAGGGCATGTAATTCCCGGCATGACCACACTGCGTGGAGCGTTGACCGTATTCATAGAACCAAGGTTACCTATGTAACCATTCTTCTGGATCCCCAAAAATGAACTGCCGTAAGAGACCCAGACCTAACTTAGAGGTCCAGGAGGAGAAATGGGCAAGTGTCACAGAATTTTGACTCGGCTAGCTAATATGTTTTCACGATACCAAAAGTAGATAAATAAAGGGCTGCGTTTTCCAAAATTAATGGCTGCACTTCCCCCGTTTCTCTCTGGATAAGTGTTCAGGTAATGGTGGTGACTCACTCTCTTTCAGTACTGTAGCTTTTAACGTTAGCCTCTCTCAAAGAACCGCTTCCAGGACTAGTAGTAACGCCCAGCCCCTCGGGTTGTATTCAGTGGGAGTGGCAACCTGTGATTGGCTTTGTCTGACACCGCCCATAAACTGTAAGCGCCTGGCCGTTGTAGTTCACAGTAAAGCAGGTACCTAGTAAAGCAGGTACCGCAGTAGTTTGGGGCGATATCTCTGCTCTTACCACAGGTAGAGCGTTGGCTGTGAGCTCATATTAATCAGCTACTCTTCTACAAATCAAATATCATTTTTCGGTGGAATTCCCCTTTAACTGCCTCTGGTCAGCTCTTCCACCGATTCCCGCACACCTGGCACCGCTTTTAAAAAGACAAGGATGGCCAAAAACACAACCTCTTAAATATATTTTCCTCCTTTTTTTGTTTCCAAAAGCGGGATGTGACTCGTTTTATAAAGAATGTTAAACTGAAGCGAGACACCCTGGTGGTTTATAAAAAAACGCTTCATCGGTTTGGAGCAAATGAATGCAACTGGAGTTCTTTGTTTCCATTGGCCAATAAGAGCAAACGCTTTCCTAAATAAGAATTTTTGAATGAAGTAATGGCGTAAATATTTTGAAGACAAATTATTTGAAACGTCAAATTTTGGCACTTTTCTACTTGTTTTGTCCACATTTCAGCAAAGCCAAAAAGACATGACGTACAGCAAAAAATGTTTGTTAAAAGATTTTCAATACAATTTCCTCATTCCTTCTTGCAGTCTGGTTTCCGTTGAAGGAAGATTGTGAAATGCCCACTTTCTGCAGGCTTTAGGCCTTTACTGCTAAATATTATCTCAGCTGATAATGAGACCGGAGGTAAACACACCTTTTCTCCTAAGGAGGAAGGCGGGCGTACATGTGTCATTTAGGGGTGGAGACAGGCATAATGTCAAACCACAAACTTCCGCTGAACTTTCAAATCTAATTTAATCTGTGCCACACTGGAATTACTTGCAATATTGGTGGGTCCATACAGTGCTCCAAGCTAAACTGGAACCAAGTCAAGAGTCCAGAGAAACTTGTTTTTGAGTTGCTCATGCGGTGTTCTTGGTTATTTCTTTATTTGTAACTGCACATTTAAGAAGTGAGCAGCTGCGATCGATATTACGCTCATGAAAACAGTAGTGCAAACAGCGGTTTTGGGACCGTCTTTGGGCGACGCACTGTACTGCGAATGATTCATCTGGAGTATTCTGTGGACACCGGTTTACACTCCGGGACTCTGAGGGACTTTTCGAGGGTGCTCACCTGGGGCCTCCTCAGGAGTTCCTGGTGCTTCAGCCTCAGTCTCTCCTTCTCCATCTGCAGCTGCTGGAGCCTCATCTGGTTGTTACCCCCCATGACCCCGCCCTGGGGGCTGGAGGACACGGGCGGGGCCTGCTTCACGGGGGCGCTCTGGCTGATCCTCTGCTGGTTCAGGGCTGGAAAAGCAAGCGAACAGAGGCGTCATTCCCCGCACTGCCGCAGGAGGGCGTGTATGTGGTCAGCAGTGCTCACGTACGCAGCGCAGAGCAACGCTCAAACTGAGACAGGCCTAGTCGGAGCAGAGCCAGCGCAACAACAAAAACACGGACAGAACTGAGAGCAGATCCCATTTAGAAATGAGCATTTTCCCCCTCATTGTTAGAACTATATTGCGAAAAGTACACCGAGGAGAAAACAATGTTATCCCCTCAGATACATTTTGTCCACCAAGACAATTTCTTTGCTTAGGCCTACATGTTTCACGCATTCAAACACAAGCGTCAAAACACCCTAATGGTAAACAAGTTCATAAATGTTTCCACGTGTGCCTTTTTTTACTGTGCAGGGGCCACATCGCACCAACAAAAAGTGAAAAGCAACTGACGCGTAGCTTCACTTACCATCTTACCAACAAGCGCCTGAACTCACCCTGGGAAAGCGATTTTATCAGCTCATGTACAAAACCTACAAACATATATGAGCGCAGAAGCATAACGCTTGATCAAAAGCGACTGAATAGATTCATTGTGAATGGGAAATGACCGTGAAGACTCAAGGACTTCGAGTTTAACCGTGTACTTAGGAATAATTAACTTCCAGTCAGGGAAGGCTTAAAATAACCGGAAAGTACTGTTACTGGAGCAAGCTAGGCTCTGAGGCCTTGGGCCAAAAGTGGTAACTCTCCACTGTGACTGTCTGGGTAGAATAATCATTCCAGTTAAACCTGATATGTCCCTATGTGTCAACACTTTGAGCCACTTATCAGCGAACCATCTTTACTCCCACAGGAAGTTTGCTCAGAGGGTAGCCCATTCACGTGTTGTGGTCTACCCACAGAAGACAGGGCGTTACAGATAGCACAAATCAAACAAGGATCGGAGAGGCTTTGAAGTGATATTAATTTCGGGGCATTTCTGAGACACAGGTTAACTTTGTTGCAGGAAAAAAGTAATAATCCCATTTGGGCAAGGCCGAACTCGGTGTCCCGTTCTTGGGTAATCGCGGTTTACGCAACGCCTTACCGCATGATGCATGCTTTCGGTTTTACAACAAGTTTTACGTGACTGGATTTTATTACACCAGTCCTGCCCTATGCAAACTCTTACCAGTGCAATGTATATCACGACAAATGTGACACCTTAAGACAGAGTCAGATAATTATCTAGGACTTCCTCATACACCGTCCAACTGTCAAGTACGTCACAGTGAGAATACTGAACACGCAAATGCTGAATGAGAATTTTGAATAAGCAATTTAAATAAAGGCAAAGATTAACATCCTTAATAATAGGCTAATGGACCACTTGGAATTACCAAAGCAGACAGTTGCTGAGAACTTTGTAGCAATACAGACAGAAGCATATCGGGAACATAGCGCACATTGCATTTCGCGTGAATACCAGTCCGCTGCAAAACATGTCTGCAGTCATAACGGGACAAAGGATAAGATTTTGAATGAGAAACTTCCATTACCAAATAAAATACCAAACCTATGCAAATGATGAGTTTCATTTGCACAGGTCTGCTGAAGTATCAGATTATTAGAAATATTTTCAGACCTGGTCGTATTCGGACTTCAGCGCAAAACGTAGCATCATGGCGCGTGCGAACACGTGGTCTGCTGAGTATAAGGCCTGCGAGTATTACCCAACTTTACTGCGAAAAGAAAAGAACCCTTCTAATGTCGTGCAATTGGCCCTAAATATTAATGGTAACGACAGAGAACACAGGGATGGGCTATAGGGGTGTTGGTGCAATGCAACCAGGAGGAATTCCTGTTTACTTTGGCAAGCCAGGAACCAATGAAAACACTGGCTGTGCTTTCATGCGGTGGCGGTTTCACCCTGCCCTGTCCCGCCCTGCCCCGCCCCAGCGATTCTCATCAGCGCTTACTCTCTCTGCCTGCTAACACCGGCCTCCCTGCTGAAAAGCACACAGCGCAGGGGTCAATGCCTGGCTCGCCCCCGACTCCATCCCCCCGCACCTACCTCTCTCTGCTGCCTCTCCTGGTCACCCATCCCCACCCCTGCCTCACCTCCACCTCCCACCCCCGCCCATCGCTTCCGCCGCTGGCTTGCATTTCAAATATGCATTTGCTTTCATGCATTTCATATGTAATAAGGGTCGTCGTTGCTTTCTCTTTAATATGGCTTATTCCTCTGTGCCACTGCCAAAGCGACCGACACCACCGCCGTTTTGACAGAAGTCTACAGGCACATCGGTGACTAAACGCATTTTAGCGCTGCTTGTGAAGAAAGCCCTCCACCTGGGTCAGACGAAGCGTTTGGTTAGGCTACTAAGAGTTTCATGGACGCCGGATGCATGCAGAGCCTTAGTCTGATCTCCACATCCTCCCAGACACATGCAGTAGAGCCTTCACACAGTCAGCACTGATCCAGGTTTAATACCCGCTTCTATACGCCGTGTTACGGAGTTATGAAGTCGTCCAGGTGACCAGTTAAACCCGGGCCTTAAACGGTTAAGGTAATGCCTCTTCCTGCCGAGGGTCTTAACCCTAATGCTGCCGTCGCCACAGGTGTGACGCCCCCAACAGGGGGATCCTCCTCGGTCCCAGGCCAGCACTCGCCTTCCATGGCAACCACCGTACACAAACAACAAGCTGAGTGTATCCCAGGGAAACGCCGTCTCTCTGGAGCGTTCACCGTGGGGGCGGATGTCTACCTGAGAGCTCGCAGAAAGGAGGGGGAGAGGCAGTTTGGGGAGAGGAAGTGACTAGCTATCATTGCTATTTTATTGCAATGTCAGTAAATTACTTTGAATTGTAGTTTCCTAAAGACCAGCCAATCCAAATAGGACTCGACTGCTGTCCCTTATGCAGTTACAGAGTGATTACAAATGAGCCAACTCAGTGGCCTGAGGTAGCCAACCATTCCCTGACATTATCTTCTATCTTATTGAATCCCCCGGTAAGGAACCACGTCAACTACATTACGGGCATGAAAAGTAGACTAACATTAGCGAGCCGCCCATAATCAGAATGTTTCACTTTGAACATTCGATTGCAGAAGCAGTGTTAACGATGTCATTTTGCGGGCTAGTGCGGTTAGCTGTTGCTAGCCACGGGTTTCTTGGCAATAAATAAAAGCGCAAATCCGGGTTTTTAAATGCGTTTGCGGTGCGGTAAGCCACACGGCAGCTTTTTGGCATTTTGAAAATCGCACTGTTTTTTAATTTTTTTTTATATATTACAAGATTTTGTCCTAATTTAAAGACTTATAACTGACCGCTTCATTGATTTCCTATGTAAACTCCACCAAATTCTCCCCCCTCGGTGGGTGGGCCTGGAGAGTGTAGGACGTTTTTGTGGACGTACCCTCTCTTGTCAACTGGATCTATGGGAGGGTGTCATCGGTCAGCCGGGATCACAGAATCACACCTGCGACCTGCCCTAGACAATTGGATGCCGGCAATGGCCCCGATGGCTAATCATGTAATAAAGTAAGAAAGACAGACTGATGATAAAGCGCAATGTATAAGACACAGGAAATGCACGGGATATGTTAATTAGAATGAAAACCATGAGCACTTCCCATTGCCTGCATTGTGATCTGGTAAGATCAGGGAATGCGGTGCCAGTAACTGACTCATGGCTGGCCCCTGCAGACCACTGGAAAACATGAGGCTTCGCAAGAGTGACATCATCCTGCACTTGCCAACTGGGTGCCAACTTCTCTGGTAAAGGAGCCAAAGCCATGGGGGGGGGGGGGCTCTTCCTACAGGTCATGAGTTGTTTGTGTGTGTGTGTGTGTTTTTTTTTTTGTAAACTGCATTGAGCTTTGTTATCGGCAAATTAAAGGTGCGTGAAACAGAGAGGGAGGGAGAGAGAGTGAGACCCTCACTGAAGGTGTATGTGCGTGCCTGTGTGCGTGCGTGTGTGTATATGCGTGCGTTTGAAAGCCTGGTTTTCTCAAATGTTTTTCCTCACTTTCCCTTACACAACGGACAAAGCCGAACGGGCGGTGCTCTCTGAAAAGCCCTGCCCCTTTCCCAACTGACCTCCAGTACACCCTTAGCTTGTTCGCTGCTTGCCACCTCCTTGGATCTTAAAGGGGAGACGCCGGATTATTTCGTCTGCTTTTCTTCTCGTCCTCCCCACTCCCTTTCTTCTTCTTCAGCCTTCCCCTCTCCCTGCCCCCCACCTCTCTCCCGACCCCCCCTCTCGCTCGCTCCCTCCGCCCTGCCCCTCTCCCCCCCCCCTCCTATCGCTCTCTCTCCGTCTCCCTCTCTCCCAGCCCACCTCTCTCAGTCTCTTTCCCTCTGCCCACCTCTCTCTCGCTCCCTTGCGCTCTCTCTCGCTCCCTTCCGCTCTCCCTCTCCCTGCCCACCTCTCTCGCACTCACTCCCTTGCGCTCTCACTCTCTCTCTCACTCTCCCTGCCCACCACTCTCTCTCTCGCTCTCTCCCTCTCTAGTTCTTTAACTGAAAAGGTCTGGTAGAGATTAAAAACTGAAATGAGGATAAAGGGGACGGACACAGACTCAGGTCTGTCTGGATCCCCAGCAGCCCTGCACTGGGCCTCATGCAGAGAAGGGGGGGGGGGGGGGGGGCAGCCAGAAACAGCCTCTCTGTTAAAGGGGCTCTGCTCCTTTTCTCCCACCAGCTCAAATTAAGCACCCATTACCACTGCTGTTGGCTTTAGATTACAGTAGAGCCAATGGCCCCAAAACCACTAGAAGAGTCTCACTGGTATCCAGCACCCTTTTCTGGGCTATTTTAGTTGGGGATGGGAGGGGGGGGTTGAGATATGCTAATTAAATAAAATGTTATATGTCCATTTTTTCCTCCCTGTGTATCAGATTTTTAAAGCATTCCACCACACCGTTACCCTAACAATGCTCAATTCAGTGCACAGGACAAGCCAATTTGGACAATGACATGGATTGCATTGAGCATAAAGAGGAAGGGTAGTGTAGTTTTGATCAATACATAAGCAGAATAAAATAAATAAAACTAAGTAAAAAGCAGGATGCATCAGTAACAACTACTGATAAAACCTTCTCTGTATCAAACAGAAAAAAATAAATAAACACATTGTAATCCTTATATAGTTTTATTTGTGGCACAAAACGTGTGTTTATGCAATCTCTCTCTCTCTCTCTCTCTCTCTCTCTCTCTCTAGGTCTCCAGTTCTTAGTCGCAGAAAATCAGGGGGCCACCAGGTTTGTGAGCTCAACACCAATAAATCTTCAAAGAGCTTAACCCAGAGGGCCCCTCTCAGCTGCCCGCTCCATAGCCCCTGCAGTTTTCCCCTCTCATTCACGGGGACGGGATTTTAATTTTTTTTTCCTCCACTCCATGATTTTTCCTTGATCAATCAGGAAATGTTAGTATTCAAACCCCTGAATATCTCAACCCGGGGCAGGAGACTTCAGAGTATGTCATAAGTGTACACGCCCGCACGAACGTATGAACGCACGCACGCACGCACACCTGCTTCAATGCTACATCGACGACGTGTGGTCGACCGTGACTGAGCGCGTGCCGTCCCGGTGAGTTTCGCTCGTCTTTCTGAGGGGGAGCGCAGGCCCGGTCCCAGAACGGGGGCCTCACTTTCGGTGAGTCTCGCTTGTCTTTCTGAGGGGGAGCGCAGGCCCGGTCCCAGAACGGGGGCCTCACTTTCGGTGAGTCTCGCTCGTCTTTCTGAGGGGGAGCGCAGGCCCGGTCCCAGAACGGGGGCCTCACTTTCGGTGAGTCTCGCTCGTCTTTCTGAGGGGGAGCGCAGGCCCGGTCCCAGAACGGGGGCCTCACTTTCTGGAGCGTAAGTGACTCGCACTGACACAAGCAAAAACCTCCGTCTCCGTTAGAAAAGGTTGGCCTGCCCCTCAAGCCGTCGGGTTTTGGGACCGCCGGCTGACTGCCTTTGGAAATGCCTGTGGCGGTTCTCCTTTGGCAACATATATATTTATCTATTTGGCCATTTAGATGAGCTTATCTGGAGCGACTTACACAGATCACTTTGCTAAAACTAAAATGCTTTCTACACACTGTCCAGTTAAAGAGCTGGGTCCCGACTGAAACAATTTACGTTAGTCGGTTACAACTGTACTGTCCACCCAGGAGTCAAATCTGTGACTATCGAGTTACTTGCTAGGTTCCCCTAACCCTTATACTATGCTGCCACACAGGTTACACATGCACATGCACACAATACCAGGGTAGGCTCAAATCTAGAGTTAGCGCTGGGTTTAAGGGTTGACTTGTAACATCTGCATCTCCGCAGCATATAGAAGAGTGGGGTTACTCCCCTGTGGAGGGGGCGGGGGTTATCAGGCCACACTTACCCACTGGACATCACTTCACCTGCAACACGGGGTGGTCTGTGTGTGTGTGTGTGTGTGTGTGTGTTTCCTGATGGGTCCTGGAGGAATGATACATACAACCAGAAAAATTGCGTATATGGTAAAGGCAAGGCCCGTGTGGTTGGGGAGTGAATTATAAATCACATTTCTGGGTTCTGAGTAAAACTGAGATTTGGCGGACCTCAGCATAGGGCAGGACTAAGGCGGTTTAAAATGCAGACAGCAACTGCCAAAGATGCTCAATCTGAAACAGTCCGCTTTCGGGAAACGGTTAAATATGTTTCAGCAGGTTTCCTCATAACCAATATGAGAATTCCAAGTAGTTTGAAGAGAACACAAACTTCCAAAGTGTAGACTATGACGACATCCCAGCTGCGCTTTTCAGTGCCAATAAATTACTGTAAGAGGCCTTGAGCGCTAATGACCTCTTCAGAGTTCAGAGTTCAGGAGGTCAGAGGTGGAAGCCTGCTCACCGTAGCGCGGGTCCAACCGTGGGTCCAGCCATGAGGTGGTCTTGTTCTTGTGGTTGATGTAGTATATCTCCCCATCCGGAGTAATGGCTTGCTCCCAACACTCAGGAATAGGACCTGAGACACAACAGATAAGACAATTAAAACTTGCAGTGCTCTCGCCGGGCTTCTAAAACCCAACAATTTCATAGTCGGCAGTCCGGCAAGAAACACTGAAGGTACCAGTTAAACAGGCTGCACAGAAAAGTGACGGATGTTTTTTTAGTTTTTTGTTGTTGCACGTGTACAACGTGCAAGTCTTTGCAAGCAAGGATGTGAAACGTTCCCAATGATTTGACTCGATTAATCAGGAAATATTAATTCCAGAGACCCTGAATGCATCAACCAGAGAAGAGTTGGTCGTAAGCATTCCAGCTTCCAGCAGGAGAGAATGCCCTGCAATAAAACCAATAAATGGCAGCAGACCCAAAAACATTTTACACAATAAGTATTTCTTGATTAATCAAAAAGTTGCAACATACTATACATTTGTCAGTGAAGCTAAAAGCAGCAAAAATTATTAAGATGCAAATAAATAGGACAAATTAGGCCCTTGCTTGCGTCGAGCTGCCCTCGCCATTATCAGGAATATCAATGGGCGTGGCCACAGGAACATAAGTCATTGTTGCTAGTTCCGGGGGGGGGTGGAGTTTAGGGACAGAACTGCCACAACAGGCACTCCCCAAGCATGTCCAACGGGCCAGGGCACGTTCTACCTCATACATACCAGGCCCGGGGTGCATTTCACATGGGACACTAAGCAAGGCGGTTTCCCATAAATAATACCCAACTGCTGAACTATCGGGGGATGGGCGGCTGCTGAAACAACAGAGCCGGCAGTCAGGGTTGGGGCCCTTTCCATTTCAATTCAGTCACTTCAGAGGAAACTTCAATTCGCCCAAAAAAACCCTCCCCAAAAAATTTTATACCCATAATGTCCTATGTTCTATGGGCCTTTTTCCAATGAATAAATACCATTCAAGACAATATACTGAATTTACCAAATTGAAATTGAATAGTTATCAACAGCCCCTCCCTAAAACCGTGTTGGTGGGTAGTATGTCTTATATGCTTTAAATGATTTTCCAGAATTACTTTTATAGTTTAATTATTTTCAGTGGTTGAAGCCAACCTTTTCATTTACAGTCTGTTGACGTGTGATGCACAGACATGGCTAAAATGGAATAACTGCTCTAGAAAGGCATTAGGGAAAGCTAATAAAAATGAGCACTCGTTCACCCCGTTCTTATCACAGTCCTCTTGTTATTGTCTAATGAAAGGCTGAAAAGGTGCCCCCCCTGGGGAAAATGGAGGGCGGTTCTAAGGGCCCAGCAGGGAGCCAGGCGGGGATCTACATGGGTCCAGGGTGGGGGAGCCGTCCCCAGGGTGGGTCCAGGTTAATGTGGGGGGGGGGGGGTACCCAGGTGAAGTTGGGGAGGGGGGTTTGGTTAATGTCAGGGTTGGAGACATGAGGGATACGGAGGTGGGTGTCCATGTTACTTTGGGAAGGGTGGGGGCAGGGGTCCAGGTTAAAGCAAAAAAGGTGGGGGTACAGGTTCAAATGAAGCTGTGGTATGGGTGTGCAAGTTACTGTGGGGGGTGATAATTGAGGAGACTGAGTCTAGGTGCATGCATAGTGGGGACTGTACATAATTTGAATAGGAATGGGGGGGGAGGGGTATGGGATAGTCGGGGGTGGGTGGTCTGTGTATGATTTTGGATGGATGGGGTATGGGATAGTCGGGAGTGGGTGGTCTGTGTATGATTTTGGATGGATGGGGTATGGGATAGTGGGGGGTGGGTGGTCTGTGTATGATTTTGGATGGATGGGGTATGAAATAGTGGGGGGGTGGGTGGTCTGTGTATGATTTTGGATGGATGGGGTATGAAATAGTGGGGGGGTGGGTGGTCTGTGTATGATTTTGGATGGATGGGGTATGAAATAGTGGGGGGGGGGGGTGGTCTGTGTATGATTTTGGACGGATGGGGTATGAAATAGTGGGGGGGTGGGTGGTCTGTGTATGATTTTGGATGGATGGGGTATGAAATAGTGGGGGGGTGGTCTGTGTATGATTTTGGACGGATGGGGTATGGGATAGTGGGGGGGGGTGGTCTGTGTATAATTTTGGAGGGATGGGCTATGGGATAGTGGGGGGGGGGTGGTCTGTGTATGATTTTGGATGGATGGGGTATGGGATAGTGGGGGGTGGGTGGTCTGCGTATGATTTTGGATGGATGGGGTATGGGATAGTGGGGGGTGGGTGGTCTGCGTATGATTTTGGATGGATGGGGTATGGGATAGTGGGGGGTGGGTGGTCTGTGTAGAATTTTGGATGGATGGGGTATGGGATAGTGGGGGGTGGGTGGTCTGTGTATGATTTTAGGATTGGTTGAGGGGGGGGGGGGGAGGTGTGTGACTCACCAGAGGCTGGGCTCATAATGTTCTGTTGTTGTACAGTAGCTGGGCTGGCTGGAGAGGGCTGGTTCATCTGCAGCACAGCCTTACGGGGGTCCAGCCAGGTTGTGGACTGGTCCAGGTGGCTACAAAAAGAGAAAATGTCAAAGGTCAACTACCATCGTACCCACACCAAAAATACAGGACGCCAAAATGACGAAAAGGGAGAAGGTGGTACCAATATACCTGCTTTAGACATGGGCTACCATTTCCTTATCTGGACCTGCATTACACCATTTTAAGCTAAATGGAAGATTCTAGATGTTCCCTATCCATATCCACAGAAGAGACCATTCAATCTGACCCTCATGATGCTAGCCCGTCATTCATACCCCAACAAGACTAAAATAACTGGGGAAATTGCATATTTTACCATATTAACTCTATAAATTAACACATTGTGACGCGCAGTTAAGGAACAGCACAATTAATTTTACGTAGAACAACTTCAATATCGGCTTCCTGGACCGATGCTGTGTTGGGCCGATGTCGTCCCGCCTGGTCAAGCCCTGGGGAGAGTTAACAGCAGGCCCGTAGCAGGGCCGTGCGTATGCCAGACGGGCCACTGGCATCCCGTCAACTCTCCATAAATGATGGCTTGTGCCACTTAGACGCAAATCTGTTTTCGTCTGCTTGGCTAAATATAGACCGCCCTGTAACCGAGGGCTTTTTCATCAAATTTACGATGGCTGCCCATTTTGAAGTTTTGGGATTTCGCCCGTCTCAAGAGTAAGGACAAATATGCACACACCGCTGTGGGGCATCATTCAAATTTTTCCCCTATTAATTGCATGTTGTTGAGGCTGGATATTTAGTATTATAGGTTGTATATACTTTTATGGGTTAGAAGCAGCTGCACTGCTTTAAACTCTGACCTGCTAAACCTATTCAAATCACTCCTTTACCCCCCAAACTCCTCTCCTGCCACGCAGATATATGAAAACACAAACACACACAGACGAACACACACACAGCAGCGAAGTGGCTCAGCTATCAGAGTTTGCTCTTTTTAGAGTTTAAGCGTCCTTCATAAATCATTTTTATCAGGTAGTTGCTCCACTTGGATACAATCCATCACACGCGAGGTTCAGATAACCACGGTAACCACAGCAGGGGAAACAAAACCAAGGCTCTCTGAATTTAAACCTCTTAATTTCTTTCTCTTAGGCTACTGACAAAATAATACAAAAATTTATAAATAAGAAGACACAAATGAGAACTAATCCACAAACTAAGCCTTTACTGCATAACAAGCCGACCAGGTCTGGGAAGAACCCTTCCCTTCACACACATTTTCCCCCTTGTACCACCGCGGCCTTCCCCAGTGGAAGCAGACCGCCATCTCAGAGGGGAATAGGCTGTGTGCTCTGAAGACACTGGTAATTAGCGCTTTGTTGATTCTTGTTGCTCGATTGAGCGATTGAAAGCCAATACAGGAAACCCCTCTCTGGCGAGCAAGCCCATCTCCTTTCACAGTGGGTCACTCCTAGGCCTCAACGCAGGGGGTCCCCTCTTTCTTTCTCCCCTTTTCCTGGAAGCGGACTGGACACAGTGGTGGCGTCAGCCTCTTTTAACAATCTGGCGCCACATTTACAAAGCCTTAACCTGCCTGACAAAGGCGAAGGCTGAGCTACGACCCAAAACCCAACCCATTCATCCTTTATTTTTTTTTCTCTTTTATTGCTTCTTAGAGCAGCCATTCCCTATATGCAAATGAGGGGGGTAAGGGCGGCTCAATGACTTGATTACACAAGGCTACGTCTTCTCGCCAAGCTCACGCTCCGTGGTGGCGCTAGCCCTCCGCGGTGTGAAACGAATTTCAATTCGGGACTCCTGCACGGTCCCGAGATGAGGCGAGCGAAAGAATGAATGGATTTATTTTCCTTTTCCCTCTCGCCGTCTTTATAAAAAAAATATATAAAAAAAGAACACGTGGTTTTATCTGCTGCTCGAACGTGACCGCGACCAGTGAGCGGCGAGCGGCTTTTCTCGCAGTGGAAATTTGCACACTTCATTTGAATCGCTCCACAAGACCCCTTTAGATCCATCACCTGATACCACGGGCCGTAAACTCATTTTAAAACACTCTTCCCGCCCCCTGCTTCTCCTCCTGATGGGTGGAGTTTTTGCACACGACACAAAAAAAAATGCATGTGCCATTCTCCTCCAGTTTCACCTGGCCTGGTTATTTTCATTCCAGCAGCGGGCGGCCAGACAGCTGGAGAGAAAACAGCTTTCCCAGATTCCCACAGAGAGCGAGCAAGAAAGAGAAAGAGAGAGAGAGAGAGAGAGAAAAAGAGAGAGAGAGCGCATGTGCATTGCAAGTCAAACTTGTTGCAAGTTCTGTATATGATTTCCATATTCCTGTATGTTCTCTATGTTGCTTTGACAATATGACTATGGTTGTGCTACCAATAAAGAAAATTGAAATTGAAATTAAAATTGAGAGCCTATGCCTGCTCTCGCTCTCACAATCTCTCTCTCTCTAGGAGTCTCTGTGGTAATTCCAGTCAGCTTGTCTGTTCCCTGTCTCTGTGCCAGGACAAAAAGAGAGAGAGAGCACACGAGAGAGAGAGAGAGAGAGAGAGCATATGAGAGAGAGAGCGAGAGAGAGAGAGAGCAAGAGAGCGAGCATGAGAGAGAGAGCGAGAGAGATTGAGTCAGCACTTCTCCCCCACACAAAGCCACCCATTTCAAGCCCCCTCTTGTTTATGCTTTACTGATCAAAGGAACTGCCAAACCCCCCTCACTCATTCACCCCCTACACCCTACCTTCACACACACACACACAGACACACACACACCAGTGCAACACAGGGAAAATAACAACTCTCGCTCAGTGGAGAGGGGCCCCTTAAGGAGGGTCACGGAGGGGGGAGGAGGGAACGGCAGCCTAAAAAAAAGAAAAGAAAAGAAAAGAGGGGAAAAAACATTACGGAAGCAATCCCTCGGAATATTACCGACAGCCTGGGCTACTCCGGTCCCGATTCGCTCTGGGACCACCCCCATTCCCCCTTCTCCTGCCCCCTCTTCTATCCACAGTGGAAACTCTGACATTTATAATGAGAGAGAGAGAGAGAGAGAGAGAGAGAGAGAGAGAGAGAGAGAGAGAGAGAGAGTAGTAGACAGAGACAGGGCTGGAACAGTTTGTCTCTGCTGTCAGGATCCTGGTCCCCCTGGCAAACAAGGGAGAGATCATCCAGATCTGCGAATGTAGGATGTCTCGGGAGGAAATCTCAGCTTACTTTCCAGCGAGGCACAGTTAACCTTCTATTACTCTGGGGTGTGGACGGGGGGTTATACTGAGGTTCTGGAGGAGAGGGGCACACAATAATTAGGCCCTTTTTCCTGGGGGGGGTCTATTCTGATGCATGGGTATTTATCCAGTGCATGGACCCCACACTTCAGGCTATTCAGAGGCAGACAAATCACAACCGCGATCAATAGCTCACGCCAGTGCCGGGGGCGATACTTTACACAACGCCGCAAACTTCCCCACATGCGCTCTCATCACGTTAAAAACAGCACCGCAAAATTAAAATCTCCAATTTCAACATGGCTGAACTTGTCCGAGAGCAAGTCGGCACACATCAAATGGTAGAATAATAATAATGAATAATAAGAATAATGCATTTTCGACAATACCAAAAATAAATAAATAAAAAATAATAAAAGGAAAGTAACCTGTTGTCTGAAAAAGTTGCACACACCATCTCCATAATAAGTGGCCGCGATTCGATTATACAAAAAATGTAATAAATAACTAAATAAAAAGCAGGGACAATGATTTTAAAAAGCCGCGCTTTGGCTGTGGGTGTTGCTAGGCAGATTAGGGCTCCGATGGCACAGGAGGGTTTCATTAGTGAGTAAAGGCCTTTCATTACGGGCCTGGGAAAAGCAGCGGAGAGCAGAGCTCACTCCGCTCCACTGTCAGCCGCTGCACCCCCACAACGTAAAGCCTTTGTCACATGACCTCAACACTTCCGTCGCTAAAAGGCAATCAAGAAAGAAAAGTGACACAGACGTGCGCGAGTGAGTGTGTGCGTGTGAGAGAGAGTGTATGTGTATGTGTATGTGTGTGTGTGTGTGTGTGTGTGTGTGTGTGTGTGTGAGTGAGTGTGTGTATATGTGTGCATGCGCACACACAGACACAAATAAACACCAACATGTCGAAACAGATATGTGTGTATTGCTCAGACAATGGTCGCACAGCTGTGGCCAATCACAAAAGTCTGGCCTGAGAAAAGTAAACAGCAGTCAGGATCAGCAGACACACACTTGGAAAGGCACAAAAAACAAAGCCTCTTAACTTGGCGCAGAGCCGCACAGCGAAAACAGAATCGCGGAACGCGCACACATTTACTACACGCTTCAGATTTCCAAGGTTGTCTGCCGACTAACACACACGCACACCAACAGCTTATTGTAAATATTATACGTGAACGAGCGCTCGTGATTTTTCCTGAGGGATCTTATAAGCCATAGATTAAAAGGGTAACATTTCAGCCCCAGATCTCTGCGAAACCTGTAGAGGCCCAAGTGACTCTCGGCTCTTTACTCAAGGTTGTTGGGCCGTTCGGTACAGCAGCATATCGCCCTTTAAAGCTCAGCTATGCTGGCACTGCAGCACTGGAGAGATTTAAATCTCAGCGCTGGTAAATGAGTTACACGCGGCCCAGCCATTTGACAACAGGTTTCAACCCGCCAAACCCGCTCATTCACACAATACACGCAGAGGACGCCGAATCTCACTGCGGAATACGGCTCCACGGGGTGAGGGGTCAAAAGCATGACCACGCCCCCTCTCTGAAATGCACTCTCATTGGCCAGTTGGGAACGCTGACATTGTGTAACAGTAGCTGTGCGGAGAGTTGCAAAATTAGAGGCATCCACTTTGTGTCTCTGGGAAATCAAAAGCAGTGTTCATGATGGTGTGGTCGCCAAGCGTCTTTTTTTAAAAGCCTGGGATTTGCTTGCACAGGGAATTATTTTCTCACCCAAACCCACAGCACTGGCGAGAGCTTGTTTCTCGAACTGGCTACGCATATAGTTTTTAAAAAGTACAACTCGATGTACATAATATTTCATTTTAATATTGAAGTTCAGCAAATGTTACACTTCCCTCCCCAAAAAGAACAAAAAAAAAAACATAGGCAGCAAGGCAGGATTTGTGAATCATTTCTCATCTTCTTTTTCTTGCACAACATTAGTTGTGCAAGTATTGAAAGGAAGAAAAAAAAAAAGAAACACTGGCTTAAAGTCGCTAATCCACGTTAAGTGCAAAGCGTATTGTGGTCGGGTCATAATGCCATAATTAGCCCCTTTAGCTCCCACCCAATCTCCGAAAACGTCATGGAGCTGCACAGTGGTGTCAGTGTGACCCTTCGGGCACGGGCCACCGAGATTCCGTGACGGAGTGGGACCCCGGGTTTTGCTGACGACGCGCCCCGCATTCCGACCGTCGTCGTGGCCCCCGGTTAGGGACCGGACCCGTAAAGCGAGGGAGGGGGACGGAGCCGGCTCCTGACCCGCCCATGCGGCCGACATCCCCTGGATTGATGGGTCAATTATCAGGCCAGTGTTTATTGTTGCAACGTTATTTATAAAGTCACATGCTGAGAGTGGGCGGGGTTTGCGGCTCTTCTCGTGTTGGCTAAACCTTTCTGCACTTAATTGATTTTTGCACACAATGCCCCTGTCCCACTGAAGCCCGAATTTGCAAAACGGTGGCTCTTTTCTCTCCTTTAAACTTTTGCATTAATCACAAGGAATTGTGGGAGATTTTTTTTTTCTTCCGCACAACAGCAATGCTTCACAGCTGCTGCTTTTAAAAAAAAAAAAAAAAAAAAACTCCACTCAAACCTATTTGGGACCTATACTGAAAAACTAATGATAGGTCATTCCTCAGCGTAAATGGCTAACCAATAATTATCTTTATCATAATGTATATATACATTACATCAGGCTTAACTTTAAGTCACTCCTCCTCAAATGAGGTTTACCATTTTGTAAAACAGCTTGACCACAAGAGTTAATTGCAATGCCGCTCAGTTGTTTTGATGTCAAGACTCAGCCTCTTGAAGGCTAAACTACGATTTCCTTATGCCATGTAAGGGTCAATCACACGACCTTTATAACAAACAAATACGCAGCCGATATTTATGAGACCCACGTTATGAAATATCCATTTATATACATGTATTTATGCACTCATGCAACAATGCTAAATAAATCAATGGGGGTGGATCGTACAATAAAAGATTTTTAGCAAAAATGTAAAAACGTGATCAGATATTATATTTGAAATAAAACGGGCTCAGAAAAAGCGTTTTAATGACCTGTGGAAGGGAAGAGTTTGTCTTGTATGTTAGGCAGACCAGCTCTAATCAGGTCGGGGAGATCCGAGGGCTGCTACCTCCACTGGTGGCTCGGACAGAGATGCTGCTGCTCCTCTATCAGCAGAACATCAACGGAAATGACCGCCCAACCCCCGACACCCCACTGTGGATTTAAGTTCCTCTTTGAAGGAGGTTTCCTATCGCCACAGCTCGCTAAAAAAAGGAACGCGCTCAGGGAAATTCGGGAACTGCCCTTGTGTGGCCAAAGGGAGTCTGATTAGCTGGCGAGCTTTTCAGGAAAAGGAGGCGGACGTCCAGCTATTTTACAATCCCCGGAAACTTCCGGGCTGGCTCGCTGTGGTCCCGACATTATGGCCAACACATTGTGCATAGTTATTTTGGTCAATTATACATTTGAATGTAAAAATACCACATGCCACAAAAACTACATTAAATTAAAGAGATTCATAAACACAGGAATTTCCCATGCATTTCAAGACAACTAAAAAAAAAAAAAAAGTCAGAGGAAATAATGTACAATTCAAAAACATTCAGTAACTTTAGATCATGGTTCAAGAGTTTTTTATACATACATAGTACCAAGTTCTACTATATGCTAATGATCAGTCTTGATTTGCCAAATGGATTAGCCCCAGTGGTCCTACCACCAATGGGATAAAAAGCTGTTAATAAAACTCATGGAAAGTTTTTAATACGCTATCAAATATTAGGACACCATCTACTGTTTATTCAACAGCTGTGTATTTACCTTAAAGATGAGAAGGAAAAACATCATAAATTCCATATAGTGTTACAATTGAGTAAAATAAAATGTAAGGTTTTTAGCTTCACTGTGTTCTAAGTTCTTCTATGGACATGTCATGCAGACATTTGAAAATCCAAATGTTTCAGCACTTAAGGGGTTACAAAAACAGCAGCCTGTGCCCAGCCCCCTCCCCATTTGAAAGCAATTAAAAAGAAGCAAAAAACATCCTACTCATATTTCCAAAATACATCTGGGTATTCATTAAATTAAATAGCCAAGTGTTTTTTTCTTAAACTACAAACACAATTTAAAAGGTTCTTTTAAAGGTTATTCTCAATACGTGTTATAAGTTCTAAAAACAAGAGGGGCCTCCGTGTGACAGTAGAGGCATTCATGTCTGCTACGGAGCGGTTCCATCCAGACTTTGGTCAACATTGAAATGACTGCGTTGCGGTCTCCGCCGCGTACCAAGCTAACACGCTGCATGTTCAGCAGAAGAGCCTTCCCTGTGTGGAGTAAATGACCCACTCGACTCTGAAACAGCTCCACAACATACGTCCCAGTGTCCAGGGAACAGCTCCAAAAAATATTTTATTACAATGTTGAGATTAATCTGATACTAGAAATCAGGCCATAAAAACAGCCTTCATTGCTTATAATTTAAAAGAACTTGGAAAAATAGCAATATGCAACTCTTCCACTGTGATTACTGAATTTTGAGTGTCACAAGTTATAAAATAATGATAAATATCAGCAGTTACAAACAGCTGTTATTTTCATTATTTCACAACCCATAATGACAATTATGCATTTTGAAACAGAATACTGCGTTTTTACATAGTTGCGACATGGGTCAAATGTAAATGAGCCATTTCCACACTTCAAAGAAGTTCCAATGTTAACAGAGATTCTCATCCACAGGATCAAGTAACCAACTGGCGTTAGTTGTCCAGTCAATGGAGTCCCCGATGAACCAAAACAAGCGAATGCACTTTTAGTATCGCAAATATTAAGTTCTGGTTCAGCTTTAAATGATCTTTTTCTTGATTAAGAAATCACATTTGTGAAATCGGCAAGCTCAAAGCTGCTTCACAAAGATACCAGGGGACAAGACACAAAAGGGGATTTAATCAGCTTGTTAGCGGTGACACCTGAGTTTCAATTTCAAGCCAGGTACAGTTTATGTTAGCGTCTACCTCCCGTTAGATGGCACTCCAGGGACTGTTCCCAGTGGAGGAACGTTGTTCTCACACTCCGACCGGCATCTCCATTTACAGGAAAACCCCCCAATTCCAATGCATAAGCGAGGGCAAGTGTCGTTCTCCCATTGTTCCGAACAAGCTGTAACAAAATGTAGCGCCGTCGATTCACTGCAGCGGTTTCAAATAACAAAAATGGAAAGGGACAATGAGTCACCGCGGCTGAGCTGGAGCTTCGCCATGCTGACTAACTACGGAAGCCATGCCAAATGAACGGGGCTCCCGGCTCTTTCAAAAGGGGAATCGGAATGGTTGGGGGGGGGTGCAATCTTGCCGTCTGTGACAAGATTTGAGATCTTTCCTCGACATCTCCTGCCCGTCGGTGCTCAGACACAGCCAATCGGTCCAAATTTGATTTTTTTTTTTTAATCTTTTTTTGGAAGAACTTAAGCAAACTCATTCGACGGTAATGATCTGGTTCAGCCTGAACTTGGAAAGCAATCGAGACATGGTTTCAGATATCACGACTACATTACTCTGATGAGTGGGAAAAAAAATAAGGAGACATTTAATCTGTTATGTTGTAGAAAAAATTCGAAAAAACTATGATCATAGCAATATTTTCAAAACTATATTTTCACAATGTTCATTCTATAGACAAGAATTAGCACTGTATACAGCTACGTAATATATATATATATATACACACACACAGGTGCAGCTCAAAAAATTAGAATATCGTGAAAAAGTTCAATATTTTTTGTCACTCATTTTAGAAAGTTAAACTCATATATTATATAGATTCATTACACAGAGTGAAATATTTCAAGCCTTAATTTCTTGTAATTTTGATGATTATGGCTTACAGCTAATGAAACCCAAAATTCAGTGTCTCAGAAAATTTGAATATTTTGTTTTAACATATTTTTAAAGTATCATATTTAATATTTGGTCGCATATCCTTTGCATGCTGTTACTTCCTGAAGTCTGTGACCAATCAACATCAAAAGACTCTCGATATCTTATTTTCAGGTACTGTTACAAGCGATACTATAACCTCTCTGCATTTGAACTGATCTCTATGCGAATTGGGGGGTAAGACTAGATTCAGCTGTAAATTACGCTGGTACAGTATGGAACACATGACTGGCGAAATGGCTGTACGTCATCAAGGGTCTAAGGTATCAAACAAGCCCCAAACCATCACTCTGCGGCCAGATATGGAGTAGATGTGGATGGATCTCTTTAAGGGTTGTTTCTCCTGACTTTTTTCCCCATAGAGTTCTATAGGAAAATGAGTCAGGAGAAATAACCCTTGCAGTGATCCATCCACATCTACTCGATATCTGGCAACAGAGTGATGGTTTGGGGCTCGTTCGATAGCTCAGACCCTTGATGACTTACAGCCATTTAGCCAGCCATGTGTTCCATACTGTACCAGTGTAATTTACAGCTGAATCTAGTCTCACCCCCCAATTCTCATAGAGATCAGTTCAAATGCAGAGAGGTTATAGTATCGCTTGTAACAGTACCTGAAAATAAGATATCGAGAGTCTTTTGATGTTGATTGGTCACAGACTTCAGGAAGTAACAGCATGCAAAGGATATGCGACCAAATATTAAATATGATACTTTAAAAATATGTTAAAACCAAATATTCTAATTTTCTGAGACACTGAATTTTGGGTTTCATTAGCTGTAAGCCATAATCATCAAAATTACAAGAAATAAAGGCTTGAAATATTTCACTCTATGTGTAATGAATCTATATAATATATGAGTTTCACTTTCTGAAATGAGTGACAAAAAATATTGAACTTTTTCACGATATTTGAGCTGCAAATTTTTATATATATTTATATATATATATATATATATATATTTAAAAACTGCAGCTGAATTTTCAGTAAAAAAAAGAAAAAAAACTATAGAAAGCATTTATTGCATTATGAACTATCAAAAATGACAACACCTGGTGGACACAAGTCAAAATAAACATAGAACACAAGGCTGCATTCTTAGTGCATCAGCACATGTTGCCCATAAATGTTACCTCCAGCCAGGCAGCGCAGTCTCACTATTCGCTGCAACCTAACCATCTGTTTTCAGAGCAGTTAAGGCTCTGTCATTTACAAGTTGTATATGCCCCCTCTCTGTCAACCGTGTAACCTGGGGCAAAAAAACTTTTATAGTTTAATTACCCAGTGATTACAGCTGAAGAAAACTGAAAACAATAAAGCCAGTCACGTCCATGGAAAAAAAACCTACAATAAAAATAAACTATAGACCGTTTCTCTTGTCATCATGGGAACAAATACACATAATCCCAGCTTCCGGGCAGAAATTTGTCAGAGGTTTTTAAGGAATAAAGTGTGTGTGTGTGTGTGTGTGTGTGTGTGTGTGTGCGTGTGTGTGCATATGTGTTGGGGTTGATGAAAGTCCATATGTGGTGCAAATTGAGTCAATTTGAGTCAGTA
Organism: Ilyophis sp. 1 JC-2022; assembly: GCA_022702515.1. NCBI lineage: Eukaryota > Metazoa > Chordata > Actinopteri > Anguilliformes > Synaphobranchidae > Ilyophis > Ilyophis sp. 1 JC-2022. The sequence continues at coordinate 95,339,566 of CM040402.1, read as the reverse complement.
CCCCCCTTTAGTTAAAATCAACCCAATCAGTGATCTTCACACCACCGTGCCAATGAAGTGGAGGTGGCAAACTGTGACAATTTGCCTATGCCTGCAGCAAATGGGCCCATACATCGAAGTGTGGAGTTCAACACCCTGCACAATATCGCACACACTCACACACGCGCGCACGCACACACACACACACACACACACACACACACACACACAGCAACAGAGCACACGTGTCTTTAATGTGGTCTGATATAGCAGTGAACAGGCATAATTGTGCAAGTACAAGTTTAAGCCAAAACAACCAGTTGGTAAAAAAAGAAACCAGCGTACACCATTTGCACTTCAGGAGCAGAGTTGGGCATGCCGTCAGATCAGACCCCGTGCTACGGTCGTTGAAGGACAGGTCAATCTAACTCCAGCCCTCATTGCAGATGCTGTTTTACATAGAACAGAAAATGTTATTCAGACAGAGCTGCAAAGTTCGAAAGCTTGGTGGTACTGAAAACCTTATTAGTCTCAGTAAATAAAAACATTCATACCGAGCCAGCTAGCGAGCACGAGAGATCCGAGACCCACTGAAGCTAAGCCCTAAGCCAACAGCACATGGTACTCCATACTGCCATTGTCTCCTGTATCCTGGTGGCCTATAGGACAGTATGTCTAATGCAAAAGGTCAATACGCTTTTGCCAACAGACCGAGAACTGTAAAACTTTGAGGCAAGTTGTTTGGGTTTCTTCTTGTTCACGAAAAAGCCATTTATGACCCCGTCCCCCCTCAATCTTCCCAGCAGTGCAAAAAAGCACCACCCCAGGGCTTTATTTGAGAACCCATCTCTCACAGTCAGATGAAAGCTAAACAAAGTGAACCCCCCCCTCACTATAAATCAAAGAACACTGAAAAATTTATTAGATTTATTCGGAATGGTTCATTCTGGCATTAAAAAAAAAAAATGGAGTAAAGATCAACACACCACTCTGACCCTTCTCTCATCCACCCCCCTCCTTTCCATGAGCTAGGGTTTTAATCAAAGTGGCGGTCAGACTATTTGGGGGTCGCCTCTTACTCAACCCCGACCACCCCACCCCCGAAACAACCACCACCCACCATCATCATCAGCATCCTGAACGGGAGAAACAAGAGAAGAAGAGAAGCACCACACACACTCACCTTCAAAAAAAAGACCCCCCCCCCATGCCTGTCAGGCTGCATTATCTGCTCCGGTGCTGCAGGAACTTCTACTCTACAAAGCCCCCACCCGGACCCCCCACCCCCCTTTAACACTGTCGCTCTAGAGATCGGCGCAGAGTGACAACAATAAACTGATCTGGGACAGCGAAAGGAAAAACAGAATAAAGACCGGGCCGTGATCCTCCTACCTCACCGACTAGCTGAACCTCGCCATCTCTCCAGCGGGACACGGTGTGTTTTCCGTTGTCTCTCCCGAGAACCCCGCTGGTGCACGCCAGCGGTTTAACGAAATCAACGCGATGGCGTTGTTGCTGCAACATCGCGCCTTCAGCTACGCTCCTAAGGTCACTAGTTTCAAAACCGCCATGACTCTCCGTGGCCAAACTGCAGCGATTTTGGCCAGCGGAAACTGGTAGAGACTTTGCTCTCCGCCACTTCAAACCTCAATTCTGGACCCACCTACAATTTACAATTCAGTCATTTAGCAGACGCATTTAGCCAACGGCTTACAAAAGCGCATTTCGCATGGTAAGCCAAAGCCAGCACAAGAGACAGGTACAGTCACAATAATATAAGTCACGGTGTTTCCGTCAAGACGTGCAAGAAGAAAGAAGGGTTTGTTTTTATATAGATAGCCCTCAATAGAAACATTGAGTTGTCATTTGAAAAGGTGAGTTTTGAGACATTTGCAGAAGACAGCCATTGATTCTGCCTTACTGATTGACTGGGGAAGGTCGTTCTTCCCTGAGAGCAGAAAGAGCCAAGGTCGTTATGAGTGGTTGGCGGGAGCTGGAAGGGATAGGAAAGCCAGCTGGCAAGAGGACCCCGAATGGAGAGGTCTGGTTGGAGTGTGAGCCGCAATGATTATCTGAAGATAGGAAGGGACAGTGCCATTCACAGCTTGGTATGCCAGCGTGAGAGATCAGAATTGAATACGGGCAGACACCAGAAGCCGTGCAGTGAAGGGTGTTAAAAGTGCTGTGGTATGTGGGAATTTTGGCAGGTTGAAGACCAGGCAGGCAGTTGCATTCTGGGCCAGTTGCAGTGGCCTTATGGCACAGGCTGGTAAGCAAGCCAGCAAGCAATTACCACTGTCCAGACGAGAGACATTGGAGATGGCACAAAATGACTTTCTGAACAGATTCTGGATGAGAGGCTCATATAATAGCTGCAGCGATCGTGCATTGACGAACGGCGGATGTAACATCCAGAGGTGTGAATAAGAGGGCAGCCGACAGTAGTTGAGTGAAACAACTCATCCCCAGCGGAGTAGTAAAGGGGTGAATGGTGATGATGACTCAGGGGGCCCAAGCCGGAGGGGGCCCCAGAACTCATATGACGTATGATTTATTATCAGGGCCTTAAGTTACGCTATAAAAATAAAAACAATGTGAAAATTATTTTATGCGTTTTGAAAATAGGCTTGTATTTTGAAATAGCTTTGCCTGTCTTTAAAAAGAGACAGTGTGGCATCAGTCATGGCCTACAGCTAGAATTTTGACACTGGATTTAAAATGCCCTGCTGTTTTTTTTATTTTAAATAATACAAATAAAAACAAATAATGGGGTCAACTGCAGCAAGCTTAGCTGGAGTTTAAACCACAGATTTAAAACCCCTAGACCACAGAACAGCATTACTACTGGAAAAGCTATCCGAATCTGTGAAATACGAATTAGGTGTTCCAGTTGTAATGCAGCTCTGTGGTGTAGGAACTCTGTGGTGAGGTTTAAACTCCAACTATGCATGCTGCAATTGACCCATGGTGTATTTCCTGATTACTGTCTTGTTGACAAACATGAAATTAGAGCTGTGGAAATTCCGCATTTTGGTTCAGAATCCAGCACGCTGAGCACGACTCCCCTCTCTGAGGAATCCTTGAATTTAAATAGGTCCTTCACGGGCCCAAGTCCTAGAAAAAATTAGCACTTGCATCTAAGAATACTCAGTTGACATGTTTTCCACAGATACGCATTCAAAGGCAAAAAGGTTGATTCGGGGCGCCCTTTTATCATTGTAATCAACTATACACAAATCTGACTAACGACTAACTTTCAATCTCTCACCACCTAAACATACAGCACCACAAGACCTCATTCACAACAGAAAAGAGACCCTAACGAAGATGGGAGGCAGATGCCAAACTTAAACTTAACTTAACTTGCACCTTGTTACTAAGTTAACAACGAACATGGTTCAGGTCAACAACGTGAGAAAATGAACATACACGACAAAAAGGTTCTTGGCGGAAGGAGCCAAGAGTCCAACTGTAACATTAGATAATGCAAAAAAAAAAAAAAAAAACTCAAACAGTTGCTCATGGTCCAAAACAAGTGTGTCATTATATTCAACCATAAACCACGAGGTCAACAGCAGCACAAACAGGAAAAATATTACATCCACAATCTCTTCAGCTTAGAGAAGAGACGGTCAGGGTGGGAGCTGGTGCTCGTGGGAGATTTGGATTCTCTCCTTCACATATGTGTGCTTTCAAGAACTTTAAGAGACTGTGTTTAAAGATCAAACAATGCCCACACAGGCACACCCAAACAAGAGTGTGTGTGTGTGAGTGTGTGTGTGTGTGTGCCCATTTGCTGCGTTTCAGGGGAACAAATGCCAAAAAACACACTGTCAAAGGAATGATGGGTCAAAATCAGAAAATTGCGCCATCTTTCTTCACTTATTGTATTTCTTTAACACTTTTGGTTTTACTTCCAAGAATTTTTTTTCTTACTTTAAGGAGATCTCAGTTTCCCGAGGCTGAATGTCCCAATCATCTGAGACTCCTTTTATGACCGCCAAGTCTGCAAACATTTGCTACGGTCTGTGTGTGAGTGTGTGCGCGTAGCGCCGTCTGTCTCTCCCTCTCTCTCCCTCTCTCACCCCAGTCCCCCTGCCCTATTTCGGCAAAACTACCCCACATGCACCAGATGTCCCCCAGATGTTGCATGGCGAACACATCTGGTTCTGACTGCTTTCTTTTTATCCACCTAAATTTGAGGGTAATCATGTTTGTCTGGGTCCCACTGGCCAGAGGATTACTCTCACACTCACACACACACACACACACACACACACACACACACACACACACACACAGACAGACAGACAGACAGACAGAAACCAGTGCTGCCACGGATTATTCCCATGCAGTGGTCTGAGCCACACGGACACTTGGCCTGGCGGCTGCCATAGTTACCGAGAGCTTTTCCTGTGTGGTACACAGAAGATAGTGTTTGGGTGCTGGGGTCTGACAGGAATCCGTAACACTGAACTCAAAAGCAGAGGTCTCCTGAGTTTCTGTGCCAAAAAAAACTTTCTTTCATCACCACCTCATCAAAGTTGAATCTTCTACAGGCTCGAAGATTTTTGAAAGGCTAACCAAAAACACATGTGCCGTCAAAAATTCACCAGCAACAAGCACACAGCACATCCAGTACCCATTTCTCATACTTTTAATGTGCGTGGACAAGTGCTCCACAATGCTCAACATTACTTGTTATAGAAGATACTTGAAAAAAAAAAATGCAGTCTCACAAAATTAAGACCATTCTTAGTGTAGGAGGGTAAAAAAACAAAAAAACAACACTGCTTTCCCTGAGCAAACTGTCCTGTTTCCTAACGTCACACACAGAGTTCCTGTTACACCCCACCTCCCCCAACACTCCTTAACTCCCCTCTCCCACCACGACTCCCCCACCCCCCTCGCCCCTCCCCCAGTTTATTTTGGAGCTTGAGTGAAGAACAGGATCACTCATCTCCAGGGCAGATGAGTTTGCCAGACCTGAGAGTTCATCGCAGACTAAGGCACCTACAGTAACCCATTGTTCTGCCTGAAACCCAAGCCAAAAGGGTTAGACACCAAACACACCGACCCACTGACGAGCGCGCGCGCGTGTGGGGGGGGGGGGTTGGGGCGCGGGAGAGGAAATCACAGAGAGGTATTTTCTGTTGACTCGGAGGTCAGAGGAGAAGATAAGAGACCAGCAATTTGTAAATGACCACAGATTTACTGCACCCTTCATTTTCTCAGCAGCCCTGTGCAACTCATACTGGTGTATATTGCAGCATTACCAGTACCATAATATGAGCACAGGATTCTTTAAAATTATTTCAACAAAGATACTATTCATTATCAAACCCTGCATTACTTGGTGTGAGAGCAACCAGTGATAAGAAAATTTTACATAGAGCCTAGAACCAGCAGAGCTTTGATTTGCAAATACAAAAATTTAAAAAAAGATACAACAGCTGTAGTGGAGGAAAGTAGTACCACTCAAGAGTTTTTAGTTTCAGAATTGAACAGATTTGATGTTGATGCCAAGTTCCCCCCGACTTATCTCTACAACCCAAGCAAAGAAATGTAAAGCGACTACCGCTATGTAGTAATAATAATCCTGCTGCACCAAAGCCCTGCTCGGACCATCTGCTTTAAGATTCAACTTTGGAGGTCTGATAATTAAAAAGTAATACCGTTTCAGGTCCGAGCTTGTAGTCTGACAGTTCACAACAGCCCGGGATGATTAATCGAAGAGATCTCGGCGAAATGAAACCCCGTCACTCAGTGGAAATTAATTTGTGATTAGTGGAGACATGTTGCCGTGACGTTACGTGAAGAAGCAGCACCTGCATTGAAATGTCTCCAAAAGAAGCCTTTTCAATAATAGGGATATCAACGATTAACCGCTTTAATAGTTAATCCTTGGTTTTCTTAATGAATAACTCGCCAATAATAATGATTAATGCAACTTTAAACTTTAAAAACTGAACACAGTAATCCATTATAATTTGTGGCGGGCAAGAAGTACTCAAAAAGCCCTTAAGTGTAAAAATCTATGAATGTTATTATGAATGGTAGTACCAACAAATGCCTTTACATCTTTAATAATAAATCAAGTATACAAGCAAGCACTCAAATTTGTGAATCACAATATAACAATATAACTGCAACTGATAAGGCTTCGTGTTAAGGTTACCATTCGGAAAATGTGTCTGTAGCAGGTATACTAAGTTTTTTAGCAATGATCACAAACACAGGCCATAACTTAAAAGCTGTCCTCTAACTCAGGGGGTCTCAAACGCCAGTCTTGGGGGGGCCCGCAGTCCCTGCTGGTTTTAGGGATTTCCTTTCAATCGGAAGCCAATTAAGCCCTCGAAAACAAGGTGTGCAGACTCTTTAGCCAATGAATGGCTTAAATTAAGCGCTTAAGTAGAGGAACACATGAACAGCCAGCAGGCACTGTGACCCGCCAGGATGTGCGTTTGAGGCCCCTGCTCTACCTCAACAACAATTTTATTGCAATGACTACAATTTGTGCTAAAACAGTGGCAAAAGCTAATGACCCAACAGCAATGCTAGCGATGACCTTTGCTTGTGTGTGACTTTCTCTTATACCTGTGAGGTGTTACATTTTCTATTATTCTTTAAACCAACTGGTCCTCATGTTGTGCTTGTCCTCAAAAATGATTTGTAAAAAAAAAAAAATACACCAATAAAACACACCTCATTGAACTGTCAATTGTCAATTCATTTTCTGCTCTTGCAACTCGTATAATGTAAATTGTGTTCCAGCTAAGAATCTCACGCTGATACTGTTACAAACATACAGTGTGCTGTGGTATGTGGTGTGACACTGAGATTTACTACTGGGGTGACCACAGAGATGCGACAAACTCATAATTATTATTTCTTTTAAAACAAACAAACAAAACAAAACCCGATTCACTTCCGGGGTTCTTATGTAGTGCAAGAAATAAGAATGGCAGAGCTTGCTCAAAAAGTTATCGTTAGCCAGTAGACCTCTAGAAGAGAAGAAAGCACGACCGTACAGGAGAAAACAAGAAAGACCAGCGCTTACTTGAGAAAGTATCTCTGGCCGGACGGGGTCTTCGCCATCTCCCACCCCGGCGGAAGAGGCACGTCGTCGGGGATGTCGAAGGAGGATTGGCGGAGGTGCTGGGGGGGCGCGCCTGCCGGAATCATGCCAGACATGGACCCGGGAGAGCCCACGGCGGTCAGCTGGAGGGAGGCGGGCGACGAGTGCGCCCGCACGTGCTGGGGGGTGAGAGAGCCGGCGGTGCCCGCGTCTGTGCTGGCCTGGTGGGTGGGGGGGGGGGGGGGGGGGAGGGGATGGGGGCAAGAGAGACAGATTCTCAAACTTGCTATCTACATCTTTTTTTTTTACCCCAGCACTGATACCTTTTCACAGAGCTAGCGGAGCACGAACACCAATATTTACATTTTACATGCTTTCAGCAGCCTGTATTATCCAAGTGACTTACAAATATATGTTTTACTTTTATTTCTTTTTACATGCATTCCATTTATGCAGTTGGATATTTACTGAAGCAGTTGAGGATAAGGGGGGTCACTGGCAGTGCCCGTCCTGAGAACTGAACCTGCTATAAGTGAATTTCTCTACTGATCATACCAATCTTCCACCATACACATCCATATCTCCCAAAAGTAGCATACTAAACACTTTAAGACTAAAATAAGAGTGTCCCCTTCACTAAATACCAAATTGGAATTGTCTGAAGTAGTATCATTAATAAGTCATGAATGAAAATTTAACAATTCTTGTACTCTGTGAACTATGCCATCTTGACTCGAAATTCTAAATAACATAAAACAGCTTGTGTGTGTGTGTGTGTGTGTGTGTGTGTGTGTGTGTGTGTGCGCGCATGCTTAGGGGGGCTTCACCTCTCAGAACCAGCTACGCCAAATCATTTTAAATCCTAAAATTATTTCTGCATTTTCCCCTCTTACACATCTGTATTTGTGTCAATAAATTAGTAAACTAGTTATGACTGGAAAATAAAATTCCCAAAAACTAAATGTGCCTTGCACTAAACTGTTTCAGTAAATGACAGGGGAACAATAAAGCAGAATTTCCCCAAAACATTGAAATCTTCCAATGCCAGGAAAAGGCTTCAAAATGTTCAGGCCAGAAGAGAGGAACAATAATCCATGTGGAACCTCCACAGAAACCTCAATTGTAGGCTAATATACATACATCCTGTAATTTTGTCAGGGCGTACAAATGGTGACAACATCAATACGTAAAGGAATGGTCACTTCAGCAAGACGCAGCAGCCTGCGTGTTTCAAACTTGCAGCGCTTGGAGAATGTGCTAGAATCAATACTACTTTTCCATCAAATTATTTCCTACGCCAGGGCTTTCTTCACACTGGGAAACGAAATAATGCCCCTTACACAGCGCAGCCATCTCAAACTAATCCTTCCTCCACGAGCTCCATTTAATTAGAACACAAGAACAGGCCAAGTGGCTTACGTAGCTATCCGAGCAGTAGACTATAGTCCCTACATTTTTTAAAATAAAAAGGTATGAACAGATTATGAATTCAACTCGAACGTATAAAGATATTAGAACATATTCACATTTGTAACATGAGCAGAATGTTGACGGAATGATCATCACAGTGCACCTTTAATTTTAAATAAACCCCACATTGCCTACCATTTATTAATAGAGTGCCCAACACGTAGCCTACCCTATCTGGTCCAGTTACTTAGGCTACAAGCATTAACACAAACAGTTCGCAATAACTAAAAATGTTTTTTATGCTGAATTAATATGCAATTAACCATGTCTTTATAAAGAGTATATTTACATATTTACATTATAAAATGCTTGTTTACAGATACTTTCAATGCAAGACGCAAAAGGTAAGACGCAAAGCTTCCCCAGTAGAAGTAGGCTAGCGCCTCTGGAGGTTACCAGTTCGGCCCGTCCCATTCATGCAAACTTTAAAAAACTTTACAAAAGAAATAGGACAACCGACCAAAGTTAAACATGAAAGAACATATCCATTTTGACATTGTAAATATACACACAGCAAAAATAAACGTTTTGTACCATTTTTTATACGGTACAAAAATGATTAGCCTAGTCGAAACTTTTGTTAGGCGGAAAAGTTCTTACTTGTCTGGAGTGAGACTTTGGTTCAGGCGGTTTGAAAAAGGAATCGGGAAGTTTTCTCATCCTCATGGGTACCGAAGGTGGTACGATAGTATTTTTCGGGTTCATTACAGCATTAAAAAGAGCTTCCAAGTCGGTCTCCGAGTCACCTCGGACATGGATGATCTGGTGCCCGGCCGGAGGGTTATGCTGGCTCGGATCCATGGCTCCGAATTAGAATAAAAAATCAGTTCGGTGGTCGAAAATAAGGGGGGTAAATCAATCCAAATTTTTGGAAAGCCCAGATCCTGGAGTATTGATTGCAATCATATAAACATTTCGAAGTAACTCCAAGACCTCCAAAATTCCTCCGTTGTGATTGTTTGTTTTTCGTCTTTATTTTTTAAATAAACTTTTAGCGCTGAACATATAGCCTAGCAAATAACCTATTTCTCTTACGAAAAAACGCCCCAAAAAACTGAGCAGGCTCAAGGTACGGATCCAGTAGGCTACAATGTAGTTTGTTTCTGTTTTTGATTGGGAAAGTTAACGTTAGTTGTTTCACACTAAATACCAAATCAAACGCACGGTTTCCCTACTGTTAACTATTTTCTGCAAAGGACTGTGTCCTATTTCCGATACTTTTTATATTTGTCCCAGCAAGAACGAATCACTGCACGGCGCATTGCAAATCACTGTCTTTCCAAAGCCCCAAGTTTTGCTTAACTTCGTCCTAAACTTTGGCTAGGACATCAAACTTTATGACTCATGTGATCCCTGACTCACAAGCAGGCGGAGCTTGGTGTCATTAATCAGGGAGTGCGGGGGGAGTTTAAAGCCGCAACACTCCATTTTGTGTGGGAAACTTTCTCTCTGAGAAGCATGAAGCGCTTTACTACAGTTCAGTTGCATGATCTCCGGCCTAATTGACCACCTGTGAATCATTTTAAAACTCGTTAGTCACCGTGATATCGTTTTACATGCAAATGACTACTATGGTGATTTTTTTATAGACCCGAATCTTTTTGTTGTTCATGATTCTATTTTTATTTTTATTTTTTCATAATGGAAGTAGCTTCATATAATGGAAGAACATGTGCGTGTGTGTACAATGATGAATTTGTGTTAAACGTGGTAGGAATAATTGCTTTATTGTTGCATCTTTATATTTTAATAAAAATAAAATACACTAAACAAATTATTATTATTATTATTTGTTTATTATTATTATTATTATTATTATTATTATTATGATTGCAAACTAAAACGATAAGCTTCTGCTATTTATTTATTCATTCATTTATCCATTCAATATATTTTGGCAATTATATTTAAAAAATGTCATGTGTAACAATTCACAAAGCACTGATGTCATTAAAAATTCAAATTTAACTCAAGCACAGCCCGTTCTTTATGGATAATTAAATAAATATTCCCCCCCTCTACAGTGCAGCAAAGAACTAGCTCCATGCAGTTCCCATAATTGTTATGCAAATGATTCTGTTCATTCTATTGAAAAATCATTTTGTCAAGAAGCAGGCTCTTTGGATACAGGAACTATGTTTCTGCCTCTTTCCCATACATTGAGTGATTGAATGATGATGGGGCCTTCATTAATCCCTTCTAGGGACTGTAAAACCATGAAGAATGGACTCGAAAGGTTACTTTGTGTACCCCCTTTAACCAGGCCCGCGATATATAAGCTTGCAATGCTGTTTTTATCTCTTTGTTTGGATATGGGGGGTGCTTTATTGGCCTGTTATTTCCGACATCAAAGTGGCCCAAAACTCTCATTTGAAGTTCACACATGAAAAAAACAAATGTGTTCAGATGGTTTATATTTGTGAACTTCATCAAATGTTACAACAACATCTCAGACAAAAGAGACAAAATTAAGATGCAATTTTCAATATAGTGAAAGGCATTATGTTTTTTACACGATTATACAGTTGCCCAAATTAATTCTACAGGATACTTTATTGAAAAGAATAAAGTGTTTCTTGGGTGGGGGGTGAGACAACTCACTGCTATGATCACACGTCTGATTGAAGTTATTTTGTCACATTCTGAAGGTTTATTTTAAGCTAATTTGTGAAGTAACAAAATATAGTATTTTTGGTCCTTGGTACATCAGTCTTGAAATTACATAGTAGCATTTTATGCACCAATCCCACTGGATTTACATTTTTCTTCACTTGTTGCATAGCCTCATAGCCTTGTTAGCATTACTTGCCACCAAGACAATACATTTGTATTAGAGTATATTAATTGTGTTAAATTTTTTAACGAGGCTTTAATTAGTTAACAAAGTAGACTTTTAGCTCATTATTTTTCTGTGCAGGAGAGTGGGTACAAGATTTAGGTTGCCTCCTTGTGCTACTGTCTGGTAGTGGCAGGACCACCCACTTTGGGGAACTGGGGGGCAATCTAGTGACCTCACCTCCAAGGCTTATGTTTTCCAACAGTTGTCTGTGTCATATTCCTTCTGTCTTTATGATTGATAAGACCGCAGTGTTTCGATAATGGATGAAATAGCTTTCAGGAGTTAATAGACAGTTAATAGGAGTTAATGGTACAAACAATGTGTCAATTGCTAATGGAACAGAGCAAGATGTTGTCCTCTGGCAATATGCCTCATGTTTTATTTTTAATAATCAATTCATAATCATAGTAAAATAGCACTTTTAGTAAGAAATCCTCAGCGAAGCTCAAAAACCAACATTGATCATGTCACTGGTACCTGTTAAACCAAATATTTTTTCCAAAAAAAATTTAAACGATGTGTTTCAGCAACCTCCTTCAGCTCCTTTCCATTTTTTCTCATGTTTTCATTGGCTACAGCAGTAAGCAGCGATTGGACTGTGAGTCTGTTTTTGTGGTCCCTATAGGCCAGAAATAGGTCATGTAAACAATGAGGGCAGAAACAGTGGCATGGCCTTGCCACACTGAGAATGGCTCTCATACCCAATTCCAGCTCAGCGCAGACACGTCCCTCTCAGCTGACGAAAATATCCTCCAATCACAAAGGAAGGGGAGAGGATGTGCACATCCAATTGAAACTGCAGATAATTCAGAGGGTAACACAGGCAACATTCACTCTTAAGAGCCCTGGGTGCAAAAATAAAATAAAAATATAAAAACATGGTTTTATTTGCATTTCTACTATACAAAGCAAAACTAAAAAAATAACAAACACAAATTTCTCTAAGGAACAGAATACTATTATTAAAGTCAATCCGTTTTTAAGGTGATTCATGATGTTTCATAGCCTTGCATATTCGATTCATTAAATGTAGAAATCTTAAATCGTACAGATTAAAACTGAGGTTACACGTGTCACATAAATCACAAATTATATACGTAAATTACAGAGGAAAAGCCTTGTTATGCTGTACTGCTGCCAAAATTGCCATCATAGTTTGAACCACTGAAGAGAGTAAATTCACAACACTATCATTAAAATTCTTTTGTGTGTCTCCTGTTGAACAAGAGTAGCATGTCTACAAGAAAGATCACGTACAGAACAAAGGTCTTGTCCAAACAATTCATTTCTGTTGTCACAGAAACGACACTGATTTTTAAATAAATGTAAATATAATGCAGTAACTGTCTTGTGCCAAAACAAATGTTTGCATGGAAAAGCAAACATGTATTTGCTTAAAATCCTGAGGATGGCTCATTGTAAAATCGCCAAATCAGCCATCCCTGGGACATCCCTACTGTGTGAAATTAGTGTCCACTTTGCACCAGGCATTTTTACTGCAAGATGGTTATTATTATACCACAGCATCCCCATCACTGCACTGGGACACTGATTTACCATTTAGTCCGGAAAGAAGACTGCCCCCTGTAGGCCTACCAACACTACTTCCATCTGCAGCCTGGTTTTCACAGGTCCACTCCAGTCAAATCTTTCATTTCTGGTGCATACCTATGAATGCAGTATCTTGCGTTTTATATGGTCTTTGTTCTATTATCTCTGTAAAGCACCTTGTGCTATTTTACTGTATGAAAGATGTTAAATAAGTTTATTATTATTATTATTATTATTATTATTAGTAGTAGTAGTAGTAGGAATCCCAGCCTCACTTAGAACACTCATCCCAAATGTTGTGACCAGATGTTTGTTGTAAATAGAAGACCTGGGTTGAATATTTCACATGCTTTCACACCACACGCAGTCAAATTCCTCCAGATCGCCTTAGGTTTATGAGAAACATCTATTTTCAATAAAATTCAAAACAGAATTCTTCTTTCAGATGACTGTACAGTTTTGTATTAACATATACATTTGAAAATTCCTGGGGATGTGGGAAACTGTTTATTTACAACTTCGTTTTGCAATGGAATCTCTATCATTTTATTTAAAGGCGCATCTTCCTTGTGATTTGGAAGCCATATCCAAAATCATAAGCACAGTAAGTAATATATGGTAACCTTTTCCCTCTTTTAGTCATTCATTACTGTAGTGTAATGAACTACAGTATGAAATTCATCCTCCTTGTTTAGCGGTGGTGTGAATGCAACCTGGTAAGTGCCTAGTTTCTGTACACACGCATTTGAATAGTGGGGATTTCCCCACTTCGGTATTCTACCATTGGGGGTGAAATGTCATACTTATTTTCTGCATAACCTTTGAGATTCCCGCCCCTCCCCCATTTCAGAATGCAATAAATTTCCTTTTAGCCATCTTTAACGCCGCAGTCAAACTCGTCAACAGGTTCCCTCGTTCTGGAAAGAGCGACAATGAGAGATGACCCTTCTAAAAGGCCAGGTGTCAGCGTGAAGGAGATCGCATTGTATCGGGGGTAATTCTGGAGGCCTGTGCAGGTAATCTCACCTGGGGGGGAATCCCTTAGATGGACACCGTGTCTTCAGGCCTCTTTCTACACACCCCGCCCCACCACAGTTCCTGAGAACCGCCATGCATCACCCTCCTTGAATAACCCCAGTGGGCGGATTTAAGAAAATAAATGAAGAAGCCGTAATTGTGTGCCCTTTCATACCAATCAAGTGTCAGCTCTAGGGCACAGACAAGTCACCAAAACTAAACAAAACAAAAAAAAAGCATTTGTCTGCAAGTCTGTTCCTGCACTTTCCCGTTCTTTAGATGCAAATGACTTAAAACAGCATCCTGTGACTCTCACCTATATCTGACATATAAGCTAAATCTTTGGTCTAATTCAGAGGCGTTTACATGGATTTCTCCTAAATGGATGGGTCCCATGACCAAGTACCTACAGACGGGAATAAATATATCGTCGCTATTAAAAAGTAATTAAACTGCATTTTTTTAACTTGCAATTTTAGAAACACATTAAGCGTATCGTACGGCAAAAACTATTTGATTCTATTTATTTATTTTTGTAAAGGGGCCATTCCACAATCTCTGTATTGTTGAAGTGTGGACGCAGAGGTTTTGTAAATGTCTTCGAATACCACAAAGGTACAGTATAATTCATAGAGTAATGCAACATATGGAGAAGCTTTGATTTGAAATCTGGCAAGACAATAAAGCATTTAGCTCATATCTGACAATAATGGAAAACAGTGCCAGTAGGAGAGAGTAAATCACTTTTTTACAGTTAAAAAACGGGGGAATGCTCCAAATAAAAACACAGTTTTAAGATTTCTTTTTTAAAATAAACAATCTAAAGAAACCCCATGTTTTGGGGGAGGCAGGGGGTTTGAAATAAACAAAAGAGAAGCAGACTCGGGCAGAAACCTGTTTGGCAGGTCTGTTCGTGCTGCACATATAAGTTTCATCACGCCGTGAAACCGGGGCGAACCAGTGCCAAATTCTTCAGATGTGCTTGCCCCCCCCCCCCCCTTCCACCATCAGAAACAAGTCAAGGCAAGCTGTCCGGAGGCTAAACTTTAAGTCGTGCTCAGAAAAGCATGACATGCTAACACACTGGATTGCTTTTACCTGAGCTGGGAAATCTTTAGCCACCATGCTAGTTTGCAGGCAAAGCCAAAACGGCCTTTGTGGTTAAGAGGAAACCGAGTGGGTCTGAGCCAATTAGAGTTCTTGCGCTAAACGAATCACTGATTGAATTTCCACGGAGGCCATTGTTGGATTGAGGGTAAGTGGAGACCACTTGGACAATCAATGCATTTGGAAGCGCAAAGCATCTTAAGAAAGGCTTAAGAAACTTTTCTTTCTGAGACATAATAGCGTAAAATGGAAAGTTCTCGCTAGTGTGAAAAAAGAGTGAGAATGTCAGGTGTTGGTGCTCGGGTACACCTGCCAGCTCTCTGACCCGGGGTGCATGGCAGCTCTGGAGGGGGATAAGAGGAAAGGTTAAAAAAAAAGTTTGGCATGTGTGAGACTGTGTAGCGCAGTCCATAGAGCAGCACATAAACCCACCCCCACCCCCCTGATGAATTCTCAGCCATGAGGCTTCCTGTACTGAGATTCCACCTATATCGCAAACCCTCTCTGCTTTCCCCCATCTGAACTAAGTGGAAAAATACACAGTACTGTTCTCCATTGCCGTTTTTGGGGGATTCAGATGCAGTCGTTCCAAATGTTCCTCTGTAAAGCCTCTTTATGACTGTCTCCGTAAAAAAAGCACTATATAAATCATATTTGCTTTTAACTGAAATTGAATGATAAAGTTAGGCTGTCTGCTCTTTATGTAACTGCTGACCAGGGTTAGGATCCTATGATGTACACTATGAAACTGGTAAATGAGCAAGAATATGCTAGACACCTGTAACAACTGGACTGTATCCACAAACCGCTTGCACACCTGCAAAAGATCGGAGAATTCTGGAATATTATAATTCAACAAGATAGTAATCTTATTTTGCATTCTGCAGTCAAAGTCTTTAACCCTTGCCACACCGGAACCTGTTCTCATACTCTCAGACAGAAAGATAAAGAGAGGTGACGGGGTGAATCTGACACTTGAGGTTTATTTATCTATGCTGACATAAGAGGCATTTGTTCCCTCAAGACATGTTTCAGACTGAAAGACACCAAAAGATCTGCTCCAACCAACAAGACGGATTACTTAAAACCCTAACCAGAACTGAATACAAGGACAGAACGGGTGAACTGTCCACAGAACATTGTACTTAAAAACTAATGTCTGGTAATATTTCACGTTTAAAGCTATTCGTGTTATTTAAAAATTCTCCCAAACTCTCTTCCAGATATTATGTTTCCTTGTGGAAAAACACTCATAACATCCATGAAGATTTTCCAATGAATCAATTTGTGACTTGCAAATTTTTAGTTCGTTTCCTGTACTGAAATGGAATCGACCACAACCCTGGCAGCTTTCATACGCAACCTCGTCTGGGGAAGTGATGCGAGAGCAGGCTGTCGAGAGGATGGACAGACAGCGGCGACATGTGATCCTACAGCGACGGGGTGCAAAGGACAGGGGGCTCCATGCGTGAACACAAGCCCTCGTTCGAACAGACCATAGATTACGGTCAAGCTCGAAAACACTCCTGCGCATCCCAGAAATGTTTTAATCAAACATGTTATGTTACTTACTAAAATGTAAACTGATATGAAATAAATCTGTTCTGAATATTGATGAAATGATTTCTTAACAGAAATGTTTGAAGAATTAACCGAATAATTCACAATTGAGTATGGATTTCTTTGACCTATATTTAGAAATATATGCACCAAAAGAAAGTTTTTTTTTTAAAAATGTCAATAATGGCAGGGATTTTACTGGTGTCTAAAGTGTAACCGTATTGTAAATCTTGTTTGGATCCAGGTCTGGTGAGCATGCTGACAGCACTCTGCAGAAGAGCTGCAGTTTACCCCTCTGCGCTTTCAGTCACATGGTGACTTTTCTTCCAGGTGAAATTGGGCTGTGCCATCAGACACTCAACTCAGCGTCGTAAAGAAACAAACAGTCAATAAAGATTTATTGTGCAACACAACCGAAGACGCAATGGCCTGGATTCACTCAACATTCCCCCTCAACCTTGAACTTTCACCTAGTTTTTTTTCTCTCTTTGCAAACAGATTGGTGAGTGAACACACACAAAAATTTTAAGCATGCTTAAAAAACATTTTGTGCCTCGCCGTATGCCAGCGTATGCCACCGAATGCGACCGTGCTTGAAACGTATACAACCTATGCCTAACGTACCCCTAGCGTATGTCAGCGTATATCAGCGTATGAGTGATATTTTTCAAACGCTGGCATACGCTAGTACGATACGCAATAGTGTGACAGGGCCCTTAAATGTTAATTTTGGTCATTGCTGAACTCACCAAATTTTGTGGAGAAAAACGTTTTTGTGCATGCAAGATGGCTCACTTCACAAGACGCCTTAAACTCTCCCGTGCATGCACAGCACCCACAAATATGTCATCAGGACGAGACGCCTTAAACTCTCCCATGCATGCACAGCACCCACAAATATGTCATCAGGACGAGACGCCTTAATCACTCCCATGCATTTACAGCGCCCACCGATGTCATGAGGACGAGACGCCTTAAATTCTCCCATGTATTCACAACACCCACAGATGTCTTCAGTACGAGACGCCCTAAACTCTCCCATGCATGCACTGTTCAGCTGGCAGCATGGAGCTACTGCCCTGGCAACAAGACCTTAACTGCACTCAAAACTGTAACATGAAGCAGCAACTTTCGATTATTATCCAACTCACACCCAGCCCAGTTTGGTCTGATTCATTACTTCAGCTGAAATAACAAATAAAAAAAATGCATGAAATTTTTTTTTTGGGTAAAAGCTTTGTGGTCACCCAGCAGAAGTGTAGACATCGTGCACTGTTTTCACTGAATAATGAAACATTCTAGCAAAGTGGCGTCTGTGTATTTTTACTCCTCTGTTTTAATCTGTAAGCCGTCTTTCCTGGAAAACCAGAGAGAACAACAAGTTATTATCATAATCATGTGCAAGATGGGGGAGGACCTGGGTGTGCTGTTAACACAGTGCTGAGAAAGACAGCATACAGCCAGCTTCTCCCGTAGTGTCTGTATTCTTGCTCTTCTGTAAAAGGCTGTCCTTCTTCTCAGCTTGCCCCTCAGTCAGCCGCAATGTGCCGTCGGGTCTCTCCGGCTAAGACTGCAAACGCCTGTTTGTGAAACTGCATCTCCTCAGCTCAGTAATGGCTCTGTCCTGATACCCTGTAGAGTAGCTGTGTTAGATAACACAAGGACGCTGGTCATTCTAGAGGAGCCCTTTTTACTGAAAACAGAAACGGCGCACGAGCAGGTCTGAAACGTGACCGTTTTTTTTTTCCCCCTTCTGTATAGGCCTAAATCAATTAATATAAGGTTAAGCCGCAGACAGTCAGCTTTGTTTTGAGGGTATTTATATAAATATTTGGTGATTGTGTAGAAATTACAGCCCTTTTCATACATAGTCCCCCCCATTGTAGGAGAGCAAATG
This sequence comes from Ilyophis sp. 1 JC-2022, assembly GCA_022702515.1. Lineage (NCBI taxonomy): Eukaryota > Metazoa > Chordata > Actinopteri > Anguilliformes > Synaphobranchidae > Ilyophis > Ilyophis sp. 1 JC-2022. Next base: position 95,321,068 of record CM040402.1, on the reverse strand, counting down.
TAATCGGACAAATTAACAACATCTGATATATTTAGTGACCGTATTTGATGGATGCCTGTCTGTGACCCATAGACATCAACAGACGTTGGTAGCTTCAGTTCCTGTTTGTTTCTGGGCCGTTTTGCCTTCAGTCTTGACCTCAGAAAGCAAAACGCACGTTTAATTGAATTCAGGGCGTGAAATTGACTTGGAAAATAAAGAACCTTGCATGTTTTGGCCCTGACAAACTCCTTTGTTGCTTTAGCAGTATGTTTCGGGTCATTGTCCTGCTGGAAGGTGAAGCACCGTGCAATGAGTTTTGAGGCATTTGGTCGAATCTGAGCAGATACAAAGTCTCTGTACACTTCAGAATTCATCTTGCTGCTGCTGTCAGCAGTCACCTTACAAATGGAGACAAGTGAGCCAGTTCCAGTGGCAGCCATACATGTCCAAGCCATAGCACTACCACCACGTTTCACAGATGAGGCGGGGTACTTTGGATCATGAGCAGTTCCCTTTTGTCTCCACATTTTCCTCTTTCCACCACTTTGCTACAGGTTAGTTCTCATCTAATCGTTCCATAGGACTTTATTCCAGAACTCTACAGTTGTACAATGTACTTTTAAGCAAAGGTATAGTCTGACACATACATGTATGTGCCTACATCCTGGAGAATGTTCATGATCTGTTTGACAGTTGAAAAGGGATTTCCGTTCATAATGGAACGTATTCTTCGGTCGTGCAATACAGGGGTCTTCCGTGGTCGTTTGCTATTGCTGAGCTCACCAGTGCATTCTCGCTTCCTAACGATGTATCAAACGGTTGATTCTGACACACCCAATGGTTTTTCAGATTTTTCGCCTCATGATGACCTGCTTCACTGCTTTACACTTATCTGGTCTTGCGGCAGCCCTGAAACAAACTGCAAGTGAATATTCCACACCCAGAATCAACTCTAGACCTTTTGTTAGCTTTCTTGTGCATGAACTAATGAAGCAAAGACACAGCTGGCCAAGAAACAGCTGAGCAGCCAATTGTCCCATTACATTTTCTCCCCATAAAATGAAGGGACTATGTATAAAAAGGACTGTAAGTCCTACACGGATAACCCAATATGGATGTAAATACCCTCAAATTAAAGCTGACAGTCTGCACTTTAACCTCATATTAATTTATTCTGAATGCAATGTGCTGGAGTACAGAGCCAAAAAAAATTAAAACAAAATGTGTCACCGTCCCAATATTTTTGCATTTAACTGTAAGTCACCAAGATGAAGCACCTCAAACGATCCTTAAATGAGACGTAAAAACGGCCCATCCAAACACTACATCCAAAGATATTCATTCAAAACAAGACACCCCAAACTCTTTCATGCATGCACTGCAGCCGTAGCTACTTCATCAAGACGTGACACCTCAAACGCTCCTTAAAGAGATACCTGAAACCCTCCCATCCGAACACTACATCCTATCAAAGCAAGACACCTCAAACTATCTCATACAAGCAATACAGCCATCATCAAGAACAGACGAGTACTCCTTAAATTAGACACATCCCCCATGCACGCAATTCTGCAAATCAGTAACGTTTATGTCATGCCTCTCCCTCGTACAATTACCTGTGTGCTACCGTTTTAAACGGCATGTTTCGTCACATAAAGCGTGACAAGAATGAAATATTCGACCTCATCCAAAAGTCAAGCGAAACATCTTGCCGTTCTTGCTCTGACATCACTGCTCAGACCTTCACACCTGAGGACGGTGAGGAAAATATCAGCCTTAGGCAATGCAGACAGCAAGCCACAGCAAGTATGGAATTAATTTAATGTTTTAACAAAAATATATAAATTCAACATTGTTTACATTAGGTCCAAGCAAAAATGACAGTGTTAACCGTTTAAAAACGACACCGTCTATAACTGATTTAAGATAATTTATTACTTGTCAGGAGAAGTGTGTTCAAGTTAGAGAAACATATCAGAAAACAATTCCAAGCTAAGTTAAGCCAAAGTATTATTGATAAACAAGAGCGAGAAAAGCATAACAGAAATAGGCGCTTCTATTCCATTTACAAAACAACTTCCAAACAAAATATCATGGTCTACTCACTTTTGTTTAAACATCATTAAAATCGACTTTACATTTTTCAAAACTGAAATAGCAGTTCATCTAGATAAATACGACATAAAAGTACTTTTTAAAGAATAACAAAATCTGGGAACGCCTCGTCTTAAACAATGCAGCCAAGCTGGCATAACAGAGACAGTGCTATTTCAAAATATTTTCACTGGACTTGGGTAATCAAATTTCACAGAAAGCCGTGATCCAAGAGGTCATAGGTTTTTGGACAGCTATCTCATATGGCCCAGAGCTATAGAATCACTACCGCTGTACTATTTCTTTGGAAACATTAGAGCAGGTTACTGACAGTGACCACAAAGGTATAGGTTTTTGTAAACCATGGTTAATATAGTTGCTCCAAGACACTTTCAGGCCTCGAAAACATATGCAGGTTAAAACTTCAGCAAACATGCACATTTAATTTAAACTCATATTTATTTAAAATAATATTAACTAATGTGGGGATCTCAGTCTCCAGTCCTTAAGGGCCACATTGTCTGCTGGTGTATTTGAGAACTACAACTTCACTGATTGGCTAAAAGATCTGCACACAACTTGTTTCCAAGGGCTAAAGGAGCGGATATTGAAAGGAAACAAAACCTGCAGACACTGTGGGCTTCAAGGGCCTGAGTTTGAGATCCCTAAATTAGTGGAACCAGTCTGACTCACGTACATTCTTTCCAGCCAATGAAAGGCCTGAATAACATGTCCACTAGGACTAGGTCACAAAAAAGTATATCTAATTGATACCATTTTCTTGGAAATAACAGCTAATATATAGCCATGAACAGTGAATATAACTGTAGACCAAAATTTAAAAATAAACCTGCACCTGACTATGTAGAAACCCGGCTGTGAAAACTTGAATTACTGCATTTGGGTGCTAATGTGCTTTGAATGCCATTCCAGAGCTGGTAGACCTCCTGGCCTGTGGAGGCGCTGTTGGGACCCGGATTGCTTTCCCCATCAGTGTTGCCCAGAGAATACCGCTGGTTGGAGATGCAGATGCCCTTGACGTTTTGGAGGGCAGAGGGGGGGACAGTACAAGCGGGTGGGAACTGTGTAAAGGTCAGACTGCTAACAGTCATGGCGGTACGGCGTTCCGGTGTGGCACAGCTGTCAGGAGCTTTGTTGCTCAGTGGCGAGCCCTCCACGTCGCCCTCTGATTTGCCCGTCCTACGTGGGGGGCGGGGCAAAAGCGTTCTCCCTTGGGTCCTGCCTCCACCCTGATCTACCGAGCTGCTACCAGCGGCTGACTGAGGCCTGACCCCGGTGCCCTTCCTGGACCTGCAGGGAACGGAGTGTGGGTCGGCCGGGGCAGAGCCTGCTCTTCTGGGGGCCCTGGGGGTGTTGGGCCCTCCCCTGCGAAGGCTGCCTTTACCCCGCCTGTGAACCTGGAGCGGCCCCTCCCAGCCCCCGCTGTCTGACCAAGCCTGTTTGGCAAACTGGTAGCCCGTGGAGGTGATGCCAGCCGTGACCTGAATGACGCTCGAACGTCCGGCGCAGAGCGGATGCTTCTGAAGCTGAGCTGACTTGCGCTGAAGCTGTGGGGGCGTGTCCTTCCTCCCGCTGAACCCTTTCATCGCCCCCGGGCCTTCCTCGGCAACGTCCAAGCGCTCCTCATCAAGCCAGCGCAGTTTCTTCTTGATGCTCTCTGGTTCTTTGCTGTCATGTTTTGCCAGTTCCACACTGTCTCTTATGGAAAGTGCTATTTGTTTAGTGAAATTAAAACTGCCAGAGGTCTGAGAGGGTATGGACAAGCTTGACACATACTTGGATTGCTTTTTAAGTATCCCTTTAATTAATTTTATGTCACTGGTGCTAGAAACAGGATTGCAGGCCAAATCTGTCGATGGGTGTTTATGAGTCTCTCTAACAGAGCTATTCGAAATTACTTCCTCTGTGTGGTCACGCTTTTTTATTTGATTTGAAGGGTCTGAGTTCTCTGGACACTCTCTCTTCTTGTCTTTATTGAAGGTGGTGTTAGTGTTACCATCTATGGGCAGGCTGGATATATGATTTGTTTGCCATGGCTTTGTGTTTGCCGTAAAAGTGCCCTCTGGCCCTAAAATGTTCTGATTTACGGTACTGAGTGAAGCAGCAGGTGTTTTTGAACCACGGCCTGAGCCCTTTCCACTGCTGTTTTCTCTGGTAGGTGAAGTGATAAAACTGACCATCGCACGGCTGGAACAACGGTCTGTTTGATTTCCCATCTGCTGTATGGTTTCTGCCGTTTTTTCACCTCCCGTCAGACTGGAACATTCTGTGGGTGTAGCATCCGGGCCGGCCCACGCTCCGCAGAGCACATCCAGGGGAACTTTGTCGCTTAAACCACTTTGCCGACTGGGCTTGCAGTTGTAAGTCTGATGATCTGAGATAGCCGCAGTACCGCTCTGAGTTGGCGTGTTTTGATCACTCAGGATGGACGGAGGTGCAGAGGCTGGCGTTGGCTCTGTTCTGGGCCGTGACTCATGTTTCTCCCCACCGTGGCCCCCCCGGGCTGGTGGGCCCTTTGGCCCCTGCTCTCTGGTGGCTCCAGGCTCCTCTGTCCTCTGTGAATCTACGGGCTGGGAGCTGAGACTCGCCTCATTCTGCCGTTCCCAAAGGTCGAGGCAGACGCTCTCCGTGGCCACCGCAGACACACTATGCAAGCCTTTACAGTGCTCTAGTGGTCCGTGGGATTGACAGGTGCTGAGGAGCTGGGAACAACGTAACCAGGAAGAAGAAGCACATCTGACAGCGGCAGTTTGGGAGGGGCTAGGCATGTGGGAGGGGCCAGAGGCATGAGAATGGTCAATGGTATGGGAGGGGCCAGTGGTGTGGGAGTGACCAGCGGCATGAGAGGGGTCAGTGGTGTGGGTGTGGCCAGTGGAGTGGGGGGAGTGGCCAGCAGTGTGGGAGTGGCCAGCAGTGTGAGATGGGCCAGTGGTGTGGGAGGGGCTATAGTGGGAATTCTCAGTTTCCAGGCTGAACAGGCTCTCTGTCTGATTCGGCTGACCAACATCAGGATTCTCCTAAAGGGAATGATAAAACCCAACAAACAAAAATCATCCGTCAAAGTCATATTTGATGTAATTTTGTCATATATGATTATCCCGTATTTAGTGCTGATTGTGCATTTCAAACATGACATAATAAAATAAATGCATAGTTTAAGATACAGCAGCACTGATAAGCAGGAGAATCTGTGAATGAAACCAACATAAATGTGCTGTCCTATTATGAAGTGATATAAACTGTGGTCACAGCCATAGGCATATAGCATGATTCATTCCCATAGGCATATAGCATGATTCATTCCCATAGGCATATAGCATGATTCATTCCAGGTCTGAACCACTTTTATGATACATATGGCTTTTAAATAACTGTAGATTCCAGCCAAGATGTTCAAAGATTATGCACAACAAATATTTTATGGAAATTAGTTGGACCCATTTTTTGTATTTTATTATCTAGCAATTATATTAAATATCTGAACTTCATTTAATATATTATTTCCTCTTCAGCACTGCCTAAATATGGAACTTCAGTGTTATAGCCACAACAAATACATTGCTAACCCCACCATGAACTAAACAAAACAAAAAAAGAAAATCAAAAGACATACTTGTCATGTGAACGCAGAATATATGCAGTAAATCCCCTCCGTTTGGTCAGAAAATACAACAGGAATAAAGAACAATGTAAACGAACAAAATGAATACTGAACACTGTCAGTAAGTGTTCAGCGGTAAACCTGCGTCTACAGTATAGTATACAAGGAGCCTCCGCTCCAGAGAAACCCCTTCCATCTGACATGTAGCTAGCGAGCTGCAGAGTCGTAATGACAGGGCAAACAGACTGGGTGCTGATAGATATGACAGAGGCTGTGTCCCCCCAGTGTTCGGGGGGGGGGGGGGCGGGGGCGATTACGTGCCGGCCCGCGGCCAGCGCAGGTAACATTCCGGAGCGCGCGGGCGCGGGGACGGGAGCGGGCCACGATGGCACGGCAGTCTGAAAGAGGCCTGTGTTCGCACCGCCTCCCCGCCCCCCCAACCCGACCTTCGTCTTTCAGCAGGCTCTGGCAGGTGGAGCTCAGGGCTAAAATTACACACCGCCGCTGTTCTCCTCACAACAAATTCCTCTCAAACAGGCTGCCAGATGCAGAAACACAGAGGAGAGGAGAGACAAAAAAATGAGCTAACCCTTCCTGAATAATAATCACAGATTGTATTATTAGCATTAAGTTCAAATACAATTACTATATATAGAAAATTACAGCTTAGAACATTTGCCCTTTTAAAAACAAAAATTTATTTTCGCTATCCTTCACCGTACTTGCCTGACAGACTTCATAGATGTAGTAAAACAACTAGTTCAAACATTTACCCCAGTTTATAAACTGACATTTATTTCAGTTTATATATCCGGGCTAATGACCTGAAACAACTGATTTAACAGATGACTGACAAGTGAAATCAAGAGAAAAGGTGCATTAATGACACCATCCGCATCATCACAATATGTCCTATTCTCTTTGCGCTAGGTTACAAATGACCAGCTTAGAGATTGAGGGTTACTGTGTTTACTGGATTTCTTCTACCCAGTTGAACTGTATCTGAATATAATTTCTACAATTTCTTTAATTTCTTCTTTTAAACATGTATATTACATATTAACATATTATATATATATATATATGTATATATATATAATATTAATATAACATATTAAGTACAGAAGGGACTGTGCTTCAGGACACATTTAAAAAACGTTTCAAATATCAAATGCAGTCAATATTTACACACACACACACACACACACACACACACACACACACACACACACAATTAAAACAAGACACATTAACACAACAAGTCAGATCCCACCCACCAGCAAACTATAAATAATCTGGTGATGAAAGCAGGACGAGAACAGAACACTGTTGCAGTTTAAGGAAATGACCTTTTGCCTAATTGCATGAATATTTCATGTTGATTAAATAAACACCTTCCTTGAAGTGAAGGGAAATATGCAGACCGATCAGATTACTGTAGATTCCAATCAAGCCGAATCTCCAGCGATCCCTGCAGCGCTAGGCTTTTCATTGGCCAAGCGGGTTTTGACACAGCATGCACAGGCGCATTCTACCTGCTTGCTGTTCGCCCATCTCTCCTCCAGGGGGTGCTGTTTCTCCCGTAGCTTATGAAAGAACAGATCTCTGTTCTGGAGGTTATTAGCGCTCTTCTCTTGAAGCAGCTTAACGTAAGCTACAGCTGCAGAGAGCTGTCTCTGCTGGCCAGGTTTGCTGGACGCGACTGAGGAGTTTGGTGAAGAATGGCAACGTCTGCACAAAATAAACCATCAGAGGAGTAAATGGTAAATGGACTGCACTTATATAGCGCCTTTATCCAAAGCGCTTTACAATGGCCTCTCACTCACCCATTCACACACACATTCACACACCAATGGCGGCAGCCGTCATGCAAGGTGCTAGCCTGCTCATTGGGAGCAATTTGGGGTTTAGTGTCTTGCCCAAGGACACTTCGACATGTGGACAGGAGGAGCCGGGGATCGAACCGCCAACCCTGCGATCAGCGGATGCCCCGCTCTACCTCCTGAGCCACAGCCGCCCCAGGAGTCACACAGAGGTTTAAAATATTTTATAAATTGTATAGTAATACATAGTTCTTTGCTTGGAGTATCTATTTTACCAACCAATTTAATACTTCTGGCCTTAATAGACCCAACTGCTATCGCTGTTTGCGCTGATGGATTTCCCATTACCTTCCTATTACCATTTAGCTTATCTTTAACTACTGACGGGCCGGCCAGCGGAGAATGGGCGTCCCATCTATAGCCAGGTTCCTTCCAAAATTTCTTCCCACCATTTGTCTCATTTTTTTCCCCATATGTGCTCATTCATATGACAGACACCTGGGGAAAGTTATTAGTGTCATAGCTTATTATAGCGATGAATCACCATGTCAAAATTCAAACCAATTATTTAACTGATTAAATTGAATAGACAGCTTTCATTGTTGCAGCCATACCTGTAAGTACTGGGGCTACCTGAGTAGAAAGGAGACTGCGGATCACACAAGCTGAAGGTGCCCTCGATCCTCCTGAGAACGTTACCTAGGAGATGGGTTGGTCTTTTGGTAACTGCAAAACAACCATTTCAACCATCGCTTTAAATCCTAGACAAGCTTTATCGTGACCCAGATGTCTGCAATTGTTCAATGTTGACAGTTGGCACAACATCAATTGAAAAAAAATGGTAATAAGTAATACAGGGTGTGAGCATTGTTTGAGGCAGAGAGCAGACTAAGAAACAGACTTGGAGTGAAATACATATTTGAAACGCATTTGACTCATTAAATGCTGGTAAAATCTGATTACAGTCCTGCAGGTTTTTCATGAAGCCTACTACTAACCAAATCATGTCATCAAATGAAAGAAGTGATGTCATCAAGTAATAACAAACAGCTGGCCAAGAAACAGCTGAGAAGCCAGTTGTCTAATTACATTGAGGTCCCCAAAAATTGGGGGACTATGTGTAAAAAGGGTGGCAATTCTTACAAGGATGAGCGACATGGACGTAAATACCCTGCACTTCAACATCATATATGTTGCTTCATTTCAAATCCAATGTGCTGGAGTACAGAGCCAAAACAAGAAAAACTGTGTCACTGCCTACATACTTCCGGACTGCACTGTAGTTGTTTCTTTTAAAATGGTTGCCAATCCATGGTAGTTTCCCCCAGAATCTGAAGAGTTGCAGTAATGCTCATGTGACACAGGGCTGCTGACCTGGTCTGTTCCTCTGTGAGGGAGGCAGGTGGGCTCTCTGATGCTGTTCAGTAGCTTCCTGTAGCTTCTGCCTGCGCTGCTGCAGAATCTCCTCCTGCAGTTTCTGTTCACGGATCTCCTCAGCCTTCCTCCTCTCCTCCTGGGCTCTGTCGGACCCACAATGCACTGGGACACCCAGAGCTACCTCACCTGCTACCCAGCAACCCCGCCAACCCCAGTCTGGTCGGTGTCAGTGGTGGAGTACCAGGTACTCACCAGACCTGGGGTGTGTCCCAATAGTCGAAAAATGCAACCTTTCCTAATCCACTACCACTCCTCTACTCCGTCCCCCGGAAACTGATCTTTGTGTTTTAATCTAATGTCGCTGATTACATCTTAATTATGTATTAATGGTTACATATTAATTCATGTCTCAACGCAAACCGCAATATCATGTACATTGTACACTGTACATGCAAATACTTGTACTCGAAACAGTCACAGTTTTGCATACTTCTGGGTAAGAGAGGAGTGGTAGTGGGGGAGTGAAGAATATTGGGACGCAGCCCTGAGGTAAACCACACAATAAAAAAACTGTATTTTTATGGTAAAATGTTTGTAAAAACCTACAGGATTTCACTGTTTTTTAAAAACACGGTCAAAGTAATGTAGAATAAATAACTCATTACTTAATGGCCATCCCATAAACTAACTGGATTTATACTGTTGTTATCTTCATTAAATGGTTTGTCACTGGAAACATTGTCTTTCCATCATTTTTATGGGACATATTCTGCAGTGCAATATTCAAAATTCTTAAACCCTTATGACACCAGTGGGATTCCTGTATCGCTTTATTGCCCCACAGGGGGATACTTGTGAATAAACAGTGGAATGAAACATCAGACATAATGCCGTACACTACAAAGCATTTAAATACAACATCGGGGTTTTACATACTGCACTGTGTAACGCCTGATGATTTAACATAGGATTCCTGCAGATTGCTGGCAATTTTGAAAGAAATATCTATTTTCACCAATATTGAGGACAAAATTCCACAGGAGCATTTTCAAAATTTACCAGCATTTACAGTTTAAGTATTACACATATATCACCTGGATTACCAATCACACCTGCAGTGCCAGTGAGAAAACCGGAATAAAAATGTGTTAACTTGCAATTCCACACATTTCTGTGCATTTTCACATTTAGCAGATTGTCTTTTTCACAGCAAATTAGACAGTTTTACATAATATAATACATTTATACTGCTGGATATTTTTTTCCTGAAGTAATTTTGATGAAGTACCTCAAGGATACACCACAGCCCTAGCTAGAAATTGAACCAACAACCTTTAAATTAGAAGCCCAGTTCCCTAACTCCTACACCACACTGGCTAAATGAATAATCACCCGGGTCAATGACACCTGCGGCTCAAGCAGGAGAACCAGGATGGATACGTGTTAGCTTGCAGTCCAGCGGATTAGCAGTGGAGCTGCCAGGTGCCGTGCTTCCAGTGGAAAAGGAACATGATCGCAGCCCTGAAGGTCAGACCTTCAGAATGCTCATTAATTAGGCAAATCCACAATGTGCAGCCAAATATCGGCAGCCCAGTATCAGAGATAAAAAAAACAGATAAGAACGGAGATAAAGGATTTTCTCTGAGATACCCATACAAATTTTATCAGCAGATTTATCCAGATCTGCAGTGTCTGTCCAGTCCTGTTACAGCCATGACTTCAACATGACTGTCATTATGCTGTTTCTTAACTCATTTGTTTTCTGATTCAAATATATATTTTTAAGCAGACACAATGTAGAGTAGACATATTAAGTGTTAATTAAAAAGAACCTTTCTTTAATATCTGGCTGTAACAAGGGCAGGGTTTGCTAATGTAAGCTTAAACTAAGCACAACTAAAAAAACAAAATCTAAAAAGTCTGGACAGCAGATGGTGGAGAAAATGGGCAGGCAGGCAGGAAAACGTCTGTAGAGGGGTACATGATATTCAGTTTGACTGATATTTTATGTTTTAATGGTTCTGATTACAGTGTCATCGAACCACAAACTCAACTCTCCTAGGCCTCGGGCAGGGCTTACTTTCTGCGCCGGTTATTTTCGAGAGAGAACTTGCGCGCTCGAGCCCTGCATGCCTTCTGCTCCTCTGCCAAAATGTGATGATCATCTTCAAATGCAAGGCGTGGCCCCATTTGTCTGACACTTTACTATGTTAAGGAATTATAATGCTGACGGCAGACATTTAAAAAAAAAAATCACTCCCAGCCTTGGGAATACATACACATGTGCACGCATGCACAAATATAGTGTTCACAAGACTTATTGAGCCAGGTATGGACACTCATAACTCTCAACTGTACTGTTAACCTGGGTAAGCAAGGTGGCAAGTGAATATAAGTGCTTGCAAGTTCACACTGCACTCTAGCACCGGCTATTACCTGGTCGGAATGGAAGAGCGCCCTCTAGTGGCAAACCAGCACCACTTCCAGTCTGTTTTCAAAGATACAGTTCACTGTCAAATAAGGACTCTCTCTCTCTCTTTGCTCTCCACAAATAAAGGTGCGCGCTCTGGTCAGGGTTGGCAGACGTTGATCTCCCCAAATGTTGGGTTTCAAAAAATTAATTTAAATCATGGTTGAAGCGGCAACTTAAATGCAATAAAGCCAATGCAAGCAGATTAGGTTAACTTCAAAAGTCTTGAAAGTAGCAGCTGGCTGCTGACTACGATAGGATTTTAAAGAAAGCGAACTTAACACGTTCCAAAACGCAAGCAGCAGGCTTGCAGCCCCCAAAGCCAGGGAGAGCCGAGGCGTATTCCTGCGCGCTACCGAGGAACCGTAGGCTATATACAATTTTTGAACGGGGTAACATCTAGTTAAATGTACGCCAAATACTAAAACACGAACAAAATTGATAGATAATAGTAAATGTACATGATAGGCTGTAGTATTATAATACCAATAAATAATAACCTGTAACAAGCTGATTTGAAAGTCCTGCCCCAACAGGAGAAGCCCACTCCATGACTAGCTGAATGTGTTAGCTAATAGCTAAGATACTACAGCAGATGCACATTTTACACTATTATACATAGGCATGTTAGGCTGCTCTAACATCTAGTTTTAGATTGTAGGCTACGTGCGTGACGCACTGACGTCACTCGGGATAAAAAATGAAAGCACAATTTTCTCAAAAAACGATGGCACATTTCAAATTAATGTAACAAATAAACGGACACGCTACTTATGAAAACTAGCACCTTGCATGGCAGCTGCCGCCATTGGTGTGTGAATGTGTGTGTGAACGGGTGAGTGAGAGGCCATTGTAAAGCGCTTTGGAAAAAGGCGCTATATAAGTGCAGTCCATTTACCATTTACCAAAAACAAGAAAATACAGCCCAGAACGCGTTAAAAAAGATTTGCGATTTGGTTAAATATTTCCCTATTGACTCCCATTCATTTTGCGCTTCGAGCGCCCCTCTGGGTCATTCTAAGTGACATATCTTCCCTTTAGGGCAATTATCTTTTGTAACATGTATATTTTGTAAACTGTATATTTACATAACAAATTAAATTAGGTAGCTAACGTTAGCTTGCATTGAGGCGAAGATATGTTCCTCATACATTTTAAGTTGATCATTTAACGTTGTCGCTAAGTTATTAAGCCACTGAAATCACATGAAATAAACACGTCCAAGTAAAATATTAAGTTAAGGATACGGGGGGTAGGTGTCGTCCATAAAATATGGCATCATAACCTTCAGGATGGGACGCTGGTGAAAAGCGACCAAAATCTTCTGTCAAACAAATCCGTCAGGCGGTCAGGATGGGCACATCTTGAGAAATGATATCAGTGCCACTTGGTAGCCTACCTGACTATGCTGCTTGAGTATAGCCGCTTCAACGCAATAACTAGCAATGGAGCAAGCATACTTTTCTCTGAATTCACCAACTCACACCGAACATTATCGCAAGCTACACAACTGCAAGCTTTGTGACTTTCTAATAAACTCACACTCATTTCAGATTTACAGTCAGGTAAATTAGCAGGCTATGGTGCTAGGTAAATTTGTGTTAATCTCAACCTAGATGTAGCCTACGTCAACACAACTGCAGCAACACAAGTCTGACCAAATATCCATCGGATTTACCAGGGACGTTCGCCCAAAGACACAGGTTCGTTATTCTATACCCCGGTGCGCGCCCCATTCCAACCTTTCTCACAGCCAGGGACGCGCTTCCTTGACAACGAACATAATCAGCCACAGGTTGAGGTTACGAGGGTGAGAAACACAACAAGGATCAGATGCACACAGTAAATACACAGCAACAGCAAATAATACAACATACTGTAGCCTATTTTAACCATTTTTATTTTAGTTTAACAATCCATTTTTTCTAATTATTCAAATGACATAATCATAAACTTGAGCTAATAGATAGCTACTTGACTTTAGACCAATTCTGCAAGTACAATGCCTTATCTATGCATTATTTTTGTATTAGTGCAATTTTCAACAGTAGGCTGACTGGTAATGTAACTGCAGTCACCAGTGTACATCCAGTGCACTAACTCCACCAGCATTGAAATGCATCCTGCATCTCTCACTCCTGTCCAGCAGATGTCGCTGCTCTTTTTACCACCAGGATTCAAAACTGTATTTTTAAAAAAAGGTTCCAGGCTATGAACATATAATCTGATGAGGAAACGAATGTAAATTTCACATCCATGTAACAGTGTATTCATGCCTTCATGCAGCACCTCACACTGAACTCTTTCAAGCACACAATGGCAGTCCGTTGTCCATTACACAAATTTCCCTTCATTGCTGGTTACTTCTGAAATACGTGTATTATCTGTTGCCATGGTAAATTATTCTCTATATATTCTATGTGCTCAAACCTCATTATTGTCTGCTGTGGCGGAATGATATCTTCAGTTTACACACAGACTGCCAGTTTGGTCCTGGATGTACAAATGCATCTTGGTCCATGAGCCAAAGACAGTTTTAATACCCCCATACCACCACTCAAAAAGAAAAAGCATATAGTCAACAACAATAATGATAATTAATAATAATCATAATTTTATGTTAAATTAAACTCTCAAGTGTAACCAATCTTTGGCTGTCTCCAGGCTGTGATGTTGATTAAATCAGTGTTGAAAATTAACTTTATAGTAAGGCTACATTCGTTTTTATTATTATTATTTTATAATATTATTATTATAAGTCTACATACAGGTAATTATCTTGTGTCAGTAGCTCTTGGTAGCTGAGTGCTATATTTTGGTTGCAATGCACTGCAAGTGCTTTGGCACCCTATTGTATTCTTTCACGGCACATTGACAACACACAGCATTGTGTTTAAGACACATTCTCCCCTTTGAAACAATAATGTAAATCTTGAATATTGATAGAGGGGTACTCCACATCCACGCTGCCAATAAGAAAATTTGACTAAGGCACGGCTTGTGGTGGAGCTATAACAAACAATTTGATAAGATTTGGGATACAGAATGTCTGGGCCAAGATCTAAAAACCCAGCATTAGAAATACCAAACATTTTACAGTAGATATCACTTCTCAGAAAAAAAGTCAATATGTTTTTAAATAATTGTATGTGCATGTGCACCGTGACTAGGAATTTACAAAAACATATACAATAAATGAACTCCAGCAGAACCTACAGTGCCGTGAAAAGGTTTTTGCCCCCTTCCTGATTTCCTATATTGTTGCATATTTCTCACACTGGAGGTTTTCAGATCATTAGACAAAATATAATCTTGATTTTAGGGAACCTGAGTGACAAATGACACATTTCTTTTTTTACTTATTTAATTTATTTTATGAACAAAAAATCCCAACACCCATTTCCGTTGTGTGAAAAAGTAATTGCCCCTTTACTTTATTCTACATTGGCTGCAGTTAAGTGTAAAGGGGCAATTACTTTTTCACACAACGGAAATGGGTGTTGGGATTTTTTGTTCATTAAATAAATTAAATAAGTAAAAAACAAATGTGTCATTGTTCACTCAGGTTCCCTAAAATCAATATTATATTTTGTCTAAAGATCTGAAAACATCCAGTGCGAGAAATATGCAATAATAGAGGAAATCAGGAAGGGGGCAAAAACTTTTTCACGGCACTGTATGTCCATTGATACATTGATCCAAATTTTGCATGCTCAAGGTCCAACACCGACAAAACTTTGGCACTGATGTTCCATATTGGAGCACTAAAGGAATTATTAATGCAGGAATCTATGCATGTGTTTGCCAAAATGATTTTGGCTTTGTACTCATAAATTTTTTCTTGAAGCTCCATTTCAATTTGAGACCAGTTATGTTTGCATACAGTACATGGAGCTTATTTGGATGCACGTGCAATTTTAAAATTCACACGAATTGATTTTGTAGTTCAATAAAGTAAATTTACAGTTCACATTGAGCTTAATTTTATACTGCTGACCAGAGACAAGTTTATCAATTAATACATTTAGGCCTACCTCTGCAATTTACAATTTAAAATATATGCTGTTTTATTGACTTATATGGGTAATTATACATTTAACCTTAGCCATTTATAAATAATGTTAAATACATTATGCTTTGAAAAAAATAAACAGGTATAAAATGAACAGGAACGGGCTGGACGGAACCAGGCGGGACAGGAATGGGCTGGACGGAACCAGCTGGACAGGGGCTGGCCTGAGCAGGTGCTGGCCTGGGCAGGGGCCGCCAGGGGTAGAAGCTGGCCAGGACTGGGGCAGCCGGGGTAAAGCACAAACACGAAGCCAGGGCACAAGAAAGGTACAAGGCACGAAACAAAACGGAAGGCACGACAAAACCCACATGACACAAGGCACAAGCAAAGACACAAGGCGATCTGGAACGAAAAAAGACACAAGACGATCTGGCCCTGAACTAAGAAACAGGGTAGACTAAATACAAAACTGACGAGCAAACAACAAGGAACAGGTGGGACGAAACTAATGAGAACACAAGAGGAAACACAATTCAAGTGTGGGGAAAGAGACACAAAGTGGAGTGGGAGAGGGAAAACAAGGGACGGAATGCCAGATAAACACAAAACCAGGACAGGAGCACGGACATGACACCATCAGGCCAGTTCAATGGCATGCTTCATTCTACTGCAATTAGCCTATATAGCAACATATAGCGCGTGCACGTGCACGTCCAACATGTTCTTTCCTTCATTGCTCCCCCACACATAAAATTCAAAGAGTGTGGAGCACTGAGCAGGTCTTTCAATTCACCTTCGGTCAAGTATCAACAGTTTGAGATTTTTTAATTTCCAGGAGAAATTCAAATCCAAAATGTCACCTTTTTCAATAGGCCTGTATTGGTTTAGATCGACAATTTGGAGTGGGATTCCAAAAGTTAGAGACGTTTAAATTTCCGGGAAAAATTCCATTCCAAATTTTTACTTTTTACAATAAACCTGTATTACATAGACAGTTTGGAGTGGGATTTGAAAATGCTACAGTAATATTTCACACAAATTGGGACAGCGGTAGATCAGGACCTGAGCTGCCATAAACACATGTCAAAAGTTTGACATTGTCATAGGGTTTCAGCCTTCTGTTATTTCTGTGTTCGTTCCCCCTCAGAGCAGCAAGAGGGTGTCCTTGCTTTATCTTTCCGTCTTCCGCTCCAGGTCTTCGCTCTGACTTTCTTAATTCTCTGCACCTGTCCTCTTTACCGGTCGGCCATATAAACCCTGTGGCTTTGTTTGTTCCTTGTTCAATTGTTGTCATTCTACTTGACATGGTAGCCGGTAAGATATAGGTTCAAAGCGACTGCTTCACTCTTAAACTTTTAAGAGTAACGCGGGACTTACTCCTTATTCCTGTTTGGAATTTATTTTCTCGTTTGCGCTTGCTGTCCTTCTTTTTGGTTTTGATTTCTGTTCTCATTGAGACAAATTGCCGTTATTTTTTCTTTGTTTACCTCTCTCGTGCTTTCCCGTATTGAGAGTGAGAGATTCCTTTCTTTTCCCTTTTGCTTCTCATTTGTTTATTCATACTTCGATTTATTTTGCTTTCTGGTATTGTGAGCGAGAGGTATTTTTCTTACTCGGGTTTTGAGTTTGCCCTCTTTTTGGGCTATTTTGAGTTGGCTTATGCCTGGAGTGTTTTTCATTCTCTATTTTTGTTTGTCCATTTTCCTCTTCTTGTGCGGATCCGTCCGCTTCAGTTGTGTAAACTACGGTTTACACTTTTAGATTCCTTGGCTGTCGTGCCTGGTTCTCCAAACCTGACACTCCCCCTTACAGACATCTTTTCATTTCCGGGAGAAATTCCCCCCAAAAAAACAAAGAAAAAACCCAAATCGAGTGAGAGGTACATCAGGACCTCATCTGTCATGAACAGGTATCAAAAGTTTGAGAGCTTTTAATTTCATGGAGAAATTTCAATCCAAAATTTAACTTTTTTCAATAGGCCTGTATTAGTTTACGTAGATAGGAGAGGGATTATTTTAAAATGCAAAAGTAATATTTCACCCAACTTTGGTCAGAGCTACACTGTCTGGCCAAAAAAAAAGTCACCATTGCACCCGTTATGCATAGCGCCCACTGTACATTGGTCACCAGAGTCCTGACCTTAACCCCATTGAACGTTTTTGGGATGTGCTGGAGAAGACTTTACGGAGTGGTTCGACTCTCTCGTTGTCAATACAATAACTCGGCCAAAAATTAATGCAACTCTGGACGGAAATAAATGTTGTTGTGACGTTGCATAAGGTTGTCGAAACAATGCCACGACGAATGCACGCCGTAATCTAAGCTAAAGGTGGTCCAATTAAATATTAGAGTGTGCAACCTTTTTTTTTGGCCAGGCAGTGTACTTCAGGATGTGCTCTGTCATAAACAATTGTCAACAGTTTGAGACATTTTAATTTCAGGGAGGAACTCCATTCCAAATTTACACATTTTACAATAAACCTGTATTGGATTACATAGACCATTTGAAAATGCTACAGTAATATTTTACACAGATCTGGTCAGAGGCAGATTAGGACCTGGGCTGTCATAAACAAGTGTCAAAAGCTTAAAATTTTCACTTATTTAAATAGACCTGTATTGGTTTATAGACAGTTTGGAGTGGGATTATTTGAAAATGCTTCAGTAATATTTCACCCATGTCAAGTGAGAAGTAGATCAGTAGCTGTTCTGTCATAGCCTACTCAAGTGTCAAATGTTTGCTTAAATTTCCGGGAGAAATTTCAATCCAAATGAGCAGATTTTTCAATATGCCTATTGTATTGGTTAATATAGAAACTTTGTAGTAGGATTATTTAAAAAGTGTGCAGTAATATTCCCTATGTATAATTTTTGATGTAAATTAGTAGCCTACCTGGTTTCTCATGCACAAGTGACAGAATGCTAAGACAAGTAGATTTTGCGGAGAAGAAAATTTGCGTGTGACGCTTGGGTATCTGATTTTTGAGCCTATTACAGCCTTTAAAATACAAGCGAAATGAAAGTTGCCCAAAATAAAATAATGGAAAAAAATACTTCGTCACATGCCCACCGTTGTTAAATTTCTCAGTTGAGCGGTAGCTCACCTTTTGAAGCACACCATGGCCTTTGCAAACGCACAAAGAAGGGAAACCGTGACAGCATGCAATCGTGTTAAGATGGACCGGCAATTTCGAATCAGGAGCTGCAGCGTCGTGACAAGCATAGGTCGTTACACCACAACCACATTCACTTTAGTATCATACACACGCATATTCTTGACGAAACATAGCCCTCATATTGTCTTATAATGCAACAATTTATTTAAAGATTATTCGCTCCGCTCCGTTACTACAGGAAGATTTGCAACGGGAAATTAATTAGCACAGCGAACGGACACATTAAGGTAAATAAAGTATTACAAGAGGCAGGGTTAAACCTTCACAAAACCCCGTCGGCGGCGCACCGTAACGATGCGTAGTTTATTTGGCCACACGTCACTAACGCGATGGGATCCAAACATCGCTGTATGAATTCTACTGACTGGAAGCTGCAAGCGCATAACGGGAGGTTAGTCCAGCTGCAGAAATAGACAGGCGGGCAGCTTGGTCCCAGAATGTCATTGCTGTTGTCTGCGCTACTCAGAAACACTCGATGGGAATAATGTGCTAAAATGAACGAAAGGAAACCAATCTTAATCGAAAACGATGATTTCGTCAAGCGTGCTGCAGTTACAAGCAGGGATATTGGCCAAGATGATTTACTGATGAGTGCGGGAGTTGGCGGAATAGGCTTTTCCAATTATCACGGATATTACCACGGGTGAGTGACAGTCCTTCCATCTAGGCATAAGTTGCCTAGGTTTTCTGTGACACTTCTTCATACAAATAAATTGTACACAAGTCATTGTTGCAGGACAGAAGCCATATAAGTACACTGGAAAACTATACACTCTACTATATAATACAATAAAAAGTATGTACTTAAACAAACACAATTGAAAATCGAAATTGTGCAGTATTTTTGCAACATGCTTACTATCTGTTTCTTTAGTATAAAAAAATTAATGATTATTCACTCAGTAGTGTTGGCTAGAATGTAAGGGCGTAGAATACATTTTATTAAGTCACTCTATTTTGAAATTAAAAATGACACAGACACACCGGGTATGTGGATTCTGCCCTTATCAATAAGAAGTGAAAATGGAGAATTATTATCTGATTTAATAATTAAAAAAACACTTAAAAGCTACACTTAAAATTGTTCATTTGTTGATACTCGAGCTGTATGAAGCATCTTCCCAGACAATTCACACACTAGTAAAATCATGTAAATGTAACTGGTACCAGCATACTGCATTGTTCCAGGGCACATGAAAAACAGTTTGTCTAACCATACATTTTTACATTTTTGAATATTGTAATATTCTACATTATATGAATTGCTAGTGCTTTGTGCACAAAAATGACCAGTGTAAGTATTGATAATATAAAATAATGTGTTCAGAGGGACAGTGCAACAATTAGGATAGGTACATTCCAGTTCATAAACACACACTCACACACACACACACACACACACACACATACAGTAATTTAAGAAAGACTTGCCATTAGGGTATTAGGGTAACATTTATTACCGTCCGTGGAAACCAATTACAAGCAAAGTGCACTTGACTTGATTATTTTATTGTTGGTTGCTTCTAAAGGCAATGTGTGGTGTGAAATGTACAGCTGCTCAGATTTGGTTCTGAAATCCTCCCACAATGGTAAATGTTAATAACTAACATTATGTCAATCACAGTGTTTTGAATTAGCCCAGCAAAGCTGGAGTGTCAGACTTTGGACCTGGAGGCTTGCAGTGTCTGCTTGTTTTCTCTGCATTTCACTAATTCAGTTATTCATTTGACAAAGTGATCTGCCTAACAGCCCACAAGGCTCGTTTCCAAGGTCTAAATTGGCTGCTGATTGAAAGAAATCTGCAAAACCTGCAGACATTGCAGCCTTCCAGGACCAGAGTTTTAACACCCCTGTTGGACAGGATCCTTCTATTCTAGGCTATCCATTAGAGCAAGGCTGCGCAGCTAGGGCCGATCCATTTCAGGATTTCATACCAACCCGTGTTCTTAACTATACTTGATCGGACATTTTTGATCTTGAATTTGTTTTTTAAACTATTGAGCTACAGTTTAAGACTGCATATAATTTACTGTGATACAAATAAACCAGCGTTGGTGTATGACTGTTGTTTAGAAAACTATGCTACACAGTAAAATGTCCAGTGTTAATTTAACTCTAACAGAGTACACATGGGACCAATGGGAACTCTTCGATGTACTGTCAAAGAGTTGATTTAACAATGAGCATTTTACTGTGTAGGGCAATTCACACTCCAGGACCAGAGCTGGGCACCTCTGCAAGGCTAACCTGTTTGTGGACTGCATGCTAACGTCCACTCATAATGATTTTCAGCGCAGTCATACATTTGATCTGACATTTTTGATAGTCATGAGCTACGGCTACACAGTGCACACTGCGCATTAACCTCTGGGGAAAAGATTCTGCTGTGCTCCAATATAGGAGCGATCCATCACTGGTGTATACAGCTGATTAGAAAATGAAGACAGTACGGGTGGGGAAAAAAACTGATTTCAGCTACATTCTGAATCTACAGGAACAGAGTTGTGCAACCCTGCATAAAAAAATACTGTAATAGCTGAAAACAAAATAAATTAATAAAATATTCAGAAACATATGCATATACTACATATACAGCTACATTACATGTAATTTCTATGGGATCACTAATATAGCCATTTCTTGTGCGAAACAGCCAGTCAGTACCCTGAAAAAGAAATATTGCCAACAGCAGTGCTCATTAATGCAATGCATGTTTTGCCTGGAACACGATTAATAGTTCTGAATAATATAATAACTTATAAGGGGAGGTCTCCTTTGTATTTCACTTCAGCTGAACAGATTAGAATTTCTAAGTAAGACTTCACGTTTGAAGGATTACTAAGACATGCAGAGAAAGTCTATCTTTTTCATCCATCTTAATTTTTTGTAATGTGACCTTTCTTCAGGGTCTCGAGGTAAAGTCTTTTCTAATGACGTATCAGAGTCTGACAGGAATGGATTCCCCTTACCTCCGAAATTCGCGACTGTTGGATAAAGAAAAACAAAACAGAACAAAAAACGGTTACAAAAATGAAAATGCGTAAGACAGTATAAACACAATTTGTGAAAAGTGATTTAAAATTTGAAGCTGCATTGTTGTGACAGAGTCTCTTCATACCTTTACTAGATCCTCCATAATAGACTTGGGACATTGTATATGCACGGATACACACACTCATACACAGAAAGACTCACATGTACAGGTGCAGCTCAAAAAATTAGAATATCGTGAAAAAGTTCAATATTTTTTGTCACTCATTTCAGAAAGTGAAACTCATATATTATATAGATTCATTACACATAGAGATATTTCAAGCCTTTATTTCTTGTAATTTTGATGATTATGGCTTACAGCTAATGAAAACCCAAATTCAGTGTCTCAGAAAATTTGAATATTGTGAAAAAGTTCAAGATTGGAAACTCATGGTGTCACACTCTAATCAGCTAATTAACTCAAAACACCTGCAAAGGTTTCCTGAGCCTTTAAATGGTCTCTCAGTCTGGTTCAGTAGGCTACACAATCATGGGGAAGACTGCTGACTTGACAGATGTCCAGAAGACAGTCATTGACACCCTCCACAAGGAGGGTAAGCCACAAAAGGTAATTGCTAAAGAAGCTGGTTGTTCACAGAGTGCTGTATCCAAGCATATTCATAGAAAGTTGAGTGGAAGGAAAAAGTGTGGTAGGAAAAGGTGCACAAACAACAGGGATAACCGCAGCCTTGAGAGGATTGTCAAGCAAAATCCATTCAAGAATTTGGGGGAGCTTCACAAGGAGTGGACTGAGGCTGGAGTCAGTGCATCAAGAGCCACCACGCACAGACGAATCCAGGACATGGGCTACAAATGTCGCATTCCTCATGTCAAGCCACTCCTGAACCAGAGACAACGTCAGAAGCGTCTTACCTGGGCTAAGGAGAAAAAGAACTGGACTGTTGCTCAGTGGTCCAAAGTCCTCTTTTCAGATGAAAGTAAATTTTGCATTTCATTTGGAAATCAAAGTCCCAGAGTCTGGAGGAAGAGTGGAGAGGCACAGAATCCACGTTGCTTGAAGTCCAGTGTGAAGTTTCCACAGTCAGTGATGATTTGGGGTGCCATGTCCACTGTGTTTTCTGAAGTCCACAGTCAACGCAACCATCTACCAGGAAATTTTAGAGCACTTCATGCTTCCTTCTGCTGACAAGCTTTATGGAGATGCTGATTTCATTTTCCAGCAGGACTTGGCACCTGCCCACACTGCCAAAAGTACCAAAAGCTGGTTCAATGACCATGGTATTACTGTGCTTGATTGGCCAGCAAACTTGCCTGACCTGAACCCCATAGTGAATCTATGGCGTATTGTCAAGAGGAAGATGAGAGACACCAGACCCAACAATGCAGACGACCTGAAGGCCTCTATCAAAGCAACCTGGGCTTCCATTACACCTCAGCAGTGCCACAGGCTGATCGCCTCTATGCCATGCCGCATTGATGCAGTAATTCATGCAAAAGGAGCCCCAACCAAGTATTGAGTGCATAGAAATGAACATACTCTTCAGAAGGCTGACATTTCTGTTCCTTTTTTATTGATCTTATGTAATATTATAATTTTCTGAGACACTGAATTTGGGTTTTCATTAGCTGTAAGCCATAATCATCAAAATTACAAGAAATAAAGGCTTGAAATATTTCACTCTATGTGTAATGAATCTATATAATATATGAGTTTCACTTTCTGACATGAGTGACAAAAAATATTGAACTTTTTCACGATATTAAAATTTTTTGAGCTGCACCTGTATATATAAATAGATTTATACGTAGCACTGTGTTGTGTGTAATAGCTTTGTAGTGAATGCCCAATTCATCACAAATGTTAAAACACTGATAGAGTCTGTTTGATTTTTTCTAAGGATCTAACCATGTATACCTTTCTGTCCTGCTACCGTTAAAAAGAGCCAATCTGCGGGCCCTGTTAGAAACACGGGATGGAAGTTCTGCTATAAGTCTCACTCCTAATGCATTAAAACAGAATATTCTCAGAATGTTGTGAATTTGTCTTTCCACCATCCGCCATGACTCAGTTTGAAAGCTTTTGATAAGCTCAGCTTATCTTTACATTCATAAAATATCTTTAGCTTTTCTTCAGTAGGCCTAAATCAGCTCATGTTAGAAAGCGCAAAATAAGTGGGAAATCGGAGCTCTTGGGGGCATATAGCCATCATATCACGAGTGCTTTCTTCTGTAATTCAGTTACTTTATATATTATATAATCATATATAATGAATAGAATATCTTTATTTTATATTTATAATAATCCATCTTTGTTCAAAGTCTCAGCAGTGACATTACTTCCATGTTTTATTAATTTAATGCAAGGCAAGTGTAAAAATATTACACACACACACACACACACACATAAAGAGTACTTTCTCTCCCATCTATATATTAAATCATGGTGACAGCACCATTTTAGAAGCATTGCATTTAGAAGGCTTTCAGCATGAGAGGAACTGTACATTTTTCCAATGATGGTCAATAACATGAACAAGAAAGTTAGTGTCATTTGTAGATGATTGATAAATGGCAATTCACACAGACTAACCCCTTGTCAAACAGCCTTTCTGCACATTCAGTTGGACAGAACAATCAGCACGCACACATGTGCATGCACTAACGAACTAACGAACGAACGAAACTAACTAACGAACTAACTAACTAACTAAACTAACGAACTAACTAACGAAACTAACGTAACTAACTAACACTAATGATACTGAACTTAGCCAAGGCAACCACACACTGCAAATAACTATTTTCACCTAAACCCGTATTTGCATTGTGAAGTCAAGATGCCATGAACAAAACGCTTACACACTGAAGAGCTGTTGTAAGCCCTTTTGTTGTTGTTGACAAGTAGGGGGTCAAAGCCCCATTTATGTCGTTAATAGACTCTTTTGAAAATGTAAAGGCTTGAGGAGTGATTCAGCTTTAATTTTTTTTCCTGATTTAAGAAACATGGCGTATGACTCACAAAGCCTGGCCTTGAAAGACTGGTTATGTTCAAAAACTGAAATGACAGATTTTAAGTAGGAGGGCACACATTAAATGGCAGTTACATACAATATGAGTGAAATGAAAATTGTTCAGTTAGCTCGTGGTTACAGTATTTACCCCCACATTTTCAGAATCACCATGTGCTGGTCTGGATATTATTGTCGGCTATCTAGGTTCGTTTGAACATACAGAAGCTATACAACACATGTGACATAGTCTTTATGGTGAACAGTATGCACATTTACTGTTCACAGTTGCTATACATATTTGTACCATTGAAATGTTTATTTTCATAAGTGTAAGACAATATTTCTCAAACTCAGTCTTGGGGATCTCTGTCCATTCTGTTTCTTGTTGCAACCACAATTCCAACTCTTGAATGTAATAATCTGGTAATTATAATAATGGTAATCATAATTATGCACTTGTAACATCAAATATGGGATGATTTATGCTTTTAAGGCTGAATTATGTCAGAAATAGCAATGCATGCCATGGAAAATAAATATCCCAATTTCACTTCCTCGCACTTTTATTCAGTCGGACAAATGAATGCTTTCACATTCTGTATTGTGTTATATGGCAAATAACTCCCCAATAAAGAGGTTTTATCTTTTAACTAAATTATACACTGACAGTTGACATCTTTGGCATCCTAAATTCTGAAAGTCTGGACACCTTGTCACTGAAAATATTTTAATATTTCAATTTGTAGGAAGTAAAGAGTTCAAAGTCAAAGCAAATGGCAAAAAGCCAAATATGCAAATATGTCTTAATTAGTTTGAGAAAATAAATATGGAAGCACTTTAACATGCATTTAAATGAGCTAAATTGATCAATACATTTGCTGCGATTCTACACAGGGGTCTCCCAGGACCGTTTACAAAAGTGAATTATTTAAATTTTCCGAAATCAGAACACAAAGGAATATACTCTAGCCAGACAATATCACCTCATAAAATTGTATTAAAGGTAACAATGTGATTTATTTTGACACAGCAATTAATAATAGTGCAGTGTGGGTATACTGTATTTTCAGCTGAAATAGCAGGCAGCAACAGAATGTAATATCACACTGAGCAAACTTTTAGCATACCCAGGACACCATGCCTACATTGTGTGAACCCTACCCTCTGTGAATTAAGACAGATGAGTTGCCATTGTCCAACTGCCACAGGAAGCTGCCACCCCATTCCCTCATTTGTGGATGCAAAATCTTCATGGTAATTTACTGAGAAACCAAATACAAGAATAGCACGGAAACCATTGTAATTGGGGCTTAACAGTAGTATTGCTTTACATGTTGTTTCATATTAAAGGAGACAAAAATGAAATAATGACCAAATGAATCTCTTTGAATGAGAAAAATAAAGGGATTTAAGAGTTTTGTTTGTTATTGTTTTGTGAGAGCGTAATTTATTCTTCCAGAAAGAAATTTGGTTACCACATGTCGAGCGCTGTCTTCTATTTTCAATTAATGTAATGAGTGTTGTGGTGATAGTTCTAATGGTAATCAGTGTGCCCACAAATGAACAATTTGTCTTCACTAAAACCCACCCATTTAGAATGTGTTTTGTTCAGTTTCAAAACTGAACAAAGGAAGATCATGTTTTGAAATATGAGAAAACCACTTTTCTTGCACAATTTCTCTCACTCGAGAAAGGTCTGTAACACAACAGAATGTCTAAACCCACACTCAGTCTGACTATGTATCTTGTCCTTGCAGCAATTGCACACTGATATTGGCCAAAAAAAAACTTCTGCTTGTGCCCAAATATAAAGGCTTCTGTCATCTCAATTTGATCATTTCCTCCAATATGCCACTCAACACGCGAGCCATTTTATTGCTGATTTCGTCCTCAAAACCTGTTTATTTAATTTTTTAAGCACAACAATCAATTAAAATGTCAAATTTATCAAAAAGTCACCTCATTCACATGAAAGATCCTGCAGTAAACCAAAGTAATTTATTTCAGTTTGTTTCAAAGAAATACTCATTATATTAGGATAATGTCACACTGTTTCTTTTCAAAGATTGAGAACATTATAGTTAATATTTTCATGTTCAGGAGTTCCGACGATACCTGCATCTATGCTATTCTATTAAATTATATTTATTCCTGACACATTAAAGGCTTGATGATTCAACTTGATGAGTGCCTGGATATTTACCATTATCTATACAGTGCAGCGCATACGTATTTGGACAGTGACACAATTTTTATTGTTTCGGCTCTGTATTCCAGCACATTGGATGTAACACAATGGCTGTAATTCCTACACGGATCATCACCCGATATAGATGCAAATACCCTCAAATTAAAGCTGACAAGTCTGCATGTGCTGGAGTACAGACTAGAGCCAAAACAACAAAAATTGTGTCACAGTCCAAATATTTACGCACTGCACTGTATTACTATATGTTGTTTTTACATGCTCCTTTTCCTGTAAGCCTTTTTTGACCCTTGTTATCTTTTGGAACTTTGCTCATCTTTAGATATTCTACTGTGGTAATTTTCATTACCTGAATTAAGATGTTTTATTCTTCTTGGTAGGCGGGGCAATGGTAACGGGCCAATCCTGACACGTCTTACCCCAGGGAAGGCAAGGCGGCAGGGGGGGCGAGGGCCCGCCTACATGTTCAGTGCCCGCTCCGACAGCCTCTCCTTGACGGAGGAGCGCTTCCTGGATGCAGCGGAGTACGGCAACATCCCCGTGGTGCGCAGGATGCTGGAGCAGCTGCCCGAGCTCAATGTCAACTGCGTGGACTACATGGGCCAGAATGCATTGCAGCTGGCTGTGGCCAATGAGCACCTGGAAGTGACAGTGCTCCTGTTGAAGAAGGACAACCTGGCCCGGATAGGAGACGCCCTCCTGCTGGCCATCAGCAAAGGCTATGTCCGCATTGCGGAGGCCATCTTAGCTCACCGTGCCTTCAGCGATCCCCAGAGGCTGACGTCCAGCCCCGGCCAGGCCGACATGGCGCATGACGACTTCTTCGCCTATGATGAGGACGGCTCGCGATTCTCGCACGACATCACCCCCATCCTGCTGGCATCCCACTGCCACGAGTACGAAATCGTATACATCCTGTTGAGCAGGGGTGCGCGCGTCGACAGGCCGCACGACTACTTCTGCAAGTGCAGTACCTGCGCCTGCCACCAGAGGCACGACTCCTTCAGCCACTCACGCTCCCGCATCAACGCCTACAAGGGTCTGGCCAGCCCCGCCTATTTGTCACTCTCCAATGAAGACCCTGTACTCACGGCTCTTGAGCTTAGCAATGAGCTGGCCACACTGGCCAACATCGAGAAGGAATTTAAGGTAGGGATAGTGTGATTCAGCCTGGCCTAACATCCCTATTGCCTCTCAAAAACATACAGGTCTATTAATGTCAGCTTATTCCTGCCCCTCCATATACCAGCATCAAATCAAATCCTGAACTGGATAGATTCCGTCCGATATATTTGGTTTCATACTTTTATATACATTTATATAAATAAATAAAATAAGTTTAATTTCACGGGAGAAGTAGCAAGGTTAGAGTCAAAGATGTGCAATGAATTACCATATAAACAATATACATAATTCTTGGAAGCCTGACAGCAGTGTTTAATTCTGGCAGCCTCTCTGTAGCCGAGCGATAAATTCCCTAAAACATGGCCAGAGTGCAGAACAGTTTAAATAATGCAAAGTGTAAAGGAAGTGTATGATGGTGGAGGGTGACACTCCAAAAAAATGTGTTTCTTCACAGCAACCACCTCTCACCCTCACACTGTCAAAAGTCTGTCCTACTACTTCTGATCTGATTTAGGATTTGCTTTTCAATCAAATGTTTTAAAATGGACCAATCAGGTTGATGATAGAGGTTATATAGGCTCTCATCTGTCAATAAGGGCCTGGTTGAAAATACAAGATACATTTTTCTCACATGATAATATACAAGTATAGACAGTATATATTCAGTATATAAAGGACATAATATGTTACTTGGTTATTTGGTTTGTAATAGGAGCAGCGATCCTTGTGGTGTTCGACACCAGGCTCGGCAGAGAATAGGCAGTAAAATTACAGTTGTACAGCAACATGCAATGCACTGAATATATGAGTGAAGTGTTTCAATGTCATATCTTAAACAAAATATAATCCTGGAAACAAACTTGAAAGTCATTTGGAAGACATTTTTAAATGTATTAAAGTAATATTCAATTAAAGCACATAATTGAACAAAAAAACATACAACGTACATTGGGCATAAAGAACGTGTGTTTAATCCGTAATCACGGCTAAATATTTGCATTTCAGGAGATGTGGATTCTTGAATATTTAGAGCTGGAAACCTACATGATTTGGCTGGTTTATAGTCCATGACAGTATGTGGGTGGGTCAGTCCCAAAGGAATTACTTTTCTTGATTGCATTTCACAGGCTCTTGGTAATTTGCATTTTCAACAAACACACTGCAATACATCTTTGGTACATATTGTATTTATCTACATTTCATTTAACATTTTGTATAGTTTTTATTTTATTTTTTACTAACAGTAGCAGTCTCCCCTTATTCTGCAAAGGCCGGATTAAAAAAACAACAACAACAACCTGACAACCTAGCAATATACATCAGCCATCAGTCACAAAGGTGCACAGGTATAAATAAATGTTATGTCCAGATTAGGTTTGATAATACGCACTGGATTTAAACATTTAATGAACTTGCTGATAGCATTAAGATTTTTTTTGTAAGATTACAGTATTACATTATTAGGTCAAGACATTCTGTAATCTTTAAAAAAATGCGAGGACCAAGTTTTGGGTAATTGCTTTGGTTTAGCTTTGGGTTATTGCCATTTTCTGGAATAAACTCAAAGCCTGTTGCAGGTATGCTAACTGTATTGGCTAAGCCCTCAAGCATGAGAGTCATGGAGAAATGAAGCCAGTTTCATTGCAGAACTTTAGTGCCCCTTTGAACTGAACTTCTGTTCTATTTTCTGCCAATATTTTGTGATGCCATCTGCAATTCTCCCCATAGCATCAGATCTATATATTTTTTATAATCTCTCTGACCTCTGTGGTAAAATCAAAGCCTTCGTCAAAGGTCATAGGTTATTGTGCATGCACAATCCTGTGGGACAAATACTGGTCCTGACTGGCAACCATGGAGCTGCTTCCATTGATCTTCAGCTTGTCTAATTCATATTCACCTTCTTATAAACACCCTGTCTGAATATACCATATCGCCCCACCCCTCAGGGATCGGTTGAATTTTTAATGTATTTCTTTTAACATTTTCTACTTTCAGAATGATTATAAGAAACTGTCTATGCAATGTAAAGATTTCGTGGTGGGGCTGTTGGACTTGTGCCGGAACACAGAAGAGGTGGAAGCCATCTTGAACGGTGACTCTGAAGCGTGTGAAAGCTCTCGGCTATTAGATAGATTGGGCCGGCCTAGCCTTTTTCGCTTAAAACTTGCCATAAAGTATGAACTGAAAAAGGTAAGGGTGAAAGTAAAGTATATAATTTCTCCAAAAATATGATTCAATTATTATTATAATTTACGTGTGAGCAGATACAATCATAGGCATTGTATTTGAAACATTTGGAATTTGAAAACTAAAGGAAAAGCTATGGATTCTTAGCTGATGGTAAGTATAACTGCAAGCACAGTGCCATTTTCTCACAGTATCAAAACCATCCCAAGACTACAGAACACTGGTTGATGAAATGACTTAAATATTGACATGATCTTAAGTTGTCTTAAGTTGATTTCCCTTGTTCGGTTCCCTTAGAAGTGGAATACAATGCAATATATTGAACTAAAATGATAAACATCATAATGTTGCATCACTTTGCAGTATACAGGCAAATATACAAATACAGGTGCAGCTCAAAAAATTTGAATATCGTGAAAAAGTTTTTATTTTTTGTCACTCATTTCAGAAAGTGAAACTCATATATTATATAGATTCATTACACATAGAGTGAAATTTTTCAAGCCTTTATTTCTTGTAATTTTGATGATTATGGCTTACAGCTAATGAAACCCAAAATTCAGTGTCTCAGAAAATTAGAATATTTTGCTTCAACATATTTTTAAAGTATCATATTTAATATTTGGTCGCATATCCTTTGCATGCTGTTACTTCCTGAAGTCTGTGACCAATCAGCATCAAAAGACTCTAGATATCTTATTTTCAGGTACTGTTACAAGCGATACTATAACCTCTCTGCATTTGAACTGATCTCTATGGGAATTGGGGGGTGAGACTAGATTCAGCTGTAAATTACACTGGTACAGTATGGAACACATGGCTGGCTAAATGGCTGTAAGTCATCAAGGGTCTGTGCTATCGAACGAGCCCCAAACCATCACTCTGTTGCCAGATATGGAGTAGATGTGGATGGATCACTGCAAGGGTTATTTCTCCTGACTCATTTTCCTATAGAACTCTATGGGGAAAAAAGTCAGGAGAAACAACCCTTAAAGGGATCCATCCACATCTACTCCATATCTGGCCGCAGAGTGATGGTTTGGGGCTCGTTAGACCCTTGATGATGTACAGCCATTTCGCCAGTCATGTGTTCCATACTGTACCAGCGTAATTTACAGCTGAATCTAGTCTTACCCCCCAATTCTTATAGAGATCAGTTCAAATGCAGAGAGGTTATAGTATCGCTTGTAACAGTACCTGAAAATAAGATATTGAGAGTCTTTTGATGTTGATTGGTCACAGACTTCAGGAAGTAACAGCATGCAAAGGATATGCGACCAAATATTAAATATGATACTTTAAAAATATGTTAAAGCAAAATATTCAAATTTTCTGAGACACTGAATTTTGGGTTTCATTAGCTGTAAGCCATAATCATCAGAATTACAAGAAATAAAGGCTTGAAATATTTCACTCTATGTGTAATGAATCTATATAATATATGAGTTTCACTTTCTGAAATGAGTGACAAAAAATATTGAACTTTTTCACGATATTCAAATTTTTTGAGCTGCACCTGTAATTTCTACTTTAAGGTATTGAATTTTTTCTTTACAAAAATACATTGTTGTGAACTACGTTGTATAATTATCGTTGCATTTTCCAAAATGTCAATATATTTACAGTGTACAGTATATTCCATTTTTGTACGGGATTTCTCCTGTCTTTTCTTATTCCATGTAGTTTGTAGCTCATCCAAACTGCCAGCAGCAGCTCCTCTCTATCTGGTACGAGAATCTGTCTGGACTCCGACAGCAGACCACAGCCGTCAAGATCCTGATTGTCCTGGGTGTGGCCATTGGCCTTCCTCTCCTGGCTGTAGTGTACTGGATAGCTCCCGGTAGCAAGGTTAGCTTGACTGGCCCCACCCCTCTCCTAAAAAAACACAGCCCCACTGTGCACCCCACCAC
This sequence comes from Ilyophis sp. 1 JC-2022, assembly GCA_022702515.1. Taxonomy (NCBI): domain Eukaryota; kingdom Metazoa; phylum Chordata; class Actinopteri; order Anguilliformes; family Synaphobranchidae; genus Ilyophis; species Ilyophis sp. 1 JC-2022. Next base: position 95,289,076 of record CM040402.1, on the reverse strand, counting down.
CAAAAATATAGTGGCAGGAACACTTTTTATTTAGAGATTCACTCTATTTCAAGAAACTATTGCATCGATCGCTGTCTTTGAAGAGACATTATATGTCCTGAAACATAAAGCTTCAGAGGTTGTAACACTGCCATCAGAAGAGATAAGACAAAAAAAAATTCTGTGGTCTACCATAAATAGATCCACTGTTTTTAGCAGAGCGTGGCGGCTGGAGCAGGCTTAAACTGGGAAACTGATCAAATGTAACATTTTATGATAGTTATTGTTAAATAATATAATGCAGTGCAAAATTTTTGTCATGTAAAATGTAACAGTACAACATTGAACACTACATTATACCCTGTAGAATGATATATGGTTAATAAAGCATTAATAACGTCATTATGAATCATACAGTGTTGGTTATAACTTTCATGAATTTAGTCAAAAAGTAATTAAATGACTATATCTATAGCAGTGGAGCAGCCCAGGGTTGCCAGTTTTGAGAAAATGCCACACACAAAGATATTTGTGTTAGTGTTATGATGTATGCCATATAAATGCACCTCAACAATGTACATTATAGCCTTACCTGATGGACTTTTCTCAGTCTGGCAAACCTCCTCCTACCTTCCTTTTTTTTTTGTGCAACGTTACTGAGTAGAAATATTACATTTAAATCTGTTTTATTAACGTAACATACAGTTTGTTCAGAGTTTGGCTCCATCACAACTTGGCTTGATTTAGATTGAGTAAATGTCACGAAAGGTAGGAAACCATAAACGAAAAGCTTTGGGGATGATTTAAATATTCTTCTCTCTCCCTCCCTCTCCCTCTCTCCCTCCCTCCCAGCTGGGCAGGATAATGCGCGGGCCCTTTATGAAATTTGTGGCCCATGCAGCCTCCTTTGTAATTTTCCTCATCCTCCTCGTCATGAATGCTGCAGACCGTTTTGAGGGAACAAGTCTGCTTCCCAACATGACGATCCATGACCACCCCCTACAGCTGTTCCGGATGAAGACCACCCCTTTCAGCTGGATGGAGATGCTAATTATATCCTGGGTCATAGGTCAGATCCCGAGCATTGTGAATTCCATTCCCCTGCATGGGTCTTATAACTAAACATACCCATATACAGTGCCATCCATAATATTTAAAGACATATTGTTTCTTGATTTTGCTCGGTACTCCACAATTTTAGATTTGTAATCAAACAATTCACAGGTGGTTAAAGTACAGATTCTCATCTTTAATTAAAGGGTATTTTTACATTTTTATTTTGTTTTCACCATGTAGAAATTACAGCACTTTTTATACGTACCCCACTACGTACGTACAGCACTTTTTATACGTAATTCACTGGTTTTCAGCCAGAAGGTTGTCAAACTAATGAGTGGGTAAACGACACATTTACATCAGCATGATTTGAAATTGATTAAAATAAATGAGACAGTCCTTAAGCTTTTCTTAAGTTGACTCAGAAAACTCTGCGTTTTTCTTTTAGGGATGATCTGGGTGGAGTGCAAAGAGATCTGGTCTCAGGGCCCTCGAGAGTACTTGCTGGAGCCCTGGAACCTTCTGGACTTCGGAATGCTGGCCATCTTTATGACATCCTTCATTGCCCGATTCATGGCGTTCTGGCATGCCAACATAGCGCAGCGCTATGTGAACAAGCACTACACAGACCTCTCCAACGTAACTCTGCCCTTCCAGATCGAATACTACCGCCTGGGTGAGTGTCACAGCAGAAATATAACCGTAGTTGGGTTGTTAGAGTATGTTCCAGCCGAAGTAAATGCAAAGAAAAACTACTAACAATCATTTGACATGAAAGTCAGTTTTATAAGATTTTCAGAAGTATTTAAAAACTACAAAATTGGGGTGGGTAAAACCGCTGTGGTGACGTGTGGTCGCACCTGTCAGTTGACTTACTACGAGGCTACGATTCTGTTTGAAAACTAATGTAAAGCTTACCCATCCAAAGAGAAAAACTCTGAAAGACCAAGAAACGTTTTCCTCTTTGTTGCCTTGTAAAACCAATTGTGTAGAAGAATTGCTTTGGTGGTAAAGGCGTTTCAAAAGTCACAATATTCAAGAAGTCACGCTAACATTTGCAACACACGCAAAACCAATAACATGACACATGGTCATGGTATTTATTTTACACCAATCATTGGTTGTGTTATTAGTTTTGTGTGTACTAAAGGTTTTTGCACCCACTAAAGGTCTTAGTAAATTTGTAAATCAGGACATATGGGTAGAAACATCCTTGAGATTAATGGAATGTACAACTACTCCAAAGCACAGTCTGGTAAACACAGGCTGCAAAATGGCAAGCCATTTTAGAGGCAAATGATAGAAGCTTCAAGATCTTTTAATTTTGGATTTGGAACCTGTTTGCAATAACGGAAATAACAGCCTCCATTCTTTCACTGTAGCCCGGATAAAGTGGGTGCCCTCTGACCCCCAGGTCATATCCGAGGGCCTTTACGCCATCGCCGTCGTCCTGAGTTTCTCACGTATCGCCTACATACTGCCAGCCAATGAGAGCTTCGGCCCACTGCAGATATCCCTGGGACGGACTGTGAAGGACATCTTTAAGTTCATGGTCATTTTTATCATGGTCTTCATGGCCTTCATGATTGGGATGTTCAATCTCTACTCCTACTACCTTGGAGCCAAGCAGAACAACGCCTTTACAACGTGAGTTTGTGCAAATGTCTTAGTAATAAAGTACAGTATAGGCCATAACACATATGGCTTCAGATGTTCCATTTCATGAGCCATTATGTGAGAATATGCAAAAACCTGGTTCACTGTTGAAATCTGTACATCACACGAAATCTTCTGAGCTGCGTGTATTACAGGAACAAATCTGACATTACCCCCCTCAGATGGCAAATATAAATATTTTCCTTATCATTACATTACATTACAGTTATTTGGCAGACGCTTTTATCCAAAGCGACGTACAATAAGTGCATATTGAAGGTCATTGACACAACAACGAAGCAAATCCAACAAAGCACAACTTTCTCACAACGTAGGAGCTATCTCTAGTAATCAACAGAATACAGTCGGCTATACATTCTAAGCTATAAAATAGCAAAACCAAATAGAAAATAAACAGAAAAAACATACTATATAATTTGCCTTATATATGTAGTTATTCAAGGTGGAGTCTGAAAAAGTGTGTTTTCAGACCACGACGGAAAACAGACAGCGTTTCAGCTGAGCGCAATGGAGTGGGGAGTTCATTCCACCACTGGGGAGCTAGAGTGGAGAAGCTCCGCAGTTGGGACGAGCGAGTGCCGTTAACACAGAGGGAGGGAAGTGCAAGTCGCCCTGTACCAGCAGAGCGAAGCGGTCGTGCAGGAGCGTAGTGCTGGATCAAGTCCTATATGTAGGTAGGAGGGGCCTGACCTTTTGGCTGCAGTGTAGGCCAGGGTCAGAACTTTGAACCTGATCTTGGCCACGACTGGCAGCCAGTGGAGTGACCTCAGCAGGGGGGTGACGTGTGAACTTCGGGAGGTTGAACACAAGCCGAGCAGCCGCATTCTGGACCAGTTGAAGGGGCAGAATGGCACAGGCTGGCAGGCTTGCGAGAAGGGAGTTGCAATAGTCCAGACGTGAGGTGACCATGGTCTGGACAAGGAGCTGGGCGGAGTAGGTGGTCAGGTATGGCCGAATCCTCCTGATGTTGTACTGGAGGAACCTGCAGGACCGCGTCGTTGCCCTGATGTGCTCTCTGAAGTCCAGCTGGTCGTCCAGGACCACCCCCAGGTTTCTTGCAGAGCGGGAGGCGGTCACCATAGTTCCGTCGATAGTGATGGACAGGTCTACAAGCGGGGATGTCTTGTATGGCATGAAGAGCAGCTCAGTCTTATCGAGGTTGAGCTTCAGGTGATGGCTAGACATTCACTCAGAGATGTCATTACATTACATTATAGTCATTTAGCAGACGCTTTTATCCAGAGCGACGTACATAGTGCATTTCCGAACGAGGAACAAGTGCGTTAAAACAACCCTAAAAGGTAAATACGAAATCAAGTACCAGGCGCAGTCAGTATGATTGGGTTTGTTTTCTTTTCTTTTCTTTTGGGGGGGGGGGGGACCACACAATATTAATGATAACAATAATATGTAACCAATAAGCCAATAAGTAACCTTACAATTATTCACTAGAAGCTTCAACCACTTAAACAAGGACTCATAAAACATAATTAAGGGAGGTCACAAGGAGGTAGGGAGGGGTGGAGAGAGGTGCAGCTTGAAGAGTCTTCAATCTGCGCTTGAAGGCGGTCAGACTTTCTGTTGTGCTGACCTCTACGGGGAGCTCATTCCACCACCGTGGAGCCAGGACAGACAGACGTCGAGACCAGGTGCTAGTATGAAGAGGGGGGGGGGGTACCAGTCATCCTGAGGAGGCGGAACGCAGGGATCTGGCAGGTGTGTAGGGTCTGATAAGCTTTTGGAGGTATGGAGGGGCAGATCCTCGGTCTGCCTGGAAGGCGAGCACCAATGTTTTGAATTTGATGCGAGCCATCACAGGTAGCCAGTGGAGGTCAATGAGCAGGGGGGTGACATGGGAGTGTCGGGGGAGGTTGAAGACAAGGTGCGCTGCTGCGTTCTGGATAAGCTGAAGGGGTCTAATGGCCGATGCTGGCAAGCCAGCCAGGAGAGAGTTGCAATAGTCCAGGCGGGACAGCACTATCGCTTGGACTAGGAGCTGGGTTGAGTGGGTGGTGAAGAAGGGACGGATTCTCCTGATGTTGTACAGGAAGGACCTGCACGCCCGGGTTACCACTGCATTGTTCTCGGAGAGGGACAGTTTGTTGTCCATCACCACTCCGTGGTTCCTGGCACTGGGCTTTGGGGTCAGTGGAGTGCCCCCTAGGGAAATGGAGAGATTGAGAGGGGGAGAGGTTAGAGCAGGAATGTAGATGAGCTCAGTCTTGCCTGGATTGAGCTTGAGATGGTGGTTGTCCATCCAGCTCTGGATGTCTTTCAGGCAAGCAGAGATGCGGGCTGACACCTGAGTGTCAGAGGGTGAGAAGGAGAGAAAAAGTTGAGTATCGTCAGCATAGCAGTGGTAAGAAAGACCGTGAGCAGTGATAACAGGGCCAAGGGATTTAGTGTAGGTGGAGAAAAGGAGGGGACTAAGGACTGAGCCCTGGGGGACTCCTATGGTAAGGGGACGGGGTGCCGATACTTTACCAGCCCAGGCAATCTTGGAGGAGCGTTCCGAGAGGTAGGACTCAATCCAGGCCAGGGCTGAGCCGCCGATCTCCGCTGCAGACAGGGATGACAGGAGAATGGAGTGATCTACGGTGTCGAAGATGGCAGAAAGGTCAAGGAGTATTAGCACAGAGGAGAGGGAGGCTGCCCGAGCTGCATGAAGCATCTCGCTGACGGAGAGGAGTGCGGTCTCCGTTGAGTGGCCAGGTTTGAAGCCGGACTGGTGGGGGTCTAGCAGGTTGTTCTGGGTAAGGAAAGAGGGCAGTTGATTAGAAACAGCACGTTCAATAGTTTTGGAAAGAAAAGGAAGAAGAGATACCGGTCTGTAGTTTTGGATGTTGGAGAGGTCCAGTGTAGGTTTTTTCAGAATCGGGGTGATGTGGGCTCTTTTGAAAGATGAGGGGAAGCAGCCAGAGGTCAGGGAGGAGTTCACCAGAGAGGTCATAAACAGGAGGATATCTGGGGTGATTGCCTGGAGGAGAGATGAAGAGATAGGGTAGACGGCACAAGAAGTGGGGCGATGGGAGAGTAGGAGATGTGATACATCGGTCTCACAAAGGGTAGAAAAGGTGGAAAAACAGGGGGGGGGGGGGGGGGCACAGAAGGGGTAGAGAGGGGAAGAGAGTGGAAAACAGTGTCCGTGAGGGGAGGGGGAGAGGGGCTGAAGGAGCTGCGGATGTCTGCGATCTTCTCATCGAAGAAATCTGGGAAGTCGTCTGCAGTGAACGAGGAATGAGGAGCAGGAGGGGGTTTGCTGAGGAGGGAGGAGAAGATAGAGAACAATTGACGGGGGTTAGAACTGTGTTTGCAAATTTTTGTGTTATAGTAAGTTACCTTGGCAGCGGTGACTGCTGTAGAGAACGCCGCTAGGAGAGTCTGGTAGGAGGAGAGGTCTGATGCGTCCCTGGATTTCCTCCACATCCTCTCTGCTGCGCGAAAACCGGCCCTGGAGGTGCGCAGGGCATCGGACATCCACGGGCAGGGAGGAGATGGGCGTGTGGGCCTAGAGACAAGAGGGCAGAGAGAGTTAAGTGATGTGGAGAGAGCTGTGAGCAGGGTGTCGGATGCAGAGTCCATAGGGAGTTGAGAGAAGGGTTTGAGAGGGGGGAGGGAAGCAATGACACAGGGGGCAAGAGAGGAGAGCGAGAGGGAGCAGAGGCAACGGCGGACAGAGACAGTGGGGGGGAGGGGAGGGGAGGGACGGTGTGGAACAAGAGGAAGAGAGAAAGAAATGAAGTGGTGATCAGAGGTATGCAGAGGGGTAACAGTGAGATCAGAGCTGTTCCTCTGGAAGACCAGGTCTAGGAGGTTGCCAGCCTTGTGGGTGGGGGGGAGGAGGGTTGGAGGGTGAGGTCAAAGGAGCGGAGAAGTGGTAGAAAGGCTGCAGACTGGGAGGCATCTAGATGGATGTTGAAGTCTCCCAGGAGGATCAGCGGGATGCCGTCCTCTGGGAAGGAGCCGAGCAGGGTGTCAAGCTCATCGAGGAAGCACCCCAGGGGACCTGGAGGGCGATAAACGACTATAATGTACAGGTTAATAGGGTGGTTGATAAACACAAAGTGGTATTAAAAACTAGTAATAGATAGATCAGAGAGGGTGAGAGAGGCAGGAGTTAAAGGTGGAGGTGGCAACATCAACAGGCAAATTAACTAAATCTGCAGGTGGAGGAAGAGCAGAGAGAGCAGCGGTAGAGAGAGATGTGAGAGAGTGCAGAAATTTTTCCTGAAAGTTACTGAGGGTAGGTTGTTAGACGAGTTGGGGGAGAATGGGTAGGAGAGAGAGAACAAAATAAAGAAATGGTCCGATACAGGGAGGGGAGTCACCGTGAGTTCAGAGGTGACGCAGCTCCTGGTGAATACAAGGAAAACTGACTTGAGCACATTATTTCCACTGAGTTATTAAAAATAATTGAAAAAGTTGACTCGTGTGTTGAAAAATGTACACACACTGCGGTTAGATAGAATTGCATTCGGAACACAGCAATGCTGTGTACGTAAGTTCAGTGTGGATTTATTGTCTTGATTGATTAAAGGTAATCCATTTGAGGTTTTTTCATTACATTAGTTTGATTGCTTTATTTAATAAATTCTAAATTCTTCCAGTATTCTGTCCCAAGAGGAAACAGGATAGAACGTTTGTGGTACTTACTGATGGACTGACTGACCAGTTTTCTGACGGAGCAACTCCTGCACTAATGGAATCATGACTAAAAAGTACAGGCAAAGTAGTCATCACAGTTTATGGTTTGTTTACTTCTCTTTTATCGCTGGGCTGATAGCGCTCTGAAACGACGCCCATGATTCAAACAACGCTGTTTATGGAAAGTGATGTTGCAGTTCTTGTACGTTATGAAGCAGGCTGTTCTGTTCTGTGTGGATACAATATTTGGACTTAAGTACACTATGACTATAAACAGGAAGCTATGAAAAGACTAAATCCTAAATGGAAGTGGCAGCATATAATCCTTTATTTGCAGGTAGGGCCACCAGATGGGGCCAGTATGGTGACATAAAGTTAGCCTATTTCTGGAATTCTGCAGAAATACATCACCACTCTTTCTTAAGAAAGTCAGTCGACTTGTGCTTAAAAGACGCTCCTCTCTGCAGGACAGAAATGCATGAACACAGGACGGCTATGATTAATTGGTACCACTAAATCAAACACTAATTGGTACCACTCTAACATCAAACTTGCCTCCTAATGGTTTTAGTGCGCCCAAAACCATGGCTGGAAAATGTGCCACTAGCCCATTACAGAACCACCAGAAACCTCATTTTTGTAAAAGCCGTCATAACTGGATGTGACCATTTTCATATTACGATAATGGCTTCCATTTTAACTGTGGTGTTCATCATTAGTACTCATTGGTGCTTACTGGTCAGTCATTTGACTTAATTCCATTTTTACTATGCAATATGTTCTATACAGTATATACTGCTCATGTAAGTAAATAGTTTTTCTCTCATGCACATTCTCTTTTTTTTTACAGGATCGAAGAAAGCTTTAAAACGTTATTTTGGGCCGTATTTGGACTGTCTGAAGTGAAATCGGTCATCATAAATAATGGACACAAGTTCATTGAGAACATCGGCTATGTCCTGTATGGCGTTTACAATGTGCTGGTGGTCATCGTCCTACTCAACATGCTGATAGCCATGATAAATAGCTCTTTCCAGGAAATACAGGTAACTCATTGTGGTCTTCCCAGAAAATTATTTGCAGAATTTCTCTTTCCTGACTCACAACAAAGTATTTCATTCTGTCGAGTGAATCATCAGACCTGCTTAAAGACTCACTCCAGTGGAAATTAAAAACTTTTTTTGGTAATAATAACAATAATAATAATCCATCCATTATCTAACCCGCTTATTTCTGGTCAGGCCTATAGAAACCTATGGGGAATACATCCAAACCAGGAAGTTTTAATAAGCGGGTTAGATAATCTCACATGCGCAGTTATGTCACATGTACAACGGGAATGGCGCAGAAAGTGACGTGAGACGGCTACGCCTTACGAGTATGTAATTGGTTGCCTAGCAAGCAAAAATATGGCACAGGTCAGAATAAATAATAATAAAAAATTGATATCTTTGCCTGTGTGATAGGAAGAAAATATTTGACCACGGAAAAATAATAAGAATTTTAAAAAATAATTTTTTCGCACAGATCATAACGTCAATATATGAGTGGAAGTTTTTTTTTTTTTTTTTGCGGTCAAAAAAGAAAGGGGCCCAATGGGGAAGCTGGCTTTTTGAGTCACATTACATCCGGTGTTCAGGTTAAGAGCTAAAAGCTGACCCCTTGGGAATACCCCTGGACAGGTCGCCAACATGCAAACATGCACAGAAAGGCCCCTGGCCTGGATCCCAGAACCTTTTTGCTGTGAGGCGACAGTGCTAACCATTGCACCACTGTGCCACCCATAATAATAACTTTTCCATCAAGAAAAGCAGACTGCATCCTCCCATGCAATGAAAGTGATTTGTGGTCGTTATTTCATCTTAGCAGAAATTTGGCTGGTTTTTCAGTTCCATTTTTTGGTCTCAGCTGTTCCACTTACACATTCACAATTATTCATAATGGTTCCTCATTCTGTCTTCACCATTCCTGAAGTGCAAATGTAATTATCCGGCATCCCAAACACACTGGAAAACGAGGGAGGGAATTAAATTTGAAGTTGAACAGACCCACCCTATGATATGAGAGCATCATGAGGGTGGGTCAAAAATTCTAGTAAGCTCAATCAGATGGTCCACCAGAAGCAGCCATTTTTTTCCCCAGCACCCATTACAGAAATGGAATGTATCCACTGCAATAAATACATTGCTGTGAACTATATTTATGATTATATTTTCCAGTAAGTCCTATAGAAGACTATACAGAGACCATCACAATGCATGTTAACCTGTTCTGCCCCAAAGCTCATCCCTGTCTTAATTACAAGAGAACCTGAAAGTTGAAGTTGAATATATAGTTTGTTTATTGACAAAAAAGCCTCTGAATGTGATTGGCTTGGTGTTTGCTGCCTCTGTAGAATCTTCCTCTTCGTTTTCTGTCTTTTCTTAGTAAAGTACTAGTAGGCCAGTTTAAAAAGATAGATCCTGTTATATGACATGAAAGCCAAACAAGCAGAGCGACGCCAGAGATGGTTAAAAACTGACAGACTGCACTGAAGGGAAACGGGAAACGGGAAACCCTGCCGTGAACGCAGCAGGTTGTGAATTGGGCCGAGCGGTTCATTAGCGCCTCTGGTGTGACTTTTTGGGCAAAAATGAATGAGTTGTTTTTTTTCTTACCATAGGGGCACCTTAGTAGCACACGAGACCCTCTCTTTTTCCATCCGAAAGGCCATCCGAATGGGACATGTGCATACTTAGGGCAAAAATTAAGCATGCAAGTGCACGGACCTCCCCTGGTTAAATAAAGGTTTTAAAAAAGGGGGCACTTCAGTACTCAAATAAAAAAGGGCCGGGGCGGTTGACCCCCCCTGCGCACGGCAGTGGGGACAGTATTTTATTTTTAAATTCATTGTAAGGAATTTTTATTCATGTTTTTTTTTGCTTCCATCTCAAGTACACATACCATGTTTTATACCTGCAAAGGTCAAGCCGCTTGTGTCTGTCTGTCCGTCTGACTTCAGGACGACGCTGACGTGGAATGGAAGTTTGCCAGAGCTAAACTGTGGTTCTGCTACTTCGAGGAGGGAAGGACGCTCCCCGTCCCGTTCAACCTGGTCCCCAGTCCCAAATCCTTATGGCGGCTGGTGCTGGGGCTCCGGGACCTGCTGCTGCTGGGGACCCGCGGACGAGGGGGGGGCTTAAGAGGGGACACAGAGCTCAGTGAGGTGGGACTGCCCTCTGCCCCGTCCGTGCACCCAAAACCACACACGTCCTCTCAGAACCCCTTATCCCAGGGGTCCCCTTAATCAGAACACAACACAACCAATCTCTCACCCAGCCTTACACAGTTTACTCACTTTTTTATTAGTCCATTTCCTGAAGCAGTTGCGGTTTTGCACTTCTCAAGGGTACGGTTATACCCCCATCCCTTTGCCCCATCTGAGAATCGATTCCGCAACTTCTGAGTTGCTACCCCAGTTCCTTAAACATTACACTATACTGCCACCCACATCTATTATCGTTGCATTGGTGGTCTATACATTGAATATTGCACCTGTCCAATGAAGTGAACCTTTCCCATCTCATAAAGAAAATATGAAAGCAGTAAAATGTAATTGATTTGTAGTCGACTTTTAGCTGCTTTGTAGTATAGCTGCAGTTGCTTTGTTCTCCTACAAGGAAATATGTCGACAGTACACACAGTACAATGAGACATAAATATAATAAAACTGAGTTTGTTTTATACTTCTTAATATGCTTTCCCTTTATTTTTATAAATTTGGTGAAAGGTGCCCTCGTGTGGCAAGATGAAACACTGCAGTACAGATTGGGGTCAATTTGACAGGGTTTGATAGAAGAAATTCAACTTCAACTAGACTTGAAAATGAATATACATATACATGAATATTCATATTCCTCAATCTGTTGAGTATAGGACGTCTTTGTGTGTCATTTCAGCTTGGTCAAAGCAAGGACTCAAGTGCTAGAAGTTCACTGTGTTCTAGTCGTCACCAGGTAAAAACTTACATCCACTTCTCACCTGCAATTTACTTGAAATATTTACTTGAAATAATTCATGTTTCAGTTTGTCAAATGCAAGTTAGAAAGCAGATTTTTTTCCCCTCAAGTGTTGGCATAATAGTATGGAGATGTTGGCATTATACATATTGCACGTCATATTTTGCTGCTGTATTAAAAGAAGACATTCTTGTGTGAAATGCATTTGTGTGTGTGTGTGTGTATTTAGTGTCTTTTCTGTCTCTGCTGGTTTGTGTTTTGCAGAAGATAATGAAGCGGCTGATTAAACGTTATATTCTCAAAGCACAAGTTGATAAAGAGAGCGACGAAGTGAACGAAGGTAAGAGCCGGCAGCAAAACACGCAGCGCGTCGCCCCGCTGGACACAGGCTAGGTGTTGCCATAACAACCATACTGATGATACCTCAAACACCGCCGTCTTCTTTCGCAGGCGAGCTGAAGGAGATCAAACAGGACATTTCCAGCTTGAGGTACGAACTCCTCGAGGAAAAATCCCACAGCATGCAGGAATTGGCCGAGCTAGTCAGGAGGCTGGAGGAGAAAGTGTGCGCCGACCCAAAAGACCAGTGAAGCCTGGCGCGGCACGGGACGTCCTAACCCAGCCGGGAAAATGTCAAGAAGCGGAAAAAGACACCTATACTGCAGGAAGAAATGCCATAGATCACAGCCGGTGTGCTGGTGCCAAACCTCACAGGCTCCACGCTTTCCAGCCAGCTATATCTGCATATAGTGTTGCTATGTGCTGTCGCTGAGACATTTGTGAGACAATCCCTATTGGAATACTTTGTTTTAAAATTACACTTTAATGAGTGAGCCGTTCTCTCTCAATCTGGCCACACAATCATCCCCTGGTTTAGCTGCTTCGATTATTCCCGCCCTCTCCACCTCAGTTGATGTGTGTTCAAAATGGCTGCTATGCATCACCCAGGCGAGTGCTAGGCTATTGCTGGTGGTAGTTAGAGTCAGTGTCCTCTTCACTGAAAGTAACTTTGATTGTGAGATGTACAGTGCAATATAAATGCAAAGGCATTAAAACCCCAATGGTGCCTTTTTCACAGAACTTCGGGAGTCAGGATATTGGGCAACAACAAAATATAAAAAAAATAAATTAAATAAATACAATTTTAATACTTAAAAAACCCATTATTATAAAGTGATGCTTCATTGCCTGTGTCATGGCTGAGACGTTGCTCCGCAGAGCGCAGGCTATCGCGCACAGTCAGCTGCTGCTTTGTACCGCTGTGCAAACCACCAACAGAGCTGCGCAGACCACCACGAGCCCCACTAAATATGAGACCTCTATATATCTTGGAACGGCGATGGTAAAGGCGCTGGAATAATTTCAGATGCGGGGGCGGGGGTCAAATATTGAGAAAATATATAGATATTTTTAAACATAGTGTAATGCAACATCACAATAAAGAGCTATTGTCAGGATTCCAGAGAAACCGGGGGGGGGGTGGTGGTTTGGAGGACAGACAACACTATGTGAAATATAACAATTTATTTATAACAGTGGATTATCAGCTGAGGGGGTTAAAACTGTAACAAAAACGTATAGAGAAAGTATAATGTGGTAAATGAATGTAACATGTTCTGGTAAAACATTAGTTAGGTTCTTCAGGTATCATGAGAAGCACCAGAAATATTTTGGTCAGCGCTATGTTTTTCTGCTCGCGGTGTGCATTTTCCAATCTTCTCCTCTGCTGAGAAACATTTACAGCATGCCAAGATCAAAAAATGTCCACAACTAGACACCAGTGCTGATTTTCTGTGCAATAAAAATACATTTTTGGGAAGATTTGTACTGAGTTAGATTTTTTATTAATTGTTTTTGTTCCTGTTGAACAATATTATAAAACTTAGGGCTTTATTTACCAATACCTTTAGCGTGTGCAAAACCATTTAGCATGGTTGGTCATGGTATTTGTTTTGCACCAATCATTGGTTGTGTTATTAGTTTTGCGTGTGCTAAAAGGTTTTGCACACCGTTACGTCCCCAGGCCTTTGCCTAGTGCCCTAGTGGCAGGGTATTTGGTCTTGTGTTTCTTTTTATGTTTTGTTCTTTATGTTTCATTGTAGGATTGGCGGCACCTGTTTTTAATCCTTTATTAGGAGCTCCGTGATGGCCAAGAGAAAAGCTCACTCTGCAGCAACCACCGGTCTTCTGCTGTTTCTGTGTTTTTCACCTTTTTGTTAAGATAACCTTGATTTCATTTTGTTAATAGGTTCATTTATTTTCGTAAATATCTGGTTTTCGTTCTTTATGTTGCAACTCGCCATTTGCTGACCGTAACACACGCGCTAAAGGTATTCGTAAATCAGGCCCTCAGTGTGTTAAGGTTACAGAAACTTACCATCCTTAGTCTCCTCAGTCCCATGATGTTCACATTAAATAATTTTGTAAAATTAGCTAAACAATTTCTTACACGGGTGACCTGCCCTGACTGTACCTAGAGCCATCCAATTCGCAACTCAACATGTCCTGTTATTATTCCACACTACGCCTAGTTTAGTGGCTGAAAGATTATTTATTTCACTGTGGACTGCCCTGTGGATGGGAGAAGGATACACTTATGAAAGAACAAGACACATACTGTCTGAAAAAAAAAAACACTAAAATAAATGATGTAACAGCAGCACCAAACAATACTACCCGTCTCCACATGGGGGCACTGTAGAAACTTAAACCAGCTGCTTCTGCCCTGCTGAGTCATTTCTCAGTGTGGCGAGATCCAGAGGTGACAAACAAATCCAAACCCCAGAGTGCAGTGTCAAATTATAAAACCTACACACCTTTTGTAACACTTTGATGATTTCCTGCCTCATGTTTCTCTGCTCTAAAAAAGCACAGCAGAGTATTCACTCACTGGTCTTTAATATTGCAGTTTTGCAGCAATAACAAAGTCACAGTTCTTGAGAGAACAGTCTGACCTCTCATGCTGGCTGCTGCCTCAAATACACCCCCCTCCCCTCCTCCACTACTTTCAAAGTGACTCATTACTGACGCAGACGACCATAAATTATGAGCAACGTCTTTATGTCGAAGTCCACGCATACTTTTCCACAGAGCAGTTTCAGTGATAACCAGGTTCCATTTCTAATAGGAAAATCTAACCTCTCAAACAATCTGTTGTCTCAGTAAACCCACCGCATCTCAGCAGATATCATTGTCCCGGACTTGAAGAACGGATGTTGGGGTTTGTACATTTTTACTGCCGATTTATTCGGAATTTTAGCTCTGACTGCCCTCACCAGACCGCAAGCTTGCTTGGTTCCAAATATGTAAATGAGGTCAAGCTTGCCTGTAAACTTGCCCGCAAGCTTTCCCTAATTTACGTATTTGGAGCCATGCAAGCTTGCGGGCAACCTTGTTTGCAAGCTTGCAGCACGATTCCTGGTAAGCTGGCAACAAGCTTGCTCTGCAAGTTTGATCATGTCATAAAGGCCCGGAAGCTTACAGCAAGCTTGCCGCTGGCTAGGTCACAGGAATCTTACAGATGCGGGCTAAGACTAATTCATTCCTGTTTGTGTCTTATTTTATGGAAAGATAGCTTGCCAGAATTGCCAACGTACGTGTCTTGCAGGGCTGCATGAAGCTGAAGAAAATGCATACTGCAAAGATATACAGTGCCCTCCACTATTCTTGGTACCCCTGGTATAGATATAAAAGGTTATAAAAAATTCACCGTTTGAAAAAATGAGAAAAATCCAACTTTTAATTGAAGTAAATTTATTATGAGGAAAACATTTATCAAGAAATAATTATTTTTAACAAAACCACGTGCCACAATTATTGGCACTCCTGCATTTATATATAGAATAAAGTAATCATTTTAAATATTTGGTCGCATATCCTTTGCATGCCATGACTTCCTGATGTCTGTGACCCAACAACAAAAAAAGATTCTTGATATCTTATTTTCTGATACTCTTACATTTGATACTATAACATCTCTGCATTTGAATGGATCTCTATGGGAATTGGGGGGTGGGACTAGATTTAGCTGTAAATTATGCTGGAACAGTGTGGAATACATGGTTGGTAAAATGGCTGTAAATCAGCAAGGGTCTGAGGTATCAAACTAGCCTAAAACCATCACTCTGCTGCCAGATATGTAGTAGATATGGATGGATCACTTTAAGGGTTGTTTCTCCTGACACATTGTCCTATTGAACTCTATGGTAAAATAAGTCAGGAGAAGAAACCCTTCAAGTTATGACATGCATAGCTATTGCCATAGGTGTAAAGTCCAGGGTTCGGAAAGTAAGAGTCCTGTCATGTGTTTCTTCCACGCCAGCTGATTTAACTGGAGACTTGTGCTAATCATAGACTGTATAAAATATGGACAAAGCCCACAGCCTCGTAAAAAACATTCTGAGTATCCGGGAGACTTTTTCGCCACCCGCTTGAACGAACTGCTCCGTGGAGCCGAAGTGACCTTGTCGGGAGCAGGGTCAACCGGATATGGTTCGGACACAGTATGATTGACAGTTCGGCGTGGAGAAACCCTAACCAAACCCATCATTTTCTATCGCAAAACGAACTCTCAGTATTAATGTAAAGTAAAGTAAACTTCCTTAGCTAAGTAGCAAGCTAATGTTTTATAATATAACATTTAATTTTCATCCTCGATTTTACTGTTATTTATTCACATGGAATGAGTGAAATTCGTCATGATTAACGTTCTTTCAATCTTCAATTTATATTCAGCTAACATCAGCTAATTTATATATCTATAAAAAACATCAGCTAATTTGATTAGCTAGATAGCATAGTTTACCAACTGAGCTTGGTAGCCAAGCTAGACGCAGTATCACCACACATGGACAAATTTAGGGTAACGCTATTGCCATTAACTATATTGACGGTAAATAATTCACAGATGTTATTTTGACAAGACTACTTATTATAAATGTCCCTCCCAGTGAACAACAGTCATCCATGGATGGCTAAATTGCGTTGGAAACGTGTCTTGGATGCCTTTTCAACGACATTTTGCGCACTGGGCTAGCGCCGCTTGAAAGGTAGTAAACTGTCTCCATAATCTTAAATTAGCTAACCGCTAATTAACTCGACTGTGACAGAGCCGTCGGTTTACCGCAGCATCCGACGAAACCCGTTCTGAAAACGTGCAGATAAAGTTGGCAGGTTAGGGCCCTGTCACACTATAGCGTATGAGAGAAACGTATGAGTTGCGTATGTAAATTCATTAAATAATTTTCATACGCACAAAAAGCCGTTGAAAATACAGAATTTTTCGGATACTTACCGTATTGAACCTATGAGTAGCGTATGAGTAGCGGATCGCCAGCGTATGGCTAGCGTAATGTGCGTATGGCTAGCGTATGAGTAGCGTATGAACTGCGCATGTCCAGCGTATCGCTATCACGTGACAAAGTGCCTATATAACCGTCGGCCTTTCCACATTCTCGGTTCTCAGGATGGGTAGCGCAACACACCACCACAACCAGCAAAGAAGTATTGACTCTTTAATGACTGTAGGCTATTACTCAGAGGGTATGCAACATGGTTGAAAAGGACATGATGGCAATAAGCACCGTTGACGGTGGGGGATTTCGAGAGCTAATAAACAGGCTGCGCACACGACTCACTACCGACCACGTAGATATGCTTAAATGTTCTTGAATAAAAATAAGTAGGTCTATCTAGTATGCATATGAGGAGCCTATTCATAATAGCCTATGTTTTAAGTTGACTATTCTTGGCTAGGTCTACTAGTTTAACTGTCGCCTTTCAATTTCAAGAGCGATTATGTTCATGCTGCAAGTGTCTAGCGGAGAAACGGTTTCGCTTGCAACAGATGAGACGGAGCGCAATTTCCTTTCTGTTAAAGTAGCCTATACACGCCTTCATATTCTATTTTTGTTATGGTACAATAATGCCTGTTTCTCAAATGTTACAATAAATCTTTGATTGAGGAATATAACATGCATTTTGTATTCTGTCTATCATAAGCTATATTTAGCTTTTATGTTATCAATTAATCGACGATTGTTTGTTAAGGTTAACAACTATCGATTAAGGAAATTCCTTAAAATTTGCATCCCTACTATGTACCATTATTACCATGTGGCATTATTAATGATCAGTTGATCATATAATAATGAACGTTTTTTAAACTTACTTCTGGTGTTTTTCATACTTTTATAATACATCAAATGATATGTAATTTATAAGTACCCCTGACCCCTAGAATAATAAACCGCACTTTATACTTGACTTTAAACTATACAATTGTTATAAATCATCCTGTCTTGCCATTAAACTGCACCTGCACCTGAGTTGGCCCAGTGCTTCTTTCAATCGTCAGGCATACGCCAAGATGTCTATATACGTTGCAGAAACGTCAGACATACGTTAGAAGTACGTTACTCATGCGCTATCAATACGCTAGCTGTACGGTACACCTTCATGTCAGCGTATGACCAGCCTACTCGACCTATGAGTAACGTACCTCTAGCATAATTCTAGCGTATTCAGCGTATGCTTAGCGTATAAACCATACGTCCGAACACGCACAAAATTTTTAAGCATGCTTAAAAAACTTTTTGTGCCTCGCCGTATGCCAGCGTATGCCACCGAATGCGACCGTGCTTGAAACGTATACAACCTATGCCTAACGTACCCCTAGCGTATGTCAGCGTATATCAGCGTATGAGTGATATTTTTCAAACGCTGGCATACGCTAGTACGATACGCAATAGTGTGACAGGGCCCTTAGTGCTATGTTATAATGACTTGCCATACTAGCTAAGCAATGGTAATGTTAATGGTAGCTGGAGTAGGCCACAGCAATTGCGTACGGGAGGGGTGGAATAGCTAAATTGATATCTAAATTGATCAAGTTAGACAGGTATGGAGCAATCAATTTCAGATACTTAACCCACAGTTTGGCTGCTTGCTCCTAGACGCTGGTCTTGTAGTGTAGCTGCAACATCCCCTGCTCACGAAACAGTATTCGTAGTAGACATCATAGCTCGCTCCAAAATGAATTTGTGATGACAAACATGTTGAATAGAATAACTTTTATTTTCCCGCTAGGGAATTTCAGTTGTAGCCCCAGCAACAATAAAAAGACATAGAAAGTTTGGCAGACCCACAACACACAAACATATCAAACAAAGACATTCAATATAATCAGTGCATTAATCAAACGAATTAAGTGAAATAAAGGAATACAGCCATAATTTAAAAATAGCCCCCGCTGTCCTGAGATGTCCAGTGTCATTATTAAGCAGTCCAACAGATAAACTCTGCCTCCACGACCTCCCTCCTTACACGCAGTGTTGCGGTCTCTGTACACTGTCGAAACAGAGCACTGAACTGCATCAGCTTTCCCAGTCGTCGCTTCACCCCTCCCCCGCATTATCTTCTCCTTTCTCTTTCCTGGTGGCTTTTTGAAGATTGCCTGCAGTCCTCGATCAGTCCCGAGTCCCGACATCTTCAACTCCGGTGAAGAGCGATGGTAAACTTTGTGGCTGCAGATTCAACTGACATTCCCGAGCATATGTTGTGAATGCGTCTTCATGGTGACGACTACAAACACCCAAATATACAATTCCAGATTATCAAAACGAGCAGCAGGAGTGCCCTGACAAATCTCCAGTCTGCTTCCCCGTCCCACAATAGACATACAGCGCATGAAAAAAACAAAAACAAAAGCCTGACACAACAAAATACATTCAAATAAACAAACACGAACACGAGAGACAACTGGACTACATGTCGCCATTACAGCGCCACGTGATGTTGAAGATGAGCAACAAGGCAGTCAATTCATTATGTTATGACCTGCGTCCACAAAACAACAGCTTGTTCACAGTAGGCTACAAAGGGAGGTTTATGAAGTGAATTTAGTGCCAATATTATTTTTCACAACTCACATGTGTTTTGCGCTCTGTAAAACACAACTCACGCGTGTTTTGTGTTCTGCAAAACACAATTCACACGTGTTTTACGCATAGCAAAACTACAAATCCTGTTTTACAAATCTCAAACTACAAATTTCAAACTACAAATCTCAAGCTGTGGACACTCAAAAATACGAACATTTTGGCACTATTTTCACATGTACGATTGGAAAATAATCCACGTGTGTATGCACCAATCAAAATTAAGCAGAAGAGTAGCTCATAACCTATCTACGGAGCCCCGGAAGTGCACAGAAGAAGAAAAAAAAAAGCGTTCATTAGTTCGCTCGATATAATTAGTTCCCTCGATGTAATTAATTTGTTCACTCAATATAATTAATTTGTTCCCTCAAAATAGCAAACCCTCATTTCGCAAGCAGGTCGTCTTCCTTCCGAATGCATATCTTAACAGGAGTTGTGTTTTACAGTGCACAAAACACGCGTGAGTTAAGAAACACGTGTGAATTGTGTTTTGCAGAGCACAAAACACACGTGAGTTGTGAAACACGTGTAAATAATATTGGCACTAAATTAACTCCATAGATGTTCTCCATCGATTTCCACTCAAAAATACAGCCTGTCTCCCTGTCCAAGCCAGGGCGTGTTTTATACCAATGATTGTTGTCTCCCCCTTCTTGTCTCCCCCTTCCGAGTGAGGGCAGTGAGAATCCTATAGAACCTACTTTGGCAGTGACCCCAGGACTCAACCTGTCCCTCTGATTGGTCCTGAACAAATGTTAATACCCTTTCCAAACGACACAATATTTTTAAAACTCAGCATATGAACAGGCATTAGATGAAGGAAAGGCACCTATTGCAATTCAATTTTTTGGTGTAAAAAATGTATTGACTGAGATCTGAAAACATCCAGTGTGAGAAATATGCAAGAATAGAGGAAATCAGGAAGGGGGCAAAAACTTTTTCACAGCACTGTACATAGTAAAAGACCTACACTGGAGCCAACCGCAGTGGCGCTAGTGAGCAACGGCACTAGGAAGCGAGCTTCAAAACGAAAGCCCGGGCTGTGTCCAAATCAGCACTCTTCCACACTGTTGAGTAGCCTTGGTGAGTAGATAGGGCGAGAAAGTAGTGGAGTACGCGATGGATAACAGACCTACAAACTGTCCAGTCACTGGGTAAGGCGCTGCCTGCAGTACCAGGTGGATTGGGAGGGGTATGGCCTGGAGGAACACTCCTGGATGACGACGGGACATTTTGGACCCCAAACTTGTCCAAGTATTTCGCTAATGCGAATCGGAAGGAACGTCAGGAGCCATTCATCGGAGGGGGGTCATGGTCCCGGACCCACAAGAGGGTGTTCAACTCCCCATTCTTAGTGGGTCCTGTCTTTGTCCACCTCTTTTCCCTGTTGTCATTAATTGAATGATTGTATTATTGGTTTCTGTCTGTTTGCACGTGTTTGGTCGTTTAGTTAATTTCATTCACCCGTGTCACTGTATCTAGTTCCTTGTTTCCCTTTGTTCGGCGCTTGGTCTTGACTTGTTGCTTGCTTGTTCTTCAGCCAACCTTGTTGCTTGCTTGTTCCCCAGGCAACTTGTTCTCTGTGTTCTGTGTTTTTACTCTCTCAAGTCCCAGTTGCCGTGTTTATTCCTTGTCTTTTCCCCCGTGTTGTTATTTTGTGTTTCCCAAGTAAAGTCTTTCATTTTTGCACTTATCTTGCCTCCTACATTTCTCTGTGACACACACATGACCAGTAGAACACAACAAAACTATAATTAATAGGGAGCTCTGTGTGTCACCCAACCCCTTAACAGTACAGACTGTTAGGCATTCTGCTAGCTTTGTGTGACACATGTATCAACACAACCCCCTTCATTAGTGTAACTTTTGTCTCATGTAGAAGTTTTTCCAATGTAATCTCCACTACTACTAGAACATTATTATTATTATTATTCAAAACGTTTTCTATGTACTGTTAAATGTGCTTACCCAAGTAAATAAAACACTAAATAATACAGGTAACCTCTAACTAAATGAAGCCTGGTTGTCAAGGTGACAGAATATAGCACCCAACAATAAGTGGGGAGA
Organism: Ilyophis sp. 1 JC-2022; assembly: GCA_022702515.1. Lineage (NCBI taxonomy): Eukaryota > Metazoa > Chordata > Actinopteri > Anguilliformes > Synaphobranchidae > Ilyophis > Ilyophis sp. 1 JC-2022. Next base: position 95,267,718 of record CM040402.1, on the reverse strand, counting down.
AGAAAAGAGTATCTATGTTCATCTTGATATTCCTCGCACATTTTCAGTCATCAGAAAGGACTACAATAGTATCAATAGAAAATTCCAAAATAAACACTTTCTTTACAGTACAGGATAGCTTCATTTAAAACGTTAAATCATGCAGACAATACAAACGTATTCAATAATCAGCATGTTTATATCAAACCTGGGATAAGAAATAGCATGTCCTCCGAAATTACTGGATTCGAGTCATGGTCTAGAAAAAGGGGGATTCTACTGAAGGTGTAGACAAATTCGGTCTTACTAATTTTCATCTGTAATAATCAATATTAATGGCCTGGTTGTACTCGAAAACAGCATGTAAAGACACTGATACCACACCAAAATAAATATGACTTAGCCGCAGAGCAGGAAATAAAGAAGCAAAAATTCACATGAATAAAACGTTGTAAATAAAATAATGTAACAACTGTTATTTTGTTTTTAAGTTAACTGAATTCAGTTTTTAAACTAGTGTTTAGATTTGTGCTGTTCAGTTACTTTTGGGTGAAATTAATATACAAAACTAAACAGAAAATGTATATATTTATTCAACAATTAAAACACATGCTTACAAATACTTCAGATTAATAATGAATGTAGTAATGCATTCATGAAAGGTTGTCTTAGTTATAACGTAAGACAAGCCTTTGAAATTATGTCTGTTATTGGACAGAATTAATTTCCCACAAATTATATTGAATGTTATGCTTGTACATGCATGTAAACAAAGTAGATGCCTTATTAAAACAGGCAAAGCTATTACTTATTAGTCTGTTACTAACAGGAGATATACCGACACTGTGCAGTAGCTGATCTGAATAATAATCACATTTTCGATGCATTGATTCGGAATACTTATTTTTTTCCCCTCAATATCAATGGGAAAAAACGATGAAACACTCCATATCAGTACATGATCCCAAAAGAGTCATACAATTTTACTAAGAAAAAAAAAAGTTTTTCTGTATATCATGTCAAAACTGAAATGGGTCAAATTGACACGCAACACAATAGGAGGGTTAAAATTGTGTTTTGTTGTGTTCTGTCGAACAGGCCAAACAAGTATTGGAGCTCTATACAGATGGGCTATTGAAATTAAGTTGTCAGAAACTAAACTTGCTTGCAGTACGTGAATGCATCAATCAAACGACTCTATATACTGTGTTTTCTTCAGAAAACACAAAAAAGTACACAATCAACTAAAGTTAAAATAATATCCATTCACTTGTGACAACACATAGCCTACATTATCACAGATGCGTACAAGCCGCCCATAACATACTATTGCCAAAAATAGCCTCTGGTGCTGTAATTTCATTATTGTTGACATAAATATGGATACATTGCAGCAGTGATTTCAAGAAAGTTTAAATTGCATCTAAGACAAGCCTTTTGTTGACGTAGAGACAACAAACAGGTTATTCATACCACTGTCTGTGGAACACCATGTGCTCCTGACTAGTTAGTATTGTTGCAGTATAGTGCTGGCCAGGGTAAGCCAGGGAGACGAATGAATACATGAAGTACAGGGCTTTTCAAACTCCAGTACACATGTTGAATAACTTTAGTCCACGTAGATCCCTCAATCTCATTTAGTCATGCCACGTGGCCCATGTGCTGAATAGTCAACTTTCTGGGGATCATCAACAGACAGTCAATTGTGAGACATTTTGGAAGATCCAGCGACATGGTTCGGGACTGCACCCATACTATTAAGGCCTACGACTGTAGTCAACAGACTTGCATCAAATACTTTATTTAAAAGAACTAGCCTCTATTTTCACCAATATTCAAAGTAAAAAAAATACCTCTTTCATATGATTGTATGTTTTGGTTAGTAACGTGTCTTATTGAAAATTCTCAAACATCTGTAGGAATGATTTAAAAGAGTTAAAAGTATTTCAAAAGCGTATTTGACACAGGTCTTGTAGCCAATATCCTAATCCCCACCTTTGCGATTGGCCAAATTCCACCATCTTCGTCTTTTGAAGAAAATTGTCTCCCTGGTATAGAATTTTATGATCTCTTACATTGACTATATTACTGTTAACATGCATTGATTGCAAATGTTATCTAAATTTTACCACATAAATTGAACAACTCAAATGGCTTTGTAAGCTCATACAGTAATGGACTTGAAGCAGCCATATTCAACTGTTTGCATATTGAATGGTGACCAGCGTACCACCAAGTTCTTTCACACCTCTAGCCATCAGATCAAGCATTGCTTCCAATCCCTTGCACGCACATTTTAAATCTCAATAATTAATATTTTGTTATTACCATTCAAACAGACAGCATGGACTGCATATTCCACATGCACAAACATTGCCTTTGATAGTTTGCAGATCTATTTTGGAACAGATTAATGTGTTACAGTGGAGCTTTGTCTGCCCCCAAGTATGTCCCCCGCCTTTCATTTTAGAAGATGAAAGGTCGCCTGGTTCTTTGTTGTATTCACTTTCATAACATTAAAAACCATGACCCTTGCTCCTGAAATAAAGAACTTCAGGCAAAATGCTAATTAGATTAAACATTCACATCAATTAATTCTTAACAGAATGCTCCTAGTTACTGGAAAATGCATGCAGGATATATCCCAATAAAAAAGAGAAAAAAAAAAGATTGTTTGTTTATGCCACAGTTGTGTTTGGTCAGGAACAATGAAGGAGGAAATGACTACTCGTTCATAATCGCCCCGAAACGTTGATATGAAAAAACCAGATAACAACCCCCCCCAACAAATTAATCCTTTCGTGGGTTCGAAAGTTCTAACCCCCCAAGCCACTTGTTTCAATAATACAAAACATGAAGAAACAGATCCTACATTATTCTGTCACTTTTTTTGTGTAATCAAAATTATTGATTGCAACCCAGCTTCTTCTCTATAAATACTAATATTGCATGAGAAATTCAGAAATAGCCTACTATAAAAAGGACCCACATTTAAGTGAAGAATGATTCAGTTGCTTATGTGTGATGCATGTTTAAACTGACAAGTTTTTATAAATCCGTAAAACAGTTAGCTACAATAAGTTCAGGACAGGTGTCTGTTTAAAGATAAGTTGTCTACAATTGTGCGTACGATCGCTCAAATGGCACTGTGTATATAGTTCTACATGTAATCAAATTATGGCAGTGACGCAGGATGTTAACTATCAGTTATTCTGTTCCTACACGTACGTTCTGCTTTCCCACTTACAGGCTACGGAATAAAGGTGATAATTGACACTATAACTTAAAATCCACCAACTCAACAGGGTGCTAAGACTCGCGAAAAAAAAACTGGGTCTCGTGAAATTTGTAGCCTATGGGCTACTTCGCAAAACAGCTGGGTTTTGAGTTTCATATCCTGACTTTTCTGATAAGACAGCCTTCAGAGACCTTCGCCAGGCTGAAATAACAAGGACACACACGAAGGACTCGAATGTAGTGAGGTCGCAGTGCGTCTTGTTTCGCCGTCTCATTTAGGTGGACTAGTACACGGACTCTGATTTTCGTGGGATATTGCCGATTAAATCTCCAAATTAGCATTTTCTACATCAACACTAACAATACTTCGGGGACCTATTTTTTAAGTATAGCTATGGCATAGTTATTTTATACGTTAATCCTATTCTACAATGCCAGTGTTTTAACTCAGCTTTAACGATACCATAATCATATTAATGCTGTTTTAAATGCATGGAAAATTACTGTTTAACGGTCAATGAATATAAAAACTGTATTTATGTAGCCTATATAAAAATAAAAGCTGCATATTGAAAAGGGAGCCATAAACAATGAAGAGGACCACTGGGAAACTAGTTTGCCCAACAGGGCAGAAGCTGTCTAGTTGCTGAGAGGGTTGAAAGGATGCTCACTGTCTGACGAATACTACAGTCGCAGAACTGCATTCTGCGCTCGAAACAGTTCCAGCATGGACAGCGTCCCAAAGGAAAAGTCAGGAGCAACATCAACAGAAGTGTCAAGACCCGAGGACAAACTTATAAAAACTGACAATGATTTGACTGAAGCGTTTGCCGATTCTACTTGTAGCTATAGGGCAGGATTTAGCAGTACAGCGGATTCAATATACTCGCTTAGCGGCGTCTCTTCTACAATGCGCAATTCTGGAAATGTTGACACGAAGTGCCACGAAGCTAGCTCAACTAATAACGCAACATTTGGAAAAAACGGTGCAGTTGCTGAAAACACTGCCACATATAATGACAGTAGGGATATTGGAAGAAAAGAGTCAAAGACCAACATTTTTTCTTGGACGGCATCGTTGACAGGTACCGCAGAAATCGCGTTACCTCCAACCACAGGGTCAACCCCAAGTTTGAGCGAAGTACCCACTTCGGAATTCCAAGTTGGAATGTGCAAATTTATTAAAGATGAGCAGGAGTCGCCGAGTTTAATGGAACCCCATTCGCCTTATTTTAATCGAACAGGGAATATAACAACTTTGAATAGCGCGTATGGAACATGTGGAGTGGATTCATCGACGCATCTTTCCGCGCGTATGTTTACGGACTATAATCGGACGAATATATTGCCACATACGCCAAAAATCACTGAAGGTGAATTTAGTTTGCCCTACCCTGTCGGCGAAGTTGTGACGAATAGTCGTCTGACAAGTTACGGACAGCAGTCGCCACAAAATTCACTTAGGCCTGTGTGTAAGAGTGACCTTTACAAATTGTCGATTCCAACCTCGTCCATAGATTTTCAAAGTTGGTGTCAGTCACCAGGTCTGTCTGAGGATCAGCACTTGGAGACCGGCTATCTGCCTCCCGGGGAGATACGCAAAACATACATGATACACAATTCCTCGAAGACGCACAATGTATATATGGGGTAAGAGATAACTGCTCACAAGTATGGTAATTGTTAAGAAATAATTCTAAATGTTGTCATGATAAATAAAACATTACAGCGGTATAAACTGATAGGCCTATTACTCCATGATATAACAATCTTTTAATGCTTTTACGAGACATTAAAGATAGGGATGTGATATAGGCTAGGCCTATTTTGTATAGTCCATTTAGTGTTGTGGTTTTTATTATACAACATAATGGCTACGATTTGGCGTCAAACTCTTGAAGGTGTGGAAAGCCTCCGAGTATATAAAATAGGCTAATATGATACAATAAGTTGGAGAAAAAAAATCGAATGGCAACAAATATGCATTAGCCCACTTTTCACTTTAAACTGTCTTCAGCAAGAAAAAATCAAATGCGGTGGCTATCCTTTTATGCATTTGAATTCAGAATTATCTGAAAATACTGTGTAGTCATTATGTTACAATATGATGCAAATATACAGTCACAGAATTAGGCTGGTTGAGCACAGTCTGAAAATCGAAACTGATAAATCTGTGAGCAAAACCATAAGCAATGACGGACATCTGGATTAATATATTTATTATGTGATGTTTTACACTGTAGTAAATGCTGAGATTATCTGATGTTAAAAAAAAAAAAGTTGAAGAGTAACTTGAACCAGTTTTTGGTTTCCAGGGTGTTGCCCCAGAAATGTTGCCTTATCTGTGGAGACGAAGCGTCTGGGTGTCACTATGGGGTTCTCACGTGTGGCAGCTGTAAAGTATTCTACAAGAGAGCCGTTGAAGGTGAGCGGACAATTTCCCGGGCCTCAGGAGTCCAGTGTATTAACGCCTTGCGTCGCTTTTTACTCCGGCGATTTTAGACGCCAGCCAGCAAGCAGCGGGCAATTTTATAATTCACTCACTTTGCCCGGCATGAACGGTGCTGTATCAGATCATTTTCTCAAAACTATAAAACAAACAGTCCAGTTCACTCAAATGGTTTGAGCTATCATTGAACTCAATCTGTTGAATTATGTCTCTTAACAATTCAGTTAAGTTAGGTCAGGGGTTCCCAAACTTTTCCATGCCAAGGACCCCCAAATAGCCGTAGACTCTGGCTGGGGCCCCCTTATTGCGAAATTACTTTTTTTATTTGTAACTTTTAGATTACACTGGCAAATATTAAAAATAATCCATAATCGGGCCGTTAGTAGCTCAATGTAATGCTTTGACTGACAGGCAGACGGTTCGTTATTGGCTGCGATTGAAAGAAGGGCATGGCAAAGACCTCATTTCGAGATTAAAGGATTTATAACAATTTATATTTTATTTTAAACCGGCACAATAATCTTATGAATTGAATTTTATTTTTTTATTAATTTATATTATTATTATATATATATATATTTTTTGTGCATTTTCCATTTTTCTCTCCATTCCAATTGGCCCCCCTGGCTCCCCCTGGCGGCCCCCACTTTGAAAACCCCTGAGTTAGGTTACTACCAAATTTGTTTAGTAAAATTGTATTTGGATTGTACAGCAGTGCATAATCCTGGGGGAATCGAATCTGATGCAACCTGTACCTGAGTTACCAAGGATTGTTTTTCTGGAACTTTAATTGCAATTAAACCTAAATCTAAAACGGCGAACAGGCAAAATACAAAAAAACATGGTCATTAAAATCACTGAGGTGAAAAGCATTTCAGAGGTTCATTATGAACTGAATGAAAAAATGGATCATGATCATGAAAGCAATTTATTTATAGGCAAAGGGGATATAAGGGTACAATGGCATTCCTACCTAGAAATCTAACCGGTTTGCAAAGCCAGTTACCAAAATTTTATGCTACGCTGTTGCTCTATAACTGATAAAGTAGAAATTCCTTTTAAATGCTATAGATATAGCATTTCACGTCCTGTAGTGTCTCATATAGAGATTGCATTTCATAACAACACAGCCAGAACTGGAAGCACACAACCCTGAACTGGAAGCACACAACCCTCAACTGGTTGCCAGATTGTCTTGTTTCATCTGCATTTTGTGTAGGCTACATAACATAACTTAATCTGAGTGTGAAGAGTGCAGTCAGAGACAGAATCAGGCTCAATCATGTCAAATGTCAAATCTTTTGTGGTTGGGTTGGACAGGTAATGCATTCATAAACACATTTTGCAATATGTAGCAATGCATTATCTCCATAGATTTAGGTTACTCTATGTGTTGGTGTTTCAAGATTAATGTAACCCCCAGTGAGCAAAAGCCGGAATCTAGACATCTAGAGGGGTGGAAATCTCAGAATGAGAGGCATTTTGAAATAAACGTGTCAATTTAGCCCAAGGTAAAGCCTGGCTACATCCTAGCCTGTTAAAGAACTTTCACTTTTCAACCAAACTTTTACCGGTTTTCACCTAGACGCAAAACAATGTTTCACCGTCTTTTTACTGACCTTTCAACACAAAAATGTTCACTGGGACGTTATGATATAGCTAACGTTAGCTAATGAGTTTACATGCATCTTGTCTCTGCTAGCTATATGTAAATACCTTCTTTATTAGAGCTATGCATCTATCTTAGACAACGTAGGTTCCCAGCAAGTTCCCAGGGACATACCATTTTAGTCACCTCAAAGTTATGATGTGACGTTCTCTAGGGATGTCCTAAAAACATTACTAGAATGTTATTAAAGTCCTAAGAAGGTCACTGTTTGGTTACAATATGACATTTAATTGGAATTTTTTGGGGACGTTCAAGCAACATCCCTATCCGGCTATGATATGACGTTGTGCTCATAACATTCATGGGACATTCAGGGATGTTCCTGCGACGTCTGTTACTGGTTACAATATAATGTAATGTAATGACTGTCTGGAGGATGTTGCTAGAACATCCAGGGAACATTCTCTGTGACGTCCACGCAACGTTTAGAAAACCCTACAAAAAGATGTCAAGGTGATGTCCTGATGACATTTCGAGACGTTCAGGGGACGTCCTGGGGACCTAATTTTGTTAGCTGGGTTATAGCCCACAATGGATATACTTATGCATATTTCTGGATATTGTAGTTATGGATTAGACATCGATTGCAAGACGTGTCTTCATTAAGGAGGTTATATGGCATGCAACGGAGCTAGAACAAGAATAATTAATTAATAAGCTACATAACTTAAACTAACGCTACCCAGATAGCATGCTGATATTGGATCACTATCTAGTCAATTAAAGTCGGACTACACTGGTTTTTCATCCAGCGATGCGCCAGCAGGGCAATGTTAGTAAATAAGCTGGAGGATTGCATCTGGTGAGTTGGCAGCAGTGGAGGGAAGCTAGCGCCCAGCACACCAATGGGTCTTGCAGGTGTTCCAATTCGGCCATTTTGATGCCTGCAGAACTGCACCGCTGGTAACCGAGCTGCAAAACAGCTAGAAGCCCTCCAGCCGATTCTACCGTTCGCTAACAGGTCCCTGTCGGACCAACAATGACCTCTCGTAAACCAATGTGCAAACAGCTAGCAGCCCGACAGCTTATACACCGGGAGCCCACGATCTGGATAGCAAGCTAGCTAACCCTTAGGTCTCAGTGTGAGATGATGAGAGAAAAGCAAAATGCCATAGAAATACCCTTTTTGGTCATATTGTAATAAATTACGGTCCAAACCCCAGCCTAACAACGAAGATATGGCTAACGTTATATGATTGATTTGATCACCTATCTGATTGCTTGCTAACATGTTAGCATTAGCTTACCGGTTGAGTAGAAAAGTGGCAATCTCCGCGTCGCTTATCAAGCATTGTAATTTTTTGAGCTCCCTCCAACGACTAAATACCGAACCAAGGTTGACCCTCGTCTTGCTCCGGTTCTTGTCATTAAGGACTGGTACCGGGGTTTCTTGGGTCTAACGTTACTGCTGGATGAGGGCTCCATGGGCGCTTGCTTCGCTTGGCATCAAATTCCACCATCACTGTCAGACTAGCTGAATCTGGCAACCAATTGAGACTCCTGATACAGAAATGGGTGTGCTACCAACATCGTAATACCACTGGCTCAGGAGGTTGTTAGAGCCGGGAACCAAACTCTGACATTATAGACGATAGAGATAAATTCTCATTATAGAGATAAACACTGCACTCTTTTAAAGCTCGTTAACATTTTTTTGTAATGATCAATTCATAATCAATATTTATTTTTAGAGAAAAGCAATACTTTTATTCTGCATCTTTCATGAAGCTATGTGTATGTATAATATAAAAAATGTTTTTGTCTCCATAAAAATGTTATATCTATAGCCTTTAAGAAACACATTTAAACTCATGTTGCTGCAATACAAAACAATGGCAAATTAAACTTTTAAAGCTTCTAAATCCTCACGTGTGTTGGAGCCCTATGATTCTGGTCTTTACAAATGTTGTGGATATTTACAGAGAGAATAAAGAAAATCATCCCACAATAATTTCTCTATAGGCAAAATGAAACACAAAAATCTAAACAGTAATTATGTATTATAAATCTGATAAATTTGTTTTTGTAGAAGCATTCAGAATTTTAAAGGTAATTTACAATCACACTAGAGACATCATGTCCCCTTATCACGTGCATTTCTGTATGTTATCTGTTAAAAGAAAATATACTGTATAGAAGCTTCAGCTGTCTATGGCCATACAAGCCCATCTTTTTAGCCTTACCCAAATCAATTTTGGCACTCAATATAAAAGATGCCGCCTTCTGATATGGAAGTCAATGTAAGTCTCGTGAATCTTATTACCCCCCACCAACACATTTATTTCCCCCCTCTCATTATGAATAATGAAAATATGAAGGCTACATTTTCTCCCCCTTTTGTGCAATGACATCACTTATTTTCCAGGGCATCATAACTACCTTTGCGCTGGAAGAAATGACTGCATTGTGGATAAGATTCGCAGAAAGAATTGCCCGGCGTGTCGTCTGAGGAAGTGCTACCAAGCCGGAATGATTCTTGGAGGTGACTGACTTTTGTGTGGTCCTGCATGTACAGTGCCCTCCACTATTATTGGCACCCCTGGTAAAGATCCGTTTGGTGAATTAGCTTAATCTCACACTGAAAAAATTTGAATAATTTAATTGAAGTAAATTTATTATGAGAAAGAAAAAAAAAAATCTTTCCATTCCATAATATAATTTAAAACAAAGCAGATGTATGTGGTTAATAAGTTGTTTGATACATCATACCCTTGATAAAGTAATCATTTTTATTATTATGTGTTTCATACTGTTCAAGTGTAATTTAAAGCTAAATCTAGTCCCACCCCCCAATTCCCATAGAGATCCATTCAAATGCAAAGACGTTATAGTATCACTTGTAAGAGTACCAGAAAATAAGATATCAAGAGTCTTTTGATGTTGTTGGGTCACAGACATCAGGAAGTCATGGCATGCAAAGGATATGCAACCAAATATAAAAAATTATTACTTTATTCTATATATAAATGCAGGGGTGCCAATAACATTATTTCTTACGACGGCCTCGCGGTGGTACAGCGGTAAAAGTACAAACTTTCAGTCAGTGCAGTTGTACTCCGAGGTCCTGCCAGTGCCCTATGGGAGCGGCAATTTGCGGCTGCTCCCGGGTGGGGGGTGGGGGGAGGGGCTCGTAGAGAATGGCTGCGCACAGAATGGCCCTGGGTGATTTGGAATCACGGTCAGAGCACGAGGAGTTGCGCCCTGTAGAGGACGTGGCGTCCTCCTTCCTACTACTGGCTGACGAGGTTGTGTAGCAGCGATTCTCTAGTGGTTGCTACATGGAGGAATTGAATTAGAATAGGGGCTCAATTGGCTACCAAAAAAAAATAAAAAATTATAAGAAACAAACTAATCAGAAACAAAATAATAAAAAAATAAATTATTATTATTTCTTGATGAGGGATTTTTTTTTGGCAGCAAATAAGAGTATTTATGGACCCATGGAGGGTCCCCCAACCACAATCTCAATATAAAAAATATATTTTGTGAGCATATCGATGTTTGTTTTGTGCACAGGGATGATTGCATGCTTTTAACATTGAGTAAGAAGCTTTATAGATACAACTACACAAAACTGAACCTGCAGACAATGATCACACATCCTGACTTTCTGAACAGAGCAGCCCTTGTCTGTCACCATTTTCCTCTACACAGACAGTTCAGAAATGGGAAAAAAGTTAATGTTTTTTTTAGGTTACTTTTGTCAACTATTGTACAAAGCCAGCCATTGAATATTGTACATATCTCGCTATGGCTACTAATTGCCATGGCAACGCAGAACTGTGCAATGCCTGCTCTGCCCAACCTAAGGCCGGGGTCTGTTTTACTAGGACGGAAGATGAAGAAGCTCAGTGCTTTGAAGGCATTCGGTTTGACCCAGTCACTGGCTATCCACTCCCCGCTGGGCCAGTCCTATGACAGCCAGGCCCTAGCCTCCCTTCCTAGCATGCCCATGGTCAGAGAGCTGCAGTTCGCCCCGCAGATCATCAGCATCCTGGAGAACATCGAGCCGGAGACCGTGTACTCAGGGTACGACAGCTCCCAGCCCGAAATGCCCCACTTCCTCCTCAACAGCCTGAACAGGCTCTGCGAGAGACAGCTGCTCCGGATCGTCCGCTGGTCAAAATCCCTACCAGGTAATAGCCACTGACCAATCAGCACTGGCCAATCACTGCTGCTGACCAATCAGTACTGAACACAACACACAAGCTCGATTAATGCGAGACCACCTCTGAACATGCGGCCACAGTTATGTCCCTACAGTTAAATCACCTCACCTGGTTTCCTGGGTCTGCCGATTTTAAGGCGAAAACAAAAACCAGGGCTGTGTTTGGAATGGCTCCCTATACACATTATAGTGCACTATTTAGGGTATCGGCCATTTTGTAGGGTGTCTGAATTCACAATGCACCACAAAATGTAGGGTACAAACGATGTACACTACTGACAGAGACCTTTGCTACTACATCACCGGAGGCATTTTTTTGTCAAGATGGGGACGGCTGAGCCTGCGCTGGTCTACAAATGTAAATACAGATGCAAGTTTCATATTATATGCTAAATTATAAATTTCGGCTTTATAACCGAAATATAAATAAACATGGTAGATTAAATATATTACAAAGTGTTAACTATTTTTTTATTTAACAATTATTGCTAGCTATATGTTTAATGGAAAATGCAACTTAATTAGCTAGCTAGCTACCTAGTTATCTAACTTACCTAATCTACCTACAACGAGCCAAGAAAACCCTTGTTCAAAACAAAAAAAGAACACTTTTTTACCGTTTCTTGCATGCTTGCTCACCAAGCCGGTGACAGCTGTCGCACGTTGCTAAGTAACCTGCTCAGAATCTGTAGTGTCCGAAATCGTCTCCTCCTTTCACCAGTGAATCCCCTTCTAGTGCTCTATGTAGATTTCCCTAAGTAGTGTATAGGGAGGGAGTGAATGAGCGAGCCATTCCGAACACAGCACAGCAGACCCTGTCCTCCAGATACAGGGCTGAGAACCCTTCATCTAAGCAAACAGGGATCCGATGCATTTTTTAATAGTGTAATATTACCATTAGGCACACAGGAGAAATTACACACGTAAGCTCAGTGAATGCGAGACGGGTTGACTGCGTGACATCGGTAATGAAATTTGAGAAGTCACAATTATTGCGTCCAAATGACACGGCAACTTGAGACTCGTGGGCAGGATTAAGGCACGATCGCTACCAGGGAAATGGACCATGGATGGTTTGTAATGGATTTGGATTCCTGTGAACAGATGGGAGGAGGGGGAGATGGGGAAAGGCCACAGAAATGAACAGACCAGCACAGCACAGTTCTTTCAACTGATAATCTCCTCTGTATGTGCGAAAGGTCAAAGTCCCTTTGTGCATTTTTAATTATTATTATTATTATTATTGTGCAGGATCTTAATTATTATGACTGCATGATATTTTGTACCTTTGGACTTTAATTATTGTGCAATGAATGTAATGGTTATTCACATTAAATAGCAATGCATACTTTGAAAGGATATTGACTGCATGCTACTCTACATTTTTAACAGATTTAAAAACAGATTTAAATGATCATGAAACAATAAAATATAATTAATTTTGTCATTCACCCTTTCCTCCGTATATTGTGTTTCCCAAAAGGATTTCGCAGTTTACATATCAATGACCAAATGACCCTCATCCAGTACTCCTGGATGAGTTTGATGGTGTTTTCTCTGGGATGGAGGTCATTTCAGAATGTGACCAGAGAATATCTGTACTTTGCACCAGACCTCATTCTCAGTGAGTAAGTATTCAGCCATACTCATTTGCACCTATTACAGCAATTTTTACCTGTAATGTGGGCCCTACTGGAGTTAGAGTTGATTTAACACTGACCATTTTGCTGTCTATGTTTGCTTATGAGAGTTTAGAATCACAAGGTTCTGATGTTTTTGTTAAAAAAAACTAAAAAACATTTATTGACACGGGAATGCTCATTTGGACCCATCTTTTAGCATTTAAAATGTTTGGCATTTAGCAGGCAGTCTTATCCAGAGTGACTTACACAGCTTGCATTCTTTACAACCATTTATACAGATGGATATGCACTGATGAAATTCAGGTTAAGTACCTTGCTCAAGGGTACAATGGCATTCCCACCTAGGCCTCTAACCTATTTGCAACCCCAGTTCCAAAAGCCTAATACTACACTGTCGCAATACAACTGATAAAGTACTAGAAAGTCCTTTTCAAAAACATATTTAAAGGCAGACTCAGTAATTTTGGTTGCTAATTGATGAAAATGACATGGATGGCAACGAAGTATCCATGGTGGATCATGGTTTTCGTAGTTTTAAAATGTATTTTTATCTTTTTTACTGTAACCAGCCACAATACAATATGACAAAACCATTTCCAAGGCATGGTTTATTTGGCAAAACGTTAGCTAATTATTCTTTTCAATATATTATTTGACGAGTGAGTAAAAATGACGAGTGAGTGATAAGATCATTTCCATGGTGATGACCTGCACAAGGACTACAAAAAATATCAGGGCCGTATTCACAAAACATTTTATCTTACCACTAAGAGTTATCCTATGTGGCACAAGAAGTTTCTAGTTAAGAGTTACCTTTTAAAACCTATTCAGAAAGCTGCTGAGAACAACTTTTACTAAGGAAAGGGAAGAAATCTTAAGCTAAGGGATACGGCAGGGTCGTTGCTCTGGATGATGTCGTCTTTCATGAACATGCTTACTATGCCCACAGTGATTGGCTGATAGGGAACGGGTCTGTGTCGTCAAATCCATCATAGAAATGCTGCAGCGGGAGGTAGGCTATGATTAATGTTGCCATATTCAAATAGATATTTTTTTAAAAATTTAGGCGAAGTGTCCCTGATTTAACATGAAACCAAAAATAATGTACTGATTAGTCGGGTATATATTTGGCTAACTGTCAGCCTCTCACATGTCTGGCAGCTCGAAAAATTATTTGCGGCCATGCATGCAACCAGACTTTTAATTATTTAGGCTAGAATAAGGCTGAAGTCTGTTTTATTTTTTGTAGCCTAGTTGGCGAACATCAACAGGAAACCTCATTGTTGGATGATGCGGGATCTGTTGTTGGTGAAGGACTGCATCCCTGACCAGCTTCTACTATAAGATAATACTGTCTCGATTGATACCTTTTTAAAAGCTCAATGTTATTTAAAGTTTCAAAAACATTCACTAGATACCGAGGGGGATTGCTGGCAGTACCTATAAGACTGTTTGTGACTTGGTCATAGTGAATTAGGAGTCCACTTGACTACCCCTAATTTGCCACAGATTTAGAAGTGGGTTTTAGAGCTAAAATACTTTGTGAATTACTATTATATCAGAAACCTAGTCCTAAAGTTAACACTGACATGCCCATTACTTTTAAGAGTTTCTCCTAAATCAGCAAGTTAGGAGCTACTTTTAGCCTTAAGATGTTTTTTGTGAATACGGCCCCAGATATTAAAAATGAAGAATGAAATGCGGAAGTTGAACAAGGAAGTAGTGTCGGCCTGACACTTATTTTAAATATTTATTTTTCTTTTTTAATTGCTTTTTATGGGGATCTTTATCATTATTTTTATTAGGATAGTAATTCTATACTATAGTACCATTGTGAGCGATGAGATTTTTTTAGCAAGCAAAATTACTGAGTGGGCCTTTAAACTAATGTTGCTGCAATACAAAACCATGGTAAATGAGACTTCTAAAGCTTCTAAATTCTAAAGTGTGATATCTCAGATCTATACTATGTGCATATAGAGCCCTATGATTCTGATCTATCCAAATGTTGTGGAAATTTACAGAGAGAGAATGAGGAAATCCCCCATTTCTGACTTGTGCCTGGCAATGCAAATCATCCCACAAGAATTTGATAATCTTCAAGTGACCAAGGAGGAGTTTTTGTGCATGAAGGCCTTGTTGTTGCTCAACACTGGTAGGTTTGTGCACACTGTTTACCTCCTCTCTAGTCTACAAAATGAAAAAAATAAACTCCCGACTTTCAATGCAAGAATGTTTTTACAAACATGGAGATCATTTCACTGTGGATACGGTAATCACCCTTAGAAAGACACAAAATGCTTGATAAAATTTGGACAGGGAGGAGTGTTGGGTTCAGTTCTTGAAAAGGAGCTGTGTATTGAGGTCAGATTTAAAAAAAATATTTTCTTAGAAAGCCTTTTTATGGCTTATTCTTGAGCAGGCAATGAAAAAAATAAAACACATTACCTTTTACAAAATAACACAACCTGGTTGGTTACCAGCCAAAGTGGCTGCTAAAGTAAAATTCTTACCAGCCGCAGTCAAGATTTTACCAGCATTTGGCTGGTGGCTGGTGCTAATTGCAGATTGCATTAGCATATACCTACACTAAAGGTCCTATAATGTTGCTACAGCGACTGCATTCTAAACTCACTTGAAATCTTCCATAGCCATCAGACTAAAAATTTGCTTGCTAGACAGCCTCGGAGAATGGCAGAGGATGACCATTCTCTATATAGAAGCAGCTGTCTGTCTACGGTTAGGACCACAGAGCATATAGGCAGGTCACAGAAAATGAATTAAACACTTATTAAATGGCCTGTGGGCCAAGGTTATTATAGTTTTAAGTTTTTAATTTAGTTTAAGTTAATTTTCAGAGTGTGTTTATAATTTTAGTTTTTCAATCAATTTTTGTTTTGGTTTTTATTTTTATTTCAGTTAATAACAGTCAATAGTTGGGTTGGGGGAGAGAAAAATAGATATTGGTTTTGAATGTTTCAAATTACACTATATGCAATCCGGATTATCCAAACAAAAAAACTTCTGTACTATCAACAGTCAGGAAGAGGATCAGAAACTAAAACTAAAAAGAATTCATGATCATTTTTATTTTATTTCAGTTAGTTTTGCAACACTAGCTACATTACAGTTTTAGTTTTGTTTTATTTATTTTATTTATTTCAGTTAACTAAAATGTTTTTTTGATGTTAGTTTCAGTTAACTATAATATCCTTGCTGTGGGCTCAGGTTTTGGAACCACTGCGAGACAGAGTACACATAACAGTCATTGACTCGTTGCCTCAACCCTGTCGTGCAATGTTCAGAGCAGAAACAAATCGACATATGAGCAGTGGATGCAGTTTAAAAGGTCTGTAAAATCACAGGTCTGCTACCATATCACAGTAGGTACAGGGCTGATTAATCGGCTTAGCCAGTGTTCCCAGAGTCAGAATTAGCATTTGCATTAACAGGTAACAAAACACGCTGGTTTAGCTAGATCTCGCCCCATTTTGAAATTCGAAAAATGCTGAAATCTGGGCGTGATAAGGTAATAATATAGGGGCTCTGAGCTCCAGGTATCAAACTACGCCCCAGCGATTTTTTTCACTAGTAGCCAAAAGCCCATTCTGCTCCGGACACTGACAGCACTCACGACGGCTGCTTTGTTGCTCTCTCTCTCTCTCAATTTCAATTTGAAGGTGCTTTATTGCCATGACATGTACTGTGTTGCCAAAGAAAATGTTACAAATAACAACAATAATAATAATGACAATAACAAGAATCAATAAATAAATAAGAATGAACTCAACAACTTGTTTACAAATATACACATAACACGCATAACACAACATAAACATCATACATATACTGTTATATGTATGACTTATGATATACAAAATTATTAACTAACTACAGGTGTTGTGCTCTCTCTCTCTCTCTCTCACAAACAAACAAACAAACAAACAAACAAACACGCTATCTCCAGCTACCGCCGAGCCCCAAGAAGCTAGCCGCTGCCGAGGCAGAAGCAATGGTGGAGAATGCGGCACGCATAGCCTCGTTGCGGCCAGTCAACATCAAATCACACGCTGTACAAAGTTACCCATGCCATTTATTTTTTATAAACTATATATATATATTTTTTAAATAAACTAGCTAACGTTATCTACTTGCTAAACTAGACTGAAAAACAAACTATCAAAAAACAAGGGAATATCAAGCTAACTATAAAAAAGAATATACCAAAAATAGGTTACTATAACTTACTAGAATATAAAAAAAACAAAAAAACTGTAAGCTAGCTATATATATCGCTCTCTCTCTCCTATCCCCTCTCCTCGTCCATGGCACGGAGAACAATCAACCGCTGAGATTTGCTTTTATAGCTGGGGCGTAGCCCACCCTCGCTCCAAAACTTCAGGGCGTAGCTGTACAGATTTCAATTTCGTCACCGGGAGGAAACGTCAGCTGGTGGAAGTTTAACTTTTTTTTACGTTTTACTACTGGAGACACTTTTGAGCCAGATTATTTGGGTTTACGCTGTTTTGCGCTGACTACAGTAAATGTTTGTTGCTTTCTTACCCTATAACATGTATGTCATTGTCCATGGATAGGACATACCATAACACTACCGACTCAAAGAGACGTGGACATTCTGGATAACAACAAACATGGTGGCACATTATAGCTACTACGTTAGCCGCCGATACAATTTGTTACACAAATCTAGCTAGCCAATTTAGCCTACATTCTGCTAATCTCAAAACATAACTTTGAAGCTCTCTAGCGGTTGAAAAACATAGGCAGTTGTTATACTTTCTGATGCTCTTCTTGTCTAACTAAAAGTCTGAAATCAGAAAATGAATGCAGCAGGGCAGCTAACGTCAAGCAGAACCAGATCGGGCAGCGACACCGTCTTTTGCGAACACTGACCAGAGACTCAAAACAAGTTGAATGTCAGCGAACATTAACACTGGCTAATCACATTTTTCTTGTAGTCAGGCTCTCTAACACCGCTAAATTAAATCTACCTTGTTAACAAGTTCAATAACCAGGAAATATCAAGTTCAAGTAACAAGTTCGTCAACATATAGCCTACCTTGTGAAAGAGGACGTTGTAAGTTACCTCGCTGAGCGACGTCTAACAAATTGAACAAGTTTCCCTTCATTTCTTGTTTGCAGATTCCACAGTCCTCTTCAAAGTTTTCCAACCTGAATTTCACAATGGCCACCTTCAGAATTGCAATAGGAAACTGAAACAAAATCCAGCCTAACATAGGTCAAACGTAATGGTCATTGTGCTTATTTTTGTCGGAAACCCTGAAAAGTAGTCTCTCGGTGCTGTAGGCTATGGGGCATGCCCCGCCAAACCGTAACTTGGCGAATGGGCGGCATACCTGCCGTAGTCAGATACCCTGAAGTTCCCTAGGTATTCTATTCTAGACAGGCCTAACGTTACCAGTAATGTGCCGAGCAGTTTTCCAGTTAGCTTGCAAGCCAGTTTTAAAGCTGGAGTAGCTTTTTATTGAAAGATCCATGGTTCATGGTTGGCACGAAAAACAGCCCCAGGACCGAGTTTGGGAACCACTGAAAGAGCAGAGTAGCCTACGTGTGCACATAGTGTGTGTTTCAGAATGGCATGCGTTTTTCCCATATAGCTTAACTTTAATGCATTTGGAGGTGGCGGCTGCCTTAGTCACTGAGGGAAGGAAAGTACACCCCCCCCCCCCGGATGAGTAATGTTTATAATATTTAATAAACATACATTTTCCATATTTACTCAACTATAAGGTTTATGCACTTCCAAATATATTCATTTCAAATGAGTAGTTTAGATTTGTAAGTAGGCTATATTTTTGTATTTGTTTGTGGTATGGTCCCCCACCAAAGAGGAGGGACTCCTGGAAAAGTAGAAGCCGTCGGGGTGAAAAGGTGTGACATATTTGATCTGTCGCCCTCCCAGTGCCCCTGGAAGGCCTTAAAAGCCAGGCCCAGTTTGACGAGATGCGGCACAGCTACATCCGCGAGCTCTCCAAGGCCATCCAGCTGAGGGAGATGGGCGTGGTGGCCGGCTCCCAGCGCTTCTACCACCTGACCAAACTCATGGATGCCATGCATGAGGTAAGCATACCCCTGTGTTCTGTGGCACAGAGCAAAACATAGATTTCGCCTTTTTTTCATCCATTACTTTGGCATTTTGAAAAAAAATCCATTTGATTCTTACAACTAGTTACAGGTAAACGCTCTTTGAAAAACTTTTAATATTTTGTTTATAAGAAAGAAATTAAAGACTTAACAGGGACACAGGAATGATGTGCGGATAACTATGGGTGGGCTTGATGCCCCCCCCCCCAAAAAACAACAACAACAATATGTCTTTTAAATCGGCAATCGACTAAAAGCAGTGAAATTTCTCAATTGTGACCTGTCTTGGCAGATCGTGAGGAAGGTGAACCTGTACTGTTTGAGTACCTTCATCCAGGCTGAAGCCATGCAGGTGGAGTTTCCTGAGATGATGTCAGAGGTCATAACCTCCCAGCTGCCCACGGTTCTGGCAGGCATGGTGAGGCCCCTCCTCTTTCACAAAAAATGATGTCTTTCCCCCACTGGAATACTGGAGCGTTTGGCTGGTCCTCGTCAACTCGTGAAGTCAGAAATTTCTGAGTTTACCACCAGGAAGTTGCATTCGAATGGCTGAGAAAGTCAAAAACTACATGAACCCAGAGTTTACCAGTTGTGACGTTTCACTGACCTCACTCTGCTGTCAACATTTGGAGGACAACTGGCAAACAATGGACTAGGTTAATGGTAAATATCCATAACTTTAATTTATCTATCATAATGTGTTTAAGTGATTGTAACAGTTAGCCTACATGTATCAAGTAATTGCTGTTAATGGTACAATGGTGATTAGCATTGGCCACTAATGTCAAGAAACGTTCGTGCCTGGCTCCCATTATTTACGTCTTACAGTGGGCGATCTCACTGGTCCAGCTTCTTGACATCTCAGCGGACATACATATTGTACATGTAATAAACTTACCAGTTGTTGATAACCGCTTGAGCACAAACACCTTGTATACACAACTTAGTCACAATATATTTCTGAGTTTACATGTTGACGAGGACCGACCGAATGCCCCCTGGAGAACCCCAACCCCAACCCCCCATCCCCCAAAGAATGCTGGGAAATAAAATAATACAATCTGACAGATATACAATAGCACATGATACAAGAATAATCTAGAATGCTCCAATAACCTTTAACAGTAGATATTTTTATTGCTTGCTTTTTTCACTTTCTGAAGATTCTGTGACACTTTTTTCACATCAGGAATAATGTGAGAGGGAGATTTAGGAGAATCTGCTGGTGTTAAATGTACACCAGCAGTATTAAATTTATGCTGACATTTTTGCTGTGCAGTAGGTTGTGGAAATTGGATAGTTCTGAATATAAACTACTGAGGAGATTGCTCTATAATGATCAGGCCATTTCACTTAGGCCCATAAATAATCATTTATTTTTATGTGAATGTAATATTTATGATGGTCATCATTCTGGGCTGGTATTGTGCATAAACCTTGTGTCTGCAAAAAATGGAATTCTTGGAAAAATGGAATTCAGAAAAACTGCATTTTTTTCCATGTACCAAAGACCGTTATGGTTTTTATCATTTGTGTTTCTGAACCAACTTTATTTGTTGTCACAGTATATAGAGCCAGATGAGAACTTTCAATGTGTGTTAAGACCAAAATGACAAAAGGTGGAGACACAAAGTCTATGTGCAGTGCTGTGGTTGGTAAGAGCATTTTCAA
This sequence comes from Ilyophis sp. 1 JC-2022, assembly GCA_022702515.1. Taxonomy (NCBI): domain Eukaryota; kingdom Metazoa; phylum Chordata; class Actinopteri; order Anguilliformes; family Synaphobranchidae; genus Ilyophis; species Ilyophis sp. 1 JC-2022. The sequence goes on along the minus strand of CM040402.1, from coordinate 95,246,776 downwards.
GAGAATTAAATGTGCTTGTGTGTGCTCTTTGATTTTGGCTTCAGCTGAAACCTAACTTCTCATTTTCTTGATATATTCTTTTTGTATATTTAAAAAAAAGTAAAGCATATATAATAATATTTTATAAAATACTTTGTTTGGATAGGGTGTTTTAAAAGGTGTCACGCAGTCATCCTCTTGTAAAATGTGCCAAGCAAATATCAATAAAGGAAGTCAATAAATTGTTTAATTGTCTTGCATTTAATACAAGGTGAATTCAAATTGCACAATACAACTAGCCAGAACCATTCCTTCTTGCCAATGCTCTGTGTGGAAAAAATTCAAACTGAAACACAATTTTCTTTAAATGACCCTGAATATCCAAGGAGGGGAGTGTCTTTTCAGAATAAGAGGTCAGGGTCACCTCACATTCCCCTGTGTTTATATGGAAAAGAACACAGCGAGCCTGACAATGTCTCGATGCCAAATACCGTACTTTTACAATCTTTTTTGTAGGTTCCCTCCCTGATGCAGATTAGAGATCGTTGCTTACCAAGTGTGAAAATTTTTATAATTAGTTTGATAAACGATTCCTGTCTTTTTAACGTATGCCGTTTATTTAAACACGGTAAAAAGACAGGAATCATACGTACGGTTTTAAAAGTGTTATTTTACGTTACAAAGTCGACTGCTGAAATACCTCCACATTGATTGCGCGTACACCAGTGGACATTAAAATAACACACTATTGCCCATGTTTTCTTGTCTCTCTGGACTCACATTATATACTGAGACTCATCCATGGAATTAATTAACTGAAAAAAAGACATTTGGATTGTCTGAACGGCAAAGAAGAAGAATTCAAAGAGGCAGAAAAATGCCTTGGTTATAAATCACCTTGCGTGAGGCACTGACAAAGAATGTGATACTCCAACGGAAGCCACTAAACACCAAGATTATTGATGTACAATCAGGGCTTCGTCAATGTCAATTACTCATTTGCTACATGGCCTTTGCATTTCAAGATGATTCTACTGCCCATACCAAACCAATATTTAGCCGTTCAAACTGTAGTCACAGAGTTTGTGATTCTGACTCCAAGTCAGTCTGGTGTCCTGCTACAAGCTTTTAATCAACCTGCATCATTGGGATTACAGTTCAAAATAAGTCTTTTGACTAAATCTGGTAGATTTACAGTACCAGTATCCCTGTTAAATGAACCTAATAAATATAAAATACAGTGATCTTTTGGTATCCTGAGAAGTCCAGATAAAAAAGGGCAGGCCTTTCAAATGTAGCACATACAGCCACATGGGATAAGTAGCATGGAAAAAGGGATTACACACAGGAGGTTGTATTTTACTTAATATATTGCAATACTATAATACAATATTATTTGATACTATAACACTGATGAAATAACTTCAACAGCACACTTTTACTCATAAGTGGAAAACAAATTACCTTCAATTGCTCCACCAAAATTTTACAAAAGCAGAGACGCTCTAGTACACTTTAGGACAAAAGCTTTGGTAAAAATGTTTTATCAAACTCAGAGGTCACATACAGTGCCCTCCACAATTATTGGCACCCCTGGTAGAGATGAGTAAAAAGGGTGAATTAGCTTAATCTCACACTGAAAAAATGAAAAAAATCCAACTTTTAATTGAAGTAAATTTATTCTGAGAAAAAAAAATCCCTCATAAAGAAATAATTATTTTTAACAAAACCACATGTGCCACAATTATTGGCACCCCTGCATTTTATACTTTGTACAACCTCCCTTTGCCAATAAAACAGAACTGAGTCTTCTCCCATAACATCGAATAAGGTTGGAGAATACAGAGCAAGGATTCTGAGACTATTCCTCTTTACAGAATCTCTCCAGATCGTCCTAGGTCCTTTCTTGATGACCCCAAGATGCTACTTTCCTCTGTAATTTTTCAACAGCAATCCTTTTGCCTCTCTTACATCCTCCTCACTGTGCATAGGGGCAAAATAAACTTGGGTCCTCTTCCAGTCAAGTAGTTTGTAACAGTTCCAGTTACTTTGAATTTATTGCTTTGCCCTAACGGTAGATATGGGCATTTTCAGGTGAGTAGCTATTTTTTTATAGCCATTCCCTGACTTATGAAGCTCAACACACTTTTCCCTCATTTGATTTGTATGTTCTCTTATCTTTCCCATGTTGATATATGAATAAGGGAATATGGCCTCTGTGTCACCTCATATTTATACCTCAGTGAAACAGGAAGTCGTGGATTTGCTTTAAAGTTCCAAAACACTCTGATCAACTTTAAAAAGTAAAATATAAATGGAAAAAATGCTTCAGTTATATTTTGTTCATAAAAATTTCTTGGGGTGCTAATAATTGTGGCACACATGGTTTTGTTAAAAATAATTATTTCTTGATTTTTCTCAGAATAAATTAACTTCAATTAGAGGTTGGATTTGTTTTCATATTTTCAGTGTGAGATTAAGCTAATTCACGAAAGGGTGAATTTTTTATAACCCTTTTTACTAATCTTTACCAGGGGTGCCAATAATTGTGGAGGGCACTGTAAATACATGTGGAAACAGTAATACAAGTGTATCAGTAAATTAAAAACAAGAATATGATTATTTAATGTGAATTAAAATTACTTGTTGCCTGATTTTGTTTAAAACAGCTAAATGTTGTGCAGAAAATATTGTTTTCATATTACACATATAATTTATAAATACTTTAGAGTATTATAATGGTTGTAAAAACAACCATTGCACCCCAATGTTGAGGTTCTGCAGCCTATTAGCTGTCAGCTGGGCCAATGGGGGGGGCTGACTTCATCAGAGCAACTTTGAAGGAGATTGTTACCATGGATACCATGAAACATAATTACTTCAGAGCTTCTTTAGAGAAACACCACGTAATTTTCAGGGATTAGACCCGTTTTTCCTTCATAGGTTGCTTGGAGCCAGCCAGGTTCCACTGAAGGATATACTGTGGGTAGAAAACAAATGGTAAATGTCCTTAATAAAACAGACAGCATGAATAATAATGTATTTGAATAATCATAATATGACAGGGTAACCCAATCCATGTGAGTCTGGTGTCCTTCCACACGCCAGACTGGCTGTTTTCAAGCCAGACTCTTAGTGTAACGCTTAAACTGCCATTTGGTTTCTCTTTAACCAAAAGTCCTAAGCCGACTCTCACACGGCACTTTCTGAACCTCAGATCTACACGCTGTTTGCGTTTGCTATTATTCACAGACAAAGAGAGCTACGACGCTTGGCAACATGGGTAATTAATGCTAATGCCGCCTGTCCAATGTTCACAAGGTCAGGCTGTCCTCCTTGTTAAACCCACAAAACCTTTCAGCTGCAGTCTGACTCATAAAGACTTACTCAATCTCGCTACAACAACAACAACAAAAAATGAATGATCCTTTCAGTGTATGACACAAAAAATGACAGGTCAGGTGTTTAATCACGAATTTCAATAACTTTACTGACATTCCAAATGAAGTTTGAAATGCAAACAGTTTAACCCACATAAAGCCCAAAGCTTACAAAACTACTGCTGGTTCATGTGGAAACTCCCATTGACATTAGTGCAGCCAATATAAATCCATGAAATACACATGGTACTGTAATACAGGTCTTTCTTTATTCAGTAATTGTAGTGATAAAGCCATGCTTTCTAACTGCAAGCCCTAGTCTGTTTACAGTAAAGACAGGAGGTGGGGTTTCCTGTTAGCAGGTTAGACTGACCTGGAACGCTGTTTTCCAAAAATACAACAGGCCATAAAATCTCTTCATTTCGCCTGATAAAATGCATGTGGGGCTATAAAACTATATTCAGTGTCCTCTGTGTTCTGTCAATACCCTTGAAAATTCACTTTGGCATTATGCCAGTAGGATGTTTATGTTCTAGGACATTCATTCCAGCCCCTATAACCTTTTACTATTCGATACGGCTGCAGCGAGTTCAAACAAGTACCATGTAAGTCCTGTTTTGTAGGAAATAGGATGATATACAATTTCAGGCTGCTCAGCGTCTCCAATGTAGTAACTCACCGTTTGAAAACAGCGCCCCCTGGGGGAAGCTCAGTTCATGGTTGTGTTCTGCCATGCAGGAGTACATTGCTTTTGCGTCTCTGTTGCATCAAAAGAAAAGAGCAGATGCTTCAGCATACAGTCACTGGAAGAAAAGCATCAAAAATACAACCCTGTTCGAGTCAGAGCATCCTACCAGTAATAAATAATGAGTTTAGAAATTGAATTAACAAATAGGTTGCATACTTTTTATGACTTTGGAAAGTGTACGAGCGATGATTTTCTTGGATTCTCAGAATGACCGATCGAGGTCGATGCTTTCACAAAAAAACCACGCTGATTAAATTTCACAGCAGGCCGATATTTTCCAAGCTCTGCTAAAGGGCACTCCGTTTCGTGAGCGATGACTTTTGGAGAGCAAAGCAGTAACTGTTGCCTGCAAGTTTTTGAAAAAGCAGTTCTTCGGTGCCACAAAGCCAATATTAATCCAATAAATATACTGCAGAGGAATTGTTCGAACGTTTGAAATAATTCATTACCTTCCAACTGAAGTGGAATGCGAGGCAGCAGAGTTTTCAAAGACCATCGCTCTGGCAGCAACCCTAAAGACAAAAACAACCCCACCCCAATTTTTTACATATTTTACAAAAGCAGCACTTGGGACAGATGACCAACTCATCTGATAACAACCATGGTGGAAATTCTTAATCTACACAACCCAATAAATCAGATATATTTATTTTTGTGATTATGTTATTATTATTATTATTCACTCTTTGCTTGACTTGGCTTGGCTGAGTTCCTGTTCAGAACAGAGTTCTCGTCTGTACACTGTGTTAGTGAAGTTGATTCTGAGCTCAGTTTCCTTCCAGGAGTCAGCTTTTGTGAAGTAAAACACAAAGGGCTCTATCTTGGCGATCTTAGTGCTTGGTCTAAACGCATGATGTCAAGTGCATTTTAGTGCATGTCAAAGTCCACTTTTGCTAGTTTTTTTAGCGCTAAGCACGGCGCAACGTGCAAATGTCTTAGTCTCTTCATTAATTATAGGTGTGTCTTAGGCATAACATGCAATAAACCAATCAAAATGTCATATCCCATTCCCTTTAAAAGCCTGCTTTTCCACCTTGGCGGATTGCTTATATAATGGGTGAAACAGGCATGCTCGTACGTGTGTAGTGCGAGAAAGGAGTAGGCTATATAGATCAATAGTATGATCAATATTATTCAGGCTAACCATTATGAAGCATTTGGATATACACAATAATAATCTTTAAGGCTAATCATTAGGGTTTTAATAATCATTAGCTTTTAACACCGGCACGGGTTCCCGGTAATTCCCGACCGTGATGTTATTTTAGAAAATAAGCTATATTCGGCAAAAAAATTGGCTATAAAAGCACCTGCAACAGCTGAGAATAAGCTATCAGAATATGGCTTCAGTCTCACCTTAGACAAGGCCAAATTAGCCTGCATGTTTAACAAATTCCGTTTGATTATACAATGAAGCATTGTCAAACATCAATGAGGCTGTTCTCATGGAGTTCTTGAAGTTAATGCTTCATCTGAAGTTCATTATGTGCATTGTAATATTGATTAATAACATAAATACCGTTATTTTGCCTTAATTACGACACTAAATACACTAAAGCTGTCAGGTTGGGAACCCATAGGTTCACGCACATTGGCCCTTGTTTTATAATGTCCTGCTTTCCCAGGAAGACCGTGAAAAGTGCGATTTACAGCAGGGGAAACAGACCTACTCCTGCATGAAGTTAAAGCAGTTATGGAATAACAGGTGAAATCAGTGGGGTTTTAATAACAGTATGGAACAATGTATGGAAACCTAGTCACTGTCATTTCAAAAATATGAAGGATGAAGAATAAGATTAAAATTCAGTTAATATGGTGAAATTTTAATTATCGAAAAACCTTATGCACAGCGGATCCCGGGGACTGTAGCATAGGTTATTTGAAAAACAATAAATGCAATATTCACTGGACAAGATTTTTTTCAGTCAAAACCATTCTATTTACTTACAGGCTGTAGGCATAGAGAGCTGTGTTGTAATGACATCTGAAGCACATTTTCAGAACTCCAATGCCCGTCTATTGCAGTGTGCGAGTTTTCCATTGAATGACAATTCACGCATTAAGCTTGATATAGGTGTTATCAGCAAAGTGTTTAATGGGTAGCCATTGTCCCGTAACAGAAGCTTGTCCCCCCCCCAGAAGATTCCAGGAATTATTGCCAAACATAGGCTAAGTCATAGCTTGATCCAGGATAATTGCGAATAGTCTATATATCTATAACCTTACACGAACCATCGTACATCGCCTGGATATTGATGGAGTGGGCTAAAAGCAATTTAATGTGGCATTCCCCTTTGTGAGGGACAGGTATGTGGTCTTTGACCTATGGACCCTTTGATAATTATGCATTTTTTGATATAGCCTACACAATAATAATATTTCACATTGTAATCTTGATATTTTTAGTCATGCTTGTGCGCGCCCCTGTGTGTAACAGACAGGAGGGTGTACGCACGTTGTGCACACGCCTATGTAGACGCACTTATATGCGCCATTAAAATAACATATAAACAACTGCGACATGACTTTAGACCAGGTTTGCAGTGATTTTAGCACAAGCGCTTTCTGCTGGCTCAAGATTGCAATACACCAAAAATTATCCTGGCCACGCCTCATTTTAAAACAAAACCGCCCAGTTCACTTGCTATGGGCGCAAGATTACTTGGTATTTAAACGACGTGAGCGCGAGGCGCTATAATGAAGCCTGCGCCAGGTGTAAGATGGCAAATACACTTGCGTTTGGGTGACCGCTGGGTGTAAAATAGGGCCCAAAGACTGCATAATCCCACTGTCAAATGACCTTCAAATGACCTTGACAGTGAGATTATGGAAAACTGAGTCCCAGAATAAATCTCATCCACTGTGGCAGGACTTTACCCATTCCTTCCTCTAGCAAATCACTTAAACTGATAATTTTTTTCAGACTTTTGAACATTTCCGTTAACCCTGCTGCCTACCAGTCCCGTGAAAATACGTTAAGTGCTGAGAAAGAAAAGAAAATTTATCAAAAATATCAGCTGCATTGAATTGAATCCTCAGTCAAAGACAAAGCGCTGGAGCGGTTTGACTGAATGCCCCACTGAGAGAAGATCTACAACATGCTGTGACCGTGCGAGCGGCTAGGATTTGCACCCCCTCCCCCTCCCATAATAAGAGGAACAATGAACAACGTAACTGTCCCCTGAGTAGTGGCAAGAGACCAGACCCAGGTCATGTCAACCCCAACGTCAGGAGGAAACCAATCAAAGCTCCCCTCCCGCGTACGGGGAAGCTCAAGCCATTCCGTGCTGAGCAAGCAATCAAAGCTCCCCTCCCGCACGGGAAAGCTCAAGCCATTCCATGCTGAGGAACCAATCAAACCTCCCCTCCTGCGTACGGGAAAGCTCAAGCCATTCCGTGCTGAGCTCTGACACAGATCTAGCCTTTCACAAGGATCGAAACAATGGTGTATAAATAACAGCACCCTGATTCATACACACTTCACCTCGGAGCCCCAGAGATTATTAAAATGCACTTTTGCGCAGGATCACGAGGCAGGCATCAAAGCTAATTGCAGGTGAATTTTTAAATGATTTTGGTTTAATTGTCTCACTTTGTCACTCAGCGAGACCCTCGATAATCAGACTCACAGATGTTTTGTCAGCGGCTCATACCTTTGATGATAGGAGCCTGAAATCCAAACATGCTGTTGCCTAGCATTCATCCGTATTCAGCAGAAATAAAGAAACATGTTGAATCATTAAAACGGATTTTAAAACATATTTTAAAAAATTAAGAAGTCAGTTTGCATTGACTTATTCCTGACGTATCCGGCAATTCATTTTTGTGCACTGCAGGGGACATTCATCTCTGGTCTCAAGAAGAACCATATATTCTATGCTGAAACCTACACTACAAGGGAAATTCTATAAAAATAAAATAAATAATATTTTTCTAAATATTTTCACTGCAACATTTGCAACATGTTTTTGTCATCTCAAACACCAGTATTATGTCAAAAACTTAAATGTTTTTCTGCCAGGTCTCAGGAGGATATACCTGGCAGATGTATGTCACCCCTTGTTGAAATACCATATTGGAAAAAATATATATTTTAGTGTTTTAGAAACACAGTTCTGGTGTACTTACACTGAGCCAGGCCACTGATAGCCGTTGCTGGCTGAACCTTCGGGCCTGCGTCGGATGGCCAGTTTGGGTGGGAGGTCTGGATGGGCCGAGGTCTTTGAACAGTCCCTCTGGATCAAGGACACCAGATTCTGGACAGATCCACTGCAGCTCCCCTTGCCTGAAGGAGGGATAGGCCTGGTCAATCACAGCATCGCTCACATGCTCCTCCAATTAACAGTCAAAGAACTACAATTTCCAGGCTTCATTGCTCTGTTGCCAGACTAAGGGATCAGACCCACAATAAAAGTGACGGTGGACAAATTAAGAACACATGGTAAATGCATTTTTTCAAACACACCTCACTGAAGAGCATCTTCTTAGATAAAGATATTACTCCGTACTGCACAGATTGTACTTAAAGTTAAACAACTCCCCATGGCACGATGGTGTTTCCGACAAGCAAACCTGAATCGACTACATTTTTGAAATACTCATGACATATGAATCTGTCATTTCAACAGTCAACAGATCCTCTTATCCAGAGCTACATAGACACCTTACAGTTTTTGTACAGACAGTCAGTTTATACTGTTGCACGTTTACTCAAGCATTCCAGATTAAGTACCTTGCTTAAGGGTACAACGGCAGTGCCCCACCTTGGAATCAAACCAACCTGGCTCAGTCCTGTAACCGCTATACTGCACTGCTGCCCAAACTCACACTGAAATCCTGGAGGGCTGCAGTGCAGTATAGCTGTTTTTTTTGGTGTGTTCCTGCACTTAAATGCACGTGTATCCTAGTTTGACATTATGTCATATTCCTGCATGGGACGTATTGATAATGGTGCACATGGAAGTTAGACTGAGATGTACCTTCGGAGATGTGTAGCGATCTGAGTGTGGGGGCGACTGAGCGCCGGAGATCTCCCAGCTCCAGGTCCAGCTCCAGCAGGGTGCGCTGGGACTTTTTCGGGCCGGGCGAGGGCTTGCTGCCCGCGGGGGAAGGGGACGACAGGCTCTGAGAGTCATCTGACTCGCCATCTGGCTTGGCCGCGTCGTCCCTGGAGCTGGAGTCCGGGCTGGTGGTGCCCGGCAGGCTGGTGGTCACCGGCGGGCTTCCAGCGCCGTTGGAGGAGGCTTGCGAAGGGGTCCAGCACGGGCTGTCCGTGGACTGGTCCAGCACCTGCGACTGGGAGCCCGTCTTGGAGGAGCTGTTCTGCTCAGAGGAGTGGGAGGACAGGGATTCGATGCTGCCTATGGGGGTGCTGGCCAGACTGCTGCTAAACGTGTCACCTGGGGGAGGGGCAGAGTGAGAGGGAGGTGGAGATGGTGACTGGGGGTGCAGCTCATCAAACTAAGGCGATAGAGCTGCATCCCGGGGTGTGAATGATTAATGGTTCACCTGGTGGCCACCCTCCATAGAGACATACTCTTGGCTCTTAAGATCACAGAAAAAAAGATACAGATGCAGTCTGGGCAGTACAAAGTGCAAAGAGTGCTAATTTACTGTTGAAATATATGATGTTTTATGACAGGTATTCAACTGGTGACCCATTGGCTAACTGTGGGCCACCTCAGACCTAGTCCCGGCTCTTTCATCACTGAGAATACAAAAGGATTCAGCAGCATCTGAAATTGTGGCCACGACCAGTTCTGCATCTGTACATTGTCAACACACCTCATAAGCAGGAGCAGTGCATATTTTAAGAATGCATCCAGTTAGTACATACAGTGCATAAAGATATGACCTTTTTCTACATTGTTCTATATGTAGTATGTTGCGAATGGCTGGCCTATATAGCATTTTTTAGAATAATCTGGCTCCCAAAAAAAAGTACTTGGAAGAACTGCGACAGGGCATTGCCACAGATCATAAATGCTATACCACATACTAACCAGATGGTCTAACCACACTCCTAACCTTGAAAGTTCAGCCTTCCCTAGGTTTTCTGTTTTTCTGGCACATGAGTATTCATGAATTGAGCAAGGTTGAAGACAGAACATCTGCACCCCAGTGTAGCAACACAGGGAACTCCTGTTATCAACCAGAACCTTCAAGACTAAGAAAGCACTGAGGGCATAAGGAGCATAAGAAGTTGGGAACTGACCATCTGGTTTGCATTGTGAGTGCTGTTGTTCCATTATGCTGTCTGAGAGAACATACGATTCCTCAGAAACTCCAAAAACCTGCTGAGCGGCAAGCACATTATGCCCCGTACAGCACTATTAAATCAGTGCGTTTGGGAAAGAGCTGTCTTCACATAGAGAATTAGCTAACAGGGCTGTAGGGTTCATGCTTTTAAGAAAAAAAAACAACATTGTTGTCTGGTATATATAACAGAATTGGTACGTAAACTGGTGTATGTGCATCGTTAACTTATTATTGTCAGTTGTTTTTTTTGTCTGAAAGGTAGAATATCAGTGGCATCGGGCTGCAGGGGAGCCCCCTGCTGGATGGAGGTTGCGGTGCGCTCACTGTCTCCATCAGCCAGGCACAACGCCGGGGCGTAGAGGCTTCTAGGCTTCCTGGGGCCCACGGACAGACAGGCGGCCCTGCTCTTGCGGGAGCTGCAGCGAGGCTGGGGCTGAGGAAGGGGGGGCAGAACCGGGGCGTTGGGGTCGGGCGCCTGCTGGAAGATCTGTGTGGGCAAAGAGGAACAATGAGCCCGCTGTCCAGCCCCAAACAGCGCCTCTCTATCTCTCTCACTCACTCGCTCTCTTTCCTTCTCCCTCTTTCCTTCTCTCTCTTTCCTTCTCTTTCTCTTTCCTTCTCTCTCTCTTTCCTTCCCCCTCTCTCTCTCTCTCTCTCTCACTCTCACTCTCTCTCTATCTCCCCCTCACTATCTCTCTCTCAGCCACCACATGCTCAGAATTAAAAATAAAACAGGCAAACTGAGAGAGTAACCGCTGACATCCTAAGGAGGCAAACCCTGCAGCTCTGGGGCCTCGCTGCTGGATAATTTAAAAAAAAAAACTCTTTCAAACGGCTTCAAATGGGTAAGAACACGGCACCACCTGCTTCCTACTGCAATTACACAGACAGCAGAAAATCTTCCTCATTTACATTCACAAACAACTGGAGAGGCTCTAAAAAAACATTTTTAAAAAAAATATTCATATTCTTATATTATTTAATTCATAACAATATCCATGAATTATATTTCATGTACTAGAACACCGCTTTAACAGATACCAGACTGTGGAGCCCACCCATGCACTGGAACAGTGCTGTAAGAGGATGAGCCACCCAGCAGCCATTTTCATAGTATTCTAAAGTATCACCAGTTGTATCTGATAGCCGGATTTGTCCATCTCTTCTACAGCATGGTTATCACCAGGAGGAATATCAGCTGGTCCCCACTTGCCTTCTCAAAATTCTCCATCATAATTTCCACCACAATGTTCTGGAACTTGATGTTCATCATGGCTGCTACGGTCTCCTCCTGAGAACGCATCAGCGTAGGGCCAAAAATCACGCCCAGATTGGACACGGTCATCATGTTCGATTGGCTGTGCGTGGACACCCTATGAAAGAAGAAGGACGCCTTTAATAATTATTTGACCTGGGTGTACAACCAGTAAATCTAAACATTTAAAAAACAAGTTTTAATATTTAGTAGCAATGTACTTAACATTGAACTGACAGCTTTTATGTTTGCGGACATATTTACCAGTTGAACAAAATATTTTAAATATTTAAGAATGTATATTAGTAATACAAATACAAGTACAACACAAGTAAAATTCCTGACTCATAATTCCAAAAATTACAGAAAATGTTAATAGATACAGTATGTTCACTGATATTCAGAACAAAATACTTTGTTCATATGATATTAGGTTTTGGTAACATGCTTCATTGAAGACTCCCGGAGCTCTGGAGTAATATTTTTAAAACATACGAGCATCTATAGAGTTTCAATTATGTATTTGAGCCTGGCCTGCTTGTCACCTTGTCAAGTAAGAATGCTTTATATCAAAAGGGCATCACCACCTCTGTTAAGAAAAATTGTACAAGGCTGACATTTAAAAATGTCACAGTTTATTAATGTTTTATTAGCCTGAATATCATGGCTGAATATCTGTCAGAGATGCGGTTCTGATGAAATGTGCATGGCTATACTGAATGTGCATACATATCCCTGAGATACATCCCATGTGAAACAGACAGTGTGGATGCTGTTTGGGAAGGACTACTGTAAAGAGTGGAATCTGTCTAGTTCTGTCTTCTACAGATCAGCGATGGGATGATTTTCAGGAGTAAATAAAAATAAATTTCCTGAGACACCTCTCTCGTGTAAAACAGACAACGCTTCCTGGCTAAAAGGAATAATTTATGGAATGAATTCCACAAAACATCTCCTGGTGTTAGCTAAAACATGAATAGCAATGTAAAAGAAAATGGGACATGACAGTGGCTGTTTCCCATGGTTACTTAAAATGCGATGTTTGTGACTGGCACCTGTTGGTTTGTGACAGCAGTACAACGGTTTGTCGAGGGGGGACTTACCTGACCAGGTGTCTGATCAGAATCTCCAGCATCTCTTTGTTCTTTTCCGGAAGCTTGTGGACCAGGGAGTGTACGGAACACACCCTGTGGTTCTGATCATCGGACTCTGCGGGGCGAACAGAGGCGCGCGGTACAGAGACACACAGATCACACGGCGGCTTTGAGCCACAGCAGTATAAACTGACCTGACCTGCGTGTGCGAAGAATGTAAGATGTGCTAGTAGCTCTGGATAAGAGTATCCGCTGATTGCTGAGATTGCAAATGTGCAAGTAATGAGATCCCTCATCAAAAGAGCATTTCACTGTACGAATTCCAATATGTCAGAAACACTCTCATACCATAACTTAACTTAAGTAGACTGTGAGCAGTATAGAGAAACATATTTATCTAAGACGATGCTCTCCAGTGATGTGCATGAAAATCCACCTCCAGCAGAGTTGTGGTCAATTCCTTTTAATTTCAGGAAATTAACTGAAATTCAGGCCCAGCCTGCACCATTACTAAATGACATCCTGACATGGACATAATACTGTCATGCCATTCATTTAATATATATATATATATATAAATATATATATATATATATTTAAAACATTTTCTTCTTACGAAGAAATGTATAATAATAATATTATTATTATTATTTAAAAAAAAAAATTCTCCTTCTTTTATTTTTTCTTTCTATAAATTGATCTTAAACTGTTAATGATGTATTGTCAAATCAATCTCTTTTGTCCCTTTCATTATTCTGTGAAGCACTTTGAATTGCATTCAATTGTATGAATATGTGCTATACAAATAAACTTGACTTGACTTGACTTGACTTACATACAATCCATTTGTACAGCTGGATGTACTGTATACTGAAGCAATTGTGGTTAAACACCTTGCTCAAGGTTACAACAGCAGTGTCCTACCTGGGAATTAAATCTATGACCTTGGAGTTGAAAACCCAGTTCTCTGACCAAATTTTGAGCTGAATATGATTTCTTTGAAGAGAATGCATTTTTCTGTCATTACTATGTGTTTTATAAAGCTTTGGGTATCCACATTTAGATACATAGAAATATTCCCAAATAATTCCAAAATAATAATAATTACATGTAGTTTACTTTCCTTTAGTGTACTATTCTTCAGTATTTTCTTTGCACAATCACAATAGAAAACAAATAACCTATGGAATGATCCATACTGAACTTTTCAACGTTTTTTATAAATGAACTACTTCATTTTAAACACATTTTAAACCGGTCTGCGATAAAACTACAAATCTTAAAAAATTCGAAACACCACCAAGCCTAAATCTGTGCGTATGGTTTCCAGACATCTCCAACTGGAGGTCGGTACATCTTGTAACAGAATCTCTTCCATGAGACACCAGCGATACTGCTTTTCCGTGAGATATTTTACGACTTACTGACAGCCACGATGAAGTCTTTGTGGAGCCTGTACGTCATGATAGGCTCGGAGAGACATCTGGAAGGTCGAAAAAAAAAACCCACCCCCCCGCCAAAGAAAGAAAAACAAAAAAAACGAGTGTTAGAGAGGCATTTCGCTGCTACTTTTCAACATGGTATTTTGATTTAATAGGCATTGCGTCTTGTGAGTCACCATTATGAACGGATGACAAAACCACACGGGGCTCAGAGAGGATTTGAGCACATCTGTCTCGTAATGAGCGCAGTGGAGGTTTGTGGGGCATGCTGACCTGAGGTAATTTTTCAGGCCGCTGGTGATGGTCTTGTTGTCCCAGACTTCTGGGTCCAGGTCCACGTCAGGTGACGCTTTGGCTGCAGGTGACATTTCACAACACAGCTCTTTATGCAAGAAGCACACGGAGTGAACCTGTTTCAAGAGCACATTAACCGGGGAACAAGGACAAGCTAAACTTTAATGGAAGGTACTGTCTGACTAAAGCAGTGAGTTTTCACCCTTTTTTTTTGCTCACAAGCCCATTTGAAAATGTGAGGGAAACTATGGACCCCCCCTTCCCCAGTAAAATTCAGACCAACAGTTATGACGACAAACTTTTGACTGGATGTGCAGACGATTTGTTAACCGGATGTGCCGGTGGTGGAGGTGGTACTTAATACGTGGGCTTTCAACCCCATATTTATCCAGTTATGACCCAGATTGCCTATGTAGCCCAGGGTACCCTACACTATTTTGAGTGAAATAACATAATTAGACATAGAACTTTGCCTGAAGCCCCCCCCCCCCCCCCTACCAAAGAGCTGAAAAAAACAATACTAAAGGTAATATTTACAAATTTCAGCAGCTCTTTGAAAACAAGAGTAACAAAAGTTAACAAGTAAATTGACAACTGACAAAGACATCCTTTTTTTCACACCCCTCCAATACCGGCTGTAATCCTGGTAGCTAAAAGAACCCCTTTGAGATCCAATCTACCAAAACTGGCAAATCCATTCTACATTTTATGAAAGTTCTGGTAGCCTTACCAAACACAGCAGTCATGAGCTTCTGTACTTTAGAGTTGACTCCTCCAATTCTGTACAGTCCCATGGTGTTAATTCCTGTACAGGCACAATAATATCAGGGGAGAACACACTTCAATCTCATCCAGCATGATATGACTTTTGGTAAATACTTTTTGAATCTGATACAATATCTACAGAAGATCTTTGGGGAAAAATAACTAATTGATTTGGCTAATCCTGAAATTATCACTAACAATTGACACTGAAAGCTGAATTTCACCTGAAAAAATATATAACTACCTTTTTGGGAGTATAACCCAGGGAGATGGTTTAGCTGTACGCATCAGAAGATTCCGTAAGTTAAAATACCTTACGAGATTAAATTTAGAATGCTAGGCATGTCCAACCAAGCACTTTATTATGGTGCTACCCCTGCCAAATATAGCATAACATTGATGTACAATAGCATTAGTTTAATTTAAGCGACTGCAATAACAGCAATGATACTGTAATAATGATAACAATAAACCTATTTTATGCAGCACTTTTCAAAACAGGGTTAGAAAGTGTTTTACAGCAAACAATAATAAATAACACAATACAATATAATAAAAACAAATATAATCATAAAGATAATAAAACAAAGCAGACATAAACCATAATAGTATCAAGTGAAAACAGGGTGTCATTGGTTAAAAGCAAGTATAAAAAAATAAGTTTTAAGGGCAATTTAAAAGATACTGAGTTTGTCAGCCTAATACGCTCAGGCAGGCCATTGCAAAGTTAATCAACCAGTGGTTTTGGGCACAGCCCAAAGCCCATGGTTCAGAACCACAGCCATGCAATCATTTTTAAACCAATGAGAAGACGGACAGAAGTGATGATATACGACTCACCCCTTTCCTCCACCAGGTCGATACATTTCTTCACAAAATTAAAGCCGGCCTCGTTCAGAAAGGCTACCAAACAAAAAAGGGCAGGGGGCAGGGGTCAGGGGTCACATCTGTTACTCTTTGGGCCCCCACAAGGGCCACATTACAGTACTGAGGCTCTGTTTCCAGTCCCCTCCAGATGCCTGAATAAGGCCCCAGAAACACTGGAATCGAATGTATCCTCTTATGAGGTGAGAAGCTCCACTGTCTTCAGTTCATGGCCAATTATGAATGAAAAAGCAGAGCAACCTGTATCCAAACTTGTAAATTATTATTATTATTATTATTATTAGTAGTAGTATTAGTAGTAGCAGCATTAATAGTAGTAGTAATAGCAGCAGCAGTAGTAGTAGTAATTGTAGTAATTATAAATATAATACTGCATTGCATTTACCGGGTGCCTTTCAACACACTCAAGGTCACTGTACATTGTATTAAATACAGTAATAAAACAGACAGCTGATAACACATACAGCTGATAACACATACAGACGACATAATATTGCTAAAAACAGAATAGTGCACATGCATTCTGTCATTCACATAACAGATTTCACATTAACATACTCACTTTCCTCTTTTTTGCTCATCATGGCTGGAAGGTTATATATCTAAAGAAATCAGAACATACCATATTAGATTTAACTTCAAAGTATATTGTGTTGTATGATTACATTACACGACTAAAAACATTTTTCTTAAAAAAAAACATTTTTTAATAAAAAATATAAATGTTACATAAAATATATTTTGGCAAAAGTAATTAAATAATACACAATTCAGCAATAAAACAATCTCCCTGTCCACCCTTTTTTTCTCTCTTTTTTTTGTGATCCGTACAACAAGCGCCAACAATGACACAGCTGATTAGGACGTGCATCCAAGGGTATTTACACAAATCAAACAGAAGAGGGCACCAAAGAAGCTAAAATCCAGAGAGAGCGAGAGAGAGCGAGAGCGAGAGAAAATGACTCTCGATCAAAGCTCTACCTCATGTCAGCCTGAGCAGAACACACACAGTCAGGGTGTATAAATTCTAAAGATAAGAGGGGTCTTACCGGCTCCTTCCCATCCATGGCCTCCAGCCAAAGCCTTCTGTTGGACTCAGACAGAGCCTGGAGAGTGAGGATGCCATGTCTAAGAGAGAGAGGGAGGAACTGAAGCTCTGTTAGGCCATACAGCGCCAGCAGGGCTTTTCCTCCATAACCCTGTAAACCAGCCGCTAACAGCTTTGTCTGTCTGGGGCTTCAGTCAAAATGCCTCCATTACTCCACGTGCGTCAAGTTGTATTCTCTCCCACCGCGAACCCGAGCCCAACCATCTCTCTCAGATTGCATTAAAACACCTGTGCTGACACCAAAAGCCCTGCATAGGAGCTCAATTATACTCCTGATTTATTTTCCATATTTGGCGTAATTTTGAGAATCGTGTAACAGTGAAATGTGGATGTCGGTGAAGCTGTGCAGTAATTACGTTTTGTGTCACCCCCTCCCCAGAACAGCACTGGTAACACAGAATACCTGAATGCCCCCACCCACTTCATCGCCAAATGAACCCTTACAGAAATGGAACATAAAAAATATATTGAAAAAAAAACACACATCAATGTACTGCTGAACGTATGTATTATGCTTCAGATGTTACTGCGCATTTTCAAAAATGCACTGCTGTGAAATATATCTTTATTTATTTATTTCCCCCCCCGAAAATGTCAGGCCTATTTACAATATATTGCAGAATATTCCATTTCAACAAGGGAACCGACAATGAAGCCTTTAGAAACATACGCGGACAGTTATAAGGCATGAGGACACACGCCTGCCTTCAGGGCACCCCGAACCATCATGACTGAAACTGCACACACCGCTCCCTCTCAGCTCTGGATATATTACACCAACATTTTGGCTGAGAGCAGCCTTTGTCAGGGTATGTGTTCATGTAGAGATGTGAGACACCTTATTCATTCATTTACATGTCAAACTTCGTTAAACACAACAGCACATTCTTATGAAGGCCTACTTGTGCCATAAATTCCACAGATTTCAATATTTCTTAATCATCGCAATATCACTTTTTCAAATAGCAAATTACGCACTTCTATTAATTTAGCTTTAAATTAATCATGGTAATTTTATTAATTTATACAAAATAAATGCCATATTTTAATCTCCCAATATACAGTGTGCAATTTAGCCTGGGTGATATTATAAATAGATCATACATCAATGTAAGGTCTGCATAATTAGCATAATCAGGGCTGTGGACCATTATTATAGCTAGCACATTAATTACAGTGTATTAGTCAGTGCTGCTTCAGCTGACAGGCACGTACAGTGGATGGGGTAATTATTACTGGTTGAAGTAAAGTGCATTCGGCGTTCAGCAGAAGAAATGTCTTTAACGTGATGAGAATGTATTCGCAGTTGTAGCGTAGCTGGCGGGAGAATTGCGGTTAGCGTGAGCGCGATTGAGCAGCGGTTCGGGCGGGGGGTGGTTCGGCCGGCGGGTTCGCTGCACTGGCTCTCCGTCCAACGAGTTTGACGCTCCCGCTGAACCACAACTCTTGGGGCCTGTGACAAAATAACACGATGTGATTTTCTTTATGACTAACGGCGCACAGCACACGTCAATTTGCTGCCGTCATAAAAAAATGGATCACTTCTGTGTCATTGTAATAAACCCCTTTTGTAATTTGCAGGTACTGGTACTCGTGGGATTTTCATTATTCCCATTTAGCAGCGGCTCCCGCCCCCCCCCCCCCTGATGCAGTACAACACAGAAAGATAACACGAATTTCACTGATTTACAGCGCCTCTTCCGTGTACTGGCCAACCGCAGCATAATTTATTCAACAGTAAACGGTGTCACAGGAGGGTACAGTAAAAGGAATGCATTATTAATCCATCAAATGTATCTGGTTATTTGCATATCCTTGGACATTTCCACCAGAAATCCATAAAGAGGGATTAAAAAAAAAAGTTAATTCACCATTTATTTGGGTGAAGTTGCTTGCATGAGGATCCAACTTTTATAGCATCATTGTAGTGTCTTTCTACCATTTTTTTGTCACATTCCACAAGTGACTCAAACTGAGTGAATTTTGTGGAGACCAATGTTTTGAAACATTATTTGGATTTCATTTTTCACTTACCTGCTAGCCCTGTAAAAGCCATAATTTGGGAAAATAGCGTATGGAAGTAATTAGAGCAAGGTATCACATGCATTTTTCTAGAGCTGATCAGATGAGGTAAGATTTGCTGGCGATGATGAATGAGGTTTAGCAGCACACATGCAAAACCATGCAAACCTCACTACAAAGACACAACGCTGGTAACATACCGGACTTTACAGAAAACTTGCAGTGGCCTGAAAATATTTCCGTGATAGATGGCATTTCTACATTAACATGAAAAACAGAAAGAGGGGACATTTGGGTACACACAGAAAAGACCGTCTACTTTTAAAGGGCCCATCACATATAAACACAGGAGGGGTCAATTAAGACATGCAGTAAACAACAACCAAATGAGAACATTCATCACTTATAGCAAGCCAATTAACCCTTTCACGCAGATCCCCTAGTGGCCATGGCACCAGCCCTAAGATTTTGCTCAACTCAGATATTAATTTATCCTGCAACCAATCTATAAGTGGAAACAAAAAACTCAGTGTTTTAGCGTTATTAGTGCACAATTAATGACAATACAATTCGAGACAAAGTGACAACCAATAGAGTTTCTAAGTGTCACTATTGTCCCGTAGCAAGTCCACTAAACAAGCAACCACCCACCCAATCCCACCTGCAACTATACCTACCTATGCGTGACATAGTGGACAATAATGCGTGAGTTCATAAATATATTTCTTCATCACATAAAATTTGTATTCCGTCATAACAACAAGATTAACCCAACAATAGCCCAATCGTATGCCAAAAAAGCCCTACTCACTCAAATGCAAAATAAACATGTGAAATTCTTGTGTAAAATAACATGTCAATCTACTATCAATATCTGCTACTAAATAGGAAATTAATATGGAATCCTACCATTCGTTTTACGCATAGAGATGTCCCTTTGAAAATTCAGTGGTCACTTAATGTATGGGACAATCCGTGTGAAAACTAAAGAACACTTTATAACGCTATTACACTATCTGACATGTAAATGCGTAATACCCCCATGCTCTGCAAACCCATCATACATTTTTTTATCCGATGTAGGACATTATTACCTTAGCAATGGTGTTTGCAATGTCTTATTGGATTATTTGAACAATACATTACAGGTGGGCATAACAGAATTTCTAGTTTTATCAGTTTAGTTTTACGCAAACAACTTACAATGTTCATTTGCTCGCCGAGGTGTAATAGTTCTTTCTTAAGTTTTTGCTAATTTACTAACTCGTCAGCAAGGCAAAACATTTTTTTCGCCAGCTTACATTAATTTTGGGAGTGGTTGTGCCATATGTACAATATTGTTATTTTCACATTTTGAGTGCATTTCACATATTGTAGTGTAAGCATTCATAGGTGGCCCAGTCATATTTTATGTTTGCTTTGCCCTGAAGCTAGAACATTTGCCAGCATTTTCCTGATGGTGGAATATTATTTTATTGACATTTTATCATCCCTGGGCAATACTAGGGAGAATGGAAAATACTCATTCAAATTCACTGTGCATATGTGCTAGATGAATAGAATGAGTATGAATGTTTATGTGCTTTATAATGGACACAAGATATTTATGACAGGTTCTGGATAGGTGTTTAGACCTATAGATATGTATCCCCCAATACTGATGAAAAGATAGTAATCCCCACTTGTAAATTGTGCAAAAGTGTTTTATGAGCCAAAACATTTGATTTGTAGTCAAATATATAATTATTTAACGATTTACAGCAGTGCTCAATTTAGCCATGTTGGATACATTTGGAGATACTAAGGGACAGCAGCGTACAATGCCTATATTTTGCATCATAGATCTGGAGTAGTTCTGCATATCACCCTCCGATTTGCACACTTGTGGACACAGAGGAAATGTATAGTTTTACCTGTTTCACATATGTAGCTCTCAGTATTTCATTGTAACCTAAAGATTTGACTTGAATTTTTTCCAAAATATCTTGGCATGCATTAGTGGCACTATATTTATATACACTATATATAAACAAATCTAAGTTATTAATATTGTAAATATTAAAACTATCTTGTTTCATTTTCTCCCTCTGCCTTTTCACCATGGTGTCGCCATATCACACACATATGCATACGTATGGTGTCTAGCGTGTGCAGAGGTACGCAGATTCTGTTATTTTATACATCTGAATTTCTGCATGGAAACTGGCTTACGCAGCTTTCTGAGGGCATTTTTCTGCTCAGCACTGTTTATACACGTGGCCCCTGGAGCTATAAAGCCAGTCTATCAGGCTCTTGCCCACCCTCCGTCCTACTCACCCCATCCCTCACTCATCTCCGGATTCCCTCCTCCCTCTTTTTCTCCTCCTCACCCTCCCCCCCTCCTCCTCTCCTACTAAATTCCTCGCACCCACTGTTATCTCTCGAAATACTTCTACTCCTCTCTCGTACCTCTCCTCTCCTCCTACGCTCTCTCTCTCTCTCCCTCTCCTCTCTCTCTCTTTGCTCTCTTTGTCTGCTGCTCTCTCTATGTTTAACTCCTCTCCTCTCTCTCTCTCTCATCTCACTCACCCCTTGTCCCCCCCTCAGCTTCCACCCTCACATCTCTCCCATCCAACGACATCCTTCCAGCCCTCACCAACAGACAGATACCACAGATCCACAGAGAAGATGGAGGAGCTATCCACAGATCCAATGAGCCTTCCTCCTATCAACACATCGCTGGCACAGCTTCTTTTTTTTGCACTACTTCTCCTATGCCTGTGTGGTTTCTTCCACTTCTCCTCTTTTCACCTTCCTCCTCTTCTAAGACTCACCCCCTCCTCCCTCTCTTCCTTCCCCTTCTCCTTCCTCCCCCTCCCCCTTCCACCCTCTGGACCACCACCCCCCCTCCACCGCCTTCTTTGAACAGCCACTGCTGTCCTGACCCCTCAACCGAATCACGAGTCCCCCACCTTCTACTGTGACACGTCACACCGCCACGCTGTCGTCCTTGGTGAGCACCATGTCCGCAGATGTGCTCCCTGATCCGCTCCGGACCGCCTGTCCGACGCACCAACTCGCTGCACCCCCTCCCACGCCTCCAGTCATATCTGTATCTCCTCAGTCAATCCCGTTTCATCCCCACTCCCTAACTGACCTGCTGTTTACCCCTCTGCCCCCTATCCCTGCCCTGTAAAATCCTGTGTTTTCCTGACCTCGAAAACCCCCACCCCTAAAAAAACTACCTTAGACCCTCTTCTGTCAGGAACTACCTCCTCTGCTCTCTTCTGAACGAGCTGTCCTTTTCTAACTACACGACTCTCCATAACCAACTACCTGTTTTACTCCATCAGTCCGGCTTCTTCCAACCCATTTCACCAGGCTTCACTCTCCTGGCCGTCTCCGCTGCGTCTCTCTCTGCCGTGACTGAGGCGCTCTCCCTCGCCAGAGTCTCTATCCTCTCCCTCTTCCTGACCATACTTCTGCTTGTCTTCGACTTTCGACTGAGTCAACACTGATTTCCTGATTTCCACATCTTTCATTTCTGGGATTTCTGGGGACTGCCTCCCCTGGTTTGTATCGTACCTCTTGTAAGGACCCATCAAGTCTCTCCAAGGCCCTCCTCTGTTCTCCTGTATTGGTCCCTCAGGGTTCGCGCAGGGCTGTTTCTCATCTATGCTGTTGCTAATCTTTCTCCTCTCTCTCTCTTCTCTTTTCTCTCCATCAATTCACATTCTTCTACTTACGATACTCTCTCTCTTCTCTCCTTCTCTCCCTCTCCCTCCTCCCTAGGACCTGATATCTGCTTGGGAGGATGCTCTACTTGTCTTGCTGCCATGAAGATCAACATGAGCTCAACCATGAGCTCAGCAACCCCCCCGACAACACACCTTCTTCCCCGCTACCTCATCTCCATCCACCTGACGGGACCATGCTATGGACCTCCTCCCGCTGGTGGCAGACTCTGGTGGGTGCCTGGGACGACCAGCTGAACTTCAAAGACCAGATCAGGGACGAGATCAAGTCCAGCGCCAGGTTCGACCTGCAAACAACAGGGTTCCGTACCATACCAGATTTCACCAGGACCATGGGACCTGGTCCTCACCACCCCCACCTCCCTTCCCCGTCACCTCACCACTGCGCCTGCTACTGACTAACCTCCAACTTGAGCCAGAACGCAGCTGCCTCCCTTCCTCTCCTGCAGAAAACGAAGCTGCCCACCCCCCTGTTTTGTTCCGAAATTTTCCTTTTTCCCCCTGTTCAGGTCCCTGTTGAGTTCACTCCATGGCAGCCTGCCAGTTTCTCAGGATCCTGTTCAAAGTTCTACACTGCTGCACACTGCACAGGCCCTCTACAGGCCCCTATCTACCTTCAAACTATTTTCACCGCTTTCGTCTTCGCCGATCTGCTACCCCCCTACTTGCTTGCGCTTCCCCCCCTCCCCGGTAATGGTACCGCTCGACTGCCTGCCCTTCTGCTTTTCCTTTTCCCCTCCAGTGGTGGAACGGTGGAACCATTTCCCCTTCCCCTATCCCAACCTGCCCCCCTGCTACTTTTCCGTCGCTGAAAAAACGCTTTTTCCCCTGGAGACCTACTACTGGACTTAGCTAGTGGTTTGTGTTGTGTTTGTGTGTTGAACTACTATCATACTAGTCATAGTTATAGAATTAAAATTTAGAAGAGTATTGTAGCTGATTTTTGATTGTCTGCATGATGCATTGTGTGTGTTCATTACTAGGGAGCTGCTACTGTATGTGAAAAATTTGCTTTCTTATCTGTTCTGTAGTTACTTTGATGACCTTTCTGTATGCACTTACTGTACGTCGCTTTGGATAAAAGCGTCTGCTAAATGAATGTAATGTAATGTAATGTAATGTAATGTTAAATAGAACACCCCCTAAATAGGTGAGAATTGACCAAATTTGGCATCTGCGTGAAGGGGTTAAAACAAGGTTCTGCCTGTAAAGACGTTGCATTTGATACTTTGTGATGGGAAAACATTTTAAAGCAATATGTTTTAATTTTAAAAAGATAAATCAATTTCAGTTTCTGATGGCCGCCACTCAAATTCCATGTGTGGAATGTCTCTCTTTTACGAGCCTGGATCACATATATCCCAAAGTATATGTGCATATTTTAGCATTCCACATCCATTCTGTATGAACATTTTCTACATCTTAATGCTGTTGCTGTGGTGTCAGCATGCTCTTGACCAATCCCTGCTGTTCTTGTTGCCCATGTGACTGGGGCCCAGAGTCCGTCCGACTAAACTGCTCTTTGTCCTTAACTCTTACCAACACATTGAAGCAACTGTAACCTTTTTGAAACAAACCCATGAACTGTACTGAACACCCACTTCTTTCTGTTTCTGTATTTTCCTGCCTGTTTTTATGTTCTTTTGGTTAATGTTGTCATTGTTTCTGTCATTTCCTTTTCCAATGTTTTTAGGGGTGCTTTGTGATTTACTAGTAAACGAAAAACATTACAGTGATATTATCATTATAAATTCCAACATCACATTTGCTCATTAATTGTCCTTTTTAAAAATATTAACATTCATCTTGTTTCACTGTGTAGATAGGTTGACTTCATAGCTATGTAGAAAGAACTGTAAGCATTTGCTGTACTTAAGGACATGGACCAGTAGGGGTTGCCACGCACCTCTCCACCACCTCTATGTCGAAACAGAAACGCTTGTCGATGGAGTCGGTCTTCCTCCGGACACAGGACTTCAGCTTGAACATCTCCGGCGGACTCATGACCACGCCGTTCTTTGGAAACAGAAAAAAGCTCATGCTGATGGTTTTGTACATTGAACTCCATGAGACTCCATGAGACACTCGCACATGCAAAACCGAAAGCGGTTCTTTCTGCGCACTGTTCTGAAATAAAGCAAGTTATTCTACGAAAAACACAGAAAAAGGGTTTGATCGGATGTTTCACTGGCCATCATTCTCAAAAGCATAAATTACTTTTTTCCTCAGGAATATTTAATTAATTTCCATTTTAAATTATACACAATATTAACTGCTAAACTGTTGATTGATAAAATAATGATTAGCAAATTAAATGTATCCCTATAGGTGAATGTTAAGGCAGAAACCACAGTTATATCCCTCCACATAAATTATATTCCATTAGTTTAATTCCTAGTAGACCTGTGCTAAATTGTCTTAAATTGTTAATAAGTTTTTCACTATGAAAAACCTTGTCTTACTTGCTTGCCGGCAGACTTGTTTTCCGTGTTGCTCATGGCGAAAGTCTTGCTCCCTTTCTCGAACGTGCAGTAGTGTCTGACCCACGTGCAACCAAGGGGCCCTGGGACAACGAATCATTATCTGTGACTCTAGAACGGTAACATGCAGCCACAGCACGCAACGAGCAACACACAGACTGTGCCATTTCCTGGAACGCTGGGTTCTGGGACAAACTTTCCAAAATTAAATCCATAATTAAGACAGATAGTGTCCCTGACAGACATTCTTATCTGCACAGAGAGAGGCTCGCTCTCTAAGGGGCCAGACACCCAGATCCCTTTACACTTGCAGGGAAATTTAATCTAGCTTTGACCACAATCCAAACTCGGTTCAGTTAGCACGCACAGTCATTCGCCGTGCGTGAAGGCTTCGTTCAGCTCAGGGGGAATTGCGACAGTGGAAAATTTCACAGAAAGATTATCAACTCTTGCTACTATGCTCACTATGGCATCTTATTTGTGTAGGAGAGATGCAATCCCAAAAACCCTTAACATAAAACACAAAAAAATAAATTATAAATTATGCTTCCACAGTCAGTTCCTGTGGCAGTGAGTTCCATTCCCTGGGTGCTGCCCCTTACAGTAATGGAATGTATTGCAATATATTGTAAATACATTTTTTTAAATATAGTGAAGCAGTGTATTTAACTACACACAAACACACACGCGTGTACATAGACACACACATACACACATACAAACTGCAACAGCTGAAAGCGGTAATAATGAATAATGTGCATATTTTGCAATACACGCATATTGTGAAGTGTTGCTTATGTTGACAATTGATCATATATATTATTTCAATATGTTTGCTGTATATTCTATTTATTTAAGGGGCAACAAGAAAGGATCTATGAATGTGCACGAATGAGTCGCGAACGATTAGTGCGCAAAGCAAGTTCTGTCGGAAAACATCTCGCTGTAGCCAACCATGGTCGGCTAGCAACCACGCGTCCCATACTCCACCAATCACATGCACACGCTTCTAATGGAGCACCCTTTTTAAGCCAAGAATCAGTTCTTTCTGAATGCTGATGCGCTGCCCTTTGTTTGCTTACGGCTTGTGTTAAAATAAATTTGCTATCACTCTCCACCACCCCAGCTTCCACCTGTTGTTTGGATCTGCTTTAGTATGGGGGGGTTCTGGTCATCTCCTGTTTAGCGAGGGGAGATGCCTGTGCTCTGGAGCAGTACTAAAGAAGATCCATTCAGCGCCAAACCAAAATAATTATGCAGCACATTCATTCATTAAACATGTCATTTAAATACGTGAGTTGTCCTGACAGAAATGCCTTTATGCAGAAAAGCTACGCTAGCGGGGACAGATAAACTTACGCTTCTCCTGGACGTACAGAAAGCCCTCCACGGCCCACTTCCCCGGGGGTATGTAGTCCTGATCTACCGACCTTATCCTCTTCATCAACTTCTCCACTTCCTGTTTGGTGCTCTCAAAGTTGTTCCTCGTCTTTACGCAGACAAACACAAGCCAAACATCGCCAATGTTAACTGAAGAATTGCTACTGAAGCTCAAAGTGTATTACTGTTAAATACAAATGGAGACATGTTAGAACAGTTGGGCTGAACTGAAGTTGAAGATATGCTTAATAGTTCTGGTTCACAGCGTGACTGGTACTGACCACTGTAATATGAGGCATTTGACCAACACTGTAAAGATAGTGGGTGAGACTCCTGTGTAAGATATTAATGCTGCACACCATGCCTGCTTACTGACCATCATCAAAGTGTATTTAAAAGAGACCAATCTCCTGCTGGTAGCCGCTAATATCCTTCTTCAACCATTTCATCTTTGAGCATGAGGCTAAGAAGCTCTGTAAGCGTCTAGCTCAATAGCTAAAAACATCGCCCGTGTGCTTTCATTTCCCAAATGCTGATTAACTCCTGAAAGGGAATGGATCGTTTCATTCGGTATCTCAGAGGTACAGCTGTGTGTTTGGAGTGAATTTCACTCAGAGACTCCGCATGGGCTGGGAGGATATTAATAATGAAACGGGCTTAGATCTTAAACCCCTGCAACACATTCTGATCTTCCTAACAACAGGAGAACCCAAATCACCAATTATTCTCTTAGGGCTGAGACCCTGTCTATCGAGCTGGAAACCATGTCGCGCTTCACTCGGGAGGCCACGAATAGAGACGGTCTTGAGAATGAAAGAAATACTTTAGGATTACAATTACACAAGGAACATAAAATGAACTAATGCCCTTTGGTCAAGTTCCCCTTTAGAATTGAAGGCCTAACGATTTTATAATATACTGTATATATATATATATATATATATATATATATATCTGCTAATCAGAATCTGTTGGTTGTTCCAGATTCTAGGCTAAAGACGAAGGGTGACTGTGCCTTCTCAGTGGTTGCGCCTAGACTCTGGAACAGCCTCCCACTCAACTTAAGAACTGCAAACTCAGTATGCACTTTCAAAAATAACCTGAAAACTCACCTTTATAAACTAGCTTTTACTTAAAAGTATTATTTTATTTATTTATTAATTTATTCTTCTCTCTTTTTTATTATCTTGTATTTCTGTATACTTATTGTTCTTGTTCTTCTGTTTGTTATATATTTTGTCATTTTTCCTTTGCCTGTCAAAGCACCTTGCATTAGAAAGGTGCTATACAAATAAAGTTATTATTATATTATTATAATATATATATATATATATACTGTATATATATATATATATATGTATATATATATATATATATATATATAGTGAGCACCATAATTCATTAGACAGTGACATATTTTTTTGTTATTTTGGTTCTGTACTCTAGCACTTTGAGTTTGAAAGGATACAATGACAATGAGGTTGAAGTGAACTTTAATTTGAGAGTGTTTTCATCCATATCGGATGAACCGTTTAGAAATTATATAACCTTTAGAACATAGTCCCCCCCATTTTCTGGCATCAAAAAATATGCATATCTGGCAGCAGAGTGATGGTTTCAGGCTTGTTTGATACGTCAGACCCTTGATGACTTAGAGCCATTTAGCCAACCATGTGTTTCATACTGTTTCAGTGTAATTTACAACTAAATCTAGTCTCACCCCCCAATTCCCATAGAGATCCATTCAAATGCAGAGACGTTATAGTATCAAATGTAAGAGTACCAGAAAATAAGATATCAAGAGTCTTTTGATGTCATTGGGTCACAGACATCTGGAAGTCATGGCATGCAAAGGATATGTAACCAAATATGAAAAATTATTAATAAGGAAGCACTCGTGCACATTCAGACTCCAGAATGGGAGGTGCTGGTCAAGGCAAGAAAGTATTCAAAAACATAAAAAATGACACCTTCACTGCACCTTCACTGCACCTGACGAAGCGCAAGCGAAACGCGTTGTGCAAGTTAAGAATAAATCTTGATGAAGCATTGAAGTAAGTCAGTCTGTGTGTCTTTTTGCAAAGGAGTGTGCAGTCCCTTCCTATATGCATTCAAGGAAGGTGTCATTTTTTATGTTTATGAAAAACTATTACTTTATTCTACATTATGTTAAACTGTCCAATATTTTTTGATGCCAAAAATGGGGGGGGGGGGGGGGGGTATGTACAAATATAAAACGATATAGATGAAAGTACCCTCACATTAAAGCTCACAGTCTGCACTTCACCGTCATAGTCATTGTATCCTTGTATCCTTTCAAACTCAAAGTGCTGGACAACAGAACCAAAATAACAAAAACATTTGTCACTGTCCAATAAATTATGGTGCTCACTGTATATACAGTATATATATATATATATATATATATATATATATATATATATAAACACTATGTATTATTTTTACCATTACCACCACTTGTATTTACTGTACACTACAATTTTGCAATAAAAAACTTGAAGATAAACTCAAATTCAGTTCATGAACTGGAAAAAAAAAAAGATCCCACTGAGTTTTTCCAATTAATGAATTAAACTTCAGTTCAGCGGTGAAGTGACTGTTGAAATGGGATGACCCTGCAGAGCAACGATTCACCGGCGGTCTGAATTCCCCTCCTTCCCTCCCACCTTTCAAAGCCTTATCCAATCCGCCAGCCCAGGGAGAGCAGCTCAGAAAGACTCTTACATTCTGGAGATTGAACTGCAGCTGTTGCTTGTAGGGTTCAAACTCTTGTGCGAGTTCGTATCCCTCATGGTAGAAGGTGAACAGGCCCTGGAGGAAGGCCAGCAACTGCGAGGGGAAGAGAGAAGAAAGAGAGAAAAAGATCATAACATGGACACGCCGAACAAGCCGGTGCAAGCAGTATGTGGGGGGTTTCTAGGGTGGCCTGGAGTGGTGGGGCCCAACGTGAGATCTTTTCATGGGGCACAAAATCCCTGGCGGCACCCTTGGGTGCAAGGTCTGCAAACGCACAGCACAGCAAAGGTTGACTGGCTTTAAGCAGGGCGCAAGGATCACGGACGTCACCGTAAGAATGTAACTTAGTCACAGGAATAACCAGGCCTGTCACCTGTTCTAGCCTGCCCAGGGACTGCAGAGTTCCATTCTCACTGTGCAATAAGGTCCAAAGTGTAAAAGTACTCTACCAGAGTGAGTTTGTATTGAACATTTTGCTGTGAGGAGATGTAAATGATCTGCTGAGATGTTTCATCCAAACTGTTGACCGGGTACACTGAGGGAAAGTATATGCTGATTATTCTGCATTCTCCCAGTCAACTAAATGCTATAACTAAAGCAGAACATGGCCTATGTTAGCAGATAAATAAAGTTAGCAAAGTGAGCTCCTTGGTACCCCATAATGATGGTTCTGTTCACACTTACTACATAAGCCTTATCCATCCATCATGTATACAGTCATGTGTTCTTCAGCACAATTCCAGGCTGTGAAAAAAAACCTTTTTCGTCCCCAAGGCAGTGAGGCTACACCAGCCATTGCTCTGTCGCTAGCAGGGAACCAGACATCTGCAGCATGCATTCAGATTTCTCAAGCTAATCGAGGCTTTTGGGGTTCAAGGATGAGTCATGCTAATACTGTCTTTTTTATTATTAGCTCTCCCCTGTTTTCACGTTCCTGAGCCAGACTCCGCTCCCCACATTTATATTAGGTCACAATCTGGCACGTTCCCTGACAGCGGATGTAAACAAACGAGACATCGTCAACCTTTGAAGGGGGCACGTAGCTCCCTTCTCACGCTCCCGGCCTCTTAATACCAGAGAACTCAGTGTTTCCTGTAAACCCCTCCCACTTAAAAGGGGATAGCTCTGATGGTGGAAAGACCTCCATCCTTTAAAGAGGCTGTTTTATGAAGAGCTTTTCAATAGCAGGCTCTAATTTACCTGTTTTATTTGCCAGCGGCTCTCTCGTTTTACCTTCCTTTGTTCCTGACAGGATATGCGGGGAGGATTAACCGTTGAAACAAATTCAGCAGGAACACTTTGGTAAAATACTGTACGGGCCCTGACCCATAATTTTACCCATATCTGCTTATGTGAAATAATGTACTGTAGGTGGCTGAGTGTCTTGCATTACGCAGTGACAGGATCACTAGTTCATACAGAACACTCAGTTTCTCCCCTACTTCCTGTGGCCTACATTAAATCTAACTGTAACACGCATTATGAGATAACCGAGTTGTGACACAGGTTGTGTATAGAAAACACCAACAAGCACGGCCACTGGATCATCTATATTATTCATCTATATTATCACAGAAAATATTATTTTTTAATAATAATTCATACAGTGCTTCTTCTACAGGTGTTCAAAGCACGTTCCACAAAAGACAACACAATAAAAGTAAAGAAAGATAAAACAGGTATAGTCTAGTGAGAAATGGAACCAAAATGGGCAAAAACAGGTCATAAAATAAAAAAGAATCATGGTTAGAAGAAAAGTAAAAGTCGAATCACAGAGAAACAAAAAAACTATTTTAAAAAGATGAGTTTTAAAAAGAGATTTAAAAGTTAAGACTGACTCTGAGACCCTAATATTTTTGGAAAATAATTCCATAGACTGGGGGCCTGGACAGAGAAGGCTAGATCACCTTTTGAGATGTGATTTGGCATGTGAATGTCCCTTACAGATTGTGAAATCACCCCTAGCCACGCCCCTGCCCCGGGAGGACCAATAAGAGCAGGATTAGTTCCCTCGGCTGAGATCCTTGATCTGTACCTTGGACGGACTAATATTTATTGTTGCGAGAAGCCGTGGTTTAGAACTCCCAGCTGTTACACGTATATTTGTACAAAACCATGGCTATCATCACAGGAGCCTGCTTTCAACGGTCATACACCCAGGGAAGAAGCACGTACTCTGAACTACCAGCGATGACTTCAGGCTCATTCAAAACAAGCGTTTTTAACAGGAACTAATTATGGGCAGTGAGCGAAACTCACTCTCTGGCCTTGATCACAATCTCAGTGTAAAACATATCAAGGTTTTTGTAAACCTAGAACTTTGTTGTACTTTTGTGAACCAAAAACAAAACGTGCGTAAAAAACCACAACGGAGTGTAGCAGGAAGCAACATTATTGAGATTTTTCCCAAAGATGGATCTCTTACGATGGCGAACAAGTTACAAAAGCTGACTCTCTTTCTGTACAACCAACTCACCTTCATTTTTTATTTTATTTTTTTAAACATAGAATCGATTTATACAGGTGGACATTTATAAATCTTTATACATGCTGATGTCTTCTATGATGTCTTATATACCCAACTCTACAGTATCACATCAGGTGTAGAAACTAATTCAATAGGAACTGCCTATCAAAACCTAAATTTTCAGGTTGGCCAACAATGAACATGCAACTTCTGGAAGCAAATCCAATTGAAAAATAAATTTAAAAATGTTTTACGATCTTCTTTCAGCCAATTGGGTTAGCCAGAGAGGCATCGATCCAAGAAATTCAGAAAATAATATATAGCAGCATTCATTAAAATGAGTAAAATGCTGTATGCTGACGGCAGTATTATATACCAAACTCTATAGCATCACCACAGGTGTACCCACTAATTAGAGAGAAGAACTGCCAATCAGAGCTTCTCTTTATATCAACGTAGAGAGAAAAAGTGTGCTATTAACGAGTGCTTCAATCGTGGTGCAGAGCTAAAGACTTCAGAAAAGGTTCACAGTTAAGTTAAGTTTAGTTAAGATGAGGGTAAAGCTAACATTGATTAGAGATAATTTCTGAACATAGTTACTGAATCCCTTAAATATCTGTACCACTTTTTTAACCCAAAACGCTGAAATGTAACACTATAGCGTGGGCTACTTAACCCTGCTCATCGCAGAGATCAAAATGATATGCTGGTTTCATTGCTACTCAGCACTTAATGTATCCGTTAATTAGCTGATTACACGGTTAATTAACCCCACCCGCTTTCTAGGGTCTGAATCAGTTTGGTGAATGTGAAAACAAAATCCAGTAGACCATGGATGGGCAGCTCCAGGGGGGTATACTATGATTACTGAGTTAGCTGGATAACTGCACTGAATAAAACCTGGAATAGCTTTTTTTACTTCAGTCCATGTTCCTGATTTCGGAGGGTTCCGGGATTTACCCAGTTAACGCAGTAATCCTGCATTGTCGTAAACCCCCAGGCCTTGCTGGCCAGTGTGCATGCAGGATTTTGCTGTCACCAGTCACCCTGGATCAGTCAGCTAATTAGTAATATACACCAACACCAATTCACTTGTAAATTAGACCACAATCAAATGTTACAATACATGCATACACAAGAACATTCACCAGCTGCTGTTCATGTTGCGGAATGTAGATTATGTAAATCAGGGGTGGGCAACTCCAGGCCTCGCGGGCCGGTGTGTGTGTGCAGGTTTAACTCCAGGCCTCGCGGGCCGGTGTGTGTGTGCAGGTTTAACTCCAGGCCTCGCGGGCCTGTGTGTGCGCGGGTTTAACTCCAGGCCTCGCGGTTTTTACTGCCACCAGTTACCCTGGCTCAATCAGCTAATTAGTTGTATACACCATCACCGATTCACTCGTAAATTACACCATGATAACACGCTACAATACACGCATTACCAACACAAGAACATTCATTAGCTGCTTTTCATATCGTGGAATGTCGATACAATATCAGATCATGTAATTGATTGGGTTAATTAAATAATTGGTAACCGGTGGCAGCAAAAACCTGCATACAAACCGGCCCGCGAGGCCTGGAGTTGCCCACCCCTGATGTAAATGATTGGGTTAATTAAATAATTGGTAACTGGTGGAAGAAGAAAAACCTGAAAACACACTGGCCCACGAGGCCTGGCGATGCCCATCCATGCAGTCAACCGTGTGGCCCTTCGTGTTTGAGTATCCCTGTTAGTTATACAAGACTGCAATTGGTATGGTATGAGCATATCATTTTAATATGCTGGGAACTGGGCTCGTATCCTAAAGATTGCAATCTCAATGCCTATGGAGGACGGTGCCTTGAGCAAGATATGTCCTGCATTGCATTCAACTGTGTATGCAACTGGATAAATGGAGAAGTTGTGCAAGTTGCTTGAATAAGAACATTTAATCTGTAAAAAAGAATAATAATGAATCCTATAAATATATATAATCAATATTTTGATCTGATTAACTTTAATATCCTCTACTATATTGATTGTATGCATCGCTGATTCTGAAGATAACATTACAGCATTACATAAATCATGAACCTCCCCACGCACAGTAACCCATATTAACCTTGCACTGTTATGTATTGATCTACACAGTCAGGTGAAGGGGCCAAGTTCATGATTGACACTGTGGTGTTAATTCCACACAACAATGTTAACCTGATTGCCTTTTGATTACCTTTGCCATTTAGGAAAATGGCTGATTTGCTGGTACCACTCATGGATGACTGTATTGATTGACTGGATAATTGAAGATGGATGTCGCTTTATGCGATGATGTCATACTCTCAGCCTGACCCGTGTGGGTTTTGCATTTCTCCAGAGCACTAGAGATGTTGGTACGACACCATAAAGACCATATTTATCATTGCAGTTGTGCACTTGTGACTGTCGTGATTAAATATCTAAATTTCTATTTAGCATTTTATTAGCCATCAACATCCTATACATTTAAAAGACTTTTCAACTTCAGAAACTTCAAAAGACACAACCCTTTGGGGGTTATAAAGTGTACTTGTAATGAATAGGGAAGGCAGGGGGAAACGGAACACGTAGGGTAGTCCAAACATATTCAACTCAAGATTAAGATGTCTTTGAAAAGACCAACAAAGACAAACAAAATTAGAAAAGTACAATCTTTTAAAATCATAAAAAAATTACTAAATTGGTTACTTGCTTTCTTTCAGTCCAAGTAATTTTGTTGTGTTAATAAAAAAAGCATTGTTTCTATGCATCTTTATCTCTTTCACCAGTTTCATGGTTGCTTATGTTATTCCAGCGCAAGTAAGACTAACACAGAACTTTGCTATTTAAAAATTCTGTTTTTTTCCCTCTTTCACCAGCCTGACAGGGGACACTTGTAAACCACAGCAGTGGCGCCATTGGAGAGTGTTATGCAACTTTTTTATTCTGTAGGCTTGACATGTAGAAATTAATAACACAATCACAAGACAGCGCAAACTGTTTTGATCTGAGTAAACACTTTTTAAAAAAATATCTTACATCTGATGAAAGCTAATAGACAAGGCGGGCGGAAACGTAACTTACCGGTTCGACAAATTCAAATTTCTTCTTCTCTTGAACTTCTTGTATTTTGAAGACATATTCAAGGGAGGCGTCATAAAACACCTGCCTATCTTTATCAATCTGGGCATCTGCCTGGAAATAAGAAAATGCCTTTCAACAACTCGCTGAAATAACAGCCTCCCACTGGATTTTACATTAGGTGAGAAGCGGTACAGTACAACTACAATGGAAACTAAGTCAATTGTAACTGAGTGGGCAGAGGTATGTATGCATGTCTTCATTTCCAACAATTGCCCAGGCTCAATGAGCTAATTGGCTCTATATACCAGCGCTTCTTCACTTGGAGATTTAGACCTCAGTGAAATGTTTTAGATGGAGAAACAGAAACAGCTGTAATTTGTAATCAATTAGCGTATTAACAATGGCACAGTATCAGATTGGGCTCATTTAAATAATCAAACCGCAGAAGTTGGGAAGAAATGCAGAAACGTGTGTCCCTGCTGTAACTCTTTTACTGCTGAGAAAACTTGTCAGATTAATAAATGGTTATGGTTGGGTTTAAGGTTAGGTTGATGCCGTCATTATAGAAAGGGAAAGGACATGCTTCGTGAAACTAAGACGTCAAAATTGCACAGCATTTTCAACAAAACAGGAGGTAGCCTACATACACAGAACTTTCAGTAACACATTATTTTACAGAACCAATACCACTCGCCTTCAGTGTCACTGTAACTTTGCTCTTAGTAATAAGCCCCATATTCTGGGTGAGGCCTATGGAATTGGAACATTACATTGTGACAACACTATATTTAACATGTCTTAGACCATGGCCTGCATTCATAAAGTGCCTCAGAGCAGGAGTGCTGATCTAAAATCAGGCAGCCCCTGTCCATATCCTAACCTCATCCATTATGAGCTCAAGCTAAACTGATCCTAGCCCAGATATACAGTCACAGATATACAGTAATGGTAGTAGTAGAATTATCATTAGGTAAAATAAAAACACATTTAAACATATTTACATTTTATGAATTTTTTAGCAAAGATAAAAGCAGTGCAACTTACCTCTTGTAAAAAGCCTTCCTTTTTTTTCGAAGACAAATTTAGGTGCTTCTCTAAAACGGAGTAATACTTCTCTGTTTCCTTGTCAAATTTCTTCTTTCCTTCCTACAAAACAAGCAGTCACAAGCATTCCTATAAACAAATGCATTTCATGTGTAATTAGAAAGCTAAATAACTTACATTCCAAGAAGCAGTGCAACTAATTTTTATTCCTAATGAATATCCCACATCTCAATAGACAAAAACAATTGTCGACTTCGATTTCAAGAAAAGGACGTAGACAGTGATGTGACAGCATCACGACCACTAGATGGCAGCCTAATGCCATATCTCCAAATGTCTCAAAGTTCTCCTTTAAAGCGTCACAATTTGATTATTATAGCTGAGCAAGAGAATGACCACCTCTAGCGACAGCATTAAAGATAAAATAAATAAATCAGTAATGTTCCGATGCAAAACCGTACTATTATATGAGGGGGGGACAAAAGGATTAATGTAAAACTGTGTAACTTTGGCAAATTTTTAGGGATGGGGGAGATTGTAAAATCCACCCACAGTCCCTCAATATATGAGATTAATTAAATAACAGGAAACGCTTTATGGCATTGCTTTGTCATCCCATCTGGTAAATTGCTGAGATTAACAATGGACATGTTTTTTGTTTGTTTGTTTTTACCAGATGAGAGTAGGGTTAGGTTCTTACAGTTACAGTTATCCACTGCAGCATCTCCTCCAGCATGTTAATGCTGCACTAGTCACCCCTCCGTACATGTTGCTGAGTCAGCAGGTCTGCATGCTGCTTATCAATGTTTCATATTCATTAAATTTCCATGTTATTATGACCCTTAAAACTAGCCAGGGAAGTATCGGGCTTCATAGGAGGAAAAAATCAATTATAGACAGAGCTACAAAGAGCTGTGCTCTGTTGAGGTTGCAAGTTTAAGTCCAGGTCTTTAGCAAGCCATGAAAGGGAGTCCACGTCCAATCCTACTGGCTTCTTTCTGCCAAGGTAGGGTATGCTTAAGACAGCCAGTGTTCTTCGTTACTGCTCATTAGCGCCCCATAGCATCACAGTACCTACAGCAGGACCTGGGTGAATTAATTGTGTATGTATGTTAAATACTTTAGCACTTGTAAAGTTTATGTAGATCATTATTGACAATTTGAAAAGAAACATCTCATTGCACAAATATTTGGGGGGGGGGGGGGGTAGAAGACCCTATTGCTATTTGTGCATCATGTGACTTTGGGATGACTTGCAGATCAGGATAGAGCTAGAAAAGGAGATCTCCCATCTGACTGTGAAAAAAAACACCTCAGAGGGGTTTTTACACCTCAGCTCTCAACAAAGCCCATTCACAGGGAGTAATGAGGTCATGTCCCAGCAGAAATGATTTCTTCATACGATCATCTGCTGCCACATTTACCAGGGTTTAGAGTGATACATGACTGGAGTTACAACTCTACCACTGAATCTCCTACGCACACACATACATACATCTTCCACACACGGACACACACACATACATCTTCCACACACACACACACACACATGCGCACACACACCTTCCACACCCTCACATACTCATACACACACACCTTCCACTCCCACACACACTGTCACACGCACACACACACACTCACACACACACCTTCCACTCCAACACACCCACACACCCACACCACACTCTCACACGCGCACACACAGGCACAGCAAGCCCCTATTCCCCCAGGAGTGAAACCCCTTCCTCAAACCGGCTCCGAAACCAGATCCTTGCCGTCTGATTCCCAGGACCCTGGCGGTAACCCTCACCCCAAACCAGCAGTCTCCTCGAGGAGCCGGCCAAACGCTACGCAGATCGGTCTCGCAGCACTTTGCAGGGTGTGCTTCTGCTCCTATATAAAATGATCATGCAAACAAAAAGGGCTGACTTCAGGAACTGCCGCTTTATCTTTCTCAAATCTGTCTTGGGCAGGATTATTTTTGTACAAACACTGGATTGTTTACATGGGTTTACTTTCTTATCCATGAAGTCGGTAGAACTGAAATCACGGCACAGGACGCTGCAGTAGCTGGACTACCCTGTAGGTTCGCTTTGTTCTTTTATGTGACAGAGAGAGAGAGCAAGAGAAACCCAGACAAAGCTACGGCACGCTTCTCGACGACGCGCGCTCCTGTTAAAGTGGCCTCTGCCGCTTATGTTCAGAGACAAGGCCGCCGGGACACGGGGGAGGCCACGTACACAGAGGACTGCAGTGTTTTTTTTCTCCTCAGCGAATGAAGAAGCGAGGTCTCTGTTCATCGCCCCGGCAACAGCTCGCTGGACTGCATAAGCTCGAGTGGCTGAAAAGGACAGATTGTGTGGGCTCCGGCGGGGCCTTGGCACTCGAAAGGAGGAAGGCTGATGTTTTTTTACAAACTGCCCCCTTCCCCCCCATGGAGACGGCCATTATCTGGAGTTTTGATTGTGGCTGGTTGAAAGCGTGCATTGGAAACAGGCCCTGGTGGGGAGTGGGTGGGAGAGACCATGAAGCTCCGGGGGAGCGACAGGAGACAGACACCACCCCCCACCCCCCCAGTGTGGCAGTGTCCTGCTCCGCCCCCACAACACACAGCCACATTCCACTACAGGAGCCCTGATATTTATGCCATTCCCCGAGAGACTTACGTAGCATAAACGCTACACATTTTTACTACAAGCATGACATTTAGCGAAACTATTTCATTTGAGACAGCTTCAGAGTCCAGCCAACACCCCCCCCCCCCCCCCAAATCCCCTTCTTAGCCTTCTGTCTGCTTCGGTAACTACTTTGTAAAATCACAGGCTGTTACTCTCCTCTCTCGTCTCGCACGGGCCCACAGTGTGGGCGGTATGGGAGGGAAAGTAACTGAAAAGGCCCTCAGGCGTGTAACCCTGTCCTGTCACAGGACCTAACAAGGGCTCCTAGGGGGCAGGGGGGAGTAAAGGAAGCACTGGTCGCCCAAATAAATCCCACACTGCCGCTGTGCCAAGCTCAGGACTGTTAAAATAAATCCCCTTTCAATAAATCCATTTTTAAAAAAGCTTTAGGATTTGTGTTACGGCGCTAGGTTGGCGTAGTTCATTTACATTTATCTCTAGAGACACTGCATGTAAACTTGCTGGTCTGTAAATTCATATAAAATAATATAATATAATGTTGCTTTTACATTCCTTGTCAAGCAAATTGCTACAAAGTGAGGGTCACACAATATTATCCAAAGGGTATAATACAAAGTCAATTGAAAATTTCTAACAAAAAAAATTATTCCCTAATACCAATAGACAGACACTCATGGAAAACTGATGGTGGACCCAACACAAATAAAAGATCTCCAACAGACTGCTGAATTTACCCATAATCCTGCAGAGGCAATAGAATGACCTTTAATAATCTTTATGTTATGGTGGTGGGTGGGCAGGGGGGGGGGGGGTTCCTATCCAATTTAATTAGTATTTATATTTCTAGGGCCAACTCAGGACAAGGTGCACAAGAAAAATGAAGAAGGGTGATATTTCCACAATTCATGAGGGAATTAGCAGGAAGTAGCCATTAAGTATCTGCCAAATTGTTGGAGTTGTTCTATTGGTTGTTACGAATGTACGTCACAATTAATTAGTTTTTAATACAGTGACATCACAGCAGCTATTTTTATGTGTGGGACCTGGAATTCCTATCCAACGAAATTTGCAGTGACAACTCGAAATGTGAAAATCATATACAACGCTTTAACAAGAGGATGTGTTTCGTTAGTCAGAACGTCGTAAGAGGGGCAAGATGTTAAAAAAAAAAAGCCAATTGGAGCACTGTCGATTACAGAGGAACACCTCCGTCAGCTGCAGAGTTTCTGATGCTGACCTGCACAAACCTCTATCGCACGGACACGCAAATCTGGGCCTCAAGGCCATTAGTACTGCTGGTTTTCACTCTTCTCCTCTAACCAGGACTGATTTATACCTGGGACACCAGGTCAGTTACATCTCTGGCCAATCACTGGCATTACTCGATGAATTAACCATGAGGTTGAAAAGAAAACCAGCAATACCAGGGCCAGATTTCACGTCCTCAGAGAGACTCCGGAAAAATTGCTCCAGCCTAGCCTCGATCCTTCATGGCGAGGTAAATAAAGTAAGTCTTTGTTCCATCTTTAGTTTTATTTTTTTGTTCACACAAATGCTCTAAATTCACCCGCTAATTAGCACTGAATAACCATCAACATCTGCTTGCGCTACAGTACCAGGAAAAAGCAGCAGAAACAAAAACAAAGAACATCAATTAACCGAGTGGCTTTGTTACACCCTAAACACAATTACAATAATAAAAGGGTATGTGATTTATCTTACTCTGCTTCTCTCTCAGCCACACACATCCTACTGACCCGTCCAGTGCCTTCATGTACAAAGCGACATTAACACTGCTCCCCAAACATAAAAGTCAGTCAGGCAGTATGAATCGGATTGTCAGTCGCTTGCTCTTGTCTGATAATGGTAGACATGGGACAGAGCTCACTGACGCCTGGTGCATTCTGGGGAGGATCTAACGTGTTAACACATTGACTTAAGAGTCTGACCAAGATGACCTTCTGCTGCAAAATCTAACTTTCTGAAGTCTATTCAAATTCCAGGGATGTTCTCTGCTAATAAACCAATGGTCAGCTACTTTCTCTAATGAAGCACAATCTTGTGTGAGTGGGGCTCCAATCAGAGGTGAAAATCGAAGCCAACTTAAGTCACTGACCTATGACATCAGCCTGCCTAACACTTGCTAGAACCAATCAGATTGCAAGATGCTAATATCACATAATGTAACTTCCCTATTCAGACACACTTTCTCCAGATCATCTGGGAAGGGAAGTTACGGGTTTGCAAAATTAGCTTCTTGCAACATTATTGGTTCTCACAAACCCCACAGAGGGGGGGGGCTAATGCAGCATCATCCAGAATACCCGCTGGTGCTGATTCAAGCCCACCCTTCTCCTTGCGGAACAAAGCTGTCCACGCCCCATCTCCGTGGACGACAGCAACTAGCAACGGCCCTAGCAACTCATTTGAGATTCTACTTCAGAAACCTGCTCCGGCCCAAAAAAAAAAAAAGCACAGAGAAAATAGCTGCACTCCCGAGGCGGGGATCGGCCCTGTCAGCCGTGGTGATCACAGGGGCATTTTAATTCTGTTTCAGAGCACGACTTGGCTCGGAAGAGGCCTCAGTAGGACGACGCCCCACGCTGGCACCCATGACAAACTCTCATTTGGAGCTATTAAACGTGCATGCGTATCCAGACCAAGTGGTTCATTATCTGGCAACGCAAATCTCCTCACCTTTTTCTGTCTCACGTAATTCTGGGACAACAAAGAGAGGGGGGGCGGGACGTCAAATTTGTTTATTTTCTGAAAAGACAACAGCATTAATCTAACTCATTCATGTATGAATTTCATTAATCTTCCAATGAGAAAATAAAAAAGAAGAAGTATAACGGAACCACTTTCTGTTATGTGTTGCATGCTCTGTGTTTTAATGAGCGACTCGCAGCTACAAACGCAGTTGTCGAGTCGAGGCGGCTCCGTCTGAATCAACAGCACCTCAACACCGCAGTGCTTTTATCTTGTCAACATACAGATAAAAATGGCTCCATATGACAAACAAAATATGTACAAATATGTCCTTCTTATTATTTTTTTTATCACCTTATGCTTACACTTTGCAAACAGGTTGTAAGAGAACATTGCAGCCAGTTAGTGTGACAAAGGGAGGGAAAAATCCTTCATACAATCACCTGTGAAGCAGAGTCTTCATAATGTAAGGCTCGCCGCCAGGGTGTGAAATTAACACCCACCGCCAGCCAAATGCTGGTAAAATTTTGATTGCGGCTGGTAAGATGCTCTACTCTAGCGGCCACTTTGGCAGGTAAACAAACAGGTTGTGTTATACAGTATTGTAAAAGGTATTGTTTCTGGTACCATGTTGAAAATGGCTGGCGATTTTTAGAATCCAAGTTCTAAGTCACTCTGGCCAGTGGGTGAAAAAGTTAATCCCATGCCCTGCTCGCCGCCCTCTGACACGACGCGTTTCCATCACACAGGGCACAGCAGTGTAGACAAGGCTCTGACCCTTTATGCTGATCATAAAATGCCTTTCATTATACCACCCCATTAAACTGTCCAAGCTTAAAGTAAGTGAACTCATTTACATAAGGTAGTGGACAGTAGTCAACATCCTACAAGAAATGTACCACTTCTGTCTGATCTGGAAATGCATGAAATGCATTTCTTTGAAAAAACTCATCACAATTATTAATAATAATAATAATAATAAGCAGGATGTAAAGTAATCTATGCTATGAATGTGATGTGATATTAATGTTGAACTGTACTGGGTTTAGAAGATGTACTTCCTGCTGTGGCTGTGAGGATAGGCATGGACTAGGGCCGTTTTACCTCCAATTTACCTCTCCAGATCTCAAAAGATAACTCATTTCCAGTCTGAAGTTACTGGTATGTTCATGCAAGGAGAACAGCACATGAAGCACTCTATAATGAGTCAGTGGCTATTTTACATCCCAAAGGCAGGCGTACAGGAGAGAGTGAGGGACATTATCTCTCAACAGGTAGCCTGCGGGTGTCGGGGTGAACAGCCGAGACTAACTAATATAGTTTGGAGACATGATCTAGCATGATCTAGAACAACTACGCACACACATGCCATGGCAACTAACTGCTCCCTGATTCGCTTTAAAAAATGACGACATTTGTGGAATAAAGTCTAGCCTGCCTCGAAATTGTGTCTTGTGATTCTATTTTGTCATGTCGTTGAAAGTTGGATAAAATATAAAATGTACATTTGTGAGTAATGCTGCCCTTTAACTCCGGTGGTCATAACATCAGAGTAACATCAGCATGACATCGGCATAACATCAGCGCAACGTCAGCACAACGTCAGCATAATGTCAGCGTAACGTCACATAACAATGGAACATCAGCGTATGTCAGTGTAACATCAGCGTAACGTCAGCATATCATCAGCCCACAGAGGGTCACCATGGTGCCTGCTGTAATCTCTGCTGTGTTTGTTTGGGGAAAAAACTCAGATGCAGTGAAGTGAAATGGGGTCTTTGGAGAACCGATTAGTCTGCGAGTGGAATGTGACCTCAGACTTTGGGGGAAGGAACGCAGGAGGTGAACTAAGGCGGAGTCCTCAGAGAGAGCCGGCTCCCCTCCTGAACCTGGTGAATCTAAAACCCTTTCAGTACAGAAAAATGATTTAACATTTAGAAAACGTTAGCAATGCATGTTTTCAGCAATTGGCCTCCCACATGGAAATTCAATATGCTGCAATTTTTTAGCAAATATCGGATATATATATATATATATATATAATCATATATATTTCACAACAGTACATTTTTGTAACTGAGAGGCAATGCTTTGTACTTTTGTCTATATATTTTGAAGCATTACAAAACATGGCAATATATTTTATATTGCAGTATAATCATTTTCTATAGGGGCTGATTGAAACATTCAAACATTACCATGATCCCTGTTAGCTAAATGACTAGACCTGATTTGCACCAGGATTTAGTGATTACTGCAATTCATTCCAGACCAAAAAACTGCACACCTTCCAGCATACCACAAGTGGAGGTTCAGTAACTAACCTTATAGCTAATCTAGATGGGACCCCCTCTCAGTATTATACGATAATACCATAAGTGGAGTAGCTAATCTGGATGGGACTCCCTATCGATATAATACCATAATACCATAAGTGGAGGAGGCATAGTAGCTAACCT
The DNA here is from genome assembly GCA_022702515.1 of Ilyophis sp. 1 JC-2022. Classification (NCBI taxonomy): domain Eukaryota; kingdom Metazoa; phylum Chordata; class Actinopteri; order Anguilliformes; family Synaphobranchidae; genus Ilyophis; species Ilyophis sp. 1 JC-2022. The sequence continues at coordinate 95,202,795 of CM040402.1, read as the reverse complement.
TAGAGCTAACCTGGATGGGGTCCTGGACTTCTTATCAGTATAATACCACTTTAGATGGCTGGATAGTTTAAACGTATTCAGCAGCTTTAGAGCCATTTGATTTGAGAGAGCGCAGACAAGCATGAGCGCTCCTCCTAAACATGTAACCGCTTTTTCTATTCACATCACGGACGACAAGGTGGGCTCGCAGAGACGCGATTCAGAGGAACGCACTTCTAGTGCCGCTCAACAACGTCTAATCGCCAGCGCAAGATCGACCAGCAGGGGTCTGGGCAAAACACGTAGAAAATCACGCTCACAATTAAAAATACATCAAATCTGTGTTTTCTTCATGTCGTATATGTGTTTAAGGGTAAAAAAAACCATGCTGGTGAAAGATACTCTTACCTGTCTTTGGGAGTGTACATTGAGACAGGCTTTGAAGCCTTTTATAAAGAACTGCTCCTTAGCTTTTAAAAAATATGTTCAAGCCAAGCCTAACCCACATGGGCAGGTGTGCAACAATGTGACTGTTACAAAAATTAAGATCAAAAGACCAGCGGAGTGGGACTGTGATCCTATAAAAGTCGGCTGATAAACTGCAGGCTTTAGCAATGAGGGAGTACTGATTCTTTCACAAAGATATAAAATTGTATGAATGTCTGTAATAAACCGAACGATATAGCACCAGTTTAGCACCAATACTGTTAAAACCTGTTGTTTCATATTTCATATCTTGCACATTTACATGGCCAATTATAGTATCATGACTGAACTGATTTAAAAAAAAAAAATATATTAATTTTACATTCTTATCCTGATACCGTAAAATGCCCTACACTAGCATTTACAATGCAAACATAGTCTTGCGCTACGTGACTGGACACTCTATTGGTGGGTAAAATGGTTACGGTTTTACTTAACGGGATGCATACTGTACCATAACATGATGCCATTAATTAAATAAAACATTGGCTTTAATCAACTTTTTTTCACTCTGACAGCTTGTATGTCTCATTCATATTCATATAAAAGAAAAATCCAAAAAACATAAACAGCTGTCTCTAATTGAGTCTCACCGGGACATCCCTGCTAGATGAAGAGATTGTGTCTGACAAAGGATAAATCAATCTGACAGAGGCTAATAAGAAATAACTAGACACAAAAGGATTGTTGTAAGGACAGTGATTAACTCCCACATTCATTTCTTGCTCAGGGAGATCGAGAAACTTTGCTTCGTAATGTTTTCGATAACGTCAATATTGCTAAAAAAAGAAAGGCCTAGGACATTTCCAGTACAAATACTGTGTGTGTGTGTGCGTGTGTGTGAGCATGTGTGTGTGCACATGTACGTTTGCACGTGTATGTGTGTGTATGCATGTGTGCACATGTCCTTTTGTGTGTGTGTGTATATGTGTGTGTGAGTTACTGCCTGAGAAACGCTTCACTTTGGCTTCAGCTCACAAGACATCAGCGTGTGACCCCACTCCGAGCAGCACTAAGGAGTGAGCAGCCCCTAAAAAGGCAAAACCACTTAAAAAGCACAGATCTCTCTCCGGGACGCTAATCTGGCTGCTCCTGCCCAGGGGAACAATTGTTGGAGGGGTCAGGCTTGGGCAATCCGTCAGAATTCCCAGAATGGGAGGGGGGGGGGGGGAGTCTGTGATCTCGATCCAACTCACACTGAAGTGCAGTCACGCAGAGGGCACAGCGTCATCTGGAGGAAACGGACAGCCGCTGCAGCGCCAGTGGCAATGACACAATGCGCCATTTTACTGGGGACCTGAGAATGGCTAACGGAGCATCCGAAACAGCTGTCCCCTCCCTAAAGGGTCCCACCTATCCATCACATCCATTCTCTACTCTGCTCCCCAGTGGTGGAATGAGCTCCCCTCTCCTCTGCAGTCAGAACAGCAGAGTGACTGTCTACCTCCTGCCACAGACTGAAAACACACCTGTTTACAGTGCCCCACAGCTCAAATAACACTGAACTCTGAATGAAAGTATTTGTCATGGGTTGATGAGCCCTAGCTATCTATGATGCATCTAACACTGCGCCCTCAAACCCATTTCCGACGTAAAGCGTTACATTCTCAATCTCCCTCTTGTATCTACTTTATGTTGTACGTGAATGTGTTTACTGCTATCAGTCGCAGTACTGATGACTTGGCATCAGCTTCGCTAAATGGTGAAATGCAACGGAAAATGTAAATGTAACAAGTTTTCAGGCAGTTACTGTACATAGAGAAGATAAACTGTCGTCGAGACAAGTAGAAAAATAACACCCGGGCCAGATTTGTCGGAGGCGCAATGAAAGCTGAATTGAAGCCCAGTGCTGTTCCAGAACATCCACATACTGACTTAAAGTTTGCAAAAACACTGGTAAACTCCTGAAAACTACACCTGCCAAAAGGGCTCGTTCTGTAAGATGTGTGCTTTCAGTGAACAGGTAACTTTGAGCTACAGACGTCGTGATGAAAACATTCTGAATCAACATATCTGTACATCTGAAAGATCTACAAAGCATCTCCGTCGGCAGTTGGGTTCGGCTCAGTGCGTTGGCCACTCGAGCTGAATCAGCTCCTGCGATATAAATCACAAGCCTCCATCTTATTTAATGTTGAAAACTACACCGCGGACGCCTTGGGTCATTTGCGGAGATGTGGACGTATCAGAGAGTTGCATGCTGTGGTAGGGTCAGGTTTAGCCTCTCCATGGGGGGGACGGCTTGTGAGTACAAGCCGGAGAACCAGAAGTGTGTGATCTCACCGAAGCCAGAGCCGCTCGCTCACTGCTTCTACCCTGCCCTCCGTCTCTCAGATATGCACTGTGATGAGCGTGCTTCTTAGCACCCGTAACCAGGCTCAAAAGCGCAATTGGCTTTGAACAGAGCACCTGACACCAGGTCAACACTCCCTGCTAGCACAGGCAATGCACGGAGGGTTCTTTGCGCCCTCCCAAAACGCAAGTACGGACAAGATCAGCAGCAGCTTGCCCTGTGAAATCATTACTCGCTAAAGTCAAAGTAAGATATAACAGAAAAGTCCCAGCCTTAGAGGAGGGACTTCCCAGACAGCACCTTTGCAGCCTGTGCAACGCCACTGAGTGTTTGGAAACTTTCCCCCGCGATAACATGCGTCCTCGACATAGAAGGTTGAGTCAATTTCCTCTCTCATTGAGAAATACTAGCGGTTCCAGATTTTTACCCGGTCAACATCCGTTGCCACAGGCTACAGGATCAGAGGCCTAGGCTTGAATCTTCTCTTCTAATTAATTAAACCTTGTTCTGTAATTAGATCTGGCAGATGAAATTATATTCAAGACTCGGGTTCATTCATCTCCGGTCAGACAACAGGTCAGACCTCATCAAGACCACCAGCCAGGCTGTTTCTAATTTTACTGGCTCTCCAGCCAATCCGCAGCACTTTCCTGTAAGACGTTAAAAGCCATAGTCATTTTGAAAATAAAAAAGGACCGAAATCACTCCACGCATTTTTTTAAAAAGCGCACAGCCAGTTCACCTTCACCGTTACGAGGATGGCGTGTTTCTGGGCACGGCGGTGGAAAATGGAGAAGCAGAAGGCCGTGTGCATCTGGGCTGAGGAGGGATAAAAGCCGCCTGCGTTTGTTTCCACCTGAATTAGAAAATGACAGCGCATCCCTTTTCCCAGAGTCAGCCAGGGCAGCCGGATGGAGCTCCGTGTTTAGACTCTGCACAGGCCCACTTTTGTTAGGCACCAGTGAATGCGCCTTTACCGCTAGCGACTGGATCCACAAGAGACCCCTCCCCCGAGAGCCCTGTGAACGCTTTGATGCGTCTGCGGTTCCAGGAGACAAACAAGCCTTAAATATGGCTATTTACGATATGCAACATCCACACTGCAGCATTAACATGCCCGGGGGCCTTATTCCGCATGTTTAAAATGACTAGCGCATCTTAGCATGGTTTATTTACTCTGTCTGGTCTTCATAGAATGGGCTAAAAAGCACTCGAGGGGATGAATGCACTTCAAATAATGCACATAATATACAAATTATGCTTCATGCACAATTAACAATTTCATATATTCATAGAGGCTCCTGTATTATGATTTTGGAAAGGGGAGTGTGAACTGGTGATATTGCAGATTTTCTTCAGAGGACTGCAAGCCATGAGGATTCCGGAATGAACTTACTTTTGCAGCACCAATCTGCTCCTTCCGAAACTTCTCCAACGGCGTGATCAGGACATCGTCAGCATTCTGTATCTAAACAGTGTAAAAAAAATACAACAGAGACTGTAAACAACTATTACTGCATAAATAACAGCGTGCAGGTCTGCCAGAACAAAACAGTTTTTATTGAAAAGGGAGAACGAGTTCTTCTGGAGATTTGAGGACTGCGGCCAACGAATAAATCATAACCACTTAATTTACTGATGTTGCTAATTCTCTCTCCAGCCAGACACAGCTCCAGGGCAGAAGGAATAAACACAGTGGGACGTCTGCAAAAACACCATTACCCATAATTCCTAAAACAATGGAAACAAATGATCCCCTTTGCTGCGTGCAAGATATTACACCTGCCCAGAAAGAGATATGATTCATACTGGATGAAAAAGTGATTTGCAGTTATAGCTTACAATGCATTTAAATGTTGCTTTGTGTCACTCTATTTCTGTAGGTTTTCAAAGTATGTCTTAGCTTGGCTTGCTAAGACTCCGGCTAAACAGTGTTTGCTGAATCTTGACGGTCTCATCCCACTCGTAAAAGGATTAGAGGACATGTATCGAGTTGATTACTCAAGATCTTTCTGCCGCGCGCTTATTAATTCTCTGCTGGGACTTTCTGTAGGGCTTTATCTCCGCCCCGCGAGATTGACGACAAACAGCTTCGGCTGTGGGGAGTGGCAAAGCGCCTTGTTTTGATTTAGGGTGTTATTCTGCACCTTGAGTGCTTGTGATAAACTAGGGGATGGGCTCTGTGATATACCCATAACGTTGGCCTTAATTCTGGTGGTGGGTGTTGTGATAGCATTACCTTCAGTCCATCACTCTCCCCCTGCTCAGTCAAGTGCTTCTTGCAGTGCATTCATTTCATCCACACCATTGAATCACAACCTCGCTTTTCTTTCATGTGAGAAACCTAGTATTTGATCTTACATTTACACAAGCTAAACAAGTCCAAACAAGTCCAAACAGCATTAACTAAAACCAGTTTGGGTTGTAAGAACTATGCAACATGCATTATGCAAAAACTGCATCAGCTAGGAGGTTGTTTGCTGTAATTCAGATATACTTCAGATATATCTGAAGCCCAAGCAGTCCTTAAAATGTCTTGTGACTTGATAGCTAACTTTACTTTTACAGAAAGCGTTTAAACATGTAAGAAAATCCAGAGATCTGAATGGTCTGGCTATAACATTTCTTATCAAGTACATACTGTAAAGTTGTCTTTTGCACATTTTGCAAGGTCAACAGGCCCAAGCATGGACTATAAGGCCAGTATTAGCTTGCAAAGTTGTGGCCATAGCAAAAATTCTTACTGAGTGGAACCAGAAGAGATCAATTAGTAAAACTCAGAGGTGGAATTTGTCACTGATGGCAAAATAACCAGAACCAGAACTAAAAACCAGAACATTATCACACGGTGTTATGCTCTGAGCCTGAATATCTATACAACTATATGGCCATTTCCTCTAGTTGGGTGGGTCACGGTTTGGATTTCAAACAGACCCACATCATGGACTCCAAACACTTGTTCACATCGCTATAAAAACACACCAAAACCCAGTTTACCTCCAAGGTTAAACAAAATGATTCACTCCTTCTGTGTAAAAACCAAGGCATTTAAATAAACCGTCAGACATCTGCTACAATTAGGTAAAGATTTAAAAATATAAACAGTGAGATTAGCTTGCGCTGTGGGTGTCTTTAGCTTTGTTTCCAAACAGGGAGAGCTTCCTGGCTTCACAGACTGCCTGCGTTCCAGTCATCCGTCTCATGAAAATAAGACAGTTTGGAAAGTCTCTTGGTCTGGTTCTCATATACCAGATGCACTGAATGGCATATGACTACCAACGTTCACTGGCATTGAAATTGCTGCCAGTTCTAACGGGGGGGAAGAAGAATAGTGGAGAGTGGAAAGTTGTTGGCTGTTGGGTGTAAGTGTAGCAAATGGTTAAGACACTGGACTTGCACTGGGCTAGGTTCAATTCCCAGCTGGGACAGTGCTGTTGTACCCTTGAGCAAAGTGCGTAACCTAAATTTTTGAACAAACACGCATTAAAAAAGCCACGTGATGACATTTTCCCAAGCAACTTGGCAAAAGAAAAAGACGAAGTTACAGTACTTATAATAAGCAGACGAGGCCTTCAGTTTAACTTCTGGAGAAAGTGCAAGGAAAGTTCTCTCAATCGATTACATACAATTTTCTTTAATGACGTAAAATCTCAATAAAAGCACAGCGTCAGATGCATTGACAAAACTGTCAAATATGCAGCATCAGATATACTGCATCTACTCACTTTATTTCTCATTTAAATTTGTTTTAGTATAAACACCAATCTGCCGTTACGACACATGCTCACATGAATGATTGGCAGTTATATCAACAAAGCAGATTCTAATTTATAATGAAATAATTACGATGCTGTAATTAGTAGCATTCTATTACGAGTTGCAGTAATGGGGGAAAAAAAGATCTAACAAAAAGCAGACGCAAGTTCCTTTCATACGCCTCTCTAGTCACGTAATCACTGGCTTGGTCTCGTCTGAACATTTTGGGAAAATGAGTTCCACATGCCTTGTCGAACTCCATACATCTCCCGTCCAAAATCAGCGCAGGCTGTAAATTCCTGAGTGTACATTCTGTATGTGTCAAAAAAAACTCTTCCAGAGTGGAATTACTCACACTGAAATAGCTCTGCAAGTAAGATCTATCCAGCAACTTTGCTGTTTCTAACGAACTAGTGCTCGGAGAAACCTCATTTAAAACAGTTTAGGGCGTGTGAGGTCTCCGGAAAAATACAGGACCTCCTTTGGCTATTTTAGCAAAGCGGACACTGCACCACTAGGTCTAATTGAAACCTGAAACATATTCAATTTCTTTGCTCATTTTTATGAGAGCTTGAATGGAAAAGAAGCCCAGATAGGGTTGTATGTGCTGACAAGCATGTCCTCTTCACAAAATAAAGTAATGGCACACGTTTCTCTCTCTCACACACACACACACACACACACACACAAACAAAGGAAGATACCTCATGTGTAGCTTATGAGGCAGCCTTGCAGATGCCCTATCGACAGACCAGGGTCATTGGTGTGTCAAGCTACGCAATCATCCCAGCTGAACACAACGCTCCCATCCCTGGGTGATGCTGGAGCCAAATGTGTGTTGCTCTGCGAGGCTGCCGGCCACATTCGGCACTGGCACTGTCCAGATATGATCAAATCCATACATTGGAACAGTGCCTTAACACAGGATAAGCCACTGATTCAATGCACCTTTATGAATTCATAAAGATGCACAGCCAAGTACAATACTATGACAATGGACCCCCCCCGTACGTAGCCCTTATGAAAATGTAATATACTGCATTATATTTGAAATATATTGCGACGATAATTTTGATATATTTACAATATATTGCCGTATATTATTTTCCCATAAGGGGTAGCACCGGAAACCGGAGTATCTGGCGAGACTATACAATCTGTGGCACTAATCGCTCCTTTATTAAAAAGAGCTCAATCCTGGCTCCACCCTCCTGCAGCGGAGAGCCAACTTGGAGGATGCTCTTCACGCAAATTTAACGTGTGAATCTGTAAAGAGGCAGCAGATAAATGAAATGAAAACGGGTACGAAGCCAATCCTGGAGGCTCGGTGGGTAGAGAAGTAATTCACAGAGGGAGGGGTCGCACACCTGGACCAATCACTGCTCTGCGTTAATAAAGGGCACTGGGGGTGGTGTTATTTTTAAAGTTGTGTTTATTTAGTCTAATTGAGACATCAGTCATCCTTAGGGGAGGCGGTCTGACAACGTATCTGGTGTGCGAGGGGACTGTACAGACAGCAGAGGTTGGTTTGATCATGGTCGGCATGGCGATGGCTCTTTCACTCAGATTGCTCTCCAGTGTCTCATTAGCACTCATCTGGTAACCATGGGAACAAGCCCTTCCCTTCTCCACCGCAGTCAACGCCATGTTCCCCAACCCCAGGCCTGGCACCATCAAATTGGAGAGAAATCAGATGTTCACATGCCACCCCCACCTACCCCCCTCCCTCCCCATCACCACCACACACCCTCACCATCACACTAATTCAGTCTGGCTTCGGCTCAGTTACAATGTTTAAGCGCTTCATGCTTTAGGTTCACTGTAATGCAGCGTGACCAGGCTGTGCTTCATATCCGAATACATCTTGTAGTCATTTGTGTTTTTTTTTTTTAATTTAAATTTGTTTCTGATTTTTCCCTTTTTCTCCCAATTTAGTAGCCAATTGAACCCCTATTCTATTTCAATTCCCCCCGTGTAGCAACCGCTAGAGAACCACCGCTGCACACCCCGTCTATCGGTACTTTATAGGAAGGATGCTACGTCCTCTACAGGGCGCAGCTCCTGACCGTGACACGCCCTGGGTTCTATCGTGCGCAGTGGTTCCGAACCCCGATCCTCGGAGTACAACTCGCTGACTGAAAGTCAGCGAAGTCATTTGTGTTTTGTCCAAAAATACGTCTTATTGCTGGGCTTGAACAAAAGGCTGAGGTGAGCTGTTCATAACTACGGGGTCAGGGAGTGACCTGTCCACCTCTCCCACCCATACCTTTTCTAAAATGCCAGCGAACTGACGCGCACAAGCTCAAGTCAGACATAAACCCACCTCTGAGCACAAACCAGAACGTGTGTAATATCAGACCTGCTCTGTGGTATACATTACATTACATTATAGACATTTAGCAGACGCTCTTATCCAGAGCGACGTACATAGTGCATGCATAGTATACACACCATCTCTGAGCACACATCTAAATGTGTGTAATATCAGACCCGCTCTGTGGTATACACACCATCTCTGAGTACACATCTAAATGTGTGTAATATCAGACCTGCTCTGTGGTATACACACCATCTCTGAGCACACATCTAAACGTGTGTAATATCAGACCTGCCCTGTGGTATACACACCATCTCTGAGCACACATCTAAATGTGTAATATCAGAACTGCCCTGTGGTATACACACCATCCCTCAGCACACATCTAAATGTGTAATATCAGACACGCTCTGTGGTATACACACCATCCCTGAGCACACATCTAAATGTGTAATATCAGACACGCTCTGTGGTATACACACCATCCCTGAGCACACATCTAAATGTGTAATATCAGACCTGCTCTGTGGTATACACACCATCCCTCAGCACACATCTAAACGTGTAATATCAGACCCGCTCTGTGGTATACACACCATCTCTGAGCACACATCTAAACGTGTAATATCAGACCCGCTCTATATACACACCATCTCTGAGCACACATCTAAACGTGTAATATCAGACCTGCTCTGTGGTTAGACTCATCTCTGAATGTTGGCCAGAACTGCCTGTCCAGGCCTGGCGCCCCGCCAAGCCGCAGACAATAAAACACTTCAAGGCCCTCGATGGCAGAATTCTTTCCCCCTACACCGGTGAGGCAGTGGAAGGTTCTGGAAACAGGGCCAGTGCATCATATACTGCACTGTCAGTTAATAATCTACCACAACAGTATTGGGTCCTAATTCAAGACATACAGGTTCCCATTAGGAGGAAGGTGATGTGGTGTTTGCCTGAGTGAGGATGTGTGTGTGTGTGTGTGTGTGTGTGTGTGTGAGAGAGTGAGAAAAAGAGTGTGATTGTGCCTGTGTTGGAGCATGTTTGTGAGTGTGTGTGAGCGTGTGTGTGCAAGCATGTGTGTGTGTGTGTGTGTGTGAGAGAGAGTGTGTATATGTGTGTGTGTCTATGTGTGTGTGTGTGTGTGTGTGAGAGATTGTGTATATGTGTGTGTGTCTATGTGTGAGTGTGTGTGTGTGCAAGCATGTGCGTGTGTGTGTGTGTGTGAGCGTGTATATGTGTGTGTGTGTGTATGTATGAGTGTGTGTGTGTGTGTGTGACAAAGAGAGAGAGGGACAGATAGTGTATGTGCGTGTGTCTGTGTGTGAGAGAGATAGAGTGTGCATGTGTGTGTGCCTGTGTGTGAGTATGTGTCTGTGTATGTGAGAAAGTTGGGGGGAGTGTGTGTGTGCATGTGTGGGTGTGTGTGTGTGCCTGTGTGTGAGTATGTGTCTGTGTATGTGTGTGTGTGTGTGTGCCTGTGTGTGAGTATGTGTCTGTGTATGTGTGTGTGTGTGTGTGTGTGCCTGTGTGTGTGTGTGTGTGTGTGTGTCAGTGTGTGCCTGTGTGTGAGTATGTGTCTGTGTATGTGAGAAAGTTGGGAGGAGTGTGTGTGTGTGTGCCTGTGTGTGAGGATGTGTTTATGTGTGTGTGTGTGTGTGTGTGTGTGTGTGTGTGTGTGTGTGTGTCTGTGTATGTGAGAAAGTTGGGGGAGTGGGTTGTTAGGTGAAAAACCTAAAATGCACTTTTCAGTCCCTGCCTTGCTTTGTTGGTCTTTGGCCATTCAAATTGAGTCCAGATGTAAAATGCAGGGTTGGGGTCAGATCCTGCCTGTTTCTCACTTCTATTACAGTGAGGTTCCACACATGCACGTTGCACACTGAGCAGACAACCTTATCGCTTCCCCACCCCTTTGAGGAGAATCTTTTACAAACGCTTTTTTTTTTTTTTGAGGTTACATTCTCGTAATGATTTCATAACTTGTCAAGCAGAACACGCAATCATTTAACATGTCTCACAGCATGTCTTCCACAAATTGCGTTCCCAAAAAATGAGGCAGGCGTTTTCATTTTGAAAAGAAATTATACTTTACGTTGTAAAATGTAAAAGATTTCCATAACATTAATATTATTTTACTGTCATTGAAGTCCCAATTTATGAATCAAAGACAGAACATTAGAGTTTCAGACATTGCTTGCAAGTGACGTATTATTAGGATAGGCACTGTGAAACCTATTCTTTGTATTTTCTCCGCCTGCCATCACATCCCAGTGCGATAATGAACAAGAAAGAGCTCTGTAATACGAGAGACTACTGGCCTGGTTTATGAGGGACAATATTTAGCCTTCTCCTTCCTTCCAGACTCATTTACCGCCACTCAGAAATTTACGGCCCTCGCAAATGGGGAGGGGGGGTGATGGGTAGGGGGGAGTGTTCTCTGTGAGCTGCAATAGCCAAACCCCCCCCAAAGCAAAGAGAGCACTCTGATGGCCTGACCCCCCCTCCTTGTTTCATCCCCTTCTCTATTCCTTCCTTTTTTCCAGTCGTTTCCAACGGAAAAACGGAGGGTAGAGGTGTCACGGATACATCAGCGACAGCCGATGCGAAATCAAGCCGATGTCACAGAGGGCATCTGTGCTCAAGCTCGCTCGCGGGTTAAATCATTTCCAGAGTTTTCTGACCCCCCGCCCCCCTCCCCCAAGTTATAATTTATAACGTCTTCTCGTCCACCATTGATTCGGGGGGAACAGCAGACACATGATTCTTAAAAATCGGACAACGCTAGGGCGTAAACACCGGTTTCGGCTGCTTTATCGTGCACCTCAAAGCACTCCCCTTTCCCTCGCAGCTGCCGCAACGCGAAATGAATAAAGAAGATAGGCAGTTTACTCAAGGTATCATGTCAGTGGATATATTAAAAGCAAGAGCAGCACCACAGTAGTTTTAACTTCCTTTCATTTTTTACCTTCGAGTGATGATTGCAACATATTAAGGCCTTACGTCTTTCCTAAATGACAAACACCATCGGTTGGAAATAAGCAGACTGTGAGGACCATCACCGGCCCTTTTCAAAGAATGTCGATCTGAATAATGTTCAGGCCCAACAGTTCAGACTGAGCTAATATATACAACAGGGTCTCCTGGCCAACTATTCTCCAAAGGCTGAGAGCTTTGCTGGGCTTTAAAGAGAACTGCAGCCAGCCAAATAGGGTCGGCCCAACCGTTTATCGGCATGATAAATTAATTCGTTTTCAGTCCATGCCGGGGAAAAGAGCACTCGGTGTGGGAACGCCAGCAGTACTGCAGGCACTAGTACTCTTCCCAGTACTGTTTTGACTCTCAAACCCAAAGTTTCTGCCATACATGGCGAATGAGCTGGAGCTGGTATGCTTTGACTGGAGGAATGCTAGACGGATGTTAATCTGCTGAAGAATTCCTCTGCTGGAAGAAAATAAAGTAACACAAATGGTCACCAGGCTTTTATGGCGTTAAACACGTCACCTCCAACACGTTATTTTGCCTTTTCCCTTTAATAGGCTGCTTGTTATTTTGAATAATTGCATCCAGTCTGTCAAAAGCCCATTAAACTTGCTAGGAGAGGCACAAAACCCGACCACAGAAACATGAACTTACTTTAACCCGCGAGTGGATCTGCTGCTGGTAATCCTAGTGGAGGTGGGGCCTGTTATGCCACTCAGCCTGTACCCGGCCCTGATAGGTCAGACGATGCGACTGGAAGATCAATAGGAGCCTGTACCCCTGTGTTATAAGTGCAGGCCTGGCGCCAAGGCCTGGCCAATAAACTACAAACACACATACTCCTAGGTTTAAGCCCTCCATAACACTCGGACATCCATGTCACGCTTTCAGACATAGCTGAGCCACAGAGGGCAGCTTTATAAGATGCTCAGTGCAAATCAATCGCAATTAAAAAAATAAAATAAACAAAATAAATAAAATACATATAATTTATAATGTATCATGATAGTATTATTATTAGTAGTAGTAGTAGTAGTAGTAGTAATGGTAACAGTAATATTGGTAGTAGTAGTGGTAGTATTAAATATCTTGGTTCTGGATGAACATGTGATCTGAGGATAACACTGCAGTGCAGGCATGCTGTGCTCCCAGTCTGTACTGAGACAAGAGCACTGGTCTATAAGCCACACTACCAGCAGCTTTATCAGTACAAATGTGTCTGTGAGTATTCTGTCCTGAACGTGCATTCTCATTAATAAAAAGAACAACCATTCCTTACCAGTCGCCTTCTCTCTTCCTCTACTGTATTCAACAGCTGAGAGAACTCCTTGAAGGATTGAGCTGAAAGAAGAAAAAATTATTATTCATAATTTCTTTTAAAAGACTGTCCAGACTGAACATCGAATGCGTGCGAGTGGAAGAATGTCCTTGGTACAGTGGATGGCATGAAAGAAACAATAAAGTTATGATATTATGCTTTAAAACTTTTACATGCATGGAATTTTGCGACTCAAAGCAAAAAAAAAATTGTATTTATGCGTACAATTACAGTGCAAACGTGTATTTTCAGAAAATGCACTTTTATTACAATACAGAGACAATCATTGCAATGCACCACATTGCTTGATATTTGTACCTCGGCCCTAATATGAAGGCTAGCTGCAGTCAGTAGCCACTGAAGTGGCTTCAGTGTGGAAGAATGCTTGCAATTTAGATTGACAATCTACAACAAAAAAACACAACACACATTTTGCCAGTAATGATGCCTGAGGAGTGAGCTTTCACATCACATCACCTTATCAGGGCAGCAGGGCTTTACCATTTTCAAGTTCCGCTTTGGTCTTCACACTAGAGGTCGTTAAACTCTCAGTCCAACGGGGCTTAATGAATAGTATAGGCACTCAATAACATCACACCTTTGTCTTGCAGGGTTTAGAAAAGAAAGGCTTTACACACAAGCATTGTGCCACATTTACAACTCGCTTAACAAAACATAAATTTATTTCTAAGATATAGCGAGTGCCTTATACAAATGAACTTAAGTCACTCATTCAACTTACAGGCCTTTTATTTTATTTATTTATTTATTTATTCATTTATTTATTGCAGTGGAGAGAAAGTCACATTCCTGATATTTTTTCCTCCCACACTACTCATCAGTTGACCACGTGATTGTCTCCCCGTTGTGCAAATATGCTGCATGCTTTAACTTCCGTCACATCGCCTGTCAGTCTCTACCGTTCTATTTTAGACATCCATCCATGGCCCAATCTGCAGGCCTGACCCAAAAATCGCTTCATGTAATTGTGCCGATGTGATTTTGTGCACTGAGATAACCTCTTAACCTCATTTTTTTTAATGCGACTAATCAGAAACCGTGTAAAGGTAGATCAGTAGAGGCACCCCGATGAGGACGTGTGCCGACACATTATCGCTAGTTCTCTCACTGCTAGGTCACACAATAAACAATCACAAAAGTACTATCCACACCCTCGCAGTTTGACAGGGGACATTGCAGAGCACAGCGCTAGCCACGGTCGTGACGTTATGCTAATCCCAAAGCACGCGCATATTGTGACTAGTATCTCCACACATCCTATTCACACTAACAACAACACACTCTCACCCTCACTGTCCCCCCATCCAGACTGAAAACCTACGGTGACCGAGCATTCTCACGTACAGCACCCCGCCTCTGGAACTCACTCCCCCAGCTCATCAGAGACTCACCGACAGTACAAATCTTCAAATCCCGGTTAAAAACATATCTTTTCTCCCAGGCCTACAACCTCCCCTACCCCTAACCATGCACTTCATCCCCTGACCCCCCCCCCCCCCTGCCCATTTGTCATCTCTTGCATCCACTCACTACTGCTGTTATTGTTGTACTGTTGTCACCTGCCTGTCTACTGTTGTCCCCCCCTACCTTTGATGCTGTTATGATTTGTTTTCATGTTCTGTTATGTTCTAGTTCCCCACTGTTACTGCCCATATGTTGTTGCTATGTTATCTGTTGTGATATGTGTTCATTATGTGTTTTTTACCTATGTAATGCGTCTTTGGGTCCTTGAAAAGCGCTATACAAATAAAATGAATTATTATTATTATTATTATTATTAACAAGACAGCTCCTCCATCCTATCTGCTGCTTCACTGCGGGAGGTTCCGGGTAGAACAGGACATGCCGGTGTTTACGTTCACATTGTTTCACTGCCATTTAGCAGAACCTCTTATCCAGAGTGACTTGCGATGCAAACACAAGCACATGGATCAGGGGGTCAAAGTGCATTTGGGTTAATTTCCTAGAGGGGGAAAAAATGGTCACAGGAGAGACAGCGGTACTATATTACGGGACAAAATGTCCACTTGCGCGTTGGAATGTTTCAGTTTCCGACTTTGTATGGAGACAAAGCGTTCAATATGTAAAGAGTATCTGGTGGGTTTATGGAATCTGTGGCACCTTCCTGTTGGATTACATGGGCAAAACTGTCTGCGCACATTCCATAGCCAGGGGTCTGGGCGGAGATAGACTTCACAGCTTTGTATAAATATTGATCAGATAAGGGCTTTCCTGCTTCGGACAGTCTCTCTGACCTCCCTGGACAGCAGCCCACTTAACAGAGCCCGTTCTCATTTTCGAGAGCTGCAGCCATTAGAGCCGGGGACGCCTATCGGCGCATCTTCTGAAAAACTCAGACACTCAACCTTTTACCAGTGAGAGAGTCATGGTTCTGTGCCAGAGGACTTGTACGTGAGTGCCTACCAAGAGGAGAAAATTGTTGCTAACAGTACAGATCTCTCAGCAAGGCTAAAGACCAGTCAGAGCTGAAAAGGTTTTTAGGACTGAATTATACTTGACAGACAAGAAGAATAAGTTAGAGTTACAGTTATTGTACTGAAAGACAGCTCTATGAATTTTATTCTTTATAACAAAGTTATATTCAACTGCGGCGTGAAACACATAAGCTTTCTTGGTTTTTATCCACTTTTGCCACAGTGGGTATTGTATTGAGCCATGCAAACATTCATTTTTCAGAATTACAAGAACAGCGGCTGCTTTTTGGGTTTTATTTTATATACAATAAGTACACAGAAATTGTGACTAAGGGCCTTGGGGTCACAGTTCATTCTATTCAAAACCACCTATATATCTATACTGGTTGCCTACAGCCATCTATGAAAAAGGTTTTACACCAATAACTAAGGTATCTTTGGCAGAAAGGTGGGAATTATAGTGACTATCATCTTGCCAGGGCATAGTAGCTGTAGTTATTGTAGTTATTAGCATACCAAAACTGTTCAGCTATGCTGAAACTACTACCAAACTGCACTGTCCCATTTTAAATACTGCTTGTCAAGGTGAAAGTGTTTGTGTGCAACATGATTGTGTGTTTGTGGGTATACATATATACAGTGAGTACCATAATTAATTGGACAGTGACACATTTTTTGTTATTTTGGTTCTGTACTCTAGCACTTTTGAGTTTGAAAGGATACAATGAGGTTGAAGTGCAGACTGTCAGCTTTTTGAGGGTATTTCTAAACGGATGAACCGTTTAGAAATTATAGAACCTTTGGTACATAGCCCCCCCACCCCCCACCCAGTTTCAGGCATAAATTAATAATGGACAGTTTAATGTAGTAATCAATTTTAATATTTGGTCGCATATCCTTTGCATGCCATGACTTCCTGATGTCTGTGACCCAACAACATCCAAACAGCATTACTATAACCTCACTGCATTTGAATGGATCTCTATGGGAATTGGGGGGTAGGACTAGATTTAGCTGTAAATTTCACTGGACCAGTATGGAACACAAATGGCTCTAAGTCATCTGACGTATCAAACAAGCCTCAAACCATCACTATGCTGCCAGATATGCAGTAGATATGGATGGATAACTTGAAGGGTTTCTTCTCCTGACAAATTTTTCTATTGAACTCTATAGAAACATAAGTCAGGAGAAGAAACCCTTAAAGTGATCCATCCATATCTACTGCATATCTGGCAGCAGAGTGATGGTTTGAGGCTCGTTTGATACCTCAGACCCTTGATGACTTCCCAGTATTTGTAGCTTGTGTCATAAGCATTATTTAAATCACCAATATTAAAAGTGTAAACATTTTTTTGTTAGGAGGAGGCTATGTAAAAATACAAATAAAAGATCCAATTAAAAACCCCAATATATTTATTTTTACGACTCATTTCACGTGAAATCTACCTTTAAGTTGTTTCCACAGGTCGCGTCGTTTTTGAACAGGAAAGATTGCAGCAACGGTCACATTTATGAGCCGCGGCACTGAAATATATGGCACGAAAGCGGATATTGCGCTGGCATCTTACTCATGCTGAGATGTTGAGAAAAGTACCTGGCATTTTGGACTTCTGCACCGCTGCAAGTGAAACGGCTCCACGCACGAGAGTGACCTTAACAAGACTAGAACTTTTTAATCCTTTTTTTTTTTTGGGAACAATTAATATTTTCTATTGCCATATCAATCTTCCTTTCACATTGATTTCTTGATAACTGCCACGAGTTTCTGAATGTCACCGAAGGAAGTTCTGCAGAAATCGATACGGGGTCAGGTGACCTCCTCTCCAGGCGCGGACAGGATAGCGATATTCCGCGGATAAGTCGGGAGCATCAAAGTAGATTGCCCCAACGCTACATCAAGGCGCTGGGCTTGGATTCCCGTCAGGGGCTCAGCCGTGTCAGTCAGAAAGTGCGGCTTCATTGATGACCCGATTGATTTCAGAAGACAATTACATTTTTCTGCTCTGAAAGTAATGCTGGCCTTTTCGAGCTGGATGTACAAGATCACAGAGGCTACGCCATTCGCTTGGCAAACTTTTCAACAGGGACTCTTTTCAGGGACCGTCGAGCCCTGCGAGGAAAGAGGAAAACCGAGCGTCGGGTCAAAGAACAGCTACAGTGTCGTCATTGAGTGGTTTCCTCAAACCAAACTGTGCAGCTGCCATCTCCTCTGTGATGGCATAGAAGCTGAGAGGAAGCAAAAACCCGACTGTTATCAAGCAAGATATTCATAACACTTGATTAGAGGTTAAAAATGATGGCGACGGCCACTTGAAATTAAAGCATGCTTGGTCACAATCAGGGAAAATAGCTTTTTCCCCCCCTCAAGCACAGGGAGACAATAAGCTTTCTTTCTACTTGCTGCAGTTTGATAAATGAAAGCCAACCATTTTTGGCTCAGACCAGAATGATGAAAAGAAGAAGACAATAGACGGCAAAAACGTGCGAACAACGGCTGTTATCACACGGATGTCCTGTGGCTTAGAAGACGGTTGTGCGGCGAGCTGCACGCGAGAAGAAAGAAAAGGAGAAGGGGAAAAACTGATAAACAGAAGACGTGGAAAAGGCTGGAGAAAATGACCGTTAGGATGACTTCACACATGCAGTACCAAACCCCACCCCACCCCAAACAACAAACCCCCAACACATAGTTTCCCTTGACCTTTAAAATGACACTGCATCTGTGGTGCTTAATGCATTTATTCAGTTTGGACAAATGTTACAATCAAACACTGTGTTTAAAAATGAGACCGCCAATAAATAAAGCAAAATGGGCAACATAACATTAAACAACCTCGATTAAACGATGACTAAACTCCATGAGAATGATGCAGGGTTCAAGGCATTGAAAACAAAACTGGGTGGTGGTGTCCCCTGCCTGTGCCTGGTAATCGACTCGTCAGAGTCTGCGAACCTTACAGGCAATCAATCAGGACAGCCTTTCATCTGAAAGCGCCGGAGATAATCCATATTTACCCCGGTGGCACAGGCCTCGGGCTCTATAACAGACAGCGGGCCCAAACGTCCCCTGAGACCTCTTACTGAAATACCAAGAAAAGGTCGTAATTTAGATGATGACCCGGGGGTTGGGGGTTCCTAAGGAAAGTTCCGGATCCGCGGCACTCACCGATGTTGATCTCGTCGTCCGTCTCGGCGTCTCCGATGCACTCGAACTGGAACTCCTGCAGCGACTGAGAGAACTTCTGCACGGCCGCAGAGAAATCTGCGAGGTGAAAGGAACCGCACGTTAAACACCATTCTAACTTTGTGCATCAAATAAGGGTTGTTTCTCCTGTCTTATTTGTCCATAGAGTTCAATAGGAAATGAGTCAGGAGAAACAACCCTTAATGTGATCCCTCCATATCTACTGCAGTAAAAATGGCTATAATTCCTAAAGTAGAAATAGAATGAATAGTAGTTTGTAACATTATCAATGTCTTAACTGTATTTTTATTATCAATTTATTGCTACCCTGGTGAATAAAAGTATCAATTTCTTTCAAAAACATAAAAATGTCTCAATGATTCCAAACTTTTTAACGGTAGCGTACGAACACCAGTGATTGACAGAAATGAAAGAATCCACACACTACCCAAAAATATGGCAGCAGTGTAGCATGACGGTTAGGGAACTGCGCTTGTGAGCTTGATGTTGTAAGTTTGATTCTAAGGTTAGGTACTGCTGTTGTCCCCTTGTGCAAAGTACTTAATCTGAATCGTTTCAGTAAATATCCAGCTAAATGGATTGTATACAAAAAATGTAATTTGTGCGAATTGCTCTAGATAGGAGCATCTGCCAAATGCCTTAAATGTAAAAATGTATTGCGCCAAATAGGGTCGAGGGAGATCTTCCCTTTCTATAATTTTTTCAGTAAATGGCACTTCATTTTCAGTCTTACTGAAAAGTATCGTTTTGAGGCCTTGATTACTGTACTGAACTGTACTGGACTGAAGATTTTTCCGCATAAAGAATGGCATTAAGAACTTACGGAAGTGAAAGATTTTAATATGCTAGTGGGGAAAGCACTAGCACACCAGAGACCACTATACGATATGGCGCATTGAGTGATTTGTTGCTCTGTGGACCCAAGGCTGTTAAGAGACACGAATAGTGTGTTTTCATTGCTGTGACATCACATGCTCCAATCTGATTGGCCATGGAGCCGATGAGTTGTCACTGTATGACATCACATGACATTCCTTAGGGGTCATTTAATTTCCATGGCTTCATTTTGTGTTTGGTAGTAGTATAATGTAGTATAATGGTTAGAAAACTGAGATTGTAATTCAAGTCATGAGTTCAATTCCCAACTGGGGCACTGTCGTTGTACCCTTAAAGCTGATGGCACTTAAACTGAATTATTTAAGTGAAAATCCAGCTGTATAAATGCATTTCATGTAAGAATTTAATCTGTGTAAGAGTTTCTGCTACTTGCTGAAATGCAAAATGGTGATATTAACAGTTATGTGGTGCTATCTCAAAACTAATAAAACACCCAAAAACAAACACTAAATTACAGATGAATGGCATGGTTAAAGTAACAATGAGAGAGCAAACAGAAATGCTCTGTGTGTTCAAACTACTTTATCACATTTCAATCAAGTGCATGGGTGGTTTTGTGTCATTATTAATACAGTCTGTAGTGCTACGTCCTTATCACACTGTTTAATGGTATCACAAAGCAAACACATGTGCTGTCTCGCACAAACTCATCCCCAACAGTCGCTCTTGTTCCAGAAGAGTTTGCGGTAGGTTACTGACATGTGGTAGCAGGTTTTACCAACGACAGGATTACATAAAACCATACACAACGTGCAAAGAGAAACCAAAGAGAACCCCATAAAAGATGAGATTAGCACCACAGAAGCACCCCCAGTGTCATCAAATGAACCTCGCTGAGGTTAAGTCAACAAATGGATGTCCCAGGTTGTTTGGGCGTACTCCTGAGAAACAGTGAAAAAGATTGTACACATGGGTCTCGCATTTAATTCTGTGCTTTCACGTGCGGGCTAAAAAGGTTTCCTTGGAGTTTGTTGCCATGGTACTTGAGCACTCAGCTGAATCAAAATGTCTGACTTATTTTGAAGATTATGGGATCAAAATCTTCCAAACGCAGGGAGGTGATTTAAGAATTAATGAGTATTGAATATTTTATTTCCTGAATTTGAAGCTAGTAATAAGGAGGTGTTAAGAGTACATATCCAAATGTGCACAAGGGAATGGCAATAATGTTCTATTGTTGCTCCAGAGATTCGATGCACTTCTTCATAAATTGCTTGCATAGTCAAGTGTATTTTATATCATTATCTATGGAATAGGCAGTTACTTACATGGGCTTACAAAAATGTTCATATTGAAGAGCATATAAATATGCAGGCTAATGTATGGCTTCCGAGGAAGTAAACAAAGATGTTTCCAAAAAATGACAAGCCACTTACTCATGCAAGTACGAGTGCGCGCGCACACACACACACACACACACACACACACACACACACACACACACATTTTGTGCATATTAAATGACTGAAATCAGAGTAGAACAGATATATAATCAGGTTGGTTCATTATTGACAGTACTTATGTTAATGTTTAATATAATTAGCTATTTATTGTAAC
Source organism: Ilyophis sp. 1 JC-2022 (assembly GCA_022702515.1). Lineage (NCBI taxonomy): Eukaryota > Metazoa > Chordata > Actinopteri > Anguilliformes > Synaphobranchidae > Ilyophis > Ilyophis sp. 1 JC-2022. The sequence goes on along the minus strand of CM040402.1, from coordinate 95,181,552 downwards.
ATTCCTTAAATGTATGACTTTTCATCTTCTTTCGGTAACAAAACGTCCATATTAACCATATTGCTAACCAATTGTTTTAAACATTAACTAGCAACATTTTTTTTTTTTGCTATACAAAAAAACAGCATTTCCCAACACTTATGAATGAACTTCTGTTCCTTTGACTACTGCTACTAATGATAATAATGTGGAATGCACTTCAGCTAAAGTTAATTTACTTACTAATGTGGGTGAATGTGGGTTGCCAGTAAACTAAATCTCAGCTCCATCCCTGAGCCAGATGCACAATCACAGGGCATTGCAGCTTGAAGCAGGTTACCAGAAAAACAGAGACCGCAAACTGGATACCTTGGCCCAGAAAATAAATAAAGCAACAAAACAACCTTCCTATTCCCTCTAAAAAAGTCCTTGACACTGAAATGCCATAGTTGATTGTTAAATATACTAGTTATAAATAGTTAATATAGCTTATGTCCAGAACTGGCCATAAGGTTTTGGTGGCCCTAAACAAGACTGTATGGGGGTGAATACAGCACAATTAAAATGTGCTCCAAAAAAAAACCCTTAAATTATTTGGCCCATTGGTTCACTGTGGCCCTAAATGACCACAGAGCACTTATGCCAGTGGCCGGCTGTGTTTTGTGAATGTTTATTCACACAAAAATATGTATAACACATACTTCTGTGTCAACTTTTCATTAAAATAAAACATAAAACACAATATACTCCCTGTTCTAGGGTTTGTTGCCTTTAAAAGGCTCTGTTAGAGAATGCATTTTCCCCCATCTGGACCCATGTAACCCATGGCAAAGATTTGTGTATAAATGGCTCAACATATCTAGCTAGCCAGGGTGGGTAATTTGTGGTTGATAATTAACATTCCTCACAGCAAAAGACAAGCCAGAACACATCACACCGATGCTCTTTTCCAGAGAGTGTGATCTCTGTTTACAAAGAGGGGGTGAAGCAGTTTTTTCTCTCTTTCCACAGTCCATACTAAACCAAAACAAGTTCAGGTCGAACTCTGCCTATTCGTCACACACAAAAGAGACAATAGACAAAAGAGACATAGATAACATATAGATATAATAGTCGGGCAGTTAAATTGTCACTGTTGTTTTTAAAGTTTAATTTAGCTGACATTATTTGAGTGCCATAATTTGCATATTGGTTTAATTCATAATATGGACAGCATCATTTAAAAACAAATGAATAGAACTACTATTGACTTTCTAGTCAGCCCTTCATGACAATGCATAAATAACTGGTTTAAATGACTCATTCAGTCGCTCATAGTTCCATCCATGTTTGGGTTCATTCTCCAATGGATAGAAATTAAGGTCTAGAGGAGAGAGAGAGAGAGAGAGAGAGAGAGAGAGAGAGAGATTAGGTTGGCCCAAGGGACAAAGCCTTCATTAAATTTTTTTTAGATATTCCATGGTCAGTCTGGAAGCAGGGCTTCGGAAAAAATAAAATGTATTTTATAAATAAATATAAAATATGTCCCAAGTAAATGTATCTATAAACAGCAATCAATGGAGGATTGTAACCGGCCGTATAAACCGTACAAAAAGAGTAAATCAACTTGTACGACATGGGAATACATAGCCAACGAGAAAATACATATTTTAAAATCATGTATTTGAAATCCTGCCCATATCTGTCTATAAAATGGCCACCGCTCTTGGAATTTGACACTTTATTTAAAGAAAATACTAAACCATAAAAATGCAAAACAGATGGAACACCAGTTCATACCTGTCTTACAAAAACCAAGTCAACACAAAAAGTGGTAAAAAAAAGAGTTCCCAGATGCATCTAAAATTGGGTTTCAATGAAACATTAGTGATAGCCGAAACATACAACGGAAGTTGTTAATGAATGTGTCTCACCACTCAATAATTGTTGAAATATGCAGCTAGTGATCTAAATAAAACAGCATTGCTGCCATGTTGTGCTGTTTTTGAATATTACAGAGTAACATAATCCAAACAAATTAAGCAAGGCTTCCAGAAGTAAAAAAAAACGGTTTCCAGCGGTAAATAATTCAAAGGCATCGATTTAGTTGCCTAGTTATCAGTGGTCCTGCACAATAGGATACAACCCTTTTTAATATGACAGTTCACATTTCCATAATCCTATTAAAGCCAAAGAGTGGTGAAGTTTCGCTAATGGAAAACATATAATTTTGAAAAAATCCAAAATGATAAATTTACATTCCCCTTTGTTATAACCAAGGCAAAGCAGTAGTGGCTAAACAGGAAAGAAAGAAGAATACACAAAAGAGTTTCTTCAACTAAGATGATGGGATTGATAAAACTTTGTCCTACTTACTTGAAATTAAAATCCTAATTATGATCTATCTAAAATAATTGATCATTTATATATTCTAATCCTGTCTTTTTGATAGATAGGTCACTATCATGTTTTTAAACGTTGTAATGCTCATAGTACTTTGAAGAAAAAAAAAGTAAAATTACATTTTGAAAAACTGAGAAAATAAAACAAATATACACATTGAAATGGCCCGCTGATACATTTAGGCTAAAGTTGCAAGTTAATATAAGAACTGAGCTCTTTAAAAAAATATTAATTCAGGAATAGGAAAATCTGGAATTGGGTGTTTGAACTTGGAAGTTACAAGTCACACAAAATTACCTTGTCCTAAAAGATTGAAGGACACCAAGGCATTGTAATAACACATTACATGCATCCAGCTATTTTATTTTATTTATGGATTTTTAAGCCCCACCTGAAATAGAGTTCAGTAATAGCATGAACTGTGAACAAATTATAAATTACAATAACAGAATGAGTGGAAAGTGGAAAAGTGGAAATTTCTGCTTGAATAAAAGCCAGATTTTTCTACTTACCTAGACACAGATAAATAATGTTTTGGTGAAATGAATGATACTTCAAAATGAACTGGCATGACATGGTTTTACATTGTGAACTGAGCACAAAATAGCAATTGATATAAAACTTTATAAACAATTCCGAGGGTGAAAATTACACATAGTTACATAAAACTTTAAAGATTACATTGCTGACATCCAGTGTGAAAGGTATCATTAATAATACCAATATAATGAGAAATAAATACGCCACCCAAGGTCTTTGCCTCTACTAAATGACATGGCAGGCTGGTCCATGCACTGGCAACTCCCTGTGTAAAAAAAATACTTTCTAATATTCTGACATCATAATAAGTGATAGCCAATCAGGACTGAAGGCAAGATTTTGGCCTACACACCATCTCCTGCCGTTCACTACAGGATCTGACTGAACAGAGGCCTGATGAAAGAGCTTAATGTATTGTATGGCCACAGACCGTCACCCCACCTCAAACACGTGGTGTCTCTTCGCAACTAATAAATAACGTAGCCAAAAGCTAAGGTCACCCCCAAACATGTCTGAGGCCCAGATTTGTCCCCCTTTGAGGAAAAAAGGGGCCACTTGTTAATGGAAATATTATTTTCCCTCTTGGACACAGCAAGCCCAACACCTGCAAAATGCACCTGGCTTGGCTCAGGGGCCTGTACTGAACTATACTGCTCTTTGTAAGTTCAAATGTTTTGTATATGACCTTGGACCAGTGTTACCCCTCTTAATATCTCACCTGCTAAAAACCTCTCAGATCGCCATTCATCACTGAGCAATGACATGGCCAGAGTTTCAGGGTCCTTCTGCTCGGCTCTTAGCTGTGGTAAATGCGGTAACTGTACCCTTTTCGCCATTCTTGTGACCGTTCCAGATATAACGGTTAAAAAGGCACACACCGTTTTGGCATACAACTGCACAATATGAATGTAATAAGGTTATACAGAAGACGTGATGAAAAAGTCTGAAAATGACTTGACCGAAAGGCATTATAAATGCCCAATTACTTTTTTTTAAATGCGACAAGGGCCTTTTTTAAAGTGCTGGCTGCTGTCATCAGGGAAGATTCTCCATGTCCTTCAGCAGTATTTTCAACAGGACTCCAAAGTTAATGCCAAAAGTCAATTCTAGTTTTTGCAAGCATCATAGCATTGGCAAGCAAACTGCAATAACTGCCAAACAAACTACAATAACAAGTTCTTTAAAATTAAACTCACGTATGTTTTTTACAAAAGAAAAACACAGTTTTTTTACTTCTACATCAGTTATGATTAGGGCCACCAGTTTGTCTCCCCTTTTTTCCTCGCATGGTACTTCAGTCCTCCGCCAGCTAGAGGTCACAATAGGCTCTATGTCAAGCCGCTTCTTAAACAATTATCCTATTTGCACAACCTCAATAATCTAAGTTGATAAAGTAATTGCCACTAATTAAGCACCGACTATGATTGATAGCGATGTTGCAGTATTTTTAAATGTTGTACAGGGGCATGTTAGGTTTTGTTAGAAGCAGTGAGAAATGTCCACATTAAAAATGACATTGCAGTCATCAAATGCCATTATCTAATATTTACCTTACACAAAAAGTTTAATAAAAAAATGTATTCATGATTCAACTAATTAACTAATCATGATCTTTCATAGAATCAGGATTCGTGCTGTGGTCAAATAAAAACCATGGACACCCCGGCTTTATATCGATGCATACTCAACTGCTTTAACTGATCACTTGCTGTCCTTCTCAATTGAGTAACAACGAAAGCCAGCAGGTCCTGCGGCTCTACAGTGGGGTATTCCACAAAGCAGGATTACTCACGTAGCTGGATAAAATGGGGAACCCTCTCAAATCTGGACTGAGATAAAAAGAGCATAGTGTTCTGGATTTTACTCAGTGCAGTTATCCAGCTAACTCAGTAATCCTGCTTTGTGGGCAACCACCCAGGACAAGTAGTAAGGACTACCGGTTTACTCCTGACGTGCTTTTAGTAGCATTTGTTCACTTTTTTTCCGGACTCTCCCCATATTGAATCAACTAATTGTTTTCATAAATGTCTCAATTAGAAACTCAATTGTATGATTAGTCACTTGACTGTGTCGTTAGAGTGCCTATGGGGATCCCTGGAAGATAACCATTGAAATACAAGTTTAAATCCCTGCAGGTCACATAGTGGAGACAAACTGGTGGCCCTAGTTATGAATCATTATTGTTATTATTGTCATGTGTCAGTGTGTATGATCTTTAATCAATCCATTAATTAAAATTCAAAACGTTCTGCTGCATCACAGGCATATTAAATATGGCATGCAATCAACATAGTTTGGAGGTATCCAGTTAATCACTCGAAGCCAGAGCACACATCATAGCAATATCATATTTCATGTTCCTGTCTTTCCCCCCAATGATAGTTAAGTCAAGTATGGTTTATAGCAACTGACTAGATTAACACCTCATTTGAACTCAGTTCAAGACCTCCCTCCCATTCATAGGTTCTTATTAGAACATAAATACAATTTGTAAATATATTGTGGCGATCCGGGGCGATTACAAGTGATGTAAATTATTGTGTATATCGAATTGTGTATGTGTGCTTGTGCTGTGCAGACCCAGTGCACGAATGATGATTGATGTAATCACATGATCAGAGCGTGTTCAGAAGCTCTGACGTGTACAGTAACAATGGCGGTTAATATTTGAATACAACCTCCCGCCAGAACGGCGACTGTTGTGATAAACAACAGTCGTATACAGTTCAGCTAAATGTGGTAGCATGCGCTCAACCAGGTCCGCTCTATAGAATGTTCGAGCGAGGCCAACGGTTGTTTTTGAGTATGACTGAGGGGATTACGTGTGATTGGTTAAGGTGAGCTGCAAGGCACCTATTAGAGGTCGCCTTTGTTAGCATGCTCATTTGCATATCAGGGGCTATAAAGCTGGCTACAGTCCAGCGCGCGTAGTCTGTTCTGTCTGTACGCTGAGGAAGGAAGAAATAAGAGATTGTGCTCTTCAATAAATTATTACCCTGAAGCAAACCTGACTCCGACTCCATGGCTCGCCACAATGGTGTCAGAAGTGGGATGATCTGGGAACAGATCCGCGAATTGGAACGTCAGGTGACCAAGCAGATGGACGTTATCGCAGGAGCGTCTGCGAAGCGGACCAAGAGTAGACCCGGCGGGTTCCCCGAAGGAGCCAGCGCCGCAAGACCGGAGCGAGAGAGGCCGATTACAGACCAGGCGGAGGTGCCCGCGCTGGTGGCTGACCCCGCGGCCGGAAGCGGAGCGCAAGTAGGTCGGCTGGAAGCCAACGAGGACGCCCCTGCTTCCAGGCCGAGCCAGACGGCGGTGCCGGTGCAGCGACCGACCACACCGTCAAAGGCGGCGATCAAGCTACCCCGTTACACGGGAAAGGGTGAGCTAGAGTCGTACCAAAGCCAGGTACGATTCGCAGCTAGCTACAATGGCTGGGGCGAGAGCCAGACAGCCACCCACTTAGCGTTAGCCCTGGAGGGCGAGGCCTGCCAGGTGCTTCTAGACCTGGACAGCGCCGAACCACTGACGCTACCGGCACTGATGACGGCGCTGGAACGCCGGTTCGGACAGCGGCAATTCCTGGAGGTGAGCCGGGAGAAGCTCGCCACGCGACGGCGGACCGGAGCAGAGAGCCTCAGCGTCCTCGCCGCCGACATCAGGCTGTTAGCTCGCCGCGGCTACCCTCAACTCGACAACGCAGGCCAGCAGGAGCTAGCCTGCCAGACCTTCACGCAGGCCCTCACTCCGGAGCGCCTACAACAACAGGTTCGCATCGCCAAACCGGAGTCCCTGGACGCAGCGCTTCGCGAGGCCGAGCGACTGGAGCTCATCCTGGGCACCACACCCAACGGGACCCCGGCTAACAAGCCCCGGGTCCGAGCTGCCGACTGCGAGGACGGCGAGGAGGTGAGATGGGTCCAGCGGAACCAAACTCGACCGCGGCAGCGACCGGAACGGGAGCGACGCTGCTTCCGGTGCGACGAACCGGGGCATTTCGCCCGCGATTGTACCGCCCCTGCGCCAAAAGCGAGAGCTCCACAGCCGACGGGAAACGACGACGGGACGGCCCAATGAGGAGACCACCGTCCCATGCCACACTCCTCCTCAACCAGGCCCGACCCCAAACCAGCACTCACGCGCCCAGCCTGCCTATCCTAGCAAAAATTCCAAGAGCAAAAGTTCCGTTTGATGCTCTTTTAAGAGCAGAGGAACAGGCCCACGAGGCCGAGCCTCGTATTGGCAGGCTGGGGACGAAGACCGGGCTGTACTTGCCTTGCAGTTTGGACGGACAAGCCTGCTGGGCGCTGGTCGACACCGGAGCCACTATTTCCCTGGTAAGGCCGGGGGTACTTCGGGGTACTAGCGGGCTGCTTTCGGGTGCATGGACCCCTACCTCTACCCAGCTAACCTCCGTCACTGGGCAGAAGATGGGCATGCGTGGTAGTAAACAATTACAAGTGTGTGCAGGAGCCCAGCGAGTGAAACACGAGTTTTGGTTAGCAGATATAAAAGATGCATGTATTATCGGTTTGGATTTGTTAGCGTTGTGGGGAACTAGCATAAACGTGATAGCCGAAACGATAACTATTGGTACCGAAACGCTGGGCCTCCGATCAAAATGTGAATTACAAGCAGCCCGCCGAACTAAATGCCCTGGGGTGCCCCCCAAACACTGTCGCCCCAGTTCTGTGCTTGCCATGACCACCGCTGATTCGCCGCTTATTACCGTGGTACCACCTCAGGTTACAGTACCACCGCAGACGGGCGGGCTAGCCTCAGCTACCCAGCCCTCTGCGGGGGTGCTGCAAGCCGTCCTAGCATTATGGACGCGCAGCAGCAAAGGGCTCACACCGCAGCAGAGCCAGCAGCTTAAAGCCCTGCTTGTCCGTTACACTCACCTATTCGCTGTGCGGGACGAAGAATGCACACAGACCGAACTGGTTCAACACCAGATTGATACTGGTTCGGCTGTGCCCATTCGGTTACGTCCGCACAGGCTGTCTCTAGCCAAGCGAGAGGTGGCGGAGGACAAGATAAGGGAGATGGCAGCTGCGGGCATTATCGAGCCTTCTGAAAGCCCATGGGCGGCCCCTGCTGTCCTGGTTAAGAAAAAGGACGGGGAGTGGCGTTTTTGTGTAGATTATAGGCGTCTTAATCAGATCACAAAGAAAGACGCCTATCCACTTCCCCGTATTGACGAGGCCTTAGACCATATCGCGGGGTCCAGTTGGTTTAGCTCGCTGGACCTCCGCAGTGGCTATTGGCAGGTAAGGCTGTCCCCGGAAGCGAGGGCCAAATCAGCTTTTACCATAGGGCAAGGGTTGTGGCAGTTCCGGGTCATGCCGTTCGGGCTCTGTAACGCCCCTGCCACTTTTGAGCGACTGATGGAGCGGGTGCTGTCGTCCGTCCCGCGGAGTTCCTGTGTCGTGTACTTGGACGACCTCTTAGTACACGCCAGCGACTTCGAGCAAGCCCTCGCTCATCTAAACGACGTGCTTACTGAGATTGGCCGGGCTGGGTTACGGCTCAATCCCAAAAAGTGTCAGCTGCTCCGGAGGGAGACAGCTTTCTTGGGGCACGTCGTTAATGAGCAGGGTGTAGCCACTGACCCAGCTAAGGTGGCTTCTGTGCGGGAATGGCCGACGCCTAGCAATGTGGGTGAGCTGCGGAGCTTCTTGGGGCTAGTGTCGTACTATAGACGCTTTGTCTTGAGCTTCGCCACCCTGGCTAGTCCGCTTCATCGCTTGACCAATAAAGGTCAACAGTTCGAGTGGACAGGGGACTGCCAGAATGCTTTTGACCAGTTGAGAGACGCCCTAACGGCGGCTCCCATTCTAGCATATCCGGATGTCGCGCGACCATTCATCGTCGACACGGATGCTAGCAATGTCGGAGTCGGGGCCGTACTCTCCCAGGTGGGACCAGACGGGGAACGAGCGGTAGCCTACTACAGTAGCGCGCTGAGCAAGGCAGAGCGAAACTACTGCGTTACTCGGCGCGAGCTGTTAGCGGTGGTCAAAGCGGTTCGCCATTTTCGCCCTTACCTGCAAGGCAGCCATTTCCTCATTAGGACAGATCACGCGTCACTAACCTGGCTTTTAAATTTTAAAGATCCGGAAGGCCAGGTAGCCCGCTGGCTCGAGCTGTTGCAAGAGTACGATTTCCAGATTCAGCACAGGCCCGGAAAGCTGCATGGTAATGCAGATGCGCTTTCCCGGAGGCCCTGTGCAGAGCTGGACTGTAGGCCTTGCACTAAAGCCGAGCAGCGAGAGCAGGTGACGGAGATAGCATGCCAGGTTCAGGCTGTAGAGGGGGAGTTTGAATGGTTGCCTCTTAGCCAGCAGGACCTGCGCTTAGCGCAAGAGGGCGACGGCGAGCTGCAGCAGGTGCAGAGCTGGGTCACGGCAGGGGCACGGCCTGCATGGGGGGAAGTGTCGGCCAGTAGCCCAGCTGTAAAGGCTTACGTGAGTCAGTGGGGGAGCCTGACGTCGCAGGATGGGCTGCTCTATAGGCGGTGGCAGGCCCCCGGCTCCGACCAGGACCTCCTCCAGCTGCTGGTGCCCCGTGCGCTCCGCCCTCAGGTACTGGGACTGGTACATGGCTCTGTGGGGGCGGGGCACTTTGGCATCAGCAAGACTTTGCACCGACTGCGGAGGAGGTTCTACTGGCCTGCCTGCCGCCGGGACGTGGAGCTGCACGTCCACTGCTGCGACGCCTGCACGGCCAAGAAGGGGCCGACGCAGCGGTCGCAAGCCCCCCTCCAGCGGTACGTCGTGGGAGCTCCGATGGAACGGGTCGGGGTAGACATCTTAGGGCCTTTCCCCGTCACCGAGTCCGGCAACCGCTACGTGCTTGTGGCCATGGACTACTTTACTAAGTGGCCCGAGGCGTACGCGGTGCCGGACCAATCGGCGGACACGACGGCGGAAAGGCTCGTAACTGAGATGTTCGCCCGGTTCGGAGCCCCCGAGGAGCTACACAGCGACCAGGGGCGAAATTTTGAGTCGCGGGTGCTGGCGGCTGTGTGTAAGCGGCTGGGAGTGGCCAAAACCCGCACTACGGCGTTGCACCCCCAGAGCGACGGGCTTGTGGAACGCTTTAATAAAACACTGGCCACCCAGTTAGCAATTCTAGCCAGCCAGCACCAGCGGGACTGGGACCGCCATTTGCCCCTGGTCCTGTGGGCATACCGCTCCGCCGTGCAGGAGAGCAGTCAGTGCTCCCCCGCTGCGCTCATGTTCGGGCGCGAGCTGAGGACGCCCGTCGACTTGGTGTTCGGAGCCCCGCCCGGACCAACGGAGCACCACCAGTCAGAGGCCGGGTACGCACGGGCCTTAATCGAGCGCCTGGAGACCGCCCACAGCTTTACCCGCCAGGCCCAATCCGCCGCAAGTGTTAAGCAGAAGCGAGCGTATGATGTGCGCTGTCGGGGGCAGCCCTTCACCAGCGGAGACAAGGTATGGATCTACTGTCCGATCCGTAAGAAGGGTCTGTCCCCGAAATTGCAGTCGCATTGGCGGGGCCCTGGTGAAGTGGTGGGCCGGCTTAGCGAGGTGGTCTATCGAGTGCGCATGCCCGGCCGAAGGAAACTGGTGGTGCTTCACCGGGACCGTCTAGCTCCTTACCGGCCGCTGTTGGATGGTGTTGAGGAGGGGATGGGCGTCGGCGAGGATCAGCCCGCCTTACGTGCGCCCACCCCTCCTCCACCAGAAAACCCAGCGGCAGCTGAGGGCCCCAATCGCCCTTCTCGCCAGCGGAGAACTCCTGCCCGCTTCCGGGACTTTGTGCGTGAGTGCGGACAGTTTAAGGGGTCGCAGGGGACTGCTGACCCCTTAGGTGGGGGCAGTGTGGCGATCCGGGGCGATTACAAGTGATGTAAATTATTGTGTATATCGAATTGTGTATGTGTGCTTGTGCTGTGCAGACCCAGTGCACGAATGATGATTGATGTAATCACATGATCAGAGCGTGTTCAGAAGCTCTGACGTGTACAGTAACAATGGCGGTTAATATTTGAATACAACCTCCCGCCAGAACGGCGACTGTTGTGATAAACAACAGTCGTATACAGTTCAGCTAAATGTGGTAGCATGCGCTCAACCAGGTCCGCTCTATAGAATGTTCGAGCGAGGCCAACGGTTGTTTTTGAGTATGACTGAGGGGATTACGTGTGATTGGTTAAGGTGAGCTGCAAGGCACCTATTAGAGGTCGCCTTTGTTAGCATGCTCATTTGCATATCAGGGGCTATAAAGCTGGCTACAGTCCAGCGCGCGTAGTCTGTTCTGTCTGTACGCTGAGGAAGGAAGAAATAAGAGATTGTGCTCTTCAATAAATTATTACCCTGAAGCAAACCTGACTCCGACTCCATGGCTCGCCACAATATACACAAGCAGCACAAAATGAAACATAAAATAATATTTAATTAGAAATTCATGAAAATCTATCTATCCATCCAGATAAAATTCACATTGCAGTAGTAGTATCACATGCAATTATTCTTAAATTCTTTTCTAAGGCACTTAAATAGATTTCCCAAATATCACTTTGTATGCTTTTGATTCACAGTGTTTTCCATGACAAGAACTTCCACAGTATTTACTTTTGGTCAAGATACTTATCATTGGCTGTTGGGCTAACATCACACTTATTGATTATAAATGGGCATTGTGTGCGTTCTTGACGATGGCGCACTTCTGCATTACTGACACTAACGCTGATGTTTTCTACTTTTGCAAGTCGGTTTGGATAAGAGCTTCGGCTAAGTGACTGCACTGTTAATGTTCCATAATCACAGGGCACCGGATCCGTGTGTGGGAGAAATAGCAATAACAATCTGAAGTGAATACGAATGGACAGACTGTATAAACAGATGAGGGGGAGTAGCCATCGCCATCGATTTTTAAACCAATGTTTCAATGAGTTGCCTCTTGAAAGAGCACTTTGTAAACATCTTTTTTCTACATTATAGGTCATCAAATGTCTCTTTTTAAATAGCCATTGTAGAGATGTTTGACATTTATGTCCATTAACTGGTGGAATGACAAAGCCAAGTGGAGAAAGAAGTGTCACTAATTCTAAGAAGGATGGAAAAAACTGCTCAGTACCAGCAGTGTTTTTTTTTTTTTTAAAATTACCATATTTAAAAGGGTGATTTACAAATGTGGATCTTTTCTGGGAGGACAAAGACACAACTTTCCATCCACTGTAGCTGGTTTTGAAGTAGAGGGCAGCTGAATGTATCTGGGTTTACAGGCAATCTGCCATCGTTAAAATTCCCAAAGCAGTTTCTGATCGATGACATGCTTTACATGCCAGTGTTTAACAGAGATTAAAAACAACATCAGAATCAATAGCGCATCCTGGGCAGAGCTGTGTGAAGCCAAGATTGCCTGCTGATACATGCTCTAAATCTTAAACAACAGCTTTCGCACCTGAAATGTGTAAATTTTTACATCAAGGATTAATGGCTAGAGGGCTGAAAAGGGCTAAAGGGTTGTTTTGCAAAAAACTTTTTCTTTTTAGAATTTCTTTTTTGGATGTAGCCAACATTTATATTTTTGCCTTCTTTGCCTTCTTGTCACCTCTTGCTCTGAGCATGCTTTGATTGATGTGCCAAACACATTTCCGTGTTTTTTTAAATTTTTTTTAGTAATACATTTGGCGCCCAATGCGAGGCTTATCATATCCAATTAACACCAAAACTTGGAACGGCCAATCATCTGCAACCGCAGCCATGTACATGCGTGAACCGCACTGCCGATTCGGGAGACTGTAGACATCCACGGTTCTCCTCAGAAACAAGTTGTGTCCCAAGCTGCTTCTTTTCACACCACAGACTACAGCTAAGCTCGCGCAGAACAGCTTTAAATGCAGCTTTGACCAATATGATCTGCCTGCAGACCTCCACTGGCATCGCTAGCCACCAAGTAAACAGAGTACAGGAATATGTACGTCTAAGCAATCATCATTATTAAGATGTCTATAGATTGTTGTTTGTATTGATCAGAACAGCCTATGTAGCCAGCTAACAGTGCTGTTTTTACATCTGTTAACATGATGTTAATTTTATCACTTGTGTGCTGTTTGTTCCAGAGGTGCAGAAGTGACCAACTTAATTACTAACATCACATTTAACAGAAGTAAAAACGGCACTGAAGCTAGCTGGCTAGCATGTTCTGATCAATACGGACTATTCATTATTCATCTATTTTACAAACATAGCCAACTTTATGCAAACACATACTGAAATAACTAGGAAGTCGCTCTTGTGCTGGACAGATGGAAAAACGTGTTTTAAAAAAGCGTGAAAGCTCACATAGGCCTAGTAGAGCTGTTTTAATGAGCTATTTGACCATAATGGTACACTACAAAAACTGAAAGCTCTGCTTTGCGCCATTCTGGTAAATCATTGTGTTGAACAGTGTAATGCAACATAGGCACAAAGACATTCACTGTGCCAGCCCCACCACCATTAATAAGTGATAGAAGGTACATTTATTTTTCTTTCACAGGTTTCTTTACACACATGCACCCACTGCACACATGATGTAATTTCCTCTATGGACAGTGGAGCAATATTGACAGTGGAGAAGCCCAATGTTATTTCCTCCCAGGAACTACTGGAAGGCAGCTGCCACCTCCAAGCCTGCAAACAGAAGCCAGGTAGTTCGTTCATTCTTAGAAGGATTGCGCTTGCGCACATAGTTCGTATTTGTTTTGTTCAGTTAAATAGTAGTACTTGTTTTTTTCAGAATGGCATGTGTTTTTCCATATAACAAGTTTAAGGTATTTCATACACTCCATATCTCCCTTTTAAAAGATCAAAGCTTCACAGAGATCTTTTATCTGCAATGGTTTTACCCGTTTATTTCTCCTGAAATGATATTACGTCATTACAATACGACAGCCTAACAACTCTTTGATTAGCGACAGTACAACAATAGGCTACCTAGACCTCATATAGGCCTATGCAACATTAGCCATCCATACTTTGTGCATCAAAGATTCAATTATTTTCTCTAAATTCAATGTCATCATGGGCAATATTTCACATACATTACATACTCTGAATTGTAATCGGAAATGCGGACGCAAAACGGTTTGCAGATTGTCGGTTATTGCGCCCAAATGCAGCCCGCAACTTTATTATCCAAGCTCTTTGCTTTTTCATTCAATCTCATATGAAGGACAACAGAGTTTTGTGCCAAAAATGTATTGCTACCAATACACATCACACAATAGTCTATATGTATATGACACACAACATCTGCAAGCCCCTGTTACTCGTACTAAGGTAGGTTAGTCAGCTATGAGGACTAGGGCCCTGCATGTTAATTAAGCTGCCAAGTTTGCTGATAGCAACATTACCTGTGACCTGATACAACAATTATGAATTTAGAGCATGTGACTCATTAACGATCATCTGTAGAATAGGAATGAACTGCTTAAATATCGGGAATGTTAATATTAACATCGCAAATACAATATTTTCTAATTTTGATGCATAAACTAGCTACACAGCCTCGCTTTTGTAGTGGAAACAGACCATTTACCCAGTTGTCGAATCACAAAATGCATCATCAATGCGGACCCAGATGTTAAAAATCGATTTTTAAAAAGATTTGCAGAATGACATTTTCAGTTAAATATGTCAAAACGTTGCTTGGACCATAGGCATTCAAAATATGTTGCTCAAACAAATAAGCCTCTTGTACATTTACTGGTAACGGCAATTTGAAGATCACCCATTCAATTCTGAGCTCCGATGTCTGCACATTTTTCCAGAATTGATGATGGAAGTACCCGGCACGCTTGCCGTCTCGCTTATTTTGGTCTCTGGCCTTACAGTGGATGTCTGCACTGGATCGCTCAGCAGGGGGTCGCTAGATAGCGGCGCAGGCAGACCCCTATCCGACTGAACCCTCCCGTTCCCTGGGCACCGCAATTGGCAATTCCACATCGCCCTATGGTGCCACCAGCACAGTCCGGATTCGATCCGAGGCCGTGAGGCTCATCCGCGCACCGCAGCGTGGTACCTCAAATATGTGTGTATTGTTTTTTTGAAAATATAAAGAGCCAACGGCACATTTTGAATAGACATAATTGTGTAACGACTGTAAGGAAATCAACTCATGGGAAGGAATCTTTATCTTGGTTGAGAAGGCACAGAAACACAGAGTAGAAGAACACTTCAGTACAATTACAGGCCGCCTCGCATAAAGCTGCTTCAAGCCACCCACAGCAGATTGGACATTGTGCATTCTTCCCTAAGAGCGCTCTTACATATCTTTTAAAGGCATTCTGATAGCGACAGAGCCGTCTCACTACTCAGGGGAAGCCTGTCATTCAAACACGCTGCTGTGTTTAGAGCATTTTGCCGTCTTGACTCGTCGGGCCGTATCAGCCCTCAGATAATCGGACAAATATCAATCACAGAGAAACCGTGAAGCATCGTGAAGAGTTATGGGGAAAATGTTCCTACAGAGATCAGCATAAAGAAATAGCAGATATTTAAAGCTATGTCCTCTAAAGTAAATAAAAAAGGGAAAGACCTTTGTGTGTTCTGACGAGGCTGGTGATGCCATAAGTGCTCTCTGGCTGGATTTGTACCCCGACCCAGAGAAGAGGGAACCCCAGAAAGCGCTACTGCTGCGGTAGTTTCTGTGACAGGCCCACGCACATTGTAACAATGTGAGCACTGTGCACCTGTGACAGAACGCGGCTCTCTACATCAAGCTATCTGAAATGACATGATCTGTTCATGGATCTATTCGCATAGAATCAGTAATCCCACCAAACGAGTCAGAAAAAAAGAAAAAGAAAATACTGGTGTCAGTGAAGTGTGAGCAACAACAAGTACAGGAGGATCAATTGCAGACTCCCTGCAGTTTCTAGATGAAGGCAAAAAAAAAAAAACACTGAGAAGAGATTTGATTTCACTCCACTTTCTGAGAAGCCTCGCAAAACCCAAACGGTCGAGTCACATGATCTTCTTTCCGCCACGCTGATGCTGTTCTGCGTTCAGCGTTGCTAGTTTATCTCTGTTGGTGTATAATTTGGGCTGAATGAGTCATGGGAGTGCACCTCTTTTCTTAAGCGAAATCGCAGGTATGAAATAAGTGGTACAGCTGCCCCGAGGGTGTCCGGAACACACGATGGAAACAGTCTGGCAGCAGAACGTCTGGGACAGGCGACAGCTTGGCTGTTTTGGAAGGGCTCCACCTCTTTCAGCAACTCACAGGGCAGTGGCCCCGAGGGTAAACTCCCCCCACTATGGCCCCCCCACCCACCCGCTCGCACCTTCAAGGGACACCATATTTCATCCTATTCTACCAGTCATCATTTTATCTTCCAGATTAAAGAAGCAAACAGGTGGAGCCAGGCAGAGCTCTGCTGAGATAACGAGGCTAATAGCCGACATTAGTTCACATCAATAGTTGACTAGTTGGCAAGAGGCCTACATGCCTGTTGCTCTTCCACAGAACATTTACCATACAATTCTGAATGTGCTTATATTAGGCATAGACAGCAACATGTTCGGTGTAAAGTCAACTATAACAGTGATAAAGCACATAGAGTACACGCGGTATACCCGGTGGGCTCATATACTGGGCTTGAGTTGATGAGATATTTCAATTTCTGTTTTCTTACGTTATTTCAGTTTTAGTGTATGTTCTTGATTGGCCCAGACAGGTTTAATTTGCGATGAAGTACAGCCTGCTGGTTTTACAAACTGAAGTAATTTTTCAAAAACCCCCAAATTGATCTATCCCTTTAAAGAAAGGATTTTGCTTTGTACATATCGAACCACAGCCCAGCCCCTCTGCGGGTACATGTTTTTTGATCCTTGTCGTTACCGCGGTGATAAGATGCAGCGCGTTTGTTTGTTTCCCTCCGAAATACAACAACTCCACATCCTTGCCACGGACATCAGAGGGTCACAACTTGAACGCACAATTGTTTCTCAAATCACAGTTATAGTAACACCAGGAAAGAGATATGCCCTTTGCAACAAGCTCACGGGGCCAAAATAGTTGGGTTTTATTCTACTTTTCCAGGCAAAATACCCAACTTACACCATATTATTCTCGACAAAATGTATGGTTTAAGTGGCCATTATAGGATATAAAAAAGACGGTGTGAATTGAACAAAGAGTTTCTTCATTCCTGGTTATACTTTCCTGCAACTTTTCATTAACATCTAAGAAGGGTGACAACAGGAGAAGCACTTCTATAGACACAAAATATGAGAGAGAAAAGTTTAAGAGTCTGAAAAGTATCTCCAGGTTCTCTTAGCACAGTTTGCTCATGTAAGTCCAGATTTCCATTGATACCACAGAGAAAATGCTTTTTTTGTGTGATAAAAACACATTCAAAATGCCTTTTGTATTCAACTTGCATCTTATTGAAAGACTGAGGATTGTTCAGATGTCGAAGCACCCCTTTGATCCAACTTTGAGGGACTGGTATAGAGAATCTGTTCTCCAGCTGACTCATTTCCCATCTGATATTGTACAAGGCATGCGGGAAAAAAATGATTAAAAAACATGTTTCCATCAGCTTCCACATATTTTAGCAGATACCAGTAAAATACTTTATTTCTCATAGACATCTGAATATGTGGATCATTACCTTATGTAAATATAATGTGCATTACTGAATATGCATTTCAGTAATGCAGGAAATCGACCCAACACAGGTGTATCGAATGCATCTAAACAAATGACTTCACATGTTCATTTCCTGTATTACTGGACAAAATACCAGCGCAAAACAGACGCATGCCATTGACACAATAAAAAGTCAATTACAAATGATACTTTGGGGAAGTTATTACTTTCTCTTTTGACGAGCACCCCCAAGCACTGGCCCCTTTTGAGAATGGGGGGTGCTGCTGCACCTCTAGCGCCCCTAGTTTCCAGGCACATGCATTGTACTGTATTGTTCTGGAATCTTCTTTTTTTGTCACTTTCTCGCAGGACACCATTATCAGAGCTCTCTTAGGTTCTGATTCCATATGGCCCGGCCCTTTCCAGCACATGCCATTCCCACACTGGTGCCGGAATGACTTTAAACCACGGAGCTAAAGTGCTCTTTAGTGAGCATATCCTCTTTTGCCTTTAACTTACTTTTTACACAAGCAGTGCGCATGATGGCAACCCGTCCCTGATCCAATTATAAACTGGATATCTCCTCTGATGCGATTTAATTTAAATTGGGTCAGTAGAGAAATGCAAGTTTATTGCAAATATCCTGTCTGTAGTAAAGCTAGTTACAGATTTTTACAACGTACGCACGCACGCACGCACACTTACACACACACAATAACATGTTCCAAGTATAAACCTGACAAACTGTTTGTCTTGTTTACAGCTATAATGTTCTAGTAGACCACACACCGTGTTTATACTTCTTAAACTTCATAATATAGAGGAATAATGTGGACATTATGTAAATTGTATGTGTGCAAGCCAATTCTGCTTTAAATCAGCTGTTATCGACTGCAACTCGGCCATCAAAGCGTATTTATTCCGTAAGTAAATGTATCTTACCAACCAATGCGAGGGGATGATGAACAGGAATATTTTTAGATCCCGGTGCTCTATCTCCTATTTATGTTGAAGAAGACAATCGCACCAAAGTTAAAAAGCACGGACCATATAAGAAATGTTTTTGCTGGCTTCATTTTTATTTATTTTTTTACAAGGCTTCTCAAACTATGTCCCGTGTGCAGCATGCCAATCTCTTGATACGTTAAGTTTGTTGAAAACAGATGTGCTGAAGTTCCTCCATAGTTTTAACTTATTAATGCAGCACAGGTTTGGCTTCTTGCCATTTGCTTTGGTTTTGAATTTTTCAGTTTTCCAAATGGTTTGTTTTCAGTTTCCAGCAGTCCACACTTGAATCAGCTAGGACCCCACTGATTTCACCTATCATTGACACAAAACCTGTTTCTGAAAAATCTAATCGTGTATGCATACTGTACATACAGTAAATTCAAGCAGAAGTTGAACTGATTATGAAGTCCTTGCACATCAAATATGGACCATATCACAGATATTTCTCACATGTTTGCAGCATTAAAAAAGTTATTAATCCCACAATAGACTTTTAAAGTGTCATTAAAACAGTCAATAGATCATTATAATTCAGGTGTTGCATTTGTGGCTGGGATTAAAACAAGCACACTCAGCGGGACCTCCCAGGGTTGAGTTTGAGAAGCCCTGGTTTCATAGATATGAGCTCAGATCTTTTTGGTCATGTCAAGCTCATCCACAAATGAACACACACTGTTCAGTTTGGTATGTGCACAGTTTTTGGTGGTCTGAGAGTCAGAACCTATACCAGGAACAACACCGCTATCTTCCTGAGAACAAGCAGAAAAAAAAATGTTTTTGGATTTTTTCAACAAGTGTCTTGATTGACTAAAACAGATGTTACAGTGAAAATATTTTCAAAATTAATATTTATTTTACTCAGCATAGTGTGGTCCTTGAGATTAGAACCAGAAGTTCATGTCCCCTACAGGGGACACAAATGTATTGCCAGGTCTTGATTTATATTGAAATCTATACTCCACAGCGATCCCCATGCAGACTACATAAAACATATACCACAGCAATTATGCTTGTACCAGTGTTCATTTGACTCTGCAACATACAAAGGGTCAATTCCATTTCAAATCACTAAGGTTCAATTCATTCACTGACAAGTTCCTCGTAGAACATTGGGGCCATTTTATTTCAATTCATGAATCAAATTTCAACTGATTTTCTGACTTGACTGATTTGAAATTGACCACCAACCCTGCCCTTGCAAGATGAGGGCTTACATGGTGAAATTAATATAAAAGGGAAGATTGTGTCTGTATCAGAGGGTATGAGGATATTAATAAAATGAAACTGCTCAACAGAAGGCCCGATCTCCCACCCACGCTAAAGCAGACAGACAAGAGATACAAATTATGAGCAAACACACCATGTTAGACCTTGACAACCATAATATGCCCACGTTCCTGTAAATTACATGGTCCTGTCTAAACAGTGGCACAAATGCATTGTTATAACTGACAGTAATATGAATATCTATTAAAATGTTTGAATGGCGGTAAGAAACATCTTGTTTGCAGCTCCCACTAATGTGTCTGTTGTCAACAGGAAAAAAAACATGACAAACAACAGTCATAACACGGATGCTGACGGTTCTATTGCACAGTTTAAATTAGCTGACAGACTCACATGAAAAGAAAAGACCTCCCTTTGTGTCTAATGTGTGCTGCTAAGGAGGGCATTTTTAGAGTCATGGTTAGTGTGCATGTGTAAACATTGGGCCTTTCTTACCAATGGAAGAGAGAACACAGCGCCATTATGATTCATTTGGTGAATAGAATTAGATCCATATTTTCTATTCATAATGTCCTGATATGTGCCACATAATGCATCACAGCCATTTTCACAAACCTTAATGAATGCTATAACCAACATACAAAAAACAAACAGGTGTACATATGCTTCAACAAGGCCTATACCAATATTTAGACCGGTATAGGCGTTATGTGTAGTGTGTAGTGCAGTGCAGTGCAGTACAATGGTTAAGGAACTGGGTTTGTAACCGAAAGGTTGCAGGTTTGATTCCCAGGTAGGACACTGCCGTTGTACCCCTGAGCAAGGTACTTCACTTCACCTGCATTGCTTCAGTATATATCCAGCTGTAAAAAAAAATGGATACTATGTATAAATGCAAAAATGCTGTGTAAGTCGCTCTGGATAAGAGCATCTGCTAAATGCCTGTAATGTAATGTTATGAAGACATAAAATAAAGTGTTAGCTTCACTACTTATGTTAGCAAATAGTAACGATTGCTTGGAGGGATGTTTCCTAGTCTTTGAAGCATAGGGAACTGAGATTGTAACTAAGGTTGTGGGTTCTCAGGTAGGGTTCTTGTCATTAACATGAATTGCTTGAGTAAATATGCAACTGCATAAATAGACTGTACAAAATATGTATGCTGTGTCACTCTGGATGAGAGCATCTGTTAAATGCCTAAAATGTTCATTCAAATATGCCGTCAAGTGTAGATTTGGTAATCTTGACAACATTGAACATACTTTGATGAATAAAACATGCATGGAATATTTAACAGAAGCAATGTTTCAGCTGGACAGGGAATTTTGAACCTTTTGTTAGTGAGCTCGCTTTGGTCCGTCGAGCGTCTGGAATATATCTGTGAGTTAGGTGTAACAATCATGCCGTAGCCACTGTGGATTCATCAGTATCCACGTGCAAATGACACACTAATAAAGAGCAGTCTAATACAAAGCACGTACATGGCTGAGCGACTGTGTCTGCACACTGAACTCATAAACGCATGCAAGCAGGTCGGTCAATGGTGCACAGAAAGATGCACCGTACTCCCCAAAGGCAGACGGCAGCTGCTAAAAGCCAAATGTACAGTACTGCTAATGCTCAAGCCACTTTGCCGGTAACAATTTCACACGGTAATTTGGATATGAATTATAAAGTATTATTACAGGGCATGTGTGCTGAGTTTATCATTTTTACTGCCCGGTCATTTTCAGCCAATCTCGACTGCATTTTGTCCTTCGCTTTCATCAAGGGATTTAATCAAGGGTAGCATCTTCACATTAAACTGGATGGACGATATCTACTGCCATTAATTACGAAGGTGGTGCTCTATCTAACGGCACCAGCAGAAAGTACGATAAAGAAACCGTTCCTGAATCATTCCTGGACTGCACATTTCTGCAAAATATGCACAGCATGTTATTCTCACGCCAACAACTGGATTATGACTGTTAGTCAATTGCACATTTCAGTGAAACAATATCTGGTGAGGGATTACATTTAGGATTAACGCACTTAAACCTAAACGATATCAGAGGAAGGGTAGCGCCTGATTACACAGGGCCGTTCGTGGTGTGTTTCCTGCAGCAGAACACTGAGCTAATCTTCACCATAGAAATGAGTCAGCTGTTTTGACAACAGTCCTAGCTACCTGGTATGGTGATCTAGACATGAAAGGAGAACAACGTGACAAAACATTCACCGGCAAAGTATGAAATTGTTCCATTTACCAAAGGTTTTTCACACCATCTCTCTCTCGCCAGTGGGGAGGAAAATCTGAGGATTACACAACTGCACTTTACTTCTGGATGATTTTGAAATAGGTGCTGCCAACACAACCCACACAACCTACATTATTGTGTTCAATTTTCCCATGTATAAAAAACCTTATTATCCTGTATTATTCAGACCATTAAAGTGTACTGTGCTTTATTGGTGAAACATGGGATGTGGCTACTTGAAAACACACTGAGGAAAAGACTGATAGTAATCTGAGGCCATCCAATTAGCTTCCCATGATGCAAAGGGCTCTGGTAAACAAACACGGGTGTGCTCCCGGTGAACAGCACAGGGCTGGCATAAAATTTGCCCTTTTTAAATGCCTTAACTGCCAGCACCATAACAGGAAGTGCATGACTCGACTCCTCTCTAGAGGAAAGAGAACCAGGACATAGATTAGCCACAGAAACCTAGTTTGACCTTTTCACAATGCTTTAGTCCAACAAAATAAAAAAAGATTATACAAAAATAAATAAAACAAAACTGGCAGTGTAGATTCTTATCACCCGAGAACCTAAATATTACCACTGCCTTCCTGACTGTGCTCTGTAATCTCTGACCCCCACCCACCCCACCTCACCTACCCCCATACACACATACATCTCTCTCTCTCTCTCTCTCTCTCTCTCTCTCTCTCTCTCTCTCTCTCTCTCTCCAAATTATTCATGGAATCTGTCCCTGACCCCACCCAAAGACAAATTAGTTTTTTCTCTTCATCTATTCCTAAATGTAGCATTTAATACAGTTTATTGAATCATTGGCCTTGGGAAAGGTACATTTTTTCAATTTGTGTGCTGGGACTGTTCTGAATGTTTTACTGTATGGAAGTTACTGGTGTCACCTTTTCATAAAGCACTTTGTGATTTGCTAAGACGTCAGCGAATTACCCCGTTTCACCATGAGGGCGGGTGATGAAGGTCCACGCTGTTCATTAAGGGGGTGGCTGTTGTGCACTGGGCCGGGGCCCGTGCGGACTACAGCTCCCATGTTGAGTTCATAAGAAGTGGCCCCCAGGGCATAATTTGTTCCATCAATATTAAGAAGCATGCAATACGATACATCAAAGAGAATGGTCATGTCTTGGTTTAATCGTAGTTTGCTGCATTGTGGCCGTACAATGGAATCAACCAAACTGCTGCAGTTCATGATGTACCCATATAGGCTATGAGTAGCCTACCATTTCAATACCATTCTCGAAAGCAAAACTCCATGCTATGATTCAATGCAAAAACAAACAAAAAAAAGATTATTCTAACAAAGCACGGCATAGTGCGATATGTCTGTTGTATCAACATTATTATTATTAAAGACCATGCTTATGAAGGAAATGGGCCGTGCCTACAATGCCTTCACTTTAAATAAATAAATTACAAATTATTTTAAATAATTTCGGGATCTTACTATAGTGACCCACTAAATACGAAAATTGTTTACTTTTGGAATCTGGCTAATCTAAATAGTGAGAGTTATAATTGATTATTTTTTTTTTTTTTAACGTTTATAACTGATCTCATAACTATAACTATGCAAACTATTCCCGCAGAATATTAAGCAACGGCTGAAAAGATGTTTGATCTGGTCATCTGTCACTAATATTCAGTAAGAAAACAAACTTTAAAAGTCACACAGATTGCCCATTCATTTTTTGTCTTAAATAAGTCGAAAAGGCAACCACTGAATCTTAAATAATACTTACTTTTCAACGCCGTGATAAGCATATTCCCATCTTTAATTAGGTCTTTGATGAATTTGTTCGTCCGATCCAACTCAATTTCATGACACTGCACACGCTCCCTGAAATCAGGGCTGTCCAGGAACGAATCACTGAACTCCAGAGTCGGCAGTCCCATTGTTAATGAGAAACTTTACTACAATAGACAACCAGCAAGTCCTCTAAACAAACCAATCCTCTCGACCTCTGCTGGGCTGGGCCACACAACTCGTCTTTCAAAGTTCTACCTCAATTCGTCTTAACCCCTTTGCCAAAGCAAAAGTTCGCAGCTCGAGTAGAGAAAAAGGTTACCATCGTAACCAAACCTTTAAAACTTTTCCTTCTCGCTTTCGCGGCACTTCCGCCCCGGCTGTTTCACTTCTCTCTCCCACTTTCAACGCTCGATGAACCGCCTGTGATGGTGTGACTCCTGCTGGCTAGTCAAAGTCATAAGCAGCACATTTGATATTTTACGTCGTGTTAAAAGTAGTTAGGCTATTGGTTTTAAAGATGAGATTTCGGGTATTCTGGGACAGCTCTTTTGCATTTTCATTAGCTTCTCCCACAAGAGCCAGTCAAAAATAAGTTTTACTAACCTGTTGCAGAGAATCTACATTATAAAGAAAATGCTATATAATTAGTGAATGTAGAATTTTGCTCTCTACGCCAGATAGAAATTTCTCAAGGGCTTCCTTAATGAAAAACAAGCTCAATATTTTATGGAAGTGTGGGCTTCCAACTTTGATTCCCAGGTGAGGCACTACCTTTGAGCAAGGTGCTCAACCTGAACTGTGTCAGTATACATTGATTGTCTGTAAAATAGTGTAAACTGTGCAAGTTGCTCTGGATAAGAGCATCTGCCAAATGTCTAAAATGTTAAATATCAAATAGGGAGAAAAAGTCAAGTGAAATATAGAGGTAAAAGTTGTAAAGAAAGAATAGCACACAGCGAATGCGTGGGCATCTTTGGAATGCACGCTTCTAAGCCACATGCATAAGTTATCATCCTTAAATTCACCTGCAGCAAAATGCAATGCTCATTCAGCTTGCTGATTTATATTAAATATATGATTTCTAGAGGGATTTTCAATAAAGAGTAATAATATTTTTTTTAAAACACTTGTATTCTACACGATGCTACATGAGACCTCAGCCGCACTCAAGAAATATCATATCAATCTTGAATGCAACTCCCATAACCCAATATTTGCATTACCTGGGCAATTCATTGTAAAGAAGAGGACACTAGATCGATGTGCAAACCGAGGACTGACGGAGACAGTCTTCCCCTCCTCCAACACTAGCCATGCTAAAAGAAAATAGCTACATTGTAAGTGAGACCAGCGTAGCCGAGACGTGTGAATACTTCTGAAAACGGCAGGAAGGGTTTTCAGAGAGAGAGAGAGCGAGCGTTTTCTTTAGGGTCTTATGCCTGTGAGACGCACCGTTGTCAAGTTTAATTTGAGTAAAATTCCCCGTGAGACGGGGGGAGTGGCGTTTCTTCATAACGACAGACAAGAGCATACGGCTAGAGGTGCGAACGAAACCTTGAAGAAACATTTTTTACTAGTTTTTGACATCCCCCAAAAGCATAAACAACAACAAGCTGCAAAAAAAAAAAAAAAATGTATGAGTGCAACAATGTAACAAGCACTGACAGAACATAACCTGTGGAAATGTCACAGCATGTTCCCGTACTTCAATTTAAAAAAAAATCCTATTGGCTTTATTAAAAGCATTTTCTCTAGCAGCTTGGTAAAATTCCACGCGTAGTTTACACCCTGTGCTGCCTGTCAAGCTTTGTAATCGATTGTGCTAATGAGAGTATGACAAAGATGAACTCAGAATTAGTAGTCAGGTAAAGCAATTCGAGTTCAGCTTTAAGCGGATCCACTGGAATAGCAAACAAATCTTGATGGCAAATAGGTCATAATAACACAAAACATCAAATGAGCATGCTTCAACCTCTTTAAGGAGCGGATACTTGTCTTTTTATTATTATTATTATTTCTACAAATAATTATGTATATGTGGTGAGAGCTCGGCTGTGTGAAGGAACTTCCGGCATAAAAATTAAAAATAATAACTGACTACAAGGTGCAATATAAGTTTTTGCATTTTCACACCCATGTGGAAAGGGATAGACACACTTTTAGAGATGCAAAGCTTTTAAATCACTGCAACGGGAGAGTAGAGGGTAGTTACCCAATTGTCTAATAGCATCGCTGTGTTAATATACCCCAATACACAAGTGGATTAGCTAGATGCTGGACCAAGAACAAAGAGATTGAGGAAATTGGTATTGTGATGCAAAATAATGCAATTGTGCATAGCTTTAAGGATTATTCTGTAGGAAATTAGTCTGCAAAGTGTTCTTAAAATAACATGAGTGGGGGCTGCCAGCGGTTAGATTTACTCAGCATGGATAATGCCTTTCCAGAATGGATGACTGTCATGTCGTTTGAAGCACTGCAGTTTAATTAGTTGGATGGTGCTTAATGAGAAAAAAGATGGTGTGCTCACGCGCGCGCACACACACACACACACACACACGTGTATGCATGTATGTGCATACACATACTCACTCAGACACACCGGCACAAACACATACACGTTCACACACAAACAGGAACACACACACACACACACATACACACATTACAGTGAATTACATCGAGGAACTCTACCCCTGCCTAATAGAGAATGAAAGCGGGGTAGGAACGAGGTTTTTTTTTATACAAGTGAACTCGTCGGCAGGTCACGGACCATAAATATGAATAAGCCATGCAACAGATGCATTGATTAGCTTTCCAGTGCGGAGAAGTTATTTGTGAGGCGGGTGAGTTTTGATTAGATTTGCTCAGACATCAGCGCATTACCCCGTTTCGCCATGAGGGCGGGTGATGAAGGTCCATGCTGTTCATTATGGGGGTGGCTGTTGTGCACTGGGCCGGGGCCCGTGCGGACTACAGCTCCCATGTTGAGTTCATAAGGAGTGGCCCCCAGGGCATAATTTGTTCCATCGATATTAAGAAGCATGCAATATGATACATCAAAGAGAATGGTCATGTCTTGGTTTAATCATAGTTTGCTGCATTGTAGCCGTACAATGGAATCAACCAAACTGTTGGGTGAATAAGAGTAGAAAGGGGAGCTGGGGTGATGTGTGTGTGTGTGTGTTTGTGTGTGTGTGTGTGTGTGCGCGATGCGTGCATGCACGTTTCAGTGTGATGGGGGTTTGGTATAGCTCACAAACCAAACACTGCACGTGTGGAAACAATTGTACTGCAAGTGTGCAAGGTTAGCTGATCCGCACTGGTAAAATATATAGTATTCTGCTGGCCTGATAAGACATTTCAATTACTGAAATCGTATTTAAAGGGTAACCAAGACTGATCATTATCATATTCTGTCCAAACACAATCATTTGGATGTTATCATGTCTGCAGATAGAGTGGAAAAATAGACTGCACATTATTATTTATTTGGATTACAATAATAGTGTTATAGTCAGTAGTCATGCTGCTCACATAGATCATTATTAGACTCTGTGTACGCTGAAACACTTTTGTGAGCACATAGGTTAGCGTTGTTCTTCAGCCTGTGTATGTTACTGGCTTGGCTTATCAGTCTTGCTGTTCCTGTAGCATGTACAGTATATAATATAATTTAATGTTACAATGGCCTTACGTGTCACTGTGGACTGTGGTTTGTTTACTAGAGTGGGTGTGTGTGTGTGTAAGAGCAAGGGAAAGAGATATATAGATGGTTTTGAGAAGATAGAAGAATCCCCTATTTATAAATGACCTTGGAAGTTGCTGAAAAAAAACAAAACATGTATACAATTATGGTGTTTAATGCAGACTGAACGTACATATTAAAGCCTTTTGAAATGGCAAAGACATCAAACGACACAAATTAAACTGACAATTTAATTTAAATCAGAACATCTGTTTTTTTGTGTTGTTAACAGTCACTGTCAATAAGACCACAGTGACAAGCCTAGTTTTACTTTCTTTATCACTTTTATTCTATAGTTTGACAACCTACAATTTCCACAGCTAATTACACAACGCAACTGAATTATGTGGTACACCCTGATCGTTCTATACCCACCAGATTTTTATCTATATTAATAATAAAATACAAATCACAATTTGCCACAAAAATGTCCACCCCCTCATGTCTCTCTATATATAGCATGCCTTCTAGATTAGCAAATGCGCAGCATTATGTTTTGTGATGTATTGCAGGTGTCAAAAGTCTGCATCTCGTTATACATTCTACAAAGTGGTTCCAGAATGTTCTATTACCTTGAAAGGATCAGATTTGCCAGTGTTTTCACCAACATTTCCAGTAGTCATTCGACTTTTAATCACCAAATATCTGACACATTTAGTACTGTACAACAGCTTGCAACCATCAGAAATAGGTGTAGTTAGAGCCTTCTTTAGTTGTAGTTGTTGATTCTACTTGACTCCAGCCCTTTAAATGAATGGATATCAGATACTGGATTGTATTCTCAAAAAGGTTAGAGTTTGACTTGTTTCCGGAGGGTCTTCCGTTTTTTGTTGTTGTTGTTTTTTCCATTGGCCTTACCTCGTTCTGATCCCCCCACCATTGTTCTCCTTGGACTGGACGCCAGGTGCAATGTTGGATGATAAATTGCAGGGATGGCAGTCTCCCGTGGTTTCATGAGTAAACCTTTTGTCTGCTAGCAGATCTGTACTTTAATTTGAATTTGTGGGAACTCGGAAGAGGGAGGGGTGGATGGGGGGTGGGGGCTCTTGTCTGGTCGTTTGCGAGGAGGTAAACCAGGTCCTACAGTTCAGCTGCAGGCTGTCTTTTTTCTCAGGTAATTCAGCTAATGGTTCCATGCTGAGGTGATATTTGAAAAGAACTAAATCTGAAATAAATCAAATGAGCTGAAGCTTGGGACTTGTAGTCCTGCGAGGCAAATATATATTGAAGGCTTCTTTAAGGCTCTGTGGGGAGAGCTTTGTTCGCACCCCTCAAAAACCTAAACCCACGGGCTACCATCTCAAGTGGAAGTCATTCTGTTTTACATTGGATTTCATGTCTTGCAGAAATTTGGAGGTTTAACAGTCAAATAAATAAATAAATAAATAATACTATTGCATGTCTTTATAATCACAATTTGATTGCCGTTGCATTTCCTCTTAAAGTATGGAGAAAAAAACATAGTGATGGTAGTTGTAGCATGGATAGCACCTCGCCCATTAAATAGATTTAAATTGTTAGACATTTATCTTTACGTTTTTTATGTTCTCAGGCAGTTAAATTTCAAAATCTTTATGTTGTTGGTGTACTCTGCGTACAGCTGGGGGCACCACTGTTTTTTTTGTAACAGAGTCATATTAACTGGAGTCATCATTGTGAATGGGACAATTCTTTAGAATCAGCCCTCACCCCCCTCTCTGTTGTACAAGACAATATAAGTGTAATGATAACAGGTGGAGAGCTTAGTCTTCCAGACAGCAGGCCAGAGAAAACATCTGCCTGTGACTTGGTTTATCTTCTCTCATAGGGCAAGGGCAAGGGCAAGTTATTGTTTCGTTGATGAGCCCTCAAATTGAAACAAGAATTTTGACCTTCTCTCTTGTATATTCATTTTGTATAAAATTTATTTTGATTCGGCTACATTACTCGCTGTTTTATCATGTGCACACAGCACTGTTCCAAGGTATATCACACAAATGGATTAAAAAATCTTAAGCAAAGCAGAAAAAAAAAGTGAAATGCTTTATTGAAAACAATTTCAGAAAATGTTTCCTTCTTTTATTAATGTGAATGTAAAAAACAAACAAACAAAAAGAAGTACATCCCCGAGCACACTTGCATGATACATAGTCTGATAAAGCATTCACCTCAAGGGGGCGATGTTTCCACTTTCTAAATAACCCAGGAGTCAAACATTTTCTTTAATAAATAAATAAAATAAAAAATAAATGAGAAAAACAGAACGGGTGCTTTCGGAGCAATGTTAAGACAGTATTTCACATCCTATTTTACCATCCCCGTGCAGTTTCAGCTCCCATTTGTTAACAAGTACGGCGATAAAAACCAAACGGGAAAGTATCACACCGAACACCCCACTTTTAATGTGAAGTGTACAACACCTGTTTGTGTGCCAATTAGACACATTCCTCTTCCTTTCACCTTAACTATTAAGTGAAGATTCTCTGCAATGTCTTATGTTTGTATCTGAAAGATTTAATATGTACTTTTGATTGGATTTATAATTTCTCACAAGTATAATAAATAAGACTTATTGTTTTCCATGACTCATGCACATGCACACTGGCCAGTTCATGCACAGTCTTAAATTAATTTAAGACCATACATCTTAGATTAATTAGATGGTAGGTTAATTTTTTGGTGCACTGTTATGAAATGCCATTGGACCATCCACACAGCATCTAATGGCAAGAAAAGTCAAGATATTGACTTAAATTATATCTAAAATATAAGCTGGACATATAAGTGGTCATTTATTGATGCCAACATACGGTATTGATTTGAATGAAAATATGAAGTCAGTTGAGTACCTGACTGTACTGAATGACCAGGTTATCCCATCAATGGGCATATTCCAGGACGACAATGCCAAGATTCATCGGGCTCAAATTGTGAAAGAGTGGTTCAGGGAGCATGAGGAATCATTTTCACACATGAATTGGCCACCAGAGTCTTGACCTTAACCCCATTGAAAGTTTTTGGGATATGCTGGAGAATACTTTACGGAGTGGTTCGACACACGGAGTGGTATTGCAACTCTGGACGGAAATAAATGTTGTGACGTTGCATAAGGTTGTGAAAATGATGTGCGCCATAATCAAAGCTAAAGGCTGTCCAACAAAATATTAGAGTGTGCGACTTTTGTTTTGGCCAGGCAGTGTACATCCTACTAACATAAATAATTTGACTTCCTATAACTAGTTTCCTGTCAGTTGATGAGGCCATTTGCATTGTGCAAGTCCCTAGTAAATGCAGGCAGTGGAGGGGCCTGACCTTATCCATTCCTGGGACAGTGAGGGTGTGCAATAATCATGTGCAATAATAATAATAATAACAATAATAGCAATTATGATGATGATGATGAATGGCAGTAATCGTAGTAGTAATAATAATGATAACAATACTACTAATAATAATAGCAATGATGAAGATGATAATAGTAGTAGTAGTAGTAGTAGTAGTAATAATAATAATAATAATAGTATTAATAATAATAATAACAATAATCCATTAATTTAAGCTAAACCACAAGGGCATTTGGATAGACGCCAGTGATGCCACTCCAGGCATATAGAGCACTTGTCACTTTCGGCGTAATTAGCTGGTACATTCTTTTTTCAAAATCCATTACTAAAGATTGGAAGCAAATATTTTTAAATAATGTGTACCGCTGTGGAAACGGCTTGTGTCTCATGCTCTAATCACACAGCGTTATCGTGTAGGATGCCGGCATTAGTATTCCGATGACAGCTCTGAGGAAAGCTAAGGAGGCCTTGATAAGACAGAGTGAAGGAAAGAGGAGAAGAGAGGAGAGCACATAGATCCTCCATAGCCCTGGAGTTATCCGCGGGGACGGCCTTTTTTTTTCACCCCATTCTTTTATTCGAGCTCCATGCTTTTCAAAACTTTTTTAATCATAACTTTTTCTCATGGTCAGATTTATAGGCCATTAGTTTTATGTCATTGCGAAGGTGCTTCAGTGAATGTATATTTCCTCTGGTGTCTGGTGATGAGCAGGGTTCCAAAGAGATTAAACTTCACACCGCATCCTGGCGGCTCTAAGGGGCGGCGCATCGTCATCTGTGTCATAAACACTGTCACTGAAATGTATGGATTATTGTGCAAATAACAAGATTCATATCGATATTATTAATGGTGAGGCGCCGCGCTCCGATTGTTTTTCTCACATCATTTATGCTCAAGAACAAATTTGCTTTTTAAAGTGATGGTCAGCAGAGTATTCACCCTTGTGATTCTACAAGCCAGCACTAGGCCTACTCCAATATCATCCATCTGCAGTGTGCAGGCGCTTAGGGAACACCCTTTCTATGTGAACACCTTTTCATACGTCAAACGTCACTCAGAGGTAGTCCTCAGACAACTTTATTGTCTGAGTTACAGTTTAGTACACGCACACACTCACTATCTTAACAGTTTGGGCATGAGCCAGAGTTACATAGAACCCCACTATCTTAACAGTTTGGGCATGAGCCAGAGTTACGTGGAACCCCACTATCTTAACAGTTTGGGCATGAGCCAGAGTTACGTAGAACCCCACTATCTTAACAGTTTGGGCATGATCTCGAGTTACGTAGAACCCCACTATCTTAACAGTTCGGGCATGAGCCCGAGTTACGTGAACTCCAGTGAGGTTATGTTTAGGGGTTGGGGGTGGGGCATTTTTCAGAGTGACGAGTTAGGCGTTCCCATAGAAGGGGCGTTCCCTAAGCGCCTGCACATTGCAAATAGACCCGGCTCACTTTTGCAGCTGCAAGCAGCTTCTGCTTAAAGATTGCTCACTGGTGACCCCTGCTGGTCAGTCGGGTGCCCACAGTCCGCTTCCTCAAGAACAAAAGAAGCGGCAGCATGACCCGTTTTGAAGGAGAACAAGTGCTTGTCTGCGCTTTCCCGAATTGATAATGGAGGATGCAGTAGTGAGCAGCAGTAGTGAGCAGCACTGCTGGTGCCTTCCCCAACATGAATGTATGAAAGGACCATAACCATGACTGTTTTTGCACACTCTTCTTCAACAACGTAGCCCTCACGTGCGTTCAGTGTAGCGGGTTCTCTTTAACCGATTGCACGATCGAGATTGAATTACAATTCTGTTCAGATAGTGGGATTGACAGCAGCTTTGTTAGCATCTGGTTGAGATTTAGATGGCTTTAAAAGACAGAATAAAGTAGACAACGTTAAGTAGGTGTGTGCTAGAGCACTACAGATGTCTGCAAAGCTTATCTCGGAGAGGAAAGACGCCGCAAATGTGAACATTTAGCTCCAGTCTCAAGACACGGGCCTTTTGCCTTTGATGAGAATGACAGCTTAGTATTGTGCACAAAGCATGCCCTAATTTTCAATTAAAACAAACTGCAGATTAATCCAAAGAACTGAACCCCAGTGAATAGAGAAGTACAAGAGCAGCTCTCTCAGACAACTTCTAAGGGACATCAGTCACAGCATGAACGATTTCCATTGGTTCCATAATCATTGCTGCATTTTTACAGTTATTTTATTGTTTTATTTGTTTCGCACGAAAAAGACACAAGTGACTTAAACAGCATACATTTTTATACATACAATCAATTTAGGCTTGACATTCGCTGAAATAGCTCAGTTTTAAGTCCACAATGCAAACGGCTGCTTCCACCATTACTGTAATCTTCTACCCCCTACTTTCCGCTGAGGGCATGGTATTTCCAACACAAAAAAAATATGTGTGCATATGTGTCCGATTGCATGTGTGCGTGTATGTGTGTCTCTGTGTGTGTACTGCGTATGCATGCATGAATATGTGTGTGGCTGTGTGTGTGATAGAGTGTCTGTGTGCTTCAGTTAGAAACCCGCTAACCACCATCTTTAAGTAAAGTATCGTATCAGCCACACTAGCAAGCTAAACTGACAAAGGTCAGCCTGACACAACGCATAATGGAACAAAAACAGGAAGCTGAACTTAGTCTGGCAGCCTGTCTCCTGGTCTCCTGTGTTAAAGGGAAACAAAAGGCCAAGCTGAGCAAAGCTGGGACAGGAAAGGTTTCTTAGGTAAACTGTCAAACAGGTATGACACACACTCGCAGTCAGATAAGGGGGATTCAACCAGTGACAGGACCCCAAGGGCACACCGGTAAACAGCAGGACACAGGCCTTATCAAACGATTTCCGATTCACAGCAGCAGCGGTGATAAGTATCACACAATGACTGACAGCTCCTCTGTAATGATTTATGTTAATTTGTGCTAATTGGCCATCATCTGTGTCGGGATTTTCAAGCTTCGCTTCTTAAAAAGTTTCAGCTTGAATGTGAACCGCAGGGTCGTACAGTTGGGTGAAAATAAGGAATTTAAGTGTATATTACACTTTTTTTAATTCTTACACATCAGTCCACATTTTTATCAACATTTGTTCTTTGACTTGCAATTATATGCAAGCATTAAAGAACTTGCAAAACTGTGATGAAAAAAAGTGAAGAAGAAATTCACATTTAACCCTTCTATTGTGTTCGGGTCAAATCTGACCGATTTACAACTTTCCTAAACCATAAATATTGTATTTTTCATCTGATTGTCTCAAGACTGTATGTTATCTTCCACACTTACATTTGAACATGCTAAAAAGCTGATCACCACTTTCATTACATTTTTTGTGGTTTATTGAACTTTGTTACACCTGTGGTGTTCCCGGTCAAAAATGACCGCCATAGAAAATTAATGGGCAAGACTGTATTATGTTCATCCAGCAGATGGAAAACATCCCCATACACACACCCACTCACCCACACATCTGGACCAGTTGAAGAGGCAGGATGGCGCAGGCTGGTAGGCTTGCGAGCAGAGAGTTGCAGTAGTCCAGGCGTGAGGTGACCATAGTCTGGAGAAAAAGCTGGGCGGAGTAGACGGTCAGGTACGGCCGAATACTCCTGATGTTGTACAGGAGGAACCTGCAGGACTATGCCGTTGCCCTGATGTGTTTCTTGAAGTCCAGCTAGTCGTCCAGGACCACCTTTAGATTCCTTGCAGAGCGGGAGGCGGTCACCATGGTTACGTCGATAGTGATCGACAGGTCTAGAAGCGGGGAGGTCTTGTATGACGTGAACAGCAGCTCAGTCTTGTTGAAGTTGAACTTCAGGTGATGGCTATACATCCACACAGAGATGTCAGCCAGGCAAGCAGATATCCGTTCCTTAACCTGTGGGGTAGAGGGAGGGAAAGAGAGGAAGAGTTGAGTGTCATCAGCATAACTATGGTAAGAGAAGCCATGTGAATTAATAACCAAACCAAAAAACTTAGTGTAAATCGAAAACAGCAGAGGACCCAGTACACATCCCTGTGGGACTCCTGTAAAAAGGGGATGAGGTGCAGAGACAACCCTTCCAGGAGACTTGGTAGGATCTATCTGTGATATAGGATGTAAACCAAGAGAGGGCAGTTCCAGAGATGTGTGGAGCCAGTGTGAAAATCAGGAGTTTGTGGTGTCGAACACTGCAGACAGGTCAAGGAAAATCAGGACAGAGAGGGAGGAGTCTCTAGCAGTGGCGAGTGCCTCGGTCACAGGCAGGAGTGCAGTTTCAGTAGAGTGCCCGGTTCTGAAGCCGGACTGATGAGGGTCGAGCAGGTTGTTCTGGTGGAGAAAAATAGACAGTTAGTTAAAAGCAGCTCGTTCAAGAGCTTTGGACAGGAAGGGCAGGAGAAACACAGGAAGGTAGTTTCTGACATCAGAGAGGTCCAAGCTAGGTTTCTTAAGGAGTGGGGTAACACAGGCAGTTTTGAAAACAGCAGGAACATAGCCACAGGTTAAGGAGGTGTTGATAATGGAGGACAGATATGGAAGGACCTCACCGAATATAGACTGGAGGACTGCCGAAGAGATGGGGTCCAGTGGGCAGGTGGTTGCACGCTGGTGTGTTACAAGTTGGAGTACATCCATGTCCTCCAGAGCCTTAAAGGACGGAAGTGTAGCAGTGGGTTCATTATGGGAGATTTGGGGCATCACCGGATGCTTGAAGGAGTTTTGGATCATGGCTACCTTCCCCTCAAAGTGGATTAGGAAGTCATCTGCAGAGAGGGAAGAGAGTGAAGATGGTGGAGGAGGGATCAGCAGGGAAGAGAAGGTGGGAAAGAGTTTACGTGGGTTAGACACACATGCATTAATTTTTGACTAAAAAAATTCTATCTTAGCAGATGTAGTTTTTGACGTGAAAGCTGCCAGCAGAGGTATTAGTAGGTTATTAGCACGCATAGGACATGGCATCCTATAATGGATATCAAAATGCCAGTTCGTTTTTTGTGATTCATATCCTACATACAATTTGGCTATTTAAGTCAGGAAAACAGCTTTATTTATTTGCACGTTAATGTTGCTTAAACGAACATGACTATACATAAAAAGCATGACAGCTACCATTTCAGTGTGAATATGCATTAATGAATTTATTCAACCAATCGTTTCAAAACTACGTTTTTAAATTTGATTTCAGATGTTACAGTGGGAAATAATTGTTTTTCGGTATGAACACTGTGAACATTGGCAATAATATCTCATATAATATCATGATATTCATTCCACTAATCGATGGGAATGTTTCTGAATTGACCTATGTGAGATGCAAAGAACTGGCAATAGAATGTAGGCTGTCAAAGTATACAGTGCCCTCCACTATTATTGGCACCCGTGGTAAAGATGAGTAAAATGGGTTATAAAAAATTCACCGTTTGGTGAATTAGCTTAATCTCACACTGGAAAAAAAAAAATCCAACCTTTAATTGAAGTAAATTTATTATGAGAAAAATATCTAATTCATCAAAAAATAAGAATTTTTAACAAAACTGTTGTGTCACAATTATTGGCACCCCTGTATTTATATATCAATTTTTTATTTTCGGTAAATTATTTAATAATATTAATAATATTTATTTTTATATTATTATTTTATTATATTTTCACCTTAACATTTAGTATTTATTACAAAAGGCAACATCATTCACGGATCAAGGAGCACACAAGTAACATGTGGGTAGTGTGCCAAAAAAAATGTAAAAAATGCCAAAAAAAAAATCCAAAAAAAAATATTCTATTGTTTTTTTTGGCTTCAAGTGCTGGCAGGTCTCGTTTTGAGCACAGGTGTGTTGCTGGTGTGTGATGTGGCTGGTGGAATGCATGGCACCCCAGCTGTGTGTGTGTGACCAGGTGAGGTGCCAGCTGTGAGGAGGTGTGAGGTGCTGTTGTGCTGATGGAGGTCCTTGTGCTCCCTGACTTGTATGGATCTTCCAGTGTAAAGTGAATAAAAATAAAGTGTAAAAAAAAAATATTTATTTTTTTTTTTTTTTATGTGTTGTTTTTAATCCATCCATTACTGTGCAGTGCAACAAATCAGTACCAACAAGCACAAAAATTGCAGGGGATTTACCACATTTTTTTTTTTTTTTTTTTTTTTGGCATTTTTTTGCACCGCTTGCCACACGGTTAGCTGTGTGCACGATTCCACGATTGTTTATCCTGTAAAGTAGGTGACCGTTGACTGGTAAAACGATATAAAATCATATACCATATATAACAAATGGTATTATAGGAGGAATAAATAAAAATAGGAAACGTTTCCGATTTTTTTTTTTTTTTTTTTTTTCTGTATATCTTAACCGTCTTAAAATAAATCATTTAAGTCATTTTTTCAAAATTTTCAAAAAAAATAAAAAAAATAAATAATATATGAAATAATATATAATAATTTCACACAAAACATAAAAAACATAAGATGAAATTTGACTATTGAAATAAAACTGTAAATATTGTCTGTAAATTATGTATGTAAAATAAAAATAACTACACAATATACACAACATTTATAGCCTAGCAAAATATCATAGATTACATTATCACTTACCATTCGGGGGAATGATCCAGACAGAATGATATTCATTTTTTTTTTGCATTTTGAAGCTTTTGTGCATCTTAGCCCGCCATAAAATATAAAAAAAAAAAAAAAAATTAAAAATTAATTTAAACAAAAAAAAAAAAAAAAAAAAAAGAAGCACTTTCTTTCTACTTTATTAATTATACCGGGTAAAAAAACAGCATGATCCTTTCAATTAAGGATTTTAGGCAACTTTACCCCCAGTGGCATCATCATGAGCTGATGATTTTAAAAAAAAAATCTTGTCAAAAAAATTACTTAGGCGATTATTTTAAGAAGGTGACGATATAGAATAAAGTAATCATTTTAAATATTTGGTCGCATATCTTTTGTATGCCATGACCCCTGATGGTTGTGACCCAACAACATCAAAAGGCTCTTGATATGTTATTTTCTGGTACTCTTACAAGCGATACTATAACGTCTCTGCATTTGAATGGATCTCTATGGGAATTGGGGGGCGGGACTAGATTTACCTGTAATTTATGCTGGAATAGAATACATGGTTGGTAAAATGGCTGTAAGTCATCAAGGGTCTGAAGTATCAAACGAGCCTCAAAGCATCACTTTGCTACCGGATATGCAGTACATATGGATGGATCACGGTTGTTTCTCCTGACAAATTTTTCTATTTAATTTGTCAGGAGAAGAAACCATTCAAGTTATCCATCCATATGTATTGTATTTCTGGCAGCAGAGTGATGGTTTAAGGCTTGTTTGATATGTCAGACCCTGGATTATTTAGCTTTTTTAGCCAACCATGTGTTCCATACTGTTCCAGTGTAATTTACAGCTAAATCTAGTCCCACCCCCCAATTCCCATAGAGATCCATTCAAATGCAGAGACGTTCTAGTATCGCTTGTAAGAGTACCAGAAAATAAGATATCAAGAGTCTTTTGATGTTGTTGGGTCACATACATCAGGAAGTCATGGCATGCAAAGGATATGTGACCAAATATAAAAAACTATTACTTTATTCTATATATAAATGCAGGGGTGCCAATAATTGTGGCACATGTGGTTTTGTTAAAAATTATTATTTCTTAATGAGGGATTCTTTTTTCTCATAATAAATTTACTTCAATTAAAGGTTGGATTTTTCGCATTCTTTCAGTGTGAGATTCAGCTAATTCACCAAACGGTGAAGTTTTTAGAACCCTTTATACGCATTTATACCAGGGGCGCCAATAATAGTGGAGGGCACTGTAGCTTCAGTAGCCTATATGAGGTGAATTAGTTTCTCGGTATGTCAAGACATCGGGATTCTGGAATTACATTAAATTGTTATGTTTGCATATACTACACGATGTTTACTTTGATCGAATGCTACTGATTACATATTACATAGCGTGTCTCGACGCAAACTGCAATGTCAGGTAGGCTGCATGTTTATACTGTAGTCCTACGTGCAACTAGGCTACTTGTAGCCTACTTGAAACTTACAAGATATGTTGCAGCCTTAAATGGGCTGACCATGTGTAAGATCTGTGATAGGCTCTGAGACTCATTGTGGTCTTGGCATCAGTTATGATAGGGCAACTTCAACAGTCGACGGCGATTTTGATGACGATTAAGCAGATGAGCTGTCCCAATTTTCTCCTCCTTGCCTTTCTTCCACTCACCTCCTCCCCTCCATTCCTCCACATCCTTCCGGGTAGGAGCGGAGTGGTAGTGGAGGAAACAAGGTCTTGAGTGAAGAATATTGGGACGCACCCAAAGTGTTCTTTTTTCTTTAGGTTCATTAAGATTTCAGCAGTTCAACAACGGGATGAAACAATTATATTAAGTACAGTTGTGATATATATTATTCACTTTCAGTATTCCAATGGCTGTTAAAAAAAAAAAAAAAAACATGTTCAGGGACTTAGCTCAGCTGATATGTGTTTATTTCTCATCAAATGAGATGGAAAAAGACTCCAGGTATTTATTGTTATTTCAGTTAATGCTGCTAACAAGTGTTCCATGTTTAGTGACTTGATGATCATTCATTTTGTAATTCATTGAACCTCTGATTAAGGTCTTGAACCATGTGTCACGCTTCAGAGTAGACGTTGATTCCAAAAAGATCAATATTAAAGCCTGCAAATGACAATCAAGAATACATTTTTTATAAAATAACCCATATTATACCGTTCCTAATGCTTTTTTTAAAAGGTAAACCAGGGCATTTGTTTCTAATGAGTCCATCAGGGTAGTATACAGAGTGGCAGTGCGGTATAGTGGTTTGGGAACGGGGCTTGAAAATACAAGGCTGCGGGTTTGATTCCCGGCAGGGGAAGTGGTGTCGTCAGCAAGGTACAAGGCGCTTAATCTGAATCAGTAAAACCACCCAGCTGTATAGATTGATTGTATGTAAAAATGCAATCTGTGTAAGCCACTCTGGATAACAGTGTCTGCTAAATATCAAATGTAAAATAAATAAACAATGGCGACATTACCACACCCAGGGGTATTTTCACACCAGAGCCCTGGGTCTCAGAGACACCGGATGTTAGAGATTGTCACATTAGAGCCACACAAAGAAAATGTTAGTCAGTGATGGGTGTGTTGCAAATATGACCTGCTTTTCAGAAGGGCCCTGTGGGGGGTGGGGGGGGGGGGGAATCAAAGCGCCTCTACATGCATTTTCACACGCGGCATTGATGGGCCTTACTGTACATGTGGCGCGCAAAACTTGCTGTAGGAACGTTACTAATTGGCTTATTAAAGAACCTATAAATCAATTGTTTCTCATTAACAAGAGGCCCTATGGGTATAAACGTCCCCCTTTTTTGAAAATGGGCACAGTGACCTCTGTGTAACGCATTAACTTTCCTTTTGTGGAAACGAGGCCGAGGATGCCGGGGTCACGTCTGGATTTCCCCCGAGCGAGTCTCCAATCTGGCAGGAGATACAGCAGCTCATCCATCTCAATCTCAAGGGCCTCGCTGCGGCAGAGAAGCAGTCGCCTCCACAGAAATAAATATTAAAAAAACATGTTCATTAACATGAAATTAACTAAAAGCACAAGAGCGTTCTAGTTTTTCTACGAGCATACGCAATTATTTTTTCCCCACTTTAAAAAAAATTTGCATTATATATATAGTAGTTGCCAGAATAAAAGTTAACAAGATAATTGTTAATTTCTTCTAAAAACAGTTGAAAAGATGAACGATCATAAAAAAAAAAATACACCGATGGTTTTGGTATTAAGCTAACGATGACAATGTACAAATGAATAATTTAGTATTTACATTGAAGCTGGGCATTTAACAGTCATTTATTCCACACACCTATGGCGGAAGTGAACAGATAGACACTGATGCAATAGCCTGTAGTAGTTCAAGATAAAACTGAATGACTGAATCTACAGTACCAAGTTGTTATGGAAAATATCTTGCATTATAATCAAAACTAGTAAGTTAAGCTAGTATAATTTATTAAAAGGTAACAATTCAAGATGTATCATTGGTGCATGATAACAAATATATCAATAACATGTCAAGTTCATTGGGAGGTGACAGATCAAGACTGACCAGACGGGCATTAAAATTATTGCTGCCACACTAATAAATATAGCTCATAAAAATTGATCCATCTTAATGCAAGCTTTAATATTAAGGTCTGATTGGCTGTTACTTTACTGCATACATCAAGTAGATATGTGATACTTTTACAAAAACATCTATACGTTTTAATAAAAATCTATATTAACTTCACCCGTTACATCACACAATCCACTTTCATTATAAGAACTGGGGTGACAGTCACAGCTCTATAGACATAATCAAACTGAACACATTTATATAAAAAAAAGTCAGTGCTGAAAAGCACGAAGATTTATTAAAAAAGCAAAGGTTATTATATATCTATATAAAAAAAAAAACCTTAATCTTCTGCAGAGTTTCTAGTCGGACCTAAAACTAACAAAAATCTGCATAAAAAATTAAAAGAAACACTGCTGGTCTTCTGCAACACCACACAAGAGGATAAACAGAGGCTACAACTAAAACTGCTCCTGCAACACCACACAAGAGGATAAACAGAGGCTACAACTAAAGAGCTTCTACAACACCACACAAGAGGATAAACAGAGGCTTCAACTAAAGAGCTTCTACAACACCACACAAGAGGATAAACAGAGGCTACAACTAAAACAGCTTCTGCAACACCACACAAGAGGATAAACAGAGGCTACAACTAACACAGCTTCTGCAACACCACACAAGAGGATAAACAGAGGCTACAACTAAAGAGCTTCTGCAACACCACACAAGAGGATAAACAGAGGCTACAACTAAAACTGCTTCTGCAACACCACACAAGAGGATAAACAGAGGCTACAACTAAAGAGCTTCTGCAACACCACACAAGAGGATAAACAGAGGCTACAACTAACACAGCTTCTGCAACACCACACAAGAGGATAAACAGAGGCTTCAACTAACACAGCTTCTGCAACACCACACAAGAGGATAAACAGAGGCTACAACTAAAGAGCTTCTGCAACACCACACAAGAGGATAAACAGAGGCTACAACTAAAGAGCTTCTGCAACACCACACAAGAGGATAAACAGAGGCTACAACTAAAACTGCTTCTGCAACACCACACAAGAGGATAAACAGAGGCTACAACTAAAGAGCTTCTGCAACACCACACAAGAGGATAAACAGAGGCTACAACTAAAGAGCTTCTGCAACACCACACACGAGGATAAACAGAGGCTACAACTAAAACTGCTCCTGCAACACCACACAAGAGGATAAACAGAGGCTACAACTAAAGAGCTTCTGCAACACCACACAAGAGGATAAACAGAGGCTACAACTAAAGAGCTTCTGCAACACCACACAAGAGGATAAACAGAGGCTACAACTAAAGAGCTTCTGCAACACCACACAAGAGGATAAACAGAGGCTACAACTAAAACAGCTTCTGCAACACCACACAAGAGGATAAACAGAGGCTTCAACTAAAGAGCTTCTACAACACCACACAAGAGGATAAACAGAGGCTACAACTAAAACAGCTTCTGCAACACCACACAAGAGGATAAACAGAGGCTACAACTAACACAGCTTCTGCAACACCACACAAGAGGATAAACAGAGGCTACAACTAAA
Source organism: Ilyophis sp. 1 JC-2022 (assembly GCA_022702515.1). Lineage (NCBI taxonomy): Eukaryota > Metazoa > Chordata > Actinopteri > Anguilliformes > Synaphobranchidae > Ilyophis > Ilyophis sp. 1 JC-2022. The sequence goes on along the minus strand of CM040402.1, from coordinate 95,139,022 downwards.
GAGCTTCTGCAACACCACACAAGAGGATAAACAGAGGCTACAACTAAAACAGCTTCTGCAACACCACACAAGAGGATAAACAGAGGCTACAACTAAAGAGCTTCTGCAACACCACACAAGAGGATAAACAGAGGCTACAACTAAAGAGCTTCTGCAACACCACACAAGAGGATAAACAGAGGCTTCAACTAAAGAGCTTCTACAACACCACACAAGAGGATAAACAGAGGCTACAACTAAAACAGCTTCTACAACACCACACAAGAGGATAAACAGAGGCTACAACTAAAACAGCTTCTGCAACACCACACAAGAGGATAAACAGAGGCTACAACTAAAACAGCTTCTGCAACACCACACAAGAGGATAAACAGAGGCTACAACTAAAACAGCTTCTGCAACACCACACAAGAGGATAAACAGAGGCTTCAACTAAAACTGCTTCTGCAACACCGCACAAGAGGATAAACAGAGGCTTCAACTAAAGAGCTTCTACAACACCACACAAGAGGATAAACAGAGGCTACAACTAAAACAGCTTCTGCAACACCACACAAGAGGATAAACAGAGGCTACAACTAAAGAGCTTCTGCAACACCACACAAGAGGATAAACAGAGGCTACAACTAAAGAGCTTCTGCAACACCACACAAGAGGATAAACAGAGGCTACAACTAAAGAGCTTCTGCAACACCACACAAGAGGATAAACAGAGGCTACAACTAAAGAGCTTCTGCAACACCACACAAGAGGATAAACAGAGGCTACAACTAAAGAGCTTCTGCAACACCACACACGAGGATAAACAGAGGCTACAACTAAAGAGCTTCTGCAACACCACACAAGAGGATAAACAGAGGCTACAACTAAAACAGCTTCTGCAACACCACACAAGAGGATAAACAGAGGCTACAACTAAAACAGCTTCTGCAACACCACACAAGAGGATAAACAGAGGCTACAACTAAAGAGCTTCTGCAACACCACACAAGAGGATAAACAGAGGCTACAACTAAAGAGCTTCTGCAACACCACACAAGAGGATAAACAGAGGCTACAACTAAACAGCTTCTGCAACACTACACAAGAGGATAAACAGAGGCTACAACTAAAGAGCTTCTGCAACACCACACAAGAGGATAAACAGAGGCTACAACTAAAGAGCTTCTGCAACACCACACAAGAGGATAAACAGAGGCTACAACTAAACAGCTTCTGCAACACCACACAAGAGGATAAACAGAGGCTACAACTAAAGAGCTTCTGCAACACCACACAAGAGGATAAACAGAGGCTACAACTAAAGAGCTTCTGCAACACCACACAAGAGGATAAACAGAGGCTACAACTAAAGAGCTTCTGCAACACCACACAAGAGGATAAACAGAGGCTACAACTAAAGAGCTTCTGCAACACCACACAAGAGGATAAACAGAGGCTACAACTAAAGAGCTTCTGCAACACCACACAAGAGGATAAACAGAGGCTACAACTAAAGAGCTTCTGCAACACCACACAAGAGGATAAACAGAGGCTACAACTAAAACAGCTTCTGTAACACCACACGAGGATAAACAGAGGCTACAACTAAAGAGCTTCTGCAACACCACACAAGAGGATAAACAGAGGCTACAACTAAAACAGCTTCTACAACACCACACAAGAGGATAAACAGAGGCTACAACTAAAGAGCTTCTGCAACACCACACAAGAGGATAAACAGAGGCTACAACTAAAGAGCTTCTGCAACACCACACAAGAGGATAAACAGAGGCTACAACTAAAACATCTTCTACAACACCACACAAGAGGATAAACAGAGGCTTCAACTAAAACAGCTTCTGCAACACCACACAAGAGGATAAACAGAGGCTACAACTAAAGAGCTTCTGCAACACCACACAAGAGGATAAACAGAGGCTACAACTAAAACAGCTTCTGCAACACCACACAAGAGGATAAACAGAGGCTACAACTAAAACAGCTTCTGCAACACCACACAAGAGGATAAACAGAGGCTACAACTAAAGAGCTTCTGCAACACCACACAAGAGGATAAACAGAGGCTACAACTAAAACTGCTTCTACAACACTACACAAGAGGATAAACAGAGGCTACAACTAAAACAGCTTCTGCAACACCACACAAGAGGATAAACAGAGGCTACAACTAAAGAGCTTCTGCAACACTACACAAGAGGATGAACAGAGGCTACAACTAAAACAGCTTCTACAACACCACACAAGAGGATGAACAGAGGCTACAACTTACAGCTTCTGCAACACCACACAAGAGGATAAACAGAGGCTACAACTAAAGAGCTTCTGCAACACCACACAAGAGGATAAACAGAGGCTTCAACTAAAGAGCTTCTGCAACACTACACAAGAGGATGAACAGAGGCTACAACTAAAACAGCTTCTACAACACCACACAAGAGGATGAACAGAGGCTACAACTTACAGCTTCTGCAACACCACACAAGAGGATAAACAGAGGCTTCAACTAAAACAGCTTCTGCAACACCACACAAGAGGATAAACAGAGGCTACAACTAAAACTGCTTCTGCAACACTACACAAGAGGATAAACAGAGGCTACAACTAAAACTGCTTCTGCAACACCACACAAGAGGATAAACAGAGGCTACAACTAAAACAGCTTCTATAACACCACACGAGGATAAACAGAGGCTACAACTAAAGAGCTTCTGCAACACCACACAAGAGGATAAACAGAGGCTTCAACTAAAACTGCTTCTGCAACACTACACAAGAGGATAAACAGAGGCTACAACTAAAACAGCTTCTGCAACACCACACAAGAGGATAAACAGAGGCTACAACTAAAACAGGATCAGTAGATAAGTCAACACAAATCAAATATACTACTCAAAAGAAGTTAAGGGACAAAAATATTTGTGCATATAAATACAAGCCTACGAGCTAAAATGGTGATGACTAATGACAAAATAATTATTTGGTGGCTCAAGAACAGAAAACACAAAACCAAAAACTTTTGATTAGACACTAGTTTCTTACCCTGATGAAAAAAAGTCACGCACCCCCCAAAATAATGATGTGATGAGTGTAAAATGCTCAGCCATTTTATTGCTAAAATTGGCATGCATGGAATGACACTCATGCAAAACACATGCAAATGGTGCAATTGGGAACACAATGGGTGTTTCGAGGCAGTTTGTCAGTTTAGTCTGACTAAGTTCGTGCTTCAAATCCATGAAAATGAAATCTGGGTTAACTTTAAAAGTTTCTAAATATAAGTGCAATGAATGCATGTCCCATAATAACGTGATGTCTATATTCCAAATGACAACCCAAAAGGGAATATTCTAACCCTATCTGGCTTTAAAAAGACATACTTACAAAAATGATTAAAAAAAAAAAAAAAAAGTCCTTTGAGCATTAATTTTTTTTGAGTTGTATATATAAAGAAAACCGAGCCAGAAATCTGTTCAGTAAAAGAGACCAATCTCATGGGGGCGGAGATCGGCTCTTTTATCCCCTGGAATGCAGGTAACCAGGTGTTTTTCATTAGCCCGTTATCAGGCTCCCTCTGCAGCTGCAGCGCCGCCTACAGGCAGAAAAAAACATCTTCCCAAAAACAAAAACAAAAAAAACTCCCGAAGCACATCGATTCATCGTATTGAATTAGTCAGCAACATTCCAATTTGCAAATGTATTTTATTTTGCCTTACTTTGCTGAATCTGAAAGGACAAATTACATTTTAATTTGTGTTTGAACTCTGGTCTTCTGGACTTCAGTCCTGCAGACTGAGAGTATAGTAACTCCAGCTGCTTAAAGCAGAGCTGACAGCTTCTTGTTTCGGCTTAATTTACTACACGCATATATCCCACTCTCAACCCTGATTCCTTTGCTGTTGATTAACGCAATAAGCAGCACAGGGTACAATCCAATTAAATCATGCCATGTGGAGCTTTGTCACCAGTCAAAGGCGATGGTAAATAAATATCTCTGCCAATGCTTTGTAGTCAGAAAGCCTTTCCCAATCCACAGAGGAAGGGCTTCAGATCGTGCTTTGAGTCTAATGTAGCAGAGGACCACCAATTAGAGCTCCCTCAGACAAAAAGGGGGCGTGCTCGTTTAATGACGCCGGTACCCTCCTGGCCGTATGGCAGTAGGGGACCGGGAAGGGTGTAACATCGCTGCTTGTCTCCGCTGCATCAGAGCGAGCAGGTTGGCGGCCTCCCGCTGGAATGGCCCGGTTTAAAACGAGTGAAAACTCCACCCAACCGCTATGCCACCTACCGACTGGGAGCCCCTAATCTAACCCCTTGCCTCTAACACAACAGAGAAGCACCAATCAAAGCTCCCTCAGGCAGAAATGGGCCGAGTTGTCTCATCCATAAGGAAAGGGCTGTGACATCTGCTTCTAATCTAATTATTTAATCAAATTTATTTTATTTGTATTTATGTATCCTGTATTTAACCAGGAGGACTCCGTTGAGATCAAAATCTCTTTGGCCATTAAATCATCAAGTGAGAACCAATCAGACGACAAGAAACAGTTTCCCCATTGAGAGAGGCGGGGCTAAGGCTGCTGCATTGGATCAAACACATCAGAGAAGCACCAATCAGAAAAGCCCCAGACATGCAAATACATTTATCTTACAGGCCCCTCAGTACAAAGCATAATTGCGTTTGTTGTCACTACGGAAAGATCAGTGAATGGGGTCCTGTGGGAGAGAGGGCAGCATTGCAAACACAGGCTATAGGCCCCGCTCGCTGCTGTTGCGATCCCCGCCGAGGCAGCTATTGTGCCACAGCGCTAAACTCTGATTAGCACAAAAGCCACTTTAGTACCATTGTGCTGTCATGGTAATTCTTTCATCATTATGCAGTGTTCCTGTAACGGGTGGAGAAAATTGCCCATTTAACCATGTCACGCATACCCCCCCCCCACCCACCATCTAAAGCTTTGAACATGACTCATGTAACAAATTTGATTGAGTTTGAGGTTTCGCGCAGTCAGAAGAGATCTTTCTGAAGATGGATTTACCGCCTTTTGAAGAAAATCCTATTTTCCAAGGACACGTCATGCAGGACAAAGAGTCACAGATTGTGCCAGAAATGTTAATGCACAGTTTTGTCTTTTCTTATTTACATTTTTCATTTTTATCAGATTCTCGATTCCTCGGCTAAACCGCGCGCGTACAGAGTGTTACCCACTGGCAGAATATGGCATTGTAGGGCGAAATGGACTTGGCAAAAAAAGAAAACAACGCCTCTCTCCAGCAGCTTCTCTCTCCCCAGTTCCTGCAGGGTTCAACCGCTGTTTGAAATTCAGCCGCGTGGTGGATTCCTCTGTGTGGCTGAAGATTTGAACGGGCAGTAAATGGATTTCACACTAATCTTCAGTCTTTCCATAGTCCTTTTCATGTTCCAGACAGAGGCAGCACATAAGCCAATGTCATATTTAACATAATCTTGTCAAATTAATTGCACTGTCATCCAACTTCATTTTCTTTTTTTTCATGTGTTTTTAGGATGAATTGGTTTCTATGCAAATAATTATAAGCTCCAGATCTGGATTCAGTGAACCATCCATACTTTTGCCTTGCAAATAAAATGCAAGTCATTTCTTCTTCTTTCACAAATGCAGTTTGGGGAGGTCATCAGTCGATTATATTTTAAGCATTTTTCTGAACGTGGTGTTAGATTTTTCGGCATCACAGGCAAAGACTTGTTTCTCTTGATTCTCTTGCTTATATAAGGGAGATTTTGCTCAGTTTACGGGTACATCGGCATGCTGTGACCGATGAGCATGCAGACAACCCCTCTCTTTCATTTGATAAATTGACTTAATCTCTGCGGCATCGCTGTTCCTTTGCCACTGAGGCTTGTTCATTTCACTTCCTGCGGCTACTCTTCACTCCCGTTCACCCGTCCTCTTTTTTGTAGCTATTTTTTGCTCATTAAAGAATAGCGAGAATGTTCCTCAGCTGTCGCCGTGACAACGACACGTGAGTGACCCTCAATTTCAATGATGACCTCTTTCCTGCCTTAGTGGACTAATATCCACAAATCTTCCTGCTTGCTATCTCTCATCTTATCCTGAGCTGAATGTATTCAGTGATTAATGATTCCTAGCCAATAGATTACAAACGGCCTCCCCTCACACATACACCTTATGAACCACAGAGAAAAAAACAACTTACAATGTGTAACAGTTCTCTTAAAATATATACAAAGCAAAACACTCTGTTTCTAACAGCGATGATTAAGTTGTTCCCAATGTATACATAATTAGGTGCGTCGATAACATCTAAACAGTTTATGGCTTCATCCTGCACATTTGTATGTTATACTTCAGCTTGCATTTATGTCTGTCTGAATTTACCTAATTGAAATGAAATTAAACCCAAACTGTGCCAGGCACACACAGAGCCTAAAGGCTGGTTCAGATCAAGAATGAATCAGACCGTTGTAGAAGATATTCATAAAGATTTTTAAAAAGACTGCTATGGTCTCAGCAATTCAATGCTTCTGAGCAGAGATGTGGACTCGAGTCATTTTGACTTGGACTCGAGTCGACTCGAGTCACTGTTTTGATGACTAGCGACTCGACTATGACTTGGGACTTGCTTGAGACTTGGACCAAACTACTTGAAACTTACTTGTGACTTGGATAAGAGGGACTTGGTCACATGTCTGCTTCTGAGTCTAGAATTAAAAGACGGGGCGGATCCGTTCAACCAACCAAACTCACTTAAAGACACAGTCATTTCATAACTGTCACTTTGACGTTTACTGCATAGTCTTGCCTTTTTTGGGGCCTTCCCACTGAGCAAAAGCCGGAATCTAGAAGTCTGGACGGGAGGAAATCTAGTTTGAGAGACGTTTTGACGTAAACGGACCAAGTTAACCCCAATATAGAAACAACAAAAAAGCTTGGGAAACCACTTAGGTTTATTAAAGGCTCTTTAATGTACAAAAACCTATATCTAGCCATGGAGCAGGGAAGCCTATCTGCACTGCTGTCTAAGTGCTGGCAACGTGTTTTCGAAACCAAACTGTCTTTCTCAGGCAGCACTGGAAAAAAGGCCGCACTGTGCAACCTATGCAGGCTTACAGAGCAAAAGTACATCAAACAGGTAAGGGTGGCGATGGCACAAAAAGCCAGAGGCGCTTAAAGTTTTTTACATTTCAAGATCTGTCCAGTGGCAGTTTATGGCATAGGTTGCCATAGCACCCCCCACCACCACTATAAAGACATGGTCCACAGGTTTAAACTCAGATAGATTATGAAAAAGTGATCAAAAATAACAAAAAATGAAGCATACATGCAGCTAACATTTAGACATTCAATTTGAAAGTTATTTGATCAGTCTGGGGGATAAAGCATATATGCGGCTGTAAATAAAAGATATATCATTTGCGCTTTTTTCCAATAAGATATGCATCATGGTTGACGGACAAACGTATTTCATGGGGCATTGTCATTTTCTCTTCCATGTATGAGATTCCCCTCACTGTCAGCGGCGGTTAAGATCTCAGGAGTATCCAACCTGAATGATTAAATCAGGCTAACGAGATGAGCGCCTTACCCTGTGGGTCTGATTTCTGTGAAATATAACACCCCCTAAAACAGGCGAACAAAATGGCTTTGAAATGGTGATTGCTTTTTAAGATTTAGTATTGCAGTCTAAATATCTGAAGGCCTTTTTAGTGTTCCTGTACTAATGTGTCATGTGTTATTAAAATAATAACTATTGGACCCACCTTTATGGCTTTGAAATTTTACAGACCCCAAATTGTCACAGTCCAACGTTGATTCCACTCAACCGCCCCTTTCCTGTCACACTGTTTATGGTAGTCCCTGGGTAGCTTTTTGAGACTCGCTTCTCCTTTCCCTGTCTCAGGCAATAAGGTGCTGAGAGTAAGAAATTAATTGTCGGCGAAACTGCTGAGGTCTTCAATAGGCCAGTTTTATCTAATCAGCCAATATGAGTTGGTTGGGTTGGGTTTTTTGGCTCTACGGCTCATTAAATCTCAACTGAATTTCCTTTAGCTCGCCTGCTTTAGCCTGTCTGGATAATAAACCCTCACTGGGCAGCAATTAAAGGATTTCATCTTACAGCCTTACATGTTGCTATTGGATAAGAAAGTACTGTCCACAGGACTGGACCATTTCCATGTCAATATGAAATATTATTAAAATATTAGTAAAGGGATACACACTCAACATGCTACAACAGCATTAGATCAAATGCTCTTGGGGGTGGGGGAGCTCATTTTATATTAGCTCATCTGGATGAAAACTGTACTTGTAGTTTTTTTTGAAAACTTGAGCATAATACCTCAAATGCATTATTCCATGCTATAAATTCCATGTAAAAGACAAAAATTGGAGTAGTTTGAATAGGATCACCCTGGAACCTATCTGTGCAGATCTGTCTGAAAAGAGCTTGTTACTACTAAGTATCAATTCTACTCATTTTCTCAAATTACAGCTTCATCTCATCCTCATCCAATGGATTAGAATTATCGATTTTTTTTGTATACCTGCTCCCAAAATACCATTATGGGAATGCAATATATTGAAAATATATTGAAATACATATTGCCACACTTTCTAAAATATGGGCACATATAAACATAATTTCTATTTTCACTGTCCATATACAAATTATCGCCACTTTCACATGCTGTAATATATTGCACTGCTGTTAAATATATTGTTATATTTTATCATCATATTTTCAATATATTGCAGTATATTCCATATCTGCAGGGGTAATTCTGGCCTGAGTAAGTGATCTTAAGCTTGAGTCTTGTGTTCACTAGACTGAATGCTACAGTGATAGACTGCACACTGGCCTTCACACTTTACTGTAGGATGTCATGTCATCTGACTCATCTGTGCTCACTCACGCCCTCTCTACCCTTTCACTGACACACGGTATGGATTTTCTGGGTATCATTGCATAATTAATTGCCACAGTCTTTCATTTGTTGGCATTTTAAGTTAGCGCAGATAATATAACAGGGATTCTGGATCCAGCGGAGTGTTTCTCTGCATTTAAATTGGCAGTACACACATGCACGCACCCACACACGCACACGCACACACACACCCACACACACGCACGCACGCACACACACACACACACGCACACGCACCCACACACACGCACCCACACACACACACATAAACACACACACATACAGGCATGTGCACACATAGACCTCAAAGGGGGCTTGAGCACCTGCCGTTTGGCCTGCTATAGAGAAGTGCCCTTTTTCAGTAAAATATATAGATTTTTTAAATAAATAAATAAATTCCTGTTTGCGCACAGCCTGCCCTGCCGAACAGATATATTGATTGAATCAAAATATTAGGTTGGGAGATTGGTTCTCCCCGGCGATGCCCTCTACCTCTATCCTCCCTCTTGGTTTCCGCCGCAGCGGCGAGCACTGTGTGTGGGCACCAAGCCTTTTTATAGTGAACGAACGCATGCACGCAAACGCATGCATAGGCACTCGACAGTCATGAGTCAATCAGTGTGATGAGTTACTTTGAGGCAGACATCAGTTATGTGGCCAAACAAAGTATAAATATACTGTTCATTTTCCTTTTATATTGATATTGTAGCGAGCGCGGAGAATGAGGGAGGGAGACAGCGGCTTGCAGTATCGAATCTCTCCAGCCGAGCTTAGTTTTATTGGTGCTACCTTACCAGCTCTGAAAAGAGCCGTTGGAATTCTGCACAGCAATGTTCACAGCTTGGAAACACTTTTTTACTACCACCCGAATCGCTTCAGGTACTGCCTTATATTTCAACTAGTCGGCTGTGATTGGCGCACACACTTACACATTCCTAGCCAATCACAGCCACACATAACAGACAGTTACGTTTAAAGTTTATGATTAACACAAGACGCGGCTAACAAGCTAACGACACAATTAAAACACACACAGCACGTTATTTACAATTATCTACACATCGACCGGGTAGCGGCTCACTACCCGGTCCTAGCTGGCCAGTTGACAATCCCCAGGCCGCCACAATATTAATGCGCTTTAGAAATTGCTTGACACTATTTGGCAAGTAGGGTCTATCTATGCTTGAACTATTTAGCAGCTCAAAATGTGCCAACTAGCTATCGTTAGCATTGATACCTTTTGCTAGTAATGTGGGAATTAGTGGAATATGGTCAAGTTTTTGTGTCCCATCCACTGAACTTAAAAGAACGGTCCCATCGCACCACAGTAGTTTTAATGTTGTCTTATTGTCTCGATAGCTAGTTAGCTAATGTAATACGTAACATGTGAGAATAATTTATTGAAACACACTTCATTTCTTTGCATGTATCATTAATTAACTGTCATGTAGCAGTGTTTGAACCAACCTCAGTCATGGGTTTGTTTTAAATAAATTATTTCACGGACCGCCAAAGGGAAATCGCGACCGCCAAAATAACAATAATTGAGAAGACAGCAAATAAATTCATATCCGAATGAATGAAATTTTTGGGGTGCAATATGGTCTTTCGGCTAGCGGATGGCGATGTATATTGTAGTAGTCGCCTTCAAGATTTCAGTACTAGGAGATGAGTAGAAGAAGCAGAACCATAGACTGTATAGAAATGCGGCTCAGCTATTCTGTGGCAGAGTGCAACCTAAATCTTTGGGGCGACTCGGTAGAAAGACAGTGTACGCAGCGAGTTGGATGGAACACGCTCCAATTTTGAATTAGGCTACCTTTGAAGCCCTAACTTCAGAAAAGGTAAAAGCTTTAACCCGATTCACGTTGGCGCCCCATACTATAGTGGTAGATGTATCGGTCCCAATTACAGTATTTATGTTTGTCTTAAATGATAAACTAGGCTACAGCTTTAAGAAAACCTGCAGGTACTTTGCAACCATAGCCTACATATATATACTCCAAAAACTGTATTTACAGTAAAATTTATGGAACAGAAATTTGCTGTGTTCGCTCGCTTAGCCTACGTACCGCCAAACAACATATTATCTGCCAGGAAAAACCCTGAATACATACATTTTAATATCTCTTCATTCCAGGCATATATTTATTAAATTATTTGCAAAAATCGCCGGCTTGCCCTTTTATGAATTTGGGCCCCTGCCCCTCTAACATCCTCGGCACGTGCCTGCACACACACACACACACACACACACACACACACACACACACACACACACACACATTCACACAAAGAGAACATACAAACATACACACAGAGAGAACACACTCCAAGTTAAGGTGAAGCTGAAAATTATGTAATAATAATAATTTAGTATTCTGAGCACAAAGTCAATAAAAAGTGATATTACCACTAAACTGTTTATATTGTTTGAGCTATTGCCCAATAACAACCAGACTTAATCAATATCAAAGTGATTGTGAGTGATTATTCCTCTCAAATGCCAAGATGTTTTACAGACAGTTTTTTTCTTTTATAAGTATTGACATACTGCAAGGATGCTAACACGTATACATTTGTGGCTTGTGTGGCCAAAAGTATTCAGACACTCTTTAGTCTAAGGCTGTTTTTCATGGTTCTGGCTAGGCCTCTTAGTTCTACTGAAGAAAAATGTTAACGCTGCAGCATACAATGACATTCTAGACAATTCTGTTACGTTTTCGTGAGGGGACGGGACCCAAATGCAAGACTCAGAGACGGCTCAAGGGAAAACTCCGCCGGGGAGTACATTTAATGGGACACAGGCAGGGGCAAGACAGAAAAAGGCATGACAGTCAGACATGGGTCCGGAACTGGACGGGTCAAGAACTTGAAGGGTCAGGAACTTGGAGGGTAGCTGGCTCTGCAGCTCAGGATAGGCGGGTAGCTGGCTCTGCAGCTCAGGACAGACGGGTAGCTGGCTCTGCAACTCAGGACAGGCAGGTAGCTGGCTCTGCAGCTCAGGACAGACGGGTAGCTGGCTCTGCAGCTCAGGACAGGCAGGTAGCTGGCTCTGCAGCTCAGGACGGGTGCAAGAGACCAGGGTCAGAAACGGACGGGAACAGGTGCCATTGCAGAGGCCGCAGGGGAGCCATAGACATTGTGGGGTGCCGCAGACAGAAACAGGTGGCAACAGACACCGGGGACCGAGGTCAGGGTCAGGTGCTTAAGCCTGGGGGATCAGGCGCTTGGGCCTGGGGGATCAGATGCTTCGGACTGGGGAATCAGCAGGGGAGCCTGGGGATAGACAGGGGAGCCGGAGTAGGGACAGGGAAGCCTGGGAAGGGACAGGGGAGCCCGGGTAGGAAGAGGGGACCAGGGCAGGAACCGGAATGTCAGGGCAGGAACCAGAATGTCAGGACAGGAACAGACAAGACATGACGAGAACACACGAGAGACACAAGCAGGCACGTGCACACATAGACCACAAAGGGGGCTTGAGCACCTGCCGTTTGGCCTGCTATAGAGAAGTGCCCTTTTTCAGTAAAATAAAAAAAATATATATTTTAAATAAATAAATAAATAAATTCCTGTTTGCGCACAGCCTGCCCTGCCGAACAGATATATTGATTGAATCAAAATATCAGGTCGGGAGAGTGGTGCTCCCCGGCGATGCCCTACCTCTACCCATCCTCTTGGTTTCCGCCGCAGCGGCGAGCACTGTGTGGGCACCGAGCCTTTCTATGGTGAAAGAACGCACGCATGCAAAATTGCACACATACGCATGCATAGGCACTCGACAGTCGTGAGTCAGTCTGTGTGATGAGTTACTTTGAGGCAGACATCAGGTATGTAGCAAAACAAAGTATAAATATACTGTTAATTTTCGTTTTATATTGATATTAATGCGCTTTAGAAATTGCTTGACACTAGCTTGACACTAGCTATCGTTAGCGTTGATACCTTTTGCTAGTAATGTGGGAATCAGTGGAATATGGTCGAGTTCTTGTGTCCCATCCACTGAACTTAAAAGAACGGTCCCATCCAGGCACGTGCCTTAATGTTGTCTTATTGTCTCGATAGCTAGTTAGCTAATGTAATACGTTACATGTGAGAATACTTTATTGAAATACACTTAATTTATTTGCATGTATCATTATTTAACTGTCATGTAGCAGTGTTTGAACCAACCTCAGTCATGGGCTTGTTCTAAATAAATTATTTCACGGACCGCAAAAGGGAAATCGCGACCGCCAAAATGACAATAATTGAGAAAACGGCAAATAAATTCATATCCAAATGAATTTAATTTTTTGGGTGCAATATGGTCTTTCGGCTAGCGGATGGCGATGTATACTGTACTAGTCGCCTTCAAGATTTCAGTACTAGGAGATGAGTAGAACAAGCAGAACCCTCGACTGTTTCGAAATGAGGCTACCTAAATCTTTGAGGCAACTCAGTAGAAAGACATAGCGTACGCAGCGAGTTGGATGGAACATGCTCCTATTTTGAATTAGGCTACCTGTTATGTTCTGTACATCTGTTTGTCTGTTTGTATTATTATTTGATATTTATTCTGGATTTATTATTTTAAATTTCATCATTGCATTCCCCTCTGTTCGTGGGTTGTCCGAGTCTCATCTGTGTGTTTGTTTACATGCACTATTTGGGTGACTTCGGGAGTTTTCATGGGTTAACGCTGTATTTCCGAAGTTTCGTTTTCTGCTACTTCCTGATTTCCTTCCCGTGTATAATTGTATATATTACTAACTCGCGGTAACAATCACTCGGGTGCTTTATTAGTTACGTGCACTTTACTAAAACCAATTAACATAAATGTATACTAACAACTAACTGTCTGTCTTATAGTTAGATACTAACATTTAACCAGCTTCTCCGCTTTATCTGTTTACTCGCATTTCTAACTGGTCCTGAGCTACCGCTGTAATTCGCTCCAGCTGTTTGTACTTAGACTTCACCTCTCTTGATTACTGTGCACACTCCGCTACTATTCGAACCCATTGTTTGTTATGCATGTTTCTGGGTCCCTTCCATGTTTTCGTTATGTTCTCATGATTTAATTATTGTTTACCTAATGTGTTAACCTCACGTCATTTGTTACCCTATGTGTATATAAGACCCACAATTCTGTTTCTTCCCAGTGTTCTTTATTTATTTTTCTATTTGTGCGCTATCAAAATATCATAATTGGTATAATATTCAATTACCTTTGATTTCTAAAACCTAACTCCTGAACACAACCCTACTGGTACTTTACAACCATAGCCTACATATATACTCCAAAAACTGTATTTACGGTCAAATTTATGGAACAGAAATTTGCTGCGTGCATTCGCATAGCCTACGTACTGCCAGAAACCATATTCTCTGCCAGGAAAAACCCTGAATACATACATTTTAATATCCCTTCATTCCAAGCATATATTTATTTAATTATTTGGAAAAATCGCCGGCGTGCCCTTTTATGAATTTTGGCCCCTGCCCCTCTAACATCCTCTGCACGTGCCTGGACACAAGGTACACAAAATGGTCCAGCCCCAAACACAGAATCGGGGCATACTAAATACACAAACTGACGAGGACAGAACGAGCAACAGGTGGGGGAAGGCTAACGAGGACATGAGAGAGAAACACAATGCGGGTGCGGGGAGTGAGAAACACAAGAGGAAAGAGAGAGGGAAAACACGGGTGGACTGTGAGACGAGGGGAAAACCAGGGACGGAGCACATGGACCGCACAAATTCTGTGCTTCCAACTTTGTGCACAAAGCAAGGTCTATACACAAATGATTTGTCAGGATTAGTCTGGAAAAATTTGACTGGCCTGCATAGAGCCCTGACCTCAGCCCACCTTTGGGATCAATTGGAACACCGACTGAAAACCAGGCCTAATCGCCCAACATCACTACCCGACCTCAATAATGCACTTCTGGCAGAATAGAAGCAAATTCACGTTGCATCCAGTGGAAAGCCTTCCAAGGAGAGTGGGGGCTGTTATAGCAACAAAGGGGGGAACCAACTCCATATTGACTGAGGCAGTTCAGGTTAATTTACCTGCCTTCTGGAACAACACCCCACTGACAATAAAAGCATAAAATAACATGTGTCTAACATCAAACAGCCATGTGTTCGCTCCAGAGTTACGCAGCGACGGTAGGCACGAAAGACACTACCGCCTACCTTGTGAAATTCCAACAAAGATAAAATTATTAATGGGTATGACTGTTCATCAACCTTTGTTTTCACAACACATTTTTTCAATAGTGCAAGTGTGTGTTTTCTTGGAAACATAATTACTAATATCACAAGGCATTTTGGAAGTAAGTGTGCAGGACACAATCATCATAAAGGCAGAGATTTGTGCCTTTCCATGGCCATTGGCCAATCATATACCACCAGTACGAACGTGCTAGTATTGTCGTCAGGTGACTCAGTGAAGGCACAGATGCCCTGTGACTACCTTGCCTGACCTGGCCACACATTCTATGGTCACTCCATTTCTTCTGATGAATTTTAGCCGCCTGACTGCCATCCGTGGCCGCGGACAGAAGAGGAGCAGAGCGAGAAAAAAGCTCCCCGTTTGCATGGCTGTTAATAGATTGCTTGCATGGGTGGCTAGGTTGATAAACCCATTCTTCACTCCGTAATATAGACAAACCTCAAATTAAAGGCTTTGGAAAGATAAATGGGAAATGGATTGACAGCGCAAACCCATTTCCAGCCCTTCTTCCGGGCCCAGTGTAGTGTGAAAGCAAAGCAGCGGCATGTGGCAGGCTTCTGATGTCGGGCTTTATAGTCTTTTATTCTCCTTTTCTGTGAGTTTAGGCTTCCTGAACCATCTATAGCAGCACTGCTAACCAACAGCCTCTCACAGTTTATGCAAGACAAAAAATAACGTAGCCCACTATTTTAGACCACGGTTTCCAGATAATCCATTTAAGATTTAAATCCATCCATCCATCCATTAACTAACCCGCTAATCCCTGGTCAGGGTCGCGGGGTTTAAGATATAAGTATTTATATATAAATTCCTTTCAGTGATATCAATTAATATTCAGATTAGCATGTTTTGCACATACAATAATGATTTTTTAAAAATGTATGAGTTAAGTTATAAGTAAATGCTATCTATAATAAAACTATTCCTCTCGAGACTGCCCGCAACTTTTCAAGCACAAGCACTTATTGAGGGCAGAGGGACATGGTTTAATGTAGGAATTTTGTTCTTCACTTTTAATAATAAAATGAAGCATTTTTTTTTTTATTCTCACAAAATATTATGCGATCATTCACAATATATAACACAAATGGGGAAAAAATTTAGTTAAAGTTTAAAACCGAATAAATCGATAGGCTACGTTTTTTAATTTTAATTTTTTAACCGAATCTGGGCCCCGGAGCTCTGTAGAAGATCTGTAGCCTAGGCAGCAGGAAACTGTGGACACTACAGAACACAGTAACCCATCCAATTTATTCCAGGGCTATAACAGCTAAAGCATTAGAGGAATAAGGACATTTTCCACCTCCTTTATTCCCTGCTTCATTATACCGTGTCACATGGCCCATGACTGATTCTGCTTTAGCTCACCCCGCCACACACAGGGGCAGCTGCAGCCCCCACGTAGGTCAGGCTGACAGAAGGCCCACCTCACTGGACTTTACTGTAAGGAAGACTCAACGAGGTCGTAAAAGAATCCAACCCGAGCTGGACTCTCGGTCCCTCACTACTTCTCAGACCGGAGAAAAGAGATAAATATTGCATTAGGTCGGCTGATAAAGCCTTCCTCAAGGGCGACGGCGAGCCGTAAATTAAACACGGCGACATTAATTAGGAGCAAAGAGGGTAACCCGCTGGGACGTGTTGTTTTAAAGGCATTAAATCACTGAACACGCTACCAGCAAAGGCGACCGCTCCATTTCCATTTAATGCAGCAGGATCAGTCAAAGGTTGCAGAGAGGACAGGCGAGGCGCGGTACAGTAGAGTGCGTCATTATCGCGTTTAGACCACCGACGATTCCCCAGAGCAACAGAGTGACGGTGAAATACAGACCTGGGGGTTTTTACGGTGGCCATTTCCGCACGAGGGTGGGCTGTTTATTATTCAATCAACCAAACTTAATTAAGTTTACGTTAAAGCAAAGCGATGCCCCCAATAACTGCAAAATGCGGTAATAATTCAAAAGGAGATTAAACGCGTAGGCTGAAGTTATGCCCTGTTCGACCCAGACAAATTGAAAAAGGCTGCTCTTCGGGGCAGCATTTCAATAGCAGCCCTAGCTTCTTCATATTGAGAGACATGGAGGTTATAGTATGTAGCCTATACTGTACAGTAGGAGGCTAATGGAGCAAGCCTCTGACATTATCCGTCCCATAATTAAAGAATTAAATAACATTCACAGGAAGATGATAAGGAGTGAACTGAAACGTTACACCCAACTGCTTATCTGAAAATGGCTTTTTCCCTTTGCAGGGTTATACAGGGTTATGCTGTGCTAATGAATGGCTGTCAGTAATGCCCAAGATATATTTTTTTACAAGACTGAAATATACTGCAATGAATTGCGAATAATGTAGACTCCCCTCCCCCAGAAAAAGATGAACACATTTCCCAGCAGTAATATTTTTGCTAAATCTGAAAGTGACAATAATTTATAGTTTTGCCTGACTATTGTGAAGCATTGCAATGTCTTGATAATACATTTTATTTCAATGTATTTTGAGTATATCTCATATATTGAGTATATCTCCTTTCACAGAAGTTGCATTGGCAGATTGCATTCTGTCTTCAGGAATGAGACTGTGACACGTTTGTTGCGGTTTTTTTAAACTGCTTACACACAAAATCTTTACATGTCACACAATTTCTGAAACCTGTCACTCAAAGAGCAAGACCACACACCAAGTCTGCAAAGCTATACGCTAATTCTCAGCCTTTCATTCAGTTTTCAATTTTATAAGACACTTTTTGCAAAACAATTCTCTACCTAAGACACAAAAAAAATCAAACAGGAAGTAACTTGCAAACACTAATTGCTTAACTGATCACTAACCAATCACTGCTTCTGTATAGGCCTATAAATAGGCCAAAGGTCAGAATACCTGTTTAGAACAATGGATGTGAACATTGCAGGGAGAGCAAAAGGAGTGAGAGTGGGAGGGAGAGGCAGGGGAGGAGAATGAGGACAAGGACAAGGACAAGTTCGAGGAAGAAGAGCAGGAAGAGGACGAGGGCGAAGAAGAGAAGAAAGGAGAGCTGTCTCTGATGAGATTAGGGCTATGCTTATTGATCATGTGATCAACTAAAGGGTTAACCAGCCCAACTTCAGTCGGTTTACAGTGGCATCCATAATTCGAACCTTTAGAAATGAGAACAGGTATGCAACTATCTAATGGCTAGCAAGAAAAATCATGCAAAAAAAAAAAAAAAAAACATACAGCAAACTCCACCAAGGACCTTATCAGGAAGAAAAGGTGGAAGTGGTTGACGTGGCCCTGTCAAGCACAAGATTTGAACCCCTTTGAACATGCTTTTCACTTGCTCAATAAGAAACGGAAACCCCAGGAATCACACAGCACCTGAAAGAGGCAGTGGTAAAAGCTTGGAAGATCATCTCAAAAGATCACATCATGAACCCGGTGATGTAGTACATGAGTCGCGGGCTTGATGCAGTCATCAAATGTAAAGGGTATGCAATGAAATACACGTATATGTGAAGGAAAATCGAATGACAGAACACTTCTGCGTACTCCCACTGTGGTAAGTGTTTAAATAATCGCATTAGCTCCATTAGTGAGTTAAGTTTTAAATCTTGAAGCATCAAGCAGCCATGGAAAATGCGCTATTTTGTTTGTCCAGGCATTTTTTGTAACAAATTTTGATCAATGCCAGATACACTGATATCATCTGGTAATTCAGATGGAAATTTCAAACAAGGCTATGTTTGGAAAAAAATACATTTATATACACAACACTTCTATTGTGAGTAATTGCTTTTATCAGCGACATATTTTTCATGTCGTTCATAAAAGAGTATGGTTTTGTTATTTCTTGCTTACAGTTTTTCTCCATTGTATACAGACAAATTTTTTTACTATGCACACAATTCTGAAAACCTGAAGCTCATGTATCAACAACAAGACTCCAGACTGCTAAATTCCATTGTTCTCACTCAAATAGCAATTCTAAATCACATGTTTGCAAAACTATAAGCACAGTTCCATTGTTTTCACTCAAATAGAAATTCTAGATCACATTTTTGCAAAAGTCTAAGCACGAATCTCATCATTTCGCAAACTTTGTTCACCTGGAAAACACTGGCCTTCGAAATGCCACACCCTAATTACCAATTGGTCTCACTCAGTTCTCACCTGTTCAAACTCAGGGGGGGGGGGGGGGGGAGAAGAGGAAGAGGAGTAAGGGGGGGAAGAGGAAGAGGAAGACTCAATTATCTTGGCATTTAGAGATGAGAATAGGTAAGTAACCACTTCAGTAGTCTTCTATACTCTCTACAGTAATGTAAGTAACTTTATGGTTTCTATGGATATCTACAGTGCTTAGAGAAATGTATTGTGTAATGTTGTTTTGTCTTCCATTTATGAAATATGTGTAGCCTATGCTGTATATACTTTTCTCAGAATAGAAAGACGACCAGCAAGAGGTGGCAGAGGCCGGATATTTACAGATGAGCAAGAGACCACCATAATCAGCATGGTGTTGGCTAATAATGCCATTACACTGAGGGCTGATTCCCCCGCTGCTTGGCCAGAAAGAACATCGTATGCGATGTAGATGAGGTCCTCTGGCCTGATCAGGATTGGAGGTGGGATGCGGACTGATTTACATGTAGATTTGTTTCACCGCATTTATTATTTTTATTTTGTGGGCCTAGGAAAAACTATTATTTTTGCTGTCAGTTCAGTCAGCTGAACATTTTACTGTATTTTACAGTAACAAATAAATATTTGCTTTTACCTTTTTGTATTTGTGCACTGATTTCATCATTACTTCCCCAGAAAGACAGTCTAAACATTTTCTTACTGTAGTGTTTTTCATTTTACTTATCAGTGCAATTACTATATGAGTTTTGCCAAAATGGGTAACATTTGTGTATTCTCAGAACTCTAACAATGTTGCAGTATCAACTATACGTTTACAGTGTGGCCTCTTGAAGCCAAAACATATATAAACAGTATTTTGATGGTAGTGTGTTAAATTTATCACACCAGTGTTTAATTGATGCTCTGCAAAAAATATTAACATGATAGCTGTGTGTATTGTTTTGGTGGAAAGAATCAGTTTTGAGACGAGAGAACATGGGTTTTGAGTGCATGCAGTGTTTCATGAAATAAGTTTTGCCAGAATGGTTAACTCTTTTCAGTTTTGTGTTTAGAGTTTTGAGAAATTGAGCTATAGTTTCATAAAACGTGTTTAAACGATTGGGGAAAAACTGTAATTGGTCTTGATCTTCAGAAGATTAGAAATGAGTCCAATCATGAAAATGGTGGGCTGGAACGTGCTGGTGTCAGAAGTAGTCTCTAAAACACTATAAAGGCATTTTCGCACCTTCTCTGATTGCAGGTTCATTAGCATAAGAAATGCAAATAAAGGCTTCCTCCTGAGCTATCACATTAGAGAATGTGGTGAAGTATGAATCTTTAAAAAAAAAGAAAAAAAAAGACAAATTGAGCTCTTTGCAGTTCCACCCCCTGTAGTTTTGACTTTTGTTACACATTTTCCCACACAGAAGGGTGGAGAAGAACAAGCCGTCTCTAAAAATCAGCTATGATTTCAGTGATGTGGAAACTTTGGGGGAAGAACTCAATAATCCCAACATAATCATTAGCAGAACAAAATAAGCAGTTTGAAATGCATGCACAAGATTTGAAACATGGCAGGCTGTAAGCATTTAGCGATTTGATACACAATTTCTGCCAAAGAAACAATACAGACAAAAAGGTCGTTTTCCAGGAAAAGCTCTGCTTGGTGCTTCTGGTGACCCCTGGTGATTGCCACTGCAGATCGAGACCAGATGGACTGTGGAGTGATACACAGGGTCACCCGGGGTGAAATGGAGGGTTCCAGCCAACAGGGCAGAGGCGTCCGATCTTATCCGAAAAAGGCAGGTGTTTTCTTCTAGCCCAGCAGTAAGACACCTGGTTTGACTTGTCAAAACCTTGAGTGAAGAACATGATTGCTAAGTTTAATTAGTTGAATCAGGTGACGTAACCCTAACCCCCACATATGAACTGTCCATATTGCATTCTGTCAAAAACAGAAATAAAATATTTCAAAAGAATGACTACTATTGAAGACCCTGAAGGCCCTCTTATGATAATTTCTACATAGAATGTACGTTTGTATATAAAGTCTGCAGGTTGCACAGATGAGAGAGTACCTTATATACAGAAATAGCCAGTGGAGGCGTGTGCTTTGCACATTGTGTATTCCCTTTCAACTTTCAACCTGAATTACTCACACAAGATAAGCTGGATGAAACACAGAGAGTTCGGGTGTCAAAGGAATACAAGATATAAAAAAATACAATAGGTAAAATAAGGTACACCTCACATACAGTCAGCAGCAATCAGCCAAGATGCCAGGATGATTCAAAATGACCATATTTACCAAAAACAAAACAAAGAAAATAATAAAAATACATATGATATACAGTGGTTCATTGCATTTTAATAAGAGGATATATTGCATTTTAAAGACCATGACTTCTTCCCTGTGAATCTGTCTATTTAATAACGATGACCTTGCAATCAGCTTGTGATGAGATACATCCCTTGTACAAATGACCTTTTTTTCTTAACGTTTTTCTTATGAGTTATTTCAGTCCTCTTTAATATTCAGTGCTGTCCTGTGTTATGAACCAGGAGCTTAATTCCACAAACTTAATAATAACCAGACATACATAAGAACTAGAGCTAACTCAGTAATATTGCTAATTCAATGAGGCAAGGAAGACTGGATTATGTCACCATGAGTTGACCAGGAAACACATTTGACCGAGCACGTCTCATCTCATTCAATAAAACAGAACTTCACAAATGCACCAATTTCCCCTCACACAGTATATTTAATTGCTCGATTAACTGTGTACAGATTACCCAACTAATCACCAAGCTTTTTTTTGATGTCCTCATTGATTTAAAAAGCCCACCGTCACCTCCAGACTTGCAAACAGAGCACCGACATCATGGTTTAGTGTCAGGGCATTGATGAAGCTTGGTAAGTGTCTATTGCCCTCCGCTCTCTCGGTTCAAGATTTTCCTCATGCAATACCATGCATTTCATTGCATTCACTGATAGTGCTTTGGTTGTGCATTGTGTCAGTGCATGATAACTCAGATAAAAGATACCATTTTATCACATGAGCAATGGGTAACATTCCAGCCAATCAAAGCCAAGAGTGAGTGCCTTAGGTGCTGACCTTATAGTTCCTGGCTCTGAAATAACCAGGTCCAAGCACAGAGCACAGTATAATAGTGATACTATCCTAATTCATATGTACAAAGGGATTTAGCTCCTACGGCGTGTGAGTAATTGCAGACAGAAACATTCTCGCCCGTGTAGAAGTGTGGGTGCGGTGCAGTGCAGTGCATTTGGAAAAGCTAGCGTTTTGAAAGAAGGTCCACCCAAAATGTTATTTTCACAAGCTATAAGAACACATGAATAGTTTGACTTTGTGGTTTATGTACTTCATAAATATTACAAGAATCCAGAGAGGCATAAACGCAGGGCACTGGAGAGGAGGCTGTGCTCTCCTGTTATGCAATAGCCCTCTGAGCAGCAAGTCTTACAGTCTGTGATCCTCAAAGCCAGCCTCCACTGAACCCACACAGGGAAATGGGGTGGATCGTGATGCCAGAGCAGGTCATTGAGAGTGGGACTAGCAGGAACAGCCATTTTTAAATACATATATGTATATACTGTATATATATTTTTTGTACATCCAGCACCTGGGAAGAGAGCAGGGGAGCATCAGGGAGCTATTCTGGAGAGTATCGCAGCTTCTCACTCACCTTTATTTAAACAAGCGACTAATTCATTTTGACTGGTGTCCGGAGGGAGACGGAAGTTTCCGGAGGCACGAGGTGAGCTAAGGAGCCCATGATAAGAGGGGGGGGGGGGGGTAGAGGTGGAGGAGTTGTCACTCTGTGAGGCACTCCTGTGAGGAGCATCACCTCTGTGAGGCTCTCATTAAAGCCTGAGTGCATGAAATCCAATCAGGCGGATATCTCGACAGGCACCAATGAGCAGAAAGGGCCCTTTTGGGCTCTTTTTCACACCAGGGAAGGCCAACGTCCTTCCAACCGTGCCAGCGAGCGGCTAGCAATCCGTCCACAAATAATCAGCACATTCCAACAAACCATACGTTTTCTTGTTACTTGAACCCTGGTGCATTTTCGAGCACAACATTACTAACCCCACTTGTGGCCTTTAGAAACCGAATGAAACATTATGGAGATGAATGTGCTCTAGAGGCACCTCAATGCACATAGATTGCATTTGGTTCTAAGCACAGACAGATTGCTGTCGGTAAAGGGGGCTGGGGGAGAATCGTACACGTCCTGCCTAATGCTCTTGCAACCTTTCTGGTTTCCTCGAAATGAAGAGACACACAAACATCAATTAAAAATATACATCACATTTATTTTGCATTGTCACCATGAGAGCCATCACAGAATCGTTTTTGCCGTCGTTTAATGAAGCACTGGGACACTGCAGGTGAGAGCCTGTCGCTGCCAAACGGTCACCTGTGGAGGTCCTCGTTTCTCCTAGCAGCGCCGCCGTCGAGAAAAAAACCCCCGAAAAAAAGAAAAAACAGAAACCTTCACATAGCCGACACACACACCACTTTTTCTAATGATAACACAACGTACAAAAAGCAGGTCTGGAAATAGTAACACTCTCCGTACCATAAAAAACCTTGTGTTTGTGTGAGTGTGTGCGTGTATGTGTGTATGCGTGTGTGTGTGTGTGTGTGTGTGTGTGTGTGTGTGTGTGTGTGTGTGTGCGAATAAGAAAACATTGCACTTATTTCTAACGATCTCTCGCTGCTCCGTCTGACGGCCAGCCACGGGGGGTGAACAGATGCACACGACTGACTAAAGTAGCCCCACTCTCCAGGCTCAGGAACCTTCCGGAAACTAGCTGGCCCCAGTCCAGTGGGTGACTGCTTCCTTAATACTGCAGTTTGGAAAGATTGAACCACCTCTTTCCTCACAAAGTACAATGCTACAATGATATTGGAAAGATCTAGAAAAAAACATTTAAAAAATAAGTGATGCATAAGTGGAATGTGTTGTCAAGGGTGAAAAGATGTAATAATAATAATAATAATAATAATAATAATTGTTGTACATTTCATTTATAAAGCACCCAAGGTCAATTTACAGAAAAATCTGAATAAAAACATACAGTACAAAGAATAAATGTTTGGTGATAAAATGTTAGGTTATAAAAATATTTATTAAAGGAAAAAGCGAAAATATAGTCCATTAATAACAATGATAAAAGAATAAAAATAATAACATAAAAAATGCATGTATGCATGTGTGCATGTGTTCGTGTGAATGGTTATGTGTATTATATGCACGCTTGTCTGACTGGGTGGGCCTTGAACTGTTTGTTGAATGAAGAGAGAGTCTCAGGTGTGAATGTGAGGACGACGGGAGTTCAGAAGTTTAGGTGCGGCACAGCCAAATTCCCGACCGCCAAGTGAAGAGAGGCCTACAGAGGTTATGGTGAATAAGCCAGAAGAGCGCAGTGAGCAGGAGGGTGAGTAGTCCAGCCGGAGGTCAGGACAATAGATGGGAGCTAAACCATGGAGGGCTTTGTAAGTGAAGAGGAGAATTTTGAATTGAATTTGGAATTTAACTGGAAGCCAGTGGAGCTTTTTTTTGTGGCTGGCCTCTGGCCTTGCTGGATGGATAAGGCCCAGTAAAGGAAGTGGCAGTCTGAGAGAAGGACGTCATGGTCCCGCCCAGTGGGCGGGGTCAGAACTCTGACATCACCAGGGAGCTAAAGGCACCAGCAGAGCCAAAAGCAGCGGTGTCCATATCGAGCCCCAGGACTGGCTGTTCACGGACTGCTGGCCACTCTTCGCCCGGACTCCTGGACATCGGAGACAAAGGGGGTGGGGGGTGGGGGGAGAAGAGGGAAACGCTCTATTAGTGGCGCCACACTGCGCAGAGCAGGAGCGTCGAGCTCCGGGCCTGGAGGGCCGCGGCGTCTGCGGGTGTGCCTGGGTCCCTATCAGTCAAAGGTGCGCGCTTTCTTCAGGCAATCCCCGACTGAAATGAATGGCTGGCGCTGAAACGCGAGGTAAACCAGCGGATGTCGTGGCCCCGCAGGCGGGAGTCTGACACGCGTGGAGCGGTGTGGAGCAGGTACCAGGCAGAGTGATTTAGAGAACACAGTGTACACAAAGGGCAAAAGCGAGTCGACGCAGACCTTCCTTTCTGAAATGAACCGGAGTCGTTGTTCTGTTCACAGTGGGGAGGGTGAAGCTCTCTGGGATTTATCTACACGTCTGACCACAGCCGCTCATGACAAGCTGCTGAATAAATGCGATGTCAATTATACCCGTTGGATTACATTACATTTCTTTGCAACAAAACATTAAAAAATTATTTAAAGCACTCCTGCAGGCCCCAGAGAATTTGCACTGAAACACTGTTACTAACTGATATTGCTATTACTAAATACTAAATACTGGTGAACATAGATCACTAACAATCTTTTACTGTATGTTCACCAGTATTTAGCATTTAGTGCTATTACTAAATACTAAATACTGGTGAACATAGATTACGAACAATCTTTTACTGTATGTTCACCAGTATTTAGCATTTAGTGCTATTACTAAATACTAAATACTGGTGAACATGGATTACTAACAATCTTTTACTGTATGTTCACCAGTATTTAGCATTTAGTGCTATTACTAAATACTGGTGAACATGGATTACGAACAATCTTTTACTGTATGTTCACCAGTATTTAGCATTTAGTGCTATTACTAAATACTGGTGAACATAGATTACAAACAATCTTTTACTGTATGTTCACCAGTATTTAGCATTTAGTGCTATTACTAAATACTAAATACTGGTGAACATGGATTACTAACAATCTTTTACTGTATGTTCACCAGTATTTAGCATTTAGTGCTATTACTAAATACTAAATACTGGTGAACATAAATGCTTCATTTAAGATCGTTAGTAATCTGCAGGAACTGTCCTGCTTTTTAGAGTTGAAGTATTTCTAATAATTGGTCTACCAGAACCCTCCCACCCTTGACCCTGGGTTTGGAGCCTTTTCCACTGTTCAACACTCCAGTCCTCAGTATACTGCTATACTACTGACATCAAAGCAACATTCATGGTGTTACAGCCATTGAAAACGACTGGGGAGAAATGATGCAACTGCACCAAATTGCTTGTTAGCTTTATTGTAGGAACGATATTAAACTTTCAATTAATTTTTCCACCCAAGCACGGCTCATGAGTTTATTGGCTGTGAAGCCGGTGTAGGTGTGCGGTGAGGTTGGTAATTAACATAGAATTAAGGAAATGCCAGAGTTCGTGCGGAACAGCTGGGTCGCCTAATTAGTGCTGGGCACACAAAATATATTTGATGTACATTTCATTAGCCAGTAAAGTATTGGCAACAATCATTATTTTTATCCATTACAATGAGGCGTTTGAGCGTTTAACAAGTATAGGATGGTAATCGCCGAGCTCCGCATCCAAAGTTTATTGGGCTTGACGCTGACTAGAGGAACTTCGGTGCTTCGCACCACTCCCAGCTACACGGTAAGCGCATATGCGATAAGCGCATCCTGACCCGAGTTGCAGTCGCTTAACTCACAAACGGGCGCTCGATGCTGAGTTGCACAAAATATAATGAAATTATCTTGTCCTGACCCACGCCCACTGACAGAGAATGTGCATTTTTCCAGAGCTCCCATCCCACAGATCTTTTCCTTTATAGAAGCCCATTATTCAGCACTATAAGACACGAGTGACTTTATAAAACAGTCGGCGGCATTTAAAGGGGATTTGTTTCCGTGTCTCGATTGGCCGAACCCCCAAACGGAAATGTGCCTGGTAAGGAACAGCAGGCTCAGGCACACATTAAAGTCTCACAAGCCACGTCCTCGCCTGGCCATTCAGGACACAGAAACTAAACTAAAACGAGCAGAGTCTGCTGGAAAAGGAAGAAAGAGAAGAGCCACAAGCTGACATTCGTGTGACTAATTCGACAAATCTATTGTGTCTGTCTATAAGTTCAAGGCGTTGCCGTCAGAATGGTTACATTGACTTAACTCAGTTCAATGGAAAATTCAAAAACTCTAAAAGAGAACGGTGCTGCGTGAGACAAACAAAAGCATTTTTGAGTAAAAAAAAAATTAAATAAAAAAATAACATTTTTGAGATGGTTTACGGTCATGGATATCACATTTATTGCGGCACATTGCTGGGGGGTGGCCAATGTCCCATGTGGTGAACAGACAAGAGAGCCGTGGGAGAACAGTAGGCCGACTTGCATATATTCACTCCAAGAACTTAAAACAAAGAAACGAAGCACAAAAATAAGAACATGAAGAAAACAAAAGGCGCCGCTATCAAAAAGTCAACGCGGAATATTCTGAAGAGTAAAAAGAGCAAGCCCACGCAGACCCTCTCTAGGCCCGAGAGCTTTTTAGGCTTTGTACAGAGAGAGCTGCTCCTGCCACGCCCATCCTGGTGCCACAGCATTTGAAAAGCTTCAGGGCTTGACTCAACATTTGTCCGTAACTTTGATTCACAATTAAAAGCACGTGTTGGTTTTTTCCCAAAACAGTTTAGCCAATTTGTGTCTGCATTGCATGAAGGAAACACTTTAATTTAATTCCAAGTCAAAGTTAAAGGCAGATATTGATTGAATCCAAGGCTCAGATTTCCTATTATGCACATTATATGTTGGCATAATTAAGCTTTATATCCATATAAAATAACATGTCCGGTTAAATTATATTGCAGTCACATAGACTCTCTTATTCAGAGCGACAAAAGTGACTTCCCCACTTTCCATGACTGTTAAACGACTGACCAGGATGAACACAAGGGCTGTGTGAACCCTGAATACCAGCGTCAGAATGCATACGATCACACCGGAAACAGACACTCTCTGGGAACAGCACTGGAACACCGGTTTAGACACAGGTCAGTTTCTAAGAGGGAGGGTTTGCAGAAATGTGACGTACGTAATGTACCTCCCCTCGCTAGTTAAACACTTCCTTGTGTCTCACATGTAATCTTTCAGTGCTCCAGTGAGTTGGTGTGCTTCAGCGAGGGCTGACTTGATTGGTTGGCGAGACGCTGCCACACTCACCGGAGGAGGTGAGAACTCTAACCGGGGAGCTGGCGATGCCCTCCCCTCCCTCGCTCAGCGCCTGCACCTCGATGATGTAGGTACCCCCCTCGGGCAGGGACAGCACGGCCGAGGGGTTCTGGGTCTTGATCACCTGACTGTGACTCCGCCCCTCCTGGCGTAAGGACACCTGCGGAAGCACACAGACGCGTCTGTCGTAAACATGTCTGACTGTTGCGCTTTACACAGGCCGTCAGCCAATCACCTGAGCTGGTACAGTACATGGCCAGAAGTATATGGACACCTACATCTCATTCAAAAATCATAGACATTAAATGGAGTTGGTCCCCCTCCTTTGCTGCTATAAAAACTCTCCTGGGAAGACTTTCCACTGGATGTTGGATCAATGCAGCGTAAATTTGCTTCTAATCAGCCAGAAGAGCATTAGTGAGGTCAGACACTGATGTGGGGCTATTAGGCCTGGCTCGTAGTCTGCTTTCCAATTGATCCCAAAGGTGTTCAGCGGGGTTGAGGTCAGGGCTCTGTGCAGGCCAGTGAAGTTCTTCCACACCGATCTTGACAAAACATTTCTGTATGAACCTCTCTTTGTGCACGGGGGCATTGTCATTCGTAAAGGAAAGGGCCGTCCCCAAACTCGTGCCACAATGTTGGAAGCACAGAATCGTCAAGAATGTCATTGTATGCTGTAGCATTAAGATCTGCCTTCACTATAACTAATGGGCTTAACCTGAACCAGGACAAGGGGTGTCCGGACACGTTTGGCCATATAGTGTATATGTTACCGGTCTATATCGCTGTGTTATTCTGCTCAATGGCATTTTACCTTAAACCTACAGGTGACCTGATTCACACTGCCTAAAATCAAATCTTAACAAGCATTTTAATCTTGTCCCAAAAGATACGTCCAACACGCTTCAGCCAAGTTTCACAAGAGAGATTTGGTGCTCAACAATGTACAAAAAGGGCTTTTACCTGGGCACTTTTCCTTTTCAGAATGGCTGTTAATTTCATAACTACTTGGGAAGGTATATATACCTGTATATATGTTCCTACTGTTGACTCTGAGGAAGACGCAAGTCGAAACATCAGTTAACCCCCTGCAATAAACGTGCACACTTCCAATGAGTGCTCCAGTGCTTTATTTCGGGTAGTCCACTTGAAGTGCCCAGGTAAAAGCCCTTTTTGTACATTTTAATCTTATATTTAGACTTCAGAATCTTATTTCTGTTACTTTTTTGCTAAATCTGCCAGTAGGGTGAGATAGTTTTACTCCTTTCAAGATTTGTCAGTGGGGTGAGATAATTTCACTTTTCAAGCAAAAAGTAACTTAAATCAAGCTAATATATTCCACTTTTGAGAAAAAAATAAAGATTTTAAGTCTCATTACAAGACTAAAACACTTGTTAAGACAGACATTTTTTGCAGTTCACCTAACTCGATGGGAACAGACAGAATCTTATGACTTTATAGAAGCCACCGATTTGATCAAATGGTACAGACACATACGACTAAAGCACCACTAAGAAAAATAAAAGGACAGATTACTAGCCAGGCGTGGCAATAATACACACAAGCAAACAAAATAAAACCAAATAAAAACATTAAAATGAGGTCCCACCGAGAAGATACATCTCATCCCACAAACCATGGACCCCTCAAAACGTGTCTTACTCTTAATACCACAGTACAGCACCATAATACCAAATCTAAAAAATAAACTACATGCAAGATATTTTACAATGAATTTTGCAAATCACAACTGTAGGGGTGGTGGGGGAGAATTACCTTATAGCCAATCACATCGGACTCATTATCCATGGATCTCACTGGCTCCCAGACCAAAGAAACGTTGTTCCCCTCCTGAATCCACATTAGATTAGATGGGGGCTGGCTGGGGGCTGGACAGTTAACACAAGGTAATTTACATTCGTCAAGACGGTGAGATCTCCAGAGATCTCAGAACATTCTCGCCTTACTCTCTGCGAACAGCACTTACTGTAGCAGTGACTGGCCATGCCAAGGATGTGTCAGTTTAGACACCGGCCAGATTCTCAGAGAGTGGTTTGCATAATTGTGATATATTGGACGCACATCTTGTGGGATTTACGTTTGAATCTCCACTGACAGCTTGGCCCCGCCTTCCTTGTCGATGTGATTGGTTAGAAAACACTGGTTACGTCCTGTGGGCAGGTTTATCCCTGTCAAATGCACTGCTTTTGATTACAGTGTGTAGTGGTGAGGTCAGAGGTAAACTCACGGGATCTTTTGGTCATGGCCTGTACGGCGGTGCTGGCGGGACCCTGGCCTATGCTGTTGTAGCCTTTGACGCTGATGAGGTAGAGGGTTTTCCCCTCCAGGCCGGTCAGCAGGATGGACGTCTCGTTTCCTGGTGTTCTCATCTTATCTCCGGACTCCTCCTGCTCCACGTCCTTCCAGTAGCTCACCTGTCGCACACAGTCAGGTGGGATCAAACAGCTATCCTCTACGACGCCCTCGCGGAGATAGCACACGGCGTTCGATAAGGGTAGAAACCATGGGTAGAAAGTGCCATTTAGGGAACATAGACATAACACAGGCTTATAAAAACATATCAACAAAACATGCTGACTCATCCCCTTTCTCGACGCACGCACGCACGCACGCACACACAGATCTGTACCTCGTATCCCCAGGGTTTTCCAGGGCCGGGATTAGGGGGCTTCCATCGCACCTGGATCTCGGAAGCAGACAGGCTGGCAGCCGTGACCCCAGACGGGGCCTCCCTGGGCTCTGCGTGGGGAGAACAGCGGTCTTAGTCAGCCTCACGGGGCCGGAACGTGTGGGCGACTCCCTGCTGCTGGAGCCTGCTCGCGGCGCTGATCATGTTATTGTTTGTGCAGGCTCACTGCGCCTCTCTGATCCTGTTTTAATAAGCACATATTCTGGGACCAAGATATAAATGTCCCTATTTCGAAAACGCAATTTGTAGTCTGCACGAGCACGGACATTAGCTTGGATATAGGGTTAATTGTATTCTCTCTCTCTCTCTCTCTCTCTCTCTCTCTCTCAGACTCCCTCTCTCTACAAGCTGAAGTAAGATAAGCGCAGATGACGGGTAAAATATTGATACAGTATCTCATTAGATCATGGCAGAATCTAACAAGACCCATTATTGTCACTGTTGCTCAGATCAGGGGATCAACCCCAAGTGTAATTGTTCTGCCTGTACTGTACTGGAGTGCCAGTGCACGCACACACACACACGTGCACACGCATGCACACACACACACGCACACTCACACGCACGCACACACACACATGCGCGCGCACACACACACACACACACACACACACACACACTTATGCACACACATACGCAACATCGTTCATATTAAATCAGACGTGACTCACAGGAAGCAGGGGAGATCAGAGGCAGATGAGAGCACAAGGCACAGAATAGTGACACTGTTCCGACTGTGATTTTTCATGTTTGTGTCAGAATGCCAATAAAATGACCAGAAGCAGCCAAAAAATTTGAAAGCACCTCACGAGAGCTCATCATTGCTGCAGAGGACAACCGGCTCCATCAATGACTGACCTCTCAATGGGCAACAGAAAACTCAGCTATCAGCCGAAAGTGAAGTATGTCAGAGTTCACTTTTCATAAGCGGCTGTCCGCATTCTACTTCAAATACAGTGTCACTTTTTGGATACATGCCAGGTCCTCCCTTGAAAAAGACATGGCAATCACAACAGGGTCCGCTCCTGGATACATAAATGATACGTTAAAAATAAATAAATAAAGAAACGAACAAACATGACTAATTAGAGAAACTATCTGCCGCCTGTTGAGCCATATAGCTAGGTTGCTGACCTAGCAGGTTGGTTACGGCTACACCATTCACACAGGACGACCAGCTGTATAGGAAGTTTAGCTTGGCAAAAAGCAATGGCGAGTGTGCCAGCTAATTAGCTGTGAGCATTTTGAAAGGTATGCATTTGTCAGATACAGCCTCGCAAGAAAAGTTGAAACGGATGCAAAAAAAAAAAGTTGTAAAAGGTGACAATTACTGAATTGGCTATGCTTCAAAACAAGCTTCCCCATCGATGTATCAGCAGGAATCTGGCAGGATGACAGAGCCAAAACGCAGGCAGTAGCTCCACAAACTGTGATTTTTAAATCCTGCTTTCCCAGCGAGACACTGTGTTATACTACTCTTCTGATTCACTATTTTTTTATTGCGATATGAAATTTCACATTTTCATGATGCATTTTGAGAGTTTTTTCACTCCATTAAAAAGCTTTAGATTGAGATTTTCATATAGACTATGAAACAGCTCGTAAATGGAGAGGATTTATGCCCAAATCTGTATTATGCAGTTCTGTGGAACAGTAGTCCTCAAT
Source organism: Ilyophis sp. 1 JC-2022 (assembly GCA_022702515.1). Classification (NCBI taxonomy): domain Eukaryota; kingdom Metazoa; phylum Chordata; class Actinopteri; order Anguilliformes; family Synaphobranchidae; genus Ilyophis; species Ilyophis sp. 1 JC-2022. The sequence continues at coordinate 95,106,319 of CM040402.1, read as the reverse complement.
CATAGTGCTGGAGATCTGCAGGGTTGTGCTGGTTACTCAGCGCCTATTAAAGCATTTGATTACACAATTGATAACCCACCTCACCTGGCGACTTGGGTCTGAATTTGTTGTGGATTTGGAATATATTGAAAAAATATTGAAATAACACACCTGATCAAGCAACTGCTAACCTTCAGAATATGTGAGAAAATCTACAAAATATTGCCACTTGCAGATAAAAAAATAATAAAAAACCGTAAGGGATGAGGAAATCGTTTTTTGGAAACAATAATCTAAGCAGCACCAGGATTGAGGACCACTGCTGTGGAAGATTACACACATGGTGGACCATTGCCCTGTCGCAGAAACCCCGTGCGAACGTAAGGTGACCGAAGTCACAGCCATGCAGTTCTCACCTCCTTCGGCAGAGTAGACCGTGACCACTTTGCTGAACGGTCCGTCCCCCTTGTTGTTGTAGCCCCCCACTTTGACTTCGAAGGGGGTGAGAGGCGGGAAGGTCTCGTCGCGGTACTTAAAGGCGGTGGAGTCCGCCGACGTCACCATCTTTTCTTTCCAGCCTCTTGTCCCGTTGGCGCGGAAGGCCACGATGTAGCCGAACCCCTCCCCGTTCTGAAACTCTTCAGACACTGGCTGGAATTAGACAGCAGGGGGCGCTCACTTTACGCCGCAACGTTCGCGTGAGACAAACATCCCTGTTCAGCAGACCTCAACAAAACACATTAATGGCCAAAACATGCAATCATATGAAAGAAGAATATTCAAACTATAATTTGTTCGGAATAGAGGTGGAAGTAGATTGAAAATTGCCAGCAATTTTCAGGGCATTAAAAAAACTGCACAATAAAAAAAAAAACACGTCCCGATTTTACCTCCAAAGAAAAAAAATTCTTTTTTAGAGCCGCAATTAAATCCACAGAACGCTAACAGGGAATAAAAGCTATTCTGCTACACTGGTCTCCAGGCTTCATTAGACTCTGTCCACTTCTGCTACTCTGATTCTGATCTCAACTTATCCCCAAGATTCTCTAGCACATGCAAGCCACATTCACCCAGAGGAGCCCATAGTACACAGTGTAGTGCTCCTTATCCATTAAGTCAGTGATTTTCAACCAGTGTGCCGTGAGAGATCGTCAGGTGTGCCTCCCGAGAGACAAAATTGTCATTGTAAATGTGTCATTTTGTAACACTTTTGGTTGGTGGTGTGACTCATGATTTTTTTTATGTAAAAAATGTGCCTTGGCTCAAAAAAGGTTGAAAAACACTGCATTAAGTGACAGTTAGCTGTTAGCCAGCTCAACAGAATGACTAATTTCCTGCATGGGACAGGCTAATTACACGAGTAATGATGAAAAACATGTAAAAAAACACATTACCGTGTTTTTTTCAAAAGATGCTGCGCATCAACCTTGAGACTGCAATGTGTCGAATGACACATAACACACCATTTACATTTTAATGGCTTTTCTAAACAACATTGCCAGTGTTCGCCGTTACAGGCAGGCAAAATATTAGCCGAAAAAATGGGGAGAGGCGCCAAATTTTCCCAAAGCCGGATTTTGTCATGCGCGCTCAGAAACGCTTGTGAGATTTTTGGTTTTAATGATGAAATTCGCAGCAGCAAATCACTTGCGGACACCGTGCCTCTCCAATTACAAGCATGAGCACATTTGTTCAATGTTATTATACCACACAGAACCCCACCAGGCATATTAACCAGTATTTGTATTGTTTTTCCGGCGGTAACATTATCTGTGATAGGAGTGAATGCTAAATTAGTTAAGAGCTTATCTGGCAAACAAATTCTTGGCAGGGCTTTGGAAAAACTGGTGTGTTTTGAGAATCTTCCTTCCGGACTTACTTCCACCATTAACGAGAAAACACACTAAGGCTTACGCACACGGAACAGCATCAGCGAACCTTCAACACTGCATAGTAATCTCCGATTGGACGACATGCATGGATTGCGCCAGAAGCATTGTGCTTTTAATCAGGAGCAGCCTCTCACTCAGAATTAGCCTAGTGTAAGCTTTCAAATGGCAACAACTCTTTTTCAAACCCATGGTAACTCCCGTTCCTCAAATCGCCATGAGCTACTTCTTGAGGGCAAATTAATTAATTTCATGTTTTCTTCTCCTTCAATTAAAGTTTGAAATGTGGACAGGTATTATACACAAGGCAAACCTGTAATAGAATATTTGCCTCTGGTTGGCCACCATCCGGGCTTCCTTCATCACACATATATTGTTTGGCATTTTGGGATGGGATTGGTTGGCATGGACACTCATGCTGGGGGCCATGTCCAGCACTTGCTTTTCATTGCCCAGATCCAAATTAAATGTATTAATGGGGGAGGTTTACCTTAATTAAAATGTGAACTGCCAGAATTGAATCTCAAGCAAATGTAATAAATGAAAAAACAAACAAAAAAAACAAGCTACAGACTGTCCAGTAGCCGACGTCCTTCTCTTCTTGGCAAAAGGCTCAGCCGTGTGGTAATTTGAGAGAGAATTACGATATCCTGTCCAGATGTCAGGGATATAAACAGGTTCTCAGGGGAAGTATCAGTAGGCGGAAGCGTAGATCACCCTTAATTCAGCGCCCATTAATCGGCTTCCACGGACAGTGCCCAACAAGCTCTTCAAACTCTCCCGGTGTCGCGCTGCGGTGGAATCAAGCCCAAGACCATTGTGGTACCATGGCGGTAACACTGGCTGAAACGTTGTTGTGAGAACGCTGTGTGTGGATGAGAGAAGTGAGGTGGGCCTTTTGGGCCATTTTACCCACAGCAACGGGAGGTGGTTCCAAAGGTCAACCTATTAGCATGACTGGCGAAAACAGCCTCCCGTCGCTAACGAGACAGACGGGTGATTGGGCGCACGGCTCTGCCCACAGCCCTCGTAGGTGATTGGACAGGTAGAAATGAGCATCTGCCCTCATGCCAAGGAGATTGTGCTCCCGTCCAGTCACCTTCAATATCCCCCTCCATCGCTCACTGACTTAGGCCTGATTTATTAAACCACACACATTTAGAGGGAGCGAGATGGGATGGGCCTGGGAAAGCAATGACAGCGCCTGGAGCGGGTTTTTGGCTCAGTAAGACACATGGGCTTGGCTGTCTGAATTCAGAATAACTGCCCTTTCCGAAAAACAACAAAAAGATATGGCTAATTGGTCCTTAACTTGGTTAGAAAAATACATAAATAAATTAGAGACAACGTTACAATTTTTGAAATGCGAGAAAGTTGGGATCTGTGAGTGCCCTGGCTGAAAACTTTCTGTCTCTGCAATTATAAAAATGTGTTTTTTGAGCCAGCAGGGCATTCTATAATGACAAGTAATGACAACCATATGAAGGCTGATGACACATGTAATGATGCCCATTTGAAGGCTGATAATACCTGTAATGATGTCCATGTGAAGGCTGATAATACCTGTAATGATGCCCATATGAAGGCTGATAATACCTGTAATGATGCCCATATGAAGGCTGATAATACCTGTAATGATGTCCATGTGAAGGCTGATAATACCTGTAATGATGCCCATGTGAAGGCTGATAATACCTGTAATGATGCCCATATGAAGGCTGATAATACCTGTAATGATGCCCATATGAAGGCTGATAATACCTGTAATGATGTCCATGTGAAGGCTGATAATACCTGTAATGATGCCCATATGAAGGCTGATAATACCTGTAATGATGCCCATATGAAGGCTGATAATACCTGTAATGATGCCCATATGAAGGCTGATAATACCTGTAATGATGTCCATGTGAAGGCTGATAATACCTGTAATGATGCCCATATGAAGGCTGATAATACCTGTAATGATGTCCATGTGAAGGCTGATAATACCTGTAATGATGTCCATGTGAAGGCTGATAATACCTGTAATGATGCCCATGTGAAGGCTGATAATACCTGTAATGATGTCCATGTGAAGGCTGATAATACCTGTAATGATGTCCATGTGAAGGCTGATAATACCTGTAATGATGCCCATATGAAGGCTGATAATACCTGTAATGATGTCCATGTGAAGGCTAAGCCTGGGGTTCTGGCCACACTGCAGCTCGCTGAGTCAGGGGAAAGTAATAGCGTGGATTAAACTACACAACGAGAATTGGCCGTTAAAGCTACAGAGGGCTGGCTCCGCCTGCAGACCAAGCGCTCGGCCTAACGGCCTTTATTTGGTGGAGAGATACTTGTCGAAGCAGCCATTACCAAACTGTCACCGTGAACAGAGAGCCCGTTAAAATGATGGTTATTCTATACTTACAGTAATGGCTCTCTCTGGCTGTAATGACTGGTGGCAGACCTACAAACAGCGCATTCACCCCATCTGGAATGTGCTTTTTATTCCCATAATGCCACACCAAGGTGCAGTTCGCTTCGTATGAAGGTTATTTTCCCACAGACAGTTGGGCCTCTGGTCTTAATAACCGCAAAAATAACCACTGGCAACACTCACATCTGTTGCCTCTCTCCCCAGCTAATGGTGGTTTTTATTGCCTTCATTTCGGATCCTTCTGCTCTGTTCATTCATCGGGCTCATCTACACAATGCTGTCCGCACAACAATGCAGTCAAAAAGTCAAACGCGCTCTCTGTAGGGAAAACGCTCCACGCTATCGTCCAGCAGACCTGCTGGGATAATTATTTTAAAAAAATTGCCTAAACTGAGTTAAGAAAAAGATTATAAACAGATGTTCATTTAACATCCCTGACTTTATGGAGGGGATCATTGGAAGACTGACTGACAGTTTCTCATAATTTACATCTCTCCTGGTAGAACGAGAGAGGGAGGGAGAGAAGTGAGGGAGAGAGAGAGTAAGAATGAGAGATGGTAGACTTTACACAGTGGCATGGCCCTCCCAATGACGGAAATTGAAATGGTCTGTTCAATTGTAACACACAGCAGAATTTAAACCTCCGTAATAAGTGGATTGCAGCAGATTATCAGCAAATGTTAAATTATGAAATGTAAAAGGAGTTATTTGATGATACGCACTATAAAAACAGCAGCGTTTAATATAACTGCCTGCTTAGACGACAGCTTGTTTACGCTCCATAAGAAAGACATCAAATAATTTACACTGTTATGCTTGGATGACATAACAGAATTTCAGATTACACGCCTTTTCCCTTTTATTAGCATCACTGGTAATCGGCAAATTAAGTTGCTCAATATTAAAATAATACACAGTGCAAATCTAAAATTAGCACTCTAATTGGTGGAAGCAAAGTAATAGAATATGGAATAAAAACAACAAAAAAATTATGTATTCATGATAATACCCTTGGGTTCTACTTTCAACTCTCCTCTACCATAAATAATATATCCTTTAGAACACAGCACTGTGGGCCTGATTTACTGAGACCTTTAGCATGTGCAAAACCTTTCAGCACACGCAAAACCAATAAAATCACAAATGATTGGTCATGGTATTTGTTTTGCACCAATCATTGGTTGTGTTATTAGTTTTGCATGTGCTAAAAGTTTTTGCACCCGCTAAAGGTCTTAGTAAATCAGGCCCTGTGTGCCTTAATGATATGAATATTCCATAACTGTGAGGATATGTGCGTGTTATCCACAAATATTGTGTTCATTTGTTGCGATGAATATCGTTATTGTTGTTAATATTGTTAACATGTTATTGTGCCAAGCCTATTTGGAAAGAAATTTAGATTACGTCAGCATGTACATTGTCTGTATTGCATGCGTGTACTTCCTGTATAGTAGATGGTCTGTTTTGTGTAACAGTTACTGTATTAAATCTTATTTCTATGTCACTTGATCAGGGCATTGTTTAAGGAAGCCAGTGCTAGCGAGAGAACAATGTCTGTTCTGTTCTACACTACAATTTTCTATAGTCTTCTGCATTACAAGCATTCAGTAAAGAGGAGGTCTAGATAGCGTCAACTCACAATAGAGCGTCGTGCTTAACCGCAATTATGTGTGCATGGGCAGCGGGTTGGCACGCTGCGGTCAATTAATGGTAAAAAAGCGCTTGCAGAGGGCATGACCGGATTAGTCAGGGATGCGATCACCAGATTGGTTGGGAAATACTGATGCTAAAACCCTGAAATGCCTCGAGTATTTGGCTTTGTTGATGAGCATTCTCTTTGAAATTGCTCTTGATAAGCGTGCTTAGGACATACCCAAGTCCTCTGCCTGTGATTGACAACTGATAACTTGTCTACGGAGAGTGCTAATTGTATTTTTATAGAACAACTTAAAATGTATATTTATAAAGGTAACCTGGTGGGTGCAGTCTTTCTGGACCTTAAAAAAAGCATTTGACACAGTTAACCTTGATGTTCTTATTTCTAACCTCTCCAAATTAGACATTTCTGACAAAGATTTACAATGGTTTGAATCATATCTCTAGAACAATGAGCAATGTACAGAGCCCGCCAGTGGTCAGAGGAGAATATTTGAATAAATCGTTCCCTCAAATTGGTAATTTGTGCCCTCAAATTACTTAAATCGTTCCCTCAAATTATAAATCGTTCCCTCAAATTTGTAATCCGTGCCCTCAAATGATTTAAATTGTTTCCTTTAATTAATTGATACGCCCAAATTAGTAATTTGTTCCATTGAATTAGTAGGCTATTATTGATTCTCTAGGCTATCGCCATTCATTCATCCAATTTTCCTTATTTGATCTCGACACGTTATGGACCAGTTGGATTTAATACAGTTTGGAATTAATAATTTGAGGCCACAAATTTGAGAGAACATTTTAAGTAATTAGAGGGCACAGATTACTAATTCGAGGGACGGGATTCATAATTTGAGGGGACGAATGACTAATTTGAGTGAATGGATTAAAATAAAATATTCTCCTCTGACCCCTGGCGATGTGTTGCTATCAATAATAAAAATGTAAAAAAATTTCAAAAGCTTTCTTAGAAAGCAAAACAGGAATTCCGCAGGGCTCCGTTCTCGGACCGCTGCTCTTCAGTTTAGACATAAATTATGTCCCAGAGCAGTTGTCCAGATGTATGCTGACGATACTCTTATATACTGTACTGTATGTGTCTGACAAGACTTCCACCTCAGTCTCCGCAAAACTGAGAGAACATCTAGTATTTGTAGAAGCATGGCTCAAACTTTCCTGTCTAACACTTATTGTTGGGAAAACTGTGCCAATATGCTTGTCTCCCAGGAGACAGCACCTACCAGATGAAGTAAATTAACTACATTTAAAGATCAATGAACAATCCACTAAACAGGTTTCAGAGATCAAATATCCTGCTCTAATGTAGGACCTAAAATTTGAGAATCATATAAAAACGGAGAGCAGACTAGCAAAACCAAATTGTTATACATTTAGATCTATTAGAAACTGCTTACTATTCCAGGCTGCAAATATTTTTATGATTTTTTCACATTACAGTTATTGTGTAACCCCAATGGACTCAAGCAACCGCTGCAGTAATCAAAACTTTCAGATGATGTACAACAGTGCAATACAAATGAATGGTGAAAACTTCTCGGGGTGTTTGGTTCAATTACAAAAGGTGCTGCCATGGGGAACTGTAAAGTGCCCGATTGCAAAACCTCTTTTGGACAGGCAGCCTTCTCTGTACAGTGGGTTAGTACATGGAATTCTTTACTTGCAAACCTCAAAAATGACCATAACTGGGACCGTTTACAAACTGTAACCGTCTTTGAAGACCAACCTGTCATGTAGTCATGTGATCTATTATTCTTTCTTTTTTATTCTGTCTTTTATTTCCTCATTTTAACGCACTTTGTAAATACTACATATAGCAATGACACCAGCATCTTTACGGTGATATTTATGATGTACATTTAATATATTATACATCTGTCACAAAAGCCCATCTAGAGACAAACATTGTAAATTAGCTTATGCTATACATGTTAGGATATATGGCATCAGACTATTAAATCATTTCTGTTTATGTATCAGTCCCTATTCAAATAAACATGAAATAAATAATACATAAATAAGTGTAGAAATCACCATTTCCTCATTAATCAGGAAAGATCACACCCGTGATTTGTGCAGGCATGATAAAATAGGTATAAGTCAGTTGCAATGTCGCCTTGCTTGTTGAAAACAGAGAAGCTCCATTAATCACAAAGTATATTGGTAATAACACTAATTATTAAAAGAACACTCCGTTCAGAAAAGCTCTGCCAAAATGTCAGATTTTATGCTCAAATTTTAAGACTACAAATAATAATTTGTAATACATACTACAAGCGATTGTATTTTCTTTTGCATGAGTGCCCAGGTTTTGATGCACGTACAACCATTATGACGATGCTGATGGTGATTGCTAGATACTTTCTGGCTACCTCCTGGGAGTATCCACCAATCACCATTTACATTGCCCTATTGGGTGTTACCAATGTACTGCATGATTGGTGGAGATCTTCTCTTTCATGTCATCATAACATTCTTATCTCTATGTTATCATCCCTGACTGGTGAAGCCCCTCGATGTGGCAGTGTTGCGAGCTTTACCTCCCAGGATATCACTAGCTCGTGCCGGCGGCCATTTCCTCCACTCACATTGGCCGGGGCCACCGAGGGAACTGCAGGAGACATGGAAGAACAGACACACGGACACGTCATGCCAATCGCACATGCTGAGTATCACGGAAATCAGAGCTCAGAAAGGCTGGGCACGCGAGTGACATGCTGCTGTGTTTTTTTAAAGTGCAGCCGTCAATCACTCCACAGCCACAACACACAACCCACCTACGGAACAAGGGCTGCTTAAGAAACAGCAATGGGGGACCGGGTGCTGCTACCTTCAGCAGGTAAATGGGCAGAAGGTTCTGGCCCATCTGCTTACAAGGCACTGTCTTCACCTCGGGACGAGGCCGTCTCGACTCAAACGCAAGGCAGGTTTAAGTTCATGTAAGCAGCGTATTTCTATCCTCTCTGCCAATTAAAAAACAGCTGGGTCCCTTTGAGAATGCAGGGTAGTCATAAAGGGGGGGGGGGGGGGGGGTTAACAAACAGAGCTTTCTCTAAGAAGACAGACTTGAAAAGTACTAATGTAACATGATGCATCAACATCTACAGTACTTCAGTTCACACGTAAAAGCGAGGATATAAATATGGATACTTGTCCACTCGTGGAATTACCACACGCTGAACGATATTGATGGAAATAATACTAAACACCAAAAGCTCAAAAGGGTCTCAGCATTGTTGACCTGTAGTGCCTCTGGTGGTGAAACACTGTCATTACTGCAGTACAGATTGTGTCTGTGTCGGTCGTTGAGTGAATGAAGGAGAAACACAAACGTTTATACTTTTTCCAGTAGGAGCACAATCACTTGTTTTTGGGGAAGCGTACAATGAATATTGAATTGGCTGAAAGATTAAGATGGCCACCCTTGCCATAGTCTAATGACTGACAGCTGCATGGATGGAAATAGATTGTACAGTGCATAGAACGCTGGGCCATGCCTAGTTAGTGCACTGATGAGTGAAAGCCTGCGGTTTGGATTTAGAAGAGCCGTTGGGAAACTGCATTAGCATTCTGCTCTTCACAGAGTGTGTACCCGGGCAACGAGAGCGTCCATCAACCAGCATAAACGTCTTCTCCGTGGAAACATTCTGTGTGCGGACAAGCATAGCTTGCGATCTGAGAACTGCAAAACAACAAACCAGTCAGCTCAGAAATCACACTGGCCGATGATGACTGGTTTTCTTTGGTAATTTTTTCTGCCGTACCCGATAAATACGTATTTTAAAAAGACCTGTGGCAGACAAAATGTCAGTGTCATTATTGTTAAGCTAACAGTGCAGCTTAGTATAATGAATGCACAATAATATTAATATCTGTAGTGTGGTGTTGCAGGTGGCAACTGCGCCAGCTCCAGCGGCTGTGAACTTGGCCCAGCCTGAGCGGTTCCTGTGTCTGTGTGTGTGTGTGTGTGTGTGTGTGGTTTAACCGGGCACTGCACTGTAGTGAAGCCACACACTTCAAAGACATACTGTCAAGGTTAATAGGCCATTCTGGATTTTACCCCGTGTGCTACCGCGCTATATGACAGACTGGCTTTTAAAAGGCTTTTACCAGACATGACTGTGCATTTAACACTCCAGTAATTCTTAGATTTGACTATACTTCTCAAGTCACAGCAATCACCGGGTCATTTTTCATTTTCCGCAGTGTGCTTTCAGATAGCATGGTGTGAAATGAGCATCCCTAATGTGAAGTTAGTGACTGCGCGCCATTATAGAGGGCTCACGCATTAAGCCGTTTAAGAGCTCTAGCATAGCGCTTGCTAAACTGTAGGGCCACGGCAGGTGTTTTGTGATTGATACCTGCTTCCTTGGTTCTGACCGCTCTGGAGGGAGCACTGGGGTCCCCGGTCCCAATAGCGTTGGTGGCCACCACCCGAAACTCGTACTCCACCCAGGGGTTCAGCTCCACTGCCATGGCCGACTCCATGTCCCCCGTCACATGGTTTGGGTCTGTGAATCGTTACCCATCAGAAGTGTGACATGCAAAGTAAGCTTAAATATACAAATACACATTTAAATATGCAATTGACCATTCCCAATTACTGAATGCAATTTTAAATACTGTAGGGGATGGCGGCATTTAAACCGTGAATACACACAATTGCATGTACAGCAGTTAAATGTTCACAGGACATAAATAAAGCAATCAGTCCATCATAAATCAATCTTTATTTTTATATTGCACCATTTATAAGCGGGTTGTCACACAGCAATTCATAATGAAAAGAATTCCACAAGGAATAATAATAATACTTTTAAAAAAGCCAATCTGGTATAAAACAAGGAAAGAAAATGATTCCCAGAGCCATTAAAAGGCAATCAAGCTGAACTATGGGAAACCGGTGGGTTGCAGAAAAGCAGCAGAGAGCAGAGAAAAGCACTTTAAAAGGTGACAAGGGAAGTGTTGTCAGAAGTGTGGCATTTAAATTATGTTCAGATATGTAAATGAGCATTTAAATATGCAAATTTGATTACCAGTCCCTTGACTGATAATGACAACAACCTTAAAAACGGGAGGGGTGGAAAGTACCATTACAAGCTGTAGAAATACATACACAGCACTTGTTCGGGGTGACATGACATTGCATTACTGCCATTTAGCAGATGCACTTATCCAGACAGACTTGCGCAACTTTTCGCATTTTCACATAGTATCCATTTTAACAGCTGGATCTATACTGAAGCAATTCAGGTTCAGTACCTTGCTCAAAGGTACAACAACAAGTGTCCTACCTGGGAATCCAACCTGCAACCTTTGGGTTGAGTTCCGTACCCATTGCAGTACACTGCCGCATGTCGCGGTTGTGTGTAAACTACGGGTTAATTTCAACCGCTTATTTTATCCGTCCAAGCGTCCAATAAATCAGTACATCCCATTTTCTGAGCAAAAACAAGCTCTGAGACAACAAAAGTCTACGGTAGGCTACAGAACAATCTGTTACAAACCCGCTGACAGGTGATGCAGCCGTGCAACACGTCGTTAGTAACTGACGTCGCTTCAACCCGCGCTAGACTGAGCAAGGACATTCCATTTGCCTAAAGCATGTTGCCTCGATTCCTCCATCCTCGTATCTCATCCTTGCATCTCTTCCTCGTGTCCTCCATTGGTTGGAGCTAAGGAGCGGGAAACGGATGTGAGGAGTGAAAACAAGCGATTGGAACGAACCCTGCCTCTGAGAAGAGAGGAAAAAATAAACCACAAGCTAGTCTGAACACATCTGCACAGTCTCTGTCCCTCAGTGGACGGTGAACCAAAGGAGGGCAGTGGCTGCAGGGCGGCCAATCAGAAAGCTCCCACAAAGACACGGTTCGCGCCTCCAATCGGAAATGTTGTCCGACAAGCCGGTTCGACTCGCTAATAGTTTCCGCCGGGTTCTGCGCTTCGCGCTTTAATTTAGTTTGTCTAAACATCAGTCTCTGCCTCCGCCATTTCCACAGTATAACCAGCAAATGCAGAGCTGCAGAAACCATGACAAATTGAGATTAATTAGTCTAAGACTCGGCTTTATTGGCAGGGTTAAAAAAAAAAGAGGAACGCATTTCTCTGTCCGGGTCTGCTCGGCGTGGCACACCGGGAGGTACGTGGCTGCATTGGAAAAGGAAGAGACTCGCTTCCCAGAGGAAAAGTCCTTCAGAGCAGAAGGTCCTGCAATTATACACAGAGCAGGGGAGAAGCAGAGCATGATGCATTTAACCCGCCAACTAACCTTGGTTTACACTACCGTGCGACCTCATTATTCTCCATCAAGGAGAAAAACCTTGTGTTAGTGGGAAAACTGTGTTAGGCGAGCCGAACATTGTAGAGGAACCGTTCAAGAAATCCTCACAAAACAACCCCACAAAGTAATTAGGCGAGTACGTTATCAGGCATAAAAAAAGAAAGTATATAAATCAGTGACTTTCATGTTTTTTTTGTTTTTTTTACATTTCGTTCTAATTTCTCTTGTAATACACAGGGTGTGTATGACGCTGAAAAAAACTTAAAATTCTTCATCCTCCCTTTCAACTCCATGTGTTATGCAGAGCAGGAATGCTCTTATCAGCTGATACCCACCAAGTGGAGAGGACTCTACAAACCTGACAGCTCTTCACACAATCGCTCTGTTTGCAGGAAACTGGGCTAAAAACCCTTAACTCCTCACTCAGTTACCAAACGATAATCTCACCACGCTCATTATATCACAAAGACCTTAACTGCTCTCCATTGTGTGGTACAATGTTTGAACCAAACCATTTTAAAGGGAGTAAAAGAGGGACGTGAGTCATCCATCCACAAAGATTAATCATTATTGAGCACAAAACTTTCTTATTATTCTTCTACGACCGGTGGTATTTAAACAGATTACTCATGCTTAGCGACCCATTGTCCCTTGACATTAAAGGCTAAGAATGGATGGGGTAGCTGGAATGGTAGACAAAATAAAGCTATTAAACTTCTGACAGTCCAATAAAACAGGTGTGGGAAAATATTATGACTTAACTTACTCTAAAGAAGAAGGATTCTGCATTGTAATACCAGAGAGAGGCTATTTTTTGTGGGAAAGCCTCTAATTCACTTGCATATGATTAAAGTCACAGACATTTCGTGAGAATTCGGCAGAAATTTAAATGAGAAGTTTTTTGAATAAGCAGGTGTCTCTCTCCATGGGGGCAGCAGTGTAGTGCAGTGCTTAGAGAACTGGGCTTGGAACTCCAAAGCTGTCGGTTCGATTGCCAGGTGGGGCACTGCCGTTGTACCCTTGAGCAAGATTTATAAGCTGAATTGCTTGAGTGAATATCCAGCTGTATAAATTGATTGTATGTAAATCTGTGTAAATTGTTCTGGGTGAGAGTACACCTGGCTAAATGCCGAAATAGGAAACACAGTGTAATGCATAGAAGTCTGTGATGAATGCATAAAAGAGCTGACTTTTGATTTGCTGAAGGGTAGATGCTCCTTTTTACATGATTTGTTGGGAGTCACAGTGCATTATACTATCAAAGAGAGCTGGTTCCAGAACGGCACCTGCGGCCGGGCTTGTGAGCGGAAGCACCTCTCCCTCCCTGTAGTATCCCAAGGGCCGGACCCGTCCGTATGCATTACCTGTCCTCACGGTCTGCCACCCTAAAGAGAAGGGGCTCCTGGCCTGCAGGTTGTAGGCGCTGATGGGGCTGTGATTGTCTACTCCCCGGCTCCAGGACAGCGTCGCCGTGGTGTCCGTGATCTCCTCCACTATCACCACCCCTGGAGGGCCCGGGGGTCCTGCAGAAAGACAATCATCAGCTTTTAGGGAGAGAAAGAGAGATATAGAAAGTGCGTGAGAGTGAGAGAGAGGGTAAGAGCGAGCGATGGAGAAAGAGAGGTTTTCCTGCTCCAGGGTAAGCTGGCCTGTGAAAGGACCCAGCCCAAATGCTGTCATTTCCTTTGTGCTTTGAGCAGCGCATTGCCATTCACTTCACAGAGCCACAGAGGTGTGAAGCAGCTGACTTCACTTTTATCAGCCCGGCTGAGCTGGGCCCGGATTGACAGTGTAGCACTGAATTTTTAGAGCATGTACAAAACAATGTGCCGATATTACCCCTAAAGAGAGAGAGGGAAGGTGAGAGGGAGGAGAGAAGGGGAGCGGGAGAGAGAGAGAGAGGAGAGAAGGGGGGAGAGAGCGAGAGAGAGAGAGAGAGAGAGAGAGAGAGAGAGAGAGAGAGAGAGAGAGAGAGAGAGAGAATTTTACTACATTATTATTGTTAGCCCTACACATGAAACATGCATGTAAGCAGCCCTGTGCAAACACCGCACAATCCAAATCTCTATTGCACACAAAGACTCCCTCTCTCACCAATGATTTCAAACTGATTAGGGAAAAGCAAGCGCTCTCGTTTCCCCCCTTTGCAGTGACAGCCTGCCAGCTGCTTTGAGCGTGACTGCATGTAAGGCATACCGTACCCCGGCATATGCTTACTGCAGGTTCCAGAAGTGAATGTAATCTGCTAGTGCAGCAAACGTGTACAGGCTGCGGAAAGAAACAGCTGTAAACGATCGGCCAACAGCTGCCGAGCCTAATGAAAACCAATCGTCCGTGACCACCGCAAAGGTGCTGAACATTTGCATTAAAGGACATTAATATGCAGTGCGTGTCACCGTAGCAACAGCTCAGGAGGCCCTTAAGTCGCTTTGATGGATCACATGCGATATGTTGATTTCAGGTGAGCCGATTGTAAACACATCTTTTTACATAGCTTTCAATTAATTTGGGTCGCTTCTTGTTGTCATTTTATCTTTAATGTTGTTTTACTCGTTTGATTTTGCTTTGGTTGGTTGTTTATTTTGAGTATTTTAAGTATTTTCCATTTTTATTTTGAGTTTGTATTTATTATTGAATAATAATATAATATTTCCTGAATTACTTTTGTCTAAAGCTATCACAGACGACAGACTACGGTGAGTGTTAGGCATTCAGACTTACAGTATCACACACTGTCAATTCTGTATTTCAGGATAACTATACCAGAAAAGTATAAGGAATGATTAAAATCTCAGCTTTTCTAACAATGGTGTAATGTCATAGCATGTGCAGAGAGGTACAGATGACTACCCTCTAGGGATTTACAAATCATGGATGAGATCCTCATACATTATTTGCCAGAATTGGATTGGCTAAATGTCAATCAAACACACAGACAAATCCTTTAACTTCGGACCCAATTTCTTATCTGTCATTGGGTTAAAAACCTTGTCAATCATTTCTGCCGATTCTAATGGCTTAAAACAATGGCTTTGCCTGAGCGTGTAGTTGCCAAAGTCTACTTATAACAGCCAAAATGGCACTCGTTGTTTGAAAGTTCTGAGGTTGCAGGTTTGCAATTTTTTGGGGTCTATTGTTTTTTTTAGAAATTGCTTTATAAGTTTGGGATTTTTAAGTGTTTTTGACTAGCTCCAAACTACACCTCCCATCAGCCTCTCTGGGAAAGTCTTTCTCGGTTTACTTTTTAATGCGACTGATGGCAGAATGCAATGCAGCTCTACAGCCCAGATGGACCAATATAATCTTCACCAATAATTTACGTCAGCAGTAAAACAATCAAATGATTGTTTCACTGCTGGTATTCATAAATTATTGCACACCACACAGGCATACTGGAACCTACAAATCCCTAATGTACAATCTCAATATCTGAGGCCCGTTCTTCTCAGAGGGGGGTGAACAAAATTGGGTTTCTTCACAGAGGTACAGCCACAAAGCCAGGAGGAAATATGAAATCTCAGCTCGACAGGGCTGGGAACCGTCTTCAAAAGAACCTGTCTCTTTTTTTTTGCGATTGTTGTTACCAGCAAATCGGATTTGACCAGTCAGGGATTTAACCACAGAGACTTTTCAGAGGAAGCTGGGGGGAAATACCCATGATTCATGTCACATAGGGTTGATCCGGAGAGAAAAAGTAGTGGTTAGGAAGTACCAGACCTGGGTCAAATGAACATTTGAAATACTGCAACTTTTCATGTGCCAGTAAAAATGAAAAACAAACAAAAAAGACAAACAAAAAAAACAACTCGTACAGATCCCTGAGAATGTTAAACAAAGTAATGTTATTAACCTGAATTGTAACCTCCTGGAATTGTTCTGTCTCAAAAGGGTTGAAAAGCATTTAATGTAATTATTTGAACCCAGGCCCACTCACTGAGCTGCCGAGTGTGGACAGAAAGCTCACCTCGAACCAGCAGCTCTGCCTCCACGTACACAGTGTCGGCGCTGGTCTGGGCCTGACAGCCGTATTTCCCAGCGTGCTTCAGGAGGATGTTCCTGATCATCAGGTCGGCCGTGGAGGACTGCTGCGGAGAGAGGAACAGCGGAGCTGAGCATCTGCTGCGTGACCGGCCGCCTCCCCCCTTTGCGCGGGAAATGAGGAGCTTCTCCACGGTCGGCAGGTGTGACACGGGGCGAGAACCAGCTGTTTGGTACAGAATCTGGCTCACGGTGTGAAGCTGACCTCATTCTCCCACACAATGCACTGCTACTCAGACCTTTACAATGGAAAAAAAACCTGTAATGGTACCTCTGCTGGTTCATTAAAAGCCATTATTCTGAAAAGGATTATACTGACTTAACATATCACGAATTAATCTTTCAACCGTGATGTTCGAATGTAGAATCGATAACCATGTGTGTCCTGGTGCACAAGGGAGGTGTGATAAGAGCGGTCTATGATGACAGTCGCAGTCAAACCCAGACAGTCAGAGTGACTGCAAATGTAATGAAAGGCCATTGACAAAATAATGCTCATCGCTTAGTCAGTAAGAAATGCAAATTGGGCTTTATATACATGCAGTTATAGTCAATGGAGCATTTTGGAAGTTAATCAAGCGGACACAAAGTGACTAGTTTTTAATGCTTAAACTGCATTACGCTGAAATAAAATAGCTGAGGTGAAATCAAATAAATACTGTACAGAAAAAGGCTGGGCTTCTGGTTAGCTCAGGCGATAAAAGCGCTGTTTGCGGCACATGAGTGAGCACCACGGTCTTGGATCGGATCTGGCCCGTGCCAGTGCCGACTGTGGCCGGCAGCCCTGCAGGGGCAGCACACAACTGGCTTTGGGTCACCCAAGGGATATACGGGAGGGTTCAGTCAGGGCAGTGATAGCAGTGTTCATTGCTTGACTCATGTCGGTCATCCGGACATCCGGGGCTTGCTTTCTATGCACGCGTATGATTGGGTGTCCTCCACTATCGCTCTGCACGTGTGCGGCTTGTGGCTGCAGTGTGGAAAGAAGCAGCTGGGTGGCCCCACGTTTTTTTTGGAGAAGCACGCTTATACATAGTCATGCATTGGACATTCTAAATTCAGGTGCGATTGGAGACGGCAAATTATCAACAAAAAATTAAACATAAATAAATCAAAGGCTGACTATACAAGTATACAAGATAGTATGCAAGTCCATATTGCATCAAATTTAATTTCCAAATCAAATGTAAGGCAAATATAAACCTGTAAATGTAACTGGATATCAAAGATGCCTGCCAAGTATACCTGGCCATTGCTTGCACTGTAGTTATATTGGGACTACAATCATGGATGCCAGCAGTTCAACACATAGCACATAGGAGCCTACAACTACATAACATTAGTCTACAGTTCTAGGCTAGAACATTTAGTAATACATTAATGTTTTTTAATTCATTTTTTAACTAAAACTTGGAGTTGCTCAAGACTGAGAGGCCTGCTGGGTAATGACCACTGATACCCCCGCCCCATTCCTGGCTCTCAGTGCTGGTTAAGTGGTGACTTTTGGAACCTCAGAATTGTACCTCATTTTACAAAAAGCCCCAGGCCTCAGCAGGCAACAGGAACGGTTCTGACCTGTGTTCTGTAAGTCCGTTTAAGAGTCATTACCCATACTGTTAGACCACGTTCGTATGAAGAAACTACATTTTATACAACCCCCCACGCCTAACACTATAGCTGCATTGGCATCTGACATACAAAGGTTTTAATAAATACAGAGTGGACTTTACACTATAAAGAAACCATATCTGCCCTGTATATAGTAGATATATGAAGTGTCTGTAAAGATGCAAAACTAGAGCTTTGCGTCAAAATCACACCTGTCTCAAACACTTCTTTTGAAATACTTAAACTCTTCAGAAGCCAGTGAAATTCCTGCACAATCACAATAATAATAATAATTTTAAAAAAAACATTCGCTTCTAATACTCTAATACTAATACTCAGAACAAAATTCCTGCATTTATAATTGTGTATTTTGATTAACAATCAGTTTCATGGAAAATTCTCAGGGACCTGCAGGAATGTTTTCTAAAATTACCAGTATTCAAAGAGGTAAAGTTTTCCAACTACATTATTTGGCTCACGTCTGTGACAGATCAGTTCCTGGCACATGTGGTGCATGAAAGAAGAGAAGGGAGGAAGGAGGAGGGGGAAATGAAGAAAAAAAAACCCTCAAACAGAAGGCCACACACACAAAAAAAGGAAAAGTGAGTAGGTCCCCAAAAAGAAGGCAATCTGTGCCTTTACAACAGGCTTGATGAAGGCAATAGGCAACAGCTGCCCTGATTTCCAATTAACCTCAGCTGAGCCTGCCAGGAAATGAGGCTGCTGCTGTACGTGGTCTTGAAGGCCTTCCAGGCTTTGGGAGACGGCGTGAATTTCTGATAGCGGCTAAAGCCTTCACCTCTCCGCCATCAAAGTCCTATTATACCACATATGTCAATGCAGAAAATACTGTCGCATAGGACAGTTAAATATGAAAATAATTGGAAATCATCTGCAGATGCATTATGCAGCTGTAATGGAACACTAAAACTCGGGTGAAATTACACTCAGACAACATTTTATTCAGATAGCAAAGAGTTGAACTCCCAATTTTGAACGGAATGTGTTTGACAATATAATTAAACTCTCCCTGCTTTGGATTTAAATATCTCTCCTTTGTAGTCTTTCCTCTCTAATAGCCCTCTTCTCTCCCTCTCATACGTCACTGTGCTAGCATTATATTCTCATCACTCGTGTCTCTTGAAAATAATTAACTGCACTTAGGTTAATGCAGTCAATGAACCCAGTATCACATTCTAAACTCTGAAATCCCAATTATATCTGCTCCATGACTGCTGCGTAGTTCAGCATTGATAAGTAATAGTGCAAAGTGTAGTGTCATTACAGATCTTGCCTGAAGAAAAACATTTTTTTTAAATCAAAATTTGCCCACATAGCCGAGTACGTGGAAAAACAACTCTGGCCCTCAAATCCAAATCCAGCCCTTGTTTTCTTTTCTCCCAGGGAAGTAATGGAACAATTAGTGCTACGGATTGGCCAGGCTGTCTTCACACCTGACTGCCAGATAAAGGGAAGGTGGAAAACCAACAGTTTCCGGCCCTCGAGGACCGTTATTTGAGTAACAGGGACCTAGGAGTTGCTGAGAAGTAGCAAACGCATTATTTCTGACAGACAGCGAGGCAAAGTTCTAAAAAGTTCGAGGCAGCTTGGTGGAGGATCTTAATATTCAACACAGGCTGGCTGGAAGACAACCAAATGGCACACTGCCCCCTGAGTGAACCTCGTGGAACTGCACTGAAGTTCAAAGGGAGTCAGAACCCTGGGACACATGTCCACTACCGCTGCAGACAGTGTTATTTTTCCAATGCCCTTTTCCTAAAAAATGTTTTAATGTTGAGCCGACCATCTCAGTGTCCGATTTTATCCCCAGAGCTCCCAGAAAGCCATCAAAGGTCTGAGAAAAGTCTCTACCCACACAGAACCCTACAGTCTTACCTTACCTGAAACTCACTCTTCCAGGACTGATACACATAGCCAAAACGTTCTCAGAACAAGAGGATCTGAAATATATCGATGTGCTGTATCCTTCAGCTGAACACACCATTCTCTTTCTAAGAAGCATGAGAAGGATATGAGCATTTCTGTTAGTATTTGATATGTAACAGATAGCAGTTTTTACCTGCTGCTTTGTTGAAACTGAACAATATATATTTATAGGCCACCTCTAGAAAATTGACCTGATCTGAACTCTGGGTGTGAAATGAGTTGCGCAGTATCATGCGGTGGAAGGGAAATTTTCCCAGCATGCTGAAATACACTGTCGCTGCTTCACTTCCTCTCTTTGGTCTTAATAAATATATTTGATATCTATTGGTCGCCAATTCATATTTTATCTGGGGTTTGGGAAACCTTTCTGAGGACCTGGCCATATATTCATAAAGCATCTCACAGCAGGACTACTGATCTAAGAACAGGTTTTCGCTGCCCATTTCCTCACCTTATCCATAATGAGCTAAAATGCCAAACTACTCTGAGACGCATTATGAACAGGTTTCCAGTATCCAGATCCTAAGCTTCTCCAACCAAAAACTAATCTTAGTTTTCCACACAACTACTCTGAAATGTTTTATTAATACTGGTTATGTCGAACATGGATTATGCTATAAAGATTCATGTCTAAACATTTAATCAAATCTTCCCACTGTAGTACTAAAAAACACTTTATCCCCAAACCAGTCTCTGTTATAGCTGTTTAGTTCATTATAAATTCATACAAATTCCCATGTACAGCAATTGTGGATGGACTATGTTCTTCAAGACAGTTGACCAAGCTAATGTTCCTTACCCTAAAATTGTAACCTAGTTTTTCCTCTCGTATTGATTTAACCTATTTGACTGCACTTAAGCGCTTTGTTTTATAATTCACTCTAAATAAGTGTCACTTAAATTAATGCAATGTAATTACAGGGTGGCATTGTGAAATAATAGTTTAGGGAACTGGGCTTGCAACTCGGAGGTTCCAGGTTCGATTGGCACGTGGGGCACTGCTGATGGACCCCTGAGCAATGTGCTTAACCCGAATTGCTTCACTTAATATCCAGCATAAATGGATTGCATGTTTCTAAAAAAAGTAAATTGTGTCAGTCGCTGTGGATAAGAGTGTCTGCTAAATTAATGTAAAGTACAAAACTGTTCAGGGCTCAGCTCAAACCACAACTCCATTCCAGGAGGGCCAATTATTCTGACTTAACTTTATAAACTGCCGTATACACCAGTGCTGGTTTGCACCTACATCAGACTATAGTTTACAAAAAAAAAGCTGTAGACTTTATAAAACATTACCAAATCAAATAAATTATTAAATAATTAAGAGCAGAAGTTGGTATGAAGTTTCAAAATGGATTGGCCCTCACTATAATGCCCTGGCTCGCACACTTACTGTTTGGATGTACTCAAAATGGCCGCCTTCCTGGTTGAAGCTGAGAGGCTGTCGGTTGAGCAGCCACAGAAAGCCCACGTCCAGGGAGGGGTCGTGGGTGGCCTTGCAGCTGAGGACCACGCTCTCCCCCACCGTCACCTCCACCCGTGCTGGGCTCAGCTCCACACTCATGGCCTCTGAAAAAAAGAGGCCACGTTTAATTCTACGCCTACCCTGAGCGACAGTGTCCACTCTGTGGTGGCTAAGGTAAGGTGACCCCTGAGTCACTAATGAATAGGTCGAGGCATTGCACTTGTAATTACATTAGAACACAATTATTTCACTTTGCTAACATCAGAATGCTCACCCTCTCACTACACACACACACACACACATACCCACAATCACGTTCACACACACACACACACACACACACACACACACACATACTCCAAGATTACTTTGTTCACAAGGTTCACTATTTGAAAATTCCTACTATATCTAAAATTACAATGGGAGGCAGAGCCTTCTCTTACAGGGCTCCTGTCTTATGGAACAATCTCCCTGTGTACATTCGGGCTTCAGACACACATTCTGTCTTTAAGTGCAGGTTAAAAACGTACCTCTTCTGTCAAACCCATAGTTAAGGATGTCTACTGAATTGAATTTAATTGAAAACTAGGTGCCCCGCCGTGCTACTTGTACCTTTCACCCACAGCGTAGTGGTCATCTCTGCTGAACCAAACTGGTTCCTCGCTCGGCACATGTAGTTCCCCTCATCCGCGCGGCTGGAGTTCAGGATCCGAAGGGTATTGTCCTCCAGCAGCACGATCCTATTGAACAGAACCCAAACAGGCACACTTCAAACACTCATCATGTTCATCAGTACGATCCTGTTGAACAAAACCCAAACAGGTACACTTCAAACACTCATCATGCTTATCAGTACGATCCTGTTGAACAGAACCCAAACAGGCACACTTCAAACACTCATCATGCTTATCAGTACGATCCTGTTGAGCAGAACCCAAACAGGCACACTTCAAACACTCATCATGCTTATCAGTACGATCCTGTTGAGCAGAACCCAAACAGGCACACTTCAAACACTCATCATGCTTATCAGTATGATCCTGTTGAGCAGAACCCAAACAGGCACACTTCAAACACTCATCATGCTTATCAGTACGATCCTATTGAACAGAACCCAAACAGGCACACTTCAAACACTCGTCATGCTTATCAGTACGATCCTGTTGAACAGAACCCAAACAGGCACACTTCAAACAAGCAAAAAGCAAGGGTTTTCAAAATTTTCTGATCCAGAGACCCCCACCCAGCATCAAAGGCATCCAGGGAACCCCTATCGTAAGTTGAAAATGGTTATATTTTAAGAACATGTATTATAAAGATCACAAAACGGGGTGGGGTTTGTGGAATGATTGTGATTGATTGTGGAAAGGGGGGGTGCTGCGATCATGGACTGGGGGGTTCAGATTGTGATAGCTACAAAAACTGTAGTTATATTTACTTATAGCTTGCTATTGATCCATACGTTATTGTATGATTACTTGGTAAATGGTAAATGGACTGCACTTATATAGCGCCTTTATCCAAAGCGCTTTACAATGGCCTCTCACTCACCCGTTCACACACACATTCACACACCAATGGCGGCAGCTGCCATGCAAGGTGCTAGCCTACTCATTGGGAGCAATTTGGGGTTCAATGTCTTGCCCAAGGACACTTCGACATGTGGACAGGAGGAGCTGGGGATCGAACCGCCAACCCTGCGATAAGCGGACGCCCCGCTCTACCTCCTGTGCCACAGCCGCCCCAATGCTAGCATTACTTCCCATGCTAGCTAGCTATGTATAACCTCCGCAAGACCAATACTGTAGCTATTTTTATGTATTTATTATGTCTATGAGGTCTTCAAGGAAGCTTAGCCTCTTCTCCGTTTCTGACAGGCAACTACATGATACACGCTGATTTTAGGATCATACTAGGGCACTACAGTATAAAATGGCTCTCACACATACTATTGTCTATGTCCATTCTAGAAAACTATTCTAGAATCTCTAAATGAGACAATATCAGAATTGTGATGTTGATGCATAGCTATTTTGCAAAGTTATACACAAACACATAAAAGTCATTAAGTTATATTTTATGTTTGAGTTCTCCTGTGTGGGGACTGAGTTGTTGTTTTTAAAGATAAATTGCAAAAACATTGCTACATCAAGGGGGTCATAGAACACATAAATCATATCTTTTCCCAAGACACTTCAAACGCTGTACATTTTGACGCGTGCTTCTTGGAAAGTAGTAGTCAGCTGAAGAAAAGCTTTGCATTGGAAAGAGTGATAGAATATCCAAGTAAATGAACCATGGTGAAATAACATAGTTTGGACTATGCAAATATAGATCTGTCTAATGCATTTTGAACGGTCCTTGTCCCAGATCGGAATAATAATTTCCGAGCAAAGCTTGGATCCTGATGCTTGTTGTCCCGATGTCCCGGGGGAGGGGGGGAAAAAATCACAAACATATTTTTATGAAAATAGAAAAGAAAGCCCTGATCATTTCCAAAACTAGTGCTGGAATAAACATGCAGGCTCATCATACCACGATACCAGCTGCTGTCTCTAAGTGCTTACAGCTAATACACACTCTCCACCAAACTTTTTTTTTTTGAGTCAAATATTTACAGGCAGCAAAGCAACCCCTTCAACTGACATTCAATTATATCCAAAACCAAAAAAAAAAGCCTATTAAAGGAAACATAGAGACTCTGTATTAATTTGTCTCCCACTGTTTACAACGCTAAGATTTTTTCCGTGCCAGTTTGGATAATGGAAATTGGAGGTGGGGGAAAAGGCACTAAGGTGTGACCGTAGGCAGCTGCGCAGGGATATTTTGAGAGGCAACAGCGGTTACTGCGGAATACATTCTGAGAATTAAGTAAAGAAACCTCATCCTTCGAGGACAAAATAGACAGGAAGGACAAACAACAGGACAGATGATAGGACCATTGAATAAACAGAATATGTAAATAAGACAGCCAGAAAAAGTTAATATTGAATAAAGAAATATCTCCTTGCAGTGAGCTTACATTCTTTTGGGGGGTCATAGAATAGGCCTATAGACCCATGTTTTCTACAAACACATAAAATTATGTTGTTGTTTTTTTCATTAACTTATTGTTGCTTGCTAAAAGAGCATAAAAATAACATGCTTATTACATACAAAATGAAAATGAGATGAACTTTAAAAACAAACAAAAAAGTGACACAAAATGTGGGTTAGTCAGCCAGACGTACAACGATTCCTTCCATCCGTCTTTAAGAGAAGGGAAGCTTTCGTTTTCAACCGAGGCACCCACGTCGACTACAACTAATGGGATTAACACTTTTCATTTAGAAAACAAAAGACCTGAACATTAGCGGAAATCCATGTTAATTACAAACCTTCATTAACTCGGCACAGCTGCCGGCCTCAGATAAAAGCTCGCGCGTCTCACGGTTTTTCGATTCCTTCCGCGTTCTTCCCGCTATTGAACTCCTCGCCGTCTGCAGAGGTCTTTCTTGGCACGAGCTAATGTCAGAAAATCCTTGCAATGTGAAGGACTGCCAGGTTAGGAGGAAGGAATACTCGCCTATGTCTATTGCTGAGCTGCAAGAGCGCTCACGTCAGGTGCTAGTGTATGAAAGGTTCACGTATGTTTAATACCGTGAAAATATTATGTATTCCAAAAATCTATTTCAACCCCTACTGAACACACAGGCAGAGATTATACACCAGACGTGTTTCCAAGGATAAATCTGCCTTCGCAAACATATTTTAACTGCGCAGATATTATTTCTGTTCTTCCTACATTACGCTAATTTTTTTAAATAAATGGAGACATGACTGTGTAGTCATCCGTCGGAAGTCATTCCATTTGAAGACATACACATGGAAATTCCAATGGATTTTTAAACATCGTAGAACACTATTCACTTGTGATGCATATTTGAAATCTTAGCTCACAGGTTAAATGAGTTTAATGGCGACTGCAAAATATTCAGCAGATTATAGGCTATTGAATGCGCCACTAATAATAATACATGACCAAGACAAAATATTGGCACACCATAATACATGTCTGAATGTATTCTAATGTATTCTAAATGGCAGAATGGGCTGGCACTCATACAGCTTGGGGATGTTTAATAGCGGTTATCAAAGTTATGGCTCCATATCTTAAATATATATCCTGTCTGGCGTCTCTTTTCCTTTGTCTCTCCCTCTAACTTTATCGCTCTCGAACTGCATGAGGAAAAAAAAAAAAAAAGTAGAAAAATGGAGTTAAAAATAAAAGAGCTGTTGGTGGTGGTCTTGCCCCATGATACCAAGACAGCAAATACAATAAATTAAGCTTTTGAAGAATCTGCTGTGGAATATATTGGATTAAAGGAAGAACGGGTTCATTCATCACCATATCGTCCTCTGGAGAGGCTCTCTGGACAGAGTCTTCCGCCCATCAATCAGGAACTCCCCTTCATCTACTAAAGTCTGAGGATTAGACATCTGGCATTTAATTAAGCATGTATTGCCTTAGGTCAGTATTTATAAGCATACATAAATCACACACTGGACTCACACTTCACGAGGTTAAATGGTGATGTGCGCCGTTTATAGATGATCCTGAGCGCAGGCTCGTTTTCTGAGGGAAGGCAGCTCCACAAATCTATGGGCCACCTGCCAAGCCATCCCACAGGCAGGATACAGGTGTACAGATATACAGACCCCTTAGGCAGGAAATATCCAGCATATATCTATCAGCCGGTGTCCCTGCCTGTGTTTGATCTCAGGCAAGTTCTCATAAAAAGGCACTGCTTTTTAAAAAGACAGTGTCTGTATATGTCGCTACACTGTAGATTATACTTGCTCATGCTCAGGTAGACACAAACAGATGCTGAATACATATGCCTCCTGCCCTGAAACAGCAAAAGTGTCCTTTTGGCTGCAGCAAATGTTATTCGGAAAAGCACCGGTGCCCTTAGCAATCGCAAACCCCCCTTCTGGCCCCTCCGGCCAATCCCCCAAACCCCCCAAACCCCCCCCCCCCCCCCCACCCCCTGTTTAGCATTAGCATAAGCCCTGATGTACAGACATGTACAGACACCTATCAGATCAATACCGAACAATAGGGTAAACATTATGCAGACACCTGGCACGTTTGCTCAATAGGCAGTTTTTGGACGGTGACCTGAAAGCGACTCTGGGCCCAGATGCTGAGATCGGAGGGGCCTCGCGCCTCTTTCCCTTCTGCCATTTATATGAGGCCATTTCCGCCGTGACACTTTAAGAACAGATCCCAGCGGTTATTTCTCAGAATAAATTGCCTGGTGTGCAGCGTCTCCGCAGTCAGCAGAAAAGTCTCTAAATAATTCCGGTGCGTCCGCTGGCAGTCTGAGCATGCTCAGTGATAAATAACGAGGGGGCCTGGGACCGGGGGTGCGGGGATTGGGAGCCACGTGGAGGACCAGTCCTGAAGCACTGGTCTTCCCATCATGCCCTGCTCCCGGTGCCCAGTCAATACGGCGATGGATCTGTCTCACTGGGGGAGGTACAGCAAGAGTTTCATTAGACAGAATGAAGTACTTTTGGTGTCACACATCGATTTATTTGCTGGGAAGAGCTATTCATCATTGATATGAGCGCCACAGTGACCACGGACACATTTTAAATTCCATACATGACGTAGCGTGTTCTCAATGAACTTGTACCCCGGTACTTATGATGATGGATTTCACTGCAGATGGTGAAAACATTTATATTTTCTTTCTTCAACCATGAAAAAAAAAAGAAAAAACATGTGAGAAAAGAAAGCAAAATAAGAGAGCAAACGGACTCACATATGCAGCATGTCCAAAGCAAACTGCCGAACAAAGTCTGTGAAGTAATGGAAGCCGACGTCTAATCAGTCAGCACAAATAAACATGGCCAAGTAATGCCTTGGTAAAAATGGAAGGCTTTTACAATAATTAGAATATACTCAAAACTAAAAATTCAGACCGTGATAAAAAATAAATAAAAGAAACAGAAACACAATGGAGGGAGACAAATGATCCTTTGTGCTATGATCTGTTCCCTGTGAAGACACACAACTAGGTGTATAAATGACTGCAGATGAACAATGTGTATGATTTGACGGGAAGCCGAACCCAGTCACTTGATTGATGTGTGGCCATATTGTGAAACGGCAGAGTTGCAATTAATCTGACGGAGGAGCTGTTGCTCACTGTCATACGGAACCAGGAGTCGCTGAAAATATCTACAGCTACGGTGAACTTTCTAGAAGACCCTTGTTCCTCTTCCCGTCTCTGCACTCGTCGTTCCTGGTTTGAAAGCGTAAGAAGTGATGCCTGCCGTCGCCGTGGCGTAGCTGCCTGCCAGGTAAACTACGAGTACACTAACTGCTAAAGTGCATTCATGAATAACTCCCGCACAACCTGGCACGCCATTATTTTACATTGTGAGCAGCACCTTGAAAAAAAAACTAAAAAAAAAAAAAAAAAAACCTGCCGAATTTTGACAACTGTGCCTCTTAACAAGAGAGAATATAAAAAATATATATAACCTACCGTCGTGGGAAAACACAGCAACCAGATCGGATAAATCAGAAAGCACACACACAAAAAAAAGACCTTGCGCTTATCAGAAGCTAGACAATAAATCCTCATTAGGTACCAACAACAACCATTCTGGCTCTAACCTTCCCCTGCTATTACCCAGAGAAGTTTAGCAGTCCCCTATCTCACATAACAGAGAGATAATTTGCTTGCTTCCTTGCCTTCATTCTCAGAACCAGTGAAGCTCTTGTAAAATCAACAGTCCCCTACTCCCCCGCCCCTCCCTTGTCCCCCCAAATGTGTGTAACCTTGGTAATGCAATAATAGGCCATTAAAAGAAGGCACATTTGGTCTCCACATCTGACTGCAACTGTTGGTTCTTTTATAATTGGGACAATTTAACATTTTAGCATATGTGGTTTTATCTCCTGAATGAGCCTAATTAAACTCTCATCTGATTCCAACTTCTTCAGGACAATGTGTACATTCCACTGTGTCTTCATGTGAAAACAATGAAATGTAATGCTTACACAGTAAATGTGAAGGGAAAAGTAGCATTGACTTTCTGTAATACAAATTTCATCTTTGCTGTAATTGTATTAGGCTATATATATATATACGGTGGATTCCAGAGACAGGAATTGTTTCTTGACTGAAATTTCATAGGAAGGATCCCATACCAGAACACAACAGCAAACATTTTTGGCCTTAAAAGTTATCTGCAGCTTCTGGATTTATCAGCCATATAACAACAACAACAAACAAGAATGAAAAAAAATCATCACAAAAGCACAAATTATGGTGAATTATTGAAAAAAATATGAATAGAGCCCGACTTGGCCTTAATGTATGGGCAGAAATATGTGCCACTAGAAACTGAATATGAATTGCTCAACTTGAATAATTGCATAAAAAAACTGAATTTGAATCACATAATTTGAATTTGTATTGTTTAGCTTGAATAATTGCATTGAAAAACTGAATCTGAATAGCACAATTAGAAATTTAATTTATTAGTTTGGAACTTAATTCCAATAAACTTGAAACTGAGTAGTGTTATTTTTAGCACGTATCCCGCGCTATCGAAAAGGAGTTCTGTCAATCTGCACTCGATTGCTCTTCCACAGCGACCCGGATGTGTGTCACAATAAACTGCAAAAACCTGAGTTTGAATTACGAGAACTGAATTTGAATTGTGAGAACTGAATGTGGAAGTATATAGAGAGTTGAATTTTCAGTGAGGATCAAATACAGTTTCAGAGCAAATTAATTCAATTTCATAATATTACATTCAGTTTCAAGTTTATTGGAATTAAGTTCCAAACTAATAAATTAAATTTCAAATTGTGCTATTCAGATTCAGTTTTTCAATACAATTATTCAAGTTAAACAATACAAATTCAAATTATGTGATTCAAATTCAGTTAATGCAATTATTCAAGTTGAGCAATTCAAATTCAAATATGAATGATTCACATTCAGTTTCTAGTGGCACATATTTCTGCCCATATTAATGTCAGAGAGAAATATGCTCAGAGTTTGTACTTTTGTGCATTAATTGGTTCCTAAAATCTTTATTAGCCTACAACTGTTTTAAGGCCATAATCCTGCTTTCTGTGGATGCTGGAGAATCATCCGTTACCTTGGTTACCTCACACGCCTCTAGTAACCTCTAACACAGTGTGATCAAATAAGTTATAAACCAGACAAACGACCTAACCACATGAACCACCCTGGAATGGGCTAGAAGGTTTTTTTTATACATCCCCACCCATTCTCAGTATAATCCTGATCTATTCTTCCAGGCCACTTGTTAAACTCTCGTCCGCCTGTCGACGCAGAGAGGGCATGGCGAAGACTGGGACTGCCTTGTGGAAACGGGAGTTGAGCAGCGTGCATTGTGGGATATAACTAGTAATGAGTGCGGGGGAAAACAGGGGGTAAAGGGATCCATCACAAGCGAGCCCATTTTCATCAGAAAGCAATACACAGCAAGCATTCAAATCTCCATTAACGTCTCGTCAGGGCTAAATTAGTACACGCTCAGTGCTGAGACAGGGATTGTTCGGAAACAAGCGGAGTGTGAAATCAGAATTAGAGCAAACACAAAACGCAGAGGAAGCAGACAGCGGGTCACTTACAGACAGGTGTCAGCACATGTCCACACGCGCTCATGCACGCATGCACAAACGCACGCTCATGATAAAACCAGCAGAGCACTCGTCTAGGCTGGCTTTCAGAACTGCACTGCTGTCATGAACGGAGAGTTTTAATGCTTCACCAAATTAGGACTCGCTAATTATTTTACCAACACAAACGACCCGATGTGCATGCACACACGCACACACACACACTCCCACATGCACTGCACTCGCTTCCACGTATCCTCACACATGCGCACACGCACACACACACACGCGCACACACACACGCACAAACACTAACACACACACACCCACATGCACTGCACTCGCTTCCACGTATCCTCACACATGCGCACACGCACACACGCGCACACACACACGCGCACACACACACACACACACGCACAAACACTAACACACACACACCCACATGCACTCCACTCGCTTGCACGTATCCTCACACGCACAGGCATGCACACGCACTCCCACATGCACTCTACTCACTTGCATGTATCCCCACACACACACACACACACACTCCCACATGCACTGCACTGCACTCGCTTGCACGTATCCTCACATACGCACGCACACACGCACGCACACACACACACTCCCACATGCACTGCACTCGCTTGCATGTATCCTCACACACACACACACACACACACACTAACACACACTCCCACATGCACTCTACTCGCTGGCATGTATCCCCACACACACGCACGGTACACACACACACACTCCCACATGCACTGCACTCGCTTGCATGTATCCTCACACATGCGCACACGCACACACACAAACACGCACACACACACTCCCACATGCACTGCACTCGCTTGCATGTATCCTCACACACACACACACACACACACACACACACGCACGCACACACACACACACACACTCCCACATGCACTGCACTCGCTTGCATGTATCCTCACACATGCGCACACGCACACACTCTCCCACATGCACTGCACTCGCTTGCATGTATCCTCACACACACAAACACACACACACACACACACACACAAACACACACACTAACACACACTTACACATGCATGTACTTGCTTGCACGCATCCTCACACAGACAAGACATTTACTTTTACCTCATTTTCCACTAATGTCCCACTACTGAGATTGCCTCCAAGTGCTATAATTGTTTTGATGGGAACTACATTTTATGAGGAATCTTGCAGGGGGAAGAATAATAAAGTTGGCAACACTGATTATAGAGGAGCTTCCTGTTTTCCTGAGCAGTTGAATTAAATAACAGACCTGAGACAGAGCAGAGCAGAGAGAGCTTTCCCATGGACATCCAAGAGCAATCAACATTGAATGATCATTTTTGCACCATCCCAAATGTCGACTGACTGTTCATCAACCACCTGGGATCCCTTTGGAGTAGAGCATTGTGGGATACCCCCCTCCCCCCCCGCCCGGAAGTAGAATTCACTTACAAGGTCCCAGCTGGTGTGTTTTCCTCCCAGAAAATAAGCGCACGCCCCAAGTGCCTTACCACAATCTGTTGTGTTATTACAAACAATTATGCACCTTCAGATCCTGTCAATAAGCTCTAGATTAGTTTCGAGAAAACATGTTAAAAAGGTCTGCACTGATACTCACAGGGGCTTATGATGGGGCTTAACAAGCTATGGCAGTTTGTTTGAGAACTTTGGAAACATGTGAAAACTGTTGCCTTTTACTATAGCACCACGGACTGCCCTCTATTCTTTTCAAATGTCATTCCTTTTTGTAGTTCACAATCGATATCGAAATGACACAATTTTCCAAGCAGGCTACTAGACATCTGTAAAATGAATAACATGGCTGAAGAGTAGGACACGACGTACAGCGAAAATATATATTCTTTTATCAGCTGATTGACTGATAACAACAGTTCTTAGCAACAGTAGAATAAATCAATAGCAATGCAACCTTGGTCAACATTTTAAACAAGTATACCTTTATTTTGCACTGACAAGGTCTAAAGGTTAAATACTGCATAAATATGTTTCCTTTTAAATTGCCTAGATTTCATCAACATGCAGGCTTAACCTTGACTTGCAATGAGTGTTCATGACTTTAGTGAGTCCTATGAGTTCTGAAAATTGCAAACTTTGTGGAAAAAAACAAACACTATTTTATTTGTAAGCTTTAGTCGCAAGTTAGAAACACCTTCAATATATCCAGGTCATTATTTGTTATTAAATAACTAAATTAAATAAGATTTTATAGTTTGATATGGGAGATGGGGTAGTTTGATAGTTTTTGTTCTCTGTACCCCTGTTTACACTTTAATAAAATGTGATATGTATACTGTATTTATTCAGTATTGTATGCTTCACTTGTGCCTCCTGATAAAGATAAATGGCGTACTGTATGCCCACAAAACAGTCTCAGTTTCTTAGTATTCACTACTAGGATTATCGAGTGGAAATGTCTGTGACCAGCAGAACATCTGTGTTTGATGAAATACCACATACAATTAAATTTCCTGCATTAAAATAATATATAGCAAAAATATAGAGCCAAAATGGTGAAGTGGGAATGTGCGACGACGTGCGTACTGCAGAATACCTCTCATTGGGCTGTACTCTTCGGTCTCCTCTCCTCCAGGTGATCGCGGGTTTGGGGGAGGCTCGGGGCTTGCACTCCAGGGACACCTCCGTCCCCACGGTGGCGATGACGCGGACAGGGCCGGGGGGAAAGCTAGGCGCGGACTCTAGCCGACAAAGACAACCACAGAAAACACGCTGAGCTCCGAGGTGCCATATCCGAGGTGCCCTTACATATCTGTGAATGAAGGTCTCCATCTGTTTTGTGCCTTTTATAAAAGCCTCTCCATTTATGTAATGTCTGTATTATATAAATGCATCACACCTCACTTCTGAATGGAGGCCAAACATTTATTCAGCGATCTTACACGGAGGCAAAACCTTCACATGAAACTTCACAACGAAAGTGTTCGGTTACGTGTGCTGTACCTGCCCACAAATACAGACCCTTTCAGCGAAAACAAAACGTTTTCTATGAATCACATTAAGGAAGAAGAGGCAGATCATTTGCCATCAGTAGGGTTTAAATAATTAGACTTAACTTTCAATAAGAATTAAGAGACTATTCATATTAAGGTCATGTAATGGAATCATACAGTCTGTCTGTGTGGATATAATTTAAAATTGTTATTTGTAATGGTGCTTGGCAGTTTGTTGCGGGGATCGGGGAACTTGGTAAAAGTTTCCACTGATCAAATAAGTGCAACCACAAAACAGCAATGACCACTAACAAGTTATACTTAAACAGCAAGATATTCAGAGTAAAATCAACTCTAATAGAGTACCTTTGACTCCAATAGAGTGTATGTTTCCCTGTTGGACTTTGTTAACAGTAGATTTAACTGCATTTGAAGTTACATTCTACTAAATTTTTTATTTGTTTCTACTACGACTAGAGCTACTAGTGCAACTAACACTGAACAACAATGGCAAACATAACTCCAGGTCCAAACTCCAGGTCTTTTGCCTGGGGAGAAGTGGTATGGAATGGCTAACTCTTCTGTTGGCTATCCTGTATTGTACTGCATAATGTTGCATTAGAGAAACCAAACAGCGACAGGTAAAAGATGTCCATTGGCTTACTTTCTTTCCCCGGCTGAAACAGAATGAAAGGCTAAACGGTTTATTAAAAACTGCTGGAGAACACCTGAATAAAGACAATGCCTTTTGTTCTCTTCCCGAGCCCTAGAGAATCCAGCTCCCCTTGTGCAAAGGCATCTATTCATGTTATTTGCTTGTGTGGGAGCAAAAACCAAAACAAAACAAAAAAGAAAAAAATAGGAGTGGAGTTAACTGTCAAGGATACTCCTTTGTATTTGAAGTTTTCAAAAATCGTCCCTCACCTGCTTCACATTGGGGTGTCTGAGCAAACGTCCGACAAAGTTTCTGGGACAAAGTTATCAGTGTGGCACAGACGATAATGGAATTTGGGGGGGGGGGGAGTGAGGCGGGCTGCGGGAATGCTCGACGGCCGCCATAACTCACCCCCCGCCAAGGCCGGCGAGCCACGCCAGGGCTCCGTCAGGACTAATTAGCGCGACGCTGAGTGATGCTTCCCTCATGCCGTCAGAGATTAGCGCTTCTCAATCCCGCCCGAGGGGCCGCGCGTGAGAAGGCGAACTTCACGTGACCTCGTCGCACGTGTCCCCTCGGGGGACTGAGGCAGTGAGGATTCTGTGCTATTTGACGGGTGCGCCGAGCGGACGTCTGTTTCTCTAACAGAATTTGGGGGGATGGCGATTGGCGGGAGGTGGCCTGGAGGGGGCGGTAGAGCTCAGCTGGTCCTGTCCCCACGCCCGCGAGACCCGGGGCTGGGCTTTAGATCGCACGCAGTGGGGGGAGGTCCGGACATAGCCTCCAGAACCTGTCTGAGCAGTCACGACAACGCCCCGCTCGTGGACAGAACCCTCGGAAAGGGCGCGGGTCACTGGGGCCTGCTGCCTGCGGGGCAGGATTAACACTACATTCATCAGCAATGTCCAAAAGTCGCTTCACAGCCCACGGTGAGGGGAAAAGAGGGGAGGGGGAAAAAAACATTTCACAGCCAGTTTGCATCAATATTAGGAGGCTTTCGGGCTCCGGCGTCTTCAAGAAATTACATTTACGATGTACCCTGGAATTAAGCAGCATCAATATACGGTTAGGCCATGGCGGTAAATCAAATCTAATCCTTCACATTACCGCTACCACACATGCATTGCTTTAAATTAAGCTGGCAGCGACATGTCGGGTGGCAGGTTTAATTTGCACAATTTGGGGCTGCATTTGGAAAAAAAGAAAGAAGAAAAAAAACAGAAATCATCGGCAGGTGTTTTTAAACGGGAGCCATGCCCGCCGTAAAAACGTTCCCCCGCAAAAGCAGGGCTCTTTCGGCTGGATTTCCTCTGCCTGTCACAAGAAAGCTTTTACTCAGAAGGATGAAGCCATGCGGAAGGGGAAACGAAAAAACAAACCCAGTAAGAAATTGGAGAAAGAAAAGGGCTTGTCTGCCAGATGTGTAGGAAGAAAATGAGAATAACAGGGAGACAAACAAATAGATTACATGGGCATTTCTTTGTCCCCTCTGGAGCCCGAGAGAGGGCTTCTCTCCCCTCCCAGACGCCACTGGGAGTGGCACACAACATCGTTGCTGCTACTGGGTTTATAAAATCTCTCTCATCTCGTCTCTCTTTCAAAGAAAACGAAAATCTGCCCCCGTTCCCCCAAATGCCACTTCTCTCTCCTCTCCCATTTTCGGCTTGGCCGCAGTCACTAAATCTGTTCCCTCCAAGAAAAACAACACCCCTTCGTACACAGACGCATCTATAAAAACTATAGCGAGATTCTCCCTGTTATTCAGGCCCTACGGCTGACTCTCTGGGTTAAATGGGGAGCTGTTGATCTTCCCTCGCTGAAGAGCCTACCTCTGACGATCTGCACCTGTTGCAGCTCGCCGTGATAACATTATCTCTCTCAAAAAACGGACAAAAGACGACGACTGTGTAAAAACATTTTTTTAAAGTGTGACAGGCCTGCAATTTAATAATTTTTGCTCCCTTTTTATGACAACTTAGGCCCATTTAGTGGAATGGCAGGCTATAATGTTTTGGTGATAATGTCAGAGATTATAACACTTCCATTACCGCTTTAAATTAAAGCTTCGTCTGTTCATGATGACTAAGCAGTTAGTTTGTGCCTCAATTAAAAAATTTTGAGTTGACTCTTCTGACAGTCACTGCACTTTATGGAATAGAGCGAGAAAGTACAGCAAGTATAATTTAAACCTGCCTTCTCTATGGAAACACAATACATAAGCAGGAGCTGCCCGGTTATAAAGCAGTTATGAAAAAATGGTCTGCTTTATGATTGACAAACGTGACCCAGTCATGTCATTTCAACTATCACAAAGCTCTGCACTCATTTATAAAAAATGTATAGAGCAGATATGTCACATTTATAATAGTGTTATTAAAGGTTAACTAATGTGAGTTGGCTCCTCTCACAATAACAGCAGTTCATGCCACAGAGGGGCAAAATATAGTCAAAAGTATGAGTTCAGTATGCCTTCATGAAGCAAACAAAGAGCTTCCACACTATAAAGCTGTTACAAATAAACAGGTCTGCTTTACCACAGCTGGTATGTTTATAACAGTGTTATTAATGCTATATAAATTCATTATGTGGTTACACTTACTATGAAGTACGAGAAAGCCGGGAAATGCTTACCTAGTATTTTGAGTTCAGCGCTGGAGTATATGGCTCCGTATTTATTCTCAGCTATGCACTGGTACATCCCAGAATCCTTCATTTCCAGGTCCCTGATTGACATCTCTCCGTTCCCAATATACGCTCTCTCCCACACGTTCTGTAGAAGAAAGGGTCGGCTCAGTTCTCTTTCAGACCCGAGAACAGCTCTCCGTTCACAGGAGAATGGCTCTCTTCCCTTTCAGCTCCACGGGCAGCACATTGTCGCGTCACTAGCCACACACTGCGGCATGAGCCATGGGGATAGCGCGACCATTTTAGGCTGCTCTTTTCTGCCAAAATCTGAAGGTAAAGCGTTTAAATGGTAAGTCTGCCACATGGTAGACTGAATCTCTGTGGTATTGCATATCACCAAAGGGGCTATTTATTTGATCACAGCTTTTCAAAGCAATGTCTTTGAAAAATATAAACAATGACTAATTATACATAGTGGAGTGTTGCCTTGGATGGGGTTTGAAGCAGGTTAGATGATTCATGCCTCTGGTAAGACTGGTGAGATCTCTGCATATGTCAGCTCTGATGCCTGTGGAGAATTCTATTACTTTTTTTAAACTTTATTTTGAATATTGCAGTAGTCACTTTCAAAAAGAAAAAAAGAAAAAAACCCCACTAGGGAACCAACAGAAAACAAGGGAAACGGTAAATACCAACATGCTGGCGCTGTGAAAATGTTTCTTTATGTTGCGCATAGCAAAGCTCATGCTTATTCACTTGAACTGACCAGGCTAAGTTAGTTTTCCACTGCAGAGCTAAAAGTGGGCTTGGCCCACTCACCACATGTCCAAGGCACTATAGGTCTGCAGTACTTTATGGGATCTCAAACTCTAGTCCTCTGTGTTGTTGGGTTTCTTGCAGCCTTGATGAATTAAAACTTTTACTTAAGTTCTTCCATTATTTCTTCTTTAAGCTCATTCACACAGTAGAGTGTTATGTTCTGTACATCTGTCTGTCTGTTTGTATTATTATTTGTTAATTATTCTGGATTTATTAGTTTTCATTTCATCATTGCATTCCCCTCTGTTCGTGGGTTGTCCGAGTCTCATCTGTGTGTTTGTTTACTCAGTCTCGTGCATGCACTATTCGTGTGAATTCGGGAGTTTTCGTGGGTTAACGCTGTATTTCCTTTCCGTGTATGATTCTATATATTACTAACTCACGCTAACAATCACTTGGGTGCTTTATTAGTTACGTGCACTTACTAAACCAATTAACATAGATGTATACTAACAACTAACTGTCTGTCTTATAGTTAGATACTAACAGTTAACCAGCTTCTCCGCTTTCTCTTTGTTACTCGCATTTCTAACTGGTCCTGAGCTATCTCTGTAATTTGCTCCAGCTGTTTGTACGTAGACTTCACATCTCGTGATTACTGAGCACACTCCACTCCTATTTGAGCCCGTTGTTTGTTATGCATGTTTCCGAGTCCCTCCCATGTTTTCGTTATGTTCTCGTGATTGAATTATTGTTTAACTAATGTGTTAACCTCACGTCGTTTGTTACCCCTCTCTTTCCTATGTGTATATAAGACCCACTATTCTGTTTCTTTCCTGTCAGAACGTTGATAACTTTTCCTGAGCCTGTTATTGTAAAGCCAGAGATTAGCTGAAATTCCTGAGACACCCTTTGTTTTTGACTTCGATTTAGCCTAGCCCTTTCTTGTACTTTTGCCTTTGATTTTCGGGTTTTGACTTTCTTTTGTGTTTACCTACTTTTGATTAGCCTAACCCCTTTGTACCTGAGCCCTTTGATTTTCCGGTTTTGACTTTTGCTTGTTTTTCTGACTTTGTTTTTTGGATCTCGTTTTTAGAATTCTTGATTACCTGGCTTTTTGACATTGGACTGGAATTAAACTACGTTTCTGCCTTATCCTGGTCTGCATTTGGGTCTCTGAGTCTGGGACATAACAGTAGAGGCTTTGTTTGTTGCCATTACCTTGGTTGTTCTTTGAATTCTATTTTTCACTAATGGTTTAGTTTCAGTGAGCAAGTGAACAGCTTTTCATTATCAATTAGTTGGGATTTCAGTCTGCCAATCTATAAATGCATCAATTTAAAACGCAACCTCCTAGCACATTAAAGTTTTTAATTAAATTAATGATGACATTTTTGAATATATATTTTTAAAGTATCTAATTAAGAACAATTAACAACAGCGTGTTATAATTCACAGGCTTGAACTATGTTTCATGTGAAAATCAGCATATGGGGTGCCCAGGCCCATGTTTGAGAACCCCTGTAGTACAGTACCCTATAGTATAGCTCCCATTATGTGCCTCTGTTTTCCATATTTTATATGCTCTCAGCAGGCGAGCTTTACCCAGTCTGCATTCTTACGCTGCTTCCACTCATGTTACTCTACAAAACGAGAATATGTACAGCACAGGGAACAGAGGGAAAGAGCATACTGGTGTCATTCATCACAGACACAAGCAACGTGGACTCGAGCTATTCTTGGAAAGCCCGGCCCTCGGACTGCGATCCAGGAAGTCGCCTAGACCTGGGCACGCGCCAGCACTTGCAGCGAAAGCCTTGCGGTGCTTCTCTTGTTGCTGGTAGAACAATGGGAGTCTGTAAGAGTCCGTTAGCGGGTCAGCTCCTGCGATTCTGGCTCCGCGCTGAAAATACGACTCCGCCCCACAGAGTTCACTCTCGTTTGGAAAGGGGCGCGTGGTCTGTTGACACGGCAACGTCGCGTCGCACATCCTTCTTCAGATACGGCAGACGCTCAACTCCCGATTTCTTGATAACTCTCTCTGCTTTCTGCTCATTAGCTGCAGGGGGTTGCGGTTAGGGGATAAATGACTGCGGAGGAAGTCCACTGCCGGAGCACTCTTCTTGGCCATATCTTTTACATTAATTTTTACAAATGTAGATCACATTACCAGAGCTTCCAATGTGCAAATTCTGTATCCACATTCATACATATATACTGACTAAATAAGGCTCACCCTGCAACAATACAAGCATGGACAGAGATGGCTTCACGCTATTCTAATTATTGGGACTGGGTGCACTCTCAGTCGGTTTTTAGCCATTTTATGCAAGCTGCCTTATTTTGTATAGTCAAAAGCTGGTTATCCTTGGATCTTTTCACAAATTCCACTAGATTCTGCTGTGTAAGTGTATCTGCTGTTTCACTAAAGATTTAACCACCAAAAATATACAATCACATTGGAATGTTTTTACTTCAGTGGTAGGGAAAGTTCTAGTATGGAGAACACAGAGCTGAGTACCTTTATATAATGTGTGGCGCGGTGCGCGTGTACCTGCTGGGTCAAGGGGACGCCGTCGCGCAGCCAGCGGTAGGTGGGCCGGGGCTTCCCTGTGGCCTTGCACTCCCAGCGGAGCTGCTCCCCGCTGTCCAGCTGGGTGTCATTAATCATGCTGATCCACTGAGGAAAGGCTGGGGGGGGGGAAGACAACCACAATGGGCCCTCATCACTGAAGCGCCTCCGGTGCGGGGATCTCAAGCTCCGGTCCTGGAGGGCCACTGCGTCTAAATGGGCTGTTTCTTATCAACAGCCCATTTAGGCCCGGAAAGCCAGGTACGCGTTCCACAAAGTGTTCACTGTTAATTAATCTCTGACAGGGTTTATACTGATAACAAAAAAAAAGTTAAGTGAGAAGTTTGGCTTGGTCAAAAGCCACAAAAGACAGGAAGTTCAAGTGAGCACCGCCAAGCTGAGCGTAAGCTCTCTGCACTATCAGGGATTTCCAGTACTGTGCTTTTTACATCTGACTGCTATGCAGTTCTGTAGCTATGCTGGTCTACTGGATTTCAAACAACATGTACTCATCACTGGGGGGGATGAGTGTTTTTACTCTGTCGACCCTTTGGCCGATCAGCAGAGTAAAGTAAGCGCTTAAGAGCTGAAGGACATTGAAAGTCAGCAGACTCTGCAGCCCTCCAGGACCGGAGCTTGAGATCCCTGCTCTAAAGCATGTAGACATGCACGCAAACACAGACAACCATCGTTCACCACAACCGTCTGAGCGCGTTACCCAGAGACACAGCTCGTCACGCGCAACACACAAGCTGTTTATAATCCAGCCGCAGCGATATCTCCCCCATAGGCACATTGATCTTACATCACTTTTTTTATTCACTCTACTCGCTCTCCTGGGTCTTTGTAGAGGATTTTATTAACATTCCCGCTGTTTGTTTCGGAATGTAACTTTTTTGTTGTTGTTGTTGCTCATTTCGTTTCGCGTTTCTCTATTCAAATTAGGTTTATAGATCACCAGTATAATGAAGCCGTCGCCATGGAGAAAACATGCTTGCATGAAACATAACATTTCCGAGTCGGATTTGCTGAAAGGTAATTATTTTGGATTTGTTTACATCTATGAGTTAATGTTGACTTGTTCTTAATGATCATCGCTCGCAGTCTGTTTGATTACGGTATAATTGTAATTCATCAACCCAAGACTGTAATGTCGGACTCTCAAACGGCTTCCGTTAATTGTCACTGCATTTGAATCTGACCCAACATGAGGGTTTGAACTCTCTCAAGAGGGAAATATAATTAGATATAACAATGCAAGTATAACAAGAATAAACACGACACTAACACTGCCTGATGATGCATGCATTACACAAAAAGGTTTAAGGTATGTATTTGTCAAAGTGTATATAGTGCTTAAAAAATATATACATTCCAAAATCATGGGCATTAATATGGAATTGGTCCCCATTTGCTGCTGTAACAGCCTGCACTCTCCTGAGAAGTCGTTCCACTAGATGCTGGAAGATTGCTTGCTTGGATTTGTTTCCATTCAGTCAGAAGAGCATTAGTGAGGTCGAGCACTGATGTAGGGCTATTAGGCCTGGCTCGCAGTCGGCTTTGCAATTGATCCCAATGGTGTTGGATTGGGTTGAGGTCAGGGCTCTGTGCAGGCCAGTCAAGTTCTTCCATACCAATCTTGACAAACCATTTCTGTACGGACCTATTTGTGCTCGGGGGCATTGTCATTCTGAAACAGAAAAAGCCGTCCCCAAACTGTTGCCACAAAGTTGGAAATCCAGAATTGTCTAGAATGTCATTGTATGCTGTAGTGTTAAGATCTGCCTTCACTGGAACTAAGGAGCCTAGCCTGAAAAACATGAAAAACAGCCCCAGACCAAAGGGTGTCTACATACTTTTGGCTATATAGTGTACATACAGTGCCCTCAACTATTATTGGCACCCCTGGTAAAGATGAGTAAAAAAAGGTTACAAAAAATTAATCGTTTGGTGAATTAGCTTCATGTCACACTGAAAAAATGAAGAAAAAAAATCCATCCTTTAATTGAAGTAAATTTATTATGAGAAAAAAAAATCCCTCACCAAGAAATAATAATTTTTAACAAAACCAAGTGTGCCACAATTATTGGCACCCCTGCAAAGTAATCATTTTAAATATTTGGTTGCATATCCTTTGCATGCCATAACTTCCTGATGTCTGTGACCAAACAACATCAAAAGACTCTTTATATCTTATTTTTGGGTAAACCATCAAAACCATCACTCTGCTGCCAGAAATACAGTAGATATGGAAGGATCACTTTAAGGGTTGTTTCTCCTGACAAATTTTCCTATTGAACTCTATGGAAAAATAAGTCAGGAGAAGAAACCCTTCAAGTTATCCATCCATATCTACTGCATTTCTGGCAGAAAAGTGATTTGAGTGGTTTAAGGCTTGTTTGATATGTCAGACCCTTGATTACTTAGAGCCATTTAGCCAACCATGTGTTACATACTGTTCCAGTGTAATTTACAGCTAAATCTAGTCCCACCTGCCAATTCCCATTCCCATGAGTTTCACAAACAGCCAGGATACACAACACTAGTCTTAAATCAATTCCCTGCAGAGCTTATATAGGTCCAGTAGGTCCAACGTGTACCCCATTCAAGTTAAAAGTACTCTATCAGGGTTTACTATACACTCCAGACAAGGTGCCAGGAGCAACACTCAAATTGCCTCAAAGGTAAGGGGATTGGTCAGCAGGTTTAGTGAAGGGGATTGGTCAGCAGGTTTAGTGAAGGGGATTGGTCAGCAGGTTTAGTGAAGGGGATTGGTCAGCAGGTTTAGTGAAGGGGATTGGTCAGCAGGTTTAGTGAAGGGGATTGATCAGCAGGTTTAGTGAAGGGGATTGGTCAGCAGGTTTAGTGAAGGGGATTGGTCAGCAGGTTTATTGAAGGGGATTGGTCAGCAGGTTTAGTGAAGGGGATTGGTCAGCAGGTTTAGTGAAGGGGATTGGTCAGCAGGTTTAGTGAAGGGGATTGGTCAGCAGGTTTAGTGAAGGGGATTGGTCGACAGTTTTAGTGAAGGGGATTATTCAGCAGGTTTAGTGAACAGGATTGGTTGGTAGGTTTACTGAAGAGGATTTTTCAGCAGGTTTAGTGAAGGGGATTACTTGGTAGGTTTATTGAAGAAGATTGGTTGGCAGGCTTATGTTTCAGCACTTGTATTCATCAAACAAATCCACACATTCCAAGGCCAAAACTGGCAATTAATAGAAAGAAAACAACAAAACTTGCAGAGTTTGGCATTCCTACTATAAAATGCAATCACTTCTCTGGAAAAAGGGTGGCTGGTGAATATATATATATATATGTATGAACACATAAAATCTATAAAAATATTATTTTTTTAATTAATAAATGT
Source organism: Ilyophis sp. 1 JC-2022 (assembly GCA_022702515.1). NCBI lineage: Eukaryota > Metazoa > Chordata > Actinopteri > Anguilliformes > Synaphobranchidae > Ilyophis > Ilyophis sp. 1 JC-2022. The sequence goes on along the minus strand of CM040402.1, from coordinate 95,063,378 downwards.
ATTCATTTATTCATCAATTTTGAATCAATTGATCATTAAGAAAACGCGGGCCACTGAAGATGCTCCTTATTGCTTGATGCTATTCTAAATTTATACAACTTATTTTACGATATAACATTGCATGGCTTGGTTAGGGATTCCAACAGATTGAAAATAATAAAAAATGAATATTAAAATGCAGCCAGTTAGGTCAGTTCACCCACCGGTGGAACAAACCCCTTAGGCTGGCCTCAGCGCATTTTACCGTTTTGTATAATTCATTGAGCTGCGCTGGGATCATTCAAGGATAGAGGAATAGTCACAGTAGCCCTTATCGGAGGCAGAGTTACTGCCCCTGTCTGCGGTCATGAAACATCCTGCAGGGTTGCTCCGCCCCTAGCCCGGGCACTCCGTCATGGACACAGTTAAAATAATGAACCCTCCCATCCATAGGACACGATGCTACCCTCTGCTACTTTAACCTTCCTATTATGTTAGCATTTTAATGCCATTTATGTTAAGGTGTTGTTACGGGTCAATATATAACAAAAAACATTAAAGTAAAAAAAAAGAAGTTTTTTTTACATATTATTTGCTAATTCTCAAGGATGTCTTACAGGTGTTTGCTGAAGAAAATCACCAATTTGAAATGATACAAAAACAAAAAGTTATTTTGTGTCATATAGACCCGAACATAATAGGAAGATTAAACCTACTGGCATCAGAGAGGGAGAACGGGACAGGCGAGGGGAAACGCCGGGGTGCGTGTGCGTGATTCGTCACCGGGGAGAAAGAGGACGTTCTGACAGTAATCACTCAGTGAGCAAAAGGCACTAAAGAGCCATCGGTGTGAGCGGCGGGCGCTACGTTGGGTGAGCACAGGATTGATGGATCTGTCGCTGCGGGCATAGAGGACTGGGACCGGAGCCCGGCAGATGGCAAGATTAAACGTCTCATTCGCAGGATGGCACCTTCCGCAGTGAGGTGACCCCATTATTGCGCAGGGGAACTGGATTTCTGCCCTTTACCAGCCAACCAATCCCTATTCCAGCAGCAACGTAGCTTTCCCTTACGGTCTCCTATCCGAGTGCTGAGCCCACATCTACTCAGGGTCAGTCCAGACTGTGGGGCGCATTACTGCTGCAGGAGCAAGGCTGTAGCTGGATACCCCAATCCAATCAAATAAAAGTTTCACTTCCATTGCTCATAGACATTTGCGGCAAGCTTTTTTTGCATCGTTGTAAATACGGCCCATTGTTGTTTGGCTGCGTCTGAAACATTTAAGAATCTTTTCCAGTCAACATTTTTCATTTGATCCAGGGGTTGACTGACCAAAATCTTGAGCAGAAAACTCATGTACGCGACACAGATAGGTCCAGGTAAAATGGGATCGCTGAAACAACATTTCCCCTTAACTTTGGTTGTCAGATGAATGCCAGCGTTACTTTTCCCGGCGAAATACCTTATTTCATTATTTTTTTAAACACTGAAATCGCCAAACTATTTGCTAAGAAAAACAAACAAAACAAAAAAAAGTAGCACTTAACACTTTAATTCAGGCTTGAGTTAAAGTTAAGGAAAATGGGGATTAAATCCAGGCCTGAATGTTTATTGCTATGGTGATGGGACTTACTCGTGAAAACAACTGAAAGGAGAAACAGGTCTCCCACCGCAACCCCCAAACTCACTGTAGACCTGCAGCTGGCCCCGGAAGGCGTTCCCCCCTCTGGGGTTCTCTGCTTTGCACTCGTAGCTCCCAGAATCCTCCAGCTGGATGTTGGGGATCTCCAAGACGGCCTGGGACTTGCGCAGCCTGGCTTTTTTGGGGATGTTGCCATTCAGCTTCCTCCAGGTGATGGTGGGGACGGGGCTGTGGAGGAGAGACGGAGGTAAAAGACGGCACGGCTATTCAGCATGTGGAGACACGCGCCGCGGTCCCTTGACCACATTTCCCAGAGGTAAATACGGGACAACAGACTGGGGGGGGGGGGGGGGTTATGGGCGCTACATATACACACAGTCAGTCAGTCAGTCAGTGCGTCAATCACAATCAGAGAACCCATTGAAAAACCAGGATGACCAAAATACGGGACAAATCATTTTAGAATCGAGACACCTCAAAATGGTCTAAAATACAGGACTGTGTCCCGGGAAAAACAAGACACCTGGTCACCCTACTTCTCCGTCGACGCATTTCGAGAAAAAAAACACATTTCGCAGGAAGGCACGCTCAGCTATCGTGCGCCGTCATCGCTTCCCTCAATGATATATTCTTGTAAAAGTGAGCTGCGTGGATTGCCAGAATCATTGTGTATCTGTACCCCGCGATAAGGACAGAGATGTCTTATTGTCACCTTGGCAGGCCGACAAAATGACATTCGCGCCGATGTCTTTGTGAAACCTGTCTTATGGGAATATCCGGATTAGGAATTTCTGATGGCTCAGACGGGGGGAAAAAAGAAGACATCCGACTGTGTGACACAGCATGGAATGCGGATTAACTCCTGCAATTACACAATTTCTTTAGCTGGAAAGGGATTGTGAGCTAAAGCCTACACGGATGAGTTCTTCTGTACTGACAATCATCTCAGAGTATGGTAGTGGTGAAATTCCACCTTATTCCGTGTGTGCTTGTGGCAGTATGTGTGTGTGTGTGTGTGTGTGTTTGTAAGGATGTATGCTTGTGTAAAGGTGCGTGTGTTTGTGTGTATGTATATGTGTGTGTGTGTGTGTCAAAAACTGTGTGTGAGTATGCATGTGTATGTGTGCGTGTGTGGTTAGCGGTAGAGCACCACTTACTGGGAAGATGCTATCAGCAGCTTGCCCTCAGCGTGACCGCTATCACTGGCTGATTTCCCGAAGATGGAGATGTGACACCAGGAAGATCCCCAGCCCATCACTCATATATCAGTCAGGCAGGTTAGATTAAATTGCTATTTGCAAATCCCCCCTCTCACTGTGACATCACTCGCCAAGGGCACAGATGTGATGCTTTCTTCAGGTCTCTGCTCTTCCTCAATGCCAATCTGCTGAAGATGTACGCGGCCTATCCCGCAGTATTCAGCGCTCTCCTCAACACCAGCTAATGATTCTGCACTGTCTGGTGGGCAACAGTCCAGAAGGAGGTTCCATATTTAATTTAGTCGTATCACAAGCGACAAGAAATTTGATAGAAACTCAAATAATATGTGCACACCATTGGAAAATATGTGAGCAAGTTTATAGATATTCTTCTAAGCTACTTTCTGATGTGTAAACCTCTAGATAGGCCTGAGATCTCAAACCCTGGTCCTGGAGGGCAGCATTGTCTGCTGGTTTTCACTTTGTGTCAGTGCCCCGGTGCTTCATTTAACTCATTGATTGGCTGCATTTTCCAAGCGCTTTGATTCATTCCGAGGCCTAAACTGGCTGTCGACGCACAGACACTTAGCCCTGCAGGACTGGCGTTCGACACCCCGGTCTAAACCAAGGCTGCGTCGTGACTGTGACTGCTGCAATGGGGGTTCAGACAGTCAGTGAAGCAGCGTGACATCACTCACAGAAAATAACTCATCAGCAAGACCCAATAATCAGCTGGGGAAGACCAAAGAGGAACCACAGGACTGCAACATCACCCCCTCCCCCTCTCCCACCAGGCCACAGGACTGCAACGACTGACTAATCAAGAAGATCAAAGTCCAGATATATGACAGCTGACCATCACACTAATACAACCCTTGTGCTAAACATTGATTAAATTCCATACACCCACAGGCCAACAGGGATACTCCAGCGGGTAGGTCTCTAGTCTCTGGGGCCTTATAATGCAGGCACAGTTGTACGAATAAGAGATTCTGAACCTGTGTGGGCCAAGATTTTAACACCCTTCCTTCAGTCGGACCTTCTCGGGCCATATTCACGACAGCACAAAAGATGTCCATTGAGGCAGCTGGCTTTGCTCCTTTTAGTAAAGCAGCAACAAGTTGAAAAACATTTGTGAATGACTGATTTACAGTTTGAAGACATTTTTGACCTCTTATTCATGCATAACCTACATTAAAGGTGACCTTTTGGCCAAACATGTCTGTTTGCCATTTTCACTATTGATTCAGTTTTCTACCCTTATCAAGTGCAACAGGTTGCTCTCTGAATATATTGCCTCTCTCACAGTCCTTCTCTTTTCTGTCTCTCCCTCTCTCTTCCTTCCTTTTTCTCTCCATCACTTCCTTATTCTCTCTGTCCTTCTCTTCCCCCTCTTCCTCAGTCAGTCTCTCTCTCTCTCGGTCTTCCTGTCTCTGTCCATACATTATTTGCCTCTGAGTGTAAACTGCATTACATTGCAATACTTTGAAGTGAAGATAGTAGATAGAAGTTAATAGAAGTAAATTTCCAGCAGCAGACCCCTACATTAAAACCTGGATACCGTTCCGCTGTAAGGCACGTCTCCCATAAAAAACGCAACAGGCCATTCCGGGTATGACATCACCACCTGTAGCAGACTCAATTAGTGGTAAGTATCGCTACGCTTGTCAGAATTTCGGTCCCTTAGTATGGGGGATCTCTGTGTCAGAGACACTGAGTAAATATTGGAAGTCCAGATGCGATAGCTGTGCAATCTGAAAGTGTTCGAAAGAACACCACTGAGACGAATAATAATCCGTAGTGGAAATAGAGGAAAATAACAGAACACAAATAACCTCGCGAAAAGAACGAGGAACTCGATCTCCGAGCAAAAAACAAAGAAATAAGCTATACGCTTATCTAACTCCTGTTAGTGGAGCGAAACAAAAAGGAAAACACAGAGCTCAACAGAACCCCAAACAATTTGGGTAAGAGCACTCTGAGAAAAGAAAGGAAAACCAAAAGAAACGAGAAAGCCTCTGCTCTGAACTCAGAGCGAAAAAGAGACTTGCTTACTTTCTAAACTTCCTAACCCTTTCTTTTTTTAAACTAGCTTTCTTACTAATGTCCTATACCTTTTTTACCGGCTCGAATGTTACGTGGAATAACATGGAAGCAACGAGAGAGGCAGGAAGCGGAGTATAAATAGTCAACGGAAATTAATAACAGGTGAACTTACTAATAACGAGGCGAAAGCAAAACCCCGTCACGGAACAAAGGAAAATCCGATAGATTACCGGTAACGACAAAAAAAGAATAAAGAGGACGCGGAGATAAGAGGAGGCAAGATCCAGACATTAGATCTGTAGATACATTAGCTATCCTGAAGGTGCAAGATAAAGAAAATATGGTTGTTCGTACTTTGGAAATGTATTTAGCACCTTGGAAAAGGACAAGAGATGTGGAGTACAGCAAGACTGGGCCCATTATGAAAGAAATTTCTATTCTTTCCATACTCAAGAGCCTGATTTACTAAGATTTTTAGCGGGTGCAAAACCATTTAGCACACACAAAACCAAAAACATGACCAATGATTGGTTCGAAACAAATCATTGGTCATAACACGTTATTGGTTTTGCGTGTGCTAAATGGTTTTGCATCCACTAAAGGTCTTAGTAAATCAGGCCCTTAGTCCACAAAGCACTGAAACTGTTATGTTCTGAGATTCTGTCTGTCTGTTTTGTATTTTATACTTGTTTATTTATTCTGATTATGTTTCTGATTAATTTTGGTTTCACTGTTCTGTGTTTTGTATTACTGTCACTCCCTGTCTTCGTCACACTTTTCTGGAGTCTGTAGGGATTTCGGTTTTCTCTGTATTTCCTCTGTCATGTGCTTCCTTCATTACTAATTACTAAGTTGTAAATAATACTAATTAACTAACAACCACTAACATCTTAGAATTAGTGTCTACTAATGACTAACTTGTATATAAAACTAATCTACTAACGCCATAGAATCATAGATCAGGGTTTTCTACTAACTTACTAACGCCTACTTCTTTCCTCGCTGCAGCTGTCTCTTTTTCTACCTGTTCTATCACTGATTATCTATCTTTGGTTCCTCTTAACTACAGCTGACTCTCGTTTCCACTTTCCTATCCCTTATTGTATGCACTTGTCTTATTGGAGTCCATGTCATGTTATCTCTATGTATCCGTTTCCAGTTTGTGTCTTACGTTCTCCCTTGTTATTTTATTATCTGCTCTCCTCATTTCATTACATGCTCCTGTCTGTCATTTGCTCTCATTGTTTCTTGTCTCCCTCAGTGTATTTATACTCTGTGCTTTCAGTCCTTTGTTGCGAGTTCCTCACTGTTTTGTTTATTCTAGCTTTTCTAAGAATCTTCCGAGTTGTCCGTTAGTGTCATTCTGTATCTGAGTTTTTGTTATCCCTCATCCTTTTCCCTGTTGGTTTTTTGTTGCCGTCTTCTTTTTGTTTTATTGTTTTCCCATTACGCCTCCCTGGTTTTGACTCCTGCCTGTGTTCTCGCAACCCTGGTTTTGGACTCTGTTTTTGTACCTCTGCTTTGCCTTCCCGGTTCCGACCTCTGCCTGTTTTGTGACCACTCTTTGGACTCTTTGTACCATTGCCCTGTCTCTCCGGTGTTCGACCCTGCACATTTCATTACGGATTGCTGCCCTGTCCCTCATTAAACTTTGGTTTTTGTACTCCCTGCCTGCTACTGGGTCCCTGTTTCCACCTCACCTAACAGAAACCAAGACAGCAGCCTTGTCATAGCCCTGTGTGCTTTGTTTATTTAATTAAACCCTGCCGTTTTTCAAATGAACCAAATGATAAACCGACCACAAGTCTCACCCACTGGATACATCAAAGAGCCCATTGAGACATGACTAAATGCTGCCCTGTACACCCACTCACCTCATTGTGGCAGAAAACGGAGAACCACAATTAATGTCAGTCATCCGCTCTATTTGCCAGCAGCCAAAGAAAGGTGCTTGTTTTATTTAATCCGGCCCAAGATTGATGAGGTTATGGCAACAATCAATTTGCTCTGAATGCCACTTGACACGGGGCACATTGCTGCTCTGGGCCCATTGTGGTGTCTGTCTGGCCTGGTCTTCTCTAACACAACCTGAAGATTTGAAAAGCAACATCTTCAATCAATCACATACTTAAAGCAAAACAATTACGTGCACTGCACCAACTCAGAACTCAGCTGTGGATTCAGTGTCCCCATGAACAACAATAGACATAGATCCCAGGAGAAAACATCAAATGCCTCCCCCTGCCCCCCAATATTATCATGTTGTCTTGGGTCCTTGCCACAAAGTTGTTATATACTGCACCCTTACATAACCTCCCTCCTACATTGCTTCTGTGACTTGTTAGTTTTGACTCACTGAGAAAATACCCCGGTTGAACACACTAAGCAAAGGCAAAATATGGAGAGGTGCGATAAACACAAACTTGAACATTGGACTTTGATTTCCCTCCAACCCTTTGAACAGAGCTTTACCTGAGCAGTGTTGGCAGTGTTACAAAAAGAATCAGGAAAACATTTAATGCAAAATACTGTTGTGAAATTAATCAAAGTGTACCCTGCAGCCAAAGTGCTTCTGTGAAGGAGGAACCAGAGCCGGTTTTTGGCATAGGCAGTATAGGCAAATGCTAAGGGCGCCACCACCCAGAGGGGGCGCAACAAATGGGAGAAAAAAAAAAAGTTTCGCTTTTAAAAATAATAATAATTGTAATAATTTTTGACTAATACTACTAGTTAACACTGTTATTTCGAAATATTAAATAACCCCACAACAACCAGCGTAGCTCTATAGCATAGCCTATTAAATAATAATAATTTCTTAGTTCATGTCACCCCGCCCCCCTCCAGCCAGGCAATTAGACTTTACCTGCGCTCCCTCTCTGGGCAATGGTAAAGTGTGGCTATCTGACGTGACCCTCGCATTATATGCTATCAACATGTCGAAAAGACCAAATCTGCCCGGTGCTCAGGGAAGGAAAATAAGGAAAGAAGAGGAACAACGTGAAAAGGGCAGAGGTACAGTAGCGTTAATGTGATGAAATGAATTGTCTAGTGCTCTCTGACTTTAGACGCATCCTGCCCCGGTACCGGGGGCGCTTGGGTTGAAGAGGATAGTGCCAGATAACTTAAGTTAGCTAGCTAATATTACTGTAGCCGAGCCGAGCGTTACATTAGCTAGTCACTAGTCACTCACACTAGAGTGCGGATCGGGCCGCATATTTCTGTCCGAACCTGACCGAGTCCGAGATAGTAGTAATCGAGCCCGACCCGAACCCGACAGGAATTCTGCTTGAGCCCGACGCAGTTAATGTAAGGCACTGAAGCGCTGACATAGTGTTTCCCTGTCACGCAGTTGTTGTTACCATGGTTACAGCTTCCCTGTTTAGTGGACACTGGGCACCTAAATGAAAAAATAAAATAATATATTTATAATAAGGTTGTTCTTGTGTTGAGTGTGCGGTTTACACTGAACCATCAATTATTGGACAAAGCTCAGTGTGCCACTTCTCTTTTTTTGGACGTACTCTTGCTGCAACCTGCACCTCTATTGGAGAGACACGTGTACGTTGAACTATTTTTCTGTTGGTAATCATACTTTTACTTGAATACAGTTTTTTGGTACTCTACCCGCCTCTGCTGGCCATTGTGAACGTTCCTTTGCACATTGTTTCATTGCATTTGGAGGTTGTTTCTGGACTTGTGAAAGTAGCTTTTTGTTCTCAGTTGCCGATTAAAGCCGTGTCTTTTATTTTCGGTAATGATTTAGCTGGAGAAAATGTGTTTTCTCTGCCTGATGTTACGAATGAGCCTAGCATGAATGACAGTACTGATAACGTGGCATGATAATTTCTCTCTGTTTTCACTGCGTGTGTAGTGACACACACAATATTCGGTATCATCTTTATTTATTTCACACTATATTTTCACCAAAAACAACTTGAAGCACCATGTGAAGTAGGCTAACCCATCCTAATTAGTAGTTCAAAAGTAAAATGTTCGCTAGTTGTTCGGCCGCCGTGACTGAGCCCGAACATCATTTTTAAAGTTTAGTCCGAGCCCGGCCCGACCCGTCGGGCCCCGTCGGGTTCGGGTCGGGTATCCACCCTCTAACTCACACACACACATCAGCTCTCTCAGTCACTCTGCACCTGCTTGCTAGCTAGCTGGACAGCGGCAAGAGAATGGTCGCCTCATCTTGAAAAATACATAGACTATGCGTGCATAACAGTAGCCTACATAAAATAAAAGTAGGCTACATAACAACTAATAAAAATAAGAGAACTGTAGTACCAGTCATCATCAGGGAAATTTGGTCTATTCAGCAGGTGTTAGTCCTGTGTCATACTGTAGGCTACATTTTTATTGACATCTGGTTACCCTGTAATCAAAATGCTATTCCTTTTCATCTCCTTTATAATTAATTGTTGTAGTAAGCCTTTGGTTTGTTGTGTTACAGTTCATAATCTCTAAAGTTAGTTTATATAGTTAGTTACATCAGTGTTTTAAAGTGCATATCATTAATGTTAATGCCAAATAAGCTTCCCCATTATGCTATATTAGTATTACACTGCAGTTTACTGCTTTTTTTTTGGACTGTAAATGTAAATCTACATTTCATTGTAATGACAATAATGTTTAATTAAATTTCCATTAGTATGCATGCCCATCTTATGTACAGTATAGCAGACATGCATCTTTTTAAGTTTTTCATCTTTATTCTTGTAAAAAAAAAAGAAAATTACTAATAGACTAACACCCAATGGTAATACACTCTTCTTCTATATTTTACCTTACTTTATTTATGGCAGTAGGTTACTGGTTTCTTTAATATATATATTAAAGATAATATATTGTAAATATCTATAATAATAATGTCACTTGTTCACTGTTTTGATGTTAACTGTTTGATTTTGTGGGTTATTTTCAGTAAAAGAAAAATGTGAAAACAAAAGTGTGAGTGCATGTTATTGGTAGTGAATAAACTGTGATGCAAGGGGGCGCCAGATAAAATCCTGCCTAGGGCAGCCAATTGGTCAGAGCCGGCCCTGGGAGGAACTCCCACGTTCTGACCACTCCACGCATCCACGCGCAAATCTTTAGAAACTCGGTTAAAAATAAATAAATACACAAACAGAAAGTGAACAGAAGAGGCTACGGTTCACAAAATATCACAAAACAGCAAACTACCAATTCAGTATAAATTACCCGTTCGGCTGTGCTGAACAGTTGCCTTTTTTCATGTCTTTTCAATAATAAAAACCTGATTATTCCTCTGGAGGAACTTTTTTAGTACGGCATCGGTGATCGTTACTGAAACGGCATCAATGTGAATTTTGAAACTTAAAAAAACAGTTCAGTGCTTTCAAACCGGCCACTCAGTTCATGGTTTCAGAAAAATATACACCATCCACACTAACACTAAGGAATCGCTGTGTATATGGCTAGTGGCTACCTTAATTAGCAAATGTGATGCTAATGAAATGTTTGGGCTCGGTCAGTGGGGGAGGGAGGAGGCAGCAGTGCATGCAGTTCCCAGCAAAGGCATATACAAACGGGCTGCTGGGTGGCTCATTCTGCTAAGGCACTGTTCTAATGTGTGGACATGCTACATGCTAATGGTCGACTATGGAATCAGACAGGAATACAACAAAAAAAAGGGTTAAATAATCACCTTTATTGTAGCTTGTCAGCACCAAACAGAAAAACTCACCAAATTAGTAAACACACCAAACCAAAAAAACAAACAAAAAAACATGCTTCAGGCCTAGAGAACCAGGTCATTTTGTAAGGAAAACTAAATGAGGCTAACGTGGAGCAGCTGGTTGATTCTTGATTTGCCTCAGCTGGCTCCCCTGCCTGGGTGTAATGGTGGTGCCGACCAGCAGGGGGCAAAACCCCACTTCTCTTCCTGGCACAACAACATGCAAAACCAATAACATGACCAATGATTGGTCATGGTATTTTTTTTGCACCAATGTTATTCATGTTATTAGTTTTGTGTGTGTTAAAGGCCTTAGTAAATCAGGCCTCTAGAGTAACACTAGCTAGTCTAATACCCCCAACAAACACCAGTGACACCATGCGCACGTGTGAGATAAAAAAGATAATAAATAAACATCAATAATAATCATCACGCAATGTGTGAAACATAAATGCTTTGATAGATGCAACTAATTTCACACAATCATATAATTCATCAACTGCCTCATCCTCACCGAAGAACAAGCGGGCCTGTGGAAACGGGATTGTGCAGTGAATGTAAACATATTAGATCAAATAAATCTCTTTCTCTTCGTATATTGTCTATAATATCAGCTCATGCTATAAAACCCTTAAATAAATAAAATAATGGTAAAATAAATTGTGGCAATGGCGGCGCCAGTTATTGCGCACATCATTCAAATTGGCTTTTGTTTAACGAATGCTTATAGTTCTCCTTCATTCCTTCACACTGTCTTTGTCGGTAAGGAGAATTAATGGGGGTGAGCTGATGAATCGGACGGGGGGGGGGGGGATCCATGCCGGCAGCTGTCATCGGTCACAGTGTTTTCTAAAGTCTGTCTTCTGAGTAGAACCGGAGGGGGAAAAAATTGCGATTCATTCTATGCACAAAGAGAAATCCCGCTCTGCCTTCATTTGAGCGCGTGGCCCGAGTCACTCACGTTGATTGGCAGGCAGAGAATAAAACGGATCCCGGACTCGGTTTGGGCGCCCCGGCGGAGACTGACGGTTCCTAATGAGGAGCCATTAATAAATGAGTAATTTGTAAGTAAAGGGGTCGCGTGGGAATACGGGTCGATTACACCGCGACACTCCCTGGTCTCGGAGCCGCTGCGACCCAAATTTGTTAGGGGGGGAGAACAGGTTTTTGGGTGCCTGTCTGTTTGCTGAGAATCAAACGCTGCCCTGCACTGTCAAATTGAATAACGGAATTAATAAATATGCAGCGCAGTGTCTATAGGTTTAAGTAATGACTTATTATTCTAATGTGGATAATTAATTGTAAATGACTTTTCCCTCACAGAGAATCCCCTATGAAAGCACTGTAAACAATTACAAGGTCCTTAGAATTCCTTAGATTAGAGAGCTATTTGCACTTAAGATGAGTGCGATTACTGAATAATTCATCTGTTTGGGGGAAAAAAAGCGAGAGGAATAATTAAGCTGGCATGATACAGAGCTGCGATTAGAAATGCAGTGTTACTTTTTCCCCCCCTCCATCTCCATCGCTTGCACAAAAAGCCAGAATGTACCTGTGAAGGCAACACATGAAAACAAACACCGATAACATAATCCGGGAAATATAAAAGAAAGCCTGTACTATGAATAATCACTGTTATTATACAACACATAAAAAGGGGGAGTGTACAGGAGATACCACTACCCCCTCCCAACCTTCCCTTCATTACCTCTCCCCACCCCCCTCTTTAACCAGTCCATACACTAAAGGTCTGTCCACACCAAGAACGAGTCAACACAACAACCATAACGACAACGACAGTGACAAACAATATCGTTGGGATCATGGCAGACAATCAAAATCCATCAGAATTTACAAGCTGCCGATACAGCGGGAGCACGCAATGCAGCGCATGCTTGGTACCACTGGTTACAGAACGTTATCGTTCATCATGCTCACATCGTTATCCTCATAGTTATCGTTATAGTTATCGTTCTTGGTGTGAACGGGCCTTTAATCAATATTACCATTCCCTGCATTTATAAAAGTACAATCCCTTTTGTACACTGCACAGGACACAATGTAGAATTCATTTTGAAATGTTTACACACAGAGAAAAAATGCAAATCCTTAATTATCGTAAAATTTTTCAGGGCACTATGTTTGCGAAATGCATGACAATGTCAAATAATTATCCATAATAAATAATTGTCGACAACACATAATTATCAATTGGCTATGTGGGACTGAAGATGTAGTCTACTTTACGAAAGGTAATATTGCATTCTGGATAATCCTGTTTGTTATTGTAATGATGCTGCATAAGATTAAGTTTAAAAAACATAGACAGACATTTCTAAAATGAATGCTACACCATTGAGCATCAAGCAAGGCTCAGCACTGGACTTCTTGCTCCTAAACTGCTGTAGGTGTGCCCCTTTGCACAGATATTTTGTCTGTGCCTTTTCTCTCTCCTGGAAGTAAAGTCGAGATGGCCAAGTTTGGGCACCCCTGGTCAAAATGCCTTTTACAATTAATATCTAAGTGAACAGATGCTAACCTGACCTCTAAATGCTACAAAGTTAAACATGGCACATTTCCTCAAATTTTAAAGCAATATTACTTACATTTTATTTTTTACAGTTTCAAAATAAAAAAAGCCCTGTGAAAAAGTTTGGGAACCCTGTCAGTTAGTACTTTGCAACTCCTCCTCGGGCAACGACAGGAATATTTAAAAAAGCAACAGAAAACCTTGACCAAACCTGAACATAAGAGAGATTTAAAACATCTGACTGACCCTGCCGAGCAGGTGTCTCTCTGTCTACAATGCCATTATCAGAGAGCACTGCTCCCAAGGGCACAACTGCTTCTAGTCCATTTATTTCTCCAAACAGCAAGAGCTGCGCTGAAGTTTCACTTATGAATTTACTTTTCACATTAGTTCTTATAGACGTTTTCCTCACGGCTTCCGATAAAAAGCACACGGTTACGACATTGTTTTATTCTGTATGTGGTACAATTTCTTAGACAGTAAGAGAAAGGAACAAAAAAAAAAAAGATTTTAGTAGAAGAGTGGTTGAGTATATCATGGGGGGAAAAGCCCGTGCCTGTATTTGTGGCGGTCGCTCTTCTGAATTGCCGCCGCTAGGTACTTACTTTCCAAGGGCGAAGCATTCCAGCCTCACAGTCACCCCTTTAGCTGCCATCACCGTCACAGGAAAGTGCACCTCAATCTTTGGCTCGTATTCTCCCATTACACCTGCGGCGGGGGAAAAAAACATAGGAAAACACCATAACGGCCAGGTGTTAAAATAAAGAAATAAAGAAATAAAACCTCCCGCCTCCTGCCTCCTGCGTTCACCGATAAGATATTCCGGGATCTTTATGTCAGAATGTTCTTTTGCAGTGTCAGAAATCAGCGTCCCTCCCACTCGCTGGAGCGCGAGCTGTCACTTACCCAGAAGCCAGTGGGGCAGTAAGTCGGAGCACAGAGCGGCTCTGGCTGAGGTTCAGAGGCCTGGGTGGGCTCAGCTCTCCTGGCAGCCTCACTGACAGACAACACCTCAGGTACATCTGGAGAACCAGTGTCACGCGTCTTATCCAGCTCTTTCCCCCTCTCACCATAGGCCACACCGCCGTGTCCTACGCTACATCTGCAGGGCTCCTACTTCATTACTAATGCATGAGTTCCAAAACTAAATAAATATATAAATGTCCCCGATTGGGAAATTTGACTTGTTCTGAGCATTAATGAGTGCCGTGGTGTTGTTACAGAAGTGATTTTCCTTTAGAGGAAAACAGTAATTACATTAAAGAAAGATCCACACTCGAGGCCAGATTTACCAAAGGATTGCCGCTGCTTTTAGAACTCAAAAGCAGTCGCTACAAGGTCTCAATAGCTTTGTCTGATTTACTAATCAGTAAGAGCGGCCTAAAAAATCTATTAGAATGTGATTTGTGGGGATTACATCATGACTTTCCTTTGATGCATGGTTACATCTGTTCATGCATATGTATACCTGGGGTGAACACGCTAAAACAAGATGGAGATTTTGTAAATTAGAACAATTAGGTATTCTGCCTAATTTACTAAAGCATGCCTTAATTGCGGCTTTCTTCTTTGTGTGAGGATTTTAAAAACCGAAAGCAGGTGGTAATTTTCTGAGTGCTGATGCGGTCTAGCTCGTGCTCCATAAAAGCTGTGTTAATAAGGAGTTCTCTCTCCCAAATACCAAACATGGCACAGTCACCACTATAGCCAGGAGAACGCATAGAAGACAAAGGCCAATCAGAATATGACAGGGATGGCAGGATCCAAGGGTCTTCCATCCAATAATTCCTTTCAATTAACTAAAGAGCAAAACAGTGAAGTGATCAGGGTATGAAAGTAACTTTTTCACCCACAGTCCAGAGCGACTTGTGGATTCCAAAAATGACCAGCCATTTTCAACATTGTACAATATAACACAACCTGGTTGGTTACTGGCCTAAGTGGCTGCTAGAGTAAAAATCTACAATCAAGCCACAATCAAATTTTACCAGTATTTGGCTGCTGTTAATTTCACACCCTGCAAGTGTTCCAGGTTGTACAGCCACACGGTAATCACGTTGCTGGAGGTTATAAAAGAAGAACCTGAGCAATAGATACAGTGCCCTCCACTATTATTGGCACCCCTGGTAAAGATGAGTGAAAAGGGTTATAAAATATTCACCATTTTTTACACTGAAAAAATGTAAAAAATCCAACTTTTAATTGAAGTACATTTACATTTCCGAAAAAATAAATCCCTCATCAAAAAATTATAATTTTTAACAAAACCATGTGTGCCACAATTATTGGCACCCCTGCATTTATATATAGAATAAAGTAATTATTTAAAATATTTGGTGGCATATCCTTTGCATGCCATGACTTTCTGATGTCTGTGACCCAACAACATCAAAAAACTCTTAATATCTTATTTCCTGGTACGCTTACAAGCGATATGATAATGTCTCTGCATTTGAATAGATCTCTATGGGAATTGGGGGGTGGGACTAGATTTAGCTGTAAATTATGCTGGAACAGTATGGAATTCATGATTGGTAAAATGGCTCTAAGTCATCAAGGGTCTGCGGTATAAAACGAGCCTCAAACCATCACTCTGCTGCCATATATGCAGCAGCGCTGGACATCTTTTCCCAGCAAGCACTGCTTTATGTAGGCCTACATTTCTTCTGCTAATCAATTCTCATTTATTTTCAGATAATATGAAAGTTCTACTCATTTTATTGAAAGGATGTTGGATTTCTATTGACCAAACTGCCACCATCTAGCAGTTAGCATTATGAAATGTCACGCCATATTTTCTTCACATCACTTGCTGTTCGTCTTGTTATTCCTAATTAATTTTATTCGTCATGTCACAAATTTTTTCCTCATCTGTGTTTGTGTTATATTCTCTGGCGTTTACAACTCTAAAGCACCACCACATCCGTTTAAAATGTTAATAAGTTTGAAATGATTCATATATTTAACGGTGGTAAAGGGCCTGGCACATTAGCACTTAGCTTAAGCAACATGGAAACGATTTACTATTATTTTTTATTCAAGATCATCCCTCGCAATTATGCATCCATGCATTTTAATCGGTTTTTGGACACTTTTTTCCGGGCATGGCTTATTCTTTCATCTCGTAATGGTCAAATAATTTGGAATGAATAATGAACAGCTCACCTGGGCCAAAGAGACACCTCTAAGCAGTGTGGACAGGTGGAACATTTCTGCTGACAGATGGCCTGGCTGGGTCCCTGAGTTAGTGGCGAGACAGCCCTTCTAATCCCCCGCTCGGTGGCGGCTCTAGCATGGGGGTGTGGCTATCGGGCCTTAATGAGCTTCACGTCCTCTTCCTTTGAAAGCCAAACGTCTTTTATAATTAGGCTACAGGAACCGCCGGGAGCGAGAGGATATTTCGGAGGAAAGACACACACCCCGCTCCGGCGTACCTAATTGACACCGAAATCTAAACTTGGCGGAGACCGCGATCCGCCGCTGTTTTTTCTTCCTTTTATTATCTCTGCCGGTGCTAGATTGAAGAACTACACTTCCCATCACTTTTTCTCTTTTAGTTTAAGCCCCTCAGTATCAATCTGCAAGAGAGATGTTATGCCGCATCAGATGGCAAGAATTATATTTGCATTTCCGAGGAAGAAAGAAAAGGAACCAGTCAGTCTCTCTCGACTAGATATATCTGCATAGCCATTATCAGGGCAGCATTATCGGTTTCATTTTTTATGGATAATTATACAGTGAATACAGAAAAATTTTTCCAGGCATTCTGAATGCAAAACAGCACATGTAGCGCACATATAATGTTCTACATGCAGCACATATAGGATGTTGTTTTAATGTTACATCCAGGCTCAGTGGCCAGTTGTAACATCAGAGTGACAATGCCCAAGGTTCAATGCCCAACCCTAGTCATATTGTAGTGCAGTACATTCATTTTCTGTCAGGTCAGATCTCAGGATTGAACCGAAACTACTGATTCGGGGACTTTCCCTACAATAGATAACCTTAAACATGAAATTATATACATTAACATAAAATCCTAAGAATGGAAGTGTTCTCGGAAAGAGAATTAAGCTGCACCCTTTCATTTTTTTAAGCTTTCCTGCCTCGCTCAGGAAACAAACTAGTTTCCTTTTCCACGACGGATGAAAATGGTGGCCGTAAAATAACCAAAAGCAATCTTACATTCGGAAATGTCTATGGAACAGCATCAATTACATTATTCCAAACAAATTTCTATTTCAATCTCTCTCTGCTCAAGTGTGACTTTCACTGATTTATACATGTACGGCACTGAAGGAAGTCTTACTATAAAACTAATTTGCAGTATTTCACCTTCTTGTCTGGCTTTACATTTTAAAAGCTGATAGAAGTTGTTCTAAAACAAAACTCAAACAGGCATTTGTAACGCAAGTAGCAATATTGCACACTTGGTTAGCCTGCCTTTGGATTATGCATGCTTCACTTTGGTTTAATTTAATATTTATTTTGGCTTCAAAGTTGACTGCTCACCAGAAAATGACAACGTAGGCCCAAAATAGAAAATACTACAATCCACTATCCCTGTATATTTCATATTGGAAATCACTTGGGGAAAGGTTGCATTCTGACATATACTTTCCGAATGTAGTGAGGTAAAGGTGGTAATACACTGAAGAAAGCACATGTCTGCTCAAATCACCAAACACATCTGCAGGGATTTTTAATGGCCATGTCACAGACTCATTGTCTCCCCGTGATATGGGACCCATTTGGTAAACAAGCGTTTTACCTCAAAAACACATCAGCGCTACCAATGCAAGCCATTGTCAGAAAATTCTGAATTCATAGGCTGAAATCTGAGATTAATCTGTGTGTTCGTCTAATGTAAACCTGTGTGCCCTTCAGTCTGAATGACTTAGGATGCAACACACTTTAATGGCATCATTTCAAATAAGAGATGGCAAACATCTCCCTGAAGGGCCAGGTAGGCTTTTACAGGATGTGAGAGACAGCACCATCTAGATCCCTGTGGTTACCTGGGGGGGGGTAAGGCATTCCATTAGTTTCTCCCAGAATGCAACGGGAGGGGAGGGCAGCTTTGGTTCGCGGGTTTTCGGGGTTTGGGTTAATGTACGCGCATCTCAATGCGGACAGCGGCCCTCTAAGCCATGCGGCGGAGAGAGGGGGACTCGGATGCGATGTGTGAGAGCGCTTTGCCTATTTCTCCAATAAATTATGGTTCCTGTAAAAAAAGGAAACTAAAAGAAATGGAAGAAAACAGCCCTAGCGCGCTAGCAACGCGGCGGCCGATTGGTCTGACGCAGTGCTGTCCCCGGTGCCGAGCTGGCAAACGGAAAAAGTCGGGGCAGGATCCAGGATGCATGGCCTGCCTGCAGGTGTGATTACAGGTGTACTGAGGCTGGCCTGGCTAATGCAATCTGACCTGCAACAACACAGGCAATACTAGTGCATAAAGTAGCTCATGCTAATGCAACAACACAGACAAAGCAAGCCCAAAAAAGGCTTACGCTAATGCAACAACACAGGAAAAGCAAGCCCAAGAGGTGCTCAAGCTAACAATATGCAAAGCAAAACGATGATCAAGTGAACTACATTTTCTTATCATTTTGAAAAATAAAAGTTCACCAGGGCAGATTAGAGCGATTTGATTAGTGCGACTCCTGCAGCGTAGTTTGGGACTCAGGCCAGTGTGGTATTAGCACAAGTAAGTATCTATTGGGCCTGGTAATGCTCTAATTAAATTTGATTTTGTTTCTGATGTCATTTAAAAGCATAGTTAATGGCGATTATTTTCTCAATGAAGGCGATGTTTATGCTGATTGATTTCACACACAACAGTTTTTTCTTTATATCTAGAGGGCAAAAAACTGAGTAATACGAAAGGTCATGGGCTGGGCTTGGTCTTGCAAGAAGAAAAAAAAAACCGAGTCGTGATTTGTTGTTGTCTCAACTTGATTGTTGACACAAGTAGCCTGCAACTTCAAAGATGATTAATAGCGACAAGACTGTTCTCTTACTCTTTCTCTCTCTCTCTCTTTTTCTTTCATGACTCCTGTACTCCCTGGCTACCAGTGCCTTGTCCTGAATTGATTCTGGGAGGACTGGCCTCGGGGGGCAGATGGGTGATTAGGGTGAGAGACGAGGGTGTCTGCAGTTCTGAAAGGTGGCGGCTGGGGACTGTGCAGCGGGAAAGGGTGGGGAACGGGTGGGTGAAGGGGGTGGTGGGTGCAAGGACAGACTGCAGAGAGAAACCACATTTAACATTTATCCCACCACATGTGTACAACTGCACAAACACATAGTGTGTGACATATGCCACCCCTCCCTCTCCCACCCATACACACACACCACACACACAAATACAGAAAGAGAGAGAGAGAGAGAGAGAGATATATACCTATCCATTACCCTAGATACTAGATACAGCCAGCCGCTGGTTAACGGGACTGTCTATGAAAGGTTTCAGTAAAAGATTAGAAATTATTTAAGCACAATTCAAAGAGCAAACACTGCCAAGATACAAATTATTTTTTTCTCTTTACGTATTAAAAGCATTGTTTCAAATTGCCCTCTTGTTCTCTCTCTCACTCTTTCCTGGCTGACTGCGTGCAATTGAGGGTTAGAGAGAGCAGCTTTACACCTTTGCCATGTTTGCTAATGAGGTAGAATAGAAATCGGTACGCTAATGTCGTTAGCACCGCACACCACGTCTCCTGGGAGTGTTCCTTACAAGGGGATAGAGGTTATGCAAATTGGGGGGTAGGGAGAAGACGGCCAGCGGCAGGGACGTAATTTCACCGATAAGGCGAATACACGGAGCGTCGTTGCGGGTATCTGGCTGGCGTGGAGCCTACGTCCTTCCAAAAAGACGCCGGGGTGCCATTTCATGCCACCGTCGGCGCAGACGGCAGGGGACGGACGACCGGCCCTCCACGGGAGACAATGGGGGGAAAAAAAGAAAAAGCCAGCAGACAGAACGCAGCGGGAATCCAGCTCAGTGCGGTTCTGAACGGCTCCTCTGAGCACAGCACAAAGAGTGAAATTCCATTTACAGACGGGACCATCGATTCTGTTAATTTTATGCGGGGAAATGATTTCCCCAAAGGCTGGTCTCACCCAGGCACATTGTGTGTGGAAGAAGCACTCTCGGTTAATGGTATGCCGTTTCTCACTATCTATTTAACGGGACATGTTTGAAATTCATATCATTTACAGTCTTACCCTTAGCTCTCGCCCGGAGTGAAAAAGAACAGTCCCCTTCCACCTGGAGATTTAAGGGTGTATTCAATGCAAATTATAAACATATTACAGCGCATAAAGTATTAAGGTATTTGCGGGAGATTTGTTCGTTGGCAAATTTTAATTATGACTGCTTTCCTGCTGTGGGCACCCGTATTTTGTTAAGAGTAGCTAGTAGGCTATCACTGTCTGTGCCTTTGGGGAAGATACTTTGAGATTGAATCCTCAAAGAGGAGATTCAACGTGTAACAGCCAACATGCATACAGTGAATGTAAGTGTACACTAATGACATTATATATCATCCTCCCGTAAACTTACCCATGAGGCTCTGATTATTTTTCACTACGAACAAGCCAATTACAGCTGGTAACCTGTAGGTGCCTGGTGATTCTCTAGGGACCGCTAACCAATTGTAGAATTCTGCATGTTCTCAGAGCAAATGCCTTTACAATGCCACTCCATGCACTCAAATACATGAAAATAATATATTATTATTATTATGAAGTTTATGATGGTTAAGAAACTGGGCTTGCATCATAGAGGTTGCGGGTTTGATTCCCAGGTGGGGCTCTGCCATTATACCCTTGAGCAAGAAGGTGGTTGACCTAAATTGCTTCAGAAAATATACAACCACATAAATATCTTTCATATATTAAAAATAAAAAGTTGCTCTGGATAAGAGCGTTTTCTAAATGCAAATCATAAAATATTATATTTCAGTCAGTATGATAAATGGATAGACAATATGCAGAAAGGCAGATTGCGAGTCTCACCGTCTGTTTTCAGAGTCAGTGGTGTGGGCGGGCTCAGCACCCTGGCGTTGGTCACAGGGTTCTTCACCAAACAGATGTAGCTACCCACGTCGGAGGGCTGCACCTTGGAGATGTACAGGTTCCCTGTTTCCTGGGAGATGAATCGTCTGCTGTCCTCAACCACAAAGGAGGGGAACTCATTGAACACCCAGCTGTATGTGATCTCTGGGGACAGTAAAAGATGAGAAAAAAATAAATAATAACAAACAAAAAAATACATGCATCAACTAAAATTTGCAGAATCATATCTGATCTTATATTTTATCTTTAAATAAATTTACAAAAATAATTAGACAACCAGCATTACACGTTCAAAGGTAGAAAGTATTGAGGTACTCCCTGGGCATCAAATTCAATATACATTCATTCTGAAACAGCTTGAACTGAGACAGTAATAAATGCCCCGGATTTTTAAATTGCGTACCCAGAGACATTGTGCGTGTCAAACTTGACAAATTCTGTCTGTACGCTCAGGTTGTGTGCTTGACTTCAGGAAGAGCACTCTTCAGCAGTGTCAAGGAAAATGAGAAAAGATCAGAAAGACTGAAATTGGGGCACTCTCCCTCTCCACCTCTGGCACCGTTAATCAAGCGGCAAATATCCACGGACTTCAAACCAGCCAGCAAACCAAATTAGTGTCAATTTCAAAAAGCTTTTAATGTGAAACCAAAGAGCTGAGCCATGTTTGTCAACAGCAGACACTCCTTAAAACTTTCCACTTAGATTTAAATTTACATTGAAAAAATATTGGTGTTAATATTCAAGTGGGTTGTCTGTAATTTATTTATGTTCGGACAGCTACGAATGCAAATTGTTTCTGGCTTTCAGGAGTTGCCAACGTAGGTTACGACACAGATGTGCATATAAATAAACAATACTCTGTCTTGTCAGAATTAACTTTAAAACACATCCCACACTAGTCTGGAATATAGTGTTATGTGTTTTTGTAGCAGCACAAAATCCCTCATGTCATAAAGAGTATGTTAAATATGACTGATATAGTGTTAGGTGGGTAAGGGGGAAAAAAACATAAAATTGAGTACTGCCTTTTGTCATGTACAAAATGAATGCCAGACACATAGCTGCTCTGTCTTAGCAGGTGAACAGGTGACATTTTGATTAAAGTATTTGGATCATAGTACACAATGTAAAACAAACAAAAAATAAGTTTAGTCAAATGGTTTGAGAAAATAGGTTTCCGTAAAACATTTGGTTAGGGCAGCTTAATCTGTTCAGGCATTCACTGGTCTTTAACTTTTAAATTAAACTCATTTCATCTTTTTAATTGGGTTAGAATGACTTTCTTTTTAAAAAAAATATTGAGACTGCTCAATTAATTGAGCGAAATTGTATTTATGTTTTACAATGTACAAAGACAAAAAGCATGTGCATGGTTTCTATGGTGATTTAACAGTCATTCAGAACATTCTTTAGGCTTTTACACATCTCATTACACATCTAATCTCGCCTAGGCAATGCGGGGAGGGCCCACATCCTTTCAGTCATGAACATGCACAATCCTGAGCTAGCTCCCCTGATTGGTCTTCAGTCAAGGCTCTTTAAACACTGGACCAATGAGAAAGCAGGAGAGCACAAGCTGAGGGTCAGTAAAGCTACCACGTGAAGTAAGTACTTAAACGTAAAGGGTACAGGTATCTGCTGTAGTTCATTATCCATAAATAAAGGGGACCAAATTGTGAACTCCTAGAAAGATCAACTGAAAGCTGTTTTTTTATGTGGATTCTGGAAAGACTGTTGCTTCAGTGTACCCTGGTTCAATACTGTTTCATCATGAGCTTTCCCTTGGCTAAACTCAGATTAGTTAGCTTATATTCAGTTGCAGGATATAACCTACTCTTTCAACAGATGATGAAAGGCAGTTTGTTCCAGGGGGCATGTGGATACCCGAGGATGTCCCAAGATGGACACTGTATGTGAGGCACATTTGTTATTTTACATTTTTACCTTTTATATGTTAAGAGGTTCACATGCTACTGCAAACGGACACTGGGGTGGATCCAGTCGGATGCACTGCGACAGCAGTCCCGGATTCATACAATGGATCTGGCCCAGCTTCAATTTGCACAGTGGCCCAAAACTGGTGCGGATCCAGTTCAAAAAAGGGCCAGAAATGGCCAAGATCCGGAGTTCATTTTAACATCTGGGCCAAATCTGGGTGATGTGTGCCATAGCGTGTGATGACTGTAAACTGCGTTTGCATCATGGACATGGCACAGGTCTGATCTGGAGGCGCAGGGCGGCCATTATGTGCCTGACTTTCAGCCCTATCCAGGGAGGAGGTGGGCGGAATTGTCTGGATGTGTTTTAAAAGGTGTCACAATGGCGGACACTCTCTTGAGTGGTTGTTTATATTTTTTTTACTGCATGCATTCTTGACCACAACAATTCTATGAAGTGTAGTGTCCTTAGGTACATTAAGAATTTGGCAGTGAAGACAGATAGAAACGTCTTAACAGTCATCACATGGAGGTACCAATGAATGTGCAGAATATATACATGTATATATGGCTTCACACTAGATGCAAAAGTATAATTAATCAGTCTCATAAAATTAATTATTAAATCATGATTATGAATTTCAATGTTAACTATTAAAATAATAATCAATAACTTAATCTGAAGGCGTAAATTCTTTTGGCTCAAATGTTTATCCAAACAACAATCAGACTGACGACCAGGTTTAAGTAAATACAATTTATTAAATGACAAACGCGTCTAAAACTAACATCCCAAAAGTAGCGAATGATATGGAAAGGAAAAGTGTAGACAAAGAATGAGGCATATTAGAATTCACAGTTCTATTTCTGTATGTGCGCCAGAACATGTGGTGTTCAGAGATCACAAGACAAATCTAGATTTAGCATGAAGCTAACGTGGCCTGAGACATGGCGTGTATTGAGGCTATAGAAATTTAGCTATGTCTAGCTAAATTCCAGGCCCCTATCCGTTTAAAGGCACGGGATCCTATATCTAATGGTTTAGGTATTAGTACAAAGGGAAATTGCTTGCACAGATCTCGATTTAAAAGGGAGGCGGATTGTAATTTAGTGTTAAATTCAATTAGAGTATGCTCTGTAACTGTCAATAGTAGGCTAATTGGCTGTCGATAGCCTGCTGTGTTATAAGTTATAAATTAACACGGTAATGCAAGCACATTGCCTCTATGCCAAGCACTAGGCTGCGGTCTTTCTCACAGCCTGGAAAATAATTAATTTATTCATTTTGTCATTTTGTTGGTGTTTTGTGAGTGCGAGAGGTGGTTTGAATTCCTGATCCTCTAGTGATGGAAAGAGGTAGGCCTAGCCTACTTACTGTCTGACACAATTTGACATAGCTACCAATAAGCCACTAAAGCCAGTCAACTGAAGCTGTTGTGGGTCCCACCCATCTATTAGTCCCACCAGGCAATCGAGCCAGGACGTTGAGCAATACATTTCACATGACATGAACTGCACAGATGTGACAGCCCTTTCTATTCATATTTTACAAATGTATCTTCGGATGGAGCCTTGAGGCTACGTTTGTGCAGTACAGTTACGGCACCAATAACATTGCTGCTGGGCAGGTTGTCAATTTCATAAAAACCTGAAAACGACTAACCAGCCATATGTCACTCTCAGCCAACAAATAGCTTTTGCGCAATCTTAAAGATGCGTTCGTTACTCTCCTAAGCAGCCAACTCCTCCAACAGGTCAGCTATTGCAACGATGGCTACAGACCTGTAGGCAATTTAAAGCAAATTTCTTTCATTGGTCAAATGTGTGTTTTAAATAGCATATATTTAACATCATATAAGTTAGCATTTAAATTTTATCAATTTATAAAAATATAGCCTACTAAAAGTACTAAAAGTAGCCTACTGGAAGCATTCATTATGCTTATGAGACTAATGAAACAAGTTCATAGCCTACAATTGATTAATAAGCATCATCTAATGTGTTTGCTTTTTGCAATCATAATTTATTAGCTACGTTTGCATTGTGTATTATTTCAGAGGCTACATTTAGTCATGTGAATTTAATAGAAAATAAAAATAAATTCAAATTTGAATTATCACTCAAGCTACATTTAGCGGCATTCTGAATTTACGAACGCGGTATGCGTGGTCTTGAGCATGTGTAAAATTGTTTAGTACGTCCAATCAAATCTCAGATACGAAAACCTTGATAAATGCCAAAATACGTGCAAAACTGGTAATACGAACGATTTACGTGCAAATTCGTTCTGCTCACGTTTCATGAATGAGGCCCATTGAATACATTCAAACATGTAATTACATTGACAATAAACATTAAACAAAAGTTTTCCTAAACTATTGCCTGGATGTTTGTGTCAATCTTACTATACTGGAGTAGCTACACAGGCTGGTTCCTTGGCTCTGATGAGTCCAGAAAGTTCTGTTTTTTGGCAGCGTCTCTGGATTGGATTGTCGCTTTTCCACGTTTCTTGGCAGCTTGGTTCTTGAGTGTTTCTGGAAACTTTTGAAGAAGATTTTCTGGTCCTTTGTCCTTCGGCAAGTTGCTTCGTGAACTCTTTGCTTTGATGCGTGGTAACTTAGGCTATGCATGCTTCTCTGGTTGTCCCTTTAAGCTACGTCATATGACGGTAACTGTACGTTAACTTAAATAGAGTACTCAAGTGACTACGTCACACTGGTTTCGGAAGTAAATTCCCCATTCATTTAGAGCATAGCGATGAACTAAAACTTACTTTTGTGTCTTACCGTCAATTTCCTGGATTGTTTTTCTGAACCAGCTTCGAGTATATTTTACGTTTCAGTATTTTTTTGTGAATATACCAGCGCTGCCGCTGTTTAAAAACTAAACGTCCCACAATTCCCTCCGGACGAGTGTACCGTTGTCTCCAAACGTTGTCATATAACGTTAGCCAGCAGTAGCACACAGCACCGTTTTTAAACACTTTTTTCTAATGTTAGCTAGCTAGCTTGAAGGACTAAAAGCTAGAATTGCTTTATGTGGTTAACCGTGGTGTAGTTCCTGACCTTGTCGGGTGGGCTTCTCAACTTAGCAAGCTAACGGTAGCTCGTCTTCAGTGGCAGCACAGCCAAAAATGTTCAGACAAGATAATGATATCTGATTGGTCGAGAACCACCTGTGCATTGCAGTATTGGATATGTAGTCCCATAAAGACTACAAGACGAACTACAACCATTAATCCATTACTTAAAAAAATTTAAATAGGAACATGCAATATATGGTCTATATCCTTATAACACAGAGTCTAATCCGGGAACGTTTCAACTCATTCTATAAATCAGATTTCAAGAAATAGTCAATAGCCTCCGAAGCACGTTCCATCTGCCATAGGGAATTTACTTCCGAAACCAGACTCCGCCCATGTCTGTCACTTGAGTACTCTATAGACTGACCCTAGTTCTGGATGCAGTCTGGCTTCGCTCGGACACGCTAACAGATATGACCGGAGAGACGAAACGATTCTCTTGGCCTATATGTCCACCTCCCCAACTGGGAAGGTGGAGTGCGCGTGTAACTTGGAACTAACGTGAAGTAAGTAAGAGCGTGAGCTAAGAAGTGGTAAGAAGGAAGAAGTAACATGAAGTTTGCTCAAAGTTTTATAGAACCGGGAACTCAGTCCTGATTGGTCAAGTCCTGCCCAGGATCACATGACTGTTGCATGCCGATATATGTAGTCTTTTGGAAATGCGGTCCAGGGACACATGAATGCGAGTTGATCTCCAATGGATATGCACTACAGAAGCTTGCATTAGTAGTGTAGTTTGAGTTTTTATTAGCATTCGTATTCTTATTATGAGCATTATTTTTACTAATAATATCATTACAAAGTACAGAGTCTGCACAGGATGTGTCTCAAGTGTCCGTTAGGAATGACAGCACATGAAGCAAACTCTTATAGCCTGAGGGATGAGGCTGTTTGGGATGAAGTCCTTTTTTATGACTCTGGGATGTATGGCGTGCAGAATGAAGCTGGATTTGATGAAAGCACTTGAGATTATGTATTTCTATCTGAGGGTTTAGCACTGGCACTGACACATGAGAATTTCCAGAATTGGATGTTATATATGTGCCCTTTCCTTAATGCAGGAGAAGAACTCCCAAAACAAAATGACTTTGACAGGAATTTGGTTCAGGGTTATCGTTTTATTATTCAGTTCAAATGCGCCTCTCAGATAGTGTTACTCCGCTGATAAATCACGGGAGGACTGCATTTTATTGGTATTTCTTTTTGATAGCTTCAAGCCCCATTTGTCAAACTGAGTGCTAAGTCGTCTGATGTGATAAACTATGAATATTTATCTTGTAAACAATACTCCCTTTGTTTGTCTCGTTTGGAATCTGCCTAATGAACTGTCATCAGATATTTACTGCAACAGTGCCTTTTGAGTCCGATCCCATTGTTGTTCAAAACAGGGTCCCCAAAGGACCCACTTTAACAGGCCAGTTATTAGCTCACATAGTTACGGGCATAAGCTGTTGATTAGTTTCTGAAACTCATGAGTAATGATTCAAAGATGTAATAATAACAATACTTTTTAATTTTTTAAAGTTTGGCTACATCAGGAGCACCAGTAAAATACAGAAGCACAGGTATTGTACTAACACACACACACATGCGCGCGCGCAGACAGACAGAGCTGGAACGGACCTGCATAATTTCAGAAAATAATTTATTTGCAACAGTCCCGTAGGATGTTTATTCATACACTACTGTACATACTAAATATATCTCAGCCACAAGGACATTTTATTAACAGGTTCCGGAGAAAAAAAACTAAAAAACAACCGTATTAAAATTTGTGCCAGGGCTGAAAACTTAGTTTACACTAAGTCGATTTATAATGCAGTCACCTAGTGTAGGAACAATACTCAGACATAGGAAAACCAGCACATTCATAGTGCAGGAACAATACTCAGACATAGGAAAACCAGCACATTCATAGTGCAGGAACAATACTCAGACATAGGAAAACCTGTGCATTCATAGGAAAATCCGCACATTTATAGTCTCATCCTTCATTTTTGGGAATGACTTAGCTGGTGGCTGAGCTTAGGCTAGCCCTGAGGTGACATCTTTTGGGAGAAGATTTTCAGGACACTGTGAAAGGTAATCCAGTAGAACACAGACTGAATAGTGTCTTGCATTGTTCAAGACACGCCTTCATTCCTCGTAATTAATTTAATGCGCAGCCACTGTTTTTCCATATGGCACATTCAACTCCCATCCTTTCCCCCGCCACTCATTCAGAACATCTCTTGAACATTCATGAACATTATGCCAATTAGTCAAATTATCAAAGCCTTGCATTTTTTCAATCCAGTCTCCAGACCCAAAGTGATGTTAGGGGATATTGTGACACACCTAATTACATTACACATCTTATTAGACGACATTATACTGTGTGTATTTTATTTTAAATTTTTTTGCAGTGATGGATGGAGACCAGTTCAGTGACCTGATGTGGTCACTCAAGCGGAGGTGGCAGCTGAGTGCCAGTTAGCTCAGACTCATTGTCGACCAGATTGTGGAGGAGCAAGAGGACCATCTTTATACAAATAAAGCATGTGTTTTATTGCACACATAAAATGTATATTGCAGTATGTGTCAGAGAGAGAGAGAGAGAGAAAGAGACACATACATGTGTTTGTATTTGTGCATAGTTGTAGCGACAGAGGCGGGTGGCAGAACTGGGGGGGTATTTCACAAAGCAGGATTACGGATTTTCAACCATTTAAAATGCCCCGTCCCCTCACCCATTGCGGTATGGAAGCCCACCCCCCCCCCCTCTTTTTAAAAAGGCTTCATTCCTTAAAGCCCTGCTCCCCACACACCCCACCCAACAAGCTATTATACCTCCCTCTTAATCCCTTTTCTCCTCAGGTAGAGTGATTTATCAGTGCTGCAGTCATTTCACAGCCCCCCCATTGTAACAGCTGTGAAGTTGCTGGATTCTGACGGCCATACTGACAGGCAATATGGCACGACGGTGGTCCGGAAGCTGAAGAGCTCTCAGCAAACAGTCCCGTGGGAACGGGACAGCACTCAAAACAGAGCTGAACTAAACAAAACCAGAATGATTCATGGCCTTGGTTTAACACAAAAAAAAAGAAAAGAAAAAGAAAAGTTGGCACATGAAAAGTTGCCTATGGAAGACACCTATGGAGCCTGGAAACGTGGCTGTAAACGTTCTCTGCACGCTGCGTGAATAATTGCACGTGTAGATTCTCTTTTCAGCACGTTTGGGAGGTGAAGCTAAGCCTCTGCTAGGCGCACTCTGCTAGGCTGTGTGAGAGTCATCACCTGCACTTGAGAATGTGCCATAAGGTTATCTATAGTAACACCGTACAGCGCGGAAGGAAACAATACCAGGTAAGTGGTGATTACAAAAAAAACAAAAAAAAAAACAACATGTAATAGCATTTCAGCAAATAAAGATAAGGTGAGAACCAGCTTTAGCTACCTTTAGCTACGGCAAAGAGCAAGGTCATTCCGTATTTCAGCATCCTTCAACATTGCCTGCTGGCCTTTGTTCTCTCCATGGTACATCCTGTGTTTGAGTTAGACCCAGTTCTGCCTCAGTCTAAGTGCAATAGATGTATCTTTAAAGACCTCATTCCCACAGGGGAAAACAGCGAAAAAAACGTTTAAAAAAAAAGAATCAATCAGACTTTCCGAGATAGAAGAGAGGAATGATAAACTATGATTACCGTATGACACTGGCTAAGCAGGGTTACGCTGAGCTCAGCAGGAAGGCGAACTGCACTGTCCGCCAGGCGTAAATAAATCCCGGGGATTGCGGTAATTGAGATAAAGGCCGGTCTCAGCCGTGTCGCTGTTGCCCTCGTGCGAGGCAGCGAGAAGCGATGGGAAAGGGAATTTCCGCGGGGCTGTCCTCTATCTTCATTGTGGCCTTCCTGAGCTTTGACACCAAGGCGCTCCTGAATCACAGTGATATGGCTGTGGACCCATCAGGACGGGTCTAAATGCTGTAGACTGTTGCTCGAAGTCCAAAGCCTGCTACCCTCACACAGTAATTGAGGTTAACAGGAGTGGATTTCAGTCAACTTCCATCCAGAGCCTGGTCAAAAATATACTTGAAATATTTTAGACATACCTGCTGATTGCTGAAAATTCTAAAATAGATATTATTGATGCATTTAATTAGTGTGTTTGGCCAATTCTCAGTGTGCACCTGGTCAGTCTCACGGTTATGTGGGGCTACCCCGTGATAGACGGCGGCGGGCGCGGACATTACCTGGAGAATGGGTCGGAGGGGTACACATGAGGACGACGCCCTGGCCCTCCCGCACTGACACGCCCCCTCTCGCTCTCGTGCTGAAGTTCCCCAGATCTGCAGTGACAGAGAGAATGCACAGTACAGTAAAAACAAACCACACAGCTTTATTTACACACACAGGCTAGGTGGTAGAGGTAGAGCCCCTTAGATTGTCCAAGTCCAGGCTTCACACAACACTGTATACACTCTTAGGCCAGGGGTGTCCAAGCCTATCTGAAAAGGGCTGGTGTGGGTGCAGGTTTCTGGCGTATTGCAGCACTAAGACACCTGATTCTACTTGATAACCTGCGCACACACCAGCCCTCCAGAACGAGAATTGCCCACCTCTGTTGTAGGTAGATTATTAGCCTAGATGGGCCGTTATCATCTTTACATATTCTTGTGCATGTGCTCTTATTTCAGATGTGCTACTTCCTCTTTGATGCCTGTTGATTGACATATTGTAGAAAGAGTTAAATTGTAAAACAAACAGTATGTGTGATGTTTATTTCAGCACATATTTTTAATATTACAAAAAAATATATATATAGTATGGTATATACAGTGAGCACCATAATTCATTGGACAGTGACACATTTTTTGTTATTTCACTGAAATGAATTCTGATATTGTTTTTGTTCCAAGAATTACTGAATGTGATCTGCAGGCTAACGACTTAAACTGAAGGAGCAAGCATCAGATCTATGAGTTTTCCATTAAAACGTCAAGGCCAATTTGCATTTAGATAGTGTACAGCACAACAGCCAATAGGAGGCTGCGCCAGCATTGAATTAATGCTATTGGCGGTTTACTTAACCAGGCACACGTATATATAGATGATATTACCTGCCGAATAACACTATTTATACCTGAACGCTCTTGCTAGCATTCATTTGTCTACCACTGCTATAGAGTTAATTTGAAAAGCTAATGTAGGACACGCAACTTGGACCATCTGTATTGCAAAGGCAGAGCTTACGCTTCAGGTCCGTACAATCTAATCTCTCATCTCAGCAGCTCCAGATAAATAAAATGGAACCTGTCCTCAATAAGCATCAATAAAGCTGTGGCTGTTTCCATGGTGAAAAGCCTTTTTTTTTTTTACCTTCAGACTACCCAATATGTGTGAAACCACAGAGGACTGTGGAACACATTAAAGTAATAAATATTATTAACGATAAAGCAGGAGGGAGTAAGGTCAACACTTTCTTTATACTGAAGCTCTCGATAGATGAGCATTAGCGGCCCACAGTCGAACAGCGCCGGAGAACTAATTAGTCTCAGTCAAGTCGCTTTGATTCCCCACTACAATACGTGCATCATCTGCAAAGGTCGAGCCCATCTAAAGCTGAAAACCAGAAGGCGCCCCTCGGATTACACTAAAAAGAAATTAATAACTTAAGAAAAAACCCTCAATTTCCCGAAGGAGGACAGGGATAGGCTATAAGCCACATAACATAATGCTACTAAACAGTACCAGCCATTGTCAAAGCAACACTGCCACAAAGATGAAGCTGGAGTTTTTTTGGTATGCAAAGGCCCCGAAGGACGTAATGCCGATTTTCGTAAATCCGGACTTGTTTCAACTGTAAAATTAACTTACAATTGTGTTTGTGTCCTCTGAAAATATTGCATTGTGACTAACATTTGCATAACTTATACATTTAGTTATAAAGGACATATTAGGACATGTCGAGAACATGCTACATTGCTTGTGGATTAGTGAACAGATTTCAAGCGGGGTGCGAAGATGTCACTGTTAATGAGTAGTCATCGATGGAAACAGTCAGATAGCATCATTACAGGGCTCGTTTGAACTTGATTTTATAAACAATAATCACTGTATTCATTGGCTTCCTTCTTTCCTCAGGAAGAAAAAAAGTCACTGATGAAAGGCGTGCTGGGAGTAAGCGGAGAAAAGCGGAGATTTTTTCTGTGCTCGGCACTGTCCACTGTGAGACTCAAAATGTGGAAAAGCCTTTCTCTTCATTAGTGGGACAGTCATGGCAGCCTTAGGGAAGAGCTAGCCCTTTCCATTCATTCTGAAACATTTGTGTAGATGGAAAAATAATGTGTGTGTGTGTGTGTGTGTGTGTGTGTGTGTGTGTGTGAACTGCACATGCAATTTGAGAAGTTTCACAAGCTCGCAGCTCTCTAACGGCGATTTTCACAATAGGAGGGGGGGGGGGAAACCCATCACGCAATTCCCACTCCTCATTTGCAGCCTTCAAGGGACATAACTGCATGTGTCGTCGGGGGAAAGTGCGCACAATAACGGTGCGAAACGATGTCGGATTACGGCTTTCAGAGCCGCCTCATTCAGAATGCAGAGCTGTCAAAACTCCGGCTTTGCCGTTTTCTCCATTTCATGCAACCCCTGTTCCGCGAAAGTGCTTGTTTGCGGTGCTATTTCTGAAATCAATCCGTATTCCGACAATTACTGCATCAGCCCACACCCCCACTGCTACCCTTTCACACCTATCAGGGGCTGTTTTAATTTCCACCAGCAGCTGTGTCGCACTGTGGGAATCCCATGACAATACGTTGACCCGGGGCAGGTTTGTGCACACCCAGCACTTTGGTGCCATCGCTCTGATGGTGGTGTTTACGACTGCCCTGGAAGCAATTCATAATTGTGTTTCATCTCCACAGTGTACCCCGTACTTCTCCTCCATCTCTGACATGCTGAGAAAGACTCAAGGGTCAAAGCCTTTGTCTGGAGTCGCAAGCAGCGGGAGGTTTTAAGAAGGTTACTTATAAGCAGGTCGCACTCGATTCGTGAAACAACATAGGCCTATAGGTTGCTGTAAAGCAATCAGTTACATTAAAGAGCTGCTTACTGCGGTTATTTTCATTACAGTCATAACTGCAGTCAAAGTTTTTTTGGATGTACAAATATAACAGCTTGCACTTGATGTGCCAAAGTGATTAAACTGGGACGGAAGGAGAATTTTACGATGGCAATGACAGAGCTTTAGTAGACTGTGATACTGAAATTATTAATTGCTGTCCAAAAAGAGCTGAATTGCATTCCAGTGATTGTCTATTGTTTAAAGCAAGGCTAACCCATATGTCAGAGCTTGTTCATATGTTTAAATTTACACAGCTATCAGTACTCATATTTCACCTTCACACACTGCATCCATATTGCAGAACAGCTCATTTCACATGTTCAAATGTGGCTCATTGATCAAAGGTGGCCTCGCTTTGTAAAGTACCATTATTAATAGCGTACTTACATTTGTAGCTTACCATTATAAATAGTGTGCTTGCATTTGTAAAGTACCTTTATGAAAAGTGTACTTGAATTTGTAAATTACCATTATAAATTGTGTGCTTGCATTTGTAAATTACCATTATAAATAGTGTGCCTGCATTTGTAAATTACCATGATAAATACTGTCCTTGCATTTGTAAATTACCATTATAAATAGTGTGCGTTCATTTGTAAAGTGCGATTATGAATAGGGTGCTTATATTTGGCAAGATAGAGAATCTTTTTAATTGAGCCCCATGGATCTAGGCACACGGTGTTCCATGCCGCAGTGGATGCCAGCACTGATTTAGAAAGGAGGGGGGGGGGGGGGGGAATACCATCCAAAAACGTATGCCCTGTGTGACTAGGTCAGAAGGAATCAAATGAGGGATGACCGAGGAAGTGTGATTGGGCAGTACCCTGCTGGGGCACGGTGCCGCGTTATCCAACCAATCAGCATGCTCCAAGTGTGTAAAGAAGTGTGGCCGTGCCAGCGTAAAGGAGGTCAAGATCAAAGGCTGATTCCTCTGTGAAAAATGTGTCTGGAAGAGCTTTTTCGGACAGCAGAAGAGAGAGAGAGAGAAAGAGAAAGATGAAGCGAGAGAGAGAGAGAGAGCACAGTGAAAGCACAGAGAGAGCACAGTAAAAGCACAGAGAGAGAGCGCACAGTGAAAGCACAGAGAGAGAGAGCACAGTGAAAGCACAGAGAGAGAGAGCGCACAGTGAAAGCACAGAGAGAGAGAGCACAGTGAAAGCTCAGAGAGAGAGAGAGCACAGTACAAGCACAGAGAGAGAGCACAGTGAAAGCACAGAGATAGCACAGTGAAAGCTCAGAAAGAGAGAGCACAGTGAAAGCTCAGAAAGAGAGAGCACAGTGAAAGCTCAGAGAGAGAGAGAGCACAGTGAAAACACAGAGAGAGCACAGTGAAAGCATAGAGAGATAGAGCACAGGAAAAGCACAGAGAGAGCACAGTGAAAGCTCAGAAAGAGAGAGCACAGTGAAAGCTCAGAAAGAGAGAGCACAGTGAAAGCACAGAGAGAGAGAGAGCACAGTGAAAACACAGAGAGAGCACAGTGAAAGCATAGAGAGATAGAGCACAGGAAAAGCACAGAGAGAGCACAGTGAAAGCTCAGAGAGAGAGCACAGTGAAAGCACAGAAGAAGCACTGAGAGAGAAAGCACAGTAAGAGCACAGTGAGAGCACAGATAAATCACTGGTAAAGCACAGGTAAGGCACAGTAAAAGCACAGAGACAGCCGCAGTGAAAGAGAACAAACAACAAAAGAGGAAGGAATGAGGAACATCTTTTGGGTGTTTTTTCAGGGTTTTTCGACAGAACGAGTTCGCAGCGCAGAGCCGCGTCGAGCGGCAGGAAAACAGTCTGGCTCGTTAAGCGTGGCCCGAGGAGGGTGAGCTGACCTAACGAGCTGTCAGGAGAGCGCCGGTGATGGAACGCCCGCTGAACGTGATGTCACTGCTGCACTTATTGATTTATTAGTCCCTGTTGCCGCCGCCTCCTTGTTCCACGTGTCAGTGCTTCGCCTTGGCCGCTCGTCAATTCAACGGCGACATATGAATTATAGCTAATCAATACTTCCTCCTGTAGTCTAAATGAGAAAATAGATTTTCTTCTGAGTTTTGACCATAAAGAGAAAGGAGGGGGGTGGGAATACCAAGATAAATAAATGAATAAATGAAATATCTCACCATGGATCTTGACACTGCGGGCCAAAGATAGTACCCAAGGCAGGGAGATTTTATGTTCAATTTTTTCCCAGAGATGGGGCGGTAAATCGCAGAGACAGGTCACATCACTAAAAATGAAAATATTTATGGAGTTGCCGGAATGGACCAAAAAGAGTACAAAAAATACAAGAAAAGCCGTTGCTGAGTAGCGCTGCTAAAAGAAAAGCAAGGAGACGGTACAACTGTCAGTCACTTTCGTATAACTCCTCCCATCTCCTCCTCAGCCTCCATGGCTGTAATCAGAGATAATAAATTGAAAATCAATATTCATACGTCTTTAATAATGCAAGGGCTGACATGTGAATGGATAATAATCTGTACTGAGCAGTGGAAGATGCACTGTATGCAAAGTTCACATTTGCATACAGTGCATGGCTCAATTAGCAATTAAGAGGGATTTAGGAGTTGGTTCAATCAAAGCTCTTGGGGGGTTCAAGCTTTGAAGCTATTAAAAGCTTTAATCGAGGCTTCGTCTGGTTTCATTTAACATCCCTAAAGCCCGTAAATCAGCCACAGGTATTCTTCTCATTGGACTGAGTTCAGCTTCCTTTCAAAGGTATATGCCTGCTGTTTAAAGCCTTGCCGATTTCAACACTTTTCTCCAACTGCTGTCAGGAAGCCAATTAGTTTGAAATGTGAAAATAAAAAAAATACACATTTTTTATAAATAAATGCTAAAAGTGCCATGGTAAGCAAAGGCTATTACAGTATAATGACAATTTATTGCCATGTGAGAGATGCGAATCACATTTTTGTGCGTAGAATGTAATAACCTGCCTGACAATTTTACATCCATAAGTATGTGGAAACAGACAGATGATGGATAACCTCTCCATGCAATATTGTGAAAGACGATGAATGTAAGTTATGACAACACCAAACAAACACAAAAAGAGATGCTCCTTTGTATACATTAATTTACTTGTCAGCTAAATATTAATAAAACATCACAGGCCAATAAAACACACAATACAAGTCGCCTTCATATTAAATATAGACTTTGGATGCAACCCATTCTCTTCAAAGCACGTTAATTATTTGTAACGACAGGTGACAAAACCGCACTTTAAACATCATGAGAGTACTACTTATATAGCATATGCATATTCACTATAGATGTACTTTAAACATCATGGCAGTATTACTTATATAGCATATGCATATTCACTATAGATGTACTTTAAACATCATTATAGATGTACTTTAAACATCATGGCAGTATTACTTATATAGCATATGCATATTCACTATAGATGTACTTTAAACATCATGGCAGTATTACTTATATAGCATATGCATATTCACTATAGATGTACTTTAAACATCATGGCAGTATTACTTATATAGAATATGCATATATCGGTTTTGGACAGCATTCGGCTTCAGCTTAACTCCACAGTCAAAACAGCTTCACTAACGGCGGTTACTTTAGATCGGCGGAGATCAGCGGCTGAGGCAAACGGTCTGATCAGTTTACGGGCAAGCGGCTGGCTCGCGCCGTGGCCTAAGAGCAGAAGAAACCTGTTTGCCTACAAGCTTTGAAGTGTGGGCTGTGAAACAGCCCAAGTGCAGGCGATTTGGAAATAACGAATGAAAGAGTCCATCTGGGACCAGTTTGGAACGCTCTTCTGGCAGAGAGTGGAACACAATCGCACAACAGATGCGCTGTGATTCATAGCGAGTTTCCGACGCCTGGGATTAGCGCCTACAGACCACATCTTGAAAGCTTAACAAAACTAGCCCACATATCCTAAAACTCCTCTCGTTGTTTGGCTCTTCATGGAGAAGGAATCAATAGCATGATCTAATACTGTGCATGTACACAAAACAGGTCATTGAGCAAAAATAATCCTACAACAGACAGAAAACCCTTTCATGGAGGGCCAAATCTGTTTCTGGATACCCTCCAACTTCTGTTCTTAATTATGGAATTATCTCAAATCGTTTACATGATCTACACATATTTGATAAGTTCATGAATGACAGCTAAAGACTGTTTTGGTGTGGTCTAATGTACAAATTGCCTGGCATTGGTGTAGTTAATTGGTAACAGTTAATTATCTAATTGGGGCAAAGCAAATCCTGTTTATACAGTACACTGGGTTGCCAGGAGCCAAAGAGAAAAATGTCCATTTACAGAGTTATATTTGTGTTAATCTTAAAAATCTTTTGAATTTTAAATTATTATTTTTTGGCTTAATTCACTCTTACTCATGTCTTCAGGGGCCTCATTTGTAAATGGCATGAAACACAAAAAAAGATCTATGGAACTTCCCTCCTGTGGAAAAAAAAAAAAAAAAAAAACACACACACACAACGCAAACTATATGACATGTATGCACAATGTGATTTCAATTTGATTGTGAGGGGTTTAATCGGTGAGATATTTAGATGTGATATCGGTATGTGCTGTGTGGGTGTGTTTGTCTATGAGAAACTCAGAGGTGGAAATCCAGGGGACATAAAGTAAAAGTCCTCCCCAGAATTTTGCTCCAATCACCTGTATTTGCTAATTAACAATTTTTCAGTGAGGAGGTAGAACTAATTAATGAAATCAGCTGGCTGAGTGGAAGAAACACATGGTAGGACTTTTACTTTATGTCCCCTAGATTTCCACCTCTGGAGAAACTGTGTCGCTTTACAGTCAACAAGCGTAACTGACACCAATGGCTCAAATAGAATTGACCCAGTTCTGTTCCTCCCCCACTTCTATTGGCTACTAGCTTTACAGAGGGAGCTCAAAGGTAGTCACATAAGCACTTGAAAGTCATTTGATTGCATTACACATTACACAATGTAAAACAGTGTTAATGTCTGCACAACAAGCCATACATGTCATCTAGTAAAATTGTAAAGCGGTATCAAAGCTGATACAGCAAGGGTGATCAAAAAGAAATGGCTCTTAACCACAAATTTGACCTGTCATGCACGGTTAGTAAATCCCAAACTCGTTTCGACTAGCGGTGGAAATGACAAATCACTTTGCTAATTTCAATAATTACGTTCAGGTCAGTACAGAGATTAAAGTCACTGACTCTGTGATTAGCTCACAGATGGGGTCAGTTGGGCAAGCATATGAACATAAAAATATCACGTTCAGTTAACTCATAGTTCAGTACATTCATAGTTCATTCAGGGTTTGTGCAAAAATTTCAGTCATAAGCATGACAAATAAAAGTATCTTACCTCATATAAACCTTTTGCATTTTTTCCTTGTAGTTTTCTGGATAAGGCCACTGTAAGGCAACTCCAGTGAATGTTTGAAAATGTATTAGAAGCTAGGGAAATATGACATGACAACTTGTATGTGTTCACAAGTTCTGATCATTCAAAGGTATAAAGTAAAACATTGCGCTTTCAAATGATAAAGCTATCAAAAAGGTCACAATGGCCATAATTTATCCAAATTTTTAATACCAGAGGTGTTTTTTCTCCCCAGTTCAATGCCCGTGTTCACCGAATTGTGATAAGCTGCCTCATGTATAGCCGGCCTATAGCAACCAGCAAGATTTTCTTTCATTCCCACTATAGAAGGCCCGCCTTTACCGCTGACGCGCACACACAAGAAGGCCCGCCTTTACCGCTGACGCGCACACACAAGCATACGAACAAATCACTGAGTGATGATCCCATACACTCAGTTCACTTTAAAGATTCGTACAAAAAGGTTTGTTTGTTCACATACTGCCCAACCCTGGTTTCGACCCCAAAGCGCTACTGTTCTCTCCCGAACTGGCGTGCAGTCTTTCAATGATATCTGGCCCTGGCTTTGCGGCAGTGTGATAAATGGTTATTGTTAGTAATGCAGGAACGGAGAGAGGCCCTCCGTTCCAGCGTCTCCAGCTGTAAAGGGGCGGTTCTGTTTCACGGCTGTGCAGCTCTGATTAGATGATTGCAGCTAACCATGTGGGGAGGTAGATCAGGCATTTCAGACTGAAAAAAAACAACACAACCCAATATTCCCTATTCTACCACATGAACCATGCACACAAGCAAGCACACACACACGCACACGAGCACTCACGCACATATGCACACACACACACGCATACACAGACACACACACATTGTGACCATTCACAGCCAGTGGTGTAGCCACCTGGTTTACTCCTGCGATGGTGTAGCTGCAATAAAGCCAGCTAATCAGCTCAGCCTGGTTTATGCCTGCAAAGGTGTAGCTGCAATGAAGCCAGCCTACAGAAGCAGAACGGCATCTTGAGAGAGGAAGGCAGTTAATTAAATATCCTCCTGAGATCCTGAGTATTTTAATTTTGACATAATCCATTATCTTGGATGACAAAAACATGTTGCAGTGAAAATATATTCAAAAATATTATTTATTTTATTTTACTTGAATGTCCCTTCAGTGTACACATTTCAGCATGTGGTTCTTGAGAATAAGGCCAGAGGGTTTTTTTCCCCTGGGTCTTAGGAGTATACACGAAAGCAGGCTGAAATGGTTTCTGGTGCAAATAGACTTTTGAGACAGTGTAATCTTCACAAACCAATTTTCCCTGTTAAAGGAATATAAATAAGTGCACAGGTTTTTTAAGTGAAGGTATCACATTTTCCAAAGAAAGGGTGTCAAAATATTTTTATACAATGTAGCTTTTCTGTGTCTGAGACAAAATATCAAGATAACGTAACTGTAAACCTTATGTAATGGGTTTTTAAATGTTTCGGAGATTCAAACGCGAAGGTGGGGGAATCAGAGCAAATCAGCTCACAACCGTGAAGACCAATAACAGAAAATAATAAAAGAAAAGAAAGAAAAGACAGGAACTAATTCCTTAAGACTAACAGCCAAAACGAAAAATCAACCCACTAAAACGGGCGAACTAGAAAACTAGTAGAATACCAACTAAATCTCCCAAGCTCGCGTAACGAGCTAAAGCGGGAAACTCAGCAAACAAAAGAACACTCTCGGCTACCTTAGCTCAAAGCCGGTAGAGTGTAAAACCAAAACGAAAGTACAAAAAAAACCTGTCTCCTAGAGAACATCAATGTACAAAATAGATAGCACCAAACGCAACCAGGCAGAAAACAATCCTAGACCCGATAAAGTAGCTATAGCAAGCCCCCCCTGAACATAAACAAAGTTTAATATCAGGAGGTCGCTAGTACTTGGCTATACCTGGCTCGAATGCAATGTGGTAAGACAATCAAGCACCGGAGAAGCGGAAGTGAGAAACTTAAATACCC
Source organism: Ilyophis sp. 1 JC-2022 (assembly GCA_022702515.1). NCBI lineage: Eukaryota > Metazoa > Chordata > Actinopteri > Anguilliformes > Synaphobranchidae > Ilyophis > Ilyophis sp. 1 JC-2022. Next base: position 95,022,730 of record CM040402.1, on the reverse strand, counting down.
TGCAGGTAGAAGCACAGGTGGAAACAATAATGAGGCTGGCAAACCACGAAACGGAATGTGGAAAAAATCTGTTTGATTCACAATCGTGAAAGCAGGACGAGAGCCGCAAAAGAAAAGAAAACAAACAGCCGCGAACCAGTACACCTTAAGGCAGGTTAAAAAAAGGCTTGCATTCAATCAACATCTGCCCTTGGGTGATCGCTAAACTCAGAAAAACCTGTGTTACCAAGAAAAAAAAATTATATAATTATCGCTTTTAATTGTTAGTCAAAGTTAAGGACAAATATTTATTGAATCCCAGAATATTTATTGTTTCATTGTAATGCTCTGTATGGTATCTCCATATTAGTATTTTTCTATTCCATTCAATCAATACATACAATTTGTCTAGATACAGTACTCTTAAAGATTAATCACAGAACACTCACTGATAAAATTCCAATCAGACATTTTGAACTGTATCTTTTCCAGTATCTCTATGAGAGTGCATCGCATTTTGAAAAGGCGTGCCTTTATTGCAGCTTTTAAATGCAGCCGTTTCTCACCATTGCCTGCACATTTACAGTTTCTCAAATACAAACATACCCTCTATCACACTTGTATCATCATAAACATACCGGATAGCCTGTTGTGGAGAAACGTCGGCATATGCTAACTGCAGGCATAGCAATAAGGCTATTATGGTCTATGCCTCTTGGGAAACTGTAAGCAAAACCAACAATGCATTTTCATCAGGTGCTTTGCTCCCGGCCTGCTTCTACGCTTCCTTGGTTTCTGATGATGCTTTGGCATTAAGCCAGGGGAGGAATGGGTAAGGAAACAAGCTACTTGTTTTTGATTCGCCGCCGAGGGACAGAGAACAGGCGCTTTCTCGGCTAGGACAACGCGGGAGCTAATTTTTGTGGCAGCTAATGTACAAGGGAAAGGATTTTCTTTGTTGTTTTTTCCCCCCCATAACCCGACGAGTTTATTTGAACACAAACAGCCAAATAGCAGCGCTACAGAACAAACCTTATACAATAAGGCCCTCATGCCTTCAGCGGCTAAATAAACTTTAAAAAAAATTCTCACACCTTCCACCGCACTCGAGTCAAATAAAAAATTACAAAATCTTTAGACGTTGGTGGTAAAAGTTGAAAACACTCCTGCAGAACCTTGAGAATTCTCAAACAAGCACTTTTCTATCCAAAACGGAAGAAGAATGTTGCTCTGGGTACTGGTGGAAATATTTGTCTTTTTAGAATGCTCATTAATCTGCATGTATCTTAACGGTGTCTAAAGGCTAGCGTGCTTCCAGTAATTATTTCTCCCAGGCAGGTCTGCTGTACACCAACACATGCTTAGCATGGCAATTGGCAGTGTCCTCACTTTGCAGCATCCTGCTTCCAGAGACATGAGCACTATGTTTTATACCAGATTTCACAATCAAGATATGTGATAGGGTCTATTTATTTATTTATTTATTTGTTAATTTTTAGTTTTATTTGTTATTTTTGCTTTCTTACAGACAGGCAAATGCATTCAAAATGACAACGTAATAGGTCTACCTTGCGATTACGTCCAATATCCCTGTGATAAATGTTTGTGAAATGTGTTGCATGGCATGAAAACAGTCACATTTCTTTAACTGTGTGTGATTGTAAGAACTCACATGCGAACTGAAGGAGAGCATCCCTGCTCAGTACGGTGCCGAAGACGTTGGTCGCCTTGCACTGATACATCCCATAATCCCTGTCCTCGCCGGGCTCGGAGATGACAAGGCTGCCTTCGATCTGGGTGTATCGGAAGTCCATTTGGACATCCAACTCTGTTCCGTTGATTATCCATCTATGGGTACAAGCGCACAATCAGATCAGGACGGCATCCAAATAAAAGGAAATAATGGTGAAGCGCACACTTTTTCAGGCGATGCCTTAAGAATTTGAAAAATCTGTGGGTTCCTGCTTTCTTGGGAAATTATTGCATTTTATCAGTCGTTTCATGATTTCCTGGACAATGATGGCCTTTCTGTCGTGACCAGTTCAAATGTGATCAATTATCTTCAGCAGTGATGACCAGGAGAATGAAATCAGGTAGGGAAGGCACTGAATCAGATGTACGAAATGTCGGAGAGGAGTATGTATGTGGCCTGATGTAGAGAGCCAGTTTTGTTGGAATTTGACCAGAATCCACTGGATTAATCTACTCTCGTAAAACCTGGCAGGGTTTATTTCATAATTACAGTCAGGATCTCAATCTCATCCAGATGGCACCTCCTAGAGTACAGTGTCCACAACACTGAGAGGGGGCATTAGATTTTTCTTCCCCTTAATAGTCTGCCAATTTCAGCTTAGTTTTCTCAGGAGGTATACAGCATAAAATGGCCACTTTACTTTTTTGAACTTCAATAACGGAGAGCCAGATTTCCTAAAAGTAACTGGAAATGACAACAGGAAAACACAAATATCACTTTCCATTCAGTAGATGGTAACTTGCAGGAGGGTTATGGGTCCATTGTATTTTGTTTCAGTCCATTGAGGAAATGATTGGAATTCAATTCATGCATCGAACAAAAATAAATTCCAATCAAGTCCTATGAGGATGTTTCAGTTAATTAAACCTGGATTTGAAGTATAATTGATTTCCCAAATTGACTGAAACTCATTCAAACACTGCTCAAGCACACCGGCTAAACAGTGTGCATGAGCTCTCTAGACATTTCCAGTGGGTAGCTTGCATTTCCCAGCTCACAAACTCTGTGACATGCTCATAAAGACACACCTGTATGTGGGTAAAGGGTTTCCTCTTGCTTCGCAGATCATCGTAACTTTCTTCTCTTCAGATTCCAGTGGAAATACGGTGTCGTCAGGCTCCTGGATCAACACGGGTCCAAACTCTGCATTCTCTGGAGAACAAACACAAAGAGTACATTGAAAGTCAGTAAACAACTTCAGAGTTTCTTCTTTAAAAAAAAATTATTATATAAAATTAAATCCAGTGAATGGTATATGGTTGGTTATGCCAAGCATCTAAACACTTTGTGTGCTCTGTGAATCTGTCCAACCAACAACCATTCCTGGGTTTCATGGACCTATGGAGCTACTTTATCTTTATCGATGTCTACAATTACGCCCATACAAGTGAACTAGTTATTTTATTTAGATAAATAAGTGAGGACACTGTAATTTTATGTAAATGTATGTGTGCTGCTTCATCCTTAAATTGCCTTAAGAGTGCGTAAAAGCACATGATGAGTAGTCTAGCTGTTGATTTAGTGTAACAGGTCACCTAAAATTAAACTGATCTTCAGTTCTACAGCACTCCTGTCCAATGGGAATGATCAGTGGAACTGCACTACATACTTCATATGAGTTCTTACTGCATAGCATCATATACTGTGAACAGAAAGGCATGAATTATTTACAGCCACAGTACATTATGTTATGGGCAGCGCATTCTCTTTATGCAATCACATGCCTTATAAGACGGTTTTAAAAAGGTTTCTCGACTTGGGTAATGCAAAACAGCATAGGCTTCTTTCCTAGAGGCTGCCAGCTTTCCTCAAAACCGTCTGAAATCTGACGGCAGAAAAAATGCACCCGTATGGAAATGGAATGTATGCAATATATTGCATATATGTGGAGTAAAAAAATCAATAAATAAACATATTTCGGTGCATTTTGTAAACAAATGTTATACTGGGGAATTTTAAAGCAGTGCTAATTAAATTAGTTACATTACAAATTTTGTGTTTGCCCATATTGATAATTGTTGTAATGTCTTGATTATGTATTTTATTTCAGTATATTTTGAGTATCTTTCGGTAAAGGCACGCGTGACTCCTGCTGTTGGCCAGGCCAGCAGACTGTATCTGGCTGTAACAGTTGCCCATTTTGTTTGTTTTGAACATTTTCTGAGAGACTCGATCCCAGAAATCTAAAGTAGCAGTGTCCCATTTGGTTTCTGCCACGCTCCACCATGAATCACTCGCGCCTCTCATCTCCTCCTTCCAGCAAAGCCGTCATCGTGAATTCAGCGGCTGCTTTTGCCACCACTGCCGAGGGCCGCATTCCGATGGCAAAAAAGTCCCTTCTCATACGAAGAGGAACCGACATCAAAGGCGCACCTCAGTTTTACCTTGTCACAACTCTGAACAAAAAATAATACTAAAAAATATAACAAATAAGGCCCGCAGAGCCGAAAGATAGAACATTCTATTTCGGTCTGTCACTCACATCCTTTGAATTAGGGTTTCCCTGTTGCTAACAGCGGTGCTTCCTGTTGTCCTTACCGTGTTCAGGAAGAGGTTTTTGTTTCCCGTAAAGAGATGGAGTGTTGTTATGTTTACCTGGAAGAGGGGTCAAACGGGGAAGCTAAAATATAGGGCTGTCAGTGTTATGAATTTAAAAAGTTAATGTTCTATTTACGGTTAATCATAGTTTCTCCTGTTTTGGTCCTCCAGAGCACCTGGGGTTCATGTCTGCTGGTGTGTTTTGATTTTGTTTGTGAAGTGGGGAGACAGACAAGGTGCATCGCTTGTCAAAAGAAGTGAAATACTTGTCAAAAAAAAGAAACAGTGAAAAGTTCAGCACATCCACGTGAATGCTACAGCAGTGCTTAGCATATACTGTAATGCAAAAAATAGAGAAAACTTTTTTCCATCATTTTCTTATATAAATTTTCTCTCTCACACACAAACACACACACACACCTGCATGTTCTTGCTTTACAGCACAAACCCCCAAATGCCTGCATTCCGTCGTGGCCTGAAGACACACCTCTTCAGACTCCGTCTTGACTGATCATTTTTCTCATAGTACTTGTTCCCTGTGTTTTCTTGTCTAACTGTTTGATGTTATAGTTTATAATAGTATTTAGAATATAATTATGGTATAGCTGATTTACCCACAGCTTACTGTGCACTACATTCAATGTTCATTACTAGGGATAGCTGCTACGTTATGGGAAGGATGTGCTTTGTCTTATCTGTAGTAGTTGCTTCGATTAACTTTCTGTATGCACTTATTGTATGTCGCTTTGGATAAAAGTGTAGTGCTAAATGACTGTAATGTAATGTAATGTGATGCCCCTATACCTGCCATTGTAAAGCTGGCTGGTATTTAGAAATGTATGTAATCATCTTGAATATTCTTCATCACACATAAAGACAGTCCTGACCAATCAGAAACATACACAAAAATGTCAATAATTGAAAAACCCAGAAAGTGAACTATCCCTTTAAGAACTGCCCCGAGGCCCCCGACAATCACTCCAAGACAGAAAAAAAGTAATTATTCCCTTTAATCTGCGTTTGTATTCCATGAACTTTACTGTGCTGCAGGCAGGCAATTAGCAGCATCTTTGCAAGGGCCTGGTAAACAAAGCGAAGCTCTCAACGAGCCGTGTCACGCGCGCTCTCCGCCGCGGTGCCAAACCCTGTACGAATCGGCTGCCTCCCGGCCAACTTGCACCTTCAGACAGAGACGAGCAACTCTTCTTCGCACACACTCCCACGTGCCCACATGCTCCCTCGTTTACAGCCTTCCACTTCAGCGGCTCCGGCTGCAACCCATTTCCTTCCTCTGTGAATAATTCACACCCTTTATGTCGCCGGAGCCACGTTCATGTGAGTCGGGAACGCGTCTCCGCTAAAACACGGTGTTTTCTCCCTCCGAGGAGCATAAGATAGCCGGGACCCACACTTACACCAGACAAAATACGAAGCAGAGTGGATCCTCCAGTCTCATTACCCTGAAATTATTTGTATGCATCATTTATATTTGATTTGTAATTCACAATTATTTTACTCTCATATCTGCAAAAGAATATGTAACTGAATCCCTGGAAACAAGCCATTCATAAATAAGTCTTCCTAGAGCCATCAAAGAGAACGTGAGAGCTAATGTATATACTGAACATGATTACATAACTATCCTTTTATATCATATAGCAAGAGTTCAAAGAAGGTTTTCAAATGACTTCATTTCCTATATTTTTCATTGTAGTACACAGGTCTCTTCATTGCTGAAAGACATTTGGCCATTTTCAGTGTCACTTTTCCCCCTCCTCGAGAAAAGTGCCATCTCTAGATCCCATACTCTGTATTCATTACACATATCCAATGCAAAGTCCTTACTTTAGCAATGTGGATAGTGGGAACCCAATCTATCCACAAAGAAAGGAAACCTCTCAACATTGACTGTATCACGGACCAACACTGACTTCAAAGATAGCTGGGAGAGACTCCCTATTCACAGTCAGGATAATAAAGATGATACAGATAAGCTAATTGACCCTTTGTAGCCGAATGTTGGGGAAATGATTGACAGGGAAAAACCACCAATTGCAGCGCTCTAATGTGTAGCAACTGTTGCTAGCCTCCACTTCCTCAGACAACTAACTCTTCTTGTTTGTTGACATAAATGCAGTGTAGGCTATACTGTCAACTAACTTTATTGGTGGTTAAAAGGTGTGCCTGGGGCACATGCAACAGTGATTCTCGCTCCAGCTCAATCGCAGTTTTTACATTCCCTAAACCTAAAAGTCCATTGGAGAAATATAAACAGTGGATTTGGTTATTTGGACGACCACACAGGCAGCTGAATGTCAAAAACATAGATATATAACGTTAGCTTAAATGTTTACGTTAAATGTTTATATATCTATACTGTGGTCAACAATATCAGCAGACACATGTTTGTTCCAAGGTAGCCTAATTAAGTCATGTTTCATTAACAGAAGTTGTGATATGCATACTTAATACTACATGAGTTAGCTAGTTAACTAATTATTATTTAGTAGCTAACGTTAGTTGTTAAAACCTAACGTTAGCTACGTTAGCTAGCTTACTATACACCTCCACCATAAGCAGGTATAGATCTAAACTGTCAGGAGGTGCGGCTTCTCTCACTTCCTCTGAGATCGGTAACACTTCGCTTCAATGTTGTTGGCGATAACTCGCACGTCGTGTATGTAATTAACCCTCCATGCCAGGGCATATTGCAGACCTTGCTGTATGCACTGAGCAGAGATTTGCCCGACCCCATTTGGCCCAAACTGGTCAAGAATAGCAGACGGAACTGTCATGGCTAACATGAGCTTGCCAAATAATATAAATTAATTAAAAAACAAAAAAATAAATGAACTAACGTTAATCAACCTAACCTACTGTAGCCTATACTACACATAGCTACTATTGTAACAGCTACGGCTACTACAGCAAGTTTTCGCAGTGATAGTCAGTGAAGCCTACAGTGAAGTCTTTCCATTAAACTTGATGTTATATCAGTTGGTTTAGAAAATAGAAACTGCCGGAGAATCAGACGTTTAATATGAATGTTAGGGCTGGCTCTCGCTCGAGCGGGTGAGGATGCATCAGGGAAGGACACTTTTCAGAGCCAGATGCTTGCTACACTACAAGGTCCTTTCTACATAGTTCTCATGTAATGTTCAAAGAAAGCATCCAGGGTGGCATAACCGAGGGTCTCCTGATTAGTCATGGCCAATTTGTTTTTTAGTTGATCAATAGGTATAAAAGCTAGAAGAGTTTGAGCTTCAGATTAGATTGAATGGTTCCCTATGGGATGGAACGTTCAAAACGTAAAGCTTGTCTCAGTATACAACAGTAACTAAGGGGGACGGGGCTTAGCAAAGGGTCAATTGTGATGTCACTTTACTCATATAAAAAAACAGAAAGGAGCTCCACCAATCACGGTACATTGGCAACAAGCTTTAGAACAATACCAGCAGTTATTGGTGAATACTTTCTGACTATACTTCCGGAGTCTCTGTGGGAATTACTAAGGCCATGTTCGAATCAGCACTCTTCCAGACTGTTGAGTGGCCTTGGTGAGTAGATAGGGCGAGAAAGTCGTAAAGTCCGCAATTTTTTTTCAAATTGCAGTTTACTTCAAACACCCGGATGACACACTAACTTCCGAGGTTTCCCTGAGTACATTCGAGAGCACACTTTTCAAGAAGTACACAAATATTTTGGTCACGTAAATATGACGTGAGCTTCGTTTTTTTTTTTAAATGAGGCGCAGCGTCACTGACATTTTCCTTCAAATACAACAAAAACAACACGTGACATGGCAGCGCAAGAGTGGGGCACAGGGTTGCCAGATCTTGTAAGAATTTACAGCCAAATTGCGACTCAAAACTAGCCCAAATTATAGGCTATTTTTAACTGAAACCAATGTATTTTATCATGTTTTTACTTTTTAAAATAAGTGCGTGCTTTGCGACTTTTCATTTTTACCCCTGACAGCACTTTGAAAGTATCCCAATTTAGCTGTAAAACTGCGGACATGGCAACACTGGTGGGACGTCTTATGACCTGCTTATGACCACACTTCCACAGTGCGGTTGGAAAATAGTATGGCGAATATGTTTTGCGGACTGCTAAACAGTGCATATTAAACAGCACACTTCTGCCAGTGCATCGTACACAGGAGACAGGGCGCAGTAGATAGGGTGCAGTAGATAGGGCTCTGATTCAGACACAGCCCAAGAAATGGTCGGAAAGTTTCCACCATTCACCACTAGCATTGTTCTATTGGTTGCACTCTATGATTAGTTGATTCTCTTTATGCATTTTCCCATGAGAAAAGTGACACAATTGTCTTATTCTTATTTAAATATCCCTGCTCACACTGAGCCAATCAGGAGCAATTTGGAAGGTGGTCCTGCATTGGTTTTTTGAGAAGATCAAACTGTGAGTAGTTAGAAATAACAGACTTAAAAGTAGTTAAAAAAACAAACAAAAAAACAACAACAGATTGCCCAAAAAATATCAACACATTTTAGCAAAATAACTCCACATTGAATGACTTTCTCCAGATTTAGCTGACTGGCAGTAGTAAATTGTGCCTTAGTTGCAGATCGATAACTGTCTCTCATTATTTACATGTGATGCAAATAATAAAGTAGGCCTTGTTGCCCGTCTCTGAGCACAGTACTTGCAATATCAACGGCTTCTCATCAGCAAAGCGCAGGTCGACAGGGAAATTAAACACTTCTATTATTCCTAAATCAAGTGTAAAGAGGGGAAAAAAATATTTGGCTTTCCAGGTTCTACAGCGCATCCATTCACTGCATCTGAACAGGGCTTAACAATGGAGGCACCAACAAGGTCAGTAGATTTGTGGAAGAGAAGCGCTTCTGTTCTCTGCATGGACTCAAAAAAAAGCAGCACTTCAAGCGAGAAGAAAAAATCCATTCCCCCTGTATTTTTCCCCCACTCTAGGTGCTAGATGACAGCTTTCAAAACTGCTGTAGTAGTGCTTGATCACATTTCATTTCTGGATTTGAGACCACAGTTAAACATATATAGCAAAAAATAAAAAGGCCCCATTTTTTTGATGTCAGGGTTGTTTCAGACCTTGTAGCTACTCAACGTCAATGTTCAAATACACTCCAAAACATCCTTAAATGTTTGATGCATTGACGACAGGCAGTAACAACCGACGCAGTGTTAAAATGACTCGTCGGGGCGTGGAGCGGAGACCGTCGCGCTGTCACACCCACCATGTTGGGACGCGGTGGGCGTGACAGTGTGTCGGAAGAATGTGAAGTGCGCGGCGAGAAAGTGGAAGTGCATGAGCTTCGGTTCTGCACATGGACTCTGGGAAAAGTCAAGGGGAAAGACAGCACTTCATTCTGCCAGAGCGGAAAAGCAGAAATCTATTCTCCCTACCTCCCTCCCCTGCCTGGAGTCCCAAGATGACAGGTATAAAATCTGAAAGCAGGAAAAGCGGGGTGACGGCGCTTGATCACAGATGCGAGGAGCAGCAGTGTACGACAGCAGTCTTAGCGATTAACGTGCCGTTAACAGATTGAACAGGGCGAGAGAAACCGACGCGAGTGGCGGTTACTCCTTCAATCAATGCCCGAGTCCAAAACTAAAATGGCCCGGGTGTCACAGCGGTAAATGTCACTCCGCGTGGTGCCACAGCCTTACCCGTGGGCAACATTCTCTTCCAAGACATTTGCATACCTCCCCCGGCTGTCCTTCACAGATACTGCACACACGGGCTTTGAATAACGGCGGCAACAGACACCACAAGGACAGAAGACGCTGGCACAAATACGGTTAGCGGATCCGGGACGGGGGAATTCACCGATTCTCATTCTCCAATTTTTTTGTCTCTGTATGGCCACCCCCGATACAAACGGCGCCCTATAGGCAGCCGCCTATACCGCCTATGCCTAGAGCCGGCCCTGTTCCTCACAGTCTAGTTTAAAACTCAGAATGAAAGCCGCAGACCTTGAAGCACCAGTAAGTGAAGCTCCAGCACGGCCTGCTGGCCTGTGGACCAAATCTGTCCTCGAGACCCCCCACGGCCTACCACACACAAACTCAGCACCGGCCCATCCTATATGCAAGATACGCACTGCACGTAGAGTCCCGCCTCCCGCAAAATGGGAGTTTATAACCACTATTCGAAATACGAAACACACCCAGTATGTCACCTCCCCCCCCACCTCCCCCCCTCCCCTCCCCTCCCCTCCTCCATGATTGCTACTTCAGAGAAATAAAAACCTGGAGGACCCTACATTAAAAAATGTTTAAGCGGTAAAAAAAAAAAAAAACCTCTGGGGCACCCCTGGCTGCAGTGAAAACTTTCAGCTTGACAAATGTGCCAAAACACCCTCTTCACAGAGATTAAAAGCCATCAGGTGAGTCACTTAAGATGCGGGAGGCTAAGAGTAAATGAGGCCTAAGCGCCACATGCAGCTCAGTGCTGCCATTATCCGGGAGAGTCACGCTGTCTTTGACCAAAAAAAAGAAGATGAGAGCCTCTTCCCTCTGTTATTTCTTCTAGACCTAGATGTTGAAAAGGAATAATGTGTACTTGATTTATTTTACCCTTATTTATTCAGTTAGTAAATTTGGCCTATTCGGATGGTACAGTGCAAGACCAACTAGACATTAAATGTATTTACAGAAAAACATTTTTTTATTTTAAATAGTGAAAAAGGGAACTATTTGTCATCGAAGACTCGGTTTCCTTGACTGTGCGATGGCTTCATTTGGGGAACAAATTACTGTCCATGGCCTGCTGAGCTACATAGAACTGCCTGGTGTGCACAGCCCTCCATCACAGCACACGTGGTGTTTTCAAATAGAAAATTCAGCGTCTGAGTGATTTTCCGTGAACACTTCAGAAATCCTTCTCGTGAGCGACAACATTTCTTTGAGGCTGCGGGCTCTTTGCTCTCCGCTGTAACGGACCCGGTGTTGTAAATTCTAAGCCGCTGATTGCATTATCAGCGTGCATCAACCGGGTTGCGTTCCATTAGAAAAAATGAGCAAAAAAAAGTCACTTTGATCATTTCGCCGAGCAGCTGCTGAAGCACGTGGCGATCTGTCAGCCTGGCAGTAAGGCGCCACGTCAGCACCAGTCCGTCTCCCTTCCCTCCCTGAACGCGTAGCGGCCCTGACAACCAACGCCTGTATCAAACCTCGTTATGATGGATTTCAGCGACAATTACTGTCCTGTGCGCGACACACCTTATTTGCGCTAAATCCGTGTCGTATTTGTGCTGGCGGAAGCAGCGTCAGTGCTGGAACGAGGGCGATGGAGTTGGGGGCTGACGGGTTGTTACGGCAACACACCTCGGCAACCTCCTCTCGCCGTTTCTGCTCGGCCTGTACGTGTCAAACGTACCAGAAGCCCCCGCTGCTTCCACGGCAACGCGGCCGAACAAACGCCCAGAGCTACTACTGCTGCCGTTTTATGGAGCGGTACCTTCCTGAAAGTACTCCACAAGTTCAACAGTGTACTCCATGGGATCTGCAGCATCATTTCAATAAATAATAATAATAAAAAACAACAGATAACACAAGGACAGATTTTTTATGGGCAAATCAAGGCAATATGAAAAACAAAATATATATATAAGTTATGCTGGTAGTAAGAGCTGGAACTCAAGTTGTACATAGTGGCTGCAAGCAAATAAAATGCAGCGAAAGACAGAAAGCTACGCTGCACAAACACTATACAACAAAAAGAAAAAAAAAAGTTGTATAAACAGAGGACAGTAAACCTGTAAGAGCATAGCAGAGGTGACAAAGGGCAGCTCCACAGCACATAGCTGCAGACTTCAAGGGTGATGGGATAAAAGCAACAAGACAAGACAAACAATAGGAACTGCGAAGGCAAGCAGGCCAGGTACATCTGCCTTACATGAGGGAAAATGCTAAATGCAACCTCGCTGCCCTTGGAAACCAGCGATAGTTTTAAAGCTACAATTTTCCAGCATCGATGCAAAAAATAATGGTTTATAATTGTGTCTTGTCCTATCCTTTGTACAGCTGCATTTGGTTGAGATTTTTTAAAAATAACAAGGTAAGTGCTTTTCACAAAGTGCTCAAATGCAAAGACACAATCTTGCAAATTAGTATGGAGTTCTTGGAGTAATAACCTACATTCTGCATACACTCTACTTTGTATGCATGTGAAAAATGATTTACTCTGATTATGAGCACATATGCATTATAGATATCTGTGCTAAACTAAAGGGCCGAAGTCGTTATGGACAATGACTGCTCCTCTCCTTCAATATTCATATAATCTGCTCAGAGTGGTACTGCCAGTGATTGAGTTTGCTGAAGAAACTGAGAACTCCCTGCTTCAGTACTATGCATTTCTCCTCTCTGTTTGGATTCATCACATGTGACCCTACTGCTGCATGATCCACACCTGTGTTAGACCAGTGACTATCTACCCTTCAGGTCACATAGTGCTACAGGGGAGGTAGCACCAATTGGGGGAGAGGTGAAACGTTTACGGATAAAATTGGTTTTTGGGTATCTGTCAAGCCATTGGAAGGAGCTAGTGCAGTGGTGGTCTAGATGAGCCTGGATGGCTGGTTACTAATGGACATCTGAAGAACCCGGCGCTAACACTAATCTAGATGAGCCAGCACTAATGCTCATCTGGAGAAGACATCCCTAAAGCTAATATGTTGAAACTGGCTCTACTGCTAATCTGGTTAACCCAGCACTAATGCTAATGCTAGTCTGGAGAGCAGGCCCAATGCATAGACATAGACAGTATGTATACCCATGTCACCTTTGTAAATTGCCCGTAACCACAGAGACTTAGAAAGTTGTAATGTGATATGTGATTTATACACCTATGATCCACTTATACTTAATATAGTTTGTTTTTCTGAAGCAATTCAGCTGACAATGGTTCAGGTTACAACCTGAGGTTTGTAGCTGCAACCTGTCAGTTACAAGCACTAGCTCCTGACTATGACACAACCACCCAGACTCTAGACTAGGCCAGGGCCGGAGATTTCTGGGCTAGTCTGGGATTATGGTGAATGCCTTAACTGGACTAAGCTACTCAAGACCGTGTACCCAGCAAAGATGTATTGAGATGTTTCAAAAAACTTCCAGAAAGCAAATGATAACATTACATAAAATAATATAAATAATTATGCAGCAAAATGCAATGCTTTCAGCTCTAATGACTCTATACAGAAGGCACATTATTCGGGGGGAAAAAATCAATTTTACTTATGAATTATGCAGGCTATTCAAATGGGCAAGTTTAATGATTAATTTACATTTATACCGTGTGCAAATACATGCACTGTAGGTGAAACAATTTCATCTCAGGCTTAATAAAAACATTTTGTTATCCAGGAGGTGGTAACATGTAATATATACTTTGCTTTATATGTAATAAATAATACGTAGTATTTTTTTTATAATTACACATGTTTCATATAATACAGCTGTCTTAACATGCCAACTCAATCTAAAACTGAAACTCTAAAAATCTAATTTTGATTTAAGTGTCACTTGAGCATCGCAAATCCAGAGTCATTCCTCAGTGTAAGAGTGAAATGGCTCCCCCCACACTGACAGACGAGGCAGGTTCCCACCAGATAATCATCAAACCCTTGGGGGGATGGGACGGTGAAATCAAACGCGAGCTGCGAGCGAATGCGGCTGGCTCTGCGTTGCCGATTCGAGGGCCTTGTCCTGACAAGGCGCTGACCGCTGCCCACGTTACTTATTTATAACCGCGCCGGATACACTGCGGGTCCCTGCTGGGATTGTGAAAAAGAATCTCTCCGTTTTTTATGACAAATTTATCCGTCAAAAACTTGGCTCCTCAGTCGATAGCCAGAGCCGAGGGGATAGCCGGATCCTGCCTTGATCCTGCTTCAATTTCAGAGAGGATGAGACCCGGGTTATCAGATACTGTACACAGAATTAAAAGTGCGGCGTAAATCTTGGTGTGCCCGGTCTAGCCGAGCAGGGCCAGTAAACACACCGCAATGGAAGCCAGACCTCCAGTCAGACAAGCACCGAGACAAACACGTCTTTAGCTACAACAGGCGTGTTGAGAATTGAGTCTTTTTTTTTTTCTTCTGAAGAAATTCAACGAACGTTCACTCAACAGGGGTGGAATGAAGCCTCTTCGCGCGCAGGCCCTGTTAAGTGGGCAGACTTCATTGCTTGTGCAGTATCGCCGTGTGATTGAGTGATCCAGTCTATTCATGACAGAGTCCACCCCAACCTGAACTCCCCCTCCCCTGACCCCCCCCCCTGTCCTGCATGCGGTGGGAAACCTACACCGTACTCCCCCAGCTCTCTTGTTCTCACCTTCGCTCCTGCGATCCTCCTCCTGGGAACCCCACACACCGAGGGTCGACAGGTGATGTGGCGAGAGGGGCGGGGCCCAGCCGCCAGGCTCCAAGGGTCCCGCTCCGCGATCGTGTCGGGGCCTGGTCCTGGAGGCCAGAGATGAAGGCAAGCTGTCCGTCGGCATCCTCAGCACCGCCCCGTATGACGCTGGGATCCCCGCCAGCGCTCCAGAGAATTCTGTAGAAGAGAGAGCACCATGGTGATGCGCCAAGCGGTCAGCGGCTTGTCAGGACAAGGCCCCCAAATCGGTAACCCGGAGCCAGCCGCATTCGCATGCAGCTCGCATTTTTACAATTATTTTACAATGATATTATATTTATTTATTATTATTTTTAAAAAAATAATACTTTGGCGCCCAATGTGGGGCTGATCATATCCAATTTCCACCCCAATTAGGAACGTTTTCTGTCAATTGTAAAAGCAATTCAATTGATTATTAGTACGATGAGGATGCTTACCGAAAAAGTGTACACATACCATTCATGCTGCTGCTTCAAAATAGTAATGTATTAAATTACGTTTTAGCTTTAGATTTGTGAGATTCTGTACTTTTATAATGCGTTTCTTCAAAAAAAGTTTTAACGATAAATACAATTTTTCATCAGCGTCGACAGCTCTGCAGAGAGTATATTTCAGCTATTGACTTCCTTGATTAGAAAGTCTCTGCAGATGTTGAAAGACTTGGCTCAATCAGTCCCAATTAAACATTTTATAACTCCAGACTGGATTCTAGTATATTAATCTGCAAGACAAAAACCCCCAGAAGCCCAGTATCTACTGAGAAAAAATACCCCAGCAGGACTCCATTTAGTGAACTGTACAGTTATGCTTCAGAGAGAGAAGCTCTGCTAAACATAATTCATTTTCTGGTGAATTACAGTCAATTCCAGAATTATTATTCAAATTGTCTTCTCAAATATTTTAGCAAAGTACTCACTTCCACTCTAATAGAATTTTTTTGTATAATTTTTTTTTTTTGAGCAATAGTATTTAAAATTAAATATATAGGGGTCAAAATTATCACCTCCAGAAACTGTATTGCTACCTTTCACCATTTAATGTTTTCACTGGGGTATAATTATGAGGTGACACACATGTAAAATCCCTTTGTCTTCCATCACAATGGGGAAAACCAAAGAGCTTTCAACTCAGAAGAGCCAGACGGCTGTTGATCTACACCAATCAGGTAACGTATATATAAAAATACATAAACAGCTGAAATTACCACGAAGCACTGTCAGGGCAATACTCAAAATGTTTCAGAAAAGTAAATTTGCCAGAAAGAAGACACACGTGCATATTCCCCCCACGCACGATGAGAAAGATGGTGAGGGAGACAATTTAAGAACAACACAATTTAGTAGAATCTTGGGGTTAGCAAGTTTCAAAATCAACGGTTAGATGCCACCTCCATGTCACCAAGCTCTTTGGAAGGGTCGCACGGAATAATCCCTTACTGAGAGCAACCTATACATTAAAGCGCCTGAACTTTGCCAAGCGTCATTGCAACTGCAATTGGAATCGTGTGATGTGGTCAGGCGAAGCCAAAATTGGCCTTGCAAACTTTTTGGCCTTGCAATCCATAGCCATGTTTGGTGACAAAAGATGACTGCATACAAGAAAAAACACCTGCTACCCATAGTAAAATATAATGGTAGATCATTGATGATCAATGGAATAATTAATTCCACTAAGTATCAGGCTATTTCAGCCCAAAACCTGGTTGCCTCTGCCAGGAGGTTGAGACTTGGCTGTAGATAGCCCTTTCAACAAGACAATGACCCCAAACATACATAAAAATCAACACAAAAATGGTTGCGGGAACACGGCATCAATGTTTTGCAATGGCCTTCTCAGTCTTTGGAATGGAACCTTAATTTTCTGTATGGAGGAGTGTTCCAAGATCCTTTAAAAAGTGTTCTCTAAACTTATGAGACATTACAGGAAGAAGCCAAGTGCTGTTATCCTCTCCATGGGAGGCTTCGACAAATATGAATCATAATTTTGAAACCTATGTTTTGCAGAAAAATTTGTACTACTCAATAAAATGTTTTTTTGCTTGAAAAAATATTGCGTTCAAATAAAAGCATACTTTGCTTGAGCCCAAAATATGACTCGTATGTGTTGTTAATACAGCAATTTTTGCTCACTTTCATGAAGGATGCCAATAATTCTGGGGTTGATTCCAATCGCTTATTTTATCAGTCCTCTTCTCCTCAGTCCTCGCCTGACCCGGAAATCGATCGAAGTTCGCCATCTTTAAGAACATTCCAAATCGCTAAATGCTACTCGGAGGAGCGAGGAGTGGGGAACGCGGAGGCTCCTGGATGGAGCTTTAGTGAGGAATCACAAGTGTAGCCTTTGTGGAAGCATTTTCTCGGAACGTGTGATGTGTATAAATTATCCACCACTCTTCACATCTGCCATGTGTGGGATTCTGACATTTAATCCTATAAAAATACAGGTTGTAAATAGAATATATAAACTTGTCTGTGGTAGTGGAGTTTAGAATGGGTGACCTTGGGCCTGTGTTATGAGAGTTCTGAGAAGGGGGGCTGTAGAAGATGTCCTGTGAAAACATTCCTCAGAAAAAAGGGTTTGCTACAAAAGATAAGATTCTATCCTAGCAAACTCTGTGGAAAAATACAAGCCATGAGCTGAACATGAGTAATTCTAAAGGTTTGATTGGTTTGAATTATACGCCCAGTGATGAACTAACTTTCACTTTACAGTATATAAGCACCACAGTAGCAGAGATGGGGGGTTCCACGAGCGAGAGCGTGCACGCGCGAGCGCGCTTCCAGCGCGCTTCCAGAGGACCACAGATGTATTAACCCATTGTGTTATTCTGTAAAGACCTGGAGCTGACACAATAAAGACAAAGTGTTTTAACCATTCGAATTGAATTGAAGAGTATCTTTGATCCACCTCCTTGACCACGAAAAGCAATATAATGATTGCTAACAAATGGTGACCTCGTCGTGGAGGAGGGAGATGATCTTGGATCAATAAAATTTTTTTTAAAAAAAAAAGACGGTGGCAGTTTAATCTCTTGGACATTCCGGGGCCCCTAAAAAGACAAGGTAAGCAGAACCTTTATAAGGAATGTCTGAGAGATATAACCAAACCATCTGAAAATTTGTTAAAAGAACTAATTTGCATAAATTTGTCAGAACGAATATAAATGTATTAAGGTGTATTCCATGACCCAACTTGACAAAGAATAAGGATAAAAAGTGCAGGGAAGACACAGAATAAAATATTCTTTGGTTGTGTGTAATTAAAAATTTGCGGGTCCATTATTTGTGGGACCTATGTATTGAGATACTAAGTGCGTAGTCTTTTGGAAACGAATTCAGCCTTAGGATTCTGAGCCAGTATCAAAAGTTACATAGTGATGCGACGCATATGCACCTCTGAAACGAAAATACGCAAATTACTGTGGTATACATTGATCTAGTGATATCAATGTAAGGTCCGTCGAACCAAATAGTCGACATTTAATGTATTGAGGTAACTCGAACCGGACAGTCGAGCTAGAATTGCGCTAAAGCCACGAGTGAAAACATACAAAAGGACTTGATTCATGGAATACAGTTTTGATTCATAAACAGGTCTTTGAGTTTTTTATTTTTTATTTTATCTGTTGTATATCTGCTGTATTAAAATGATAAAAGGGGATAAACAAAATTGTGGGTGTCATTGTAAGCCTTGATACTGATTCAGTGAAAATATTTTCTGATAATGCAGACGTGCATTGAGAAAATTAAAGGAGTAACTGAATGCAGCTGATCACAGCCAATGACTGCAATATAACTGATATTTGGTGAATAAATTAAGGGAAATAAGGTTGTGTTAATTTAATTAGAACTGTTAAATTGTGGATCCTAATCAAACAAGTAAAAAGTAGAAATTAAAACGAGTCAATATCTAAGTAATAAATAACGTTTACGGAATAAGGCAAAAATGACGACTACCGCGGATATATTGCGTAAACTATGGGACAATCTGAGCACAAAATTATGTGCCCAGGAATTGAAAAAACGTCGTGATAAATGGACTAAATATTTAGCCGAGTGGAATAAATTGGGATGGTTCCCCGAGCCAGACAAACCATTTTTGTCTGAGAAAAAGTGTGGGTTGTGTGAGTGCTGGCCAGAGAATGAATGTGTGTCGACACAAGTATGAGATTACAGCCTTGTATGGATTGTGTATGAGCTGTGTTGTGTTTATGTTAAATCAGCTGAGTGGTTTAGAAGAAAATACCTGTAAATTGTTAAATCCAGAAGAATGTGATTTTAAAAGTGAATGGAAAGCCTAACTCATGGTATATTGTGATAAAGTGGGATTCTGATTGAACAAATTATAGTGTCCTGTTGATCGTGGACAGCCAATACCGATAGCGGAGAGACTGGAAGAACAGACAATCTAACGGTGCACGCATGAAGGCGTCCAAATACTTTTGGCTTGTTGAGTTGTAGCCTTCGTAATGAAGTGAGCAGTTATTACGTGGGTAGAAGGCACATTATTGGTGAATTTATAAAGGAAAACTAAAAATACTTGCAGTGCTTTGAACCCTTTACACCTTGAGTGAAATAAGCAGTTTATTTTGTTAAAAGATCCCGTAGTTTTCGTTTTGCAGTGTGTGTAACCTGACCACCAGAATTACCGTAATAGCTCATGTAGGAGAGACCTTAAAAAAAGTTAAAATATGTGCCCAATTATTTTTCTGTGTCTCTGGAGCTATACTACAATGTATGATATATTTGCAATAGTTTGTGTTATAATCTCAGTGTATTATAAGATTTGTGAAATTTATGATCAGACGCATCGTAATGAAGACCCGCCTGGGAAAGTGTAAACAGTGTTGTGCAGAGAAGTGTAGAAGATCTTAATCAGAGTTTACGGTTGATTAAGTTTATGGTTAGTACAGATAGATAAGTGGAAGTTATATGCGAGGGAAACTTGCATAGGATTGTGACAGAAAGTGATAGAAGGACATAGAAGGAAGTGAAAGTGTAATTCAATTTGCGTTATTAGTTAATTTGTTATTACATTACATATATATTATATGATATTATACATATATGCAGTTTATTTTCATGGAAAATTCTGAGCGCACTGATTTGTAATTGGTACTGACTGGCTTGGAGTTATGTGCTACTCAGTTCTCTATTTTCAGGTAGTGATTCGATTTAGTTGCAGACGTATTGTGGGGCAAAACAGCCTGTTGCAGTTTTTTGTGCTCAAATAACATAGGCTACTGGCTACAGCGAATTCGCTGTGGAGAAGGTTTTAGCCTATGGTTATAAATAAATAAAAACTAAGATTGATCTCAGCATGATAACCGAACCGTATTTTTTGTCCTTCAAAGTGTTTGAAAGAAATAAATTGAGTACAAGCTCAAGCGTCATTTTGTAACACAAGTTTGACGATCAGGTAACAATTTGTGGTAAAGATTTTAACTTTTAAATTCTGTAAATCTAGAGGATTTTGCATACAGAACGGGTATGGCAATACAGAAACCTACATATATATTAGCAGGCTTTAATTTAAGTGAAATATGAGATAATGCACCCTGAATCTAGTGAAGAAAAAGGTCTGATTTACCAAATAAATAAATAAGTAAGTAATGCAGGCCAATGTACTGATTTTAAACCTCTGGTTAATGCAGATAATACACGCAGTTATAGTTATAGTTATACAGTTATAGCTTCATGCTAGTGAAGTATAATAAATCGAATAATCCTTTCACCGTCCTGTCGGGAGGGGTCAGGACCATTGCATTACACGTAATTCAAACTTTCTTCCAAAATAGACACAACATTCTAGAATCTGGTATAACGTCATTTATTATAAAAGGTTTAGCACAAATATACATACCCAGGCTGATCGGCTAAAACATACATATGTTAAAAACACTCAATCACATAGTCCAGTCTGAACCCGCAAGACGTAAAAAAGTCCGTTAATGACAGAAGAAAAACATAACAGCGCACCATGAAGTTCACCCCACCCCCATTTTTTTGGCTGTTTCCATGGTCTGCAGAGGTCTCTGCCTGTCCTAATTAAGCATTACATATAACCCTTATTTATATGGTAGTTTTGATGAAATGCTATGATTTAATCATATCAGAAACATCCTAGTCACGGTTTGACAATAGTAGTCCAATACATAGTTTTTACACCAATGTTTGTAAAGATAGAAGATAAATGTTTTAATTTGGATTTAATAAACTCTGTCAGTTCCTCGGACTGCACACACACATACATTTTCAAGGATGTTCTTTTCGACGGTCGGGCCCCGAGGAATTTGTAGGGAGTAGTTCATGCTTATCTCTTCAGACGGGCTAGGAACAGGCAGTTTCCCTGCGTGTGGGTGTGTGTGTGTGTCCTTGATTTGCAGGTGTCGAGATGAGCTCATATTGGGTGCCTAGCGTGGGACCATTGTTCATTGAGCACACTTCGATACAAATAATGAGCTGATTTTGTGCGTGGTTGTCTGCCCTTGGGTCTGAGGCCTTGTGCTGCAGTTGTGCACATATGGGCTTTTTTGTGCAAATTCATCCTACCACAGAAAAACATGTTCATGTTGACACTACATTTTGATATAGTTGGTCCTACAGTATGTTATATAATTGAATATAGGTAATGAATAATCTATAATTTGTCACAACAGCTGAACTCTAATACGGGGTTGTTGCACAATGAGGGTCACGGTGTGAGTTGCCATGATAACGTGATGGTAATTTATTTCTAGCAGGGAGGTCGGGCCGAGCACCGATTTCAACTACAAGGTGTTTATTACATTTTCCATCGTGAGATATCGGGATTCTTAGGTAGGAAAAAATAATAAATTGATAAACGTTGGCATTAACCACAAACATTTGCGGTTAAGTTCATTTTGAATATTTTTATGTTTTTAATGTATATTTATCACTAAAGGTGATAAAAGGAGGGAGAATTGTTAGAGAAAAATAAATATATGCATTACTCAATGATTAAAGCTATTAAATAGAGGTGTTTATTATCCAAAATGTATGATCACATGTTTACTGGAAGGTTTTGACACAATCAGACAAAACCTGTTAGTCATAAAGGGGGGGTCTGGTGAAAGGAGTTTGAAGGCTTGTGCATGTGAGGCTGGAGCAGGGCACATTCTGTAGATAAAGGAATGGAGGAGTATTGAGACATTATTCGCTTATGATTGGATGGTTTTTGCTGCATTAAGAAGAATATAACTACAGCAGCGATTGCACAAATAGCAAATTAATAATTCTAAAGTGTTACAAAAAAGAAAGCGCATCTGAATTTGATTTATCAAAGTAAAAATTAATGTTATTCATCAGTATGACTTCAGTGTTATTATTACACTGATACATCAGTGACCGGTGGGTGCTCAATCATGGAAAGTTGGTTGCTGACCGATACTGTTGCCAATAACATGCTAGCGAGGTTGATTCGATGTTTCCTTGCTGCCTGGAATGTGGTTAGTGTGCCTCAGAAGTGAAAGTAGATATTAGTGTTTAAGCAAAATGTTACAATTCGTTTTGAGTGCCATTCTCTGCATGTACGAGTAGATTTCATGCAGAGAGAGAGTCTGCATTGCCCGCTTTGAATTTAACTTTTCAGTCTTTCAGGGAAAGGGGACTTGATTGGTGGCCAGAGAAGAGAATGGAATAGAACAGGATAGAATAACTTATTTTCCCATGAGGGAACTTTAGTTGTAGTTTCCAGCAGCCAAGACATAGAAAGTGTTTTAGTGTGATTTAACCGAGTATGTGTATATATTGTATAACAACAACACTGTCAGGAACGACCAGGAACTCATTCTTTAACCAGTGTAGTGGGCATGCGCGAGCGTGTCTTCGTGATGTGCAGTACGTGAACGAACGAATCTTTTTGAGCGAATCTTTTTGAACGAATCTTTTTGAACGAATCTTTAAAGTGAATTGAGTGTACCGTATCATCACTCAATGATTCGTTCATATGCTTGAGTGCGCATCAGCGGTCAGGAACTGTAGTGAACTGTACTGACCACAGACTACCCCTAGTTAATGAAAGTCTGCCCGTTATTAAACCATTTCAAATAATGATATTGATTAAATAAAGCACATTTTTGTTTTCTTTTGTATCGAAATAGCACAATAAATGTAGGCTATTTTAAGGAGGCCATGCTATAACCATGTTTTATATAGGCGGCGCTATAAAGGACCAAGTGAAAATAATTGAGCAACAGCGGAGTATTGAAACAATGTTTAAGCGAAGATGAGAAGTGGAAACTTTACAGTCTAAGCTGGGGGAAGTGGAGGGCAAGGCCACCTTCCCAATGTTTGTGTTTTTTGTTCGGGGGCAGATAAATAATTAGTTTAATTCACATCCTAAGTTGTGTGGTTTTGTTTTGTGTTTAATTGTTTGATTTTGTCTAAAAACCATCAAAGTGAAACCCGGCAATGCGATCTCTCCTAAGGGGTTGTCAGTTTAGATGCACAACCAAAACAAAGATAAATAAATAAACTGAACAGACAAATAAATCCTACGCTGCCCCGTATGTGAAAATGTACCCTAAGTGAAGGGAAAAGACTAATAAAGAGTTCTTCTCTGTTTCCAGCAGGAACTGGGTGGCGGCTCTCAAGCAGCTCTACTGACAATGAGAGCTGAACTAGGCCCCACTAATATTGCTAATTTCTCCCCTTTTTTGAATTTATGACAGGAACTCCAATGATAATTCCAGGGACGAATTATCACTGCTGTGAAGAATTACAGGGGATTGGAGATGAGATGACAAAGTACTGTGTGACTAACTGAAATTGTCAGGTTTCTCTGCAGATATTGGGCCCAAGAAGACAGAAGCACACAACCTCGAGCAACTAATAAACAGATAACACACACAGAGCAAAGTGTGATTAAGGATGCGCATGGGCAGGACCATTGTGCAAAGGGGGAAGTGTATGATTGTGGGGAAGTGGTGATGTATAATAATTTGGAAAGTATCAGTTTTTCCCCAATAGGGCACAATCGGCCATAGGAGGGCCCATGCCGTTTGTATGAGGTCCGTACAATGGACCCCGCTTGAACAGTTCAAGAGGGAACTGGCGAGCTATGTGTAACACTTAACCAGAATGTGCAAGATTATTTTCCAACAGGGGATTGGGTGTATATTAAGGTAACACTAACACTGAATATACACACACACGAAGAAAGAATTACACAACCAGGAGCTATGTGCTCCCTCATCAATGGCAGATAGAGATAATGCACACACATAGAGGCATTACATATTCTGCCAAAGAAAGACCGTGGCTGAGTGATGTGCTAGTAACCTCTCCTCTGTCCATTGGTCCGACGTTGAGGCTACTTGGACCAAAGAAGAAGAAGCCAACATAATTTTGCGGTAAAAGTATCGTATGTTAGTCGAGGTAACTATATTGTGATAAAATGTTTAGAAAAAGCTGCCAATGCACTGTTGCCAAAATGCTAGGATTTTCTTTCCTCTTGATAGAAGTGTAAAAAGTAAAATGTATTAAAAATGAAGGAGTATCGCTTAAGATGGATATCGGACAGAGACATGTCCTCACCAGCAGCAGACTCAGTCTAGAGTTCTGTGGTTTTGCCTATGAGGTTTTCCTGGTGATTAAGTAAGAGCTCTGACATCATTGCTTACCGCTGTGCCAGTATTATAACCCTGATAGTTAGAGTAAATAAAATTAAGAAAACTGGGTTTGCAATGTGTACCTGCTTTAGGTATGGAGTGAAGATATCACCCATACAAGCTTGAATTACCGCTGTATAGTGTTGATCCCTTGGGATCAAAGGAGGGAATTGTGGGATTCTGACATTTAATCCTATAAAAATACAGGTTGTAAATAGAATATATAAACTTGTCTGTGGTAGTGGAGTTTAGAATGGGTGACCTTGGGCCTGTGTTATGAGAGTTCTGAGAAGGGGGGCTGTAGAAGATGTCCTGTGAAAACATTCCTCAGAAAAAAGGGTTTGCTACAAAAGATAAGATTCTATCCTAGCAAACTCTGTGGAAAAATACAAGCCATGAGCTGAACATGAGTAATTCTAAAGGTTTGATTGGTTTGAATTATACGCCCAGTGATGAACTAACTTTCACTTTACAGTATATAAGCACCACAGTAGCAGAGATGGGGGGTCCCACGAGCGAGAGCGTGCACGCGCGAGCGCGCTTCCAGCGCGCTTCCAGAGGACCACAGATGTATTAACCCATTGTGTTATTCTGTAAAGACCTGGAGCTGACACAATAAAGACAAAGTGTTTTAACCATTCGAATTGAATTGAAGAGTATCTTTGATCCACCTCCTTGACCACGAAAAGCAATGTATATATATTTGCTAACACATGTCGCAGGCACGCCATACACAAATGCAATTTTACCGTTCCTTTCCATTTATAATAAAGTGCTAATCCATAATGACGCTCATTCTTTATCACTAACAAAAGCACCGTTTTTTTTTCATGAATGCATGAGCCTCCAAAGCACAAACATGCGAGTTTTAGGGTAAAGCAAAACATACAGGTAAAAAAGAAAATAAATCTAACCAATGCAAAGCCACTTAACTGAGTGTTGGACACTATATGCAAACCAGAATGCCTGGGATATTCTAGACACAACAGCAAACAAAAGTCAATCACCTCACACCTAGCCAATGACCTCGAAAACTCTGTCTAGGGTATTGTTCCAGAATATTCTCAAAATTCCCAGGTGGGATCAGTTCTGGGGATGGAGGTGACATTGTGACATTTGGATAACGTCAGTGCCATTCTCCTCATACCCCTGGGTGATTACTTGTGCTTTGTGGACGGTGGGGATTGTCATCTTCAGACACATCCCTCTCCGTGATAAAAAGAAGCTTTAAACATAGGGTGAAGATGATCACTCAGTACTCACAAGATGATCACACATGTTTCCAATAATGTATTCCCTGGCTACAGATACATTTTATTCAACTGAGTAGAAGAATAATGTGATTAATAACATATGTAAATAAGTATAGTTATACACACATCGCCATAGGTGCAGTACAGGTATCAGCAATGACAAAGAGCAGAGCCCACACAGTGAGACTCCATTTTGTACCTTTATTAGACAATGCTTCTAATAAAAGTGCAAAATGGAGTTTCAGCGTGCTGGCTCTACTCCTTGTCATTATTAACAGATGTGCCAAAGCCATGTACCCACAAGACCGGGCCTAGTCGCAGGCTGTTCTGGGCCCATAATTTAAAGGAATAACAAACCAATAACAATAAAGCAATGGGACAAAAATCCTTGAAATAATTTTCTCAGGAAAACCAACTGAGGCACCTATAATAAGATAGCAATCAAGACCAATCAGCGGTGCCATTCCGGCATGTTCCCTGCAATCCGCTCAATTCAAGGGGGTGAGTGGGGGGGCTTGATTGCCTTGAGAAACAGAAGATAAAGGCCGCTTGTTGTGAAAGATTTCAGCGTCAGCCGCCGTCTGATTGATGCTCCAGTGTCGTGAATGAGGCTCCTCGCGGGCAGGTCTCAGAGACCCTCACTTCCAACTGTGCTGCCTGCGAAATCCGCTAAATGAGAAACGAGCCCGAAATCAACATCGGTTTTCATTGTTCCTTCTTCAAAAGCTTATGATGCATTTCTTTTTTCTTTTGTGAACACCTGAAAATGATTAACTGACTATATTCCAGACAGAGTTGTTGAAAGTGTTGGAACATTGAAGAGCAGAAAGAAGCCAGCAGAGTTGTCAAGTGTATCTCTGCGACCCAGTGTCGAATATTAATGCTGCGAGAGGACCCTGCGCAAGGCACACTGTAAACTGTTATAGCAGCTTGAGCACCATGAGACATTTAAGTTGTTTCCCCGATGGTTGTGTCTTGATCATAAACCTTTACGGTCAGATTCAGAGTTGAGATAAGTACACGCAAATGGGACTTACTCCCGAAATACCTACAGTTTAAGCTATTTGTGATTCAGACATTTGACTTATCCGCTGTTTTAAGCTTCTCTCCAGTAGATACGCGGCATTACGCGCACGGGGTGGAGATTGGATGAAAATTAGTTTTCACTTAATACGGCTTCTCCAAAATTATTAAGTTGAAGACGTTGCATTTAGGCTATTGTGTTCAACCACCGTAGGCTACATGACTTTATTAGGTACATTTTAAATCGTAAATCAGTAAATCCAACGATGTATTTGTTTACCTAATAATATTGCGTGCAACACTGTCCAGCGATTATTTATTTTGATTGCGTGACAGGTATAGCCCAGTCATCAATAGAAGCTATGATAATTGTATCTATAGTATGTATTAATACGTTCACTGCATGCCTATACCCCGTCACACAAGAGCAACTACGATGCGCAAAGACAAGATTTCCCTGAAGGCAAATGCGGTTATAAAAAGGCACTGTCACTGACACGTTGAAAACGCATAACCCCACAAACATTTTTTAGCAGATACCTGGCAACGCAGGAGGCAGGTGCAAGAAACAGGTCATTATAATATCATGCCCTGTGCCACCCACATTTTGAGAAACGCACCCGCGTAGGCTAGCGCAGGTTAGAATACGGCGTATCTCATCCCGCGTTAAATCCGCGCCGGAGAGGCCATCTCTGAATCCGGCCCTTAGAGTTTATAGTCTGATAGAGATTATAACCGCATTGGGCCTTTGTTTCTGTTTTTCATTTTGTTCCCATGCGACACAAAATGTATTAATTTTCACGATTTCTGTCAGGGCACGGGGATGACTTTATTCTCCCATGGATATGTGGCGGGGCCTGACCTCTTGGTGGAGCACCCCACTGTCTTCCCTTCCCCCTGCTGACTCTTCCTCCAGTTCTGAAGCAGTCAATATCAGCCTTTAATAAGGACGGTGTGCTGGCTTATACAATGCTAATCCTTTACATCGAATCAATCTTTCCAACCCATGTACTTCCATAAGGAATCAATCACTATCAAAATGCGGGGCACAAATGTTCTTAACAGCACTGTGTGAGAAAAAACACGCTCTGCTTTAACACTGCAAAAACCAAAACATAAGTCAATCTTAACAAGTATTTGAGTCTTATATTTAGACTTCTAATCTTTTTTCTATTACTTTTTTGCATAAAGATTGCCAATGAGGTGACAAAACAAAGATTGACTGATTTCAATGGGGTAAGACAATTTCACGTCAAAAAAAAAATACATTTAAAACAAGCACATTTTTTCTACTTTAGAGAAAAAAAAGAGGTTTTAAGTCTCATTATAAGACTAAAACACCTTTTTTGCCGTGAAAAAAAAGAAAGGGATCTCCTTTCCACACCTTTCCCTATTGCTCCCGTAAAAGTGAAAGTCACACCAGAAAGGGCTGCATTCACTTCATATACTGTAACTAATATTAATTAAGATTATATTAGAGGAGCTAACATTAACTTTGCCTTCAGTGAGTACCCTTAACCTTTAAAATTAGAACAAATTTTTCTTTGGGTAATACAAATCTTTGTAATTACAACAAGTGGTTTGTTCACCCGTTCTGTTGGATAATTTGTTCTGCATCAGTGTGACCGTCCCATCGCGAGCCAAGTTCCCTAACTGCTACCAATCGCTGAAAGGGGTTGAAACGTTACATTTCGGACGCGAAAAATTGCATCACTGACAAATATCTGGTGTAATCTGCCTCGGAAGCGAAAGGTGTAACTGTGCTGTTTTTATCCTCGGACGGCATCTAAAAACACGGCTGAAATATGGTTTTCTTAAGCGATGTGTGCAGACTCAACGGTGCAATATTGTTTTTCTCCGTGCGCTCGGACTCGGGTTCTCTGCACATGCATCAATGTCGTTCACAATACAGAAGGCCCAAATTGAATAAAAGACTAAAAGAGAGAGTAAGATCAACTGTCTTTAAGACAAATTTACTGATCCTGGTCTCAAAGGACCCACATCTCCAGCCTAACCGCAGCAGATACAGAACTGTGTTGACCTGGTAAATAGATACACTGCGTACTCGGACATATACACATTTGCTCCAGTCACTTAAGCCAAAAAATACACATAGGCATGGGACTGATAGACTATGATTGAATCTATTGCAGGGCTAAACTAATCCGGAAGACCAAATATCATTAGAGACTATAGAATCATTAAGACAGGAAGAGGCATGGCTTTATTAACCTCCAATGAAAAACCCAGTAGGCATCCGTTTGTTTGCTTCAAAATGTAACACATAATAGTATACCCAAGGATAAAATAAACCAGAAAAAAGCTCTTAAAATAATAAAGAGTTTTTTGAGAGTTGTCTGACCTCCTGAAAAGCTTAACCAACATAAAAATTCCAGCCACGATTGGTGCAAAAAGTTTAAGAATTGGGTTTATTTGGATGTAAAAAAAACAATGCATTTTGGTGTTATGCCTTCACCAGGGTTACTTTATAGAAGCACAAAGGGAGAGCTTTACTACACACAATGCATGCAGGCAGAGCTACAGAAAGAAAGATGGCTGCCGTTACACTGCGGGGCTGAGACTGTGCATCAGAAAATTGGCTATCGTCTGGCCACCCCTCAATGTCAGTCGAAGATAATTTTAAAACACGAATCCCAGCTGATACCTCCTGGGCCTTGCATTTATTTCTGGGTGGGGTCACCATTTTTATGATGAAAAGCAAATCATATTGTGGTGCTACCTCACAGTTCTTCCAAAGCGCATACACAAGCACACAAAACTGGATAATAGAATTACAGCCACTTTTGGAAAGCAATAGAAGTGAAGTAAAAACACCATTGCTCTCAAAGGCTGGAATTCTTGTATCCACCCCGACTATGAAAAATCATATCCAGCACGCAGAAGAAGCACAGCCTAAAACCAATGTCATTGTTATTAAAGGATAGGTCTGAAGCGCCTGAATTAAAACAAAACTGACTGTAGGCCATTGTATGTCAAGTGCGTTCACAGAATATTTCTGCTGTCACGTATTAGATGCCTTCTGTTCGGTCATCTGAAGCTGGTTCTTTGATGTGAAAACTATCGTTGAAAGGGCTGTGAAGTTGAGACTACAAGCACCCCCTCTGTAATGACATGGTTCGTAAACTCCCAAGTTGTCGGGATCCGAATCCTCTCTTTTGGGTCCTGGCTAATAGAATTACGAAAAGCCAATCTGCCAAACAATTGCGAGGAGAAAAGCGGATAAAAAAGTTACACCTGGCGAACTAAACGATAAAAACAAAACATTAAATGAATAGATAAACAAATGAATATATAAAAAAAGGCTGCGTCCATCTGTGCACACGCTTAGCCATGGTTCTGGAGACGAGCCAGTGACAGACACAAGCCATTAGGACTGAAACACTTGTCTGCTTGACTGCTGAAGCTGAAGAATACTAGCAAACATTAGCTGTAAGCTCCATCTGATAAAGGCAATGATCCTCACAGATCACTATGTACGGACCCCCCCCCAATCTCTCTCTCTCTCTCTCTCTCTCTCAAAAAAAGCAAAATAACTCAAAATTGAATTGTCTAATGTAGAAGGTTGTGCTGTGATGGTTTGGGCCTCCAAGTTTAATTTCCCACAATGCATCACTTGTGGTATCTCTGCCAAATGGTTACCTGCCACACGTCTGCATCAATGTATCTAGCTGGCTCGTACTGGTGACACTGCGGCTAGCCAAACATGCTGCCGTTGGGATTGAGATTTTGACACTACAGGCAGAGGTGCTAACTTCTGCAGTGGTGACCTCTTATTAAGCGCAGGTTTCATCTTTCAGATATCGAGCTGTACACACCAGCGATGTTTCCAGGGGAGTGCCGGAGAGGAGTCAATTAGTTACAGCAGGGCTGGAGGAAATGGCTATGTTTACTAAATAAATCACTATCACCATACTGAGCAGATTTCCCCACCATCGTTGTCAAATATGAAATGCTGCACAATGAGGCCTGGGCCAATTCCATTCCAATTCAGTCAATTCAGGAAATTAACTCCAATTTAATCCATGAATGGAAGCATGCATAATGGTCTATGGGTATTCTGCAAGAAAACATTTTCAATCAGTTAAATTTAAATTTATTTTCTGTACTGGCTGAATTAAAATTGAATCAATGCCAAACCTGCTGCCCAATCACTTAATACATTATAGCCATTACATAGTGCTAAACAAACGTTTAATATGTTATAGCCATAATATAGTGCTGCACAATGGTTTAGAATGTTATAGCCACTACACAATGCTGCACGAGGGTTCACAACGTTATAGCCATTAAATAGTGCTGCAGAAGGGTTTAAAACGTTACAGCCATTTCACAGTGCTGCAGAAGGGTTTAAAACGTTATAGCCATTACATAGTGCTGCAGAAGGGTTTAAAATGTTACAGCCATTTCACAGTGCTGCAGAAGGGTTTAAAACGTTATAGCCATTACATAGTGCTGCAGAAGGGTTTAAAACGTTACAGCCATTTCACAGTGCTGCAGAAGGGTTTAAAACGTTATAGCCATTAAATAGTGCTGCAGAAGGGTTTAAAACGTTACAGCCATTTCACAGTGCTGCAGAAGGGTTTAAAACGTTATAGCCATTACATAGTGCTGCAGAAGGGTTTAAAATGTTACAGCCATTTCACAGTGCTGCAGAAGGGTTTAAAACGTTATAGCCATTACATAGTGCTGCAGAAGGGTTTAAAACGTTATAGCCATTACATAGTGCTGCAGAAGGGTTTAAAATGTTACAGCCATTACATAGTGCTGCACAAGCGTTTAATACTTTATAGCCATTACGTAGCATTGCATGTCATAGCCATTATATTGCATGTAATATGTTATAGCCATTATAGTCATTGGGCATAATGCTGCACAAGGGTTTCATTACAGGCATTACAAAGCTACAAAACTGAACAGAATTGGGCCAGTGTCTAGACAGCAGGAGCGTACAGGCAGGAAACACAGCCAGAGGGGGCGATCTGCTTGTCAGCGCGTGGCGAGATCCAGGGGTGTTTGGAGGAGGGGTTGAGAGAAGACAGGTCCCACAGAGGGAAGCCTCTTATCTGCACATGGCTGCCCCAGTGAACAACCAATTTGACCCTACTATGGGCCAGGAGGGCTAACAATGACATCTAACAACAGAGGGAAATGAAACATTGAAATATGGGCTTATGGCTTGTTATTCCAGATCATGTCGCTATGGATACACCGCCAATCGATATACACCTGCAGAATCCTCAGTGAGGGGCGATATCTTCCTGAGGCTGCGCTGCACCTGGATTAAATGTACCCTGTGTCTTCATACACTGTCTAAGAACACAAAGGCGCTTTTTTATTTATTTTGTGGGCATTACAAATATGCAGAGCCCTGCAGTATCTGTTAAGTTGAGTTAAGTTATACATAATTGACCCCCGTGGGGTCATTTGTCCTCTGCATTTGACCGATCCTAAATACTTATGAGCAGTGGGCAGTCACAGTGAAGTGCCCAGGGGCAAACTCCACTTCTGAGGCCAGTGCCTTGGTCAAGGGCAATAGCAGAAGTATACCTAACCTTGCCCAACAGGACCAAGTAATTTTAGGAATACTTAGCTGGCTTGTAACACAAAACTGAGCTTTCAAAACTGTGTTTGTGGGGCACCGCAGTGGTGCAGTGGGCAAATGTGCAGACTTTGTCTGTGCAGTTGCGCCCCAAGGATCCGGGGGTCGATCCCCGGTCCTGCCAGATCTGAGCATGGCCGGTGCCTCGAAGGAGCGGCAATTGGCAGATGCTCCCGGGTGGGCGGAGAGGCTCGGTGAGAATCGATGCGCATAGAACGGCCCTGGGCGAGTTGGAATCACGGTCAGGGGCTCGAGGAGTCACACCCTCACCAGCTGACAGGGTTTGTAGCGGTGATTCTCCAGCGGTTGCTACATGGGGGGAATTGAATAAGAATGGGGTTCAATTGGCTACCAAATTGGGAGAAAAAGGGAACAATTAAAAAAAAAAACTGTGTTTGTATACTACAGATCAAGAGGAATGCCAAGGCCAGCATCAGGTCTCTGTTTGGGAAATTGTAGGCACATATGAGGTTGAAGAGAACAATAGTATGCATTATATCTACAATTTTGGGCAAAATGTTTAATTTCAGTATTTTAGCCGTTACATCGCCTATTCTCTTTCCGGGGTTGAAAATTAAAAATGGGCTACGTCATTGAAGATGATGTAGAAGCGTACTTTTAGTACGCTCATACGTAATCAGTTTCGCACTTTGTTACCGTCCCCAATATAAATACATTCCTGAGAAGGCGTGGCCAATGGCCATATCCATTAGCAATATTGTTGTAGCTGATAGTTAGTCTCTTTCAATGTATTACCTTTTTTCCAATTCTGCTAGTTATTAACAATTGTAAGTTTGTTTTTTCAATTCCAGTAGTTTCAATTTACAAGCAATGAGTGATGGGTCGCAAGTGTGCTTTCTCTGGGTGCAAGAGCATCAGTGGATTAACGTTAACACTTACATGCTTTCCCGAACAATCCGGAAAGAGCTGTAGGCTACATTGACTGGGCATTTTGGGTCTGGCGCCAATGATCAGCACTGCTGGCAAGTTTGTGTGCAACAAGCATTTCCCATGGGACTGTTACGAGAACTATGTCCAGGTTGAATTAGATTCCTTTGCCAAAGGAATGCAGTAAAGTTACCAAGACCTGAATATTTCTGTCCCTCCAAATGTGATAAGTTAAATTAAGTGTAGCCTACGGCGTCACGTTGGCTTGCTAATGTGATGGTTGCCTTGTAGCCTCAAAGATATTTACTTGAGTTGTTTCGTTAACCATAGTTAACTGGCCGGTGATATTCCACTGCATTTTGCGTATAAGCTATAACGTTACGCCTTGTGCACACTAGTGCGTGCTGTGTACGTCATGTGACGCAGCCAACTGGGCTGGCTGTGTCGGACAAAATAGCGTAGCAGGGCGCATACACACTCAACAATAGAGGACAACCAGCCACACATGTAACGTTAGCTAGCTAGCTAACTAGCCAGCTAGTTAACGTTATATACATCAATCATACATGTGACACATTGTTGGTCAAAATTGATGTTATTGGTAACGTTAGCTAGGTAGCTATTATTTAATTACACACCCATGACCTATAGCTAACAACTTCCGGTTATTCGACACACGGCAAAAGTAGAAAAATTCCAATGCATTGCCGGATGGTGGTGGACCTCAACGGAACGCAGAGAACATAGAATAACATATGACCTGAGAACATAGAATAACATAACTAGCTAACGTTATTTTAACCAAGCTACTTTACTGCTAAGTCGCTGCCTTGAAGTCAACGGTGAGGGCTCAAAACACCAGCGAGCAACGCAGAGGCAGTCGAATGCGTTGCCGCATCATCCCATTGAAATGAATGACTTCCGCCGGAACGCATCGCACTAGTGTGCACAAGGCTTTAGGTTTGATACTGCGTTGTCAATCTTACTGGCCAAGTCTGGAACATGTATTTACTGAAATAAAAATGGCACAAGGTACAAAGTGATACAAGCCACATGCTGTGATTATGTAAACTTATGTCTTAGTTAAGTTATTTGGATAACTAGCTAGCTACTAAACGTGCATTTGTAGATAGCCAGGATAGGTAACAAAAATGTTTGTTTTTTTAAAAACCAAAAGCCGTTCAGTTTCACTTGACATTCATTAGCCTACGAGTTGTATTTTTTCATGTTTGTATAGTTTGCAGGTAACATTAGGTCAGACTGAATATTTACTGACAAACGTTAACTTACTGGGCAGAACATCGATTTGACCAGATTGTGAAGTCTAAGCCATTTAGTTTCACTTGGCATTCGTTTACATATTTTATTGTCATGTTTGTGTAGCATACAGGTAGCCTACGTTAGATGTAATGTTATAGATGGCAAAAAAATCTAGTTAGTTTGAGAATGGAGTGATGGTGTGACGTGATGCTTCGTATTTATAGAGTAACTTAACAGCCGTTTATTTTCACTTGGTATTAATTACGTATTTTAGTTATTCATTGTTCATTTATTTATTTTATTCATTAAGTAGTTTGTGTACGGGTAGGTTATAGGCTTAATATGTGCTGACAATACTGGGCATCACATTTAAGCAGAAAGAGATAGTCGAGTTCACAAGTGGGATAATTAGCTAGACTACGACTCAGAGACTTCTCCCAATGGCTCAAACTGATAGGGCTCAGGACCATTTCCACCTTCATACTACTGGTCGGTGGAAAGCCCAGAGGATTCCGTAGGGGAGAAGTCCTCCACCTCGAAAGAGCCATTGATTGATACCGCAGAATTCGTCAGTGATTGATACAGACTCCGTTTCACTCTCCATCTTTTCCCTAGTGGGCGTGTCTTCAGGTGGCCATAGTATTTCCTCACTCACTTTCCTCGCTCTCGCCCCTCCCCCTCTAATTCTGCTTTCCACGCCCATTTAATTGCATTTTGTGGTGTGTGGGCGGAGAGAGAATGTAAATGAGGGTTTCATAACCCTTGAAATAAATTCATAAATAGAAACCAGTGACCTATTTCTTTATAAGCAAAGGGCAAAATAACCATAGCCAAGGTAGCCTAAATTACATATTTAATTCAGCAGCGTCCCTCAACGTAAACGATGATGCACTGATTTTAGACTGAAAACAGTTACTGGTCTAGCTTAATCTAACAGTGTCCTTCAAAATAATTGATAATGCACTGATGTTAGACTTAAAACAAATAGGCACACTAAAATGTGTTAAATTAACTCCGATTGAAAAAAATGTATTCTGACAGAGTCAATTTGACCGTTACTGAACTCAGATTTAAACTTAGAGTTGAATTGACAATGAAGGTTTTTCCGCGCAAACCAATACATTAACAAACAAACAAATAGAAAATAAACAAATAATTCAGTAAATGCTCATCTGAAGGTTTATTCCTGCATGTTATATAATAGGTAACAATTCAGAACATCCGTCCATCCATCCCATCCGTCCATTTTCTAACTGCTTGGTCCAAGCCAAGGTCCCAGTGGCAACAGGGCAAGCAGAGCAGCCCAGGCTGCCCTCTACCCAGAAACATTCAACTCCTTCTCCGGGATCCCTAGGCCTCCCTTGGCCAGCTTGGAGATGCAATCCCTCCAGCTTACCCTGGGCCTGCCCCGGGGCCTCCTCCCAGCTGGACGTGCCGAGTACACCTCCAAAGGGAGGCGCCCAGTGGGCCGCCGTCCTTACCAGATATCCGAACCACCTCAACCGGCTCCTCTCAATGCGGAGAAGCAGCGGCTCTACTCCGAGGTCCTCCCGGAAGACAGAGCTCTTCACCCATGTCAAAGAGTGTATGCTCCGCCACACTACGGAGAAATTTAATCTCGGCCGCCTGTATTCGCCATCTCGCTCTTTCAGTCACTACGCAGCTCGTGACCATTGGCGACAAAGTGCCGGAAATTTGTTTCGCATTCCGGTCACACACACACACACACACACACACACACACACTGCCTGTGCATGCCGAGGCCGTGCAGATTGCATTTTTGCATTTCCCCAGCAAACTGCAAACTCGAGCCTCTCTGTAGCGCATGACTCCTCTGCCATCAGGGACACGCGATTTCACGCTTCGCTCATCTTCCGCCACATATTCATGACCTCCGCCGCAAACATGAAGCCCAAAGTAAACGAGTGGCGACCCAGACACAAACGGCTCCTAAGGATGAGGGCAGAGGTACCTGCAGCGCGGCTCGCTTCCTGTAAGGCCGTTATTTAATAGCTCTTATAAAGCGATTCCCACTGGAAGAGCCGGCGGTGGTTGATTGAGATGCAATTGATGAAAGTGCTTCAACAAACACAGCATTCATTTGAAACACTGCCCAGCACCAAAAAAATATTGATTTAAAAAAATGTTTTATGAAAAAAAGAGATGAAAGAAAGGTATCTATGGAAACACCCGCAGGTGTTGTTGCCTGCAGGTCTGCTTCATTAATGCCAATTCCTTCTTCGTCCAAGCAAGTCGCATTTACGTCCTCTGCTATTCTCTCAAAAAAAGCAGCAAAGATACTCCAGCAGGAACACTGCGGTGAATCTCACGGGTCTGACATTCACGCGGCAGAAACCACGATACGCCCTCACGTACGTATACCGTCAGTGTGAATAATAGCAGTATTAGACCGATCGAGGGTCATGACGACCACCTCGTGTCGCAAATGACCTTTCCCAAGACTCTTTTCTTTCCTTCGTAACTTTTCTCTGTCAAGTTGGTCACGTACCAATTAGGCCGTGTCGAGTCGTCAGTCCTTGAAATGTATAGATGAACTGGCCCTACCTGGAACCGACTTCGCAGAGCATTCCGCCTCTTCCTCTCCTTATACACGCGTTGGCCGGCGCTGCCGTTTGTGAGCGCTGCAGTAAAACATCCTACATTAACCTGGAGGCCACCATTTGAAACCCGCCAAGCGTGGTAATGCGACCGTATCCAAACTGCTCTGAGGTCTCGGCTATATTACTCTGCAGAGACAAACCCTTACGCAATATGCTGTACAGTCAGAGGCACAGGTATTGACCCATGCTTAATTTTAGCACTTATTCACACGGGGGGATTGTATGCTTTTCTATTCATTATCTAAGCATTCCAAGGAATCCTGAAATAGACCATGAGGAGGGGGGAGGGGGAGGGGGTCACGAGTGCAGTTTTCTCCTCTTAACACTGAACACTGTTATTCACCAAAGAAGGAAGCGAGCTGCCATTCTTGGCGACCTCTGTTTGACGGGTCAAAAGGCATTTAATGATGTGTAATCGTATTTGTATGATAGATTCCTCCCTCCGAGAGAACACCATCCATTCCAGCCAGAGGCGCACGCTCATTACAAACCAACGCAGACGTGCGCCCGGCTGCAAGTTACGTTTGACATTTAATTTGGACATTCCCACATTAATAACGTGGCATGAAATTGTTGACGGTTGAGTGATGGATGAAAACCGAATCCCACTCAGAGATATGATGAGGCTTTCTGAGATGGATCCTTCCAGAATTAACTATCAGGGCCCCAGGGACCGGACTGTATATTTCCAGCTGCGGTGAATGTGGAACTGTGGCAGTGAAGGTCTGTCAGCAGGAGGCTGTTGAAAGTTTACAGTTATTGAACTTGTGCTGTATGTACAGCATTGAGAAATGTTATATAGATTGCCATTCAATAAAATATGTTGCTTATTTTTTAGAAAATAAGTAACATAAGAATGTTTCAGTAATACATAAATAAAAACACAAAAAACCTGTATTCTACAGTCCTATGGATAATAAATGTGCCAGGAGTAAATTATAGGTTAAGAGCACCTTGTGGCAACGTGGATGGCTTCTGAAAATATTCATCTGTAAAAAATAATGTAAGCTATGTACGTTTGCATAGGTAAAGACCCCTACTAAGACATAAAATAAATAAATCATAGATAAAAGCTATGATGTAATATTAAATCAATAATGATCAATAATGCAAAATGACACAAGATTCTATAGTGAGCACTGTACTGTGCCGTAGATTCATTATTATTGTGTGTGATATGTAGCTATTTTACCTGAAAGACAAAAATGGTTAATGTCTAATTTTATTCCAAACAAGAAACGTGTGTAATAAATACATTTAATGGTTTTTGAAATGCTACTGTACAAGGTATTGTTGAGTTAACTGTGCAGATAATTTTTGCAGATTGCTGCCCACCAGGACCCTGAGTAATGTCTTGTAAAAAATTGCATACATTCTAAAAGGCTGTTTTGGCAAAAAAAAGAACTGGGCCGACAACAGAAAGCAATTAAAATAGGCATCCAGACATCACTCTGGAGTTTCACCTCATTGATATAAGAATAGCTGAAAGTAATCAAGAGGGTTTTTTTTCCCTCCTTGCTTTTTATCAATTCGGCTAAATGAATCACCTCACCGCACAAGAATTATGGACCAGAACATGCCTACCCCTGCCCCGCGTTTAAAAAAATCTCAGTGAAAATACATTTTAATCATAAACCAATAAACTTAATTTGGGATGTTATCCATCTTAACATTAGCTAATGAACAGTAATTTCCTTTGCGCTTGGCATGGGACAAGGCCCAGCTGCACTGGTGAGAGATGACAGCGTAAGAGCAGTGAGCATAGGCGGGAATGAGAGCATTTGTCACCGACGCGATCAAGGACTACGGTGGCGGGAGGGGGTGTGGGGGGCAGGGCAGCTCAAGAGTGACACTGCATAACCAAACCATGCGCGAGTACACTACTAATGTGCTTAAATCAGCATTAACTGTAGCTATAACTGGCTTGCATGTTCAGAAAGACAGAAAACGGATGATGTCTATTCAGATCGAATCTCACAATAGCACCTCAGTCAGAAATTTCTTTAATTCTTTGGGTGAAGAAGACAGGCCTGTTATCAAGGCAATAAGTCTTACCCATAGGTCTTACCTCTCCGATTTTTGATGACACTAAAATGATGAGTTTCAGTCCTGATGTACCAAAAATGATTTGTTACCTTAATTACATTATTCATTTTTGACAGGTAAGAATTAAGGTATCAAGTAGCTTTTTCTCTTGAGATTTGAATTTGAAAAACCTGTTTGCTATACTCATAGAACAAACTAAATTTAAACCAAAGATACAGGATGTAAATTATGGATATTTGAGCGTTTGAAAATACTTCAGCTGTGCCCTTTAGAGGGACCACTTCTAAAATGTCTAACTTCCAGACAAAAGAAGCAACCTTGAATCCGGCAGTCTGGGGATTGGGTAACAGCCGAGCCATCCCATAATCTGCATTGCCAACGGATGAGCGAGCGAGCAAGCACAGGTTTACTGCGCAAGAATACAGATTCACTCTGCTGTACAGACTCCCAACAGGTAGGTAGCGGGCGGTTGGACATGTGCAGATTGAGTTGGTTAGTAACACAGAAAAGTGCTGATGCACAGGTCTGGCTACTGAGATAGAAAGAGAGAGAGATAGAGAGAAAGATAGATATGGAGATAGAGAGAGAGGGAGAGGGAAAGAGGGGGCGAGAGCGACAGAGGGAGAAAAAGAAGAGATACAGAAAGAGAGATACAGAGACATACTGAGTTGGTTAGCAAAGGAGAAAAGTTCCTTTATTGAAACACAAAACTTTCCACAATTTACCCTTAAACCTACCCCAATCCCCTATTTCCAAGCCCAAACCCACCCCCAAAAAAAAGAAAAAAGAAAGAAGAAATACCCAGCCCAATCCCCAGAAGAGAGAGAGTGAGAGAGAGACAAAGAGGGGAGTGACAGAGAGGGAAAAAAAAGAGTGACAGAGTGAGACAGACTGAGGGAGAAAGATATAGACCCTCTTCTTTCATTAGGGGCCGCTAACACCCTAGCGACAAGAGCCCCGTCTCGAGGAGACAAGGCGGGGCAAGATGACTGCGTTTTGACGTCTTAAGAGGGTCCCTGGCAGTCAAATGCAGCAAAAGTATGTCATATAACACCCATGACAGCTTGAAGAATAAAAATAAATAAAACCATCTCCCAGCGCTCGTAGTTCCAGTGTAAAAAAGCGTGGTCTAAAGCATGATGACGACATAGAGACGGAGGCGACTATGCCCGTGTGCGGCCCTTTGGTATAAACAAGCAGAGCTACTGCTGTCAGCGGCCAACAACTGTGCCTGCAGGCAATGGATTGCCCAGATCAAAAATCAATACAAAGAAATAGACTCAGCAAAAACAAATTAACTGTACCATCCACTCAGTCCTCCGATGTAAGCCTGGTTAAATGACTTGGGGGCCCTTTGAGGAAAGAGTGAGGAATGGAAAAAAAGTCGAAAAAATACACGAGCATAAGCAAGCAAGGCATGGTTACTATATGATAGTGCACAAGGTCTACTTTACGGTAACGCAAGTGATTTACTATACAATAGTGTACAAGGTTTACTGTACGGAGGTGCATGAGTTTTTCCACACGATAGTGCAGGAGTTATACTTTACGGTATCGCACAGGTTTTACTATATGGTTAAATGTGTTGCATCACATAAGTGAAAGTCGTGTGAAAAGTAACACGGTGGCAGTGTAGTGTGATGGGGAGGGTGAAGTGTACTTGCAATCAAAAGGTGGCAGTTTCAAATCTCAGGTGGTGCACTGCCTTTTGCATGAGCAATGTGTGTTTGTGCGCGTGCGTGTATGTGTGTGTGTGTTGGGGGGATGGGCGGGAGAATTTGTTGAACGCAATTTGCCCAGCGTTTCTAAAAAGTAATGGTAATAAAACATCCTTCGATCAGATCACTCCGATCTGGCAAGTATTACGCTACATTGTTCCGGTTCCTTCTTGCAGAAAGAAGCGAGCCTGGACACTTATCAAAATTCCCTTTCCCGTCCCTCCTCTAGCAAACCCCCTCACCACCTGCTAGAGGAGCTGTCATTGTCTGCCACAATGGTGTGAATACGACTGTAAGGGCGAATTCTGGATCTGCACCGACAAGCGCAGGACGCATTGTCTGAAAATGCTAATGTGCCTTTGAAAGTTGCATTAGAATCCTTCAATTCAAAAAGGCAATTTAGACCTCAGCTCAATATTTGTTTGCCTAATGTTCCTGGTGATAGATGTGTAATGGGCCAGTAGGTTTCAATAGTCAGAGACAGGGCATTTTATAGTACTTATTACCTGGTTGCACACATTCATCCCAGCAGTGTTTGTCGGGGGCCGCATATTAAACAGCGGTGCTAAATACAATGGGACTTTCATGAAAGGGGGGATACAAAATGGGGGGGGGGAAACAGTGATATTTGCATGTAGTTTTTCATTCAATAACACTAAAAAAAAGAGCAAAGGAATCAATATTTGACAGATGTAGGGAGATAGGGAAGCATTCCTTTTCATTGAAGCAAATTACATCAAGAATCCAATCAAGCACATGTGGCTCTGTCCTCTAAAACCAGACGTGGGTGAAATACACATTTCAAATAACTGTTTCACCATGTATACGAGTAAAACCGATGCTAATTACTGACTCTTTATTTTAAAGTAACATTCTTTGTTGAAAATTCACAGGAATCTTCAGGAGCATAAAACTTGACCAGCATCTAAAGAGTAAAAGCAATTCAAAGATTGAATTTGGTCTCTCTGGTCTCAACACAATACGTGATGATGTGTAGGTAGCAGACTGACACAAACCCATACACACAATTAAACAAACAAACGCACACGACCACACACAAAAACAAACTAACACACACACACGTCATTCATGAAACGTTCTTAAGTATATGTGTAAATTTATGTACGAAACAAGTCGGTATGAACAATTCACGCTGGATTTATCAAACCGCGTGGGAAAGGCAGATTTGATCGTATTCCGTGTATGTTCATGAATTACGATTGACCGTTCACGTTATTTTGCGATTTGCATAAATCCATGCCATGCATTACCATATACGGAAGTTGCAAATTCCATTTAAAAGGGCATACGAAGTCAATATGGCCCAGAAAAAGCAAAGAAAATAATTATTCAGACACTCAAGTTTTATTAGCAGATGTTCAGTCGAGGATTCAAAGGGAAAAAAGATTGAGTATTGTCAGCACCGGTGTCATTTGAACTGGTAAAGTAAAGACCTAAAAAGAGATAGCATGTAGCCTACCATCAATGCAGAATCACCCGTCACACAAACTGTCTAGTAAAATAAAGTAAAAATTGATTGAATTTAAATGATAGGCAAAGAAACGCATATAGCAGCGCTTCCTTTCGTAATTTTGTTGGTGTTTTGTGCGTGTGAGCTATGGTTTGAAATCGGGTAATCACATACCTTATTTTAGAATCTCTCTGAATTGCTGGCGCATTCTAATTGCAGTCATATGGGTTTGAGTTGTGGTCCATCTGACAGCATCCCTAGTTCAGTTGGATTGGGGACATCTGATATAGGAAGGCCATTTTTCATGACCATGTTGTTTAGAACACAGCAGCCAATATCATAACAATTGATTAATAGTCATCATCTAAAGCGTTTGCTTTTTGCAATCGTAATTTTTTAGCTACGTTTACATCGTGCATTTCAGAGTCTACATTTAAACATGTGAATTTAACAGAAAGTAAAAATAAATTAATGTTCAAATTGATATTGAGAAGCTACATTTAGAGGCATTTTGAATTTACGTATGAGGTACGCGTGGGCCTGAGCAGGTGTAAAGTTTGTTCGTACGGCAAATTCGTTCTGCTCATGTTTCATGAATGAGGCCCATTATGAACTAAAGACCTACAGTGACAGGTGAGATAAAGACGAATGTAAAAGAAAAGCTTAGCTCCTGCATCCATGCTCAATCCTGTCCAAGTGGAAGTTTAAAATCACAGAGCTGACCCAGTCCCTGTCGTATGTTTGTTCATTCAGTTGTTGTTTCAGGGTTTTTTTCCGGAGAGTTCGCCCTCGGCCCTTCTCATTTTCACAGCCATCACGGGAATTCCGATAGTATGTATTATTAATGAGAAAAGATAGAGTGCGAGGATGGTATCAGAGCATAGATAACGTCTCCCTTCCAGGTCCCCAAAGATAAAGACTATCAGACTGATTCCGCTGCAATTAATAGACCACGTTGTGCCTTTTGTAAATAAAGAAAAAAGACAGTGATTAAAGAGCATGCACAGATGTTGCTAAATAATCACTGCAAATCAATGCTGGACCAGATACAACACAGGGAGAAACAGCTTGAACAAATACTTATTTAATCCTAGACACCCATTCAATGGTCCTTAAAAAAAACAAAAAAAAACATTTTTGTCCAATGCACATATCTGTATGATTATGTTACTATTCAGTTCATGACACTTTGAATGCAATTGCTGTTGTTATGTTGAATCCACTGTTTCGATATGTTGTTTGGATCCTTAAATTGTAAAAGGAAATTCTGGACACATTTTTTTACTAAAACATGATAAACCATTGAATTCACAGCACCACTTGATGCAGCTGTTATATATACAGTATGTGGAGATTTATTTCAATAATCTTAGCTGGTTAGGACATTCAATGGGTGAACTTTATTCCGTATAGTAATTTATGACATAGGTATGATGACTATCGTGTGATGGTTGATGGTTTCACAAGTTTTTTGATATTTGATATT
Organism: Ilyophis sp. 1 JC-2022; assembly: GCA_022702515.1. Taxonomy (NCBI): domain Eukaryota; kingdom Metazoa; phylum Chordata; class Actinopteri; order Anguilliformes; family Synaphobranchidae; genus Ilyophis; species Ilyophis sp. 1 JC-2022. The sequence goes on along the minus strand of CM040402.1, from coordinate 94,979,042 downwards.
CTTTATATTGTATATATGTATTGCACGTCTTCACACTTAGACAATGGTGAATTGTGAAAATGTTGTACTGATGTCATTGGTCGATTAACCAATCAGGGGACTAATTATGGGAAGTCTTTATAAGTCTTTAAGAGGGTATTTTTACCATTCACTCTAAGACTCTGATGAAGGACTGAGATGTCCGGAACATAAGTCATCATTACCTCATTAATAAAGTTGCAAGCACAACAAGAGACACAGTGTTGCGGAGTTTATCGTTTTATACTCGACTTGTACTTCTCTGCTGCACCTGTGGTCTACACAGTCAGGTGTGCAAACTATTATTCTATTGTATTCATATATTCATTCTTTTTTATATACAATCCATTTATACTGCAGGATATATATATTTTTTAATTAATGAGTTCAGCTTAAGTAACTTGCTCAAGAGTACAACAGCGGTGCCACAGCCGGGCCTGCAACCATTGCATCCATAACCGGTATGCCACACTGATGCCCCTGTCCACTTCTGGATTTGTTTGTCCGCCATGGCACGACATCGCACCCACCATCACCCAGATTGGACTGACATTTTCCTTAACACTGACATAACATTTACAAAGAAGAGGACCTTATGAGCTAGGAAATAATGTGCAGCCTTACAGAGAGCGTATCTGCTCCGAATAAAAAAGATCACCCGTGACATTTTCCATAGTTCCCTGCCTATCGAAAACCAAGAGGCTGTTCCTGCCAGGACATGCTCATAAATCCTGTCTATGCTTCATGCTTCTGAGGTACTATAGTGACATTTGGGATAACGCATTTCACGTCTCTCCTGAAGATTTTAGGAATTTGACCATAGAATAGACCAGTGATACTCATTCCTGGTCTTGGAATATGCTGGTTTTTGTTTTCTCCTTAATATCAGCAACCAATTCAGACCCAATAAACCAGGTGTAACTGTGTTATCGGCTGCTTTAATTGATCAATTAAGTACTGAGTTGCAACAAAAACTAGCATACCCTGTGGCCCTCCAGGACCAGGAATGAGTATCCCTGGAATAGACATACCACATCCAGAGTGACTTGCATAAATGCATGCATTCGGTTTAGGCAACGAACTATGCTAATGCTAAGGTCATCAGAGTCCTGATCAATAGCAGTAGCCAATTCTTCATCTTACAACACAAAGTTAGATGCCATAGTAGGTGAAAGATTAGAGAATGTATGGTTATTAGAAAGAAAATTGGCTATATTTTTAGATTTAGCATAGGCACAGCTAGTAAACTAACGCACCATATTCAGATTGTTGGACTGAGAAAGAAAAACCCCACCCTTGCAATAGAGAGGCAATCCAGTTAGGAAAACACTTCACACTTGATCCAATTATAAGGGTCTTTATTTCTACAGAAAGAGTACGCCTTGCCGACAGAGTCAACACAGTGAGAAAAAAAGCACTACAGCGACCCGTTATACCCTCCATGAGAGGCTGTGCAACCGTGTGTGTGTGTGTCGGTTCCAAGGACAAGCACCTCATTAGGTAGAAAAGTAAAACTTAGTTTCCCGTGAAGTGCGTGTGTTTTGGCTGATTGTAGATGAGATGAGCAGCAGAATTCATAATCAGCTGGACGAGGCTGACGTGCGGTGATTTGGCTGATTGTAGATGAGATGAGCAGCAGAATTCAGAATCAGCTGGACGAGGCTGACGTGCGGTGATTTGGCTGATTGTATAATCAGCTGGACGAGGCTGACGTGCGGTGATTTGGCTGATTGTAGATGAGATGAGCAGCAGAATTCAGAATCAGCTGGACGAGGCTGACGTGCGGTGATTTGGCTGATTGTAGATGAGATGAGCAGCAGAATTCAGAATCAGCTGGACGAGGCTGACGGGCAGTGATTTGGCTGATTGTAGATGAGATGAGCAGCAGAATTCAGAATCAGCTGGACGAGGCTGACGCTGCGGTGATTCGCCTTGTGGTCTGGATTGCAGTCTAATTCTGACTGTGCCATTGATGGCTGAAGCTGAGTGTCAATCAAGACGGTGCATAACCGCGCACACTGAGGAGCGACCAGCATGGGAGGGTTTCTCACGGTGTCCCGTAGTGACTTGTCTTAACAATCAGATGCCTGGGAACGTCCTGCTGCAGCTGCGGAGCTGTACTAGGTGACCCCTCTGACCAATCAGAGGCCTGGGAAGTTCCTGCCTCAGCTGCAGAGCTGAACTGGGAGATTCCTCTGACCAATCAGATGCCTGAGATCTGCCTGCTAACGCTGCTCAGGCCAGCTAGGTGACTCGTCTAGCCAATCAGACGCCTGGGATCTGGTGAGCTGGTGTATTGCGAAGTCAAAATATGCACCGGCTGATTGAGCACTTGAGCGGATTCACATGCCAATGTGCATCCTCACAAATTAATGGTGTAATGGTATAAGAAAAATAAATAATTTAAATAAAAGTATTTGTATGTGACACAGAGATATTAAAAATGCATTATGGATAAAGTGAACTGTATTTAACTGGGAGATGCAAGCAGCAGCAAATTGACTGGTTTGTCAGACTACAAGAGAAGAAGTCAAACGGTAACTTTTTTAGACAGCACTCAATAGGCCAGGCTCTCTGCATTCCAGCTCAAGTGCTTCAGTGATAATACTCACTGCAGGACAAAGACCTACTGTCTGTGTAAGTTACACGAGCTGACACTTGGCCTCAGTGATTTGGTAAATGGGTCAAGACCATCTCAAGGAATGTGAACCTCAATGGGATCAGGGAGGCTGTTCGGGTGAAATGATTACCTGTCTGCTTTTGATCAGATAAAAGTAACATTTCAAAATTGATTTCCCCCCCTTCCCCTTGTGGCCAAGGCATTCATGTACACAGTTGTACATGTGCTGTAACGATTGGCTAACAGTCACAAAAATCAAACAGCCATTTTTTTAATCGCCTTAAAAGACAGAGTACATTTGAGCAGAAGTGAGCAAAGAGAAGAAAGAGTAATTGTCCGTGAGCACTTTCTGAAAAGTATGATAACTACGTCTTCAGAGGTCAGTGATTCATCCCAGCAGCTCCCTAAATTGAACAGTTTACTTTTCCTGAAAAACCCATTCTGTGGCACATTCAACAGGGGTAATTTTCACTTAAATATAATAAATATACCAAAATTGACCTTAATTCCCCAAAAACAAATACCGTCAGACCTGTTAGCTTTCCGTAAGCTCCCATTTCTCTTGAAGGCCATAAATGACTCTTATACAGAAGACAAACGATCAACAGCTGAACACATATCACATTGACTACTTAATGTCAACATCTACGCAGGGTACAGTGCCCACCAGAAGAAAAACACTTATTTAATGCCAAATCGTTGCCATCCCTGTATGTAGTACTTTGTGCACACTCCCTTTGCCAAGATAACAGCATCTTCCAGATCCTTGGTTCTCACTTGTGGATTATCCTGTTGAGTTTATCCCACAGGTTTTCAATGGGGTTTAGGTCAGGGGACTGGGCTGGCCTTTGCAAAACCTTGATTCTGTGGTCAGTGGCCATTTTTGTGCAGATTCGGAGGTATGCTTTGGGTCATTGTCCTGCTTGAAGATCTAAACACGACCCACTTTTAGCCTTCTGGAAGAGGCAGCCAAAATGTGGTCTAAAATCTTCTGGTATTTGAGTCCATGATGTCATGTATCCTAACAAGGTTCTCAGAGCCTTTGGAGAAAGAAAAAAAAAGCCCCACAACATCACAGGTCCACCACGATACTTCACAGTGTGGAAAAGGCTCTTTTCTGCATAACTATGCCTCTAATTATGCCAAACCCACCTTTGGTATTTATTGCCAACAAGCTCAGTTTTTGTCTCGCCTGACCACAGCACCCGGTTCTAATCTAAATTCCAGTAACATTTAGCGAACTCCAGGCGCTTACGTTTGTGGCGTGATGACAGCAGAGGCTTTCTTCTCACACGCCTTCTAAATAGCTTGTTGGCATAGAGGTGCTAATTAATTGTACTGTTGGAAACTTGGTGACCCCAGGATGCAACCACCTTCTGCAATTTTCACACTGTAATCCTTGGATAAATGTTTGCTTGTTTAACCACCCTCCTCACTGTGTGTGGGGGCAAACTACAGAATCCTCTTCCAGGCATGTTAGTCATAGCGCCAGTTGTTTTAAACTTCCTAATTATTGCCCTAATGGTGAGAATAGGTAGTTTGAGACAATTTTTCTATAGCCATTGTCCTGATTTATGAAGGCGAATGACCACATAATAATTTTACCGAAGTAAAAGTCATTTTACCGAAATTAAAAAATTCTCATATGAGTGTAAGGTCAATGGCATAAATGTCTGATAAAGGTCTGATAAATGGCAAAATAAATGATAAATTTTTCTCTAGCCATTTTTTTCTCATATTTTCTTTCAGAAGCTAAATGTTCAGCTAAAACTCATAATGAAATTACTTTTCTTGATTTGGCTGTCTACCACTCATTACATCAAGATGCTGTGACACTGCTTATAAATTGAATATACTGACAATACATTGAAATTAAATATATTATAAAGATACTGCAACACTTCAAAATAAATGGGAAAATATGCAAATATTTAATTGTAAAAATACACCGCTGTGAGATGTGTGTATCGTGATAGCGTGCTCCTGCAGTACAGGTGCAGCTCAAAAAATTTGAATATCGTGAAAAAGTTAAATATTTTTTGTCACTCATTTCAGAAAGTGAAACTCATATATTATATAGATTCATTACACATAGAGTGAAATATTTCAAGCCTCTATTTCTTGTAATTTTGATGATTATGGCTTACAGCTAATGAAAACCCAAATTCAGTGTCTCAGAAAATTAGAATTAGAACATATTTTTAAAGTATCATATTTAATATTTGTTCGCATATTCTTTGCATGCTGTTACTTCCTGAAGTCTGTGACCAATCAACATCAAAAGACTCTCGATATCTTATTTTCAGGTACTGTTACAAGCGATACTATAACCTCTCTGCATTTGAACTGATCTCTATGAGAATTTGGGGGTGAGACTAGATTCAGCTGTAAATTACGCTGGTACAGTATGGAACACATGACTGGCGAAATGGCTGTACGTCATCAAGGGTCTAAGGTATCAAACGAGCCCCAAACCATCACTCTGCGGCCAGATATGGAGTAGATGTGGATGGATCCCTTTAAGGGTTGTTTCTCCTGACTTTTTTCCCCATAGAGTTCTATAGGAAAATGAGTCAGGAGAAATAACCCTTGCAGTGATCTATCCACATCTACTCCATATCTGGCAACAGAGTGATGGTTTGGGGCTCGTTCGATAGCTCAGACCCTTGCTGACTTACAGCCATTTAGCCAACCATGTGTTCCATACTGTACCAGTGTAATTTACAGCTGAATCTAGTCTCACCCCCAAATTCCCATAGAGATCAGTTCAAATGCAGAAAGGTTATAGTATCGCTTGTAACAGTACCTGAAAATAAGATACCGAGAGTCTTTTGATGTTGATTGGTCACAGACTTCAGGAAGTAACAGCATGCAAAGGATATGCGACCAAATATTAAATATGATACTTTAAAAATATGTTAAAGCAAAATATTCTAATTTTCTGAGACAATGAATTTTGGGTTTCATTAGCTGTAAGCCATAATCATCAAAATTACAAGAAATAAAGGCTTGAAATATTTCACTCTATGTGTAACATATATCAACCATATATCACCAACGAACATCATAATGAACGGGCAAACGCTGGAGGAAGTAAAGGACTTTAAATACCTCGGGTCCTTTGTGAGTGAAGATGGCAGCTCCACAAAAGAAATAAAAGCAAGAATTGGCATAGCAACATCAGCCATGACAAGACTGGCCAGCATTTGGAAAAGCAACACCATCAGCTTCCCAGTGAAGGTCAGACTTTACAAGTCACTTGTACTCTCCACCTTACTCTATGGCTGTGAGAGCTGGACACTCACAGCGGACACTGAGCGCAGGGTACAGTCCTTTGAAAGTAAGTGCTATAGAAGAATGCTACACATATCATACCAAGAACACCGGACAAATGATTATGTTAGACAGTTAGTAACCACCCATGCTGGAGAACAGGAGCCCCTACTCGCAACAGTAAAACGTCGCAAACTGGCCTGGTATGGTCATGTCATAAGACATACGTCCCTGTCAAAGACCATCTTACAGGGGACAGTGGAGGGAAAGCGGAGAAGAGGCAGGCAGAGAAAGTCCTGGATGGTCAACATCAAGGAGTGGACTGGCTGCAGCTTCCAAACCCTGCTGCGCACAGCAGAAGATCGAGAGTGCTGGAGATCCCTGACTGCCCAAGCATCCACCATGACACCCCTACGGCCCCCTAGGCCATGGGATGAGATGAGATGATGTAATGAATCTATATATGAGTTTCACTTTCTGAAATGAGTGACAAAAAATATAGAACTTTTTCACGATATTCTAATTTTTTGAGCTGCACCTGTATATGGGCTGCTAATAATTGAGGGCTAAAGTTGTAAATGGTCATAAATTGGTCATAAAATGGGGAGGAGTCTGCATGTGTAAAGAATGATGGTGCACAGCTTATTAATATAAAATGCTTCTACTTCATAAAATTGCAGTGCATCATATCATTATAAAATTCATACCCTGTAACAATCTTGCCAACATTTTCCTTTTGTTGTGAAAAGCAGCATAGCTTTACCAATAAACCGAGCAGTCTGTTCAAGCAACTTTCCGCAATACATGAGCCATCTGCCAAATTGTTTTTGTTTTGTATATAGTTTACAATTTAGTCATTTGGCAGACGCTTTTAGCCAATGCGGCTCGCAAGTGCATTTCACATTGTTAGATGCAACAAAGCATATTCATTTTTTCTTTTGTTAAAAAAGATTTAAATACATTTTCTTATTTTTTGTCATTTCTTCAGTTCTTTATTCATTCATGTGTTTTTTGTTTCAGATGATATTTTCTTTTCTTTTCTCCTTCAGTGCAATCCAATGTATGATAATATTTTGGCAAATAAACAATTGATAAAAAAAATAATTATATATATATATATATATAATATTTTGCTGGTATTAGGTCTGCACATTAATGGATCATCATATTTATACATTCTTTTTTATTTTACTTTTAAAGACGCATTGAATGCTTCAAGTCTGATCAAAAAAACTCAGCATACATACATATTATTGTAGTACATTCCATTTTCATAATGGATTGTTTAAATGTTTAAGCATTTGAGAGAAACCTTTTTTGAACATCATGCAGAGAAATATGTTATTGGAATACAATACAAGTGAAGGTATTTGTGCTGGCTTATTAAATAGGACAACTCATCTTATCTTCACTAATGAAAAACAATCTGAAATTCAATTCTGCATATTGACTCCTGGGTTCATTCTGGTTCAGCAGTCTGTTCTTCAAGCCAATGAGCATGGTGATATTCCTCACGCTGAACAAAAGTGATTCTGATCGTAAAACAATAAGAGAAAGCAATCAGAAAATGATATGCTCAATGTGGCCATTGACAAAGCGATGCAATTCAATTATTACACACACTAAAAAGCGTACGTTATTTTTCACTAGTCATGTTAATTTCAACACAAAGTCATTAGAACGGCCTTTGATATACTTTTGATATATGCCGCGCCCCCCAAACACACATTTAAATAGGAAATACTTAATAATTTATTATTTTCATATTGGTTTCAAAAGAATTAATTGAGAGGTTTGCTGTTGCAATCAACTGATAACCTTTAGAGCTGGAAGCCAGACAAGCTAGACGCCAGACAATGTCATGGGGTTGGGAACATTAGCATGGCTGCAGACTCGAGTTTGCCTAATTAAACTTCATTTCTGATCTGATCCACTCTAATAGCATTGATAAATATAACATCCACATGGGTTGTGCCACTATGTGTGTTTTCATTATCATAATTCATTATTGATGACTATAGATGCAGAATGCACAAATATCCACAAGTAAAAAAAAGCGAAGCTTTTATTTTGAAAAATGCTTACTTTAACCCCTTATCTAGGACCGGCCCGTATTTGGGCCCAGAAGTGCTTTATTTGATTTGCATTCATTGTGTTTTTTACGGTGAAATTCTTTTTACACAATGTGATGTTTGAAAGTGTTAAATCTCATCAATCTATATCTGTAAACTTTTACGACCCCAATGTTTCTTATTTTTAACATGACACAAAACAGGCTCAATCAAATCGATGACTCCATACGTTCTGTGTTCTACTGAAATCCACAGATGACACAAATAGCCAGTATCCTTATCCCGGAAAAAAAACATTTTTTAGGCAAGAAAAAACAAAAACATTTCCACTGTGTTTCTGCTTCTGTTACTTTGTTTCAGTGATATGTACAGTAATTCTGACTCTTGGAAACAAATTGCCAACGGTTACCTTCCAGAAGACACCAGGAATATGCCTGTAGTCGTAAGGGTTCAAGAGCGGTACGCTTTATTTGAGGCTCGTGTTGAAAAAAGGTGGTGAGTAGTATAATACGATTCGGTATCTGTCAAAATTTGATTGATGGGTTCAAAAGGGCATTTTTTGAATATTAATGAGTTTATGAAAAATTATGATTATGCATAAATTAATTTTTTTTATGATTTTTTTTTTTTATGATTATGATGATGCATCATCATTCGGGGCGGGGGTTTGTGGGTTTTTCGTTTCAAGGGTTTGGCGATGTCATTTTATTGGTAATTGTTGTAAGCGTTGTGGTTTTGTGACGAATTGTTTTTAGGGTTGGAGACATGGTGCTTAGGGTGACATATTGGCAATGTAATGTGTTGTACATTGTTTTGAAAAACATCGTGAAAAAGTATGGTTGTATAAATGTATATGTTGTTAGTTGTAGTAGTAGTAGCCGCGGCAATTAAGTTTTTTTTTTAAAAAGCCGTTTGTGCTAGCGGCAGCAGCCGCTTGTTAAAAAGAATAATTCAAGCATGCTGTTAAAACGTGAAAAATCGCTATAACGGCTATAATGAAAAAACATTAAACAGAATCATTGTAAAGACTTGTTAGATGCCATGAAGGAAGAAAAATAAACTCCGTGGTTTAAAGGCGTTCGCAAAGCATAGACGCAGTAGGCAAAGCACTTAGAAACATTTCCAGAGTCCGCGAAATCACAATATTGTACAAAAATAGACAAAAGATAGGTACAAAAGGCGAGATAGCGCTCTTAAAAGCCTAGAATGGTCCGCATGAAAGACTATGAAGAAAATAATTTAAATAAAAGAATATGTTACGTTTTAAAGAATTAAAACGAAAAACGAAAAACGCAAAAAATAACTTGGAAAAGTATTCGCTCGTTTGCGGAGGTCCGTGGTGATACGCTAGAAGATAGAGTGCTAAAGCCACAGCACGTCGGCAGCTGGTGGCTACAAGGCAGGACTAAAATTGTTCAGAGAACGAACACGGGGTGTGTATCAGAAGCCGAAATGACGTACCAACGTCTTGTCACGTGGAGTTTGACGCAAGTTTACGTAGGAGTTTTTGATGGACGTTTGCGTGAACCAATGGTTGTGACGGTGTCGGAGGGCTGTTCCAAAAGGGGTCAAAGGCCACGCACAGGCGCAGAAAGCGTTCTTAAAGTCAAAAGTTTACGACAAAATCTAGCCTGAGGTGTTTGAGGGGTTTGTGATTGATGGGGTAGATGTGGGGGTGATTGGGGTGGGGTGTAGCCCACAGGAGCGGCCCACAGGCTCTGCAGTCGAAAAGACATGTATAAAAGACCGGCTTTGCGGCACAGATATTTAGCAGAAGCAGGCATCGAAACACTAACTTGTCAAAGCAACCAGAAAATGGCGAACGCACAACTGATGACACCCGAATCACCAGACGCTATGAGGGCTGACAGCACGGTTTTGCAAACACCAAGAAAGCCCTTTGCGGCGATATCACGGCTACGTGTAGACCTTGTGTACAGGGACTGGTCCAGTACGGGTCGCGACAATATCCAATGTGGATATCAACTTCACACAGATGTTGCTGGCGTGCCAAGAGTCACACTTTTCAACATGTGTGCCGGCGAGTTGTTTGGTGAGAACACAGACCGTGTGACTTTCGAGCCTAAGGAATGGGGCCTATTCCAAAACTGTTACCGCGATGTTGTCAACAATATACAACGCGAAAGAAACTTTGTGAGTTGGAAAGAAACCGTCTGCTCTGTGGTGTGTGTTAGAAGACGCAGAAAAGCTGATCGACTATTTATTAGCAAGCATTTCGGATCAGCCACAATCACTGATGTACAGATTTGTTTTCATTTTGATGACCTGCCGTTGTTGGAACTTTGTATCGAACAAGCCAATACAAGGATTGAGGACTATCGGCTATTGCGTTCCATGGGTTTTGTGAAAACTAACCTGCGGGCAAGATTTGACGCCGCTGCCAACATGTCGGAGGCTTTGGAAAGCACGGCAACATCAACGCAGTGTGTCTCTGATGATGAAGATTGTTAGACACGCTTTACAGACGTGTATAACGTGACTTTGATGTTTTTTTAAAAAAGTGTTCTAGTTTGTTTTGTGTGGGGTTGTATATTGCCATTATCACTGTATACATATTGTGGCGCTGTTGTTTTTTATTGTTTTGTGAACTTTAAAATAAAAAAGTATTTATTTTACATACTAAAGACCGGTGTCATCATTGTTATATCAACCATTCAGGCATGTTAAAATTCAAAGCACGCCCCGCAAGCACGAAAACCCAATCAAAGCGCCCTTTCAGAACTCTAGGGGTTTTCAAGGCGTGGTTATAAGTTTGAGTTGGCCTTTAAAAGACAAGCGGTACAAACCTGATACCATACACCGATACAAACCTCTTGACAAACATGTCTCAGAATTTTGACAAAGTGTACGCGCCCCTACAGGCGGCAGAGTGTTCAGAATCTTGGGAGACTGAGTACCCAGGTCACAATGACGTTCCGGCTACAGGGCCTTGGCTCGTTAACGAGCCGAGCGCGGTGGACGATGTTTTATACGCTGGTTCGTTCGAAAGACAAGGCTGTGAAACAGATGGTTGTCTAACAACGCCGATGATTAAACTTTTGAAAATCATCATTGCGAGACTTCTGGACTGCGCTATTGAACAACATCTGAAGAGTCAATGTCTGGGGTGTGAAGTTGACCATCCAAGCCAGCTTCGACACAGTTGTTTAAACGAGACGGACGCACACTATTTCACATACCACTTTGACAATTTCGTTGCAAGCGTGAAGAAACCATGGTTAAGTCCTCTGCTTGTCAAAGCCATGGAGCTGTTTGTGGCTAAACCCGAGCCTATGAGGATCCTGGGGTCTGTTGATACGATTATTGCAGAAATTCGCGAGGAAACAAACATTCGTGACAAACTTCGTGAAATCCTACAAACGGACCTTGATCAGGCCAGCGAGAAGGCCTTTTGGGCGGTCGATACAGACTTCAGGGAAATCGAGGGCGCCATGCAGGAAGACCTGTGGCCCATATGTTCTGAAGGCGAAACATTGCCACATACACAATTGTAATGTAAAATGAAATCTGTGTTTTTTATAAAAAAAGAAATAATAAATACTGTGTTTTTTTATATTGTGCTTCATTACTTCTATAACCATAAGGATGGATGTTGATAAGCACCTGAAAGATGTGTATTATTCTCCAGAAAACCCTGGGTCTTACGGCGGCAAAAAGCGTCTACAGAGGGGTGTTTGTGATACAAAAGATTTGAGAGTCTCAGACAAGAAAGTTGCTGCTTGGTTATCTGGTGAAGATGCGTACACCTTACACAAACCAATCAGAGTCAATTTCAAGAGAAACAGGGTTTTTGTGAGTAACATTGATTCACAATGGCAGGTCGATTTAGTTGACATGTCAAACGTCTCTGAACATAATGATAATATGAAGTTTATGCTAACATGTATAGATATATTGTCAAAACATGCATGGGTGTGTGTTCTTAAAAACAAAACATCTGTCGAAGTGCACAGGGCTTTTCAAAGCATTCTCGCAAAAGGTCGAAAACCTAAAAAAATACAAACAGATAAAGGTAAAGAGTTTTTCAATAAAATGTTCCAAAGTCTGATGAAACGCAACAAAATAATACACTTTGCCACAGATAACGAAGATGTTAAAGCATCTGTGGTTGAACGTTTCAATAGAACGTTGAAAACGAGAATGTGGCGTTATTTTACAGCCCACAATACAAGACGCTATATAGATGTTGTGCAGGCCTTGGTGCTGGGGTACAATAATAGCTATCACAGCGCTATTAAAATGAAACCCCTTGAAGTAAACAAAGATAATGTTTTTAAAGTTTTTAAAAACATGTATGGTCTCTTTCCAAAAAAATCTAAAAAGCCAAAGTTTAAGTTTGAGGAGGGTGACACCGTCAGGGTCTCCAAAGTACGTGGAAAGTTTGCAAAAGGATATGAACAAACATATACAGACGAATATTTCACGGTTGTTGAAAGGGTTCACAGAAGACCGCCTGTATACAGATTGAAGGATTATGATGGTACGAACATTGACGGGGTGTTTTATGAGGCGGAATTACAAAAAGTTATAGTTGGGAAAGACAAAACTTATAAGGTCGAAAAAATTGTTGCAGAGAAAACACACAATAGACGCAAGTTTGTTTTAGTAAAATGGGTGGGGTGGCCCGAAAAATTTAACAGCTGGATACCCGAAAGTCGTGTTGTCGATCTCTAAAAGAGTTGAAAAGTTTACAGACCCGACCAAATCATCAGGGGACGCCATGGAAGACGACGGTTTTTATGTCACTCTCCCGAGCAATGCGTGTCTAGATATTTATCCGGGGAATAAAATTTCAAGCTACACAACAAAGTTTGCACGAGCCCTCGAATTACGAGGACAATGGGAGGTTGCTTTGGCGGAGATTCAATACCCCTATACTTGGTGCATGCTAAATACTGACGAAAACTATTTTATCGTGCGCGACGCGAAAAAAGCCACAAGCTATGTTGTCACAGTAAGCTGGGGTTATTACAAGAGCATGAAAGCGCTTGTGGATGAGATTAACAGAAGTTTAAAGATGAAAAAAATGGCTATTGAGGTGGGCCACGCCGTAATGAAAAACAGAATCTATATTAGCGCCGACGAAAATCTATCCCTATCGGCTAATGGAAAGCTCGCCAGAATGCTGGGGTTGGAGTCAAATGTTGCATTATCGGGTGCAAAGCCTGTGGCGCCCCACCCCGCGGATATTCGGGCGGGGTTCTACACAATGTATGTATACACAGACATTATTGACTACCAGAGAGTCGGTGATAGTTTTGTGCCACTGCTGCGATGTGTACATATAACAGGATCTAGCAACGATGTAATCACAATATCTTACGAGAAGCCACACTACGTACATGTCAGCAAGAAACACATTGACGATATAACAATTGAGCTGAAATCAGATCAGAACGAGAACATAGCCTTTACTTACGGCAAAGCCAACATAAAACTACACTTTAGGCCTGTGAAATATCGGTATCACGAATAAAAATGGCGAGGACACCACTCTACATAGATCCAAATAGGTATATAGCATATTATACGGAACAGGCTGGTAATGGTCTGCCGGGGTATAAGGGTGCTAGTGTTATGTATGGTAGTGGACTTGGAGGACTATTTCGCGGTTTATTCCGAATGGCCTTGCCCCTACTAAAGAAAGGTTTCAACATAGCCAAGCCACATTTGAAAGCAGCAGCCAAGAACATCGCCAAAGATGTGGTCAACAAAGCTGTGATGAGTCGTTTGAACACCGGTGACCAGGATGGTTCGGGGCTTATGGTTATGACAAGACGGGCACGTAAGAGGCCTCCAGGGGGGCGTGTCACGAGCAGGTCTAAAGCTAAAAAGCGTCGCACAGTGAACAGTCGAGCCACAGTGACGAAAAGCACGCGGAGGGTGAAAAAGCGCTCCAAGAAGGTTAAGAGAAAAAGTAGATACATTTTTTTAAAATGGCCTTCATACACAACATGTCAGAGGAATGTATGAAGTCAGAACTGGACCTTTTCGCAGTACCGTATACGCAAACAAGCATTGATAAGAACATCTATGTTGAAGTATCCCCCCTGTCAGCCCTTTCGGACACGGGCCCCCTAGAGTTCTATATAGCCGGCAATGGTGAAGATTACCTTGACTTAAACAACACTCTATTATACCTACAGTGTAAAATAACCCGTGCAGATGGTACCAATATCACCAACGCAGACACGGTTGGGATTATTAATTACCCCATAGCGACCATTTTTTCACAGGTGGATGTTTCGTTGGGTGACAGGCTGGTGAGCCAGTCTAGCAACACATACCCCTACAGAGCAATTATGGAATGTCTACTTAATTATTCTGAAGCCACGTTGTCTAATCAATTTACGAGTGGCTTATTCTATAAGGATACCGGCGGCCATATGGACGAAACAGACCCGGAGGGGGACAACGACGGTTTGAAAAGCAGAGCCATATATACCGCGGGGAGCAACACTTTTGAATTGCTCGGACCCATCCACGCCGACATGTTTTTTCAGGAGAGACTACTTATAAACGGTGTCGATATTAAAATCAAGATGGTGCGCTGTAAGGATGCTTTCTGTCTAATGACCGCCGTTGGTGCACAACAACATCTGTACAAGCTTAAAATAGTCGCTGCAACAATGTTTGTTAAAAAAATCGGGGTATCACCACCTGTTAAACTAGGCCATGCACAGGCACTGCTAACCGCGAATGTTAAATATCCTATTGACCGTGTTAGCCTTAAAACTTTCAGCTTGGCGGCTGGTCTTAGAGTTTGCAATCAAGAAAATTTGTTTTTGGGACAATTACCGAAATCGGTCATCATAGGTTTAGTAGATAACGACGCTTTTACAGGAGTTTACAACAAGAACCCTTTCAATTTCAAACATTATGACGCCGAACATATATCACTCAATATGGATGGTCTTCAGATTCCGGCAAAGGCTTTTACCCCAGATTACACAACCGGTTCGGCGGTTCGTGAATTTTATGGTTTAGCACTTGCAACGGGGCGACATCTGAAAGATTCACCATTGTGTATAGATCGTCAAGAATACATAAAAGGCTACACACTTTATGCATTCAATCTGAACCCCGATGAAGGATGCAGCCAACATCTGTCGCTGATCAAAACGGGCAATATACGTCTGGAGATGAGATTCAGATCCCCGCTACCCAGAACCGTTAATTTAATTGTTTACGCATGCTTCGACAATATTATTGAAGTGAACCAGAGGAGGAACGTTTTGTATGATTATTATTAAACATGAACACCCGAGAACTAGATGCTATTTTGTGCAACAACCCATACACCACAAATTACTTTTGTGGAACGGTGGCCTGCGATGAGCTACCGGCTGATAAACTAGATAATTTACCCTCCATGTACATTGTGAATACACACCCTCGAAATAAGCCTGGGGAACACTGGTTGGCTTTGTATGTGTGTGCGGATAAGACGGGCGAATTTTTCGACTCCTACGGCAACCCACCTGACTACATTTACTTCCCGGATAGCATCAACACTTTTCTGCAAAAGAACTGCACAAGGATTACTTACAACACAGTACAGATGCAAGACCCGCTCAGCGCAAAGTGTGGCCAGCATTGTATATTTTATCTACACAACAGGGCCAAAGGGGTTCCGTTTAGCAACATTATAGACCTATACTCTGATAATTTGAAAAAGAACGATGCTATGGTGTCAAGATATGTTGACAAAATATATTTGAATAAATGCCTTAAAAACATGTTAAACTGTGTACAGACGGTTGGCTGTGGTGAAATGTTTAATATCTGTCACGGTTGTTGAAAATAAAAAATAAAAATAAACAAGCGTGTTTCGTTTGTTTTTTACTTTATGTATTTTATTGTAAAATAAAATCACGTTAAACATGACATTTGACATTTTCAGCATTAGGAATACACACACACACACACATTCGGCTTCAGAAATCTAACCACGCTGAGTGATCTAAAACCGGGGATGAGAAAACCGGCCTATTACCATGTTCTGGCGTAAATACTCCCGCACTTGGTGTTTTTTTTTGTTTTTTTGTGCCGATTTATCATGTCGCGAACATTCTGATTAGGTATAACAGAAAGAGGCATGTTAAGCAGGGCCATAGCCTCTATAAATTCACCCCAACCCCTGGGTCTTCTATTCTCCGAAATCTTTTGAGGTGCTGTTATGTTCTTTATTAGATCCAACATATGTGAGCCACTTACGGCGTTGCCTTTAAGCACAAACTCCCCATCAGCGTTCCACGTTACCACATCTCCTGATTTTGAAATTTTATCCAACACGTACGTGGCATTTTCCCGGCTTCTAGGTGGTACACTTTGTAAGACATCATCAAATCGGGAGGTCTCAGGTCTTACAGTATCGTGAGTCTCGACTGGCAAGGATAGGGTCAATTGTTGTGTTTCCGCAGCACCTTGTTTAACCAGCGCCATAAAACGTTGCAGAGCAATCGTATACATTTTTGCCTTCTCGTGTGGTACAACATCATTCCTCGACAAGATGTTACGTATGGTTTGATCCAAATCATTTTCAACAGTTTGTCGGATGGGCTCCGGTGTAAAAGTAAGATTCTTTAATTTGTCCACCTGACTTTGAGGTACCAGAAACATCTTTTGTGCATGCTCCATATTTTTAACCGCCACCGCGACCAGCTATCAAACTGGTTAGAAAAGGTATCGCAACACTCAGTAGAGGCAGAAGGAAACCGCCCCTTTGATTTATAACTTTAAATTTTTTTTTAATTGATGTTTTCTTGTTAGCCAACAGTTTAATACCAGCCTTTTGTTTTCTTATTTTTTTCAATTGTGTGTTCGTTAGGGGGATATTACCACGCAAAACATTGAGAGCTAGTTCACAAATTGTATTTATGAGTTCATCAGAAGCAGACTGTAATATACCCCGTCTTTGCCGGGCATCACCTTCAAATAGAGCTTTTAGAAGACTCCAGTTCCGTTTAATACGTGTCGACATATTACTTTTTCTTTAGCACGTAAGCAACCGGCCACTCTGGAGCGTACAAACCAGTTCTGATGCGGTATTCCTCAGGCGTCTGTGCTTTTAAGTCCACCAGCAGGTATCCATAAGGTTTTCGGGTAGCATCATCAAAACATTCTAGGAAAAACTTTGAATTTCTGGGGTACATTTGTCGGGCCAAAACATTAACTTGCATTTTATCTCTGGGGTTTTTGAACAGAACAATATAGTTTGCGTTAAGATTTATTGTGCGGCTGTTTCGACCCTGGAAGAAAAGATTCTGCACAAGATATATGATGCTGAGGTTTCTATGGTGTGTATACTTGGTAAAAGCTCTCTCAATTTCAGAGCTCTGACTGGCAGCTTGCATAAGATCATCAACAATGACCATGTTGGTTTTGTGCAGAGGTAGCAAAACTTAATCGGTCAAAGATTCAGGAAGCCCTTCTACAAATTGTACATTCTTTATTTTAAGAAGCACCTCATCATACATTGGTTGCCAGCAGGAATAAAACCAGACAATGTTCTGAGGTACTTGTGACAAAACATGTTGTGCATTTTGGAGCAGTGTTTTCACAAAAACACTTTTACCACTGCTTGAGGGGCCGGAGATTATGCATGAAAAAGGATGCTGAAGACGATTGTCAAATCCTTCACACCCAAGCACTTGTTTAGAATCCATATGGTAAGGTTTTGAAATCCGGGAGCAGTACTCGTTTGTTGTAAACCACTCTGAATATTTTGGAAACTGTTCGTGTGCTGAGAGAGAAACCTCTCTTATCCCTAACAATTTGCTTTGTGCTGGTCATAATTTCACGGGCTGTTGCCTCGGGATTCTGTACATAGTGCTGTACCAAGGCTGTGAGTGATGAAAGATTGACAACTTGTGTGTTAGTATTGTGCAGGGTTATACCTTTCACCTTCATGCAGGTTTTACCGAGCAGTGTTTTATAGCCGTATGTTTTGGGTCCTCCTGAAACAAATTCAACAATGTGGTCACCGGGGTCTAGCTCGCTAGTCAATTCACCCAAAAAATCGCCGAGAGAAGGCATCCAGTCGCCCGGCCGGCTCACAAAGATTACAGAATCTGTGTCGTGGTACAGAACTCTGTCGGGCATTTTATCCATGAGCTCATAAAGCTCGAGCCGGGCATAAGCGGTGGTGAAGGCCGCGATGAACACATTGCTGTATTTGGGCGGTTTTGGGAAACCCTTTGCAAGTCTCCACTGGACCATGGCTACTGTCTCGGTAAGAAATGAAAAGTGTGAGATGTCATACTCCTCCGAAAACATGAATTGCAGAAACTGCTCGGGATCACGGATCAAGGTTGTGTTTGACTGATTGCTTCTCTGGCCAAATTTGCCCCAAAGACTATTTAAAAACAGTTTAGAAATTTGTCTTTTGGCTTTGTTTACACAGATATTGTTTGGTTCCAATCGGACGCCCTCCTTCTCCCAGTAACTCTGCACATATGCAGCCTTGTCAGAATCATCAGAAACCCAAGAGGGGTATCCTGACGCTTCTTGTTTACCCTTTAGGTGCGTCTTAATGTAGTCACTGAAAAGAGACTCGGAGTTGTCTTGGAAGTGCCAGATTTCAAAAATTTTGTCAATGGTGTAACCTTTTTCAATAGCTTTAAGCATTTCAACGGTACACCATACACCTGTTAGAGAGCGCATATCAGCAGAATGCTGACAGCAACCTTGATGCTCGGATTCCGCACATGTACGACAGAGTGGAAACATTAATTTACCAGAGACTCTGTATGGTAACACTGGTATTTTAAGGTTTCTTGGCGTGTTGACCCTGGCTTTGATCAGACCGAAATAGTTTTCGAGCGGTTCAAAGTCACGGAAGATGATGATGGGGTGGTTTGTTGGGTAAACTTTGGTTTTGTTCACAAACGGGTATAGACTGGTGAAATCAAAATAGTGCATTTGCTCACCTTCTTGAACTTTGTGGTAAAGTTGCAAAGCATTCGTTCGACCACCAAACAGAGCAGCCCGAGGCTCCATACGTTCGGGGTAGTCCTGATGTCTCAGGAATTCCTGAACATCAGGGTTCTCACGCTTAAGTCTTACCCATTCATGCTCCCACATCACGACAACATTCAGATTGTACACGCGGCGTAAAGTGTCAATTTTTTCCTGAAATTTGTGGTAGATTGAGCCAAAATCTGTTTTTGTGATAGGGCTAATCGTGTTTGGCTGAAAGCAATTCGGGCAAGCATGCCATAGGCAGCCAGCGTATTCAAAAGCCGTACGTACACCGTCCGACTCTGAATACCCGTCTAGATGGTAGTTACCCATCTTAACCTCACCATGGTTCAAGGCATGTTGAATGAAAAACTTTTCCTTGTGGCTCACATATTCTAACCATTGGATTGATGCGGTGGAAAAGGCTTTCTGCTGTCGGACATAATTATCGGGCGCTGTGACTGCAATGGTGTTTTTGGGTAAAAAGTTTGTGCAGAACTGCTTCATACACACAGAGGCTATTGTAACGCATTGGAACGGGTCTAAACCCGTGCTCCCAAGCACCTCTGTCCTAAAACGTAAACAGGCCTCCCGCAAAATAACAACATCGTTCTGGCAGTACTCTGACATTTCTTTACGAAAGTCAAACACACCCCCAGACACGTTATCATACCATGCATTAAAGGCAACCCTATCCTTCTCCATCATTGTGTCAACGCCATAGTACAAGGGTGGCGGGTACGTGCCGATGTAATTCTGGTTCTCAATTTTATTCCAGAAATGGGGAAAATGCCCCTTTTTCACATTGTCAAAACCTAGCGCGTTGGGCATGTCACTAAGCTTCATAGTCAGGAAACAGAGTGAATCAACATACCTCTGCCCAAAAGCATCGTCTGTAACACACAGGAGTTTGCTACCTTGTGCTATGATGCTTGGTGTCACACCCTGCTTAACCAAATACTGCATCAGCAGGTACCCGTCATAACCCTTCGAATTATGTGCAATGAATGTATACCCCTTGTACTTTGGTGTTCGGTATCGCTTAAAAAAAGCCTTTACACAATCATCACCAGCTGCCGTCCAACGCTTACCATTAAAATCAATGCAACATATGAAATTTGCAATGTGCTCACCATGGTCCTGCCGACACTCAAAATCATAAAACACATAACGTACGCTTGGGGGCTCAGTTTTCACAGGCTGTATGTAGCACACATGTTCAACATCCGGGGTCAATAAAGCCTTACAGGCGGTGCATGTCTTTAGACCACATGTGTGTGGTTTAGGCGGACTACCGACCTCATATGTGCGGGCACATTTGCTGCAGAACTTGTATGTGTCGCAGATACTGCGCATCTTGCCGCTCGACTTATGTTGTTTCAAAACTTTATGCTCAGCATGGCAAAAGCGTGATCGACAGATACGCATACAGTCATCACACCTTATCGTAGCAGACCGATGCTTAAAACAATCTGCGTGTACACAGACGTTGCAAGTATGTTTGCATTTGTGATTATGTTTCGATGTGTATGGTGTGTAGCAAAAGTTGCAAACATATTGGCTGCCTAAGAAACCTTTCAACGATTTGATGCCATAATAGTGCATGCCATCGAGGTATAGGAACAGTGTTTTTTCATGTATAGCCTCGGATGTTTGAAACTTTATTAAGGCCCCGTTATTTGCATTGTGTGACAACACGACAATCTTGATGTTTAAAAACTTTTCAAACATGTGAATGTCTGAAAAACAAACCTTGTGTTGAACACCCAAGCCTACGGAACGTTGCAATTGCTCAGCCTCTCTTTCAGCGTCACATGTGTTTAATGCCGGATGTAAAAGGTGTGTCAAACACATTGCAAAGCATAGGTTGTTACCGCGGTTGTAGCTAACAATTAGGTGTTTTAGTTTTTTGCGAATGATTTCGCTCTTGAGACATGACGATAATTTCCGCCGGTCCCCCACACCACCATTAGGGTTCTGAATAATGTGAGCCACAAGCATCAGCGTTTCATCAGCCAGAATCTCAAAATTGCTCTGTATCAACTTTTCAATCATATCCAAAAAAATATCCAAATCAACGTTGTCGCCGTTTAGTTGTACGGTTACGCCCTCAGACAACGAATCACCCCTTAATTCTAGTTGTACAACATCATTGGGGCGCGACAACTCGCGAACTTTAACCAGTATCTGTTCTAAAGTGTTTAAGACATACACATAAAACTCTGCGTAGTTGTCAATGTCGTACAGTGCTGCAAAGTTAAAGCGGTGCCGAATTTCTGTACTGTTGAATTTGGGCCTTCGTATAACCTGAATGTCTGTGTCATCAACCGCACCACCATCTTGGTTGACTTCTGGAAGTCCATGCACGTTATCATCTACAGGGCTTTGGGGGCTCTCTAAAACCGTAATACCATGCACGTTATTTTCTGTGTTTGGGTTAATATCCGTTTCAGCACGTGCGCGTTCACGGTTTACCGCGGCCAGCGCATTTAACAGCCCGGTAAAAAAACATTCATGCACTACAGTTTCACTACTTGTTTCATGCGTGTCAATAGAGCCTTGATTAACATCCTCAACAAGTGCTAAGAGATGTGGGTTAACATTTTCAGGCATTAACTCTAAACGGTTAGTGTTTTCAGCATCATCCACAGCAGGTCTTTTCCCGTTCGACCCCTCGGAACAAGAAGCAGTACGTTGTCTTTTTGGGGCCATATTTATTACAAATGCCGGTTTACAAGTGTTTGGAAACGATTGTATAGTTCTGCTCGCTCTCTATCATTTGCAACAATTCTATTTACAATATATAGAAGTTGAGCATTTACACTCGCCGGGTGGCCCCTTTGGTTCACGGTTTGTGTGGCTTATGTCCCCCTTGCTTGCCCCGGCTCTTGCACAATAGCTTGCTCGGCTGCACCACGATTGCCCGGTCGCCTTTCTGGTTCGAGTATCGAAACCAGCTCCTCATCCGTTACTTCACCGTCTGTAAGAATTAAAAAGACTTTACATATTTAGTTTAAAACACACTAAAATTTAAAGAAAAAAAATAAAAAAATTAAAAATAAAAAAATAAAAATTTGAAAAAATTAATTATACTTTAAAATTCTAAATTAAAATAAAATAAAATTAAAAAAAAAATTAAAAAATAAAAATTTAAAAATTTAGAAAATTAATTATACTTTAAAATTCTAAATTAAAAAGACTAATATTCATATTTAATTTAAAACAAACAAAGTTATTTAAAAAACATTATACAAGCGTTTTCAAGACTTGTACAACTCACAGCCAGACGTTTCCCACGTCGAACTTTCAGGTCGGGTGCTTGACTCCTCGGTACACACCTCTAGAGGTGCTTCTGGGGCTTTTTAAAAATAAAATGTGTTAGACGCAACCAAAACGATAACTACAAATGCTAAATATCCCTAAAACAGAAAAGTTTAAACGTTTCCTACTTTGGATAGCCGTGTGTCGTGGGTCCTCCAACGACTCCAGAACCTGCGCCTCGATGCTGATTGTCGGCCTTGTAACCGTTGTGTCTAAAACAATTAAACATTAAACAATCATATATAAATATAAAACAGCTTTAAAAGGATCATTTAAACAACCGTAAAAATAATATATATATATATTTAAAAACAGGCTGTTTAATGGTTCCGTCTTTGTGAAATAAAAACCTTAAAATAAACCCTAACGATGTTCAACAGTCCAAAAACTTTAAAAGTTTCACTCTGGATATATATATATATATATAAAAATATATACGCATGTTGCGAATCGGTATATAAACTTTTGTCGAACTAACGTCGTGTGCCCCGAACAGCCATTTTGTCTGCCATGTGCCGACCACATGGCCACACGTTTAAACAAGAGGCCTTGTTTCGAGAACACGTGTAATACATTGGAACAGTCGCCAATAAATATACACACACACACATATATATATATATATATATACACACGCACACACTGTCTTTCAAAGTAAATTTTAAACAAATGTATAATACAAATTACAAACACTAAGTTCTATAGAACTGCTTAATCACTTTTCATTGGGGTAACAAACATCCTGGCCTACAGACTGTTAGGCCATATATCAACGTAGTCTAACACATTTACAACAACAGAAGCCAGATCTGTTTACTGTCGTTGTCTTTGTGAAATCAAAACCTTAAAATAGACCCTAACGATGTTAAACAATCCAAAAACCGTTTTTTACATCGGTCTTTAAAATATTCAGAACCCCAGGCCTTGCGTAGAGGGGTGGCTTATATGGCTTTTGTTAGACACGCGGTCTCGACACAAGGCCAACACCTTTAAACATTCGCCGTTAAACATATATATATATATATATATATATACGCGCACACATACACACGCAACCTCTTTTAAAAGTGCATTTTAATCAAATGTATAAGACAACTCACCAACACCAATTTCTAAAACGTTGTGTAATTCGTTTTCCAAAGGTAGCATATGGATCAACTCGTCCAGGCCGGCTAGATGTTCCGACCCCAAGTCGATAACGTCTGCTGTTTCCGCAAATATTGTGGAGTAGTCTAAAATACAGTAACAAAGCCATGTTAAGAAATAGAACAAACCGCATGCTTAATTAACTTGTAAATCTCATACTTGTACGATAATGAAATATATGAAACACCCACCTTGCTTTGAAAAATAGCCCTCCGACATCTCCTCTTCGTAGCGTGTTTTTGGTACCTGAGGTTTCTTCAAATATCGGCGTATGCACCCGTAGAGACAGAAGAGTCCATAGATGTCTGTTTTATATGGGGTTTTTTGGTCGGCGTCTTCATCTTTGATTGGTTGTATCATGTTTTACAATTACGCCCCTCACTACCCCCTACCGTGTGGCAAATGTGTGCCCACATTCTACATACGAACCAAAACATCTAGATACACTTTTAAAAGTAAATATTCTTACACGTTATATGCTACATATAATAACACCACTGTTTAAACTGCATAAGCTTTTACAAACAGACCTAATACTAACTGCTGAAAAAACGAGGTATAAAAAATTTGTTCTGTGAAATTCGCTTTGATAGGCCTTGTATGTTTGGCGCCTTTGTTTTGGGAAAAAAAAAGTCCCCAAAAGATCTTTATATGTTTTTTTGTTTTGTTTTCCGGCCGTTTGTTTCTAGTTTATATATTTAATCAACCCTTAACATAGTTGCTTGATTGAAACCATCTTATACATGTCTTTTCGACTGCAGAGCCTGTGGGGCGCTCCTGTGGGCTACACCCCACCCCAATCACCTCCACATCTACCCCATCAATCACAAACCCCTCAAACACCTCAGGCTAGATTTTGTCGTAAACTTTTGACTTTAAGAACGCTTTCTGCGCCTGTGCGTGGCCTTTGACCCCTTTTGGAACAGCCCTCCGACACCGTCACAACCATTGGTTCACGCAAACGTCCATCAAAAACACCAACGTAAACTTGCGTCAAACTCCACGTGACAAGACGTTGGTACGTCATTTCGGCTTCTGATACACACCCCGTGTTCGTTCTCTGAACAATTTTAGTCCTGCCTTGTAGCCACTAGCTGCTGACGTGCTGTGGCTTTAGCACTCTATCTTCTAGCGTATACCACGGAACTCCGGACATCGATACAATGACAGAAAACTTTTCCCAAGTTATTTTTGCGTTTTTCGTTTTTCGTTTTAATTCTTTTAAAACGTAACATATTCTTTTATTTAAATTATTTTCTTCATAGTCTTTCATGCGGACCATTCTAGGCTTTTAAGAGCGCTATCTCGCCTTTTGTACCTATCTTTTGTCTATTTTGTACAATATTGTGATTTCGCGGACTCTGGAAATGTTTCTAAGTGCTTTGCCTACTGCGTCTATGCTTTGCGAACGCCTTTAAACCACGGAGTTTATTTTTCTTCCTTCATGGCATCTAACAAGTCTTTACAATGATTCTGTTTAATGTTTTTTCATTATAGCCGTTATAGCGATTTTTCACGTTTTAACAGCATGCTTGAATTATTCTTTTTAACAAGCGGCTGCTGCCGCTAGCACAAACGGCTTTTTAAAAAAAAAACTTAATTGCCGCGGCTACTACTACTACAACTAACAACATATACATTTATACAACCATACTTTTTCACGATGTTTTTCAAAACAATGTACAACACATTACATTGCCAATATGTCACCCTAAGCACCATGTCTCCAACCCTAAAAACAATTCGTCACAAAACCACAACGCTTACAACAATTACCAATAAAATGACATCGCCAAACCCTTGAAACGAAAAACCCACAAACCCCCGCCCCGAATGATGATGCATCATCATAATCATAAAAATAAAAAATCATAAAAAAAATTAATTTATGCATAATCATAATTTTTCATAAACTCATTAATATTCAAAAAATGCCCTTTTGAACCCATCAATCAAATTTTGACAGATACCGAATCGTATTATACTACTGTGGTGCTAGAAAAGGGGTTAATACTGTGCAAGACCTCTTCTAGAGTTGAATAAGCAGATGTTGCGGAATCCCATCGCAAAGATAAACTTACCTTTGCATCGTGTGCTATTAAGTTCACATCGCTGCAGTGAAAAATTTAGTAGTTGCACATTTTCAGAAAACGTCTGCTATAGGGAAATAACACAAAGATGAAACCTAATAGATCATACCCCCACCTCTGTATTCATACATGAGGTAAGAATTAAGGAAGTTACTAAAAAAAAACACAATTTTATACAGTGATGAATTATATATTAATTATGATTTATGTGCCTTATACATACATATTTGGAATTGCCTGCAAGCCCTGAATAGAACCATGCATGTGAACTACAACAGTCCATTATTTTTTATTTATTTTATACTTTTTTAAACTTTCTTGTAGCCCTAATACCAACATGCCAAGGCTTGTGGAAAAACATCAACATATCGAAAACATATAAAACAACTACATTTTTGGGGAATTACAGAATTTAACTGGATAAGTATGTCTTTCTCCCAGAACAACTGTACTCTATTTGAATTTATGTTATTTTTAATTTTTTTTCCATAGAAGTGTTTCCTGGTCTGAACACCACAGTCAGTTCCCTTGTGGTTGAGGCCTGACCACGCTTTAGTAGCAGCCTTCAGCTGAAGGAAATTAAAGTCAAGCGTAACATCTGGGAGAGCCTCTACCATGCGCTTCTGTGAGAATGCTTTCGGAGAGTTTTAATTCTGCCCAAATGCATTCATTTAATAACACCATAAGGCCCTCCAGGACAAAACATATTTCTTTTGTTTTGTTTTTTTTCTCCCCAATATAATCCATCATTGATGCTGAGGTTTTAAGAGCAATGCTCAATGATTGGAAAAGCACCATTTGATTTGCAATCTAATGCCTGCCTATTGAAGTAAATAAAGCCAATAGCACTTACTATAATTGAAAATCTGAGTATGAGTGTTTATATTGCAACATTGTGGTTTACAGTCAATTAGCTTCACAATTACAATATAATGCAAACTGACATACAAATTTTACTACTACTAATCTGACATACTAAAAAAATTGCTGTCAACATTCTGAAAATTTCTGGAAAGATTTGGGAATTCAATTAGATTTATTGTCTGTGAGTGTTAGATTGACAGGCACAAACACATTGAGTTGGCATTTCTCCCACTGATGTTTTTTCTAATACTACTATGATTTCCTCAATGTCATTGTCTATTTGCCAGCTGTCAGAATGCTAACTCTGTAGGATACAACTTTGACTTAATCCATTCCGGTCTTAATTCCAGAGCTCTCCCAAGAAGCTTGTGTATCACCTTCATTACTGTAGTTCTCCAAGTCATCCATAAGCACATCCATGCTGCAATTTTGATAATGGGGTAGACCTTAAGTCAAGTGTTATCATCGCACCTCCATAAAGCCTTGTACCTGCTCAGTAATGTGTCATAAACATGTTACATGATACAATATGTTAATTACGTCATTACATACACATGCACGCTTCTTCTTTAAAGGATAAGTTAGGTATTTAGCATGTTAAGCCCTGTTATAAGGTTATTTATGATCATATACAACGGTCCAGATCAACATTTTGACAGACTGGATGGGCATATAGAAAATCCTTCAATACAGAAAGACTCGTGAGTTTCCCGTTTTTGAAAAATATTATACAATATTTAGGCCTTAGGACACTAAACATTGTATAAGATGTGTAAGTCGGTGTACTATGTTATAAACTATACAGTATATTAACTTAGCATGAATTCTAATCCTCAGTCATTTCCGGAGAAAGTCTGCCAACGCATAACTAATTTAATGTGCAGTCATCGATAAAGTGTGTCCGCTGTGTTAAGATTTTTTCAGGCAGAAATTACATGTTCTTTTATAAATGTTATTGAGACTCAAGGGCATGCAAAACACCCCTGCAGCAGCTGTCAAGTGGCCATTGCACACCATATCTGTGTCCCGGGACTTTAATGATTTAGCTCCACGGCGGTGAGATGCATTGTTGCTGGAAAGCCCAACGAAATAAAGAGTGATAGTCAATCTCACCAGCTAAGAGGGAGCCCTAGCTTTACAACCACCCATTAATTTGAGAAGGAAAGAAAACCGGATCACACAGGATGGTTTGCTGCATGGGGACTGCATTCCGCAGAGACCTAGATCATTTCTGCCTCTAAACAGAGCCTTGGCTGTTTATTCCAACACTCGGGCAGATATCGTCCCCCGAGCAGACGGGTGAAAAAGGCTTCCTAATTCTACACATCCGCAGCCAAACCGCGGAGACTCGCCAGAGTCAGCAGCGCTTCGACCACAGCAACCGGACGAAACGGAACGCGGACGACACGGAAACGGGGCCGACCGCTGGTTCTGTTCTGCCCGGCAGCTTGTGTGACCACAGAGTCTAAAGGAACACGGAAGACATTCTCCTCCAGGAGCTGGGGTAGTATTACATGCACATTTTTTGTTCCTGTTTTAAAAACAATTCCATTAAAGCTAAAGTGTCATTTTCTTCACTTTTTGACGTGTACCATATTACATGTTTTAAATGCACAGGAAGGCTGCATCTGTATGCGCATGCAGATGAAATTATTAGAGATTCATTTCTCACTCGTCAGGTTCTCAGCCTGATCTAAGGTTCAGGCGTTTTACTTTGGTTTTTAATTTGCCACAGCACATTACACTTCTGCCAGTATTCCTTGTCACTGAGTGTTCACTTTTTTTTCTCCTGAAAAGCAGCAGGGAGGGGAGTGATCTGAATTTTTAAAAACTCCAGAGCATCTGTCCAGGCCTCTGTGGTGTGAAGAACAAATTACTCACTTTCCTGCCAGCCGCACGGGTATGCCATGACCTTGTGAACAAAAACCATTTGCAGAAAGGTAGGAAAAAAATGAGGGAAAAAAACCCACATATTTCGGAGCGCAGGACTGACCACCCCGGAGCTGAGCACAGCTCTATAATTTCTGATGCTGAGGACATCTCTCCAAAGGTTTGCTCACTTACAAGTTACAGCAGGGATAAGACGGCCAACTTAGCTGGGATAAGGCGGCCATCAAAGCTTTTTAAGCTCCATTGAATCACATAGTACGTTCATAACAACAATGCCGGTGGTGATTGGAGGAAACTTTCTGGCCACCATCTGGTAATTCCCATAGGGATTGTGGAAACATAGCCAAAAAGTATCCACCAATCAATTGTTTTGTTGGTTGTTACCAACAAACTCAGTGATCGGTTGAGCTCATCTCTGTTCTTTTATAAATAAGGTGACATCACAGCCTTCTTATCCCCATTAACGTGCCAGCAGGAAGCGGTGTGCGGGATGTCCAGAGGGTAAATGCATCTATTCAGTTCAAACTTTAAACAACTTTTTAAAAAAATCTATTCACACAAAATAACAGAGTGGCTACAAACAGTAAATCACTACCCAAGGACCTTTTCCACCCATTTCCCAATGATTACATAATGCAATTTTGCTCTGTTGGTTCCATTGGTTTAAATATCAGTTCACTCAATAGACCATGGAGCTGCCTTGCTCTTTAAAATTCTGTGGATTGCAGGACAGGCTGTTAACCCAGGGGAATATGTCTGTCACTTAAAGCACTGGCTCCTGGTCTACTGTAATTTGACATAAGAGAAAAGAGACTCGCACACCAGTAGATGCAATAGGGGAACATCCCCCAAAAAAGAAACAAATGCTGAGATATTTAGAGAAATAAATACATGTTTATTGTGCAGACATCATACTAAAGTGCACCAGTGCAGGCTGATAAAAATTGACAGTAAGCACTAAGCTGACATTTTGGGTATTTTGCACAATAAACATGCATGCATTTTTCTAAATGTCTCAGCAATTTTGGGGATGTGTCTCTTTTTTTAATCTAGCAAGTAAATTTTCCCCCCATGTTGAATTTAGCTTTTTTGGGGTTTTGATTTTTTGGGGTCGTGATTTTACATTTTAGGACTTGTCCAAAAGGCGCAGTTTCAATTATCTCTTTCCCGACTGTAATTTGCACACAATTCAAAACAGTGCGTGGAGCTACAGAACACTTCAAGGTCCTTGATACTCCCACCTGGCACGGCGAGGAGTGGATTTTAGAACTGCCCACTTATTTCAGCCTGCACATTTCAACGTCTGGATTAACCCAGAAAACAGACAAATAATATTGAAGGCATTGCACCTGCATGATTAGAAATTACGATTGGGATTGTTGTGTGGGTAAATTGTGGTCGCATTTCATGTAACCATGTCAAGGCGTTTCCATTGAAATCACAGATACTGGTAAAAATAAATGAGTTTGATCCATTCCTAGAGATAAGACTAGAGGTGCCGTAGTGGCTCATAGTGGCTCCAAACCAATTACATCCACTGTTCAATTCAATTGTTTGTTTTTTTTAGCCTTTCTTACAGACACTGTCACAAAGACCATTTATCTGGGAAATCCAGGTCCTGAACCTCCACAAAACCAACAAGTGTGGGAAAACAAAAAGTCCCCAGTGGGAAGAAAAACAGTCAGAGTGCTGAGGAAACTCCCCGGTGGGAAGAAATCTTGGGAGGGACACAGGTATAGGGAAGCATCCCATCCTCCGCCTACCAGCCGGGTGTCAGTAATTACATGGTTTCAGATGCTTAGCATAGTGCATCACTTCTTCAATCACTAGCATAGTGCATCACTTCTTCCATCACTAGCGTAGTGCATCACTTCTCCAATCACTAGCATAGTGCATCACTTCTTCAATCACTAGCATAGTGCATCACTTCTTCAATCACTAGCATAGTGTATCACTTCTTCAATCACTAGCGTAGTGCATCACTTCTCCAATCACTAGCATAGTGCATCACTTCTCCAATCACTAGCATAGTGCATCACTTCTTCAATCACTAGCGTAGTGCATCACTTCTCCAATCACTAGCGTAGTGCATCACTTCTCCAATCACTAGCGTCGTGCATCACTTCTCCAATCACTAGCGTAGGGCATCACTTCTCCAATCACTAGCGTAGTGCATCACTTCTCCAATCACTAGCGTAGTGCATCACTTCTTCAATCACTAGCATAGAGTATGACTTCAATACGGCAATCTGATTACAGCAGAAGTATTTGCTCAACTAGTTCTTATATTTCAGCTTCACTGTTCTAAGGTGGGGATGACTACTGAAGTGGCTTTGGTGTATTCCAAAACCCCAGGGACGCATACGCATATCACTTGACGAGTTCACTTTGTGAAGAATTTTTCATTTAAAGAAAAGAACAAAAAGATAGAAAGCTACAACTGTGAAATCATGCAGTGATTACTGAAGTATGCAGTATCCAATTAAATCTACATTTGAGCAAACTTTCACCTGAAAACGGCAATTCAAAAGCTATTTTAAAGTCTGGTAATTTTCATTCTCCATTTCTTAAATAGCTCGCAAGCCTTCCTGGGGTCAGTGCAGAATTGTAATGCACACTTAGGTTTAGGGAGAGGTGTAAAGTTGAATGTCACATCGCCCTCGATCCAATCAAATGCACTTTAAGGACATATGCAATTCAGTCAAGGCAAACAAAAGCAGTTATTTTGTTCTCAATCATAAACCTCTTTAAGGGTGGGAAAATCCTAAAAATCCTGAGATTGTGGCACCTTCGCTGGAGGCATATGCAGTTTTTAAATAGCATGTGACCTTACTCGTTTAGAATCCGGTTTGCTCAACTTCAAATTTACAATCACTATTTAAATACAATCAATAAAATATAATCAAACACATATGTTAAACACATTATTTAGTGGAGAGGAATATCATCCTACTTGAGTCATGTAACTTTTAAGGAATAACAATATTAAAGGGGCAGTTCACCCAAAAACCAACACGAGATATGTTTCCATATACCCGGAGTTCAAAGTCTCAAGCATAGCACACCAGTATTCTAGGGTGCACTCTGTTGACATAAGCCCCAGAATACTGGCATGCTTCGCTTGAGACAGAAACCAAGGTTCTATAATTTATAAAAGGTTCATCCGATATGGATGAAAATACCCTCAAATTAAAGCTGAGAGTCTGCACTTCAACCGCATTGTCATTGTATCCTTTCAAACTCAAAGTGCTAGAGTACAGAACCAAAATAACAACGAGATAATCAATGTTATTCACTCCACCTGTCAGTGGTTTTAATGCTGTGGCTGATCATTGTATGTGGTGGTATTCTGATGTTTTCAATAATGATTAAGGAGTTAAACTTTTTAGCAGACGTCTTACACATGATGCATGCACTGTTGCTTGCGCCTGGTTAAAAAAGGCCAGCCTCTACAGTACCTCTTCTTCCTGAAGATCACACCAATTAAAACACACACTGAAGTGGAGGTTGCTTCATTCTGGTTAAAGCCTAAATTCCGCTTCTATATCTGTACAGATAATGTGGTTACACACTATGTTTTGGTATGTAACCAAAAGGTGTTGGTTCTTGACTTCATGGTAGTGTGTGAATCAGCAACCTCACTTACTTGGGGCCCATTGTTAGATATAGTTTGAGCGTATATACCTTAAACCGGATCATTCCAATAGTGAAATAAGAAACACTTCTTACAGCATGGTTTCTCATCAGTCCAGTTAATGGAATGCATGTCGTTCGTCTCCTTCATTGTTTTAAGTACTGTTGGGGGCTGTTCAAAATGAAATGAAGAACACAAAAACCCAGAGCTCTCGTAATTACCCACAATTCTTTCAACCCATCATCTTACCTGAGAGGCCACTGATGACTGACAGGAGAATAAGTGGTTTCCATGGTGACTCCATCCTTGTCCTGGAGGGTGTCGTGTCCCCTTCAACAAGACTGTTGGAAGGTCTGCTTCTTCATTAAAGCTGTGCCTGGAAAAGAAAGGAAGGAAAGAAGGAAGGGAGGGAGAGAGAGAGAGAAAGAGAGAGACTTTTTAATACTGCCATCGTTCATATATTGTATATTATATTATAGACTAAATGTATTTTGACCTGGACTTGGGGGGGTTGTCTTCTTTGGTATGGGGGGTGTTTATTGTCATTTATGTCATTTATGTATCAATGCTTGTGCAACACAAGTTTACTTTTGACTTTAAACATCTCTTTATTTAACCCATTTGACTTGGATTCAAGATGTAAATCGTTTCATGTATATTCTAGCAAATACCTCCATACAATCACTATGTTCAAGATTCAGGCGTTTGTAATAAATACATAAATAAATATTTTTCAATGCTTGTTGAAAGAGAGAAAGAGAGAGAGTGAGTGATCAGCTGCAGACGTTTGGTGAATTAGCAAAATCTCACAAGTAAATTTATTATGAGAAAAAAACAATCCCTCATCAATAAATAATTATTTTTAACAAAACCATGTGTGCCACAATTATTGGCACTCCTGCATTTATATATAAAATAAAGTGATCATTTTTAATATTTGGTCGCATATCCTTTGCATGCGATGACTTGATGTCTGTGACCCAACAACATCAAAAGACTCTTGATATCTTATTTTCTGGTACTCTTACAAGCGATACTATAACGTCTCTCCATTTGAATGGATCTCTATGGGAATTGGGGGGTGGGACTAGATTTAGCTGTAAATTATGCTGGAACAGTATGGAATACATGGTTGGTGAAATGGCTGTAAGTCATCAAGGGTCTAAGGTATCAAACGAGCCTCAAACCATCACTCTGCTGCCAGATATGCAGTAGATATGAATAGATCACTTTAATGGTTGTTTCTCCTGACACATTTTCCTATTGAACTCTATGGAAAAATAAGTCAGGAGAAGAAATCCTTCAAGTTATCCATCCATATCTACTGTATTTCTGGCAGCAGAGTGATGGTTTAAGACTTGGTTTTGATATTGCAGGCAATCTTCAAAAAGGCAGCCAGGGAAGGAGAACATAATGGGGGAGAGGAATGAGACGACGAATGGGAGGATTGGCGCAGTTCGTTCCTCCGTTTCGGCGGTGGGCAGTGACCGCGGTGCTGCGTGTATGGAGGAGAGTCATGGAGGCGGAGTTTGTGTGCTGGACTGCTTGGTGACACCAGACATCTCGGGACAGCGGGACTATTTTTTTTTTTTTTAATCATGGCTTTTTAGATGAGCCCGTCCTTGTCTGATCCCTCTTCCACACCTTAACGTGGCATCACCCAGTCAGGCCAGGCATCCTCCCCCTGATCATTCATTAAGTACGCATTGGGCCAGGAGAAGAGGGGCTTGTCCCTGCCCCTCTTTCACCAACATAAAACTTGGGCCTCCTTTGGTTGGGTATGAATCAGAGTTTTGCATCTGGGTCTGGTGTTTATGGTGTTCGGTTTTGCGTGGTGCCTTACATTCTTATTCTTAGAGCTCATCTGGCATTTTACATTTAATCCCTGTTTTTTAAATATATATATATATATATATATACTGTATATATTCGTCTGCCGGTTGGTTTTTGGCCTTTTTTTCTGGTGTGTTTTCACACGTTTTTTTCTTCAGAGACAAGCTGTTGTCTGGCATCTTCTTTCATTAATTAATTTTGTGACTGTAACTTGTCTATGTCTGTTTGTTAAGTTAGTTGAACCTTTGTCCTTAGATTAGATGTTGAATACTTGTAATTTAATAGATCTCTACATTTTAATCTGGTGGTGAGTTGTACATTTTGATGAAGGTTGATCCAACAGGTTGCTCTGCCTATCAACAGATTTGGCAATTTAATTGATAATTCATATATTTGGTAATACTTAATATTACATTAATTAATAAATTAAATCAAATAAACCACTGTTATGTGTTGGATAAGTGAGGTGTTTTAACTCAATCATAAGTGATGAACATTAAACAAGGGTGATAGCTATTAAAACAGCTGGATTGGGAAATTATCATTTCAATTATCATCCCATTTCACCGACACCGTTATATATAGCAATAGCCATACAATATATAAATAACGTGAATATAAATCATATAAATCTGTATTTTTATCCTTTTCTCTTTAGCGGAACAGCGTGGTTTCTGGTAGTGATAGTGGAGAGAATGAGATTAATGCAGTCTTCTTGCAGCTCTACTCTGAGACTCAGGGACCGGAAACAACATGTCCAGGCATCCAGGGTGCAGTAAGTCTCTCATCATTAATAATTAATACCACCTGCCTCTGTTTTGACTTGCTGATACACCCCCACCCCATCTGACTGCGGGCACATTCACAATTCCCCATCCTTAATATTCAGCTGCACTTTCCTGGAATCCGATCAATGCGTTTCTCGTGTTAATTGCATTGCGGACCAATGTTTTTAACCACTGTGGTTGAGGTTCTAGGCTCTACATTCAACCTTCTGCATGTGAATATGCTGAGTCTGCAAAATACTGGACTAGGCAGCTTCCCGTTTTCATGCATCATGTAAAGGTCAGCAAGACACTAGACACCACACGCTTGCACGAGCCTGTGATACAATAGTCAATCTAAGCTCAATATACAGGATAACAATTCAGGATAATAGCAATGCTCACTTTAATTTGTCTGTCAAAGTTAAGGACAAAGTGCTGGATATTATAATTTCAAAAATGATTATACTTACAATGACCCAGCTGGGATGTGCCAGGCTTCTTGTCAGAGCAACAGTACTCCATAATTTACATCCTCACAGATGGAATTGCATCAGGGAGGTGATGTCACTTTGTG
Source organism: Ilyophis sp. 1 JC-2022 (assembly GCA_022702515.1). NCBI lineage: Eukaryota > Metazoa > Chordata > Actinopteri > Anguilliformes > Synaphobranchidae > Ilyophis > Ilyophis sp. 1 JC-2022. Next base: position 94,943,957 of record CM040402.1, on the reverse strand, counting down.
AAGCTAGGTCACCTGTCAGTTTGCCCCTTTTCTATCTCCTTCAGTGCATTAGCAAAGCCCTTTCCTTTCCACAACAACTTTTTCCTCTGACTTACCATTTCACAAGTAATATTTCACACATCTTCTGTCATCGGGCCGAGTTTGTGCTGCTACGAATAACTTCATTTCATTCTCAGCAATGCTCTCTATGTCTATGTGGCACGGTGCCCGGTACCGGGGGTAAAAATAATACCATACAATAACACATCCTACAACGCAAAGTACAGCTCTATAAAGAAAGCCAGAAAGAACCAGGTCCAGAGGCTTGAGCCCACATATAGTAGCTGGGTTAACAAAATGAGGTCTCTCCCCTGCAGGTCTTTATATTGGCCCTTAACTGGGCAATGGACAACAGCTGCTGTGATTGGCAATGAGTGGGGCTCTCCATGGTCATGCAGCTCTCCTGTGAGTAGGACCGATGATGTCCATGGCACTGAATGGACCAGTGCCACCTCAAACACAGGAGCAGCGTCCTCTCCTGCCTCACCCTTCCTGGCATCATACGTCCTTCTTAAGAGCCGTGCATCTCCTTCATAAGTACTACTGGGCATATTCACAACAGCGACTTACATTCTAAACACTTGTCAATAACTGGAAATAGGCACGTCTTTTGACATGCCTGCAGGTATTGTCATAAGCATTAATGGATGTTTACGTGGCATTTATGAATGTGTTATGTACTGCTTATGAGTTTGCCGCTCATATGTAGAACGGTTCATAGAAAGTGTAACTGCAGTCTAGCCCATTTAAGAATGTAGCTTGTTTAATTTAACCTACTTCACAAAGACATTCAAGTTACAAATGAGGTCACACCTTTCAGAAATGTATTCTACTTAAGACTGCAAGAGCAGATAATCTTAGGAGCATTCTATAATATCAGGAAACACTAGATGTGAATATTTTTTATGTCACTGTCTGAGAATTATCTCCAAACAAACAACTTGATTTTGATTAAAATCCCCTTGGCGACACGTTACATTGTCACAAAACATGCGTTTTAATCTATTTTACATGTGTTTGCTTCCCTTGGTTCACAAGTGTCGCTTAGGGCCCTGTTATTCAAATCACGGTCCTCAACGGCCGAGACTGCTGGTTTTCCAGCCTCCCTTTACCCGAGAGTCAGGTGCGAAGACAGTCTGGCCAATCAGTAGCGCTAATTGTTCAGTTAATTATCTGGGGAAAAAAAGAAAAGCAGGGCCGGATTCGGATTGGAGGGCCAGATTTGTATACCCATGTCTTAGGGACTGGGTCCCTCAGTTTGAGTGAAAAACTCAACGGCTTTTGTCTGGCTAAAGTACAGTTCCACTCACTGTAGACTGTCTGTGCTACTCGTCTGTCAGTGAGAAGTGCTGCAAAGCTCAACTGCTCCTGAAGATGTGCTACTGCAGAATGGAGAAGAAAGATGCAAATAAATCCAGTCACGGCTAATCATTAAATGAGAGCTTAGTCTTGCATTGTTCAAATCTGCCAGAGAGAGTGGGGCGTGCTTCGTTTCAGAACTGAAATTCTGTCTCGCTCCGAGTGGCTGAGGAAGTGAAAGATGTCTGCGGGATTTAATTGGACCGATGGTTCCTATTCCGGTCAGTGTCATCTGCTTCCAGGCTGACAGTCCACACTACAGCAAGCCTGATCCGTCTGCCCATGTATATCTGCAGTACAGACGGCTATAATTATCACTTCATGTGAATCGTAAAGATTCTCATCATTATACCTTCATTACCTGCAGGACAGCATAAAATTACATAGAACATTTACACAACTATGGGTTTTTTATTTGATTTCTTCTTTTTTTTTTACATTTGGTTACAAGCATTTCTCAATACCAAGTTCACTTTATCAAAACTGTTCACACAGTTCTCTGCACCAACATGAAGCTTTTTTCACACCCAAAATGCACCAAAACTAACAAAACACTGCATAAGCGCCTCAAAATTAAATCAATCTACCAAAACACCGGCACTAGTTTTCTTTTCCCAACAAGAACACTGTGAACCATGAACTAAAAAATACAACAACAGGTACCATGATGGAAGAGGCACCATTTTATGTCAATCTTTGAAGTAGTAAATCAATTTGTGCCCTCTAGTTTTTCTTTTGTCGATATGTTTTTTTTTTTTCCTTTTGTTATTGTTGACAGCATAAGAAATGCATAGATTATGTCTAATATGCTGTGCAGTCAGATGCCCTTGCAGAATGCATATGTTACCTGTTGGTTCGCTGGAATATTTGCACAATAGATGCCACTGCTGAGCGGTTCAGATTTAGCAGCACCTTCAGACCAGTCTCTCTCATTGATAGATTGATGATTTACCACGTGATCAATTATAGTAGCCCGAATCTCATCTGTGACTACAGCGTTTGGTCTTCCTCTCTGTCGTCTTACACCACACATGCATACTCCTCTCCCTCTCCTGGCCATTCTTCTTCCTCTGTCAGCCACTTCTCTACATCTTCCTGGGTCCATCTTTATGTAATAAAATCATTGCAAAAACATCCCCTTTTACTGTATAGATGGTAATGAAATTAAAAACACCAGGGTAGGTCTCCAACTGAGTAATGCCGTGGTATCAGCTGTGGAAGGTCTCATTTACATAACATAAATCAACAGTTTTTTCACCGTTGGTGAACTACTTTGTTAGAATTTTGAATATATTCGCATATGATATTTGTAACATAAGAAATTTATGGCCACTTCAATTGTAGGTAAGGTTTATTTTCTTAACTTAAATTTAACAGTTTTGAAAAAAGTGTGTAGACATTTGCAACATGGGCTGTAGATACATTCCGTTTTGCTGGTGGTTGAGTTTGAGTGGGATAAGAATTCAATCATTTTGAAAACCATGGTCATTGGGTGCATTTTGTATCAAAGCAATGAAAAATCATTCACATAGACTGCTATTGTGCTAACTGTGTGAAAAGCTTTGAAAAGTGAACTCAGTTTTGAAAAAGTCTTATAACCAACTGTAAAAACCTGTCAGCACTACATGAAACAGAGCTCATTTTCACACAGAACCTGCTTAATACACATAAGAAGAGGCTTAAGGGGATGTTAAGAGACCTATATTTTATATGGCCGACAGCTTTGAACAATGTTTTGATGTCTAGGATGTTTATGATAGTGGAAAGTGCAAATAGACTGATATTCTATTCAGCTGTGCTATTACACGAATATTGGCACTTCTTAGAAGGCTGGTTGACCAATCAGCATCCAGAACTGGGACTATAAAATTTACAAACTGTATACTATCACATTTATAACACCAGTTAGTGTGTGTATAACAGAGATTGTGTAACACTGTTAGAGAGAAGCAGATCACTTAACAGAGTCAAATGACTCACTGGTGGGCCCTGTGTAAGTATTTCAAGGAAGGATAAAAAAGGAACAGCAATCCAATGAAATTAAGAGGCATTCTGATACTTCTGGTAAAAAAATTAAATAAAAACTGTAAGATGCCACCTACACTGAACCATTGGCAAATGTCACGGGCGCTGCACTATACATTTGGGTCACGCATCAACAACTTCCCTTGGGATTCCTTGACGATAACATATTAAAAGTGAAGAGACTGACGGGCGACAGGAATCTGTAAGGTTAGATTAGGTTGTGAAGTGCAACAGGCATTTAAAAAAACCCTCAGAAAAATGGCTCGGTTTTAGGCCGAGATAACATCTGAAAGAATTTGAAGCCGTCAGGAAGTGACACGGCTCAAACTACAGCACTCCATCCATTGCCCTTCCCTGACTGAGCCTGTTGTACAAACAATAGCATAAGATGAAAAAACACCATCCCCACCGCTAATTGTTTTAAAGGCAGCGCCGCCAAAAGCATGCGCTGAAAATGCAGGTTTTATCTGTTCCAGCAAGCCCAAAATGGTGGGTGTTTCCAAGTACATTAATACAAAAAAAACATATTGTGTAGTCCTTACCCAAAAGGCACAGAGTTTAATATGGGTTCAACCCCAGACAAAACCTATATAAAAACCTTAGGGGGACTACAAAAAAAGAAAGAAAATAGCTAAAGCCGAGTATTACAGTGGTCCCTCTCTAGTGAGTCCATGAGCAGCATGGGACATTATTCCATTTAAGAGTAAGATTGGAATCCTCCTCTACACTGGCAAAATTCAATCACTCATGTAAAATGTGAATGTAGAGAGAGCAGGGAACCAGGCTAAAACTGGACTCCGCATTCCCAGCCTCACAAGAATAAACAGCAGTGAGATCACTTGCCTTGGCCTTGCAAGAAAGAGGTTTTAATTTGGTGTTGGCTAAACTAGGTCCTGATTTATCACAGGACATGTTTTGAAGGGGTGGAGGTCATAGGATTATTTGGGGTTTACATGACATGTGGGAACAGGTGCATTTGGGGATGGGAGTGTGTGTGAAAAATGAACAGGACGGGTACAGGGAGAACTGACTTAAACGATTGGGAAAACCGTCTGAATGAGAAAAACTGTATCTCTATACATGAAAAATGTTGCCATTAGGAGCTGCTGGGTGGCGCGCCGTCGTCGACTGTGGCCGGTAGCGCCTCAGGGCGATGCACAATTGGCGCCTGCGTCGACCAGGCTACGGGAGGGTTCGGTCGCACAGGGGTCCGCGTTTCATTGCTCTTTGGTAACCCCCGCTGGTCGATAAGGGCGCTCGTAAGACTGCATGTGAGACCCGTGTATGAAAGGTCCCTCCTCTGACACTGCTCTGCGCAAGCTTAGCTGTGATCCGTGATGCGAGAAGAAGCAGCTGCAAGAGGGCACGTGTTTTCGGAGGAGAACTGTAGGTGTACCAGCTCTGCCGAATTGGCAGGGTGGTTCGTGCATGAAATGGGGCAGCAGTTGGAGACAGTTGAATATTCCAGATTGGGAAAATAATTTCATATATAGAGCCCCGGGTTGGGTGGCAAATTAAACGCACAAAAAAGTTGCAATTACAGAAATTAACCACATAATTTATAATAATATGATATTTAAACTCCTTACGCAATTCCTATTTCAGCTTTCATGAGTGTTATTGTTTCCGTTATTCAGTGGGAAGCCATACTGAGGGCCAGCTGTTAGACGTTTTTTTGGGTTCGATGCGAAAACAAAGCAGTTAAATTAAACCTGCTCCGGAACAGTAAGGCCATGTCATTTCTGCTGATGAGTCACACGGATGGTGGGTGGTTGCCAGATTAGACGGAATTTAGCATAAATACTGGCATTCTGAAAAAAAGGTGTAGGTGACAGTAGGTCCATGAAAAAAGATCAACCTGCAATCAAATTCACCAGAAACCTGATTGTAACTGCAACCTACACTTTGGGGGGGGGGGGAAGCTGATAAATGCAAGAACAAATCAGAAGATCCTAATGTTTTTCCTAGGCTGCAGTCCAATCCGTTAAATGTTATGCCCTCCTGCACTTCCCCTCGCCACTTCCACTTGGGAGGATGTGACGCAGCACCAAAACAACACGAGTAGACACTCGAACCGACGGGGAGAAGCAAGAGAGGGAGCAGAATTATTTTTGAATTGGACCGCACTTGCACTCGGAAATTCGCCAGAGCCAGTGATGCCAGCAGACCATTGACAAATGAGTTTGTGCAAAACTTTCCAATAAATTGCATAAGACAGCAGGCTCCAGTCAACATCTCAATTTTCATCCTGGCAAAAAAGTAAACTAGAAAATTATTATCAATCAATTTATTTATAGATAGCACTTTAAAATAGCTCATAAGCAGGAATGGAGAATAATACACTTGTATGTTACAAAATACCTCAGAATAAAATATATTAAAAAAACAGCAATCAAAACGGTGGGTGCAAAGCCTAGATTGCTTTGGAGGTAGCACAGAAGTAGGCTATAAAACATAAGAGGCGAGCGAGCGACCCGTTTTTAATATGAAATCCAGGCAAATTGTATTTTTAAAAGGCTATTGCCCATAAGCTTGCACTGGCTCATTTGCTGGATACTCGCTGAACGGCAACGAGCTGATTATGTAGCTAGTTATCGTTAACTGGCCTGAAATAATCATTCCCATACTGAATCCTAGTAGGATAACATGAAACGCTGGAGATACGTTTTAAAGCGATGTTATCAAACCACCTAAATCAATGTTATTTACTAATTTATTCAACATTTCAGTCGTGCGATAAAACAACTTTTAAAAGATCCCTTACGCGCTTAAACCCGAGTGCCCCTTTCTCTATTTTTAAGGTGGGTGATATGTAAATGCATTAAATTTAAACTTCCGAAACAGGAGGCTTGGGGTTACAGTAAAGCATTCTGGGAAATTTCACTGCCGGAAGTCTGCAGTCTTGCGGACTCGTTCCTTCAAGCCAAATTGAGGGTCGAGGGGCGAATTTCACGTACTTCACTTGCATTTCTAACGGATTGGACCACACTCGCCCTTGGCAACGCCCAACTAAAAGTATTCCCCCAAGTGGTAGTGGTGAAGGGAAGTGCAGGAGGGCAGAACATTTAACGGATTGGACCACAACCCTAGAATTAACAAAGAGCCTGGATACACTTGGAGCAGGTGTTATCACAATTATCACAATAATAAAAATAATAATACAAGTTAAATTGTGTGTGTCGGTTAGAAAGGTGTGTGTAGGTTAGAAAGGTGTGTGCTGGTTAGAAAAGTGTGTGTTGGTTAGAAAGGTGTGTCGGTTGGTTAGGTGTGTGTAGGTTAGAAAGGTGTGTGTTGGTCAGAAAGGTGTGTAGGTTAGAAAGATGTGTCAGTTAGAAAGGTGTGTAGGTTATAAAGGTGTGTGTTGGTTAGAAAAGTGCATGTTGTTCAGAAAGGTGTGTGTCGGTTAGAAAGGTGTGTGCTGGTTAGAAAAGTGTGTGTTGGTTAGAAAGGTGTGTCAGTTGGTTAGGCGTGTGTAGGTTAGAAAGGTGTGTGTTGGTTAGAAAGGTGTGTAGTTACAAAGATGTGTTGGTTACAAGAACACCGTGTTTCACATTTTAAACTTTAAACAGCAAACTTAGCAAAAACAATTATTTGCAACGATGCTGTCACCCTGTCAATGATCCATGATTAACAGTCATGCAAAGTTATTTCTGCTCCGGTAGCAGACCACTATAGGGCTGATTTGCACAAAAAAATAGGCTGGCAGTTGCAATCCAGTTCTGTAGGAGGTTGCTTTCGGGGCCTGGTCAATCATGTTTTTGGTTTCATCGCTGGAGCGTGTCCACCCAAATTTACATTGCAGAATATAAGACCAGAATTTAAGAGCCAAATATGAATGCAGAATATAAGAACCAAATTTAAGAGCAGAATACAAGAGCAGAATTTAAGTGCAGAACATAAGAATGCCCTTCACAGTGAGCACAATGGACATCTTCTCTGCTCTTCATTTGCTGCTCTGACAGCCAGCAGCAGCTCCATGCCTGGTGCTTGTTCTGTCTCAGTACTACCGTTTGTGTTGCTGCTGTTTTATTTACAGGCCCAGAGAGAGTGTTTTCCCATATGCCTGCAAAGTCTCCTGTCCCCTCCCAAGGCCAGGCTTGCAGCAGTGTGTGAAGAAACTCAAACCTTATAATACTATTCAGTGTGAGGCGATCACTCATAGCAGACCTGCCCGCCTTTGCCAGTCTAGTGAGCTGAATGGGGGGGGCAATGCTTAAGCTTCCATATACAGATTATACCCTATCTACAGTGTGAAATGGTTAGGGGCAGGGGTGGCAACTGTATCACATGGTCAACAGACAAAACAACACACAACAGACAAACAAAAATGGAAACAATGTAACAGCAGCAGCAGCCGTGCAGAAAAAAAAAACTCTCTCTCCTTTAGGCCTGGGAGCAAGGCCTTTAATAAGGCCCAAGAATTAGGCAAGAGCAGCGGCTTTGATGACTGCAATGAGCCACAACTGCCTGTGAGTGGGGCCGGCGCTGTCCATGGTCCTGCAGCTCTCCCAGGTGGCTGGAATGTCTGGGGTGCTGAAGGGACAGCGCACGTTTACCCTTCCGAGCACCACTAAATATTTAAATATATTTAAAATATATATATATATTTTAAATCTCATTTGATATCTTAGCAGTATATACAGTGTGTGTGTGTGTGTGTGTGTATATATATATATATATATATATATATATACACAATCAAGCCGGAAAGTCTGCACACCCCTTTCACCTTCTCCACGTTTTATTATGTTACAGACATATTCTACAATAGATTGAGTTCATTTTTGTCTCAGAATTCTAGACAAAATAGCCCTTAATGACAAAGTCAAAACAGGTTTTTAGATATTTGTGCTAATTTATTAAAAATCTAAATGTAAAATATGACACCCAAAGGTGAGCTGAGGTGCATTTTGTTTCCACTGATACTGCTTGAGATGTTTCTACAACTTAATTGGAGTCCACCTGTGATAAATCTATTGATTGGACATGATTGGGGATTGCCAACACCTGCCTATATAAGGTCCCACAGTTGACAGTGCATGTCAGAGCAAACTCCAAGCCATGGGGTCAAAGGAATTATCTGCAGACCTCAGAAACAGGATTGTGTCAAGACATAGATCTGGAGAAGGGTACGGAAAAATCTCTGCAGCTTTACAGGTCCCAAAGAGCACAGTGGCCACCATCATTCGTAAATGGAAGAGGTTTGGAACCACCAAGAATCTTCCTAGACCTGGCCGCCTGGCCAAACGGGAAAGACAGGCCTTAGCCAGGGAGGTGAGCAGGAACCCGAGGGTCACTCTGACAGAGCTCCAGCGTATCCTTGTGAAGATGGGAGAACCTTTCAGAAGATCAACCATCCAGGCAGCACTCCAAAAATCAGGCCTTTATGGTAGAGTGGCCAGACGGAAGCCCCTCCTTAGTAAAAGTCACATCACAGCCTGCTTGGAGTTTGCCATAAGGCACCTAGATGACTCTCAAACCATCCCAAACCTGGCTAATACTATCCCTACAGTGAAGCATGGCAGTGGTAGCATCATGATGTGGGGATGTTTTTCAGCAGCGGGAACGGGGAGACTAGTCCTGATAGAGGGAAAGATTAATGCAGCTAAGTACACCGAGATCCTTGAAGAAAACCTGCTCCAGAGAGCTCTGGACCTCAGACTGGGGCGAAGGTTTACCTTCCAACATGAGCAACAGCCAAGAGAACAAAGAAGTGGCTTCGGAGAAAGTCTATGCATGTCCTTGAGTGGCCCAGCCAGAGCCCAGACCTGAATCCAATTGAACATCTGTGAAAAGAGCGGAAAATGGCTGTGTACCGACGCTCCCCATCCAACCTGACGGAGCTTGCAAGGATATGCCAAGAGGAATGGGCAAAAATGTCCAGAAACAAGTGTGCCAAGCTCGTAGCTTCTTTCCCAAGACGCCTTGAAGCTGTCATCGCTGCTGCAAAGCAGCAGCCAAGTATAGGGGCTAAGTGTGTGTACAGATATGTACCCCTAAATAACCTTTTTTTTTTGTCAAAAAAAAAAATAGCATATTTTCCAAAAACCTGTTTTCACTTCGTCATTATTGGCCATTGTGCGTAGATGTTTGAGGCAAAAAATGAACTCAATCTATTGTAGTATAAGTCTGTAACGTAATAAAATGTGGAGAAGGTAAAGGGGGTGTGCAGACTTTCCGGCTTGACTGTATATATATATATACAGATGAACCTCGATCCAACGGACACCGATGCAACGGATTCCGGATCCAACGGACACAATCCGCTAGAGTGAATATCTGGTCCGAACGTTTAAAACTCCCGGGTGAAGCGAACCGAGACCGCTACTTGAGTAAGCGTCCGCTTGGCGGCGCGCACGTGTTGTTTACAAGCGTACAAGCGTCGGTTTGCCTGGTTGTTGTGCGCTACATATCTCTTGTTATAGTGATATTTTGCAGTGTCGCATTATTCGCTGCAACGGACAAACGGCTTTAACGGACAACTGCTCCCCCCTATTAGTCCGTTGGATCGAGGTTCATCTGTATATATATATATATATATATATACACACTATATCTACACACACACACACACACATATATACTGCTAAGATATCAAATGAGATTTAAAATTCAATCACGAAGAGATAAAGAACAAACTCTGGAAAACCTAAGAACTAATTCATCGGTTCATTGTACAAAAAGATAAGTGTGAGATTAAGTGAGGATGGAGTGAAAGGACTGTGGAACAGGCTGCTCTCTATCCTCCACAGACAATCACAATTAGATGGCAGCTTAATACAACACCCTTTGAGGCTTGTTCCAAAAAAAGGGATACTTTATCACACACACACAAACAGGTATGCATGCACACATACACAGACAGTAGACAGACACACATACACACATACACACATATTGCATTCAGTAGTGGTTTTCACGTTTTCAAGCAAACACTTCACACACAGAGCTCCATTACAATAGGTGATCATATCATTATATGCTTTCCAAATATTCCCAGACGTAACCTGACGTGAGCTATGGTTTACAGTTAAGTACCATGCCACCAATCAGTACAGTTTTATCTTAAGCAGAAACATGAATTGCAATAATAACATTTGCTGTGGTTTACAGTTTGTAGCAGGTGCTAATAGAAGTCTGATTAAAAATTAAAGATCACATCCAGCAAAAGCTGTACCCCGTCTTCCCATGTGTTTATTTTGAAAAATGGACATAACTGGCATGGATTGGGGCCTCAGTACCACTTAGATCCTCCCTATTAATCTCAATCAGTGGGTGACAATGTGGATGTATATTAGAAAGTATGTCATTGAACCCCAGAAGACAAAGGACATGAGTGTTGATTTTGCATTGTTCATTTCAAAATGGAAACGGACAGTAAAACTACCAGCTATGGCATGGAAGGCTCATAAGATGCCTTCCCTGAACGGAGGAGTGTTTTATTGGCAAAACATTCAAACTCTCATTGCTTTTATTAACGGGGAAAGCAAAGTCACCATAGCAACACAAGCTCATGAAGTCACAGCAAATCTGAAATGATGACTGCAAGACTGCATTTATTGGATTAACAGTCATAGAATATTGGATTAACAACCATAGAAGATACCTTTTTACCAACTACCAAAAGGCAACATCAACAGCAACTGAATACCAACATAAGGATGGATAGTTGTCCTTTTAAGTTTCAAAACCAATGTGGATGGTTACTTCATATGTAAAGGTGAGAAATTCTCAAATTGAGAGGAATTTATTTCTTGCAGCATGCATTTTATAGTAGAGCATATGCGTGTGGCTAATTAACTTTATAATCACTTAGTCCAAACCCTGAAACTTTTCTATCATGATTTTGCCGCCATGCTTATTCCTGAGGCATATAAAAGGTATATTTCTTCAAGAAAAGATAATTGTCCCCAGAAAATATGTCTGGCTGGATGAATTCTACGAAGCAATTCTAAATATTCCTGGTGTGACAATAAGCCTTCTGTGTACTTCCAAATAAGCATTTTCCCTGCAGGTCATTTTCAGTTCAAGCTGTGTGATTTTAGTCATTTTGTTGCTTAATATTTTTCAAGGTTCAATCAGGTATATACACTGCTTAAAAGGGAACACTTAATCAACACAGTATAATACCAAGTCAATTCAACTTCTGGGATATCGATCTGTCTAGTTAGAAAGCGTAAACGATTGTGAATCAATTTCACCTGCTTTGGTGCAAATGCAATTGACAACAGGTGGGACAGGAGAGGTAACAAGACAACCCCCAAAAAAGATGGTGGCCACAGACCATTTCTCTCTCCTTATCCTTCCTGACTGATTTTTCTCTAGTTTTGCATTTTGCTAGTGCCCTTGTCACTTCTGGTAGCATGAGGCGGTACCTGCAGCCCATTCAGGTTGCACAAGTAGTCCAGCTCCTCCAGAATGGCACATCCATACGTGCCGTCGCAAGAAGGTTTGCTGTGTCTCCCAGCACAGTCTCGAGAGCGTGGAGGAGATACCGGGAGACAGGCCATTACACGAGGAGAGCTGGACAGGGCCGTAGAAGGGCAACAACCCAGCGGCAGGACCGGTATCTGCTCCTTTGTGCGAGGAGGAACAGGAGGAGCACTGCCAAAGCCCTACAAAATGACCTCCAGTGGGCTACTCGTGTGCATGTTTCTGACCAAACTGTCAGAAACAGACTCCATGAGGGTGGCATGAGGGCCTGACATCCTGTAGTGGGACCTGTGCTCACAGCCCAGCACCGTGCAGCTCGATTGGCATTTGCCAGAGAACATCAGAATTGGCAGGTTCACCATTGGCGCCCCATTTTCTTCACAGATGAGAGCAGGTTCACACTGAGCACACGAGACACACGTGAAAGAGTCTGGAGACACCGTGGTGAACGTTATGCTGCCTGCAACATCATCCAGCATGACCGGTTTGGCGGTGGGTCAGTGATGGTCTTTGGAGGCATATCCTTGGAGGGCCGCACAAACCTCCACGTGCTAGCCAACGGTACCCTCACTGCTATTAGGTACCGGGATGAAATCCTCAGACCCATTGTCAGACCTTACACTGGTGCAGTGGGCCCTGGGTTTCTCCTGGTTCAGGACAATGCCCGGCCTCATGTGGCCAGAGTGTGTAAGCAGTTCCTGGATGACGAAGGCATTGATGCCATTGACTGGCCCTCACGTTCCCCAGACCTGAATCCAATTGAGCACGTCTGGGACGTTATGTATCGGTGCATCCGCCGCCACCAAGTAGCGCCACAGACTGTCCAGGAGCTCACTGATGCCCTGATCCAAGATCCCCCAGGACACCATCCGCCGTCTCATCAGGAGCATGCCCAGACGTTGTTGGGAGTGCATACAGGCACGTGGGTGCATACAGGCACGTGGGTCCATCCACACTACTTTAGTTGAGTTGTAGTGATGAAATTCATCAGCCTGTGATCTCAATTTTTCACTTTGATTTTCGGTGTGATTTTGAATCCAGCCATCAATGGGTTAATTATTTTGGTTTCCATTGACCGTTCTTAAGTCATTTTGTTCTTGACGAATTACAAAATGTAATCAATAAAGATTTTCAACTTGAATATTTTGTTCATCGAGATCCGCGATGTGTGATTTAAGTGTTCCCTTAATTTCTTTGAGCAGTGTATATATTTTGTGTGCAAGTGTGTATGTGTGCATGCGTGTGTGTGCGTTTGTGTGTGTGTGTGTGTGCGTGGGTGTGCACAGGCATTTTGGCATTTGCAGTACATTAACAAAATAATAATAAAACGGATCACATTTTATACTGATCTCTGTCAGTTCAGTCATGTGGCTCTTCCTACGCACCCCCACCATATTCATTCCCCCCCTCAAAAACCCCCTTTCGCCCCCCACCACACACACACATCACCTCCCCATTCCCTCACCCTCCGACACACACACACGTCATTGGTTCATTTAAGCTATACCTACATTGCATTATAAAATCTACAGTTACCCATAGACATTAGGCTTTTTATTAGCAATGCAGTTCAGCCTTAGCAGACAGACACGACCAGTGAAGAGATATGGCCTCAGATGTAAATTAAATATCTTCGCTTAAATATTATCAGGATACAAGGCTGTTCAGCCGTGTATCACCCTGGCACTTTCCATTTTTATGACAGCTTAAATCAAGTTAATTACATTTAATAGGCCCAAATAAATATGATTAATGATGTGCCAATATTGTTTAATCACAGGTTTGGACAGAAAAAGGCTATTAGCTGGTCCTGTTTTATTGGCAAGGTTGTAATGCTTTTAACTTCCTGCGTGATGTAGGATTTTGTTTTTGTCTTCACAGCAAACATTAGCATGCGTGTCAGGCGTGCAACATATTTCCACAGTTTATTCCAACCGAATGAATAGGACACATTTGGTTCATGCCTCCCCACACAGGAAGATGAGCCTTGCAGTAACACATTTGCAACAATGGACTTAAAATGGAGTTTGCTGTCTCCAGCAAGATGTGGAACGGCAAAAACTATTTACCTGACAAAACAAGAATTTATGTTGTGTTTATTTAGAAAAAAATATTCAACCAATGCTCTGAATACCACATTTATTTAGTAGTCCATCAAACAATGAAAAAAAGAAAGAGAAAATGAAGAGAATTAAGGTGTGGCCCATATTTTGGGAATATTTGGGGCTGTCCTCTTCTCTTTGTCCCATGTACCAAGCTGGCAAATGAATCTGTCCTGTGCAGGTAGGATTAATATTTCCTTTGTTCCTTTAAAGATTTTGGAGCATCCACACAGGCGCACGGCCTATAGCCATATGCTCCTTACGTGCAGCGGCAGATCTTCTCTTTCTGGCCCACAATCATTTGAAAAATACTGTGCAATTACCGTTCAGCTTGTCATTGCAATGCCTCTCTGACCCCATTCTGAAGATAACATCATCTGAACAGAACATCACAGTGATTTGTCATCCATGGAAACTCAACGCCATTACGGGGCTTCTCATACACATTCTCAACATTTAACCGTTTGGTGGGCAATAACATGCCGGGGGGAGAAAGGGGCCGCACACATTGCCAATTTCCTAGAGTGCATCGTGAACATCCTCAACACATGGTGCACAAGTGTGGGCCAGTGTGTGTAGCTCAATAGCCTTGCTCAGTGTGTATAGCTCAATAGCCTTGCTCAGTGTGTATAGCTCAATAGCCTTGCGCAGTGTGTGTAGCTAAATAGCCTTGCCCAAAGTGTGTAGCTCAATAGCTTTGCGCAGTGTGTGTAGCTCAATAGCCTTGCACAAAGTGTGTAGCTCAATAGCCTTGCGCAGTGTGTATAGCTCAATAGCCTTGCTCAGTGTGTGTAGCTCAATAGCCTTGCGCAGTGTGTGTAGCTCAATAGCCTTGCACAAAGTGTGTAGCTCAATAGCCTTGCGCAGTGTGTATAGCTCAATAGCCTTGCTCAGTGTGTATAGCTCAATAGCTTTGCGCAGTGTGTGTAGCTCAATAGCCTTGCTCAGTGTGTATAGCTCAATAGCCTTGCGCAGTGTGTATAGCTCAATAGCCTTGCGCAGTGTGTGTAGCTCAATAGCCTTGCGCAGTGTGTGTAGCTCAATAGCCTTGCGCAGTGTGTATAGCTCAATAGCCTTGCACAGTGTGTATAGCTCAATAGCCTTGCACAGTGTGTGTAGCTCAATAGCCTTGCGCAGTGTGTGTAGCTCAATAGCCTTGCGCAGTGTGTGTAGCTCAATAGCCTTGCGCAGTGTGTGTAGCTCAATAGCCTTGCTCAGTGTGTGTAGCTCAATAGCCTTGCGCAGTGTGTGTAGCTCAATAGCCTTGCGCAGTGTGTGTAGCTCAATAGCCTTGCACAGTGTGTGTAGCTCAATAGCCTTGCGCAGTGTGTGTAGCTCAATAGCTTTGCGACTGACGCCTCTATTCGAATCCACTGCAATCTGCAGCCACCCCTTATCCCGCATTCCGGTAATGTTATGCGGCAAGGCGTCCCCCGGCTCTTTGTGGCATCACCGTAAAACCTTTCCCCGAGGAATGATTTACACTCGCAGGTCACAAATCCCACTGAAATCCATCAAAATACCTTGAGCTAATAAGAGAGAAACCTCACCTCTGCTCACCTTCAGCGTCCTATCTAAAGCTAATGGCCCACAACCTTCAGAATAAAGATGCACGGCAAGTAAAGATACAGTAAGATACGGTAGAAGGACGGCACAATCACCCAACTGGATATTGTAGAATAAGCACACAATTCTCAGAGGAGAAGCATAGCCAACGCCATGGATTTCTCTTGCATTTGACTTGACAGAAAAGCCAATTAAAAAAATACATACCACCTCAATTTAGATGGTGTACACGTATGTTTCCCCCCTGAGCATAGCTACCTGTATCACAGTTTAAACATAAATTAATATGATGCCCCAAGCAAAATTTATTTGAGACGTCTACTATGAGCATCTATAATTTCTGCATAGATATGTACTTCTAGAAGGGATAAAATAAAAAATAAAAAATAAAAAATAAAAAAACATTCATATTCTATTTAGGTACTACAGTAGACTAGATATTTGAAGCACAAGCATCACATCTTCATGTTTGATTACTGTTCAAAGTTTTTAAATATTTCATAGATCATTTTTAGGAAGGTTTTGGCTACACAAATGAGACATATTAATGCCACTGCTTCAGGGGATACACTTCATACAAAACATGAATAATCAGGATTATTTTCAGTACTGTGCCATGACAAACAAACACTAATCCAATATCAAGATGATATTAGGTTAGGGCATGGAATATTTTTTTATTTATTTGTTTTAAATAGCATACAATGGCAACAACAGAAACAAGCCAAAAACAAACAATGTTTTTTCAAAAAGCAATTAGGAATGCCCTATGCCGAATCACTAGTCCATGAACAGTATCCAACACTAATGTGGACCAGCAAAAGCAAGGGCCTGCATTGTAACTCATTTTTTAGTTATTAACTTGGGGAATTCAAACTGAATTTTAAATTGATCCATTCGAGTTGTTCGGCTAACACGCAGGGCAGTCCTCCGTACATGTTGCACATACCTGAGCGGAGGTCAGGCCAACCACAGCCGGTGGGTGGTCTTTATTAGATAACGTTTAAAAGCAATGTCACAAATCACCCGAAAGCAGCTGCTCTGACAGGATAAGAGGTGTAGTCTGAAACCTAACCTTGAAATGTTCACAAATCCCTGCTTTCGCCAGATGCTGTTATTGATCAGTTACGTGAGGACAGTGCACCTGGTATTGCCTGACATCAATGAGAAAGAGCCCCTCTGACAATATCGGACAGATCTTCCATCTTTCACACAATGCATTTTCATGAAACCTTTAGATAAACAAGTTTTCATCAAAAGTATCAGACCCAATTGAGTTGATAAAGTACGGTAAGCCAGTGTAATTCTGGTTTACGCCCGCTATTGGCTTAAGGAACAGGGAAAACAGAGGGGACTTTTAAAATCTTTTTTAACTGGGAGTTTAGACATTCTCACCCATATGGTACAAAAAGATAATGGCCCGAGTCCAATTAACATTCGTCCTCAACTTTGACTTACCAATACATTCACATTGCTTTTTTAGTCACATTTACTTATAAGAAAACAGAATGGCAATGCATTGCCACCTCTCAATGGGAGAGGAAACAAACTTCAGCCTAGACTTTACCTTGAAATTATTTCCACCTATGCCCCTCTGCTCTGCTGAAAATGCCTTTGTAGTTCCATAAAAAAATCTCTACTATGCATTTCAAAACCAAAGGTAAGAGCAGTGGTCCTAAAACAGGACCTCTTGGGACTACACTTCCCAAGCAACTTACTCAGATAAGCTCCTTCCTATACTGCTCTTGACATTCTGCCTTGCAGTTGATGTCAAACCCACTCTGAAATTACCTCATTAACAAATGCAATTTGGAACTCCATTTTTATAATATCATAATCAAACACATTGGAGTTTTGCAGAAGGTTTATCAGGCATAACTTCCTCTTTGCAAATATTATTTTGGCTATCCCTTGGCTATCCCTTATTCAAAGAATAATTCCTCTTCCTTTTTGTCTAATCAAGTGCCTCACTAATTGTATAAGAGATGCTAGTTAAACTAATAGGCCTGTAGTTTTCTTGAGCAGAAAACGTAGAGAGAAATCCTTGTGTTTTATAAATGATTTCCCTTAAATATGCCAGCATACATAATTTTTTTAACTAAAGTTTTGAAATATTTCTATTACTTCTCCATCCCTTATTTCACTATCCTCCAAAACATTCCGGATATTGATATTCTGTGTATATCGTTTCCCTAGTAAATGCTTTGGGTCTCAGCAATATCTTTATGATTATTATAAAGCCAACCTCCTACCTTGTATTTAGCCTCTTCATTTCCCTTTTCTATGGCAATATTGAAAAAAAGGGGTTTAGGATTACTTTTTGTATCTAACAAAATTATAATGAATGGAAAAGGTTGATATGAATCCAGACCAATTTTATATTTTATATACCCTAACTCTCGTTTTTTGCTTTGCTTTTGGAATGCTATCGGCTTTTTAAATGTGATATAGCAGATAGGGGCTGCTTAGGAAAAAGCATTACCCAGCAAGTTTTCCAGCAGCATATTTTTATTCATATAAAGTCAATTTACATACTGTAGACTGAATACTAATATGTCCAATCTTGCTTTGGTTGGTGCAACGGCTCTCACTTCACAACATGTCTAATTAAAGCCATTTATCATTAGTCAAGTTCCTTTCCAATTAACTGACTTCATATGCATTTGGAATTTTGTGTGTGTGCGTGCGTGCGCGTGTGTGTGTGCGTGTCACAAATTCAAAAGCGAAGTTGAATACTGAAATAAATAAAATAAATAAAAGCAGCTCTAAGAAAGAACCAAAACACATGAACTGCTCTTTAATTCACAAGTGTTTCCGGATGGCTGTGGGCCTATGTGATAAACTGCAAAGCCCTTCAGCTAACTGAGGGTAAACTGCACGGAAACGTGGGGACCTCAAAAACACAGTCTTTGTTCTGTCAGATAAAACAATGGAGGTCAATTTGCTCCGACAGAGAGGAGTCATAATTAGAAACCGCCCAGGCTTTAAGGTTCTCTCTCAGGGCCGGCAGCGCAGATACGTTTACTCTATTAGCCGACCGCAAACCCGGACCGCCAACTTCCAGATTCCCAGCGTTTAAGCTATTATTTTTTCTTTCCACTCCACAAACAACGCACTGGCGAAACAGTGCCGCTCTGACATCCAAATATATTTACGTCTGGTTACAGCAAATACACAGGTCGGAATGCCAGGAACAAAACATTATTACAAAGAAAGCAAGCCGGTGAAAAGAAAACAAAGAAAAAATGTCTGGATGTTTATTGTCTTCTAATATAAAAGCATCTGGCCAGCTTCATGTTCTTTAAATGAGAGAACTGAGATACAGACACATTCATCTAAATATGTCTCCTTTGACACATTATTGTCCAGTAAATGCACTCTTTCACGTTGAACTTTATCAACAGATTTTTCTTCTACAGAAATGAAGGATACAGGATCGGACTAGCATACCTTGTGTCCTTGTGGCGGTATCTATCAAACGCACTCAGTATTATGACCGCTCTTCGTCGTGTAGCTCTTGAAAAGAAAAGCAACGCAATATATTTATTTCAACCCCACCTGTGAATGAAAGGGAACGGCTTTTCTTTTGTTCTCACTGCAGTAATAGGAGGAGTAGCAGACTGTGCTCTCCTCTCAGCAGCGAAACTCTCAAGTCACATCCAGTAGAGCAGATGAGTGATGTCAGGAAATTTCACAATTGGCGGCTTATTTCGTCTCAGTTAAGTCTGACTGCGGGCGCGGTCTTCAGACATTTGCGTCGCGCCGAAGCGCAATGCCGTTTCGAATGTTTGAAAGCTTTCTACCTGTATGTGACGGGCGATTCCATGATCGCTACAGTAAAGGCGCAATTTTGGGGATGCACATTATGCTTCCGCATGACAGTAATAAGAGCGGGCGAACGCTGAAGCCAGGCTCGTTTTTTTAACGACGCGGCGAGCATCTGCAAGAATTTACTTCAGATGCAAACTCTAAATGCTGACTTTAGCACGTGGATGACAACGGCGGCACCTGCATAACCGTGGACAGATGAGAAGGGGGGGGGGGGGGGGGGAGATAGCTTTCTTTTTCTCGCTCTCTGCTCTGGAAAGGGAAGCGAAAAGGGAGGCGGCGTAGATGTAGAGTGAGCCCCGGTAACCGGCGTGCCCATCTGGAGGTGCGATAGCGGGCCTGCATCATCACTTTCCGTGATTCCTTCCCGGGCAGCGCCATCACAGCGGAGCTTAATAAGAGTCTGCAGGAGGCGTTGCCGGGGTAAACAAAGTCTTTTCCACACAGCGTGAAGCTCGGAGCGCCCTATCCTCAACAAAACTCCCTCTCGAAATGGGCAAGGCCCTTTCCTGTCCGTCTTTCTCGCTCTCTCTTTTTCTCATCACGCTTGTTCTCCATTCACTCCCGTCAGCGCGTTCAGCTCCTCTGCTTTCTGATTGTCCCGACGCCCTCAATCAAAAGACAATTACCCCGACAAGGGCAGTAGGCAATTATGCACACGTGAGCTGAGATTGAGCACACCTGAATGGGCCGTGGCAGCCTTTTGAGCGGCGGCGGAAATATACACGCGGCCAGGGCCACGTGCCTGTGATGGAAAAACGGGTGTGAAGTCAGTGTCTGAAAATGATTATCCCACCCCTGGGCCCAATATAGAGGAGCACTCACACTCCTCGATATCAAACTCAAAGAGTGAGAGTGAGAGAGGTAGAGACAGAGGCAGCAATGGCAACATTAAGCAGCTCTGCCAAGCTGATCAGATGCTTTCTGTGGAAGAAATAACACAAGAGAGAAGATGAGGGATAATACACGCAAACGTTCACACAGGATATGTGCAACCCTATAGAATAGCGGCTGAATTATCACCATCAAATTAAGTGCATTTAAAAGGGAATTCCACTGGGAAATGATGTTTGATTTGTATATGAGTAGCTGTTCTCCTGATTAAAATGAGCTCTCAGCCAACTCCCTACCTGTAGTGAGAGCAGAGATATAACCCCAAACTACTGCGCATGTCCCAGGTACCTGCATTACTGTGGACTACAACAGGGGCTTACAGTTTACGGGCGGGCACCACTCCTACAGAATACAAATGGAAGAACTGGATGTTTCTACTAATCCTGGAAGCCACTCTTCGAGAGGCTAACGTCACTCGCTAGACACTACAGTACTAGTGAAAAACCATTAGCTGGAGTCCCCAGAGAAAAACGGGGTAAATACAGCCCTTCATTAAACTTTACTTAGTAAAACACAGCCCTTCATTCAGCTTTACTTAGTAAAACACAGCCCTTCATTTATCGACTTCTGGTATAGTGAAAACTAATTTTTCATCTCGGTCCACCACCAGTCATTAGCCTGCAAGCTAATACTGTTCACGGTTGTAACAACAGGTTCACCGCCCCTCTGACCATGTCCAAATCAGCGCACTTTACTTTATATTGAGTATGTCAGTTGAGTATACATTTTTAAAAAGCTGTTAAGTTTGCGAAAAAACAGTAAGCAGTATACAGTATGCTTGCAAGGAAGCACAGGAAGCAGTAGATAGGGCTCTGATTCAGACACAGCGGTTGTATATATACTTAATTAATATATACTTAATTAGTTGTGCCTTGATCCATTAAATAAGGTTAATGTTGTCCTTTGGTGGAATTCCCTTTTAAGAATTTGAAACAGATTCTCTGGCTGTCAAACCTCCATTCGATTCTGTACAATGATCCGAATAATTTGGATTATTTCAGGAATTCAACAGACACTCTTTTCCAATGTGACTTACACAGCTTGCATTCTTTACATAAATCCATTCATAAAGCTGGAAAAGTTGATTAAGAGAAAGGATTCAAAACATAAATCAACAAAGACGATTTTAACAAATTCAAAATCTTTTTTTAAATCTACATATATTTTTTAAATCTATTTCTAAAAGCCAAAAAGAATGATCTGTTGTGAGTATCTTTGGTGATCTGTCACCACTGGCAGACAAAAAAGCATTCAGTCCTCGCCCTGTCTCCAAAAAGCAACAAAACCAGATCGAGACTATTTTTGGACCTGTGCTGTGAACAAACGGTGTCGGAAACTGACCGAGGACCACTGTCATTTTCCGAATACGAGGTTAGCGCAAAGCCCGGGAGACTGGCGCTCCTATCCGGAGCTCTGTCCTCCAAGCCATATCCACTTCTGCTACTGTAAGGGAGGGTGGGCTTTGACCCAAAATGGTATAGGAGCAGGGTACATTACATTTGAAAAATTTAGCAGATACTTATCCAGGGCGACTTACACAGCTTACAGATTTTATATACAGTCCGTTTATACCTCTAGATATTTAGTGAAGCAATTCAGAATAAGTACCTCACTCGAGGGTACAATGGCAGTGTCCCAGCTTGGAATCATTACTGTACGTCGCTCAGGATAAGTGCATCTTCTAAGTGACTTATAATATAATGAATTGAACCTACGACCTTGGAGGTGCAAGCCAAGTTCCCCAACCGCTACGCTACACTGTCACCCCAATTTACTTAAGTACTTAAGCCTACATATTGTTTGTGCGGTGCAAATCTAAATTTTTTCTCCCACTTTGAAATGCCCAATCATATCCACCAGCAGTGTTCATTGCCGCAGCCTGTACTATCGATTAATGGGAGCGCAGACACGCATGTACTCTCCTCTAAAGCAGAGGATGTCAGGCACGGCGTGTTATCACGCTGACGTCTACATGTCAGGCTCGCACAGAGATAAGAAGAGAGAAGAGACTTCACGTGTAATTGGACACAGTCGACCGACAGGGGTTGCCAGTGAGAGATGAGATGCTGTAATCTCGACCGAATAAAACCCTCCCATCCCCGGACAAAGCTAGATCCACTTACGCTTTGGCCTGCGCGGCTGCCGGCCACAGTCGACACTTCATTTTTTAAACATGCATTGAAAGGACTCACCTCGCTCTATTGCACTGTTGTGTCAGAGTTTCACAACTCAATAAATAATACAGTCGGATCAAAACCCTGCATAATAAAACCATAACGCTCATGGTAAATGGAACATAGAAGCCATTTCTTGCTGTTCCTGAGAAGCACGTTTTTTGGTTTGTGCCCGACACCGATGCTATAGAGTATTGCTAAATGTATCATGGAGGCATGTGTAACATCTCTCTGATTGCTTTTAAATAGCATCAGGAACGGGCATGAAATCAGCAGGCACATCTCCAATCAAAGTGCATTAAAATGACCGGGGCCCAGTGCACTTCATTAAAGACATAACCACCCACATTACCTGAATAGCTGCATAAGAGTCACTTTCAAGCAGCAGAAAGTCAATCATTGGGATGCTCGTTTTTCTAAATTGATTTTTCATCCTTAAATGCCCCCTAATGTAAACTAAATTGCTTACACCAAGCCTTGCTAAGAAAATATCACCAAATCATTTATTGTTATGGTAAAGAGATTAAAGGCAGACCCTATGATACACAATACAGTACATGTACCATGTTCATTTCTGATGTAGCAAAAAAAAATTATGACACCGAGTGAAATATTTCAGGTGCAGGTCACATGACAGGAGTCATCAACTACAACAGAGATTTAATCTAACAGCTATTGCACTTTGTCCTTCTATTCTTAATGAGCTTTGAATTACACAATTAATTAAGAGGTACATTTGTCTTACATTCCATGCCATTTAGGCACTCACCAGATCCCCTTATCCATAAGGACACGAGTGCATACAAAGAGGCCTGCAATATATACTTACTTAGAAGTAGTAAATACACAAACCTACAAGTGCCATAGTTGGTACAAAGAGTGAGACTGAGAATAGCACTGGGTTTGAGGATATAGTTTAAATCATAGCATAGGTGGGTCTAGTAATGCCATGGAAATGTTCAGATAATACGTTTGGCATTAGGTGAGATACAGTTTAAAGGTGTGTATTCAGTCTACAGGGGGAGATTAACAGTGAGTCTGCTGTCCTGATTGCAGTGGGATCGAGCTCATTCCACCACTGTGTGTGTGTGTGTCTGTGTGTGTCTGTGTGTGTGTGTGTGTGTGCGTGTGTGCGTGCGTGCGTGTGTGTGTGAGGGGGGTGGGGCAGTGGACGTGGAGCGCAGTGATGACATTCATGTATCTGATTGTAGATGAGATGAGCAGCAGCATTCTGTGTGATTCCTTCACTTGTTCAATGTTTAATTCATTTCCCAGGCGACCTTACTCACAGAGAGTGAGTATGCAATGATAAAAGGAGCAATGCTCAATCATAATTCAAAGTTCAAGGCAAAGCTCGCTTCGGTCACGCTGAATCAAGCTTCCAATATGATGGCGATAATATGTAAGGCAGCTCACGCGATATGCAATTCAAACATGACACAAATGAAAAGTAGAAATACCAGAATTTCTTAAAGGTTTTAACCTCACCCCTTCAGGTAAACAAAACCCTCCATTAAAAAAGCATTCCTCAGAATGATGGTGATGTTTTTTTTCTCTTCTTGAAGCTCCCTAGCCATTCAGAAATGGCTCCTAAGCAAACTGTTTTTATCCTTTTTTTATTTGCTCCCCAGAGTTGGAGCTATCCGAGCTTTAAAAAGCACCACTAAAGACACGCACAAAAAGCCTCCTAAAGTTGGAAACATTTTTGTATGCTTTCTGTCGCTTGGTGACATATTTCCCTGCCTCTGCTACCGTCTCTAAAGAGCTTAGCGGGCGTGCGGGGGACTGATGTCCGTATGCTGCTCTAGACTGGCTGATAATGAGAGCAGGGAGGGTGGTGACAGCTTAAAGCCACCCTGTAGACCTGTTGATTCTCTGTCAAGGCAGAAGGGATGCAGTCAGTCCCGCACAGGGAGGGAGAGAGAGAGAGAGAGAGAGAGAAAGGGGAAAGAAAATTCACTACACATTGGCTGAAAGTTTGCCGCAAACTACCCAGTTCAATGTACCGAATCAAGTGCCGGATTCAAGTCAATTATTGGCCAGAGAGTCCACACACCTCGTTCCAAACAAAGGTCTAAATTGGCTGCAGGTTGAAAAGAAACCAACAAAATCATCAAACGTGGATCGACATAATTGTGACAACGGTGTACACATGTGGGTAAAAAAACTATGTATACCGTTTACTGTTAGCTCTGATAATAAAGAGATTATGCTGACCTCCATAACCATTGAAAGACAAAAGAGCAATGTAAGTTGCATGGATAGCCAAGAAGCTTTCTGGAAGCTAATACCACCTTTTCCCAGTGCAGCTGTACGTTCCGCACCTAATGTGACGCTTCTCACCAGCACGCACGATTAGCACGCACATCAGAGGGACTGCCCCGCCCACCTCAATTTTCCCAAGGTAATTATGCGCATTAGAAGTTTGCTGAAGCAGTCAGAATCAAAAGCCTTTCATTCTCTCTTTCTGTTCCAGGGCCTGCAAGTGAAAAGGAGATCCGCCCGCTAAATGCACAGCATTCATATGGGATTGGGCTTTGAAACAGAGTCGCACCATTCTTTTCACAATCCCCCCCCCCCGCCCAAAAAAAAGAAAATAAACAAATACATAAAAATAATAGAAAACAAAGCAAAATAACAAAGAGACCAGTTAGTTAGAGGCTTTAAGTACTCAAAATTAAACAGAAAAACACAATCAGCTAACGGAGAAGAGTACAGATTAATTGACTTAGCATGGCTTCCTCAAGGTGGCTGCACACATGGGATTCTTGGAAAGGACATTAGTGATGTGCTTGAGGTAATATTTAGTGCAGCCCATCATAACCACGTGGCGGTTTTTGGTCTATTAGTTTGACACAGCGTGTTGTGCTATTCTGGTCCTCTGTGGGTGAACACACTGCAAGGCATCACTACACAGTTTAACTTACTAATGCCTGTCCAATTAAACAATCATTTAAAGAGCCATTTCCCCTGATATCTGGTAAAGTGTATTTCTGGAGCGAGCCAAACGCTGAGCCGTCAGCACACATCAATAAGAGGCAGCATAGAGACAGGAAGCAGGATCGTAAGTATAAGAGAGAAGTCAAGATGCATTCGATGTCAAATAGCACTCTGAACGCTTCTCCCCATCTTTCACCTTCCCTCACTCTTATTCCTTTTCTCTCTGCCCTTCTCATTTCATCTTTCTCTTTTTACGTCTCCTTCCTTCGCCATCTCTCTCCGCTCTCAATTCTTATCTCTCCCATCCATCTTTTGTTCTCTCTGTCACACACAAACTAAGACACACTCGAAAATGCCCCAGCTCTCAAAAGCACATAGGTCGGTATTCAATCAACATTTGTCCTTAACTATTGCAAGACTTTTTGGCGATGGCAAGCATTTGGCAAAAAAAATGTTTTTTTTTGGTTTACAGAGTTAATTTAGCCAATTGTAAAACAACATTTACATTTGTCAAAGTTAAGGACAAGCCTGGAAAATAATCCAGGCCTCAGGTGACCTCCCGCGCGGCGGACTGGGCCGTGGGCAACTGGCGGCACCCCCGCACGCACGCATGCCAGCGGAGGCCAAGTGAGTTCTTAATTACAAGCGCTACATCCTCCAGCAGGCCGCCCCTCTCACCAACCTCCCCCGGACCACGCACGCTGCAGTCTGGCTTCTCCCCGGGGGAGGGGGGAGGGGGTTCACACCGTTTGGATCTTTTGCTCTTCGGCCCAAACCCGGGGGGAATTACAGCGACCCGAGTCAGGAGCAGCTGCGACAAGAGAGAGAGCGCGGCGCAGAGAGGCCGGCTGCACGCTCCAAAGGCAGAATTAAGAATGATTCATCTCCTCTTCACTCCCCCTTTCCCCTGCGCCATGTCCTGGGCTCGCTCGCTCGCTCGCGCTCCGCTGTCTGAGAGCCGCTGTCTCAGACGCCCTCTTACTCAGCTGACACGCGTGGTACACAAATTAAATAACGCTTATTCATCAAGTGTGTCGTTTTAAAAACGGGGATCACGTGGTAGCGTGAAACCAAGCGTGGAAAAATGTACTTGCGACTGAAATTTTTTTTGTGTGTTTATATTCACTGCAAAGGAATGTATAAGACATATTACGCAATATGAATAGTAGATATTTGTATTCACAGTGGAATATGTTCACATATTTCACATTTAAGTCAAGCCTATTATTATCTTCAATGCACTCACAACTTGTGAGCTAAGGGTCACTGGTATATATCTAGGTATATATCATAACTTATTGTAAATAGATTAATAAAATATTAGCTGGACAAAAACTTCTGAAAAAGGGATATTTTCTTGCAGTGGCAGTTATTTAATGCCAGAATTCAAATCCTATGCCTCTGAGGTCTAACCTGTTACAAAGTTAGAAACTTTGTAACAGGTCACAGCTAAAAACAATGTCAACCACACGAATTCTAGACCAAGCCCTGCATCGGTGTTAATGCGCTAGGCGATACTGACACATACATAGTGTGTTCATGTTCATATGGTAGTGTTGCAGGGAATCTGGCTTGTATCAATGGTAAATTAATCACCATTAGTATTTTCATTGTCATTATATAAATGACACCCTGCAATCATAACAGTCATTATCATCATCATCATCACGATTACATGGTTCAGCGACGTTATCTTCCTGCTTTTTTTTTTTTAACCACGGTAACAGGTCGCAATCTTCACCACTTTTCCATATCACAACAGGTATCAGCGTCGCCATGGCAATCTCAACCCTGGTGTTAGAGAGTAAAATGCTCATGGGGGTTATAAAATAACATAGGGGCGTCCATGACGAAAACTGATATGTTGGGGCACGAGCGCCATTATGAAACAGTGACCGTCACGCTCTGCTGAGGATCGCTGAAAGAACTAGATCCTGCAGCCCAGAATGGAAACTGAAGTTTAATCTCTTTAAACCACGGCGTGCTTCCCGACACATTTAACTGAACCACCTTGAGCAACAACGTCATGACATCCCGCGGATCGCACCTTGCTTCTCCATTCCGTGGGTGTTGGGGGAAACCTTGGGTGGGAAGTATTTTCATTTATTTTCATTCAGATCGACTGAGAACCATGCTGAGATTAAGAGCGCTATGCTGACACCTGCAAACCTACTGATGTGGCTGTGGCGGATAGATATGCTATAAACATAACAGATGACACGCTGTGAATAGCAGCTCAGATTCAGCAGCTATACCCTCTGTATTCAAATGCTGCGAAAATAGCATCTGTATTCACGACGCTAAACGAAACAAGGTTTTTTACCCAAAGTTTTCATGGGTAGCTCCTGCTGATGTATCAGGATCGGCGGAAGGGAACAGGCCCAGTCCAACTATGCGTTTGAAACACACTGATGCTGGTAAAATTTGAAACGGCTCCAGATCATTGAGGATTTCCCACAAACCATGTTAACCAAAATGGACAATCATGTGGAGAAAGTACTTAGTTTTTAATTTAGGTGAAAATAGATCTACAGAGAGATATACTGGACTTTCATTGGTACGTTGGTTGGTACATAAAGGGTAAAAGTATTTCAAATACTTTTAAAATACTTTATCTCAAATGCATCTCCTAGGCCTGCATAAAGGAATACTGGTTATAGACCTTGGTTTTGAACCAAGACGTCATAGGTTTGAACTCCTGTTAGGGCACTGCTTTTGAAAGCAGAATAAAGTGCTTTATTTTAATTCAATTGCTACTTTGAAATATTCACTTGTACTGCTTGTATGTAAAAATGTAAGCTGTGTTGCTCTAGGAAAGAAAGTCTGTTAAACAAATAATGTAATGTAAATTCAACTAAGTTTTTTCGGAAATCAATATAAATCATTCTACAGCAAAGTCAGTTTTAAAGAGAATGCAGACGGTCGTTGTAAGCCTTGTAATAAGTATTCATTCTACCGTCACACTCACCATGCCACAATGTGTTGCATATTTGTGAGATAATTTGTGAAAATACAGGAAGAGGTATGGGAGCACGTCGCGGTAGATAACTTGCCCAGTGCATAAATACATTTGCGTGTGGATATTATGCAGATGATAACCAACATTAATGAGACGTCTCCCAAATTGAACTTATCACAGATATGCTACCGGTTATAGAATTCAGCATATTGTCATTAGCAATAGCAGAAGATACATCTTGCCCCCGGGAAGTACATGCTTTTGTTACATTTCAGTAGCTTTGACATGTTTAGTGATGTTTAATTCCGATACTAGGCAAGTTAAAGCTGTCCACAGATGCTATCCTAATGTATATTGCAACAAAATTTGCACTGAAGTGCTTAGCCTACTAGGCTTCAAAAACATAAAATAACTCATATAAAAAACATCTAATTAATTTTACTGCAAGAAGTCAGAGCAGACTTCAACTAGGTTAACATTATCTTCATGCATCACACACATACATACACACACACGCACGCACGCACACACACACGCGCACACAAAGAAACACACGAGCGCACACACACACACAAACACACACGCACGCACGCACACACACACGCGCACACAAAGAAACACACGAGCGCACACACACACACAAACACACACGCACTCACACAAACACATAAACACACAAACGCATGCACACACACACACACACACAGGCACGCACACACACAAACACACATACAAACATGCACACAAACACACACATACACACAAACGCACAAACACGCACGCACACAAAAACGCACAAACGCGCACGCACACACACACACAGACAAACACACAAACGTGCGCACACACACACACACACAAACGTGCGCACACACACACACACACAAACACACAGGCACGCACACACACACACAAAAAAATGCACTCACACTCAAAGCTTCCATTACATTCATTTTAAGAATTATAAAAGCATATAGTGGCACAGCCTATAACCAATGCCAGCTGCCATCTGTGCAAACTGATTACTGTTCAAGTACAGCTGCAAGTACAAATCTGTCACCGTTGCACATAACCAAATTGCAATTTCTGCAGCTTCAGACAACATTTTCGGCCATTTGTTGACAACCCATACACCATACGCAGACTGCATGATTTTTCCAACTTTCGTCTTTCCAGCCAGCAAATGATAAAGCAGTGATGAAACGGACTGAAGTTCTGCACATTAAAAAGTATTAAGAATATATATATATATCGTAAAAACCTTTACATGCAACTAAAACAATAAGTAAAATGTGTTTTTAAACAATGCGTGGAAAAGTGCAGGCCTACATTCACGAAAGGCAAACGTGACACATGAGAATCCTGCCACAGATAGCGATGCAAATATGAACTCTGAAGCAAGAAGAAACCGGGTTTCATTCAAGCATTCATTCAAATGCGGCAGCAATTTAAATTAAAGAACACCCTGAACTTGCGAAGCGGTAAACAATCAGAGCCGCGCCTCTGCCACATGCTGGATGATAAGAGGAGCGGATCTGACACGTTAAAACCAGTAGCATGACACCCCCCATTGTTTCGCTCTGTCTGTGTTTTCAGGGGGAAAGGAGGATATCGCGGGTTACAAATGCAGGCAGACAGTTAATCAGATTTTTCCGGAAGCAGGTCAAATTTGAAAATATGCTTCATTGACTGCAAATATATTACCTCTGGAAGTCAAAGCGAGGGGAGAAATGGACACTGCATGGGGGGGGGGGGTGGCGGCTGTGGTCGCCTTTGGCTTGGTGACAGATGCTAAACCCTGCACACACCTGGGTCATATGCCTATTTAGATTTTAGATACCAGTAAAGCACTC
This sequence comes from Ilyophis sp. 1 JC-2022, assembly GCA_022702515.1. NCBI lineage: Eukaryota > Metazoa > Chordata > Actinopteri > Anguilliformes > Synaphobranchidae > Ilyophis > Ilyophis sp. 1 JC-2022. The sequence continues at coordinate 94,913,785 of CM040402.1, read as the reverse complement.
CTGCAGATCCCTAAGCTTTTTCAGGCTAACGGGCTACCGACCAAAATCATGCGAAAGGGGGATTTCAGAATCATCCAATCACATGAAAGGGGGATTTCAGAATCATCCAATCACATGAAAGGGGGATTTCAGAATCATCCAATCACATGAAAGGGGTATTTCTCAATACTGACGAAAACAGACGATTCTCTTTGGTATTTCAGATACTTACTTGACCCAGGTCTGGAGCTGTTATTGAGGTTTAAGTCTTGGGTTTAAGTGTCACAGTGAAAGAATCTTAATGTAGTATTTAAAGAGGATTTAAGAGTTCACAGAGGGAGCGTAGATACAAATGTGTTTTGGCACTGTGTCATCATTAGTGCCTGCATTTAGTTCCCGCACCTAAGCCAGACGCTTCACATTTCGGGACTTTTCTCTGTTTCTAATTAAGTCCTGGGCTGTGGCTTAATACACCGCACTGCATGCTCACTCTCCCTATCTAAATTCAGGGGACTGTACAGACCCATGTTTCCATACAATGTAGCTGAACTCCAACATGACAGGCACGTAATCCAGCATGTTTTTGTGTTTATTTTACAAATGCATCCAGAAAAACTAAACTACATTTAGAATATATTTTCATAAAAGTTTGAAAAGCATTTTCACGCTACATTTTTTTCCTCCATCCTATTTTTACCGATGTCTCGTGCTCTAGTAATGCCTGATGTGCTTTTACACTTGAAACCCTTTAGCTTGCTTTCATGTATAAGCACTGTTGAGCGGTTTGAATTTCTCAGGCAAAAAATTCCGCCCCTTTATGTCAATGAAGATACGCGTGAGATTTTCTTTTTCTTTTTGTTAAATGGGGAATAAAATCTTGACATGTGTTAAACATTTAATGAATGATTCATAATAATAATTCCATAAAATATTTAACACCATTATGTTTAGCTGTGGGGCTCACAGATAGAAACATGAAACATCAGCGTAATTACGAACATTTAGGTCATTTCAGAATCCGAAACACTTCCCTGGCTTTATTTATTTTTTATTTAATGCCCATTTTTTAGGCCGTTCATTTTCCTGCAGTGTCCTCCATGAATCCGGGAGAGAGCAGGCTCAAGCAGTACACCAGCTTATCTGGGCATTCACTGCACTGGAGGTGTATAGGCCGCAGTGCAGAATAATGGTTAGGTTAATAATGATTAGATTCCCAGCAGGGGCGCTGCCTTTGTACCCTTGAGCAATGTACTCATGCTGAATTGCTTCAGTAAATATCCAGCTGTATACATTGATTGCATTTAAAGAAGAATATAAGCTGTGTAAGTCTGCCTAATGGTGTAAAGAAGTAAACTCTAGACCCAGCTGGTGCCGACTGCAGTCACCTGCATGATCTTGTGCATTAAGATGGTGCTCACCATCCCACAGGGGTACCACCATCCCACAGGTGCCTTAATGTCCCACAGGGGTCCTACAGGGGTCCTACCATCCCATTCAGGTCCTACCATCCCACAGGGGTACCACCATGCCACAGAGGTACCACCATCCCACAGGTGCTTTAATGTCCCACAGGGGTCCTACCATTCTATACAGGTCCTACCATCCCACAGGTGCCTTAATGTCCCACAGAGGTCCTACAGGGGTCCTATCCTCCCATAGAGGCCCTACTGTCCCACAGGGTTCCACCATCTTACAGGGGTCCTACCATCCCATAGGGTTCCAATCGTCTCACAGGGGTCCTACCATCCCATAGGGTTCCAATCGTCTCACAGGGGTCCTACCATCCCATAGGGTTCCTATCGTCTCACAGGGGTCCTACTATCCCATAGGGTTCCAATCGTCTCACAGGGGTCCTACCGTCCCACAGGGTTTCTTGCTACACTCTGGCCCTACAGAGCTACACAGTCTGCTTGGAATCAGCACCCGATTTAGACTCAAGAAACCAGGTGAGGCGATTAATAACAAAACCCAGCAGACTCTGTGGCCCTCCAGGACCAGGGTGAACTGGATGGGTCCGTTCTGATGAACAACACAAACAGGGGTGTGGTCACGAGCACAAAATGCATTATTGTGACCAGTTGCCTTCAGTGTGTTGCACTGCAACCTTTAGTCTGTGGCTGATACTACTTTTTAACTTGCTGCAATACACTACTCCACTGACTAACTTTAGGGGGAAGTTTCCTGCCCCCCTTAGCATACCCTCAAAACATCCCATGAGGACCATTGCAAAGCATAGCACACCATTGACAGTCAACTTCCTTTTCAGTAGATGTCATGTTCGTAAAATAACAGAAAGATCTGCCAGTTTAATGAGCCCCAGGACTGCGCAGTCTCCACACACTGCTGTCACTAGAAAGTTTCCATGTCCAACGATCCTTCCCATCCTGCCTTTCTCTCGTTCTGCCTCCATAGTTTTGGTGGGAGAGACGACGCCTCAGGCGCGCTTAATCTGATCGCGGCGCTAGAACAACTGCTGAGCAGACTTAACCCTCGACGCCTCATTAATGACCGGCGGAGGCTTTTGCGGAAAAACAGTAGAGTTCGCAGGGCCCGGCTGTGTTTACGGTAGAGAAGAGGGGAGGGGAGAGGAGATGTGGACCGGCCAGGTATCACGCAGAGCCGGGGGTATCGACTTCTATTCAGTCCAACATCAAAATGATGAACACAAGAGCCATAAACTGATATAACACAGGGTGCTGGAATCCCACTTTAATATAACCGGCTCATCAAGGAAGTATTTTCCATTTGCGTCCATAAAAAAGGACATTAAATAAAAAATTGCTTCCTTGACCCATCTTCCCAAGAGTTCTCCTTAAAGAAAGCCTCGATCCAAAACGAAGGGCTTTGCTGTAAAACAGTATCTTTTCCATTGTCTGAAATCCACCAATAGGGCTGCCTCCAGCGGAAGCACAGCTCAGGAAAAAATTCAAAAATAAAAATAATAATAAAACAACCAACACAACTGCCTGCGCGTTTTGGAACCGAACCTTCAATGCTGTACACGGACGGCTAATCCGCTCGACGCGTTTTCATAATCGCAACACCTAAGCCATTTGTGTCCAAGTGCAAGACTCCTGCCTCAGCACTATACTGTACCAGCCATTTCCGTGCTACCCTGCTAATTGGACAACACGCTGTGCGCTGAAGCTAGACCTGTGGAAGAAGTGGGGGGTGGGGGAAGGGGTGAATCAGGCTGCCACACAGACATGTAAATTAAGCTGCCTGCACAGCGAGGGTGAGGAAACCTCTGGGCTAAAAAAGAAGAGCAGTAAGTGTTCAAATGCCTCCTGCAGGCTGGGTTATTAAAAAAGAGAAAGAATAATAAGTGTTTAGGCGGGTACCACATGTGCTTTACATAGCTGATATGGCTCTTGTGGATACATGGTAAATTGCTTTTATAACTGCTACTTATGCTACTGCTACTCCTAACTGTCAGAAAACAAAAAAGCCATAGAATTCAATACACATGTTCCTATCCAGTGATAGTGCGCCTGAAAGATTATGTGCGGGCCTGTGTGTGTGCGTGTGTGAGTGGTTTGCGTGCGTGTGTGTGCACGTGCGATACATTATTCCATTTTTCGTAAAACAAGCCTCAAAAGGTGTTGCATTAAGGTGCCTATCGGGTGATTCCTGTAGGAATTGCAGCCCTTTTTATACATAGTCCCCCGTTTTAGGGGAGCAAAAGTAATTGGAAAAAATGTACATGATTTGAAATAGTCATCATATTTAGTATTTGGTTGCAAAGCCATTGCATTTGGTGACTGCTGCCTGAAGTCTGCGACACACAAACATTACATTAGTCATTTAGCAGACGCTTTTATCCAAAGCGACATACAGTAAGTGCATACAGAAACGTCATCGAAGTAACTACAGAACAGATAAGACAAAGCACATCCTTCCCATAAAGTAGCAGCTATCCCTAGTAATGAACATTGAATGCAGTTCACAGTAAACTGGGTAAATCAGCTCTACTACAATTCTATTATAAATACTATTATAAACTTCAACACACAGTTAAAACAATAAACAAGTACCATGAGAGGTCCTAGATAGGTGCATCAGTCCAGGTGGAGTCTGAAAAGGTGTCTTCAGGCCACGACGGAACGCAGGCAGGGTTGGCGTAGAACAGGGGTGGCCAATTCCAGGCCTCGCGGGCCGGTGTGTATGCAGGTTTTTGCTGCCGCCAGTTAACAATTATTGAATTAGCCCAATCGTTTACACGATCTGATATTTTAATCTACATATCCGCAATATGAAAAGCAGCTGATGAATGTTCTTGTGCCGGTATGCGTCAATGCGTGTATTGTAGCATTTTATCGTTCTGTAATTTACAAGTGAATCGGTGATTGTGTGTATGACTAATTAGCTGATTGAACCGTGGTAACTGGTGGCAGTAAAAACCTGCATACACACCGGCCCGCGAGGCCTGGAATTGGCCACCCCTGGCGTAGAACGTAGGGGAATGGGAAGTTCGTTTCACCACTGGGGAGCTAGGATGCTGTGGATCTTCCCTGGTGACGCTTTGCCAGGCCTGTACCTCAGCCATCTTCGGTTTCCGTTTGTTTCCGGGGCATTTCTGTACACTTCAGAATGCATCCTGGTGCTGATGTCAGCAGCCACATCTTCAATGAAGAAACGTGAACCAGCTCTAGTGGCAGCCATACATGCCCAAGCCATAAGACTACCTCCACCATGTTTCACAGATGAGGGGGGGGGGGGGGGGGTGATTTGCATCATGAGTAGTTCCTTTCTTTTTCCACACTTTTCTTTTTCCATCACTTTGTTACAGGTCAGGTTAATACTCATCTCACCTGTCCATAAGACTTTCTTTCCAGCACTCTACAGTTATATTTGTAGGTACTTTTTAGTAAGCTAAACCTAACCTGGCTATTCTGTTCTTGAGGCTAACCAGTGGTTTGCATCTTACGGTGAACCCTCTGAGGTTATGCTGGTATAGTCTCCACTTTATGGTAGTCATTTTTTTTTTTACTGGAGAGCATTCTTGATCTGTTCAACAGTTAAAAAGGGTGTTTTCTTCACAATTGAAAGCAGGCTAATCATTGATCATTCAGTACAGTGGTCTAACAGGGTGTGTGTTATTGCTGAGCTCTCCAGTGTGTTCCTGCTTCCTAACAATGTATCGACCAGTTGATTTTGACACATCCAATGTCTTGGCCATGTCCAGAGGTGGAAATCCAGGGGACATGAAGTAAAAGTCCGATCATGTGTTTCTTCCACTCATAGACTTCAGCCAGCTGATTTGACCAATTAGTTCTACCTCCTCGCTGAAGAGTTATGTTAATTAGCAAATACAGGTGATTGGAGCAAAATACTGGGGAGGACTATTACGTTATGTCCCCTAGATTTCCACCATATCTCTGATCAATTTATTCTGATTTCTCAGCCTCTGTTTGGCCTGACTTACTAGCACTGACACTTATTTGGCCCTCATATGTGAGAGAACAGCAACAGACACCAAATGCCTTCAAATGTATACGATATGAAACTGCCTGTTATTAATATGGTTTATAAATTATTAAATGTAAGGCTTGGGGGGTATTTGAAGCATAAAAGCGGTAGCAATTACAACTAAGCTTAAAAGGGTCTCTTTCAGATCAATGCACAATCTCACCAAAGCTCTTAAGATCGATCATTGATTTAATAACAAGCTTATTTGGGCAAGACAGCTGAGCTCCCCCCTCCCCCTCAAATTAAAGCCAACCTGACTGTCCTTCTTCATTCATATTCTTTGCAGCCATAAGACAAGCATGGGCCCCCTTTGAGGGAAGGTCAGGTGACTTCAGCATCACTGAGCATTAGATTACTCTGCATCATGGATGCCGATTTTCTTTTCTACCCGATTACCAGTTAATTGATTGATTGATGTTACCGATTGGCCAGAAATTTAACTCACCTGGCGTCCCAGCTGTAAATCAGTCCTGCTTAAAACCAGCAGCGCTACCACCGCTTTACCAGAGTATCACTGGTTTACATGGTCATATTTGTCCCTGTTTAAAGTGCAAACTGTGAGCTACACACAATTTTCTGGATTTTCCTAGAATAACTGAATTGCTTTTCAGACATATCACTGTAGGAATTTGTTTGGACAGGTAGTTCGCAGTGGTAACAACAGCATTGCAAAATTAAGTAGCAGTTCATTCAGTTTTAATCATGATAAAATGTTTCCTACTGTCAATAATGTTGCTTGTTCCAGACTAATTTACTGTACATACACTGTACTATTCTGCAGTACACCCCAGAACAAAGGGATTGCATGAGCCAAATCAACCCGATTCCCGGAGTGTTCTGCTGCACAGAGACACTTATCGACTTCAGCACATGTCAACATGGATGACACAAAGCAAAGACGTGGCTCGCTGTAACAGTGCGCATTGCATCAGAAAGGATGCCGTTCAGCTGGGCTTTCCCGTCTAAACTAATTCCTCTGACGAGTCGGGCCCGGACCACTTTTAAGCTAAAACGGAGAAACTAAACTGGAAGACAGGGGAAATACCCCAAGAAATCCCACATGCAGCTCAATCCGCCAATCAATCGACAAAGAAGTAAACCCCAAAAGAGACAAGGCTCTGAAAATTGTGATGTGCGGGCACCTCCTGGAATGAAGCAGCGATGCCCTAGAACACTCCATGAAATCCTGGAAGGAGCGCCGGAAGACGTGACTGCTTTGGACTCGTCAACGGAGTTTGGCCTACCTCATATCCACGGATTGAGGCGTCTCGTGTCGGATGGTGTGAGTGTCATTTTGTTTCTTGCTGCAGGATATATGACACAAGCTGACATTTCCCATGTGGTCCGGACGAATAATGTAACTTGTTATTAAGGAGATCACTTGGCTCAGGCAAATGAGAGCGGACGTGTGTTCGTCCCACATGCAAAGACAACACGGTCTCCGCTTCAATCCTGTTGTGTGCAGTTTACTAGCCGACTTGAATGACAAGTACCGCGGCGACGTTGCTATTCTCCTCCTCAGTGGGGAAATGTGTTGTAATAACTCCAGAAGCATCTTTGAGCGGATTATGGGACTGTATTTACTCTGCAGTAGCCATATACCTTCATGTTACACAAAAGGCGCTGTGTTGGCTCAACCATTATTTTCCCCAGAGAGGATTACTGTGCTTTCTGCAAGATGACCTGATTTATGACACAATAGGATTGCCTCACTTCATAGCACTGTGATCACCGATGGAAAGCAAGCAATAAATTACTTAATTTATTAATGAATTAATAAGCACGGTTACCGTTTTATGGAGATCACCATTTTGCTTTTATTTTAATTGAAACCCACATTTTACACATGAACCCACAAAACAAACATTGTCCACAAAACAATTTCAACAAAAAACCCCCAAATAAACAACATATGGGCAGCAGAGGTAACATACACCTATTTAAGATGCATAGAAACGATTGTTAGATCACTGCCTGATTAATCCACCTAATATTCAATCAGACACATCCTGCTGAGGGATGGCCACTCTGAAGGGGTTTACACATGGAGTCATGGTGTGCAGATTACAGAGAACAGTCAACACCAGAAGCCCCACACCTCGTTTCTCAGACACATTGGTGGTGTTAATTTGACCAAATCAATGTTTTCTCTTTTCCCATATGGATGATAATACAACTGAATCAATGATTTATGACCTGAGAATTATCAGTCTATATGTACATACAGCTAGTTAGTTGTGGAGAATTTCCATGGAACAAAGTCACTGAAAGTTGAATACTAAGGATTTAATTTCTTATCAAATAAGGATTCACAACACAACACAACACAAACGCTTCACAAAAGGCCTATACAAAACAACTTATTAAAAAAAGTATCAAAAGGCAGTTTTTGGAAAGCAACAGCTGGTGTTCATGTCCATGGGTTAGACTTAACTAAGGCAGTTTTTGTGCAGAATGACATGCAAAAAAAATTATGTTTGTGTATTCTGTTCAACAAAAAAGAAGAAAAGTGACCTTTAGCATTCCTTCTCCGTTTGCTCCTAGCATGCGAACGCAGTGCTGTTTAGCAGCTGACCTCTAAGCTTCCGAAACGGGAGCTTCTGGCCAGCACGTGAACGCAGCATGTGTCTCTGGTGTTTCAAAACCAGATAAAGCCGAAGCGGACAACAATATTACACTGCCCATTTAAAAAAAATATATAATAATAATAATAATAATAAAAAAAGCTTAAAAGTTTGCCTTGCTAAGGGAGGACACGGTCGTGGGCTTGTCGTGGACCAATTATACACAATTACTATACATAAAAGATACAATAAACTTAATAAAGTTATAATACGGTAATACAAAAGAAGCAGCTTAATATATTATTAAATAAAGTAATGCTACGGGCAACACACACACACAGATGCATTTATAACCCAACTACTATTGAATTTGTATGTCCTGAATAGAAAGTTCACCAGCTTTCAAGTTTCTTTTCTTACAATTATTAAATTAAAGATAAGCTGCCTTAGACAGTGTACTTGAAGACTGTTTGGGAATGCAGGATTACTTGGTTGTTACAGATGATAAAGGGCAGTTTGGCACAGGGCAACAATATAATAGTGCTGGCATTTAGAATTTCAGATTTTTAGATTTTGTTGAGGCACTGCTGTAGGCAACAATGGCAGCCATCGTCTTCACTTAACACCCAGGTCACCGAGTGTTAATGTCACAGTCTGTGTCACTCTGCCCTCTGCAGAATTTAATTAACATTTCGCTACAATCCAGGGGTCTGAAAATGTCTTGATTCAAAAAATTCAATATTACAAAGCGTATGAAATTTGTTTGTGATGTGAAACCCATTAGGAGCTTATCATTGTTCACTTTGTTCATGCTGCAAAAGAGGGAAAATTATTCTGAACAGAGCTGAAATTGAATCAGACTGGTGACCATAATGTAATGTTCTGTGAAAAAAGAAGCTCCCGCATTTCCAGAACACAACAACAAGCGCACACTTTGCATGGAGCAAACAGCTCTGTGTTTGGTGAGCCACCATCAACCACACAAAAAAAAGTATTAATAAATTTTAAAAAACTATTTGTACGGTAAAATGTTTGCAAAAATGTACAGGATTTCACAGTTTTTTCAAATGAGTGTTAAAGTCATGTAGACTGATGGCAATAACTCATTATTAAATTTCCATCCCACATAATAACAGGATTTATACAGCTAAATAACAGGATGTATACATTTTTTTCCCTTCATTGAATGATTTTTCATTGGCAACATTGCTGGCTTTTTAACTTTTTAAATTTTTCATTTTTTTAAACAGTGCAGGACACCTCTCATTTATAGCACGGTACAGAATACATCGGTTCACGTACAAAAAAATACTGATATTGAAATACTTGTCCTTACCCCTGGTGCAGGTAATTAGAACTGTAATAAGGTGGATCACTGACCTTTAGGAGCAATTAGCAATTGACTCTAATGACTAAAGTTTGGCATATAGGTGCAACCGGCAAGGCAACAGGGTGGTTAGATTAGAGAACTGGGCTTGTCACTCCAAGGTTGCAGGTTTGATTGCCAGTTGAAGCACTGCCACTATACCCTTAAGCAAAAAGTACTCAACCTGAATTGTTTCAGCAAAAAAAACAAAAAAAACAGCTATAAATGGATTGTGGTGTTAAAAAAATGCAAGCCACTCTGGAAAGTGTCCACTGCATGCTTAAAATGTAAAAGCAATATAAATTAGGCCGCTTACACATGGTCTTGAATAAATACCAATCCATAACAGGCATAAGACTGTGCAATCTGGGTTGACAAATGGCAGACGGGTTGAAGAATGGCACTGTTTGTGTTATATACCACAGAATGCACACGCCTTTTGACAATACGAGCATTGTATCCGTAACCATTAATTGAAAACCCCAAGCCTGCTTCTTGACACAAATAATCATTCACGAATGTTCACAGGCATATTTTATTAGAGGTTAAAGGGGCAAACAATGCATTAGAAAAAATGTGTTGTGTTCCAAGTCTGTTGAAATGACTGTTTATGAATGATTAATGATGTCACCAGAATGTAAACAGGCACCGAGCCAATTAGCTCATTCTCATTAGTGAGCTCTTCAAGCTGAGGCATACAAGTCGACTGCTGTGCGATATCAAAGTGAACCCGCTGTATTCTGGTAACGTTTTATACGCGCAGTGCTCAAAATATCAAAACTGAAAATTAAAAAGGGTTTCAATGCCGCATATACAAAAGTAACGAAACAACCGTCAGGTCATATGGTGACATTGAAGAATAGGAATATTCAACTGTCCAGTCTCTCGAGGTCATAATAGTGTATAACACCCAAACATATATCCAGTCTTTTAATACAGGTGTTGCCTGATGAAATAAGAACACCGCTGGTGGCGGTGGGTGTATGTGTCGATGACAGTTACTGCATTAAAGCCGAACAGAGGCTTTTTAAAGTTCCACCTCCGCAGTGCCTTGGTCTCGGCGTGAAAGCTGGAGGGGTTCGCTTCAAACATGCAAACGGAGCTTATAATTCACGCGCGTCTCCCCGTCTCAGACACGCAGACGTTCATTTCCATGTATTGGCAGTTCAAGGTGAGAGGAGCCGCTGAGTAATCAAGTCTCTCGCGTGCAAAGTCTGTTGGCCATGTCAATAACTGTACTCCAGGATACATCCCAAATAATGGCCCTTTGTGTGCCGACGGTGATGGAGTGGTGGCTCTGATCGCCAGGGCTTCAGTTAGAGGAGGAGCCACGGTAATGATTGGCATCAGTCACTGTTGCTGAGGGGGGAAGGGAGGAGTTGACCATTTGAATGAAAGCTGTTATTTGGCTTTGAAAAATAATACAATGAATATTTAGATCATTGGAATGTTGGTGGGTAAAAACTCATTTTTTGTATTCCTGAGAGTAACAGTGACGTTCTCTACTATAGTTTCTCACTCTGCCAAGTGATTGCAATACAATGTAATATAAACTAGTTTCCTGCACCACAAAATATTTGGTGTAAAATCAACCACGATAATGTCCTTTTAACTCGAAGAATGTACTGGACTGATATAAACCAGGAATGTTGTTGACTGTGAACACACAAGACATTTAAAGAGATGTAGAAAAAGCTTACGCCAAATGCTCAGCCACATTACTTTTTTACTCAGCTGTTTTATTCCGCTATTACCCCAAATTCAGATAAAGCAGCTTTTAACTGTAAAGGAGGGGGACAGTGTTACCCCCGAAGCCTCGGAAATCGCCAACCAGCGCAACCCTTAGAAGACGAAGAAGAAGAAGATGAAGACAAAGAAGAAGAAGAAGACTATTCAAAAGCATTTCTCACGGTTGAAAAAACAGTCACACAGTACAGTAGAAAGGGCGAATAAAGCAATCATTCTCTGCCTTCGGTCTGAAAGGCTTTCCATTCCCACCATCGCTCGTCATTCTGCTCACAATCGGCTCCTTTCCAAGAAAAGCCTTTGTTTGTTTTCCAGATAATCTGACTGATGGCTCCCCAAAAAAACGCTGGCCTGACATTTGTGCCAGACGTCCCGCAGCCAGGGCGGACGCTAAACGGCTCAATTTATCACCGCTCTCCAGACCGAGTGTAGCGGTTCATAACCTCTCCCCCGTGCTCATTACGTTTCAGTACGCTAAGGGCGTAAATCACACCTGGTCAGCCAGGACTGTGGCCAACTGCACTATGACCGCGAAGAGAAATACAGTCTTCACGAACCGAGCGAGCCATTGCAAAGTGTCATGTTCAAAGGCCACTGCAATTTAAACAGAGAAGTAAAGTGAAAATAGACTGTCTAATAAGGCTTCCGTCTGAAATACCCTGTGCAATCACTTTTTTCTTGCGCTTGAAGAGCTCATTAGATAAAGATGTACACTTCCCTTTTTCCCCCAAATTTAACCTGGACAATATAGTAAAATAACCTTTTGTAAAGCGTGTCATTTCTAAAGATGTCTGGCATGGCGTGTCAATTCTGTGTGGACATTCACTCCGATTGGCAGCTCAATAAACAAAAGTCACTGCCGATTGGTCAAAACATGGTCTCCAAATGACCAATAGCAAATCTTCCAGTAGTGGGCAGGATAAAACCTTTGCTACTTTCTGGATTAAACTCTTTAAAAATCCCACTTAAATAGCCTTGACATCATAGCATCTGTTTTATTTACTTCTTTATGTATAATAAGGGTCTTTAAGTCAGCGAGGGGGTGTTAATTCAGCTGAAGAACAATGGCTCCATTAGTGGAGCTCACATCTTGGTTCAGTTACAGAACACACAGACCTTCAGATGACACTACTTATGAGCAGTGTTTCATTTCCAAAGAGACAGGAAACCTTGTGCTATCCTTTCCTCTTCCTTCCTGCTTTATAAGGACGCTGATGATGGCCCCAGGCACTTTCTGGCACCGTTATCCATTAGCTTTGTAACACACGGTACAAACGAAGAGTTTGAGTTTAAGTTGCTTTCCCACCTCCATCATAGTACCTGCATATTGCAGCAAAGTAGATACATGACTTTTTAAAAGTTGTATTAAACTACGGCATACAGAGATAAAACAAATTTTTGCATTGCACTGTTTTAAGCCCTTAAAATAGATTTTGTCATTACTCTTAAGACACGTCTCATCCTAAACCATCCAGGAGAGTTGGTCATGAAGCAACATTTGCCATGCCACACTTCTCTTTCCTCTAACCATTTCAGACCAACAGTATAGACAAAAACTATGTTTTCTGGTAACAGTTTTAAAAAGTAGAAGTTTTTTTTGGCAAATGTTAATATGAATAGCGAAATGCAGGGTTTTAAATGCATATAGACTGTCAATACAAACACAACTAAATCTATCCGTCTGTCTGTCTATAAATACAAACACACACGTACATGCGTGTGTGCGTATGTGTGTGTGTGTTAAGCATGTGCGAGTAGTTGCACCGTGAAGCTGGGGATTCTGAATGGAGCTCCCCTCAGAATGATTCAAAGGCTGAGTGACCCAGATTTCATTCTGTTCTCATTACCTGAAGACTCTGCCTCAATTACACCTGGCGTTCTCGGCTCAGAGTGTGAGCAGAAAGGGGCCTTTGCGTACCCTCTGAAGATGGGTTGACTTGAGAATGGCTATTTAATGACTCAGTAATTAACCAAAATAAAGAGTCACCCAGGGTCCCATTCTCATACTTGGAAGACACATGCTGGCGCCATAATTTACCAGTGCACTCAGACAGAAGTAATCAATGTTTGATGGAAGAAGTGACAGCCCACTCTTAAGTATTCCAACTAGTCTGTATTGTTCCCTTTGTACACTCAGACAGGCAAAGGGTGGGCAAAAAATGTTTTAACCTAGAAAATCCCTGGGAGGCAACAATAATTACACATGAATATGTGCTGTTCTGTCACAGGATTTAATGAAGATCTTACAAGTAAACTTCCAATTAGCATAACTAATTATACGGTACAAATTAAACCAAATAATAGCATTTGCGTAAATTTTTATAGCACTGTTTAAATGAATTAGAGAAAGTCCTAGATTAAAAAAAACACTAAGAAAAAAAACACTAAGAAATGCAAGCTTTTGTTAACTGCTTTATTTGAGAGAAACTGTTCGTTCATGTACAGTAGGAAATGATAAAATCAAACTCAGCTAAAATGGTGTTTCATGTTTTGTTTCTTTGATTAATGCATGGAAACGGATATATTAAAGTGATTAATATCAGATGTGTTCATGCTATTTGACAAAGAGTTCATTTATATTAATTAATTTTAAAGTTGTGCACTCAAGATAATGTGAAAAGCCTATTTAAAAATGGAACAAAAGTGTTGCATAGCAGGGCAAATGAAAGAAACCTCATTTATGATTCAATCCACTGGAGAAATTTGTTAGAAACCATTACATCAATTCTACATTTCAAAAAAACCTGATGAATTCACTAATGATCAGACTGATGGATGGAATACAATAACGCAATGGATTTAGCTGGAATCCCCGTTCTTACATTTCCTACGGTAATCGATACAACTTTCCTGTTACCAGTGTTAATGCGTGTGGGTTAATTATTGAAATCGCGTGAGTTCACCGATCTTCATGCACTAAAAACAGAGCCGCGTTTAAAATGGTTTGCTTTAGCACACATACGCAGCACTCCGCTGACGTGTAGGCTACTTCCGAACCGGCACGCAATCAGAGAAAACCGTCTCCATTTTCAACGGCGACTTGCAGGAGAGCAGTCACCAGTTTCCGATTCCCCTGCGAATACAGCAGGACATGCTGAAACATTAAGCGGGGGAGGAGGGGTTAAACGGATGCCTTTTTAACCCGATCGATGAAGGCTTTGAGTGGGGTATCAGTTATACGCCCGGACCTTTTGTTCTTAACCTCCACTTAAGCACTAATTAAGTCCTCTCAGATGAATTTGATGAATGGGTGCAAGCGATAGTGGAGCAGAACAAATGCTCTTCTTGATTCTTTTGATTGATGAACACCGCTCCCATGATGGTCTTTGTCTTTCAGGGTGTGGTGTTTTGCTTTGTATTCGGTTTGTCAATCAGAAGACTCCTGATGCTACCGAAGAGAAGATGAAAGGTGCGTTAACCTCAGCTTAACCTTTTTCCTTCAACATGCACTATAGACATGGACATTGGTGAGAAGATTTCCAGAAATAACGAGCTTGTTTTGTGTTGCAGAGAAAGCATTCTCTAATGTTGTGCAAGTGAATACAGACTCTGTGTTCGCAAAGGATTTATTCCGATTGGAGAGAAATAACCCATTTAATAGGTTACTCCCCGTTCTCTACCGTGATCTTGGGCCTTTTCAAGTGGACAGCCGCGGTTCTCCTCCGAAGCATGTGGTGTGGCCGGCTGCTTCTTTTCACACTGCAGACTACAGCAAAGCTTGCACAGAGTGGAGTCGGAGGAAGACGTTTCATACGCGGCTTTGACATGCAGTCCACGGGCGCCTGCATGACCCACCAGCGGGAGGCGCTGAAGAACGATGAAAGGCGGACCTCTAAGCGACTGAACCCTCCCCTACCCTGGGTGGAGCCAAAATTCTCACCCAAATTTCCTCAGGAAATGTCCACAGAACATTTCCTGAGGAGTGCTGAAAATCGTAGTACTGAACTACCTGCTCAATACATGGAACTAAAGTCAACAAAGTCCAAACACAGCTTCTCCCTTTGTAGCAAAAAGACAAACCCACCTCTTCAGACTGCAAATAGGCTCCCCTGCCATCACTACCCCCTAGAACTCCTATCCTATGTATTAATTCAGGCTATTATGGTATTTTCATGATTTTATGGGTAAAAAAACATATTCCATTGTATTTCATGATGATTGAACAGAAGGCAAGCGTGCTTTTGTTTTCCAGGTTGTCAATAGTAATTACAGTCATCAGACAACACTAGTTAATGTGTTTAGTGTTTCAATAATGCTTTGCTAGAAGAAGCACGTAAATACAAACTGAATAAAAAAAATGAAACTGATTCTTTTTTCCTGCTTATTTTCGCCTCGCCTTGCAAAGAATGATAAACTAACATCCTTCATTCACAGATGATTTAATTAACTGATAATCATCAGGCTCAAAACATTGTGAAAAGCAATAATCCAGTGAGGAACAGTTGTGTTCAGTGACTGTAAATCATAAAAAATCGAATTACACACACACACACTCACGCACGCTCGCACACAGAGGCCCTTGCATTCAATTTCCACTAAGTCTGAAATTGCAATAATTAATAAACACATAATAATTGGAGACAGACAGCAAAATTAAGGCGACTATTTTTTGTTTTGTTTTTGCTTTAGCGTTTCATTCAGATTTATTTATCGTAAAGCAACGATTGCCGTTTCTACTGGGAGTAAACCACCAATGGGAGATCTGCCTCATTTCCACTCTCGAGCCTGCTGTGTGCCCCCTGTTGGCCCCCCCTATGGAGTCTGGTTCTCCGAAAGGTTTCTTCATACATACCATCCACATTCTCCCTTGGCACTAGATCCTGTGGCCTGCTATGAGGGAGTTTAAGCCAGGGTTATCTATGAAGCGTATTGTGACAAATCCTTTGTAAAATGCATTATATACTGTAAATACCATTTGGTTGATTTGATTGTCTGTACACCTGCTGGGTTGCCAGGTAGGGGTCTGTTAGGCTGTACATGTTAAGAATAAGTGCAAGACAACACGACCACACATAATGACAAGAACATGTCATTCAGTCCATGCGAACAAACGAGAGAGTGTCCAGCTGCCTGGCCTTGAACATCCAGAGGGTCTTTGCCTCTACTACACGACCTGCTCCAAGCATCGACAATGCTCTGTGTAAAGAAATACTCCCTGTTATTAATGTCAAATTATTTACCTTTGGCTAATTCCCACCTATGCCCCCTTGTTCTACTGAGAGAACACCGACTGAAAAATATTTTATTCACTTTGCTAATCCCTTCTACAATTTTAAAAACCTCAATCAAATCTTAATGTCAAATCACACTTTAGTTGCCTTTCACTAGGCCTGAACAGATCTTATGTCATTCTTCACAACATTTACATACCAGGAACCAATTTAATTTTCTTTTGTACTTTAAGTGATACTGCGGCCAACTGTGCGTCAACCTCCCTCACCTGGCCACAGTCAGCACTGGCACAAGTATGACTTGATGCCGGACAGCGGGCACCAAGGACGGGCACTTTATGATGATAGTTGACGGACTGCATTGGTCTCAAAGTGGTTTGGGGTGAACACACTTCAACCACCGTCAATGTGTAGCCAACACCGCCTGGGAGATACACGGCAGCCAATAGTCTACATTGCATTCATTTCCATAGACATTGTTATCCAGAGCAACGTAAAGAAGGAGAAACACAACACCAGAAATGCAGAGCACACATCACCTGAGCTGGAGAGAGAGTTGCATTTCAAGTGTTAAATCATCTCTGATAGAGAGTGACATTTGATCCCTGTTGGATTCATATAATCTCTGTTCGAGCTGCATTATCTCTGAGCGTTTCACTGTGAAGGGAGTGAATTATTGATTCGGCTATACCAGGGGATGATTGGGTAGCAGGCTGAGAGAGCGAGCGAGCGAGCAGCCACTTACCCGCCCAACCAGGAGGCTCCGCCTATTTCCCAGTCCACTGTCATTCACACCCATGTTTTCCATGACACTATCTTCCCCCATTTTATCCCCTGTCAATCAAGCCATCTGCGGGTGGAGAGGGCTCCTCAGACCCACAATGCAAAGCTAAGCCGCGGGAGATAAAGCCCTACCTTGACCAGTTTGCAGGGTCCTTTTTCCAGGAGCACAAAGATTTGAATAGGTCACGGCTATCTGTTCCTTACTTCCCCACGGTAGCCATGGTGATACGAGGATTCTATAGCCTGGATGCATTCCTTATCTCAGAGTCCCTGCCAGTGGCCACTCTTGCAACATGACGCTCTGATGTGACGGGGCTAAAATGAGCTTTGATCTTTGTTCACTCTCTTTTAGCTTTGGAATAAACTAGCTCAAAATAAAACCATGCAGATCAAGGAGTCTCAACTTAACTGTTTTTACACACAGACAATTCTTCCAGGGATGCAGAGCCAGTGTCGTTCATAAAGTAAATCCTTATTTTTATGATACAAATACTTATTTTTATAATGGGAGACAATGTCATAGGACTGCCATATTCTGCATTTTGCTGTTTGCTGGTATGGTTGAAATCATATTTCGCCAACAGAGAGATGCAAAACCATTGTGAAAACGTATCGTCATGGTAATAATTTTGGATGTTGGCGACAGTGAGGGAACGGTTTCAAACCAAGGTTCTGTTTTTGCCAACTCTGTTTTTACCCTCATGACAATAATGTCTAATGGGTTGACAAGTATTCTTAGTGCTTTGAAGTCGGGTTAGGCTTCTTTGACAAGCTCGGCAAAACCTATTTTTCCATTTTTTATTTGTAATATATTATTTTATAATTGTATCTGAATAAATGCTTTAAGTCATAAATGAGAATAATGCAAGTCTAGCTTGCCAGTGGAAAATCTGTGCTAAATTTATATGCTGCCGCTCAAAGAAAGCTTCTCTGCATATTTACCCCTGTGGGCTCTTGCACGGTTCCTGGGAGATTCACTCTAAGATTGACTCAGGGGGCTGTGACATGTTTACATTACACAACAATGTGCTTTGTGTTTGGAAAAAAATAATAATAAGTAAATAAATAAATACCAAGATTTAACATTTTTCCCCCTTTCTAACACAAATCATTTTCCACCCTTAATATATGTTTTTCCCTTACATTACAAAGCTAAGTTCCATCGTTCATGTTTTTTGCCAGGCATAACCCTAGTGCCTTCTCAGGCAAACATTGTACACTCTGTTTAGGCTCAACCACAGCTGTTGTGGATGTGCTGAATGAGGCCTAAGGCCAACATCTAAATAAACACCTTTGTCCAATAGGGACAAAACACCAACGTCACGTGACCGTTTCCTTCCCCGAATCTGACACCTGGAGGGGCTGCTGCTGTTGTCACTTCTCTTGGGACATTCTCTCAGGGATGAAAGATATTGTAAACACTGAAAAATTGTTAATGTGTGTTTGTCAGTCTTCCGAAGTCGTTTCCTGGGAGACGAGTGCCAATCACACAGACAGAGAAGCAGATTCACTGGAGAAAATTCCAATAGCTTTTGAGGATTTAAGAGTTCTGGAATGAAAAACTTGAAGTGACAGAATACCTCAGCAGGGGCCTGATTAAAGCATGTAGCGCCCAATATCTCTATGGAGTCTTTGACCCAGGAGCCCCGCATGGGTAAAACACAAACACTCCTTACCCACATTCATTAATTTAATTTACTTATTTAACTTTGTTTACCCCTCCAGGCAGGTACAACCGAGACCTCAATTCTCTTTTGTAAAGATGACGTGGGGATTGTGATTGTGCAGCCAATCAGATGTAAGGGGGTGCGTTTATGTGGTCAGACCTAGAGGGCCGTTATGGCTGTGGAACAAGTTTTTATTGTCAATACAGAAGGCAACAGCCAAACTGCAGGACAGAAGCACAGAGGAGGGTTTTACAGCCAGTAAAGTGCATGTGACCGCTTCAGGATGTCTGTTCAATTCTATGTGACACTAGGGTAACAGTTCTCTCTTGAAATCCTTTTGAGTAGTCTGTAGGAAATCGGTCACACTTCAAAACGCTACTCAGCTGTGTTTGAAAGACAGTTGACCCCATAGGCATACATTGTACACTGGAGCTGTGATTCTCTATACTGTGTCCTCCATAATGTTTGGGACAAAATGCATACAGAATCTCTTGATTTAGATCTGTACTACACAATCTTAGATTTGGAATAAAACAATTAATGGGGTTATACAGATAAAGTGCAGCTTTTATGTAAGGGTATTTTTATACATTTTGGTTTCATCATGTAGTAATTACAGCACGATTATAACTAACCCCCGCCCACCCCCCCTACTTCAGGCCACCATAATGTTTGGGACAAATGGCTTCACATGCGTTTCTGATTAGTCAGGTGTGTTAAATTGCTTCCGTAGTACAGGCATGCCATGACTTTTTGATGTCTGTGACCCAACAATCAAATCAAAAAATTCTTCATATCTTATTTTCAAGTGATACTATAACCTGCATTTGAATGGATCTCTATGGGAATTGGTGGGGGGTGGGACTAGATTAAGCTGTAAATTACGCTGGAACAATATGGAACACATGGTTGGCTAAATGGCTGTAAGTAAGAAAGGGTCTGAGGTAAACAAGCCTCAAACCATCACTCTGCTGCCAGTAGATGATCACTTTAAGGCTTTCTTCTCCCAACTAATAGAAAAATGAGTCAGGAGAAACAGCCCTTAAAGTGATCCATCCACATCTACAGCATATCCGGCAGCAGAGTGATAGTTTGAGGCTCGTTTGATACTTTGTCCATTGACAAGGCTGCATTGACACAGCTAGAACTTTGATGCATGCATTTAATTGGATAAAGGGAGTTTTGAATTTTGTGCACTTGCATCTGTGAAAGTTCTTGTGATTCTGATGTCCGTTCATCCATCTATGACATTTTTATGTTATTTTTTTTCCCGTCAGGAAAAATGTAGTCATATTTTTTTACGAGCTATTTATTATTATTATTATTATTATTATTATTATTATTATTATTATTATTATTGTCACATCATCTTCATAAAAAAAGCTTTGTTGAAACTTTTAGTCAGAATTTTTGTTGACAAAATTAACACTGGCTAAAACATACAAGTAAAAAAAAAAAAAGAATACAACTAGCCCAGGCCTAATTCAAGTAACCAGTCAAGTAAATGGTTCATGTTAAAACATGTGTATTTTGCGTTCCTAATTACCCTCTTTCCTTAAGGGGTGGTATTTGTGATTTAGAATTTCACACATTACGTAGCTAACCTGGGTTGTAAAAGGGTTGTTGCTTTTATGTTATACATTCATTGCAACACTGCCTTTAGCTTGACACATACACACACAACAGCATCCCAGTTAGTGTCTGACTTTGTGCAGGTGTAATAATTTTATTTTACAGCGGATCTGCTCCCTGGATATTTTTACTAGTGCCAAACCATTATGGTATCACACACTGGGGCACTGGGGCATCAACAGGTGATAATAATGCATAGGTAGGTCTTATCTCAAAAGCAAGCATTACGGCCCCACAGGACATCTTTGTCACATAACAGACCCCCACAGGAAGAGTCCAACTGTTACCAAAAGACAACTGAACATGCAATCTGTTCCCTTTCGATTTTATTTAACTCAACAGATTACGATGTACAATAACAGCACCTTACCATAACTGTATGCCCCAGAGGGTAAATGATATCTAAGAGAGTAAAAATAGCAAGCACATGTGTTGGTTCTCTACCCCTATGAATCGTTTCGCCTAATCTTCCCAAGCAGGGTGACTACTCATTAAATTGAAAAAAAGTTAGTTCATTTCAAAAGATTTCCACCCAGACGGAAAGGTCACAGTGTTATTTCAGAGCAGTTTTTTTCTTTTGGTGACTGAAGGCTTTCTAGCACGCCATGACTTTACTGAAATCTGAAATGCGTGTCCTAGAAAGCCATTTTGCACATAGCAAGTCTATTCGCGCTGTAAAATTAAAAGTAAATTGCATGTCAAGGCTTGTACTCTTGTGATAAAGACTTGTTCTCTAAAGGATTACATTCTTCATTAAAGAGTTGGTCAGCCCCCAGACTGTCTGGGAACGTATCAGTCTTTCACAGTGTACAGTGCACAATTATGCAGAGCGATGTAGGAGGTGTAGGGAGAGTTTGTACGAGTGGATACATTAGTGGGGTTGTCAGCAAGGACAGGATTTCACAACTGAAACCGCACTGTGTGCTGGGAGAACATTCAAGATATGCTATAGTGCTTTGTATTAAACATAACCATCCGCATGGACGATTCACACATTCCAAGTTTTGGTGCCGTTTAAGATAGTAATGGTTTCTGCTACCAAATACAAAGTTTTCCCAAAGCGTACTATTATAACAACTGCAAAAACGGAATTAAGTTAACATGTTGTGTGTTTGGATACTGCTGCCTGTATTGGTGCTACAACACATTCCTGATAACTAATACAGGTGGGAACAAATATAGCACTTCTGAAATGATCAGTAAAAAAAATTATCAAAATGCAGTAAATTACATTGGGCCTCATTCATGAAGCGTTCCTAAATATGCGTGTACATTTATGTACAAATTATATACCATTTTTTTTGTATGTACGTACAAAGTGGGTTCACATTATTTTGTGATTAGCATAAATCCACACCCATTAATTACCTTATATGGAGGCTGTCACTTCCATTTAAAGCTCCTTTCACAAAGTTAAAATGGCCCAGAAAAAGCAAAAGAAATGATTATTCTGACACTGAAATTGAAGTTTTATTAGCAGATGTTCAATCAAGGAAATAAATAGTTTAGTATTGTCTGTTCCAGTGCCAAAGTGAATAGTAAAGTAGCCTACATGGTAAAGTAAAAGAGGACATAACATCCAGAAAAAGCAGAATCTCCTATTACACGAGCTGTTAAAGTGCAAGTCTATCTGCATCGGACGAGCGCATTGCCTCTATGCCAAGCATAGTCTTTCTCGTGGCCTGGAAATAAAATAATTTATTAATTTTGCCATTTTGTTGGTGTTCTGTGCGTGCGAGAGGTGGTTTGAATTCCCGATCCCCTAGTGATGGAAAAAGGGAGGCCTACTTACTGTCTGACACAGTAAATTTGACGTAGCTACACCAATAAGCCACTAAAGCCAGCCAACTAAAGCTGTTGTGGGTCCCACCCGTCTATGGTCCCACCAGGCAATCGAGCCAGGACGTTGAGCAATACATTTCACATGACATGAACTGCACTGATGTGACAGCCCTTTCTATTAATATTTTACAAACGCATCTTCTGATGGAGCCTTGAGGCTACGTTTGTGCAGTACAGTTACGGCACCAATAACATGCTGGGCAGGTTGGCAATTTCATAAAAACCCGAAAACGACTAACCAGCCATATATCACTCTCAGCCAACAAATTTATTTTGCATGATTTTAAATATGCCTTTGTTTCTCTCCTAAGCGGCCAACTCCTCCAACAGCACAAGGTCAGCCATTGAAAAGCTGGCTACAGACCTGTAGGCAATTTAAAGCTAATTTTGTTCATTGGTCAAATGTGTGTTTTAAATAGCATATCGTCACCTTCTTAAAATAATCGCTTAAGTCATTTTTTGAGGAACATGAGATTTTTGCTTAAATCAGCTCTTCATGATGCTGGCCACCTCTGGTAAAGTTGCCTAGATCCTTAATTGAAAGGATCATGCTGTTTTACCCCGGTAATGTAATCGCCTAAGTCAAGAGTGCTCTTAGGCTGTTTGTATGTTTGCCTAAGTCACAATAAATTTTGACTTAGGCATTTTTACAAGTTATTAATATGGCGGCTGCTTCAAGATGCACAAAGAAAATCAACATAAATGAAGTCATTTCCATGATTCTGGACTCGTCCCCGAATGGTAAGTGATAATGTTTACTACAATATTTGGCTAGGCTATAAATGTTGTGTAGTTATTTAGTCTTTAATACTCTTATGTTACATAATTGACAGACAGCGTTATTTGTAAGTCAATAGTCATCTATTGATATACCCTTTTTGTGTGAAATGATTAACAAATATCATATATTCTGTATTTGGTTCAGTTTATTCTGTTTTCTGAAAAACTTGAAAATATGACTTAGGTGATTATTTTAAGAAGGTGACGATATTTATAAGTTAGCATTTAACTAATTTAGAAAAATAGTACTGTGAGCATTCATTACGCTCATGAGACTAATTAAACAAGTTAATAGCCTACAATTGAAAATCATCTAATGTGTTTGCTTTTTGCAATCATAATTTATTAGCTACGTTTGCATTGTGTATTTCAGAGGCTACATTTTGTCATGTGAATTTTACAGAAAATAAAAATAAATTATAATGATCACTCAGAAGCTACATTTAGCGGCATTCTGAATTTACGAACATGGTACGCATGGTCTTGAGCAGGTGTAAAAATTGTTAGTACGTCCGATCAAATCTCAGGTATGAAAACGTTGATGAATGCCAAAATACGGCCACATTTGCTAATACGAACGATTTACATACAAATTCGTTCTGCTCACGTTTCATGAATGAGGCCCATTGAGGGCAGTGTATTGTGTGTGAGTTTGATCTACCCCTTAGGGAAAGGTCCATGAACGTGGACCAACATCACGCAACAACAAAGCATGCAAAATATGAGATATTAATGGAAATTGATAGGTTAAGACCAACACCAGAGCAACGAAAAAAAATTATGTACTCTTGCCAGCTATATTCCATTTAGTGGAAGAGAGGAAACAGGGGCAAGCTCTTTTCTCATGCCAGGTTTGTTTTTGTGTTGGTACTTTGCACTTCAGGTTTAAATCCTGAAAGTTATTTATTTTCCCAGTTGGTTAACTTGGTTTCGTTAACCATTTGATTTCTATTGGTTACTTGTAGCCCTCAACAGAGACACAACTCACTGAAAATGTGACTGAAAATGTTCAGAATCTGACTGTTCTCGCCATTGTAGGGCAAAATTTTGTTTCTTCTGTAACAAAATGATTGGTAGAAAAGCTGTTTGTGATACAGTCACCAATCCATAAAACACTTATTCTCAACCGTCCATTAAAAATGTTTTTTATGGACCAGTACCAAATTCCGAAGGTCTCAAAAAACTTACTTGTAAAGGATTGGCTTTATCATGTAGGAAGACATTAGTAAGAAGTAAACAAGACATTTATTGATTGAAAAACCTGCCCACACACTATAGCAGTTTATTTATGGGAAAGTACACAGTAGAATATTCCGTGTTAAATAACATTGCATGTGATGCCTACTGGACTCTGAAACCCTGGTCCAGGAGAGCCACAGCCTCTGCAGTTTTTCATGGTTACTCAATTAATTAACCAATTAGAGCAGTTGATTACACAGTTAACTCACTTCGCCTGGTTACTTGGGTCTGAATTAAGTGTTAATTTTAAGGTAAAAACAAAAACCAGCAGAGCTTGTGGCTTTCTAAGACTGATCCCCGTTGTAGATCCCCGCTATATACTATGAGTTTAATTAACACTGAACATTTAAAAAATAATAAAGCTCTGTCCAAATTCTGAGTGCTTTGTTTCCTTCAATTTTCATGCTCAAGTATTTAAAAAACCCATGGGAGCCCTCTTATATTTTGTTATATTTTTTGTTATATTGTTCTTATCATATTTAGGGAGCTGGTCTGCTATAAATAGCCATTTATGATATGCAAAGGTAGAGCAGTGACATTTCTCTTTAAATCAGGACATACTATAGTTGTTCAAGCCCTTACCACGAGAGAAAAAAATAAAAATTAATAAATAAAATAAAATAAATTAATAAATACCTTCTGCACTAATACCTTCTGCACCTATTACTCGAAGCTGGTAAATTCAGTTGTTTTTTGGAGTGTTTTCCTGAGTACTCTTGGCCAGTGGAAATCTTCTTTGTTCTGGGAGCCCTGCAGTGCTGAGAAAGTTAGACTCTGTGGCATGGATATGAAAGCAGGGGGAACGTCTGTTTGAAACACTCTGGCCAAAAGCGGTTTATGAGTTCCGCATGCCAGTGTCCTGACTGAAAGGTGAAGAGGGTGGTGCAAAAGACAGTAACCTACCTTCAGCCTATTCGGGACTGGGCCTAACCTGCCTCTGGTCTATCCAGGGGAGAGGGCCTAACCTGCCTCTGGTCTATCCGGGGGAGAGGGCCTAACCTGCCTCTGGCCTATCCGGGAGAGAGGGCCTAACCTGCCTCTGGCCTATCCGGGAGAGAGGGCCTAACCTGCCTCTGGCCTATCCGGGAGAGAGGGCCTAACCTGCCTCTGGCCTATCCGGGAGAGAGGGCCTAACCTGCCTCTGGCCTAACTGGGAAAGAGGGCTTGGAAAGAGTCCAGTGTCTGCTGCTGCAGAAGAGAAGGCATTTACTGGGAGTTTCTGGATCAAAGCCAGCAGGCTGTGGAGCAGTGACAGCTGCACACTGAGGGCTTCCGAACCCCCTGGTCCACCGCAGGAGAGTGGCATACGAAAGGAGGAGTGCTGGCACACTACAAATCAATGGGAAGTGTGACTTTTCCCCAATGGGAGAGATTCTCACGGGGGGCTTCCAGTTGCTGTCGTGGAGCAGGTGTTCCCAGGTGTCGTTTTAATTGAGGGGTTTAGGTCATGCCTGGGTCTGAGCAGAACTGCTAAAAGGCTGGGGTGGAGAGGTCAAGCCTTTTCGAAATAGAAATAGAAATTGAATTTCTGTCTGCATTGAAAAAAAAACTGAGCTAGTTATTAAGGGATCACTTACATCCTTATGCGGTGACTGAAAGCAACTTTTTCCCAAGTAACCCATGTTTACGTCTAGTCCAAGTTACCTCAAGATTAAACTTCAGATTTAGGTCATTTGAAAATGATGGCTAAATGTCTGTATTACAAGATAACACACCATCTTTACGCCTTAATTTATGTGGCAGAATAAAAATGTTTGCTCTGCACTGATTTGTGCCTCATTAACAGCTCTGTGCAAGTTATGTCCCATTTACAGGAATTTGAGAGCCTGCAATAATCGGTGCTAAGAGTCTGCAATGCCCAGAGAAGAACTGCAAAAAACGGTGGTGATAATCCATTCCGATTTTAAAGTGTCGTTTTTGCACCTGTGAGAACAGAGCGAGTGACGGCATAGAGCGGGTTGCCTTAGGCCGTGCGCCTTGCATGCGGTGATTTTATAAAAGAAGCAAAGCCTTTGCTTGTGGCATCAGGAGGTGGTGACGACGCGCCGTTCAGCTTGGCATCTCGCTACGTTCGACTCCACTGCGACTCCTGCTCCTCTTCCGCAGTAACGTCTTGATCTGGTCGACTCTCGCAGGCGGCTGTACGCTTGCAAGGGACATCCCGGAAATAAAATAAAACATCAAAGGTCCATACGCTGTCGCATAAAATCAGGGACTGCCCCTTGAAAAGCACTCCATTCCTAGGCAACTGTTCAGCATCAGCGCCCAGGTTCTGCTCCTGGGCGCACGCATCTATTGCTCTGAAGCAAAGCATATTCCAAAGAGCACGCTATGTAAATATTTAAGGGAATAACTCATTTCCTGTCTGCCTGACCACACAGAAGCAGCAGGTCAAGTTCTCATCCACAGGGTTGATTATTACACTTGTGGAATGCATTCCAATAGTGGAACGCGAAGCGTTGCCTCTGTGCATGTGACTTGCAACGTAACGCAACTATATAATGTGATCGCTCATTTCACGGGACTCACAATCTAGTGCTAGCATTTTCAAACCTTTCAAAAAAACGTATTCCGATACAATACGAACGTTTCTGGTAGGATATGTTTTCCTCTCATCTCGTTTCATGAAAATCTCCAGTATAACTAACAGTATAGTTCATTCTGGAGATAGATTTTCCTGAATTACTTTCCCTAAAATGGCCTTTACCAAACCTTTCCCTCGGATGAGTGCTTTGCTCTGTTGGCAATGTGGGATTGACTAAAAAGCCGCCCCCCCCTGCAGTTTTTCATTATGTGTTTGGAAAAGGGGGTGCGTGTGGTACTTGACAGCGGTTTCCTGTTGTGCTCTAATCTGCGTTGTTCAGGAAAGCAATCCTGCTGTACAACTGTTGAGACTGCAAGGAGAACACATATGAATAAATCCCCAATGCTTAGTCTCAGCATCGTGCAGCTCATCGTAATTAAACCTGATAAGCATTTTCCGCAACCTCTGTTCTCTGCAGATAGCAATTTCATGTGCTCTTTGTTTCAGCTGTGGTTTGGGGTGCTGTGACTTGGCTGTTGTAGCTGTAATACTCTATCAATGGTATCATTTAGGTGTGCTATTATAGGTTAGCATAAAAGAGCAACCAAGCAGGTTTCGATTGTGTTTTCAAAAGCATAATCATAGTTCCATGTGAGAGAATGAAAATATTTCAAGAAGAATGAAGTACTCTAAATTCATTACATCCACTGTAGTTCCTTTTTTTTAATGTTGTACATTGCAATTAAGATGGAAATACATTCACTTAAACATAATTTCATTTAAATTCATTATTTTATACTGTGTTCAGATGGTTGGTCAGTCTGGCATTCTCAGGTTTGTATGTATGATGTTCTACTGTACTTTCTTCCATTTTTTTTTACAATAATGCTGTTTCAGATGGTCAAATGTATTATCTAGAAACATTTTTCCATTTTATTTCCATAAAAAATGTGATAGCTATTCACAAATAACACTAAAATAATGTCTCTGGAAGTCAATAATAATTAAGAAATAATCCAGTCAATAATCATAGAAAATTACTGAAAACGTAATTGACTTTGACAAGTGTATTCATTTTAACAGATGTTATTTGTCCAGCAGAGAGCAAATTGATATATCTCTATCAGTGAAAAGCTTCCTTATTGGGTTTTTGTAACAGATGGCTTCAGGAGGTAGGGGTTAAATTCATGTTTATTCAGTTTGTGTTCAAACTGCTCAAATAGAATTCCAAGATATCAATTGCAATGTGTGACTCGTTAAAAGGAAGAACAAAAACTCCCACCTGATGTGATTTTGTATGAACGTCTATGATTGTCAGCAGTTCAATCCATAGCTTGATAGTCAGCCGACGTGATTGATGGAGTTTAAGAGGCGCCCTTAAATAGAACTGTTAAATGATAAAAATAAAGCATTCTGTGTACGGACAGATATTTTACTATTTTTGATATTCCAAAAACCACTGCCGCAGCACAAGCACGTAGCGCTCTTCGGAATTCTGCAGCATTCCAGCTGCAGTGTTCCACGAAGAAACACTTCAACGCCACCAAACATGAATATGGAGTGTATAAATGACAACCTTGTTTTCTTTTCCTCGCACTTTTAAAGGAGAGGGGTTATTTCAAAACAGAAGCAATCAGATTGCAGAGAGCCTGGATCTCAATTAATTTAAAAGCCTTCATCTTCCTGTTGTAAGGTGTGATGGAGTGACTAGTTTAGGGCAATCCAATTTATACTGTCTTTATGACTACAGTGCTGAAGAGGGATACAATTTAATCTGAAGTACCCAATGAATATCTGTCCTACACAGGCCCCTCCTGACATTTTTACCTGGCAAAAGTCAAATGAGGTAAGTTTGCCGTTAGCGAACAGCCGGCGATAGGTATGCATGCCACATAAAACCCAGGGTGACAGGGTAAACCGGGAAACAGGCTCAACCTTGAGGGCCAGAAAATGATTGATGATGAGAAATATCCATGAAAGTGATTACAGAACACCTACACCTTGCCAACACCCCTGTAGCAATGCTGCCACATCAAGGAGACTGAAATTGCATGTTCACTCTTTTTCTATATTAGGGCTCATTAGAACAGATCTGGATTATGTATAAAACTATGCCAGTTAACCAACATGATATAATCGGACTATTACATTATTAAAAACACTGAAATACTTCCATTACTGCTATTATCTATTACTGTTTTCCCTCTGTATAAGTTATACTAAGGCATTCTTGTGCCAATACATCAAAACACAGACTCAACACAAACAGTATGGCTAATGCTGTAAATATTATAGAAAAGGGGTGTTCTAGAAATTGGGTTGCATCTGCAGGTATTTCTGGTTTAATTTCAATCAGAAGCCAATTTAGGCCTTGAGAAAAAAGGGTGTGGAGTCTGTGGACTCTTCGGTCAATCAACATAACTGAATCAATGGAGCTGAAACATCTAAAAAGATCACACTGTAGCACTCTAGAGCTGGATTCTGATACCTGTGTCAAAGTGCCAAGAACATGCTTTGCAGCAGATTCAGAGTTGGGCAAAACCACCCCTGACACTAAACTATCAATGAATACCTCAAAGCAAGGTGAAGTCCTTGTCTATTTATTGAGCAAACACTGAAGTACAATTATCCAAATAAACTGTATGGTCTATACAATCACAAGTCTTTCTCGTTTTATAGCAGGGATACTGAGGAATATTAATGTCAATTCAAAGCACAGAAAATGCTAATAGTAAAGATTAAAATATCCACATTTAAACCCAAGGTTTAGGCCTCATTAATGCCACCTGTTCATCTACACCACATGACCTGTGGGGATTTAAACCTGTACTTCCTTCCTCCAGAGAGAAAACCGAAAACTTCAGGCAACTAGCCCCCAAAACAAGCAGGAGTTGAATATGGGTTCTGCGCAGGCCTAGCAGAGCATCACCATAGAAGATACTCAGCATCTGGTGATGTCTATGGCTCACAGACATCAAGCAGTCGATCCATGCAAAGGATATGCGATTTACATAATATGAGCATGTCCCCAACATTATGGTGCCCTGAAATGGGGGGGGGGGGGGGGCTATGTATAGAAAGTGCTGTAATTTCTATATGGTGAAACCAAAAAAAAAGAACTATTGGTAAAAGCTGAGAACCTGCACTTTAACCACATGTGAATTGTTTGCATTACAAATGTTCAATTGTGGAGTACACAGCAAAATCTAAAAAAAAATATGCCTTTGTCCCAGAAATTATGGAGGGCATTGTATGTTAAAAAGCACATAGACATCCATAAAAGCTTGTTGGATTTAACTTGCAATGCCAACATTGTGGCACTAGCAACTGGTATTTGGTCAACTAATTTCTCTAAACTTAGCAAATTGTGGCCACCATCAAGAAAGTGTCATTTAACAATGTCCAAGCCAGAAAATGCGCTACATGGAGCATATTAGGAGCACAAAGGTTATTTTCCATGTAAAGCCAGGTGGGGAAGTTGGTATTCTGCTGCAGAGTGCCATTCAAAGTACATCCGTTTTTATCCCAGATTTGTGGAAATGGAGATGGATATCACACCAAAAACCTTTGTGCTGACAGAGCTATCGACATTATTGAGGGATAAGGGTTTGGAGACACAGCTCTTGTTAATCGCTCAAAATGGCAAGAGTCACATTGACATTATCCGGTGGTATGAAAGTCTTGACATCAGAATCCACAAAACCTATAAGAAAATTGAAGAGCTCACAATGTGCATAGCACAGACAAAACGATAAACCGCCAATGCGTTAAAACTTTCAATAAAGTTGCAGAGAAAACTCCTTCTGATCGACTCAGAAGTAAACCACGTTTCTATCAACCAGCTCACAAATTTCTTAAGGCTGTTAGGATTTTTGATCCAAAGCAAGTGTGCAGACTGGATGTGTCAAACCTCCCACTACACTCAATTTCAGATTTTGATGAAAACTGTAGATCCCAGCTGGGCAATTACAAATTATTTGCACAAGAAAACAGCACTGCAATGTCACTGGGGGAATTATGGGATACAGCTGAAGAAATATTTCCAAACTTTTTAGTGCAAGTTAAATGCTATACAACTGCTCTCATTTTTAATGTGGCCATTTTCCACTGCTTGTAACAAAAACTACCATGCCCCTGCCTGTAAAAATACTCATGTTTACGCATGTCCATGGTAGTAAGTAATCAAACTGAATTTAAGACGTGTGTCGTTTGCAAACATCACTGTCAATCATCTTTGGTGCTTAAATGTCAATTACTTTAATGTAGATGATTGAGGTGGTGCAAATGGGATAATTGTTTGAGAAGTGGCTTGACAAAGAGGCTATCGCAACCTCTAGCTGGTGGAGAACTGAAGTACCATGGGTGCTCATAGGCCTATAGGCTACTGTAGCTACACTACAGCCTACTATTGCCAGTTCCTTACATCTGACATAGGCAATTTAGGAAACATTTCCGTAGATTAGTGGAACAAATTATCATCATATTTTAGTATATAGGCCTATCATTCCCAATGTTCATAGTATCGCAGTGGTCATACCGAAAAACAATTAGGCCTACAATTAGGCCCACTGTAACATCTGAAATCAAATTTAAAAACGTCCTTTGAAATGGTTGAATAAATTCATCAATGGATATTCACATATTGAAATGGTAGCTGTCATGCTTAGGCTATATTTGTGTATAGTCTTGTTCGTTAATAAGCAACGTTAATGGGCAAGCAAATAAATGTTTCCCCGACTTAAATTGCCAAACTTTTCTGTAGGATATCAACCACAAAAACGGACTGGCATTTTGTTATCCGTTGTAGGATGCTATGTCATTTGTGTGGCAATAACCTACTGAAGCACACACAATTTAGGCTAAATATCTTGCATTGGGGCATTGTTATCTTGTTAAATCTCTGTGGGCGTGAGCACGATGTCACCAAAAAATGTGAGAGAACTTCAGCAGTAGGATACATCGATGTATGCTTCGCCGGAGGGGAGGAGAACCCGAGTTTGAAGCCGCTTCGCTCGTCTTCTCCACTATTGGGACAGTGGAGGGAGGGAGGGAGGAACCATTAGTTTCCGGGGCACGGAGTAGAAAAGGTGGTAGTGGAGGAAGGGAGGGTGCATTTTTTTATTATTGGGACGCACCCCATGCGAGAAAACAATGGGAGTCAGCAACACTTTCTGTTCACACTTGTACCAACTTTGCAACTTTCAAAAAAAATAAAATATATATCACTCACTGTGTAAATCCAGCCCTTAATGATACCCATTTATAAATATCAGCTTCAAGGATATTCTCCCACCCCTTAAAAAACTAAGATTGACAGCAGCCAATTCCAAATAGAAAGCTTTCAGAGTAATGAAGGTGCCCGATGCTGCTACTGTTCCAAACATATGTGCTCCACTGCCCAAACAATTAAACGTACCCGTTGTTGGGCATCAGATTTCCTGGGTAACCGAATAAGCGGGGCTGCTTTTGGTATCGTGGGCAGCTATTACGGAGGGTGCGGTGTGGGAGGGTTAAATGGAGCACAGCCGTGCGCATTGATCCTGGCCCTACAGCCGTGGTAGCGTTTCTTAACGGTGAAAACAACTTCTTCTGATAGGATTTTTATTTTATTGTATTTATTTATTTTTTGCTCTGTGTCACGTGATGCAGGCTGCAGTCACGTAGGGCTCATCTGCGCCGTGAAGCTTGCCTCGCTGTTTGTCAAGGCTGGGGTCAAAGCATTTATCCCTCAGCACAGCACAAATTATAACCCTCACTTCTGAGAGGAGACCTCTGTGGGTGGGTGAGGGAGGGGGGGGGGGGAGGAGGCTCACCTCTTTTTTTGCCAGCGAGAGTTCAGTCTTCTGTAAAGCAGTTAAACTGGCATTTGCTTTAACACATTTTTATTCCAATTTTTTTTCTCTCTCTCCCCTAAATTTTCCTGCTCAGCGACTCAATCATTCCAGTTATGCTTTGCTTTGCCATGGCAGCTGTACAGACAAGGCAAAGTACATGTCCACATATTTTAGAAGTGCTACATCTCCTCTTATATTGCATTACACTCATTTAGCAGACGCTCATATCCAGAGCCACTTACAATGGAGGAGGACATAAGAGCATTCACCTGATTAATATGAGCACCGGTGCCAAATCTGGCTAACAGCATTTCCACACCAGCTAGTGTACATGCAATATCGCAAGAGCGCTAATGAACTCTAATCCACTCACCCAGAAATAAAATAGACACTTCATACATATAAAACTAACTATTCTATACATCATAAAACCATTTCCTGTGTATTCCACATGCCCCGCCCCCCTAACCGTTGCCGTTCTCTGATTCAAAGAAACACAAGCTGTATTTGCTTCCGCACGTAAACCTGTACAAAAACGACAAAGTGCATATGTTGTCACATTTGTCCAGCAGTAACTAGCCAACTACCTCAACAATCCGTTACCATTCTCTGCAGCTTTGAACATATTAAATAGTCAATTTTTCTTTCCTAAATGTGACCCTTTGTATACGGATCAGCAGAACAATTGCCTTAATAGCACGGCACAATCGAGCACCTTAATGCGCTTTTAATAGCCTCGTAGATCTCTCTGCCTACAAATGTGGAGCTCAATTCTCTGTGACATCCCTGAATATCTATTTTTCCTGTTATTACCACAATTCCTGTCAGAAACGGGCACATAGATCATTTTCAATTACGGCCACTGGGGCCAGCCCCACACGCAAAGTAAACCAGCTTTAAATCAACGCCTTAACAAATATACGTCAATCGTTGCCAGTGTAAACGCGTAATCTTTCTGGGAAAATGGCACGCCGTTCCACACGGAACAGGTTTAATATCATAAATTCACTGGGATTTCTATGAAGGGATCAAACCGCACTCTGACAGAAAGGTTCCATGATCCCGGCACTGTCAAAAATCGTGGTTCGGCTCAAACCGGCGGTGAGAGACCTCCGACACCGTATCGTTAAGACAAGCAAGGGCTTCCTTCCCCTTAGATTTGGCTTTATTAGACGCATTCGGCAAGGGCATTTTACAACGTGTGCCCTTTACAACTCTGGATCAAGTACAACTGCAGCCCGGCCACCTGTTTCTAAGTGCTGAATTTGATACATGTGATCCCTCACCATTTGGATAGGAAACTTGACTCATTGTTGAATGGGAATCAATCCCTATCATTATCTTCCCAAGTTCATGACAAGACACAGCCATGTTTGACATTATCTGCAAAGCTAAAAGATAGTAGCATGTCGTTATTTGTGTCACTTGAGATAGTGGTGTTTTGCTAGTAGCAATACCACCCTGTGACTTTCTCCTGCCTTATAACTGAATCTAAGGTGGTTAACCATGGTTACCACAACAAAATAATATAGATATATTTTTTTCTTATAAGTATTATACATTAAAAAAGAATGCCCCCAGTGCAGTGATGGAAATATTGTGCTGTGGGAGATGGCCCACCCCATGCCCCACCCCACACGCACACACACACACACATACACCACCCTCTTTGCTGCAAAGTGATTTGAGCCCAAAAGATCAAAGGCGCAGTTTACATTACTTCCATTTTGAGGTGATATTTTGGAGGCGCTATTTGGAGGGGTAAATAAAATAACTAAAAGCACATCCACATGTATGAGCATCTCTGTCAGGTGTAGCAAATAAGTCAATAAAGACCTGACATCTGCTCAACTATTCGTTCGTCAAATGAAAAACCATCCAGAAAGTGACGATTCCCTTGTTTAAGTGGCATAAGCATAAGGGAATAAGCATTGAATGAAGCTGAAATCAAATTTCATGCATCTCATGTGGCCTCCTTTGTGAAAGCGAGGGGTGCATTAATCCAAATGAACATTCCAAACATTCCACGTACGGCGCAGCTTCGCAACGATTAACCCTCGCAATCCACCTGATGGTAAATTCCTTTCAAGTGGCTCCCTCTTTAAAGACATTAGACATCAACCATTACCAACTCGACGTCTATCTAGCCTACATACATTTCCGCACATGAGTATAACTGAAAGAACCACTCGCTTGTCTCAAAGGGGAAATTATTTCCTGGAATGCAAAATATCTAAAGAGTCATGCATAATGACCACATAACAGCACGCGGAAAGTGGGAACACATTTCGTTCACGTTACTCAGGGGTTTTCCTCTAAGGTATACAATTCCTCTGTGTGCAACTGAACAATTTCCATCTTACTAGGCTTCTCCAAGCAGTGGGCCAGGAATAAAAACAGATCTCTTTGAAGACTCATGGCTACTTTCCTCTATACTCCTCTACACTCTTTTGTGTTTTTTTTGTTTTTTTTGGCAGCCTGGACTAAATATATGTAGGCTACTGCCTTTACTTTTGGGAACCCAATTATTCCGAAACTGAAACTCGAGAGAGAATGAGTACGGAACGGGTTGCTGAATTGCAGCCAACCATATGAACCCTTTAACAAACCCTGCGGTCACAAAAAAACGAGGATGCATATAGCATTTGAGATGCAGATATTTGCAAAGATGTTGTTTTGAAGCCATAGTCTGGCATATCAGTTGTGTACTCAACAAAATGAACAGGAAAGTTTTAATTTTAGCTGAGCCAATCTGTCAATCTCAGTCTGAAGCACAGGTTAGTGGTGCTGTTTTCAAAGTCTCTCTGTATCAGATCTCTACATGGCGTGCGTCTGCGTTGGGTTTTAAACATGTTATCCTCTGGCCATTTACAGGCAATTTTTACTTTACTAATCTAAGATCTCTGGTGACATGCCTGAGGGCCTATTATCTTAACTCAGTGAGATGTAAATACTACATCTCTCTCTCTCCCATTTCAAGAAATTCAACATTAAAAGTTAAAACTAAATTGTTTATGGCAGAAAAACCTCATAACGGAAAATAACATGACGCACCGTTAAATATAAAAACAATCAAACAAGAAAATAATATACAACTATTTAAAAGAAGAATAATGCTCTACAGTCTACAGGAATATCAATAACCCTTAAAAATGAGGAGAGCAACGCTTTCAAAACATCACATTGTATCCATTTTAACTAGGTAGAAATTGAGCTATAAAATTTAACACTGCACTATTTATGACAGAAAAACCTTGTAACAGAAAAAAATATGATACACCGTTAAATATAAAAACAATCAAACAGGAAAATATACAAATATTTAAAAGGAGAACAATGCTCTATACATGAATTATGAAAAGATATGGATTACAACTTTTTTCATTGCTGCCAGAAAAGGGGAGTAGAGTCACAAATCAGTTTTGTTCAGAGTTAAGCAGAACCATGAAAAATGAGTCTCTTTCATGGACACAGACTTAAAAAGTAGCACGTCTAAATCCGTGAGCAGAGGCAGTGTATATCGAATGGTTTTTGACTTAGACAGTGTAGTCTCAAACTCCTCAGGAAACTAAACTTTTTAGTTCATGTACAATTCTGTAAACAAATGCTAGGAGAAAAGAGACTATTAACCTTCCTCCAGGGCTTGCATATAGAATAGGAAAAGCACATGATACTCAGCTGTAGTCCAACACTAATCCAAGCACATATTGTGTTACCAGCAATTGTATTACAGTCTTGCTCTGCTTGAGTTAACTTAAAGAAAAGAGAACCCACCGAGCTTTGGCAGATCCCCAAATCTTTAAACGTACTGTTTTTATTTATGCTTGCTGACAGTCACTCCAATTTATGATTAATACAGTTCATTAATATTTTACTTGCAATGCAGTGGAGTCCTATTCTTGCTATTAAACAAGTCCGTGGAATCAAATTACAGAGCAAGGCCCCTGTCTTGTGTGCTTGATTAACACAGACAGTATCATCAATAGTCCACGTGTCCTCTAGTACCATAATCCTTAAGATGTAGCCAGCGTGACTGCAGTGATTTCTCAAACTAAAGCAAGAATGGTATGAGAGAGAAAAATAAAACAATTTAAGATATTCAACATTGGCTTACCTTTGTCAGTTTAAAAGCACATTGCGGCTCACTTTAAACTGAAATCACATGTGGATAAACTCAACCCATCCCCCCACCATCGTCCTTACAGAAAAATAAAGATACCGATAAAAGATTATGAAGTCACTGTGCTGTAGTGCACAGCATTTAAGGTGATTTACATCAAAGTGTGCAACTTCCCTGAGGATACAGAGACATCCTCATTTAACTGTCCCGGAAAAGAGCCGCTGTTGACCTCTGAACCCCCCGCGCTGTTCAAAAACCAGACGAACGCACACAGACAAACATACACACATACGCACGCACAGTCAATTAGGGAATGGGCTGAGGGATCAAACTTGCTGGGAGAGACAAGAATTCTCGTTGAAGGCTCGCTGTGTTGTGTGGTGGCATAAATGAATCCAGGATGAATAACCCTACAGTGGAGTGACACCAGCGCGGAGGATCTGTTTTTGTAGTAGAATTTGCACTAATAGGGCCCACATGGCTTACAGATAAGAAACGTAAACCAGGGGGTTTGGTTTACTGTATGTAAAGGAATATATTGGGAGTATGAAGGATCAGGATTTGGAGGAAGAGAAACCTGAAGTCTCTAAGGATGCTCTGACTGAACTCCATGGTATAAATGTAAAATATCAAGCCAACACCAATAGCATGACATGCTCCAAAAGGGAGAGGATAAACAATAAATAAATACAACCTCCGTTCTAATATGATATGGCATGTAGGCAGAGTGAAATATATGGCTATGAGGCAAAATCTTTCAATTGTTACTAATATCTATTCATCATGTAGGCGGATAGTTCCAGTGGCCCTGTGCAGTAAATCTTAGCTACAGCCTTTAGTCACAGCCACTGTAAAAACACAGGGGCTGCCTGTCATCAGGTATACTCACACCAGAGGTAATGGCTAATTTCAGATAACAGCGACACAAAATTTTCTAACAAAGGCAGCAAGCCAACCAGCCAGCGCACGGGTTGTTCGTTCACATTGAATTTTGCTTCAAGATGAAGAAGTCACAATTTAGCTATACAGTATATACGGTTAAATCTGCCTAGGCTATGAAGGTCCCAAAGGTAAAGAAAGCTGTCTCTGCAAAAACTAAATGGTTGGATTTCCCCCCCCTGATATTTTGTATATTGTATTTTAATATTTACAATTATATGTACTGAATATGCATAACTAATAACCACTTGTCATAAATAAATACATGACACGCAATGGACATGGTAATACTAATTTCAAAAGATATAGGTATAATGCAACGTTACGTGTACATAAAAACAGGCAGAAGTGTAAAGCCCTCTTTTGGACACAGCTAAAATGTTTTCAGGGTGATCTCAGATGCAGGCATCGGTTTGAAACCGAAGCGCTTTGACTGAAGCGATGTTCGCATTTCCTTAACGTACACAAATACGGGTAGATGAACTAGAGTGGGTGGCTGTGTCGAGACGCAGCTTCCAAAGAGCACCGCTGAGCAAGCCGTCATTTCTTCATTCAAAACAAAACATGGATGGAAATGAGACGAACCTTGGAGATCCTGCTGTGTCATTTATTTTATAAAACCCACATATATGCAGCCTATCACAGAAACCAGGAGAAACGAAGACCCTCCACTCTGTCGTGACCGAAATCAAAGAAAGGCATCATCAAGCACTACCGTTCCTCTGGGAAAGGTAAATGAAGAAGAGACATGAACATTTTCG
The DNA here is from genome assembly GCA_022702515.1 of Ilyophis sp. 1 JC-2022. Taxonomy (NCBI): domain Eukaryota; kingdom Metazoa; phylum Chordata; class Actinopteri; order Anguilliformes; family Synaphobranchidae; genus Ilyophis; species Ilyophis sp. 1 JC-2022. Next base: position 94,875,369 of record CM040402.1, on the reverse strand, counting down.
CAGTAACCTGGACTACGTGAAGGTATTCCCTGTGGCAATATCCATCAAGGTCTTCCATTAAAGAAAGCACTATAGCAGCACGTTTAAAATAGATGTTCCCACTGCATACATTAACTCTTCACGAATGTACAAATAAGCTAGGACATGGGCAATATGAGTGGGATGCATTAAGGATCAACCCTGCTTTAGCAGTGCTTAATTCATATTATAGATTAATCCTACACGGGTGCTAATTATCATAAGAGAACGAGGAACGCTGCTGTGGTTTTGGTATTTTGTATGTTAACTCTCCTTGGACTGGTAACATTTCATACCTTGTTCAGGGCTGGGACCAATTTCATTTCAATTTAAGAAATTAACTGAAATTCAATTAATTCAAAAAATTATGAATTAAAAATTATAAAATGGCCATAATGTTCTATGGAAATTAGTTTGATTCATTAGGTGAATTTCAGTTAGTTGCCTGAATTGAAATGAACCACAACCCTGACCTCGTTTTCTATAGAGCGTGCCCGTACATATAATGTCGATAGACTTAATACTCAACGAAAAACCTCGGAAGGGTGGTAAAGTGCAAAATAATCATGGCATTCAGACGTGCAACAACAGTGCTCCTTTTTTAATCTGTTTTCAGTTTTATCAATGTATAATTTTTGTGGAAATACAGTGTGAGCCAATACCTGTACATATACATGGAGAAAATAAATTAAAAAATTAAAAGATGCCAGAGTGATCGATGTACAGTATGCTCATATATTATTTAAACAAACCAGCAAGCAAACATGCATGACACCGTGCTCTTTGAAAATAAAGTACTTTTCAAAAGGTGAAACGCACGCACGCACGCACGCACGCACGCACGCACGCACGCACGCACGCACCTTCCTCTTTTGGTCCCTGTTGATCTCTGGTCTGCACAAGTAATGCTCACACTGACCACTGATAAGAGGGATTGCCTTAATGATGACAATAAATACACTAAGGCTGTCAGGTTGGGAACCCATAGGTTTACGCATATTTTCTCTTGTTTTATATGGTCCTGTTTTATATGGTCCATACAGGACGGTGTATGTCCGTTGTGTACACACCTATGTGGATGCATATTACCATCTTAATATTGCACAGTTAAAATAGCATTGAAATAACTGCGACATGACTTTAGACCAGGTTTGTGGTGGTTTTAGCGCAAGCACTTTGTGCTGGCTCAAAGTAGCAATACACCAAAAATTATCCTGGCCACACCTCATCTTAAGACCAACCCACCCAGTTCACTTGCTATGGCCGTGAGTTCATTTGCGATTTAAACAACGTGAGCGCTGGACGTTAAAAGAACCCTTGCGCCCGTCTGCAACTAGCAAGTGAACTGCATTTGTGTTAGCGCCGGGTGTAAGATAGGGCCCTATGAGTTCAACCAAAAGCCACCCCACCCCCAAAATTTTTTATAATAATAACAACAACATATTATTATTATTATTATTATTATTATTATTAATAATAATTGTATTTAATTGGTTTTATTCAAGCTACTTTCTGTAACTCAAGGATCTGAATCCCCAGTCCAGGAGGTCTGAAATGGTGCACCTTGATTCCAAGTCCTAAATTGGGTGCTAATTGAAAGGAAACTACAAATACCTGCAGACACTGCAGCCCCCCAGGGCTGGTGCTTCAGATACCTGATTGGGATGGAACTCTCAAACCGAAAATAATGTTGCCGTGTAAAAAAAAAAAACTGATAGAGTACATTTCATCCCTGTTGGACTCATATAAACTCTGCTACAGCTGAATGAAAACTGAAGGGGTGTCTGCGAGATTCACTGCGCGATGACGGCGCATGTTTTGGACAAGCAGAGGGCTCACCCTAGTGGGCAGGGAGCTCAAAATTAACCACGGCTGGACCACATGAAACAAAAGCCTCCACTCTGTGTTGAGCTCTCCTACAGATATGTTACTGTGATCAATACAAAAAATTAAAAAATTAAAAAATAAAAACCCTGGCCCGTCTGACAGAGGGTCATGATTTCAAACTAAAATGCATTCAAATTCTAAAGTTTTTGGCTTTCTCTCATTGAGTACATCTGCCAAATAAATGCCCCCAAAGACATGTCACTACATCTTCCGTTACGCGGGAAAGGCAGTCATGTTCAGGGAGATTACATTATGACTGATTCCTCTGAAGGATTTGAGCAGAGACACTGGTGTAACTCAACCTCAGGTCATCCTGGAGGCACGGGAGAAACGGCAGCAGGAATGTGAAACAAGCCGTTGGTCTTTAGACATTCCAGTAAAGTTTAATTAGTATGCATTATATAGCTCCATAGCACCAGCGAGCCAGTTTATGTATATGTAAAGCAGCCTCGCCAAGGTGAACCCCACAGTCTCCACGGATACAGCCGGGAAAGGTACCTATGACATCACAGGACCACCGATGTACTGCCTGACACAGAAGGGTCCCAGGGCATACGACGAATGCAATTCACTATGCACTTCAAGTGAACTCTGCCAAGGTGCAGACAGTCCTATTCAAAGGAGTTCCTGCAGCACAGAACCTTAGAGACTTAAAAAAAATAAAAAAAATAAAAAAACTTTATCGCTACAGCTGCTGAGATAACAATGCAGAGCAGCAAGAGTCAAACAGAGAGAGCAGCAAGAGTCAAACAGAGAGAGCAGCAAGAGTCAAACAGAGAGAGCAGCAAGAGTCAAACAGAGAGAGCAGCAAGAGTCAAACAGAGAGAGCAGCAAGAGTCAAACAGAGAGAGCAGCAAGAGTCAAACAGAGAGAGCAGATGCAACAGGACTTTGCTAATCACTGTTCTCTTTTTAAATGTGCACAGCTGCTCTTGCTTGCCGGTGTTTAAACAGCTTTAAAGCTAGCCGGCATAACTCAACTTCAATGATGCTGACATGAATCAAAGAGCATTCGCATATAATAAGCACTTGATAGCCCCAGAGTACTGCTGGCCACAGGCTATCTGCAAGGTATAATTTACACAATACATCAAGCGCTGATTGTTTCCCTGCCTTGTTTGTTTGCTTATACCGAGTAGCCTGTAATCATGTATTTAAATACCCTGCATGTCCAAAGTGCAAGCACTGAACAAATAATAAAAACAATGACTGACAGGTTCTGTGGACCTAACATAGAAATACTGTGCCTACACCACAGTTGGTGGATGCGTTGCATTAAAATGGCTTTCTCGTAAACAATCAACGCACCAAACTAGGGCTGTGTCATATCTGTCTCCGCAGCAACTTAGCATCCACTGAGTAGAATATAGCTACATCAATATTTCATCAGAAAAGCTCATATAGATTACTGTGACTGGCAATATGTTGTACACTTAAGACATGGCAGTGGAACCAAATACATATTCAAGAATTCTGTATGCTGTCAAATATGTAGCAATACAGAGAGTGATGCTACCTGCTGTTAATACGCAGAGCCGAGTGAATATATAATTTGAGCACAAGAAGATTAATCAATGAAGAAGTGGCAGTCAGTATGTACAGCCATTACTGTTAAAAAATAAATGAATCCCTCATAGCATGTGTGGTATGGTATTGATTTTTTTCTTCTCTGTGCGGCTATGTTATGTAAAACAGAATATCCCCTGTTGCAGCTTTTAATGGGTCAATTGCTTTAGAAGTGAACGTAAGCTGCGATCCTAGCTGCCGGGATCCAGTTGATTTTTTTTTTTAACTACAGCATGAACGATTATTCAAAATCGTTTCTCAGTGGGAAATCGGAGCATGCAAAAATCCAATAACTCCATCAAAACCAACGGCACCTACTTATGGAGTGATCAACTAGTTTCAAATCAACCTGTTAAAGAAGTTACAAGTTGGAGTAGCGGCTTGTAAGTCAGACTTTTTTCATAATTAAAATGTCAAAATAAGAAAAAAATGGAGTAATTCGGCAGCTGAAATAATAATAATAATAATAATTTAAAATATATTTACCAATAAACTTCTTATAGTTTCTTGTTTTCAGAAGATATCTACTAAGCGCGTGGCTTCCCTTTAAATCACTTTCATTCATTTTTTATAATTGTATCCTGCCCAAAATATATTATCGGTATATCAATCAAAAATAACACGCTCGTACTCACTCTATATGCGGAGGAATGCACTGCTGTTGATCATTCGTGCTTCTCAAGCCTCGTGCTGCAAGCTCCGTCCGCGAGCCCCGCTCGGCTGCAAACCTGGTGGGAATGCGGGATGGCAGAAGAGCTTGTATCCAGAGGAGTCCTCTTGAGTCTCTAACTAACGGACCGATGAGTGTAGTATATCCTTCGTTTCAGACCTGGTCAAACGGATTCGGACCACTCCCTGGTTTGTTATCGTCCGTCCTCGTTGCTTTCTCCTGTGCGAGCCCCCTTTTACTCGGCGTCTTACGTCGTCACACGGAAATAAAGCGACTGTGTGCGACGCCGCAGTTTATTCCACAGCTGTTTGCCTCCACTTGAGCAGCGCGTGCCTCGTACTGGAGCAGTGTGCCCAACTGTTTCTGGCAGCTTCTTACCTCGATCACGCCTCTCGCTGAGTAGCGCTCCAAGTGCGTGGATTACCATTCCAATTCCACATTTGTCATCCTTTTTATGGGATGTAGCACAGTGCCCATCGAGTCTTTAATTGATTGATTTGTTTAATATGCGCTTCTAATTTGTATGATCTGTGCAATTTCGTGTTTAGCTGTTTTTTTTGTTGTTGAACACATTGGGTATATAAAAAGAAAGAAACATATATTGATGCATGTTCATGTGCATGTAACCTAAAGGTTGCCGATTCGATTCTTGGTTGGAACCCTGATCTTGTACCCTGGAGCAATGTACTTAACCTGAATTACTTGAATATAAATCCAGCTGTATAAATGGATATGATATAAACATAAATTACAATTAAAAATGCAAATGTGTAAGTTGCTCTGGTCTGCTAAATGCTTGTAATGTAATGTTAAAAGTTGTAAAATGTAAGCAGGTTAAACAGTACAAATACCCTGCAAGTTAAAGCAGTATAAATAACTATAAGTGGGTATTTTTAAAAAAAATTATATAATTTATTTGTTAACACAATGTGATTAAATCAGTTTAAAATTGTAAATAAATAATCTGTACTGTGCGTGACACAACAAAGGAGGAAATGCCAGGAATCCCTCAACCAAGGACGTTTGTTGACTTACAGAATGCATAAGTAGAGTAAAATACGTATAATCACTGCATGTATAAGTAGCAGGAGTAAAAGTAATAGTAGCCATAGCAGCAGTCGCATCAGCAGTAGTTACTGTATGACATGGATAAGCAGCTATATGTGCAGTAACAGGAGCAGTGATAGGATTGCCAGCCATATAAATAGTTGAAATGCCAGTAATAGCTGGATATCAGTTAATCTACTTTTCAAGCACCCCCAAAAAGAGCCATTAACTGTGTTAAACCCTCCCAGCCTGCCAGTGCCGTTTATCCAGCACTTTAAATGGTCTCCTTCGCCTTGGTTGACTGCCTGTGCTCGGAGAGCTCCTCATTTGATATATTATCAGAAACTTGTATTTATCCAGCCAAGTAGTCCTCCCAGCTCTCCAGCCTGAGACATTGTTTGCTCATTCTGGTTCAAGGAGCATGTCCCTGTATTTAGACTCATGAATGCATGGTATTGTGCACATGCATTTCACATTCATATGCAGGGAAAAACCCATTTTTTCTCATTTCAAATAGATAAATAGATAAGCATACTCAATCTGTATAAAATGTACATAATGGAGCCGATTTAACATTAACCATCTTGTTGTGGATACAGTTTTTTGGATACAATTTTTCCCCCATAGAGTTCTATAGGAAAATGAGTCAGGAGAAATAACACTTGCAGTGATCCATCCACATCTACTCCATATCTGGCAACAGAGTGATGGTTTTGGGCTCGTTCGATAGCTCAGACCCTTGATGACTTACAGCCATTTAGCCAGCCACGTGTTCAATACTGCACCAGTGTAATTTACAGCTGAATTTAGTCTCACCCCCCAATTCCCATAGAGATCCATTCAAATGCAGAGAGCTTATAGTATCGCTTGTAACAGTACCTGGAAATAAGATATCGAGAGTCTTTTGATGTTGATGGGTCACAAACTTCAGAAAGTAACAGCATGCAAAAGATATGCGACCAAATATTAAATATGATACTTTAAAAATATGTTAAAGCAAAGGGTATGAATACTTATGTAAATGAGAGATTTCAGTTTTCAATTTTTAATACATTAGCAAAAATTTCTAAAAGCAAGTTTTCGCTTTTTCATTATGGGCTATTTTCTGTAGAATTTTGAGACAAAAAATGAACTCAATCTATTGTAGAATATGTCTGTAACGTAATAAAACATGGAGAAGGTGAAAGGGGTGTTCAGACTTTCCGGCTTGACTGTATGTGTATGTATATGATATAGTTGCGCAAATAAAGGCTGCTCAGAAAAAAAAAGCTGCTGTTTCACATTTTTCTTAACAAAAAAGGTACGTCACAAATTTTCAGACCCCTTATTTTAGGTAAATAAATTAGATTCATATGCTACTACATTTATCTTAATCTGAGTATTGTATTATGAACTTTAGTGTGGCCTCCCGTTGCGCTCTGTTTCACTAGGGTATAAAAATTATGTAACACATGAAATCCATATGTCATCCATCATCATTGGGGAAAGGCAAGTGTTAAGAAATAAGACAAAGGGTTGTTGACCTTCATTCAAAAGATGGTTACAAACAGATGTATAAATGAAACCACAAGATACCACAAGCACTTAAGATACCAGTTGAACCTAGGGAGAAATATGGTGGTGGACCTTTTTTATATTGTAGGATTGTTCTGCATCTCTTGTTCCTGGTTAAGGTCAATGGAATCATGAACTCTAGTAAGTATCAATACATTGTACCCATAAACCTAGTTCACTCTGCCAGGTAGTTCAAACATGGCACCAAAATGGATCTTCCAGTTGACAATAATCCCAAGCATTTCTCAAAAACAACCAAGAAATGTTTAACTGAGCACAAAATGACTGTTTCGCAACGACCATCTCAGGCTTCAGACTTGAACTCGACAAAGAGGGCTGTGCACAAGCGCAAACCGAAGGATCTGGAGGATCTTGCAAAATTCTGTATGGAGAAATGGTCCTTTCAATACGTCCACTAATCCGATAAAAGACAGGAGGATTCAGTGGTGTTATCCTTGAATGGAAGGTGCAGTACTGTAGACTGTTGAAGATAGTGGTGTTAATATAGTTGGTAAATAAATGTTAAATTTGAGAGAAGTGCCGTTTTTATTTAATCATTACAGTTCCATTCAGATGCAGAGAGATTATAGTATCGCGTGTAAGAGCACCTGAAAATAAGATATCAAGTCTTCTGATGACATCGTGGCATGCAAAAAATAGACAACCAAATATTAAATATGATGACTTAATTTAAGTTTATGTTTATTAGTAAAATTACTTTTGGTCCCCTAAAATGTGTGCGTGTGTGTGTGCGTTTGGGGGGGGGAGGGGGGGGTATAACACTGCATATCACTCTGTTGCCAGATATGCAGTAGATATGGATGGATCACTTTTAAGGGTTGTTTCTCCTGACAAATTTTCCTATTGAAAAAATAAGTCAGGAGAAGAAACCCTTCAAGTTATCCATCCATAACTACTGTATTTCTGTCAGCAGAGTGAAAGTTTAAGGCATGTTTGATACGCCAGACCCTTGATGCTATTTAGCCAACCATGTGTTCCATACTGTTCCAGTGTAATTTATAGCTAAGTCTAATCCCACCCCCCAATTCCCATATAAATTAATTCAAATGCAGAGACGTTATAGTATCGCTTGTAAGAGTACCAGAAAATAAGATATCAAGTTTTTTTATGTTGTTGGGTCACAGACATCAGGAAGTCATGCCATGCAAAGGATATGCGACCAAATATTTAAAATGATTTCTTGATGAGGGATTTTTATTTTTCAAAATAAATTTACTTCAATTAAAGGTTGGATTTCTCAAATTTCTTCAGTGTGAGATTAAGCTAATTCACCACATTTTTTATAACCCTTTTTACTCATCTTTACCAATAATAGTGGAGGGCACTATATATATATATATATATATATATATAGAGAGAGAGAGAGAGAGAGAGAGAGAGATTCACTTTGAGCTGCCTGTCCTGGTTGCTCTGGATAAAGATATGAGGCAAATAATACAACATTAACCTGGGGTTCAATTAAAGGATGCATTAATAGATGTACTCTGTGTGTTCTTCATGCTTAACTGCACACAACGCAAAAAAAGACAGGGAGTGAGGCACCATTTTCCGCCAGCCCCCAGACATCAATGTCAACGTGAATTCTTTATGATGTACGGTAACATTCTGGCTTTTCAGCCGGGGCCATTTGCTCTTGATATCTCCGATTCCTCAACCCTAATTAAAAATAACTGTGGCGGGACCTTTGCCTCCCTTCAACCTCTGTTTGCATTGCATTTCCCGAGGGAAAAATGTGTTGCTCCTTCACATGGATGCTGTTGGACACAGCTTTTGTAGGAACAGTTGGAATCAGCTTTTTTTTAACTGCTCAATAAAGTAAAGAAAGGCAAGACAGCCAAGTTAGAATCCATGGGAATTTATTAGTCAATACAACTTTTGAGGTGAATGCAATACAAGGCAAAAGTGCATTGGAAATAAAAGAACATATTTTACCTTTCAATGAAGTAAAGCATTTATTTATACTGCCTGGTCAAAAAAAAAGCCGCCGTTGCACCCGTCATGCATAGTGCCCACTGTACAAGCCTCTGGAGGCAGTGTTATGATCTGGTGTTCCTTCAATTGGACAGGTCTAGGCTCAGCAAAGTTATGCAGTAATAAAATTAAGTCAGCTGAGTACCTGAATGTACTGAATGACCAGGTTATCCCACCAATGGGCATATTCCAAGACGACAATGCCAAGATTCATCGGGCTCAAATTGTGAAAGAGTGGTTCAGGGTGCATGAGGAATCATTTTCACACATGAATTGGCCATCAGAGTCCTGACCTTAACCCCATTGAAAGTCTTGGGATGTGCTGGATATGACTTTATGGAGTGGTTCGACTCTCCTGTCGTCAATACAAGATCTCGGCCAAAAATGTATGCAACTCTGGACGGAAATAAATATTGTGACGTTGCATAAGGTTGTCGAAACAATGCCACGACGAATGCGCGGCTTTATCAAAGCGGTCCAGGCAGTGTATTATGATTATTTTGCAAGGAATAATCACCACACAAAAAGCAGAACTTAACAAATCAATTGAGCTTTCTAACCATTTTATTTTCACACATCTACATAAACTGCTTTCAGGCATGTTTCCTTTGACTTTTTTAGGAATCTGCTTCCAGACACTTAGAGCCTGATTTACTTTAAGAGCTTTAGCATCTGCAAAACCGATTGGCACATGCAAAACCAATAACATTGTTCTGCACCAATCATTGGTTGTGTTATTAGTTTTGTGCATGCTAAAAGGTTTTGCGCACGCTAAAGGTCTTGTTAAATCAGCGCCTTGGTTTGGTAACCTGTTGGTTGTGACCAGAAACTTTACAAAAGTGTCAAAAAGTTTATGCTTATGAATACTGAACTGGAAGTCTAGTAATGCCCAAAAATCTGTGTGACATTTTACACGTAGCATTTTATCACACTTCTTTTTAAAAAAAAGAAACCAGAGACCTGCCAGCACTGCACTGATCACACTGTGGCAGTTGTATTGGTCATAGAACTATGGTGACTCATTGAGACCATCATTAAAATATATTTACTATATTTAGAGCTCTTAATCTCAAGATCATGAGAAAATCATTCAGGACTGTTGGATTGCAAAAATTGGCTATCACACAACTCGGGATTTTACATTTATGTTGGAGATACTGTATATCATAATATTTAAATAATAACCCTTTAACCCTTGAAATAACCCTCTACCCTAACAATGGATAGACGTAGTATACGTGATATGCATATTATGATGGTATGATTGTTGTGTTTGTGTCTGTGTGTGCATACATGTATGTGTGTGTATCTGTAAATGTTCTCTCATACCACAATCTTGTCAATCTTTTGTATCAACACTAGGTATGCATAGGTAGATAATAAAGCCTGTCAGTTGCAAGTAAATCAACACTTAAAAATTAATTTTCTATTAATTAAAAAACAGACAAATTTCCCACATGGCAGCAGAAGCTGTGTCTGTTTCATCTGTTCACTTGCATGGTTCCTGTTTCATTTGGGAACGGGAACGAGAACCATGCAATTAAGTACACAGCGTATCTTCAATGCTGGTGCTCGTAGCAGTCACTCTTTCCCGACTAGCCGCGTGAAAAATAGAAAAAGATTACTCTAAATACATATCTGTTCGCTCTGTCTCTTATATCATTCATATATTCATATATATTATCCTCCATTCGCGTTTACCCGCCTTTTGCTCATAGCTTAGAGAATGCCATCTCTCTGTGCTCTCTGCTTATCTGTCTCTTCATCATTAATTAACCATCAGCCTGCCTGTGCGTTAGATCCATTTCACAGCCACTGCGCATTCCCCTGCTCATCTGGATGCTTCCAATCAGGCATTTTAACGTCTCTGTAGCTTCTCTAGAGGCTAAAAGAATGGCTTACATGAACCCTATTTCAACACCCCCCCCCCCCCCCCCCCCCAAAAAAAAGGAATTTCTCTGGCTTTACAATGCAACAGTAACATAGCTCGGGATTCATTTCCAGACATGGGGTTGGTTAAGCACCAATCCACCACCCCCCCCCCCCCCCCCCCATTGAACCCATGTTATAGGGGTCAACATTTTTTTGGGATGGTAAACAATTTTTCTCTTTCCATTGCATTTATTCAGCAGCTGATTTCTGCAGTCAGCTGTTTGTTGACACGAGCAGCCTCACACTCATTCATTTACTCATTATCATTCATCATTTAAATGATGATGTAACAGAATGCTGTGAACACAACGCAACGACACTGAACAAGAGCAAACGTCCCATCGCTAATCCAGTTTGAGCTTTTGTCTTACTATTCCGCTTCAGGGATCATGCTGCTCTTTCGATCTCCGAATTCTGAAAACAGCTCCTCTCATCTAAATGCTTTCATCTGGCTGAGAAACATTTGAAAATTCGATTGTTTCAGTTATTTATGGCTCAGGAATAATAGGACAGAAGTAAAAAAAAAAAACTATTAATACACATGGGCCTGATTTAATAAGACCTTTAGCAAGTGCAAAACCTTTCAGCACACGCAAAAACCAACATGACAAATGATTGGCCATGTTTTGCACCAATCATTGGTTGTGTTATTAGTTTTTGCGTCTGTGCTAAAAAATTTTGCACCCGCTAAAGGTCTAAGTAAATCAGGCCCATGAAGTGTTAAGTAATCATCACTAACTTGCACTATAATTGAGAAATATTTTATATTTATTTTGTGCTCTTTACCATCAGCTGGATGGCTGTCACTAAAGGTAGTTTTTACGCATCATACCTGTTGCACAAACATATTATTTTAATCAATTTTTCATAAGAAAATTGCCAAAGCAAGGAAACTGTAATTTTAAAATAATGAAATTAAATAATCAAAATCAAAGATTAAATCTGAAACTAAATATACAAGCAGGTTTTCTGAAAAAAAAGAAAAAAAAACTATAGGTTTATTGAAACATCTGATGTTGTCAAGATTCATAGACCCAGAAAACTGTCTCCGGACTTCAGATGTGTTCATGAGGTTGAGATAAAATTGTGATCCTCTGTTGGAAACGATTTCAGAAATCAGATACGGGGTGGGGGTGGGGGGGTCAATCAATTGCTGAACTGAATTTCTTTTGCATACAGGAATGGAACAGTCTCATTACAACACAGGCAGGATCAAACATTTCACCGTCAGAATAGATATTAGTGCTAAGAGTGAGGCAATGCTAGTCTGCTAAACCTTTTCATCTTAGCTTGTTAGTAAAGCCTCACCAGAAAGTTCCATTTTGTTGAGTGGAGATGAAGTTTAAAATGTCAGACCAGTCACAAAGAGTGACGTCAATTTCAGACCTTGCACAATGAACATTTCATCGAGGAGAATGCTGCTACTCAGAAGTTGTGGTTTAGTCGCAGTGCGGTCAATTATTTCATTCAAAATGACATGAAACAGAAAACAGACACACTTCTGTCATCTACATTTTTTTCCCTTTACTTTGCTTAATATTTTTGCTTTATTATTCCTTCCATTGCTTAAAACACTGCACTTCACTAGGTGGGCATCATTGCACGATGTGACATACCTACTCCTAATGGACTAATCTGGGGACATAAGGTGCCTGGTCGGTCAGTGTTGCATTTGTGCATACAGTTGTTTGCATGAGAGATATGCAGTGTGCTCACCTTATAACTGGGTACAGTGATATATTCACTTTGAAGATTGTAAATGGTGAAGCTGAAAAAATGTGCTCTTCTCTGCACTTCTGTAACATAAAAATAATGGCATGCATTCTTGTGAACTTGCAGAACCGTGCCAGGTAAAAGACAGATGTTTCTTTGTTCTCATTACTCACTCTGGGGGCGAGTCTTTAGAGACACGCTTATTCACGGTCGACTCGACTGCGCAGTACCCTGCGTAGGTCTACAGAGAAGGGCTGCTAGCATCCATGATAGGCAACATTCAAATGGTTTACTAAACGAAACATGATCACTACTCTTCGACCTCCTCTGAGGAAGGATACAATTTCACCCATTGTGGAAGACTGCAAGTCCAATAATGCTTTGCTTCGAACAATTAATAGAAAGGATGACAGAAATGTAGGTGCATATATCAGTGTAAATCATAATGACTACAGATGACAAAAAGCCACATTGAACAAAAATGTCAAATAGCATTAAATATTAGCTTGTAGCAATGGAACAATAATAACAAATAAAAGTAAATAAATTGAAAGTAACAAACAAGTGATATTAACTAAATCAATAATTAAAATTTGATTTATCATAGTTTATTTTAACTGATTTGCATAATGGAATTGTTTCAAAACAACATTCATAATTGAAGACAAGCAAAACAGATTGAGATTAAATTTAAAAAGCACCTTTTAATGCAAATTTATTTTTGTTGGATTTTATCTAAAAGATATGAACCTCTTAAAGGCAATGCAAGGGTAGATGGAATTAAATCCATTTTAAGCTGCTAAAATATAGCAACTCACAGATGGTAGAATTATATTTGATTAAAAGATATGCATTTGAAGATCTCAGGGATCCACAAAACACCCTCTCATTTTAGAATATATATATATATATTATTATTTTTCTTACATATCATATTAGTATCTCCACACCACACCTAGCTGATTTGGTGGGGCACTGCCGTTTAGTATTGTCACGATATTCCATTTTCCTATCATCGATACGCATTTAACAAATATTGCGATATCCGATATTATCGGATATTATGACAACCCTAGTCTAAATAACCAAACATTTAAAAAACAAAGCATACAGAATTTGTTGCGAGGCAGCAGAACTAAAATAGAAAATAGGAAAGGACGCTCCACTCAGATTTATCCGGCAGGCCACGGCACAGCAGTAATGCAAAGATTTAGTTATACAGATTTTGAAATATTAACTCACCTATTTATTTCCAACTAATATTATTTTTTTACATTTTTTTTTTTTTAAATTTGTTTTTCTGATTTTTCCCTTTTTCTCCCAATTTGGTAGCCAATTGAACCCCTATTCTAATTCAATTCCCCCCCATGTAGCAACCGCTTGAGAACCACTGCTACACAACCCCGTCAACCGGTACTAGTAGTAGGAAGGAGGGCGCGGCTCCTCGAGCTCCTGACCGTGACCCCACCTCCTCCTGGGTCGTCCGTGCGCAGCGATTCTCTCCGAGCCCCTCCCCCCACCCGGAAGCGGCCGCCAATTGGCGCTTCCACAGGGCACCGGCCCCGCTCGGATGTGGCAGGACCGGGGCGCGAACCCCGATCCTCGGAGTACAACTCTTACCGTTGTACTACCGCGGCGGCCTTATTATTATTTACAATCATGTACGTATGTTTTGTCCTTAGAATATCAATAACAATGATAATAATAATTATTGTCTTTAAAAAATAATATTTTTTTTTAAAAAATATCATGGCTACAGACAGTAATCTCGGCGATATTTTCAAATATCACGTTATCCGATATTATCGGATATCGTGACAACCCTATTGCCGTTGTACCCTTGAGCAGGATACTTAAACTGAATTACTTATATTCCACAAATATTCCACTGTATAAATTAACTGCATGTTATCTTAGTTGCTCTGGACAAGTGCCTGCTAAATTCAGAGTATAGCTATGAATAAATATATATTAAGTGTATTTGCCTTGTTTTGTTTGGTAGTTACAATTAAAAACCTTCCTACTTTCCTTGGCTTTGCTTATTTTTGAAAATAATGTAAAGCTACAATTTACATGTGCCTGCTACATTTTAACTAGCTCAACAGATCTGAAATTCTATAGGAAATAGCATGTCACTGCTTTTCCCAGTATTCTTTCATACTTGGTTGCACACACACACACACACACACACACACACACACACAAACACACACACACACACACACACACACACACACACACACACACTTTTTTAGCTGTTCATTTAGATTTATAGATTTATTTATCAAATAACTGCATCTATTTACTGTCACTGCTCTTTTGCCCTCCAGACTCCAGGAGAAGTTGAAAGTTGGTGAAAGGCATTATAATGCCCATACCAGAAATGTCTTTTTATCTCACAGCAGATGCTAAGTAGATAGAGGTGGTATATTATCATTTGAATAGTAGATTGCTGCTTTACATTGATGACAGTGAGAACATCTGCAGAGTATTTATGCATGCAAGTAGAAGCACTTTCACAGCTAAACGATTAAGGATGTGTTGGATGTGAGGGAAAAAAACAAAACAACAGAAGCATAATTACAGTTTTGCCTCATCGGAGATCTCAGTCTTCACTGAGGATTCGTATCCACTTATTTCCGCTAACCTTAAAAAAAAGAATCAAAATTATGAGCATAGTTACTCAAAACCAAAGACAGTTTTTTCTGAGGCAGCTTGCATCTCCGTGTATAAATTACAGACAATACAAGTTGTTACATACTGCACCATAGCACATGTGCAGGCATGCTTGCGGGCACACACACACACACACACACGCGTACACACACATACACACACACACACACACACACACACACACACACACACACACACACACACATCCATATTAAATACATTTCACTATATTTCAGTGTTTTTCCTATTATATGAATTTTCATGCTCCATCTATACTAATATATATGTTTGGGTATATTAAATTGATTTAAAATATTTTTAAAGTATTATTATTATTATTATTATTATTATTATTATTATTATTATTATTATTATTATGATTAAGTCAGCAATTGACTTTACAGAGGTGATAGTAAAAAAGGGAAAACATATCTTAATATAATTGGTTGAAAAGTGTATAGAGCTATAAATTCACATCAGCTTCATACACAAAAAAACACGCCTGTCGGGATGAACATGGTTCATTTTAATTTTTTAGTACCGGGTTTATATTACATTTAAATCACATTTTGCGTGAACCTGTTTTGTAGTGTATGTCTTGTGGGTTGGATCCAAACCGAGAGATGTGTAGTAATATGAAATTCAGTGGGGCGTGGTGATGCAACTAGGCCTCCAGGTTGCATCATGGCATGGACTTGAACCAGGAAAAGGATGAGGCTGGAGCAGTCTACAAACTCTGGGAGTAGGAAGGGGCAGAAGCACAAAACAATATAAGAACTAGAAAAGCAATGTGGCCACGTGGTTCCATTCAACCCTATTCAATTTGATTCTTCCGCATGTGGCACCACCACAAGATGGCTGCCAAGGCCTGGAAATAGTATTACAGATGAGCCATGTTTTTCCAATGGAGTGCTGTGAAATTCAACAAAGTCACCCCAGCGCAATCTAGGTGCCAAAAGCTCACAATATGGTAACCAATAAAAGCAAGCAATCACAGTTTACATTTTTGATGATTTAAAAAAAGCTAATCGGTGAGTGTTGAGTAGGTGCACTGAACTCTGATTGGTTAAGAACAAACTGATGAGATTTGGAGAATGGTCACGTGATGATCCTAGTTACATCACAGTAGCATCACGTGAGAAGGCCTATTCCCATTTTCGCTTCTAATCTCAAGATAAGTGTTACATTACACTAGTATCCTAGCCCAGTGAACATGTTGAAAAGTCGGTGAAATGCCGTCTCGTGTTCTAGTGAATAACCACCCAGATAGCAAGAGGCTAGTGGGTCAGCGGACGAGTTGGCCGGCTCTCAGTGTATTATGCTATCGGGTTGCTAGCTGTTTGCACATCAGTTTACAAGAGGTCATCTAGCATTAGTCCGATAGTTCGAAAGTTGGTCTGACAGGGACCAGTTAGCAATCAGCAACTCACCAGATGCAATCCTCCAGCTTTACTAACATTGCCACGCTGACGCATGAATGAAAAATGACCAGCGTAGTCCGACGTAATGGTCCGATATTAATATTTTTAACCGGCCAGGATGCAGGCTATATCCGGGTGACTTATAGCTAAATTAGGGATACATTTTATTATATTGACACGTCTGTCGACCTAGATTTACACCCCTCTTACCGCATAACGGCGAGCAGCTAGTTAACATTAACTTACTAACTAAACGGCTTGTTAACAACGCTAGTTAACGAGATAGCTTTTAAACATTTTTAGTAACTATTATCGGCTCATTTATCTGAATTTACAGTTGTGGTAACGTTAGGCTGTGAGGCGATTTCAACAAGCTGCTACGTAGCCTTCGACATTACCGTTAATCTATCTAACGTAGGCTACATTACAAGATCACCATAGTTCATTCTATCTGTCTAACATCAACATTCCTGAAAGGTTTTACCAGCAAAATGGGCTACAATTTCCACTGTGGCCATTTCCATCACAATTTCTCATTATTCAGGCTACACCTTGTGTTTGCCATGCAAGGATCGCTGGTTCATGGAAAGCCTGAAAAAGCGGTTGGGACCACCGATACTGCCCTACCACAGACGGTAAATAAACAAGCAGGTGCAATAATCTGTGAACGTTTGTGAAAATAATCATATTATAGACCTATTCAATAATTTATCAAAGTATTTTTTGTTTTGGTTTTCACATCGATTGTCCTAGCGACACCCACTCTGCGGTAAGAGGTCTGAGTGGGCGCTGGACACTGGAGAACTGGTCGGAAAGAACATTGTTTTAAGACAAGGAAAAGGTTGGTGGATCCAACACATTTTGTGCAAATTGGTCAAATTATGTAGGAGGAGTACCATTTTGAAATGTTTTCCAAAAACTGCTAATTAGCAGAAAATTATGGGTCCTTGATGCAAATATGTTCATGAGCAGAGGGACGTGTATACCAAATTTGTGACTCTGGGGCAAAGTGCCACCAGGTATTCAATCTGCTTCATAATTTAAATGATTCAGCCAAGAGTTCAGCGATTCAAACAACCCTACCAAGGTTGGTGATTCTAGGCCATACCAGCTCACAGTTATTTAAAGTTAAAGGGGATAAAGAAAATAATAATAATCTGAACAAAAACTATGGGGTTAATCGTTCTTAAGTTAATAACATGAAGTCGCTTCGTCGTGCACATACTTTCACGTTTTACACATGTTTATCTGGGCTACCAAAATTTGTGCTGGGCTACCAGATTTCGATATTTAGTAGCCCAGAGGACTACCACAGAAATGGTATGGCACTACAGAAATGGTATTTGATTTGTCCACCCCTGACACATGAGACACATTTTGTCAGAGAGGGGTCAAAGCGGCCATCTCCCCCCTGTCTCCACAGCACCTGAACACCAAGCATTTCCATCCAGGCCCTGTTAAATCCCATGAAGTTTAAAGCTTTCAACATAGTGATAACACAAAAAATGCACCACATCTCATGAAAACTCCTTTAAATAATACATTGTGAACACGCTTTTTTTATAACATTGTTACAGATGTTTAAAAAAATTCTTGTTGGCAGAAGGGGAGTCTTTATCCATTTTGGGCATCAGTGTGAATTTATGATTCTTCTCCAATTCTTTTTCTTTTACAACGTGTGCTTTCAAACCATTTATCCTCTGGGCGTACAAGGTGCACCCAACAGATAAAGAAAAGTTTGAAAAACCCCGAGACATCCCCTGAAGAGGCTGGAGATTAAAAAACGCAGGAAGCTTCATTGCCTGCAGCCTAGAACAGGCGGCCTAGAGGCTGTCAAAACAGTTGATAAGAGCACCGATAAGCCAGCCCCCATCCCCTCCCCTGACCTTCTCTCATGCACTCTGACCTTCTCATAGGGCTGCAAATGTCCTCTTGTCCAAATACGGGACACGTTGCAGAAATGCAACACTATGGTGACCAAAATAAACCATGATATCGCTTATCGGGGTGACGGTGCTGACAATCTGTATGTAATGTTATGTTCGTATTTGCGGACTTTTGGTTAATTATCAAGTAGCCTAAATTTGGAGTAACCATACACAAACTGAATTTCGGTTGGTTATTCTGCCCGAGAACTATATACGGTGCAAACCATTTTTGGCAGATATCACGTCATTTTTGTCGACCCTCATCTTCACTGGTCTGTCTCAGTAGCTGTTTTTCCATCAGCCAGAGGTCAGAGAGCACGTGAAGACAGGTATCAGCTCTGACATGGATCACGCAGACTCTGCAGCACCTGTGGCAGGGAATTCATTTGAAATAAACACAATTACAGAACAAAGACATGCATCAGCACAGTCCAGGCTACTGCATTATCATACATTGATCTTGCCTTGCTATGACTGTGTGTGTGTGTGTGTGTGTGTCTGGGTTGCGAGAATCCAGTTATGATCAATTTAACAATTTAATTATATCCTCTTGTAATGGAGTCATTGTAAAAATATCAATTACACCATGTCATAACAAATTGGGTGTTTCCTTGCACAAGGATCTGAATACAGATTATCAAAGGACGAAATCTCCTTGAATTTCATGTGCTGCACAATATCAAGCAGTTAGATCTGAAACTGAGATATTATTGTTATGTGGACCCAGTAGAAGCCCCCCATGTACACACTAAGAATTATAATATATACATAATGTTTACGCATTACAAAAGGGCTATGTACATACAGTCAAGCCGGAAAGTCTGAACACCCCTTTCACCTTCTCCATGTTTTATTACATTACAGACATATTCTACAATAGATTGCGTTAAAATAGATTCTACACAAAATACCCCATAATGACAAAGTGAAAACATGTTTTTAGAAATTTTTGCAAATGTATTAAAAATCAAAAACTTAAAAACCCTTTAAGGGTTGTTTCTCCTGACTTTTCCCCCATAGAGTTCTATAGGAAAATGAGTCCGGAGAAATAACCCTTGCAGTGATCCATCCACATCTACTCCATATCTGGCAACAGAGTGATGGTTTGGGGCTCGTTCGATAGCTCAGACCCTTGATGACTTACAGCCATTTAGCCAGCCATGTGTTCCATACTGTACCAGTGTAATTTACAGCTGAATCTAGTCTCACCCCTCAATTCCCATCGAGATCCATTCAAATGCAGAAAGCTTATAGTATCGCTTGTAACAGTACCTGGAAATAAGATATCAAGAGTCTTTTGATGTTGATGGGTCACAGACTTCAGGAAGTAACAGCATGCAAAGGATATGCGACCAAATATTAAATATGATACTTTAAAAATATGTTAAAGCAAAGGGTATGAATACTTATGTAAATTAAAGATTTCAGTTTTCCATTTTTAATACATTTGCAAAAATTTCTAAAAACATGTTTTCACTTTGTCATTATGGGCTATTTTGTGTAGAATTTAGAGACAAAAAATTAACTCAATCTATTGTAGAATATGTCTGTAATGTAATAAAACGTGGAGAAGGTGAAAGGGGTATTCAGACTTTCCGGCTTGACTGTATGTTAAAGGTCTATCTACATATATATTAAAGGGTTATGTGCACATATGGGGCTATGTACATTTAATCTATGTTAAAGGCTATGTAATTGTATATTAAAATGATGTATATACGGTATGTGTTAAAAAGCTATGTACATGTACATTCGAGGGCTATGCACATGCATATAAAAAAACTATGTACATGTACAAAGCAGAAAGACTGCCCTCTCTAACAAACATTGACATACAGTGAGCACCATAATTCATTGGACAGTGACATATTTGTTGAGTTTGAAAGGATACAATGAGAATCAGGTTGAAGTGCAGACTATCAGCTTTTATTTGAGGGTATTTTTATCCATATTGTATGAACCGTTTAGAAATTATATAACCTTTAGTAGATAGTTCCCCCCCCCCCCCCATTTTCTGGCATCAAAAAATATTGGACAGTTTAACATAATGTAGAACAAAGTAAGCATTTTTTATATTTGGTCGCATATCCTTTGCATGCCATGATTTCCTGACTTCTGTGAACCAACAACATCAAAAGACTCTTGATATCTTATTTTCTGGTACTCCTACAAGCAATACTATAACTTCTCTGCATGGATCTCTATGGGAATTGGGGGGTGGGACTAGATTTAGCTGTAAATTATGCTGGAACGGTATGGAATAAATGGTTGGCAAAATGGCTGTAAATCATCAAGGTACCAAAGTACCAAACGATCCTCAAACTGCTGCCAGATATGCAGTAGATATGGATGGATCACTTTAACCCCTTTGCGCAGAGGCTTAATTTGACCCATTTTCATCTGTTTTGTACCGTTATGTTGAAAGCCTTATAACTCCAGAAATCAATGTAACACAAACACCAATAATGGCTTAAATTAAAGAAGACCCTGGTACCATTTATTATCATGCCTTAAATTTTATTATTTTAATAACTCAGATGTAAATTATCGGCAGTGAATGCAGAACCCCCAGTTCCATCACTCTAGTTTACAGTGAACCCCTGACAGTCAAATATGTGAATATGGTTAAACTTTACGTTTTCAGGTTTGAAAACCTCCTGTCTGCATGTGTAGAAAATATGAAAGTGATATGTATTACTGCTCAAATCCTATGAGGCAATTTGAAACGGTGTACCTTGGTGTCCAAAAATCTACCCAAAATGGATAATTGTGCATCACAGTAATTCAAGAGATAATTTAAAAAATTTGACTCGTTGGAAGTATATTTGCATCTATATCATTAGATAATTTCCAACTTTTGCAAAAGATTAGGGCAATGGTTATAGGTTAACCATTCCCAAACCTTTCCAAACTCATGAAAACCCATGGAAACATGTGCAAAGTATCCATGCTGTCCAAAGCTATTCACGCTATCCAAAGCTATCCAAATATGAACACAGCTTTAAGCCGCATTCGCACTATAAGCGCAGGAGTTTGTGCAAAACTCGCCATTGATTTCAATGGAGAGACATTTTGCGCTGCCCCGAGTTGCTGCGCTCTCATAAGCGGCGCGCAGCGCTCATGGCACTTCAGATGCGCTGCGCTTAAAGTTCAACCAAATTAAACTTTGACCCCTTAATTCGCTGACATTTTAATGCGCAGCCAATAGTTGTGGGCGGTGCTACCTCACGCGACCGGATCAAAATGGAGGAGAAAATAATTTTGTGTGTTTCCGAGTTCTGAGAGTTATAACTACGACACCACTCAGTCTTTGCAAACATAGCTACAGAGACATCGGGGAAAATAATTATGCATGGCGTAACGTGAGCCATCAAATGGGGCTACGGTTTGTAGCTATCAATAGTCATGCAGCGAGTTATGGCAATATGTAACGTTACTAGCATGGTCAATGTCACTTCGTCAATGTCAGAAATATCAATATCAATGTAAATTAATTCTGCACGTTATTGTAGCTAATGTTAAATATTGGCTTTAATAAATAAAACCTGTGAAACAATTGTAATTTGAATGTTTATTTGTGTGATGCCATTCAAAAACAAATCTGCAAAGAGCTCTCTCTCTCCTATTCTCCTATAGTAGCTAACGTTATCCTATATTGATGCGCAGATTGAATGCACTTATATGCTTCTCATTTGAAGACCACTCTTCAAAGTGGCGAGCGTCGCACAGAAAACTTCCGCTCCGCTTATAGTGTGAATGTGGCTTTTTGTCCATTTGGAGCAAATTATTATGTCCAGTGCCAAAAATGTCCAACACAGCCACGTTCTCATCATAAAAGGTAATTTATTAATTACATTTTCATATTGAACTCTGGAAAAATAAGTCAGGAGAAAAAACCCTTCAAGTTGAGCTCACACTTAGGACTCTCTTCCTTCATCCTCTACATAAATCCACCTTTGGCAAGCATAGCAAAGGAGGATAAATGGCGATAAATGCAAAACCAAAACGAGGTATGATTTTTTCCCCGTGTTAGCCGTAGACGTGGTTTTGTTTTTACTGTGTACCCGCTCAATTCCTAACCAATGAACAAATGACATTTGAAAACATATGACTTTTGCATACAAATCTTGGTATGCTCGTGGTGATGTACAAGACTCGCAAAATCGCGGGTGATAAACTATGCCTACGCTGAAAGGGGTGCGTGACCAGGATTGTGGTGGGGAGAGGGGAGGAGGAGAGGGGGTGAGGTTGGCCTATGTAATTTGGGGAGAAAAACATAAGTCATTTAATTTATGACATTTCTTTTATGTTTAATTCATTTCCATCCAAAAAAAGGAGAAATTAATAGTTGAGTCAGGTAAACCTCACAGCACTTATGTGGATTCAAGGCAGCACATGAATGGGTTTCTCACTTGTCTGAGCCCTTTCTGACTGAGGCAAGCATCCCTGAGGGACAGAGTATCTGTCACAAAACAGTCTTGCCGTGACCCCCAGACACCACCTCCCCTCCACCCCCCACCCCCCACCCCCCACACACACACAAAACTTTTTTTGGGAGAATTCGACATTAAAACTTTTACCAAATTTCAGACGCTTTAACACATGGATATATTGAGATGGAGATTGTTCTGGTCTGATGGACACTATTGTGTGTAACAGAGGGCACAAACAGTTTTTAATGTGCATTAGCAGAACACAACACTGTGTCCTCATTGTGTAGTTGTTGTGTAACATGCACTGAGTTTCTAGTGCATGTGTAATCTGTAGATGATGTTGTTGTTTCACAATATTACAGCCCAGCTACAGTGGCCTAACCAAAGTGTGCTAATTAGAAGTGTGTGGCTGGCTTGCTGAGGAGAAAGACAGCTTTGTGAATGATGCCCCCCTGACTAGGACATAGGGTCGACACCTGACCCATCACTCATAGTTCTAAACAGCAGGAGACTGAACCACACCTCAATCAGATATGTATTAAAATACTTTAACTTTTTAGAAGTTGGTAGAATCCTATGACAGGATATGTATTGCGGAGGACAGGAATGAAGGAGGAGGAGGAACTAATGTTTTATAAAATGTTTGTCTAATTTTTGTCTCTTTTTTGTCATTTTTTTGTTCTAAATAAACATGAAAACATGTTTCATTTGGAATATTAAATCTTCAGAAAACTTACTGGTGTTTAAAAGTGTGTGTGTGAGTGCCTGTAAAGAGAAGTTACAATTTGTGAGATTGATATTTGATTGGTACTAGCAAGTTTTATTCAGCGTTGTCATAGTTCAAATTGACTGCCTGCTATTTGAGCCCCTCATGCAAGACACCATCGGGAGACAAAACCAACCACCTGCTTATTAGCAAAGCACCTCCCCGAAGAGTCAGCCAGTCTGGCCAGGCTCACAGTGCAATAAGGTTATGACTGTGACCCATGAGGTTAAGTTACATGCAGGGACGTGCAGAGGATATTAGAGGGGCAGGGGCCCAAATTTATAAAAGGGCACGTCGGCGTTTTTTTTGCAAATAATTAAATAAATATATGCCTGGAATGACTACTTTTGCGACACTGTTAAAGGGATATTAAAATGTATGTATTTAAAACAAACCCATGACTGCGGTTGGTTCAAACACTGCCACATGACAGTTCAATAATGATACATGCAAAGACATTAAGTCTATTTCAGTAAATTCTCCTCACATGTTAACCAGCCCAACTCTTACCTCTGACTGACATCCTCACTTGCAGAAGCTCAGCTTAATACTGCTGACAAAGATGCACTTCCTCTGGCTGCATGGCTGCCTCTCTCGCCTCCATATTCGTCTCTTACCACCTCTCCAGAGAAGGCATAATTTCTTTAGTAATAACGGGCAATAAGAAGATACTGATATTGCTTTGTGTACCTGTATACAGTTCATATAACAAATAAAACTACTACTACTACTACTACTACTACACCCCCCCCCCCCATAAAGTAAGCCATCATATAAAATGGTACCATCACTGCTTGGTGACACACACACACAATAACTATAGGAAAAAAAAACTATACACTGTTAATTTGTGATAACTATGTACCTGCTATGCCTTCCTGTCACAGTAGAGGGAGGGGGGCCTGTCTGTAGGCTGTCATTGATGAAAATCTATGAGCATACCCTACAACAATCCAGTAGAATGAATGGTTATTAAGTTAGAAGCCTACAATCAAAATTATGCAGTTACTGTTTAAGTCCATTAGCCTGTATGCCTACCAGAAGACCACAGTCAACATGTGTGATCTTAATGATCAATTATGATATTAGAGAACATTTATTTTCTTTAATGAGAGAGAGAGAGTGCTAACCTTAGCTAGCTAATGTACAGGGATTAAAGCAAAAAAATCTCACGACTAAAATTTTCAAGCAAAGGTCAAGTTAAGGTCCCAACACGCAATTTATAAAACAGTGAATTTAACCTACGCTTTTATGTAAATATTAGAGACTATCAGCGTAATTTTTCAGATGTAAAGATGTAAGGGGCTCAGCCTCCTGTGTAGGGGGGTCCGGGGGCATCCTCCCCCGGGCAGAAATTTTTGATGAACAACCTCTATTTTTATGCCTTTTCATGCACTCTGGCACATAAATTTCATGAAATTTTTATGTGTACCTAAAAAACTGGTTTATAAAAAAAAAAAACATTGAGCTGCTGAATATAGCCTATTGGACTGACACTACGTGAAGAGAAAATCATTCTCTGCTCGCTCCAACTGGATAGTCCTCATCAAGTGTTGACTCTCCGATGAGTAAAACAACTGGGTTATAACTTTGTTATCGAATTGTGTCAAGTAAAATCACACGTTGATTATTATTATTATATGTATTGTGGGCAGAGTTGGGGCGTTACTGGAAAATTGCAATATATTACATATTACTAGTTACTTTTTTTAAAAGTAAAGCTTATATTATATACTATACAATTAAGGTAATGCGTTATATTACTTTGCATTACCATAAAATCACTTAAATCAGTGTTAAATTATTAACCATTCAGAAGTATGATTAGGATAATTTAACCTTACGTATTCATTACAAAATGTTGTTCAAATATGTTGTAGATTGTTTTACAAAACTATTAAAAAATGTATCACCTTCCTAGCCAGTAGGCCTATAGCAACCGATAAAATAAAAGTCTACCCGTATTCATTCTTGCATTCTCAAAATGCTTTGCACTTTTGTGAAAATCCTCATAAAGGCGCTTTACGTTAACATAGAGTTGACTGAGATTAATTCAACAGAGAAGAGTCAAGACATATGGAAAATAGCCTTTTCAATTGACCTTCTTAAACGTGTTCAGCTCGTTTCAATTGACAATATAAACGTAGTAACAGGGTGTTCAAAATGTTGCTTTTAAAACGACATTAACAAATATGGAAAGCTAATCAAATGAAATATAGGGTTTTCACACTCAGTCAGTGTGGATTCGTGGAAATAGGTTAAATACGCTACTGCTTTTATTAACACTTCAACTCATCAAACAATGAATTACATGAAATCCCATTTAAAAAATGTAGCCTATTGAAATGTAAAGGATAACAAAAAAAAGCCCATTAAATTTATACATATATTTATGCTACAGTTAAACATCACATTAAACGCAATTCTCATTCGCCTTTAAGTGCTGTGCTGCATCATCATAGCGACGGAGAACTTTAATCCCTGAACGTATTACCTAACCAGCTATCTAGACAACATTAAAACTGCTGTGGTGCGATTGGACAGTTATTTTAGTTTAAGTGGATGGGACACAAGAACTCGACCATATTCCACTGATTATCACATTACGAGCAAAAGTCTAACGATAGCTAGTTTGCACATTTTGAGCTGCTAAATAGTTCAAGCATAGATAGACCCTACTTGCCAAATAGTTTCAAGAAATTCCTAAAGCGCATCAATATCAATATGAAACGAAAATTAACAGTATATTTATACTTTGTTTGGCCACATACCTGATGTCTGCCTCAAAGAAACTCATGACTGACTCACGACTGTCGAGTGTCTATGCATGCAATTTTGTGTGCGTGCGTTCTTTCACCATATAAAGGCTCCGTGCCCACACAGCGCTCGCCGCTGTGGCAGGAAACCAGGAGGGATGGTAGAGGGCATCGCCCGGAAGCACCAATCTTCTGACCTGATATTTTGATTCAATCAATATGTCTGTTCGGCAGGGCAGGCTGTGCGCAAACTAGAATTTATTTATTTATTTAAAAAATAAAAAATAAATAAATTTTTTATTTTATTTTTTAAACAGAAAAAGGGCACTTTTCTATAGGAGGCCAAACGGCAGGTGCTCAAGCCCCCTTTGAGGTCTATGTGTGCACGTGCCTGGTTACATGTCTTGACCAACACCATCCTTCTGCTGCAGCTGCTTATCTGTAATCACAAGGAAACTGGACCTCCGGGCCCAGCTGTGACCCTAAAAAACAAGCTTTGATAACTAATGCCTGGCGTGCTGGATGAGATTCAGATAAAACAGTTTTTAAACAAATTCTTCTCGCTCCGCCTCTAGTTAAAACCCTCAGCAGACAAATGGGCTCTCCTCCCTCTGGTCAACCTTAAATTGCAGCTCTGAGACTTGGCATCATGTAATTACTCATCCCCCTACAAAAAAAGAGAAAAACCTGCAGAGCCTGCCAGTGAGAGAACTCCAAGCTATTGACCTTGAAAAGTGTTGTAAAACACAAGAAGCCTTGTGACATGTATGGAGACGTTTTTCATTCCAGGAAAAAAAAAGACGAAGTGACTGTTCTGTATTACAAAGATAAAAACATATAAAATTACCATCATGTGAAATGCAAATTGGGTACATAAACAAGGCTCATTAGTGATGCTGGCCTCTGATTGGCTGAGTATGCCCTTGCCAGAGACTGAAGGAGGATTCTAGAAGAAGACTTGGTTAGCCATGTGGTAGTAAGAGTAAGCAATTCTGTAAGCTCTGAAATAATAGTTTAATAAAGTATCCTTCAATCCACTACTACTAGTTAATACTATGTGCTGCCCTCTGTCTTGTTCTTAATGCCAAATTACAAAACCTGTTGTTGGGTATACAACAGCGACATTGTGAAACCACAGTATGGAAATTAGTGGCCATTTTGAGAGGATAGAAATATCAGTGTTGCAGTCATGCTCAAGGAAAATGGAGGATTTTTATTTTTAGAATTTCCTTTAAGCTTGTTAAGGGCCTGTCAGATTGTAGGAGATCCCTAGAGGTTATGACGATGACGATGTTAGTGTTGACAATCACAATACATATGTTGAATAAAAAAAGATGTCGTATTATAATAGTGTGAACCTAACACTTTGCTGGTATTCAACCAGGGACGTCGTTAGGCCTATTTTGGGGGGGCTAAGCCCCCCCAAGAGGTTCAAAAGCCCCCCCTACAAAAATATTGTATTTTTTTTTTTTTTTTTTTGGTTAAGGAAATCGTAACATGCCTGCACTTAACATAATAAACCAGACTATGAGTTGAAATAAATACTAATACTAATACTTTAATTTGGATATTGTTTCCGAGAGCGCTGGCGGGAGGGGCTAGGGGTGAGGGGTCACGTTAACGTTACATTTTCTGAAGGGTCGGGTTGGCAACTTGGCACTCGTCGTAAGAAATAAGAGAGCAATTGGGTCTTTGGTGTTTTGAGCCCTCACCGTTGACTTCAAGGCAGCGACTTAGCAGTAAAGTAGCTTGGTTAAAATAACGTTAGCTAGTTATGTTATTCTATGTTCTCAGGTCCAATTAACGTACCAGACAACTAAGCTAGCTGCCTTACCCATACGCTAGCTAACGTCAGCTAACGTTAATTGGACCTGAGAACATAGAATAACATAACTAGCTAACGTTATTTTAACCAAGCTACTTTACTGCAAAGTCGCTGCCTTGAAGTTTAACGTACCAGACAACTAAGCTAGCTGCCTTACCCATACGCTAGCTAACGTCAGCTAACGTTAATTGGACCTGAGAACATAGAATAACATAACTAGCTAACGTTATTTTAACCAAGCTACTTTACTGCTAAGTCGCTGCCTTGAAGTCAACGGTGAGGGCTCAAAACACCAGCGAGCGAGAAATTGACAAAAGAGGATTTACAGCGTTAAACCCCAAAGAAGAAGAAGACGTTAAACCCCAAAGAAGAAGAGGATTTACAGATGGATATACGAAGGTACCTGACGAGTGTGAGGGAGAAGCAGAGCACGGTGAGTGGCAGAGCAGCTGATGCTGACGGAGCCTGCGAAGTCAGTCAAGATCTACTAGGCATACAGGTCGAGTTTTTTTTACGTTCTTCCAACAAGTGGTCTTCGTGTGTCCATGAACTAACGACCAGCCAAAACTACTTTATTATTTCATTAATTATGGCTAACTTAATGGGGAAATCCGGTGTAAAATGTGTTTTGCTTATGCTTAGCATGGTAACGAGTTCGAAAGTTCTGGCCGATGTTTCCAAAAAGCTGTCAGTAGTGCTGCTGTCGGCTTAAATAGAAATCCATTTAACAAGTCTCCTAGTAGCCCGACGCTTCTTTGGTAGTACAATGAGGGCCCTTACATATAAATAGAGGCATTGATAACTTCGTAAGTGTAAAGATAGTTTATTAAAAAGGACTGTTTCTTGTGTTGCGCGCCGAGACTTGTCACTAGTGTTCCTCTGTGTCTCCTCTTTCGCCAAGGTGTTTGTGTGTGTGTGCGCGCGTTTGAGTCTCCCCCTTCCTCCTGTGTCATGAAATGTGTCCGGGAGGGAATAATGATGGGTTTTTTTTAAGAAAGGTCAAGGATTGATAAGGGGTGAAATTACAATAGGGGATTAATAAGGACGTTTTATACGTTTAGTAAGAGATGATGATAAATACATGTGAGTGAGATGTGTTGTAGTTTTGTGAAAGTGAATGCATAGTGAGAGATTTATTATTAATAGTAGTGGGTTTGTTATTTGTATAGTGGACACCACCTGCTGCCCAGTTCCTAGTCCTGTAAAGAGTCCATGCTAAGCATTCCATTTTACACAGGAATTCCCCTCTAACTAGCTGGCTGCAGCCTTATAAATTAAATAGACATAATTTGGATGAATATTATGGACGTTGCCTTTAAATATAGGCTACATTTAATACAGCATAGGCCTACACACAAATGTATAATGGAGTCATAGGCTACATGTTGTCACAGGCTACACCCACAAAGTTAACATTAAGCTGTGAGCCATTGAAATACATACATAGTTACATAGTGACATTGAGTGGAAATATAGGGATAAGAATGGATAGTTGATCCAGTTGAATGGATAGTTTTGTTTATTGCTGCCTTCGTGTCTTTTTTGTTGTTGTTTTTTTTGTTGCCACTTTTTTCACATACTGTCTTATTTGGCAGAATAAATATTTGAGAAACATTCAGACTACATTTGTTCTGTGTTGTCAAATTTCATTAGGGCTTGAACTAAGTACCAGTGACTAAACTAATTAAGGGATGCGCCACACCATATCCTCTGTTCAATGTATAGACTGTCTTCAGACACAATAGAGAAATATCAGTGGCAGGCAGAAATAGGCCTAAACTTTATTTGGAAAGAGTGAGTTTATGTAACTAGCCTATATATATTTTCATTTGCATTGATGGATACATTTTCTAACCTATTTTCCTTGAACTCACCCCAATATGTAGACTTAAATCATACCAAATTTGTTTAGCTTATTTATATTTTTAAAAAGGAGGACATCCTGAAGACTCAGGAGAGGGAAGCAGGAGGTCTTAGGAGGCAGGTAAAGAAAAGAGGGTGAGACAGAAAACAGGCACTGATAGATGCTCTGCTATACTCTCTACTGTAATAAATGATGAATTAAAGAAGCACTTTAAAGATGTGATGAAAAAATTTCGGCGCGCGCTGCCTGTGCGCGCGCATTGGATAAACTGCTAGGGGCTAAGCCCCTCCAGTCTCTAAATCCTAGTGACGTCCCTGTATTCAACACTTTGCTGAACAGAACACTCTGGAGCATGCATACCCTTCCAGCACAATATTTCCCACAATCAACTTCACCTGCACGGTTTCTCCAAGAAGCAATGCTGGCTGTCCCTGCCCTCGAAATCTCGTGGGGGATACGCGACTGTGTCTGACAGCCGGGCGGACGTTCCGAACCCCTTCTCTTTTCTGCGGGAGACACAGAGAGACATTTTGTTTCCTGGAGCCACGCTTTGAATACAGCGGGATCCCAGGTCAGACAAAAGACTACCATATGCCATCAAAAGATTCCCCTTGTTTCTGTTCTTTCTCATTAGTCAGCGTGG
Source organism: Ilyophis sp. 1 JC-2022 (assembly GCA_022702515.1). Taxonomy (NCBI): domain Eukaryota; kingdom Metazoa; phylum Chordata; class Actinopteri; order Anguilliformes; family Synaphobranchidae; genus Ilyophis; species Ilyophis sp. 1 JC-2022. The sequence continues at coordinate 94,844,679 of CM040402.1, read as the reverse complement.
TGAATCAATTTATCAATGGCCACTCTGCTCCAGCGCTGCGAAACTGCTCAACTTTTTTTCCCCCATTGCATTTTCATAAACAAAACCGGACACAAATTACTAAATAACTTTCTAAACACGTTTGCTAACAAAACTTTTTTTTAAGTCACATCAATAAATCCCATTTCAATGCCATCTTCAGAATGCAATCGTAAACAATATGAACGCTCATAAAAATGTATAATTATGCTTTAGATAAACACTAAACCTGAGGAGAAATAGAACGATCAGATATATATTTTCATAAAGTATGACACGTTAAGCAAATGTTTTTTCTCATCACGACATATCACAATATAATCAAAATGTATCGCATTATTTAAAAAATACATTTAGAATTATACAAAACAAATAATTATGGAGCAAATTAGCTTTTAATGACTGCTGTTAAAGAAGAGGCATTCATTGCAGTATATTTAATGACAATACAACACCAGTATAACTGTAGCTGGATTACTTTTTAATGAGCGATATATTAACGGTTTTCTATATCCCCAAATCCTCTTTAGGCCTATTTCTCACATCACTTTCTTCGTTTTTTTTTTTTGTCACGCATTACAAATGAATCTGAAAGGCTTCTTGCCAGTGGGAATTCCAGTTAAGCCCGTGTAAGCCTTTAGAGTTTCTGTCTCCGATAATGGCCACAGCTGTAGAAAACAGTGCCATCATCAGTAATGCATTATTGATTTATTTCTTTATTCATTTACACTATTCTGCGTATCATTGCTTTCTGCGGGGCGGTCCGACGACTAAAATTGGCCGTGAATAATTGCACCAGCAGCTAATTCCCTGGGATGGGTCTTTCTGAATTGGAGATTGTATTTATATTTAGACTCGCTCAGGTATATGTGTAAACGCTGCAAATGAGACTCCCCTCCTAATTTAACCCCGGCCATCTTTGTTCATTTCAATCGAAATGTTCCGTCATTTCTTTTTTTCCGATGGTAATTACAAGAGTTACGAATGTTTTTTCGGTTATTTTGGTGACTGTTACTTTCAGGAAACTGCATGATGTGCTGATGAAAACATGTTTAAAACAAAAATAGGAAAAAAAGATTTCCATATCCATACTGACGACAGCTTCCGGAAACAGATCTGTACAAAATGCTTTTCTTATGACTAATCCCAAAACAGGACTCATCAAATTCAAGGTTATTCACAGAGCGCATATTACGCTACATAAAATGCTTAAAATGGGTTTTGCTCCAACACACGTATATATTACACCCACAATACGACTGACGATTAGCTCGACACTTTATGGGCATGTCCACCTAGTCAGAAATCATTGCAAAACTTTTTTTATTACTGGGGTACAGCATTCCGAACTCTGCATCTTTATGCCTACTGGGCGTTACCTCCTCTATTCACCCACCACCCAAACACCCTAACAGTCTTCTAGTCTCCTTCGCTATTGCCAAGAAAGTAATTTTACTCAACTGGAAAAGCAGGAAAAAAAATCTCAATAGTTCAATGGATAAATATGCTCATCGACTACATTTCTATGAAAAAACGAACAGCAACAATAAAAAACAAAACAAAGCCAACTCTCTGAAACCTGGTCATTTATTTTCAAATCACTTTCAATCTCCGGCTTAATGCCACAGAGCACACTTCAATCCACACAAAATACAATTATCATACATGCATTCACATTGACCAATTACACTACACACATTACTACCAAACATTACATTATACGCCACATTCCGCCAAACAATTAAATTCCCTCGAGTCAACTATCACTGTTCTATCACTCTCTGTTAAGTTCTTTTCTGCTTGATTATTCATTTATTTTGTTTTGTTTTGTATTACTCTTGTTTCTAATAGGAGGTGGGGAGAAAAAAAACATGTTTGTGTTTAATTGGCAATTAATTATAACTGCTGACAGAAGGCCATTGTGTACTACCTTGTGGACTGAGTCACACGGTTTCCCCAAGTGAGTGCAGTTTCTAAGACAGTCTTATGTGAAAAGGGCCTGTCTGTATATGAAAAGGGCCAATGTGAGTGCAGGTTTTTGTTTTAGCCCAGCAGTAAGACGCCTAAATCTACTTATCAAGGTCTTGATTGAAGATCATGATTAGTTCATTAATTGAATCGGGTGGCATAGTGCAAAAACAAAAACCTAAATCCACACCGGACGTTTTTTGGATAAGATTGGACAGTTGGATACCCCTGTTCTAAAGACATACAACTACAAGTATACCAGGGTAAAGTCTATGTCTACACCACACTGACTAGTTAGCAACAAGCAGCTACTAATTGATTTAGAGGTTTTGTACCATCAGATGAGTCTTTCTCCTTACTCTGTGATGTAATTAATTAGGTGTTACCAATGTTGTAATTACTGGCGATTATAACCTTGCGATATCTCCCACCGTGTAGGTACACATGGCCCATTAATTTCTGGTCATATAGGCATATGCTGAATTATGTCAGCACAAATGTCAGAGCATTATGTAATGAATGGCGCAACAACAGCACACTGAGCACGACAGGGGTGAATTACAAACCAAACACTTTTGTGTCATCAGGTGCCAAGCTCATTCGCTGGATCTGCTGGCATCCAATTGGGTATTCCTTATCTTATCACTCCTTTTTAGGCAGTATAACCAAACCCCCGAACATCCACCCTGCACGTGTGCACACACACGCATTCTTTTACTTCTGCTACCCCCTAACACACACACACACACACACTCAGGGTCTATTTCACTCTGAGGATAGTACACCTGGGATTCCTTCCAGCGAATGAAATTGATCGATCGTGCCCCTATTCCCCCGAACTGCTGACTGTGGCCTTGCGACGGTGTCTCAAAATGAGACCCTTTCGACTCTCATCATCAAAATGTGTATGAATGAATAAGTCATTAGGAAGAGTTCTCGGACTGATGCATAGAGCAGCAATGCATTGGCCAAGGCGGAAATTATGGCATTCTCCAGCTAGTACACACAAGCCCAGCCTTTTAAGGAGAAAGCTTTGCAACATTATAATTACATATTTTATCTACATTATCTAAATGCACAAAGTAGCTTTTTCTACATATTTGAATACCATAAACTGCAGTTGTGTTGTTGAGATATTAGGTGTGGACCTCGCTGGACACTTAACACAGGAAATTTTAATTTAAAGGGTAACTCCACGGGCTGTTTCAGAGCGACCACGCCTCTGTTTGCCGTTCAAAAAATGAATGAAAGGGTTGGGCTCGAGTTAGTAAACCACGCCCTTTTTTTACATGTACGCTCATTCACAGCCATAATGTGTTTTGTTAGAGCCGCTCGCTCCGGCTGCTGAGCCTGGAGCAGCGGCCATGGCAGAGGCAGAGAACTGGAGAATGTAGGCTACATAATAAGGCCTAGTTATAAACTTAGCTCTCATCTTAATTTCAATAATTTTCTAGTAACAGTTAATGTTATTAAAGACTTCTAAGTTAGCCATGAATTAATATACAATAAAACTCACAGTAACTTCGCTAAAGTTAGTCATAGCCACATTAAAACCTCAAGAAACATCTAATTTCGGTCAAAACTGCATAAACATGAACATTGACCAGTCATAACCGTTTAACTGTTAGCTAAGTTAACTAACATAGGTATCTTGTGGGCTACTGTATCATTTTTAGATCAGTCCTGCTACTTGTTTTTTCCATGGCCTCACAAAACGGGAGAATAGCCGAGAGGGAGAAAGAAAATGTGATTGCTGCGACTAAATTAATTATAAGTTTAGGTTTATTCATTTAAAAAAGGGACAATGCACATTAATACATGTAAATATGCCAGATTTAGCCATTGGGGCTCATTTTCATCTGTAGTCCCTGGGCATGTTGATGGAGAAATGTTTGAAAAAATAAAAAAACGTATTAGACTAGATTACTCTGAGCAAAACCTTATACGCCAAAATTGGAAAAACCGTACAGGCAAACTGTATGGGTTCACACCTATGCCATCCTCTCTCTATCAATAGCCTGTCGCTCACAAAAATGCTCCTCTCCACAACTTGCTGGATTTAAAAAAAAAGAAAGAAGTTATTTATAGTGTAAGGTGGAAGGGCGTAGCCAGATGCACCAGTTGGTGTGACATCACATGTACTGCCACGTCACATATACTGTACAACAGCCAATAGTAAATTTAAACTGCAATAGCCTACGTTTCACCACCAAAACGCTAGTTAGCCAAAATACATTACTCTTCCTATAAAATGCTAAACATTGTGATGAAATGTCACGATTTGCAACAGGATCAATCTCTAGCACATGGATAAGTCCAAATATATCAGTAATCAGCTAAAAAAGTGGTTTTAGGGTTTACCCTTTAAGGTTTAATTACAACGATAATTATTTTTAAAAGAAAGATGCTGACAGAAATTCTTGTAGCCATGCAAAACATTACTATTATTATAATTTACCTAAATATTTCTACTTCAATTAACAAATTAAATCATTTGAAAAGCAACAATGATATAGCCTACATATATTAATGTAAAAGTGCATACATGCAAAGTTTTTTTCTTCAGAAAATCATTAGAAAAAATGCTTGGATTCATGGCAACATGCTAATTATGCTAAGTTTGTTCCAGGAACAAACTGTTAACTCTGAAGAAAAGCCAGCAGGATGAGATTTTTTTTTTTCCGCCAGCAATACAAATATGAACTGGTGGTCATTTTGTCATGTATGAAAAAAGCATTGGACAACATTTGTTTCAAAAAACATGTGCGAGAATGTGAAATGGGGGAGATCCAAAAAAGCAGTGTGTGCGATCAGAACTGTAGTCCTGGATAGTATCCTTGAAAAAAGTTTTGTTTAAATGTCCTAGAAATGAATTCACCTCTACTTTCTAAGCACGACCAACAACTTCAGTATACAGCTATTGGTCAGAGTAAAGTCGCTATTGTTGGGGATCTCTATGCCAGAGACACGGAGGAAATATTGGAGGACCAGATGCGATAAATGCGGAATCTTAAAGTGTTCCAATGAACACCACTGAAACGGACAATAATCCGTAGTGGAATGGGAAAAAATAAAGAGAACACAAATAACATCGCGATAAAAACAAGGAACTCGATATCCGAGCAATACAAAATAAATAAGCAGTCACGCTTATCTAACTCCCGTTTGTGGAGCGAACAAAAGAAAGAAAAGAGAAAAACTCAAAAGACCCCTAAGACTTAGGGTGAGAGCACTTGTAGGTATGAGTGGAAACAAAGAAACGAAAAACCTCTGCTCTGAAAGGAGAGCGAAAAGATCACTTTGCTTTTTCTAAATTGTACTGCTAACAAGTCCCGCGTTGAAAAGCAAAGCGGTCGATAGCAGCACAAGTTCCTATACTTTTTTACCCGCTCGAATGTTACGTGAAATAACATGGAAGCGACGAGAAAGGAAGGAAGCGGGGTATAAGTCGTGAGCGGAAATAAATGACAGGTGAACTCACTAATCACAGAGGCGAAAGCAAAACCCGTAGCGGAACACAAGAAAATCCGATAGATTACCGGTAAAAGACAAAAAGAATAAAAGACACGGAGATAAGGGAAAGAAGGCATGATCCATGACAGCTATTAGCTGTGGATTGGCTCATCTCATTGCCAAACTCCATGTCCAAACTTTGAAACATTCCACCCAGAAATTGACAGTATTACTGTTCCTTAGTCCATCATAGACAAACATTCACTTAAGATGAAGCTACAGACATCCGGCTCCATCTGGAATTGGATATGGAAAATGTGTGTTTACTGATGGTGACTGTTAGATTGCAATTCATTTAAATCAAGTGATTGGGACAGAGAATAACCAAATTCTGAATTTAACATGTAATATTTCCTGAGCAACCAGCTGATCCATTCCAGCTACTATAGTAACCATGGTGATGAGGAATGCATAGTAAAATTTTAAGCAAACATTCCCTTTTGGAGTGACTGGTATTGACTTTGAGATATGCAGATTGACATGTTTTCTAAGTGCTTATGGATTCAATTAGTGTTTTAGAAACTCAGACTTTCTCATCGATCCTAATTTCTAGCGGCTACTGAATTCTCTCTGATAATCCAAGAAAAAGTTTGCAGAGACTATTACATGCTTGGAAAAGTGTGTATCTCCCTGAAATTTGTTTGTAACGTCTGGGCCATGTCAATGTGTACATTCACTATAATGGTGCTCTCCCAACACTGCATGGGGTCAAATTGGCCACAAACATTAATAGGAATATTTAATAACATACGTTTGTACTAAAAACAATCCCTGCAGCCAATTCTAAATAAAACAAAAACAATGCATAGTACAGAGTTTTATCCATAAAAGTATTTTTGTCTAAGAAAAATTGATTTCTACAAATGATTGGTTTGTTTCTTGGGGGAGAGCGTGTTGCTAAAAAAAAAGCCATCGTGCTGAAGTGTAGCGAGCGTGTCCAAAATAAACGCCATGTTTCCCATTCTCCAGGCAAGAGGAGGTGGTGAGAGGTAATAAGTAGCTTGAAAGGCAAGAAGCCTAGCGGGACTGTACACTAATCTCATCATGCACTGAAGAACCTGAAAGCTCCCCTCAGCTATTTGAATGAAGAGATACCATGTAAAAATTGTGTCTATGAAAGGCTATAATTGAGATATATAATGTGGCATATATTGAGTGTTCAATCTTGTGTTTATATCTAAAGCAATTAACCCGGGACCTCAAACTCCACACAGCCCCATGTTTCTGTGCTATCAACTCTCCTTGTATCTGATTTGGGTTCAATCTGGAATGATATCAGATGCGTAGAATTATTATCCATAACTTGCACACACTAATAAGAAATATATCACCTGTGCACATGTTCTTTGTTAGAAAAGAGCTGACAAATATGCATTTAAGCATATACACACACATGCTATCTGTGCACACCATATCCATTACCCACTCTGCATAGTCATGCACTATGTCAACTTGACTGCAGATTTCACAACTGGTTAATAAGCATGATTGCCCTGATGATGAAAAAGCTGTGTATAAATTGATTGACACTACTGTTTTGTGTGTGTGTGTGTGTGTGTGTGTGTGTGTGTGTGTGTGTGTGTGTGTGTGTGTGCGTGCATAATGTTTTTGCATAAATGTTTTTGCTTTTGCATAAAGCTAAACCACAGCACATTAATTAGCATATTTTCCTCATGGGGGTTCCAGCTCTATCATAAAAATGAAAAAAAAAATGTTTTTGGAACACAAACGTACGTATCTTTGCCATTATTAGCATATAGCTTGAGTTCTTTATGTACTTTACCCTCACTAAAATGAAAAGAACGTCTTTTTTCATTATCGTTAGATGTCTGCTAATGCAGAGAGATGCTATCGCATTACGATGTTTGACTCTGTGCCTGGTTTTCGCTGTCTTAGTTTTAATAAACCCACTGAGAAAAATCACATTCTGCGACACAAGCAGGCAAAAGGAGCTGCAGTAAATAAATATGTACTGGAGATTTATGAGCTCTGTCTCCTCGTACCAAGATTATTTTAACGTAAAATTCACATCACTATTCGTATTATCAAGAATAACCTGCGTTTAATCCAGTAAACCAGATAGGTATACATATCACAATGTTTTATCGGTTAAATTGTATGCATAGATGCAGTTGATATTTATGTAATTGTACCTAGCAATTTGCTTGATAATTTTTTATTGTTTGCCATGTAGGTGGTTAATATTAGTTTTGTTATACCTATGGCATGACACACTTTTTTTCCTACTGTGTTATCAGAAAATAAATCCCACCTCAAAGCAAATGAGATATTTTAGGACTCCAAGAGAACAAATGTTATATAAAATGTACGTTGATATTTTTCAGAAAGGTGGCTGTCACCTTTTCAGACAATATGTGAAATACAAAATCACTGGTGGTATATCGTCCTCTGTTCAATACTACCTTCGCTTACCATGTTAGGGTTGTGGCTAAAAAAGAAAAAAAAGAAAAGAAAAAGGCTAAAGACCTCCTATTGACAAGGAGGAAGAAAGAAACAGTGTTTTATTGCTCCAAATGCCAACCATCAGAAACACACAAAACAAGGAGGAAAAACTAAATCATCTGATTGATTTAAACTGAGATTTAGCCCCAAAAATAGGGACTGTGTGTTTTGCTGCAACTAGTTTTAAAATTCAGCAGGTGCTCCTCAGAGTATAAGGTGTCTCAAGGATGAAGCTGTTACACACACGCACACACATGTGCGTGTGTGTGTGTGTGTGTGTGTGTGTGTGTGAAAGGGAGTAAAAATCAAAGGTCAACTTTGCCAGAGTATAATGCCAGGCTTTCACTGTCTTCAAGCCGCCTTGAAAGAGAAGCTAATCGCTTCCCTTCATCGTTACCGCTGTCATGCACAGCTGACCACAGCCGGTGGTTCTGTCTCACACATGCAGGCACACACAGCCACACACACACACACACACACACGCACAGACATGGTGCTTAATAAGCCCCTATCTGATCAATACCTGTCAATCAGCAGGAGTCAAGTTCCCCTGTACCTCATTCAGCCTCTTCCTGGCTACATCTCCATGCTTCCTGATCTTGCCTCTCCCTCTTTTCTCCCGCTCTTTTTCTTTGTTTTTTACCACATCCTCCATACTGCAGCTCGGCTGACCTAATGCTGACCTCTCAATATCACGCATGGGCTTTCTAGCCGTGCCTATGATAAATCTAAAACTGCATCCCCTAACCTTATTATTAATTTGCTTAATTTGCTTATTATTTCCCTCTTGCTGCTATGGCATCTAACTTTATGCTGTATGATTATGCATTGACTACTACTGTCAGTAGTGACCCATTGAACAAGCACAGTTTGTTGCCTAAACCTGTATGTCTGCATTTATGTGAGTCGTTAGGCTCTGGTTTTTAGATTATGGACTTTGAGAGAGAAACAATATAATTTGATATGGTGAACTTGTTCATGTTTCATGCAATATTACTTTGTTATTAACCCCTTCAAAGACCCCCTAGTGGTTATGCCACCGGCGCCATGGGTCAGAAGAAGAAACCATAGTTTTTATTATATCGGACAATGTTATGACCCGAAAACCCTGCGGTGTTGCAATAACAGAGTTGGTCGTAACATCGAACCACAACAATCACAACACAAAGACTCAATCAGGCACACAGAGGTTTGAAAAAAGAAATGGATCATTTAATAACAATTATTTCATTAACTTGTCCGTGACATGCATTGTGCAGAGCCTCACCGGGCAGCCAGTACGGCAGGGTCCGAGTCCTCCCTGAGGCCGGTCCTCTCCACCAAGTCCAACGGCAGGGGTCCTGCGGCATTGTAGCACACCCGTGCTGCTAGCTTCTGAACTGCCAGCTACAGCGTGCGTCTAACCTAACTTAACAGCTCACCTAAGACGGTTCTAAGTGGGTAGAGGGAATCTTTAAAGAAAATCTAAAAGGCGTGGCTTCCAGCGGCAGGGTGGATTGTCGGTCTCAACCATGATGACGGCGTCCAGCTCTTTTATAGGCCAGCGTCATTTCCATTCTGCATATCACCATCATTTTGCACACTAATGGATGAAGAATGTAAGATCCAGGAACCTGTTTCACATACATAGTTCTCAGTATTTCATTACAAACTAAAGAAAAACAACTTTTTGCCAAGATTTTTTAGCATTTGTGGCACTTTCCTTTTAGCTGAATTGTGAAAATAAACTACTAAAAGTTAGTATTATAAATGGTACTGTCTTTCTTTATTTAAGCCATTTTCCAAGTATCTGTGATGATCACGCCTGGAGTTATAAACCCTTAAATATAACAGTACCTAAATCTTTAATAGACGAGGATTGACCAAATTTGGCATCTGCGCAAAGAGGTTAAGTAGTCTTGAAAGGACCATAAGAACATCCCCCCCAGCGATGGATACAATTAAAAGCCACACAGAGGTCCTTATCTATGCATACAATCTAGGGTTATTACCTCTGAGGAGACATAGAACAGAAAGCTATTTAGGGCCCAGCATGTCTAAGAATACCAATAGTTCATGGTTTTTCCCCCACCACTTCCTATTCTACCGCCTCATCCTCCCTCTTTTGGCTGAGGCTGGGGATGATTCACAGTCTCCTCCCAACTTAGGCATGGCTATGCCCACCCCCTACTCTCTCTCTCTCTCTCTCTCTCTCTCTGTGCTGTACTGAACCATAATTGATTAGGTTAAGTAGCGAGTGAGAGAAGGTCAAGCCTGCAGCTGGAGTGTTGCAAGGTGAGTGCCATCACTTGTATATACTCTCCATCACATCACATCCAGACAAACACAGCACGCATGAATGATGCCCTGATATACCATGCTTTTGATAAGCTTCTACGCCAGCAATAAATAAATAATTAAATAAATAAGAATAAAAAAACAGATTTGGTGAGACTCAGTTCCACTGCAGATCGCGCACTAGACAGGCTACAGAAACACAGACAGACAGACAGACAGACACACAGAGGGACACAAACACACAAGCAAACACACAAATTAGAGTTGGAAGTTAAACTGAAGTAGACAGTGGAGGAAAGTAGAAAAAGAAAGGGCAATGGATGGCAGCTCCAGATACAAACCTGTCTGATACCTAATAAACAGTACACACACACACACACACACACACACACACACACACACACACACACACACAGAACCTGTAGAGAAAGTCTTATGCATGAGAGAACATTCACCACACTTCACTAAATTAAGCAGAGCTCAGCAGAATCTAATCAATCTTGAAAAAACAATAAATATTCTGAAAAAAGCATACCTGTTTAGAGCCAAGCCACATGATTCAGCTGAGCACAAACAGTGGTTCCCAAAGGCTGCATTTGATATTTACAGAGGATTTACAGTAGCTACACAAAACCAGCCTTTAATAGTGCAAGGGACCTGGCTTAAAGGGCACAGGTTAAGGGTATGAATATTGATCTGGTTTTCCGTCAGTGCTGTAGATCACTCCCTAGCAAAGCTAAACAATGCCCTGCTTAGATCGAGATGCATGGCTTTACCTTATCATTTCAAATCTAACTCTATAAAGGGCAGATTTAACTCATCTACTATAGCAGATTTTTCTTATCGCTGACATTCAGCCCTATACACGGAAGCAGTTGCCATACAATTACAAAGCCAGTGGGTTCCCTTTATCTTGAAATTCAGTGGCACCGTCTTTGAAGCATTTTGAATGTTGAAGAACGAGACCTTTCTCAGTTCCCTGAGAAGGGGCTCAGATTCCTGCACTGATCAGGGTGTTCCACGGGACTCACTATGACACTGAAAAAAGACACACTGGAGCCAGTCATCTCAGGTTCGAGCCATGGCTTTGCCATTAGTCAAATATGAAGCGGTGCCTGTAGCAGGGAGATGCACACAGGTGCCCTTTTAAATACATTTTAAAACGTTCAGTGTCAACAATAACTGGGTTTACTTCTCCAGTATTCTATACTAATCACCTGGATTTACTAATTAGCACAATTCTACAGCCAGGAGGTATGACTAGTTTGTGAAGAGATCATGAGTGGAAGAAACACATGGCAGAACCTTTACTCTCTGACCCCTGGAATTTTCACCTCTGTTGAATAGGGATCACATGTTTTCTGTCAGAATACAAGTTACCATATCACAGTTACCAATGATGGTAAGGTTTCATCATCAACCCCATGCCGGGTGGAGCTGAGCTGTCAGTCACTGACTTCGCCAATCAATTGGCTTCTCTCACCACAGCAAAACAACAATTGTTCACTCGAATCAGTGAATCACTTAAGTCATGTAGCAGTAGTACATAGGCAACAGCTTGTCCAAAATGCAGCTGCCAGGCTATATTGACTCTCACTCACAAGACTGAACACATCGCAGTTGTCTTAGAAAATCATTTAATCGGCTGCCTGTTTAACAGCACATCGATTACAAGGTAGCAATAACAACAAGAGCTTAAATAGAAAAGAACCCTCATACATTTCAAAATTATCGACACCATACGTGCCAGTTACATCATTGGAGTTGGAAGGCAAGAGACTACTGTTGGCACCCAGGTAGTTTTTAAAAAACAACTGAAATTCATATAAGCTACACCCATTTTTGATTCATGAAACCTCGCTCTCTCATCACTAGTCCAAAGCAAATTAGATCGTAAAACATGTCTGCACAGCACAGCTGCCTTACAATTATCCCGCTCTCATCAGTAATCCAGTGTACCCTAAACGTGAAGGACAAGGTAGATGAGAAGGAAGAACACAGCAGCACGGTGGCCATAAATGACAAGGGCTGCTGTGTGCAGCAAAATTGCTGAAGAAACCCAAAAATCAGCAGCTGCCCAATTTCAAATCGCATCACTGCAGACAATCGATGTCAGGTCATACATGGAACCTTTTAAATAAATGGAACAAAATTAAATAAAATAAAAAGTAAATAAATAAAACGTAAATGTTTTAGGAGCTACCATTGCATTTTCCGTAGCTATTTTGACACACCTACAAGTTGAGAAGGTCTAGACATGTTTTCAAATGCTTAGTAACACATGCAATCCTGTTTTTCCCCCCACTTGTATTCTTTAAATTATTATTTTCAAATGTAATGGTCATTTCTTATTTTTCTCTAACATCCTGTGCCTACCAATGCAAAAAAATAAAAAATGACAGGTCGACATATACATAGAAAGGAAGAGGAGCGGTATTTACAAACTGCCTTCATGTTTTATTTATAAACTCAAGTTATCAATTGTCAGTGAGATTAAAAGTATGAGGCTGAGTGATGTTGTTATCATGGATCAGTGATACGTTTTCCACACTGTCCCAGAACCAGAGAACATTATCACGCGTAATTTTCTCCTCAGGATTTACTATGATGAGATAGACATCACGACTGGCCTTTTGGAGAACACAAAACCTGCCACGTAAATCAGTCTCCCCAGGGCTGATGTGCTTATTCCTAATCCTGTCCTGGTAAAAAATAAAAAATAAATTCTTCACATATTTCATACAGGCTGTGGCCTTTCCCATCTCAGATAAAGTTAACCCTAAGGAGTCTTTGAAGGTGGCATATCTTAGGAGTTCCACCTTCTGCTTCATCTTGGTTTGAAGCAAATGGACAGTGCTTGAAACAGGCTTGCTGTAGATTCCGTCAGTGCATAGGCTATTTGGATTATGACCAATCCCCTGTTTAAAAAAAGAGGTGACAGACTACTGGCTGGGACTGAATTCATAAAGTGGCAGGAATAACATGGCTCTTTGTAGGATTTCACCTCTGCAATCATCAGATGACTTGATGGTCGATTCCCATGCGGAAGTTCTCATTGGTTATCTTTGCAGAATAATTACAGGGAAGTCAATCATGAACAGCCAATCAATCATCTATAAAATGATTTTCTTAGTTCTGCCAAAATAATAAAGTTCTCGCTGGTCTTAATATTCATGAGAGATTTGAACCAGGTTTAAAATTTAATGATTTAGGTACAAATGCACAGGTTTGGGAGAACAGAGGGAGACATGTCACCCCCAGTATTTTCATATGAGTTCATTGCTGGACTAGCTAGTAAGCTTGTGAAACTTGATGTTTGACTATGTGAGACTAGGTATTTCCAGCACTTTTTCTCCCCCAAAGTTAAAATGGAACCTATAACTATGTTTGTGTCAAATCTAAAGACAGTAATACATCACTGAATCTAAGGACAGTGATAAACTGACTGAAAAATATTATTTGTAGTTCTAGGCCTGGCATTCCTCAGGGTCTGAAGCTCTTAATCTATGATCTCAGATTCACTGTCATCTGCTTCTGGTGTATCTTGCAGTTCAGCAGTGTTTTGCCATGTCCGACATCTCCTTAGGCATTAGTAAGTGTCCTACCAGACCAAACTCTCAGACTGGCACTCAGTCATCTACTACATGTCCGACATCTCCTTAGGCATTAGTAAGTGTCCTACCAGACCAAACTCTCAGACTGGCACTCAGTCATCTACTACATGTCCAACATCTCCTTAGGCATTAGTAAGTGTCCTACCAGACCAAACTCTCAGACTGGCACTCAGTCATCTACTATGACTACATCTGTTAAAATATCTATGACCACAGGACACGTGCACACACACGCGTGCGCGCAAACACGCACACACACACTCCTACACACAAATGCACACACACGCACGCACGCGCACGCACACACACACACACACACACACACACACACACGTATGCATGCACGCAGACGCACACATGCACACACACACACACCTACGCGCACGCACACACACACACGCACACACACGCACACACACACACACATGCATATATTAACACGTTTGATTGTTTTCAATTGACTATAGTATGGTAAAATATAAATTTTCAATCCAGCAAAAATATGATATGATATTCTAACCTTAATATTGCTATTTCAGGCATAAGCCATTTCAGGTAAAAATGCCCTGGGTTGCTAGGCACAAGTAAATTGCTGTTAGCAGATTGCTTCTCTGTCTGATTATCTAAAGGCAGTATTGATATTTTCCGGTGGTTTAATACGGTGGTCTGGTTAAGATCACAGCCAAAGGCAGTAGTGAAATTAATTTGGCTTTCTGTGTTTACAGGTTCCTCCTCCACCCCACCCTCGGTCAAACTCACATTCCGTGTTCAAGAGTTTCAAAACGTGTCGTTCATAAACCCAAGCAGAATTAAAATCCACCTTGCTGCAATTCCATGAAGGCTTAAACACTATAAACAATGTTTGTGTGTCTATTTGTAAAAGATAATTCAAATGCTCATCTAAATAAAAATGTAAAAACTGGCACGTAATAATGAAAGTTAAAGCGGAACAACTGTTTTAAAATAAGCCCTGATTTGTCACTTTGAATACTATACCTTGGAAGTACAGTCCAAGAAATTAACAATATTCTACATATGATAACATAACATATCCTGTTGGCTGTTTGGCTATATACAAATGCACGGCCATACACAGGTGCATGGGATCAAGAATAAGCACTTAATATTAGTGGGCATCTTTGGGAATGGAAATTCCCAGTGCTCATGATTTTGGAGGAGATTGCATGCTTATCTGCACTTTCCTAAACTAACAGGGGAGGTTGCATGATGAACAGGATCACAATTAATAGGCCATAAATTCCAGCTTTGTATAAACTAATGGCCGAAGTAAGAAAAAAAAAAAGCATACATCAGAGTTGGGTTCAATTCTGTTTCGATTCAGGAAATTAAATGATAAATAATCGTTTAAAAAAAAATACCTTACTGAATATTATGGCCGTTTTTAAATTCATGTATTGAATTTCATTTAATTTCTGGAACTGAAATGTCTTGTGATAGTACTGACCCCCAACTCTGGTGGGCTGAATGAATGCATTTTTCACAGTGTTTGAAAAAAACTCCAGGGAAGAAAGTACTTCCAATCCCCTACCCCTCACCACCACCACAACCGATCATTCAGCTTCCTCTCCAGGGGCTGCCGTCTACCCCTGAATCTCCACCCTCAGACTTGGAAAGTTGGGTACCCCACTAACATCAGTCCTCGCCCCGTCAGAGCAGCAGTGCAGTCAGCTGTGACAGATGGTGCAGGTTTGAAAATGGGTGGGGGCTGGGATAGGAGGACCTAGAGAGGATGGAGGTGCCAAGTCCACACAGAAAGTGTATGGTATCGTATTGCTAGAGCTGCCATGAGAGCAGCTAGGCCATATGAACGAGGAGGTCACGGATCACTGCCAGGGTCTTAAAGAGGGAGTAACTGGACCTATCAGAGGTACAGTCCCAGGGGCCCACAGGGCAGCTCACACAGCAAAACGCTCACTGTTAATCCAAGCCCAACAGAGAGGACATGAGTCCTACAGTGATCAAATGCACTCTGTCAGAGTAATACCTACTCCATTAGAAAATAAAACTTACTGTGCTTCACAGAGGCTAATATCCATTATAAGGTAAACTGGAAGTACCTATGAGGGGAAAAGTTGTGTATTATCTTTACAGATATCTCGATTTGAATAGTTATGCCAGCCAAAACATTTAGAAATTAAATGCACACTGTAAGGTCTGCATTGGCCCATGTTTATCAGTAAGTGTTATTTTATGTTGCTATAGATGGAAGTGAACTATGAGGTTATAGAGTATTTACATAATTATAGGATCATGGATATAGGAGCTGTAGTGTTTCAGTTCTATTTCATGTTCGGCAAATCTAAATTTAAGCTTAATTTTGTTTTCTGTTATTCCCCTTCATTTATAGATTTTTTTCCAACTGAGAACAGCAGAGACAGACTAACATCTTTGGAAATACCTCAGATTCTGATATAAAATTTGTCATGGTTTTTGGGTTGAAATATCCGTTGCAGTTCTCGTCCTTATTTCCCGATTGAGAATCTATCGGATTTTTTCCATGTTCCGTTCCGAGGTTTGCTTTCCCTCATCATTGTTTTCACCTGTGCTTCTACCTGCGGGGTATTTAAGTTCCTCACTTCTGCTTCCGCGGTGCTTCTTTGTCATTTGACGTTGCATAAAGCCAGGTTTAGCCAGGTACTAGCGACCTTGTGATATTAAAAATTGTTTATGTTCACAGGGGACTTGCTATTAGCTTTTAGTTCAGGTATAGGTATTATTCCGCCTGTTAGCATTCTGTGCTATTTATTTTATTCTTTGCTGTTCTCTCTGAGACAGTTTTCTTTGTTTGTTTTACACTCTTCCGGCCGTCCGAACTTATGTGCCGAAGGTGTTTTTTTATTTGCTAAGTTTTCTGTTTTGACTCCAGTATTGAGCTCGGGAGATTTAGTTTGTGTTTCACTCGTTATTCGAGTTCGCCCTATTTTAGTGGGTTGATTTTCATTTGGCTGTTTAGCCACAAGGAATTTGTTTACTGTCTTTTCTTTCTTTGCATTTATTTTGTTACTCCCTTTATTGGTCCTCACTGCGTGAGTAACTTGTTTCCGATCCCCCTATCTTTGCGTTTGATTATCCGCCACTAAAATCCATTACAGAAATTAATACATTTTCTGAATAGTTAACTTGTATTGTTTTTTCACAGTGGTTTATATTTTTGACATATTATCAACAGTATCTTACCCACATTATTTTACCACAATAAAAACAATTTAAACCTGAATACAAATAATTAGGCATTTCACACGAAGCAACTGCTGGAAATCATTGAATTTGAGTTGATTTACCTTTCATGTCCACTCAAACCTAACTATCTTATTCCAGTTCCTCAACTTGAACAGTCTCTGTTATTTATTTATTTTATTTCCACATGTAACACTATTAAATCTGATTTCTGCAGAATTCTTTGAGGAAGTATAAATCACTCATAAGTCTGCCTGCTACTTTTCATAAAGACTTACTAAAGACCTGTCATCACATACGCGGAGTGTGAGTGTGCTCAGTGAGAATTATTTCGAACACTTTTCCCTCCTAATCCAGCCAAAAATAAAAGATCAAGGGCCTTTCGTTACAGAAATACGTCAACACTGCCGGGGGAAGGGAGGGGAAGGGAGTTGGAGCTTTCTGCGTAGTCCTCAGCCTCATGCAGCATGTTCCAAACTGTTGTTACTCGCTTCCTCAGATGTGCTTTTGATTTTGGTCACCTTCGATAGTTGAGTTGTGTCTGGAATCCTTACTCCCATGAATCCTGGCTCCTCCAGAGGTTTTTCCTCCCAAGAAAGCAGCAGTAAATGTTATGACTTCGCTTGTCGCCATCACACTTTTCTTCCCCAATGGGAATACAGGAGGGTTTTCTCACTGAGAATATTTTTGATACCTCTATGCATTTTCCTCCCATTTTATATTTGCCTATGTGTTATAGCTAGGTTATAAACCATTTTGTTTCCACCATGTGATCTGCAGGGATTTATACTTGTATTTCAATGGTTATCTTTCAGGGTTCCCCATTGGCACTCCAATGGCACATACAACTAAGTTTCTAATTAAGACGTTTATAAAAACAACAAAAAAAAAATGTCAGAAAATAAAAGAAAAATGGATGGAAGTTTAAATGCTATGGAAAATCATGTCAGGAGTGAGCCAGTGGTTCCAAGAGCCACAGGATCTGCTGGCTTTCATTGTTTCTCAGCACTTGAGCAGCACAGCAATTTATCAGTTAAAGCAGGTGATTACACAGTTTATTCAGATCACCTGGATTCTTGGGTCTGAATCAGTTGCTGATTTTAAGGAAAAAACAAAAACCAGCAGACTCTGTGGCTGTCCAAGATGAGGATTGAGCACCACTGCAGTAAAAAAAGAAAAGAATGCATCCATATAAAGCAGGGATGGCCAATCTTATCCGAAAAAGGCGCAGTGGTTGTGGGTGCAGGCATTTTTTTTAGCTCAGCACTAAGACACCTGATTCTACTTAAGGTCTTGATTGAAGACGATGATTAGTTAAATCATGATTTTGTTTTTCATTTAACTTTTATGTGCAATGTTATGTAACTGCTCTCATTTTTTAAGTGGGTATTTCCCACTGCTTATAACAAAAACTGACATGCCCCTGTACAACATTTAAAAATACTGCAGCCTGTCCATGGTAGTAAGAAATCAAATTTAATTCAACACGTGAGTGTCGCTTGTAAACGTTGCTGTCAATCATAGCCTGTGCTCAATTAGTGGCAATTACTTTATCACCATAGATTATTGAGGTTGTGTAAATGGGACATTTGTTTGAGAAGGGGCTTGACAAAGAGGTTATTGGGACATCTAGTTGGGGGAGGACTGAAGTACAATGCGAGAACACGAGGGGAGACAAACTGGTGGCCCTAGTTATAGGCTGCATTCCAATAGTCAAATTCTAGCAAGAAAGGATCCTTTCAATTGCATGACCTGGAAATATTTCCCAGGCAGCCATGCTAAAGACCGTTCAAATTCCTTATATTGAGAAGAAAAAGAGCTTCACGATTCCTATTATACGTCCTTCCACCAAGGATGCGCCTGACTGGAAAGTCGTATTCGCGTCCCACAGTGCAATGCTGCCAATGTTTACACCATGAGCATCTGAGTTTTCCGGGACCTACCGAATTACCAAATGCAAACAACAATGGATGGGCGAAAATATTCAGAGAAATGCATGAAATCTAAATGTGAGTAGCTAGTATTGTTGGTTAGCATTGGCTTATACTAGAAAGGAAACCAAACAATGACACCATCAGACAATACATCAAATTTATTAAGGCTGAATTTTGCTGAAAAAAATGGGCGGTTCAAGTGAAATACAGACACAATGATGTGCCTTTTGTAGTTATTTTTTGTGAAGTTGTAGTTTGCTATGTTGCGACGTCGCACCATGGCGCAAGGTAGAGGAGGAGGTTTGAATTCCACAGTAAATGCTAGATTTCTTGTAAATATTCTCTTCCATTCTTTCCTTGACACCCGTGACATTTTATAGCGAGGTCAAGGAAAAGTTGCAAGTAAAGAAAAAAGGACCTATTTTTTGACAATCTTAATGCAGCCATAGCCTAGTCATAAGGGGCCTGCAGTTGATACTTCAGACTAATGACGGTTAACTTTTAAAAAGGTGCCTAAAACATCTGTGGAAGATAATGGTAGTTGATATTCAAATAAATTGTTTTTTTATTGTTGAGTGGTGCTTTAACATTTAAACGAATGTGATTTAACTCATTAAAATAATGAATTAGCAGCACAATCTCAAACAGTTCAATGTAGTGTTATAAGTACGTTGCACTTCAATTAAACTGAAATTTTATCACTTAAGATTGTAGTGTGTGATGCCACCATTTTAATAGTACTGCGCACAGTAGGTGAAGTGCCTATTAATCTCAGCACCATGTTTTTTTTTGTGCTGATGTAAGACTTCCAGCATCCAATCAGGCGTGATGTATTGAAGAGAGTAAACGGGGATTGTGAAGAAAATGCACACCAGGCAAATATCCATATGCATAATGTGCGCCATTGGGTTGCTGTGGTTGGAACATCATGGAGGGTCCTGCAGAATGGCTGGTTGTAAACCTGTAAAAGGAGACTTCATGAGACGCTGCCTTTTTTGTTGTCTATAAGCCAGATCAACCTTCAATAACATCTAAGGATACTCAGTAAATCATGTTGCTAATATCCCTTACAGAACAAAATTTAATTGTGTTGCATATCATTTGGCTCAGGGTTGAGTTAAATTCAATGGCATTCATTTTCATTATGTTTGTGAAAAAACACAACCCTACATAATAGAAATGACCACGCAGTACACTGCACTGAACCAAAGCAGACTGTCATGGATCGCGCCTTCCATTCCTTATCTCCGCGTTTTTTATTCTTTTCATCTTTTACCGGTAATCTATCTGATTTTTCTGCGTTCCGCTACGGGTTTTGCTTTCGCCTCGGTGATTAGTGAGTTCACCCGTCGTGCATTTCCGCTCACTACTTATACCCCTCTTCCTCCTTTTCTCGTCGCTTCCATGTTATTTCACGTAAAGTTCGAGCCGGTAAAAAGGTATAGGAAGTTGTGCTGCTATCGACCGCTTTGCTTCTCAACGCGAGACTTGTTAGCAGTACAATTTAGCAAAAGCAAAGTGAGCTTTTTCGCTCTTATTTCAGAGCAGAGGTTTTCGTTTCTGTTTTCCACTTATACCTACGAGTGCTCTCACCCTAAGTTTTAGGGGTCTTTTAAGTTTTCTCCTTCTTTTCTTTTTGTTCGCTCCACAAACGGGAGTTAGATAAGCATGACTGCTTATTTCTTTTGTTTTGCTCGGACATCGAGTTCCTCGTTTTTATCGCGAGGTTATTTGTGTTCTCTTTATTTCCCCCCGTCCACTACGGATTATTGTCCGTTTCAGTGGTGTTCATTTGAACACTTTAAGATTCCGCATCTATCGCATCTGGACCTTCAATATTTCCTCCGTGTCTCTGGCATAGAGATCCCCAACAAAAGACATCATTGACCTTATTTCTTCCAAGGATGGGCTCCTCACCCTTGGTTGTAAATGGGCCAGGAGCTGATTGACATGTCCTTGAACCGATGGGCAGAGAGGTAAATTTGACCCTTGATGCTCAGACGGAGCCCTTGGAATCATGGGATTTATTAGCTTCCTGTGGCACCTTGAGCTGTATTCCCTGTACCAGCCTTGATAGCTTTAAAGTCATCTGTCTTGTGTGACCTTTTGCCGTGTAATGGCATGTCGGAGAGCATGACTCTCTAGTATTAACCTTGGGAACAAAGCAGGGGCCCGTGGGAGGGAGAGGTGATATTGGGGGGGGGTGGGCGGAGTGGTGTTGCATGCCTTTTGAGACTACCAATTTCTCTGACATTTTCTCCCAGACAGAACAAATACCTGAGAGACAGAGGAAAATTAAAGGCCTGTTGTGACGAGAGAAAGCGCGGCTCAGTAGAAGGACAGTGACAGACTAATGCCTTTCTTTCAGTCAGACACAATTAAATGCTCCCTTCTCTTCTCCCTTCACACCAGGGCCCATATTTGGAGTAGGAGTGCTGATCTAGGATCAGGTTTGCTTGTCCACATCCTAACGGTATACATAATGAGCTAAATGGCAAAACTGATACTAGCTCTGCACACTCCTGCTCACTTTAGCGACCTGGGTGCGTATTCATAATGTGCCTGAGAGTAGGGATACTGATCTATGATCAGTTTTTCCCTGTCCATATCCTGACTTTCTCCATAAGCTAAAAAGCAAAACTTATCCCAGATCAGCATTCAAACTTTGAGACACTGTATGGCCTGGCCCGGCGCTATTTATAAAGTGCTGGAAAGCAGGAGTACTGATCTGGAATCAGTTTTTCCCATTCTGTGTCATAACTTTAGAGACCACGATTTAAAAGACAAAACTGCGGCCTTTTATTTTCTCACCTTTAGTGTAGTAGCTGAAACTGACCTCAGGTCAGAGGAAAAGCTTGTTACCCTATTGGACCCCATTACCATGAAAAGAGTGCGCTCAAAGCATGACTTCTGCACTTTGCTGAAGTGCAGAACATGCACACTGAGAGAGTGTTTTGCTTTTTAGGAGTGCACTTAAAAGCAAAGGTTATTACTCGGAGCAGTATAATGTAACGCAGTGAAGACCACTGTGGCAATGCTTTATGGCACTGCCTACTTCTTATAAGGGCACTGTAATACCTGGCTACTTTCAGCATCAATGTTTGATGAAGCAGCATATGGAGCCAGTGGTGCTTCTGAAACCAGGGGAGAGGCGTTAATGTCACGCGCCATCAATTCAAAATCTACAATAAACAGTAAGTGGGAAAGGAGCAGAATGTATCACATACAACAAACAAATGTAGGGGAAGGTGTTTGGCTTTCAAAGAGTAGTAGGAATTTAACATGCCTATGGTGTTATGTTCTGAGTTCTGAGTCTGTCTGTTTTGTATTTTCATTTTCATTCAGGTATTTATGTCTATGATTATTTGTGGTTTCACTGTCCTGTGTCTCGTATTTCTGTCACTCCCTGTCTTCGTCACACCTTCCGGGAGTCTGTGGGGATTTTGGTTTTCTCTGTATTTCCTCTCATTCCTTCCTTCTTACTAAATTATTTAATTGTAAATAATACTAATTAACTAACAATCACTAACATCTTAGAATTAGGGTCTACTAATCTACTAATGACTAACTTGTGTATATAATACTAAACAACTAACTTACTAACATTAGGGATTTAGAATTTTCTACTAACATTACTAATTACTAATTTATCTTGAGTTTCTACCTGCAGCTGTCATTCTCCCTCGTTATCCTATCCCTGTATCTATCTGTGATTTCACATTCTCTGCACATGTGTCCACTTACGTGTTCCTCCCCTTCGAGCTGTGCACTTGTTACCTGTTAAACTCCAGATCTGTTGTCATCATTGTTTATGTGAAAATCCAGTCCGTGTTTTACGTCTGCCCTTGTTATTGGTCCTTGTTACCCTCATTGTTCTTACCTGTGAGCCATCTCATCTCCCTGCTTCCTCACATCTGATCCTCATTGTTTCTTGTCTCCCTCTGTGTATTTAACCCAGTCGTCCTAGTCCCTTGTCGCGAGTTCCTCAAATCTATATAGTGTTTGTCTGTTGCCTCTTTTGAGTATTCAAGTATTCAAGTATTCAAGTATTCAAGTATTCAAGTATTCAAGTATTCAAGTATTCAAGTATTCAAGTATTCAAGTATTCAAGTATTCAAGTATTCAAGTATTATCTGGTCGTCCGTGTCCGTGTCTGTTGTTTCGCGTTGGTTAGTTTTTGTTGTCCGTTCTTTTTGTTTATATTTTTCATGCCTCTGATTTCCTGTTTTTTTTTATTTTTTACATCTACCCGTGTTCTCGCAACCCTGCTTCCTGGACTGTGATTCTGTACCTCTGCTGTGCCTTCCTGTTGTTGACCTCTGCCTGTTTTTTGACTTTCCTTTGGATTTTGATTTTGTACTTTTGTCTGGACATTAAACTTCGGTTTTCTGCACTCCTGCCTGCTTCTGGGTCTCTATCTCCCACCGGCCATAACATATGGACATGAACAAAACATTTTACATTTATTTTTGTTTCAACATGAAGATAGATTATACACAACACTTAATTATATATATACTGTATATAATTATTTATATTTTCAAATTAAACTAACTTGTGACCCTATTTAGCAAAACAGAGTTGCAGGAGATGACAATTTATTTGCATGCAGCAACAGACATGTTTGCCAATTAAAGGCAATGTCAGACAGCATATTCATGAACAGCGTTAACATTACCTCTGCCTGTGTGGTGAAACCTCTCTCCCCCTTCAGCTTCCATTGCTTTCATTCATTAATAAGGAAACGTATGCGAGTTTGGTAAAAACAGAGATATACAGCAGTGCAATGCTATAAAGTTGTATGGCTTGCAGAAAGAGGCCATTAAGCATTTGACTAGATAATAAATTTCCACACAGAAATGGCACTGAATGCAACAGCAATTAAGCCCATCTTATAAAATATTCAAACGCCTTACTCTGAGGTCTAGCATATATCATGTAAAATGATAAGATGAGTCAACGTTGCACAGTAGATGAAATCACGTCGCTGTTTTTGGTTTCAACAATAGTGCCTATACAAAGTCATGTATTCTATGACGTGACATTGTTTGATGCAATTATCTGTTGTGTTGCTTTGAAGTTAGTGTGCCTTTACTGGCCAAGCCAAGAGGCTGGTTCCTGATAAAGACTGAAATTTTGTTTAGTTTAGTTTTTTTTTTGTGTGTGTTGGGTTCTCAACTGTGTGTCTCAGCACATCTTGTGAAAGAGAAAACTGCACAGTTCATAACAACACAAAACAACTCACAACATAATAATTTTTGCCAAAGTTGCATGTTATCAATAATTCATAGAGGAATATGCATTCAAAATACATCAAATTAAAAGGTGACCTATTTTAGCAATATCTTCTCCATAGAGAAACATGCCGGCCCAGGAGAGCATGGTTTGCAGCGTACAGATCTGTCCTCTGGTGCACAAAATGGTGGCTGGATTCTATCAGGTCTATTACTCAGTCCCAGGTGACCCATAAATTAAGATTCCTGTTCACAAGCTATGTCTTACAACAATGTAAAAGAAATCTGCATTCTCTAAATTCCCTCTAGGAAACAGTTCTCCGGCGGGTCTGAGCCAAGTTTATGTTTAGGTATTTAGCAGATGCTCTCCTCCAGAGTGACTTACACAGCTTAGCTTAGTTTTTTAAAAGTTTTTTTCCACCTACAATCCATTCATCACTACAGCTGAATATGTACTGAATCAATTCAGGATAATTATCATGCTGAATGGTACAATAGCAGTTTCTCACCCGGGAATCAAACCTGCAACCTCCGACTTAGTGATAAGCCCAGCTCCATCCCTATTGCTGTACTATACTGCCCTTCCTCCCCCCCTCCCATTTATAATTTCTTCACCATCAGTGATAACACAAAGGGCAGAATGTTCTAGCGAAAAACCATCCAAAATAAATCAATCTGCCACTGTGAGGTTCACCGGTACAACGTCTTTTTTAATGACCCTCTTCACGCGTGTTATTTCGCATACCTTTGTGCGAAGCTGCTCTTGCGCCTGATCTCGCGCGTGCACTACCCGGCTCTGTCATAGCTGTGACTGCGACCACTGACACGGTGAGGGTGAGACGAAGTGTCGAGCGTCCCTTCCAGAAGCTTGTTACTGAGGATCAGGAATGGCTGACTACATGGGGGGAGAAGAAGCGAGGTGGAAAAGGCTCCCAGGAGAGTAGGCATGAATGGATGGATGGATGCACAATGACAGAGTGATGAATGGAGGTGGAATGTGGCAGGATCCCATAAATCAATCTCTTCTCTCGTTCTATATTTTACAGGAAAGGCTGCAGTGAAACCTTATTTTCCTTGAATGTTTCTTGCCACTTTCCTTTTTTGGAAGTCCTGTTTCACGTATAGTACAGTACAGTTCTTGTCAAAGACTACGCAAGAAACAAAAAACTGGCAGGGTTATACCTTTTGCTTAAGCCAAGCCATTTCTGTGCAAGTTCATTGTGGCTTGAATGCCCACCAGAATTCTTGCCAAACCTGAAAAATATGAGCAAAAAAGGCTATAAAAACGTCTTTGTCATTTATCAGCATGATCTTAAAATAAGAGAAACATCTAATCTTTCATTTTGGTAAAATTATAGTAATTTTTTTTATTTTTCAAAAAAAAAAGAAAAGAAGATATATATATATATATACTGTATATTCATTCCAAAAAACATCACAATTATTGGAAACACTAAAAATAATTACAAACAAAACCTAATTGAAGTATATTCCCATTAATATGTTACATTTTACGCACACCTGAGTGTTTAGTAACTATTATGTGGTCATTCTCAAGTTCCCGTTTCACTAGGGTATAAATATGAGGTGACAGAGGCCAATACCTCTTAGTCATCCATCAACATAGGGAAGATCAGAGAACACACAAATGAAACGAGACAAAAGGTTGTTGACCTTCATAAAGCAGGCAATGGTAATAGAAAAATAGCTTCATGACTGAAACTACCTATTTCCACCATTAGGGAAATAAGTAAGTAGTTTAATGAAACTGGAGCTCTGATGAACCTCTCTGGAAAAGGACACAAGTGTAGTTTGCCCCCACGCACAGTGAGGAAGATGGCTTGAGAGCCAATTTCTCCAAGGATCACAGTTGGAGAATTTCAGAAGGTGGTGGCATCCTGGGGTCACCAAGTCTCCAAAAGTACAATAGGTGCCATCTCTATGCCAACAAGCTATCTAGAAGGCTTGCCACAAGAAAGCCTCTGCTGTTATCATACCACAAGGCGCCTTGAGTTTGCTAAATGTCACTGGAATTTAGATTGGAACTGGTTGATATGGTCACACAAGATGAAAATCTAACTTATTGGCAACAAATAGCAAAGGTGGGTCTGGCATAATAAGAGGCATAGCTACATAGAAAAGAGCCTTCTCCCAACTGTGAAGAATGGAGGTGGATCTGTGATGTTGTGTGGTTGTTTCAATGCTAAAAGTCGGTTGTGTTTGGATCTTCCAGCAGGACAATGATCCAAAAAGAAGATTCAATGTTGTTATCTTGGTAAAAGAAGGGCACACAAAGTACTAAATACAGGGATGCTAATAATTGTGACACACATCTTCTTAAAGATAAAAATAATTTTGCATTAAATTTTGACCTCTGATCAATGGTATCAACATTAAAATATGCAATTTTCAAATTTTTCTGAGCATAGAGGATATTTGATAAACAATAAACTGAATTTTTGCTCATATTATTAATTGAGATTGCCAATAATTCTGGTGTGACTGTATTTTTAGTGGTGTTTGTATCACCAGTGGTGTAACTGACACCATGACATGCTGGAATGGGTGTTTGTATTACACATGGTGTTTTTCAGATTTGCCTGTGGTCACATTTTCTCTGCAGTGACTTTATCAACTCTTATTTGCCGGCTGATACCGTGCTGCTTACTGTACCGGGCTTACAAAGCGTGGCCCTGGTCCAACCGGTACCATTCTTTACCTCATTAGCTGGGCTGGAGAGGCCCGCCCCAACCCTATCGCTCCATCACTGCTCCGGTTTCTCCAGCCGTTTGGCAGTCTCCTGTGTGCTGATTATACGTATCCCCTCGACGCGGGCCGTGAGCGATCCAGCTGCAAAAACGGATGTCGAGTCATCCTGGATCAGCTCGTCCGTGTCCCCGCAGCGTTTAGTCTGGAAGTGCTGAAACCGCGTTCTTCCTCATCCATCTTCACCGTCATCTTCTTACGCTGTGCGTTCCGTGCTGTGCACTTACGCATGGCGGCACTGTGCTTTTGTCTGCGGCTGCCAGGTTCTGCGGGCTCATCTCCTGCCTCCTGCTGTTCCACTAGGGCCCTGAAGTACTCGTAAACTGAGCTTAACAGCACCGTTTACACTCTGCTCCATAAACTCCCAAAAAAATAAAAAATACAATCTGCAGATGATAATAATACAAACATTGAGAGCAGAATGTATGCAATTCCCAGCTGTGTAAGATAAGAATACTAAAACGTTAAATATAATTATAAATGACTCCCAATGACGCAGTTGGAATTAACTTATCTGGCTAAATAAAAATGTGTATGCGTGGCATTCATGCTCTCGAGACTTGTCGTTATCTTTGCGATTGGAGAATTGATCATAGCTGCTTGTGAGGGCGCTGGTCCACCCAGTCCAGCATGTCGCTGTGTCAATACGATGTTCCTATCTTTTAAACTTTATCTTGAAATACAGTGTACACAATTCAAACAATTTCTGCATTTTCCATACCTCAAGCCCCCAGAATTAATGACAATTATTTTTGTCTGCGATTAATTATTTGAGATGATGTTGAAACACTTCATAGAAAATGCATTACTATGAGAACATGGGAGACAGGTCCCACCAAGTACGATTAAAATAAAAATTCCAACTTGGAGAAGGAAAAGCCGTATTGCCTGTATTTTTCAAAGAAGCAAACATATTGGCTACCAAGTCTTCATCAGTAACTGATTGCAATAGTACTTTCAAGGTTCTGTGGATAGAATTTCTCTATGCCTTGGGGTAAAAATAAACAAGACTTAGAAAATTGTATAATAAAAAAAATTTTGGTTTTGTATTTGAATGGATTAAAAATGCACAAAACTAAAAATATTTTACTGGACCTATTAGACTTGATAAGGGAACTGTATTCGGGTTTTGCTTTTTAAGCCACAGAAGCTGTGATTTCATATGTTAATTGAGAAATAACTTTAGCAGAAATTTACAGTTGTCAACAAATTTGTTGTAGAGCATAAGGGCCTTCTTTGTTATTAATTGAAAACAAACCAGAATGTATTCTTGCTGCATTGATATGGATGCATTCAGATGGTCGGGGCAAGGGCCTTGCTGTTCCAATTTCATGGTATTAATGAATCATCACTTTCAGACACCACCTCACCATTTTAACATATTATAATTTCTTATTTCTTATACTCACAATAAACTGTGTTGTTTTCGTAGCTTATTGTTCATTAAAGAAATTGTTAACATACTTGTGCTCATTATTCACTAAACCCGACTTTTTAATTGTTTAAACTTTTCTCATTTGTCAACCTGTCATCTTGGGAAATGTATTTCGGTTGATATGGGACTGCAGTTCATATAGGAACTTAATTATAAGCCTATTTCATGCCTTCAATTATGGAAGGTTTATTTGTGTATTTATTTGTCAGGAACGGTCTCAAGCCTGGTTCTCATCTCATTAAAGCCTATTTGAGAGTTCACTGGAAAATCTCACTTGATTGTAAATTAAAAGTAAGCGCACATGCTTTGAAAGTAACATTAAAGATACCCATACTTTCCCTAGTTCTATAGGCCTACAGAATAACAATTCTACATAACCTGTCAAAATTCATAGGCTGCATGTTAATACAATAGTAAACATTATTAACAGTTATTTAATGTGTGTATTAAGGCTTATGAATGTTAACTAGGATTAACAAATATGTTAATAAATACCTGAATTAACTGTTAATTAATGCTTACTACTGTATTAACATGCAGCTGTGGATTGTGACAGGCTATGTAGAATTGTTTTCGGTGTATGACTTACTTGTTACTATGTTATACACTGAAGAATGTCCACAAACAATTTGAAAGACAAGTGTTGCCATATTGCTTTCAGGCTATGGGGTAATATGTTGTGTACATTTGGCCAGCAGTGGCATCCTGGTGTTTTTGGAGGGGGCAGGGGGGGTCAAGTTTACACTTACACATCATGCGCAGCATCCATCTTGATAAACTATTTTGCTACCTTTTTTGGTAACACTTTACATTAAGTTGCACCTATACCTGTGTAGTTAATTTGTAATTTAACTAATTTGCTAACAGAAAGTGTATTACTGAGTGACTACAACATAAGTAACATGGAACAGCAGTTAGTGGTATTCTTAGTTACACATGTGAAACAAGGCCAGCCCTGTTGCATCTTTCCTGCTGAAATGAAATAATTTCATAGCATAAAGACACATTGTGAAATTATCAGGCAAGGTTTATTACAGTTACCTGTTTCTCCATGTTACCTACGTTGGAGTTACTTAGCAATAACCTCTTGTTACCAAATTAGTTATAATTGAACAGCACAGGTATAGGTGTAGGTATAGGTAACTTAATGTAAAGTGTTATCCCACATTTTTGTAGTGGTGTGTCACTACCATTTAATTAAATGGCTTAAGTGAATTATAATCTTTAATTTAATTATTTTATTACAGTATTTGTTCATCTTTGTTAACATTCAAAACCCGTAATAAACACATTAACTGTTAATTAATGTTTACTACTGTATTAATCCATGTTAATTAGTGTAGCCTTATTGTAAAATGTTAGCAACAAGATTAACATAAGCAATTAAAAAACAGAGGAAAGTGCCATCAAGGATCTTCACACCAGCGCTGAGGGTTGGCCATCGCCGTATTATAGTATAATAATAACGAGTACGAGTTCGTTTATCCGTACCCGTTGGTTCTCTCTTTACTCATATTTAAAATAAATTTTCCCATTAATTCCCCATAAAAATTAAATAAATTCCCCCAGCCCCAAAAAAACAAAAAAAAACACCTGTTTTAGTTGTTAAAAAAAAGAAAAAAATTTTATAAATAAAATATATAATAAATAAATACAAAATAATAATATAATAAATATAATAAAATAAGAAATAAAAATAATAAACTTAAATAAACTTAATTATTATATTATTATTATTCTTTCTTAATCTTAATCTCAGTGACGTTTGTTTTTTTTTTTTTTTTTTTTTTTTTTTTTTTTTTTTTTTTCTTTCTCTGCAGGGTTTCGTTTAAAAAAAAATCTATCCATGGTGTTTTTTTTTTTCCTTTCCCTTTTTTTTTTTTTTCGGAAATGCGTTAGGCACACACACACACACAAACGCCGACGCACCCCAGCCCACTTTTTTTTTTGGTTTTTTTTTTTCTAAAAAAAAAACTTTCTCTCCGCTTTGCTCGGCGTAACTCGGTCTCTAGGGCTCTAAGGCGAAAGCAAGAAATTGTCGAGCAACGGCTCGTAACTCGGAATACTCGTAAGTTAGTGCACTCGTATGTCAAGGTTTTACTGTATTGGAATAGTGTTATTGAAATATTTGTTGGAAAAAAATACCCATTCTTTTTCAAATCAAGAACATACAGTCCTGCAGATGATATATCACAAACTTTACGTAAACTTTGTTTCAGTTCTGCAATCCAGAAGCATGATTCTTAAAGTTGATGGACTGACACATAAAGATCATGCAGCTACGAGTACACAAAGCTCTGTAGAGAAGCAACCTGTCTGAAGACCATATTGTAGCTTTTATTACACAATAAACAAAATTGATTTAAAACGAACAAAAAAAACAAAAAAACTTGTGCTATTAGAACTGAGGAGGTTGTCTCAAGATGTCAAGCTACTGGAAAAAGAATAAGCAACATAATTGGAAAGGGAATGAGTTTCTGGTATTATGACAGATAGCAGACCTCAGTCAAATAATAATTTTTCAATACTTTAATCTTTTAGACACCAAAGTTCTGCGGATTTTTCATAATTAAAAATAAAATAAAATAAATGATATATACCTATATATACAGTTTTTTGTATGATAATACATTTTGTTCAGTAACATTTTGTTCTGGTTGCCAATTCTCAGGAATCTGTAGGTTTTTTCCCAACATTTTTTGGCCAGCCATCATTGTCCACCTATGATGACATTCAGACCCTGCCATCCACACACAGCCAATCAACACCATTATCTTCCTCCTCACACAGCCAATCAACACCATTATCTTCCTCTTCACACAGCCAATCAACACCAATACCCCCCTTCCTCTGGGTCTCGGCCAACCTCGGCTGTCAAACTATTGCAAATTTACGAACCAGCTTACATCGCCTAACCTGACTCCAAATATAATTGGTTTCTTTCACCCTGTCTCTCCATGTCATAAACCTCTGACCTCTGTGTGAATTCTAAAATCTGTCGCCTTGAGTGACATGTTGGAACAGGACTCTTAGAACAGAGCTTATTTTTCTCTGCTAACGTCCCTTATGGGTATCATTACTGATGGCTATGGCCAACCCCCAGCGCTGTTCTAAGAAATTAACTAAATGCTAGAGCCAATATGCTGTTGTCCTTTTTTATAATGTAATATCGATGTGTTCTACTGTCACTTTTATAAAAATTTTTGGAAAAACAAATTGACTAAAGTCATAACCATGCTTTGTCTTCTTCCATTAGTTTAACACGTGTAAACACTGGTTTCACAGCTCCCTGTCGTTGCTAACAAATAAATCTTTGATCTTACTTCCAAAATTAAGCAGACCAACTGTGCTTTTGATTCTAGACCCTTGCTGCAATTACGGTAAAAGGACGCCAGCTAGCTTTTGCTCCTTTCATTGTCAAAATTACAAATACCGTGTGGGTACACAATCGGGCTTCTGACTCTGCACCTGCTGCTCTTAAACAAGCTGCAGTTTTACCAGTTTGGGGAGAGAAAAAATATTCTTGACCCTGACTTGTCTAACAACTATAGATCAATATCTGACCTGACCTTTTTCACAAAGGGACTGGTATGTGCCGTTTTCTTTCAATGCTGAAATTTTGTAGGATCTCACACAATCCGAGCCACGATAATTTTGCCTGAAAGCTCTTCAGCGCAGGAATCGCACAGCCACACACACGCAGCAGACAAGCTCCTTATGTCTACTGACTCCAGGGACTGTAAAATTCTAATCCTCCTGGATTTAAGTTCTGCATTTGGCACTGTCAGTCAAAATATCTAACTAGACCACTTTTAAAAATACCTTGGGGCGTACCTAGTATCCGTCTCACCTTATTTAGGAATGGCATTTCCTTTGAGAATTTTAAATCAGATGAGGCTACAGTCACATATAGAGTCTGTCGAGGCTCCGCCCTTGGGTCTAATTATTTTATTAATTATGCGCATGTTTTGTCTTGGACAGGTAATCCGTCACTCCGGTCTCACGTTCCACAGGTATGAGCTTGACCGATCAGTTGAATGAGCACAGTGTCTCAAAATGCATTTTTGTTTTTTGAACCTGCCAACCGTTATAACATTTAAAGTGTGAAGCCAAAAGAGATCTCCAAAGCAACACCCGATTACTGTAGTATAGGATTCTAAAGTACTGTATAATGTACACAAAGTTTCCCAAAAAATGGTATTCAGCATCAACAGCGTCCCTATTTGTCACTGCTTACGAAAGACCTGCTTCTGCTAGGCTCTCAACCTCTCAATGTGGTTTGGACTAGACCTTACAAGTGTGTCTACAGCAGTATTCATGAGAACAATTCAGTGTCTTGTCCAGTATGCATTAGCATGAATTCAAACATTATTTTCAGCCCCAGTGCTCTAACTATTTCATATCAGATGTTTGCTCTTTTTTTTAATTTTTAATTACTATAATTTATTTGTCTAACAGACACCCTTTCTCAGGAACTCTGACATAGTTCCCACTGTATACATTATCCATTTATGCAGGCGGATATGTGCTCAATCAATTCAAGTACCCTGCTGAAGGGTTCAACAAGACCTCATCACAGAAGGCTTTATCCTGTAATTTTTGAGTTTAAAGTCTAGTTCCTTAACCACTACACCACAATCTCCTGCATTCCATTTACATCATGCATAAGTGGTTGAAAAAAAACATAACCATCCACAACACAACCGTCCACACACTCCACTTCCCTAAGCACTATTATTTATGTTATGTAAATAACGGCTATCCCCTGTGCCTATGTGACAAATATATCGTATTTGTTGACAGTATCCTGGAAATGAATCCCCATGAGGTGAGAAAAAGTTCACCAGTCATTTTTAATTGTGTAATTGGTTCCTGGAAATAGCCGATACGTTTATAAACGGGAAGTTGTTGTGTATTTATGATGGACTACTTAATAATTTTCAATGATACAAAAAAAGATATGATTTATTTGGCTTTCAGTCATGGCCGTCACAATGCTCATCACCCCAGTTGTCTTAATTCATTCTGGTGGCATCTATAAGCTTAGAATGAATTTAAGATGAGATTCAAAGAACAAAAAGTTGACATTGACACCAGTGCCCTATCAGTTATCAAAGATACATATAAAGCCTTGTTCACCAGTTACAAAATTCATTCAAAATGAAATTATGTGCACGTGTGTTAATAAGTGTGAGTGCTTAGTTTTTTCCCTAAAAAATGGAGGCCACTAAAAATTGTAAGTCTTGGGAAAAGAAAACATAATATCACTGTACAAGCAGCTTTGGAGGTACTTGAAATGTATTTTTTTGCTGTAGACTGACCATGAGCACCCTAATGCCCCAGATTTACCAGCCATTGTAAAGCTGGCTGGTCCTCAGACACATATCTAAAAATATCCCTCATTGCAGAAAAGAACTGTCTGGCAGAATAAAAAAAAAACCTCAAATAATACTGAAATAATATATCAAAAACCTCAGAAAGTGAATCACTTTACAGTATCCCTTTAGAGTCATTTTGAATGGTTAACAGACACATTAGCATGGAAATGTACACTATTCCATTAAAATGTCCGTAAGCTCATGTTTCCTGTGGGTCGCATGTGAAGGTTGAGGCTATTTCTAGAAGACAGTGACTCAATTGGTAGAAAATCCATACTCAAAAACATACTGAAAGCCAACATATTTCAGCTACATGGCACACTAAAACAACATGCAGCATGCCAGACATGAGGAAGGAATCCACCGTAAATTCCTTCCGCACCAAACAGGTGTCCACGGGCTCTAGTTGAAGGCTCAATCCACAGAGCATCTTTCATCTGCCCGCACAGCCGTCGAGCAAAATGGCTTTAACTCCCACATTAGCCGCGCATGCTACTGAGTCATCCCTAACACCCATCGGAGCTATTATTAGTGTCACCGCTTTTCAAATATATTTTTTTTCTTCACGGCACAGCAGCTCAACAGGGGGTGTGCGTGTGTGGGGGGGGGAGGTTAGTAGTGTGTTATCACTACGCCGGCGGCATATGGGGAGCAAGGCGATCCGTTGGCTGGGAGAGCTCCGGTTTGACTGCAGAAATAATCTGTGCAAAGCCCAGAGGGAGTTGTGCTTACCACACCTGCCCAGTAGAAACAAATGACACATTATTTCCTTCTCAACTCACCTGGGGAGATACCCTGCTTGTCCTCGCACCGCCCACTCTTGGGACCAAATAAACAAGGGTAAGAGCACCCTGCAATACATTGAAATCACTAAGGGAAATGGCGGTAAAATGGCAGAAACGCTTGGATTGCACCTCCTGTTCTCTGGTGAATAGCTTTCAAGAGACATATTCCTACCACCAGCATGCACTTGGTGTATACATATCTGCTTAGTGACTAGTGGAGAGAAGAATAATGGTTAGGTAACTTAGCTTGTCATCCCAAGGTTGTTGGCTTGTTTCCCAGGTGGGGCACTGCTGTGGTATCCTTAAGCAAGGTACTTAACGTGACTTATCCAGCTGTATAAATGGACTGCACATAACATAATAGAAGCTTTGTAAGTCACGTTAAGTAGCTTTGTAAGAGTGTGTGCTAAATACATGAACTGTAATAAAGGTCATTTCCCACACGGCTGAGGGTTCTGAACGTTTAGTCCATGCATTAGTGATATCACCTGCAGGTTCATATTTCATTTTGCGACCTGATCCCTTTGGGATCTTTTTTTATTAAGATTCTGCAGGATACAATGGACCACATCACTTATATATATGCAACATCACATGCTCATCATAAATTTTAATCATAATAGCATGGGCCTAAACAGCTTTACGTGAGTGAGGAAAGCGAGTCATATCTCATCCTACAGCATCAGCTCGGATTCTTTCCATTATGAAGCACGACTCGTTTCTGCCTGATCTGTTCATCCAGAGACCATGAACGAGGACACAAGCCCTCACATTCTGCATGGAGCTGGTGACTCTTCACATTTCTATAAGTTTGAAGGAGTTTTTCAAAGCCTAGCAGGGAGAGTGATTGGGTCAGCATTTCCGCCAGTGTGGAATAAACCAAATAGCATTTTCCAGAATGGTTACGCCATAGTTCCAGACACTGCATGTAACTTTCAAAACAAAAATCGCATTGCAATCCCATAGGGAATATTCATTCTACCTTCTCATATACACTGGCAGACTTTGGATGCCACCTTGCGTAGCCCTCATAATAATCAAGATTGACATGTGGTATTTTGGCCAAGGTGACAGCTTCTTGTGCGCACAAAGCAGTGACATCCTTGATTTATACAGAGACAGCAAGATTTATGATGGGGCGCCAGGGATCAGACGCATTTCGGAAACTGTAAGGCTGGGCGGCTACGGCTGGGGCATTGGACTGGAATCTCTGTGGCAATTCCATTATTGTACAGCGAATGAGCTCCATTTAACTATGGCTATGACTCAGACAGAAAGCTTTATTTGTAGCTATAAAAGAGAAAAGCAAAGACAACCGCCTCTTCCTATTCGTTGTGACTTTGTCAGCTTTATAGGATTGCAGTGGCAAGGGCCATCATGTTACTGCAGGAACCCTACTTTGCTCTCTATCACCTCTAGTGGTTAAACATCATCATTGCACAGGGGTTCCCAAACTTTTCCATGCCAAGGACCCCCAAATAGTCGTAGCCTCTGGCTGGGGCCCCCCTATTGCGAAATGGCTTTTTTTTTTTTTTTACTTTTAAATTACACTGGCAAATAAAAAAAAATCTAACATACAGCTTCTTAATACACAACACAATACTTTTGACCCTATTTTGATTCCATAATCGGGCCGTTAGCAGCTCAACGCAACGCTTTGACTGACAGGCAGACGGTTAGTTTTTGGCTGCGATTGAAAGAAGGGCATGGCAAATACCTAATTTCGATATGAAAGGATTTATAACAATTTATATCTTATTTTAAACCGGCACAGTAATCTTTGAATTGAATTGAAATTTAAAAAAAAATAAAATGTAAAAAAATTTTTTTTTTGTTTTTTTTTTGTTTTGCATTTTCCATTTTCCTCTCCCTTCCAATTGGCCCCCCTGGCGCCCCCTGGCGGCCCCCCGTTGGGCCGCGGCCCCCCGTTGGGCCGCGGCCCCCACTTTGAAAACTCCTGCTCTAGTCAAAGACAATGCACAGTAAAAACACTTTCTTGTTGTTGTTTGAGGTGGTGATGTGAAGTGTGGATCAAGGCAAACGGGTCCACAATCGCCATTTAATTTTGAAAAAATGCACATACAGTAATTGATTACTCAACATGTTTCTTGATGTTATGCAAAAAAAAAAAAAAACATAAAAATAAAAATATGTTTTTAAAAAGGTTCTTAATATATTATGTCATTCCTCTCTGGTAAAATTACATCAGGATAAATGATTTTTCTCTTTAAAAAAAAAAATTATTACACGCACGCACGCACACACGCACGCACACACGCACTCACTCATGCACACACACACACACACACACACACACACACACACACACACACGCACACACACACACACACACATCTTGGCTGTACAGAGAAAGGATTTTGTTTTGTCTCCAGGAGCTGCTCAGCTCGGCAGCATAACAGGAGTTGTTAACAAATTTCATTACAGCGGATTTTGTTTTCTATGAATTCCAACTACAGCGTGAAGTTCATTGGAGGTGTGTACAAGGACAAAGCCCATCGCAGCAGTGGCAGCCTCCCCATGCAGGCTGTGCCTCATGTCATATATAATGAATAGCGCCTCTTTTAATGAAGTCATAACTTGTCCTTGGTTGGCCCTAACACCCAGCATGCATTACTGAACTTTACTGCAAAGTTTCAAGTGTGCAGCGTGAAAGCGCGTGACGTAGTCACAAGATGAACCTGGGGATACATAAACAAATAAAAAGACAAACTTAAATAGGATTATGCTTAGAGAATACATCACAAATCCCAAGTCTGCAATTTCAAATGAATGTATGCGACGTTGTTTCGTTGTAAATTATTCTCCTTCAAAAAATAAAAAAAATAAGCATAAAGTTTCCCTTCTGTCACGTTTGATTAATTGTGGCTGTTAATTAAAAAAGAAAACCTTCTGCAATTTTATAAATTGTTTTGGAAATTCACTTGGTGCACTGTCACTTTAAGTTTATAATATACATACGTAGATATTTATATTCCTCCATACCATAGATATTGATGTTCCTTCATTCAACCTGCTCCGATAACCAATGCTT
The DNA here is from genome assembly GCA_022702515.1 of Ilyophis sp. 1 JC-2022. NCBI lineage: Eukaryota > Metazoa > Chordata > Actinopteri > Anguilliformes > Synaphobranchidae > Ilyophis > Ilyophis sp. 1 JC-2022. The sequence continues at coordinate 94,807,044 of CM040402.1, read as the reverse complement.
CGATAAACAATTGCTTCTGACAAATCATGATTTAGCCTTCAACTGGCAGCACTCAACCACTGACCAGTAACATAATGTTGGCTAAAGCTATATAGCACCAATCATATTTCAGGATGGCCAATTCACTAACTGAAGCTTCCTTTTTCCACAGGCTCTATAGAGCTTCTGGGGTCCAGTCTACACATCAGCACACGTTTTATATTCCTATCCTGGTTGCCAGATAAAAAAGGCGCTGGTACCCATTTAACACCAATACCCTCTGAGACCAATTAACACACGCCACTCCACTGGAGGAATTGTGCATGCAGAAGTTTAAATCGGGTTCTCTATATTCATGCAACGTGGTGGATCAATAAGGTGATGAAATATTATTCATGAGGGAATGAGAGCATAAATAAATTTCATTGAATTTCCCCATCATAATAGTATCAATAATTCCAAGTCAAAGCAACATACACAATTAAAAACAAACAAAGTGGTAAAACACCAATTGAACACGTAGGCTAAACAGAGACTATGGGGAAACGTGCTAGAACTGCCTTGGTAACCACAGTTCTGATGCTTGAAGGCAGGAGTAACAGCCTTTGAAAGGCTGGCTGCTTCACACAGATGCAAACGAGACCAGTACAGACAGAATCTCTGCTCCGAGCGAGCGGCCATCATTACCGGAGGAGATGTTTGACGTGAGCATGTCTTCAGAACCCGGGTTGTACACTCCATATATTTCCCTCTTGATGTACTGTTGTATTGATTTTAAAGGCTGTCACCAGGAGGCAGTATTGCAATATACTGTCAGTGGTGATTTTTGGCCTGACAATTTGCCAAACTTGATTGCAAGAGTTTCCACGGAGAGGTTAGTAAGTAAAGTTGCATAAATCTGGCATCTTAGTTGGTTTAGTGGAGTTCAGGGACACATGTTGGCATGAGAAAATCTGCTACACATTGTGACATCACCCCTGGAGAACCAATAAGCAGGCTTATAACATATCTTGTGGTGCGGAGCAGGCGGTGAAGACTGGCTTGAATCCTACAGCAGACTTTCCAGTTTCCAATTCGTCTACAATAACCTTTAAATATTAATAGACATTTAGAATTAACAGGTCTCTGACATTGATCATTGCTAATTTATTGAGCAGTTTGGATGGAATGTTAAGCTGAGGTCCTCCCTACTGTGATCAGTAAATGTATCCTTTTAACTCAGAAAAAGGTCTTGGAAACTAGAAGAAGGACTAGGAAAAAATCCCAGCACGCGTGAAAATGTGTGCTGTGCCACTTTGAGGAGATAAACAAGGTAGAGGAAGTTTAGAGCAGGTCCCAAGTTTCAGGGACAAACATTGTGCCAACTGCCATTAGCAATAGTGAGGAACAGATAAGTCTCTGTATCTGTTATGAAAGCCATGCTAAGGTTGCTAACTGAAGGTAGCAGAAGTAACAGGAGAGACATGCAAATTATGTACATTCTCAACTGCCACCAGGGAATTCCTATAACTCAGAAGTGAACTTTTGAGGAGTTCAGCATTTTCAATTCAGTTAGAAAACCAGTGGAGCAGTGTGAAACCAAGCAAAACAGACAGACAACCGAGCAGAAGGAAAAACAAAAACAAAAAAGATCTGAACATGGTCTTCTGTTCCAAGATGTTTTACGATGGTGTCTACACATGCTTAGTGCAGAGACTGCATCCCTAATGTGCTTGCGGCAGGAGCCCAGTGTGCTAGAGCACCCGCACACATGATTCATCAAAGACAGGAGATGGTCATAAAAATGACAGAAAATGTGCACTTCGTAGAGAGCCATGAACGACCAGATTCGGGTAAAAGGCAATGCGCAGTAAAATGTGCACCTTCGGTTAAACTCCGACAGACTTTATATGAGTACAGGAATCGCATGCAGTCTATCAGAAAAATTTACTCTACTGGAGTTGATTTAACACTGAAAATTTGCCTGTGTATTCCCAAAATGTGTAAATATTTCACAGTAGAGTTCACTGAATTATGAATGGTGTGCACACCCCATAAGAGAGATAATACACTAACTGGCATCTCTAAGGTGGATTTTGCTGTGATTTTTGCTGTATAGATGCATTCAAGGAATATCCCACCCAGCCTACCCTGTCTGCGTGTTCTTTTTGTAACTGATCGGTAGAGAATCTTTTTCAAATTGCGTATCGATTTCGGTTTTCTGTTTTCAATTCGATGAATGTGGCTATGTTATAGAATTTTTACTTTGTACAGAAGAACAGCTAAGTCTGGACTGAAATGCGAAAGAAGAGAAAAAAAAAAAAAGATTAGAGGATTTTATTCTGTCTATAGAGAACCACAAAAAAGGCAAATTAATAGATACAACAGAAATGAATGGATGAAGAAGGAAATCAGAAGAAAGAAGTTAAAGGCTATAATGTAATAAACAAACATATGAGTGATTGCATGCATTAATGTCAGGAAGAGTAAAACCGGGCTTGCGTGCCTCTGACTGTTTCCTTCTCGCCAGAAGATCAATAATTGGAAAAAAACTGCAGGGTAGAAATAAAATGGGAACAGCAGGGGAGAAACTTCAGTTGGACTGCGATCAATACATTTAGCAGTGGAACTGTGTTGCTGAATGACATGAAAGCAAAGTACTGCAGGGCACGCCATGTCCTACGGAATGCAAATATCTCACATTCAAAACCTGCGGTAATGATGACGTGTATTAATCAGCATGAAGGATGGACTGTTTTTGTGTGCGTGCGTGCGTGTGTGTGTGTGTGTGTGCCTGTTCGCGTGTGTGTAAAAATGTATTTTAAAACTATACCCATTATTTGAAGCATCTAACGGCGGTAATAACAGGTTGGTAAATTGCAAATGTGCAAGAATTTGCATTTTCCTATTGTGGAAATGTTCCCCCCATAAACAGACAAACATTATATGAATTAATCCCCATGTCATTTTTCAGCAGTATAAATATGAAAATAGGCCGTTGTCCCTCAGTCATTCAAAAATCTATGAACACAAATTATTTATGTTTCTTTAGTTGGACATCTTTTAGAGAAGCCATAGAGCTTGACCCATTATCCATCCATAGACTGCAGTCTGTTGTATGCACATTATGAAATGAGGAATTGAATGTCTCAGGAATTACTAAAAAGGCTCGTCAATATAGACCTACAGTCTATTGAACAGAAATGTGCATACCCCGACAAACACTGTGCTACACAGGTGCACTGGGACTGTTAAATATTTTAGATATAATGTTTCCTTCACCTTAATGCACACACACACACACACACACTCAATCACCATTGTGTAAGTCTCAATCTATCAATGCTTTCAAATAGCAAGGTTTCAGGCTAATAGCAAATAGCCTCAATTTGAAATTTGCATTCCTGTTCAGTATTCTCTGTATCCCACCATTTCTGGTTCTGGCGGTATTGACCCCTTATTGAATACTATGCACAATACTATGCTACTATCACATCATTGCACTTTGAGACATAGTTTTGCGCTTGCGTACATGTACTTACTGTTATGTTATTTAACGTAGTAGCCTGTGAACTATAAGGTAGCTAACAAGGCTAGGTGGACACACTTACAAACCCATCAATGTGATTAAGAGACATATGGTAATGCTAACTACCTAGCTGGCTACATATCGTTGTGGTTTAGATTTTGAACATTAGCATGTTAGGTACCCAAATATAGATAGCTTGCAAGATGATAAAGCAATGTTAAATTTGATTCAATTACTTTTGCGTAAATGTTGGATTTATCTCGCTTGCAGTGCTATAATAACGTATTTAACTAGCCGGCTAAGAATGGCATACATGAATAAACAGGTACATAACTATTCGAGTGTAAAAGTGCATGTGATAGCGTTGTATCCAATACGGGGTTGATACATCACAATGCCCCCAAACCGGAAATAGGGGGATGCAGAATGCACAGCTAGGGGATGCAGCCACTGCAGTTAAACCGGAACTACAGCATACCTCATGCCCTTGCAGTCATATTCAATGCATTAACTCTGTACCCAATCTGATAGGCTGAGCAAAAAAGAGTTAACATGAGATTTGTCTTTTGCACCAAAGTGTTGTTCAGCAACACGGGTCAGCAAAAAGATCCCGTGACACTGGCCATCGATGTCCATCTATCATTCCTAAGTGTGGGCTGACCTAATCAAATGCTTTAGGCCAAAAGTAATTATTTCCATCTCAACATAATGCTGATCGACACAATTGGCAGGACCAGCACAGCACGCTCTGTTGCTTGCTGCAGAGAGAAATTGTGGGAATAAACAAGCCAACTTACTAATTAAAATGTCAGGAGGCAGAACACCGCACCTCCCGCTACCCAAGCAGGTGATTTTTTCCTTACAGGAATCCAGCCGCCATGAACGACATCACACTGGGAGGTATACCGTCAACTTTACTTTATTGAACAATTTCATAAAGTTTGACACGATGACACCCAATCAGGACTAACCGCCCCACTCGGGTCTACTCCCCTCCCACGCCCTTCTTCCCCTTCACACAACACGGTATCTCACTCCCTCCACTCGTCCACGATACCACACTTCAGACAGTGCTCAAAAGCCAGCTCCCCCTACACTATGGTATGGGGAGTCACCCTCGCGACCCTGAGGGGAGAAATACTGGGGGGAGGTTCCCATGCAGCCGCACACGCACACCTCACACGTTCAATTTGGGGTCACGCTGGAGTCCGATGCCCATATTGGCAAATATGTTGTTGCAAAGCGTCCATTTAAATACTACTGATTGACCACATCACAGCTCGAAGAACGTTTCTGTGTCCCGATTAAGAGCAAATTATGCATTAACAGCACTGATTAGCTTGCAATGGAAAAAATTGCAGTACTTTACCCATACGATTTTTTGCTGACAGGTGCCATCTATAAATGTAATTATTGAATATTGTTTACTTTACAATAATACAAGGCACAGGCGTTATTAGGTGTGCATGTATGTTTGTACTACATCATACCAACATTAAATGAACAAAACATGACATATGCTTCTCTGCAATATCTGCAACAGAACATAAATCCACAACTTGGAAGCTGTCGCTGTATGTGTCGGTTTTTGAGTGGGATGCAACCCAGCCAAGTTTTTATTAACAAAGATGTCGAGTGATAACCACACGTCATCAACATGCTGGCCTGTCAATGATGTTTAGTATTTGTGAGCTGTCATAAGCCACTGATTTATGCTGATGTCATTAGCTCATGAATAATTAACAAGTTCCTGCATGCACATGGAAAGTCTGCACGCATAGATTGACAGATGTATGATACCCGTTGTCATGGCAATATAAAAAATACTGTAAGAACAGAAGACTAAAATACTGCAGTGCTCCAACTGGTTCTCCACAAAAAAATACAAAATACACTGGTTTAGATCATCTTGCATTCATTATATTCTCACTTCAAAGGCAGACATGACTTTATTAATATAGTGGCAAGGCAGTACACTTGGAAGAGAACAACTAATTTTTCAATATCGATGGCAGAAGTACTGAATCATATACCACAACATGAAATCACAGTCATATCTTTTTGCATTATGTTTTGCCCATGGGGCATTTCATAGTTTAAATAGGTCTGCATTAATGTGGCTGGAATTATATTATATTTTAATTTAGTAAAAAAAAATAACATTGCTTGGTTTTGAACTTGCAAATGACAGACACGCAAATATTGGTTGATTACATTTTGTGTGTGGGAAAATACATTTGTTAAAAGTTTGCCATGCTATTAAATAATCTTAGAGAACATTACGTATTTTGATGAAGCACGTTTAAAGTTAATGGTATCAGCTTTGAAAGCAATCATAATTATATACACAGGTACATAATGGGAGAGGTAATCGTGCAAAACAAACTGAATGATTGATAAATGGAAAAGGCTCGCTTTTCATAACTTACATTTCTCCCGGCTTCTGTTGTGAACTTTGTATTTCCTTCTCAGTGTATCATCTCATCTCGTAATGATACAAATTAAAAATTATTATGCTTATGGATAATGGATATTAATTTGATAATTAGATATCAAGTGAACTATGTATGTGTCTCACACAGATAAATAGATGTAATTAGATCAATTAATAAGTCCATGTATTAATACTATATACTTAAAACTATATATAAAAATGGTTTAAAAGTACTTAAGCCTTTAGCTGTAGTATACAGATGACAAATTGTATTATATTCCATTCAGTTGTGTTGGGGGGGGTTAGTCTTATAAACATGCAGAAGTGCTTAGTTATATTTTCATCCCTTGGACATTTCGGAATCATCCGACAAAGAACAGCGTCCTCTACGTGAGCCAAATCTTTCTCTAAATGAAAGACAAGAGTTCTCAAATTATGTATGAGATGATGAAGTGCAATGTAGAATGCTTTTATTCAATGTCTAGGATGAGGCTTTCTTTTGTACGCCATTAAATCATAAAGCCCTTCACCATAATGAAAAATGGCCTATTGTCATTTTTAAGAATAGTATCTCTTTCAAAAAACTTCAACCCTGCATGATCTTGTGGACTTAAACATTTTTGCAGTTTAAATGTAAATGCTGTCTATAAATGTCAGAAGTATTGCGTTTAAGTCATTGATGGTTACTAATGATGATATAAATAACGTTAAAATCTCATTAGAACCACTGCATCTGCCAACTGTATGGTTCAATATTTCATAATTGGAATTCTGGAGAGTTTCTGCCAAATTCTGATTCTAATGACATAAGGACACTGGTCCCATGAGATGAGTGGTCTATAATCTAGCAAAATCAACTCTAATTCATTGCAGTGATCATTTAATTAGTAATATTCTGGCCTGAGATGAAAGCCACAAAATAAAATTTTGACTCAGAACTAAGGTGTTCATGCTTAATGGCTTGTGATTTTGAGCTACTGATTCATCCCCAATGTTTGAATAATTTGACTAATTTTAATTGATTTGATCCTGGTAAAAATGTTTTCAAAACTCATTCACTGAGTTTTCTGATCGACTAAAGGCAAAAATGTGATAAAATTAGTTTGCAGTTTTCTAAAACATTGCACGGACGGATGTACAAATCTGATGGACCCCACATGTACATGTGAAGAAAAAAAGATTGGTGGCCATACTGTGTAGCACCTATATGTTAAGCAGCTATGGAACTAAGGGGTCGATATTTTTAACTCTTTGCTGGTAATCAAGAAAAATACATGATATATGTCCAGCAGCAAACAACCATATTTAAATGAGAGATTTTGCATGTGAAAGGGGTGAAAAGTGATACAAGTTCAAGGTAAGTGTATGTTATCAAAATGTACCAACGCTAAAATGTTTGATGACCCTGTTGGATGTACTGTAGTGATATTTCATACTCCAGACCATGACCGATGGCCAAATGGCAGTGAAATTCGGCAATGCCGGACAGAATAGTTGCTTTATAAAAAAACTGGAAAAAATAAATAAATAATAAATTTGAAAAAATATAAGGAGGAAACAGAACAAAGCAGATCACACCCAGGCTAGCATGAGTCCAAATGAGGCTTAATTGATCTGTTGCTCCAAGAGAGAACCAAGCACCTCGCCACATCATACGAGCAATCACAAAGCCATATCACCCGGTCTGTGACACCTCAGCGTTTTACTTTATACTGTACAGTCTATTCTACAAGGCGCGCCGTTTCCGTTCACGTTTGGTCCTAATTCCAATTTTCCTTTTCTCTTCCAATTTAAAATAAATTTGAATTTAATTATACATATTTTATTCTATTTCCAATGGCAGGGATTCGAAGAACCACTATGTGTCTTAATGACAACTGATTTCTGCCATTTTTATTTATAAAAAATATGTACTTTTAAAAACACATTATAGAAAGTTATTTGCCCTTCTTTGAATGCCCAGGGCTGTGTGAAAGCTATTCCAGTCTAAGGGAAACTATTGAAAGTAAGGCTGGTAATTGTGGCTTTGAGGGCCTCACTGGCAGGCATTCTAATGAGCTGCTAGTTATGCACCATCAGTGGCAGGCGGTTCTGTTTTCTGATCTTCTGTTCCATGGTTCAAAACGCTCCACGTAATTTCAGTTCTTAACACCTGGGTTCTGACAAGTGTAGTGTTCCTGCTTTCCAATACAATTCATGAGTAATTGGATTGGTGCAAACATATGGCACTGTAATATTTTTTAATTATCTTAAACTTCTATGAGAAAAATGCTGTTCTATATATTGCTGGAGGCAATATTTGATACATAGACATATATAGCCACACAAACTCGGGAGGCAATATCACATACAAATCCATCATTACTTAAATCTCACAGTATATTCGGCATATGTAAACATATAAACACAATGTTTGCCACAAATGGTTTGTTTTGCCGCTTATAGACACATAAACATATGTCAGATAATAAAGAACTACCATAGAATGGAAAAATAAATACTTACATCTATATTTTCAAAACATCTGTGCATTTTCATCCACATCACATGCCCCTCCAAGTGACAATTTCTTGCTCAGTACCTCTGTGGAATACAATGGGGGTGTGCACATGGCCACATATTGACTGCATTCCAGAAAGACACAGGAGGCTTGGGTTCGTAACTGGCCTAATGAATGCAATTAGAAACACCTGAGTTGATTGCTGATCAGCCTCAGGTGAGCATGCCTGCATAGAGCATATAGAAACTGGTGAGACGGGAGACACGGACATTCTAAAATTCTTAACAATGAAACTGCTTAACGTGGCTTAATGCACCCAAACAATGAGCTCGAGACAAAATAAGTTACAGTTAAAGTGCAGGGTAATTACTAACTGTAAGAAAAAGCATTAGATTTTTTAATGAAAAATATATTTTCTGCTTGATAGAAAATCTAATGCTTTTTCTTACAGTTAGTAATTACCCTGCACTTTAACTGTAACTTATTTTGTCTCTAGCTCATTGTTTAGGTATGCTAAGTCTCATAAACAGATTACTATATTAAGAAGATGCTTAAGGAGCATAAAACACATTTTTTTGGCCACATTTTGGCATCTCTAGCTCATAGTTAAGTTGCTTTGAGCTTTGTTAAGCAGATTTCTATACTGTATTAAGCAGATTGAAAAACATCCTAACAAGCATACAATATATATATATTTTTAAATGCAGAAAATATATTTTCTTTTGCTTAATAGATTGTAGAGATACAATGCTTAATAGATTGTAGAGATACAATACAACATAGGTAACAAATACAATACATAGGTAAACTGCAGGATGGGTACTAACTAATATTTATTTAAAAATATATATTTTATGCTCGTTAAGCAGATTCCTATACTGGATTAAGCCGATCAACAAACAGCTTAATGAGCATAAAGTAACTATAACATTAGATAGTTAATCTAGGGGAATGTTAAACTGTACGTTTTCTTGTACAATGGAAATGTACTTTGCTTATTACTAGGCTACTAGTTATTGTGGTTTCAAGATGCTCGATCATCAAGAAGAGGTGTTCACCGGATCGGCATAACCTCGGATCGGATAGCATTCACAAAGCTGTAGGTCGGCCTATGTTTGTATATCTTCTGGTGATGTTGACTTTTTATTTTTGGAAAGATTGTGTCCTAGTATGACAAATATAGCCTGCTATGTAACATTAGCTAACAGCAATATAAAAAGTGGGATTGATTTTGAGGTTTAAATACAACCATTTTATTAACTGTTTTATGTTTGCTACCTCGTTCAAAATCCCACATGTACAAAAATAAATTTTGTGAATATTTCAAACTATACACTGCCCTCAAAATTGATTAACTTTATTTCAGCGGCCTCAGTCAAAAAAAAAAAGATTGGATTGGCAGACACTACCGAGAAGAGAATCATTCTACCTTTTTATAATGGCCTTTGTATGCTATCCATCATCACATGTTCAATATGACTAACCTGAGTCTAGTGTTGAGTATAATTGGGTTTAAAATATAACTCTAACACCCTGAATTTGATAGAAAAAGCAAGAGTTTCTCCATTATAGTCTATGGGGAAACTGAGAGGTGCGGTGCACTGGACACAATATTTTTTGCTTTAACTTTGGCAATAAAAGCAAACGGTTATGTCCATTCCATAGAGTTCAGTGGTGTGAGGCTGCTGCTGTCCACGTTGAAGTCGGCCTTTCTGGTTGTGGGAGGGAACAGGCAGGGCTGCTGTCCAAGGTCCTATAGGCCTCCCTTGCTGTGTGAGGGAACAGACACAGCTGCTGTCCAAGGTCCTGTAGGCCTCCCTGGCTGTGTGAAAGAACAGGCACAGCTGACAGCAGCCAAGATAGTAGGACTACCACTTCTCCTACTCCTCCTACTCTTCTCCCACTCCTCCCAGCATCACAACTTCAGTCTAAGCTACTAATGACTACTACTAAGCTATTCGTTAATGAGCTCATACAAATCACATTCAGGTATGATTACTCAATCTAAAATTAAATTAATTCTGAAGAGTAAAAAGTAATTTTTTTATGGTTTGGTCTCTGGGAAGAATAACTTCAAAGCAGAACTAGAGTATCTCTCCCCTAAGATTAGAAAATCTCCACTGGAATATCAAAACACCAGGAGGATCGTGATGGTTACCTGTGGCCGCTGACAAAAGAAAAATCCTTTAGTGAGGCTACGGTCAGGGCAGTTCATGAATAGTACCAGTGCCGGCACTAATGTACTTTGGGCCCCAAAATAAAACTATTTCAGTTAACTATGGCGTCAATATTCCTTTAAATAAGATTTGCCGTATCTCCGCTTTGACGTTATAGCCTATTTACCAGAACGCTTTTGAAACTAGTTTGTATGCAATCATCATAGGCTATTTGGTTGCTACAATATTTCTGTTCAATGTGAATCATTATTGAAGAATTTGATGACACATAAGCTGTGCAAATTAAAGCACAAATAGACTCACCATCACAGCTAGGCGCGGCCAACTTTGGCTGCATTAAACTGTCTCCTGAAGTAATGTCGTTGTTCTCAATTGAAGACGGGGATGGCAGTAGGTTTTTTTCTAAATAATGTCGAATTTTCCCACGCGCTCTATGCCCAGCTCCAGCGATCTTTGGAGCTATCCTATGACATTACTGTATTTCTAACGGCAATGACAAATTCCGCGAATACATATTTCTCCATTTTTAAAATCAATATTAGCTAGCTACAGCAAGACAGCAAGCACAACAAGAAGAACGCATGCTTAACCTAAACCCAAACCAACAATGCAACACCCCTCCCTATAGCGTGCGTCTGCTGGTACAGCTTATTATACCAAATTTAAAAAAAAAAACTGAATTAAAATCAGACGGCTGATATGTAGGCCTACATGACAAAGTTGATGGAAAAACAAGTCCATCACACTTAAAACCCGATACCATCAAGCACCAATATAGCAAGCCCTGGCACAGGCAGAAAACCCATCATTGTAAAACTTGTTTGATTAATTTATTTACTTACTTACGACACCTCTACAAGTGATAAGTGATCTTAACAACCCGTTAACTTCTAAGACAGCACCTTTAGTGACTACATTATAGTAACATTGCCACGGCGGGCATGGAAAATGTAGCTTAGCTATAATTCTACCTTTGCTGGCTTGTTGCGGAGCAGGGGCCTTATTAAGGGCTGTTTACACACCAAATCGCCACTCTGCGAGTGTTACCATAGAAACGGCCTGAACTTACAGTCCCGGGGCCGTATTACAGAAACATCGTATCTTAAACCCAAGTTAAGATGCAACAGGTCTAAGATAGGATTTTTCATAAATTCGTATTATTATATTCCATCCTATCTTATATCAGGTTAGGAAATCGTAAATACTCAATCGGAAGTCGTTAATCAACTTTCATGTCTGTTACCTAACAACCGCCGCTACTTTTTCATACCGCGCAAAGCTGATCGGTGCGCGTTATGAAACCAACCGACGTTAGGGCCCTGTCACACTATTGCGTATCGTACTAGCGTATGCCAGCGTTTGAAAAATATCACTCATACGCTGATATACGCTGACATACGCTAGGGGTACGTTAGCCATATGTTGTATACGTTTCAAGCACGGTCGCATTCGGTGGCATACGCTGGCATACGGCGAGGCACAAAAAGTTTTTTAAGCATGCTTAAAAATTTTGTGCGTGTTCGGACGTATGGTTTATACGCTAAGCATACGCTAGGCATACGCTGAATACGCTAGAATTACGCTAGAGGTACGTTACTCATAGGTCGAGTAGGCTGGTCATACGCTGACATACGCTGACAAGAAGGTGTACCGTACAGCTATCGTATTGATAGCGCATTGATAGCGCAAGTAACGTACTTCTAACGTATGTCTGACGTATCTGCAACGTATATAGACATCTTGGCGTATGCCTGACGATTGAAAGAAGCAGAGGAACCTCCTGAAGCACTGGGCCAACTCAGGTGCAGGTGCAGTTCCATGGCAAGACAGGATGATTTAGAACAATTGTATAGTTTAAAGTCAAGTGTAAAGTGCAGTATATTATTCTAGGGGTCAGGGGTACTTATAAATTACATATCATTTGATGTATTATAAAAGTATGAAAAACACCAGAAGTAAGTTTAAAAAACGTTTATTCATATGATCAACTGATCATTAATAATGGCACATGGTAATAATGGTACATAGTAGGGATGCAAATTTTAAGGAATTTCCTTAATCGATAGTTGTTAACCTTAACAAACAATCGTCGATTAATTGATAACATAAAAGCTAAATATAGCTTATGATAGACAGAATACAAAATGCATGTTATATTCCTCAATCAAAGATTTATTGTAACATTTGAGAAACAGGCATTATTGTAGCATAACAAAAATAGAATATGAAGGCGTGTATAGGCTACTTTAACAGAAAAGAAATTGCGCTCCGTCTCATCTGTTGCAAGCGAAACCGTTGCTCCGCTAGGCACTTGCAGCATGAACATAATCGCTCTTGAAATTGAAAGGCGACAGTTAAACTAGTAGACCTAGCCTAGAACAGTCAACTTAAAACATAGGCTATTATGTTTTGAATAGGCTCCTCATATGCATACTAGATAGACCTACTTATTTTTATTCAAGAACATTTAAGCATATCTACGTGGTCGGGAGTGAGTCGTGTGCGCAGCCTGTTTATTAGCTCTCGAAATCCCTCACCGTCAACGGTGCTTATTGCCATCATGTCCTTTTCAACCATGTTGCATACCCTCTGAGTAATAGCCTACAGTCATTAAAGAGTCAATACTTCTTTCCTGGTTGTGGTGGTGTGTTGCGTTCCCCATCCTGAGAACCGAGAATGTGGAAAGGCCGACGGTTATATAGACACTTTGTCACGTGATAGCGGTACGCTGGACATGCGCAGTTCATACGCTACTCATACGCTAGCCATACGCACATTACGCTAGCCATACGCTGGCGATCCGCTACTCATATGCTACTCATAGGTTCAATACGGTAAGTATCCGAAAAATTCTGTATTTTCAACGGCTTTTTGTGCGTATGAAAATTATTTTATGAATTTACATACGCAACTCATACGTTTCTCTCATACCCTATAGTGTGACAGGGCCCTTAGTTCTTTAACGTTCTAGCAGAAACGTCGACAAGCGCTGCGAGTCAGTGACTATCCTAAAAATGGAGCAAAAAGTACGAGCTTTCAATTTCAAGTGTTTTATCACTATCGTTCGAGTCTGCCCTAAGCCTCTTCACAATTAAATGCCGGTTATTGACATTTCCCTCGTTCTCCAAAAGTAATAACCAAAAAGTAAAAAGTGTAACGTTATAGGCTAACGTTATCAACAAACCAGGCCAAACAGAAACATTAAACTAACTAGCAAGCTAATGAGTGGTATCGTTAGTTTAAATTTACCACAACAAGTAGGCCTAGGCTACAGTGAGAAATTTAAAATGAAAAGAATAACGTGCCTAGCAACCAATTGACAGGTAATTTTGGATAGCCTAAGCCTATTCAATTAACATTATGTCTGTTCATCAAGCTTAGCCTACTAACTGAATTTACCCTCAGCACCACAGCGGCTATGTATTTATTTTCTGATAGTAAAGGGTGCGCTAACATGATTTTCTGTTTTGATAACAACCTCTAATTTCTCACTATATTTTCTCCCTTTTAGTGTTGTGAACAACACATTTGCTCACTGTTTGCGAAGATTACACGGTAACTCACTTCACTCCTTAACTGAGGGACTTGGTGTTTTACTTAACACGTGGAAAACATTTTGTCCCACCAACATGTAAGTTCCCCCATGAAGTACGATTTGAGTTGTGTGTGTGATTCACACAAAATTGAACAACATTCTAGTAGGGTATATTCTTAATATTCACTTATTTTATTAGTTGATTGTTTGCTTTCAAATACACAAATAAGATTAAATTGTGCAACACAAATGCAAAACCACCCTCTTTTCAGATGGTAAGATGAAAAAACACAAGGCCAAACTCTCTGTGATGTATAGGTATGGAGCATGCCCCAACAAGTCATAGTTTATCGTATATAAAAAATTATCTAATAGTTTGGTGCTTAAGTATATTTTTGTTTTATGACACAGCTGTCACAACCTCAACCTAAAGAGCCCCGGGCCTTGTCAGAAGTAACAAAAAATAAATGTGACTACACACACAAACACCTACACTCAATGATCTAATCCCACAACATTAATCTTTCCCCATAGATATTCTCACAAAGGTCTTGCAAAAAATTGCAAGAATTTGCAGAGACCCAGCAAGAAACCCTTGCAATGCAAAGGAGAATAGTGGCAGCTAGGGGAGAGGAAAAGGAGGACATTATGGAAAAGGGTCCATTTCAGAATGTGGAGGAGCTCCAACAGCTCGACAAGGAGGACCGAGATGGAAAAGAGGACAAAGATGGTAATACACATGAAAGAAGCTGTGAAAATAACATTTAAAAACTAAGATACCCACTCAGCTATGACATGATTCAGTCTAAACTGCAGTAGCATACTGTAATTCTTTACTTATAAATGAAATTAATTTATCTTGTAGTAGGCTACAGAATCATGAACTGCCTTTGTTCTCGTCGAGGAGCTGGTGGTGGCATGGAATCAAGTGTTGAGGACCTACACACTGAGGGGGAAAAAACCCAAACTGGCCTTCCAAGACCTGAGGAATTGTCATGTGATAATAGGCAAGTTTAGTTTACACTGGTGACTTTTCATTTGATCTTTCTTGAAAGGGTCATAAAACTGAGTGTTGCACATTTATTCATTTCCTTTTGCCTAAAATAGGATATGTCCTAAAACTCATTCATTTTTACCTAAAGTATATGTATATGAGCATTATGAGGTATATTATATATGTATATTAACCTATTGTATACAGGTTTTCTTAATTAGCTTATGGAAAAGCACTTCAGGTTACTGTCAATTTAAATGAGTGAAATATATGCATCATGAAGAATTGGTATTGAAGTTTTGCCTTACAGTATTAGTCAATTACAAAAATACATGTATTCAATTGTGTTAATGTGGTGTTCAAATGGTAAAGAAAAAACAACAACAAAACATATGTTCTATTTCTAGGAGCAATCATGAAAAACTGAAGGGAACTGGAGGAACTCATCACAGTAACCCTGAGAATTTGCCCTGCACACAGGCAAAGGATGGCTTTATTTTTCGGAAAGATTTAGATTGAAAATTATGTTGAAGTGATTTTGTTTGGTTGTTTATACATATTCTGTTTCAATACTGTACATAGTTTTACGTGAAAAAATTACTTGAATATGAATAGAAATGTAAAGGCCCCCTAGTGGTAGTTGTTGACGTCCCAATTACATTATTCACATTTCTCTGAAATTCTAAAGTTGTAGTTTCTTATTCCATTTAGCCAATGTCCACCACATTTCCACAGCGACTACCTATTGCACGTGGAGCTGTAATACATTGCTGTTATGTAAAAACGCTTGTACGTTTTAGCACATTTTTTGTACGTATATAAAAACATTATTTAAAAAAAACAGGTGTATGTATTTATCAATTTGAACTTTAAACTATGGATGTGCAGTGAATATATTTTTAGATTTTGACACTTGTTTGGTTGTTTTGTTGCATATTTTGTTTGAATAGTTATATACTGTATATAGTTTCATATGAAAAAATAACTTCAGAATATGAATAGAAATGCAATAAATGATTTAAGACTTGAGCACAATATTTAGTTTTTGTGAAGTTTGATTAACTTTTTTTAAAAAAGACTGTGAGACTTAGCACACTGCAAACTATACAGCACAATACATAAATATACAGCACAAAAGATAAGAAGAAGCACTGGTATCTTTACTGTTGTTCGGTATGCAGGTTAAAATAAATATGTTCATGTTTATTTCTCACTTGTGCTCATTTGGCTGATATGTTCTTATGGCTTTTACATGTAATGATCTGTAAAATGAAACATGAAACGTAGCCTATTTATAATGTGTTAACTTTCCTTCAATGATGACTATTATTAAGGCGTATTGTATTTGAATGCAGAGCTGCCCGCCTTTTCCTGTAATGGGTTTATTGATAGTTCGGAGATTCAAACGCAAAGGTGGGGAGATCAGAACAAGTCAGCTCACAACCGTGAGAACCAAAAATTAGGGGTAGAATTAGAGGAAGAAAGAAAAGACAGGAAACCATTTTATTTAAGGCTAACAGCCAAAATTAAAATCAACCCACAAAACTGGCAAACTACTAAAAAAGAGGAAAGTAGACCAACTAAATCTCCTGAGCTCACGTAATGAGCTAAAAACGGGAAACTTAGTAAAACAAAAGAACACTCTCGGCTACCGTAGCTAAAAGTGCTAAGAGTGTAAAACCAAAACGAAAGTACAAATAAAAACTGTCTCCGAGAGAACAGCAAAGTACAAAATAGACAGCCCGAATGCTACCAGGCGGAAAACAATCCTATACCCGATTAAGTAGCTATAGCAAGTCCCCCCTGAACATAAACAAAGTTTAATATCAGGAGGTCGCTAGAACCTGACTATACCTGGCTCGATTGCAATGTCGTGAGACAATCAAGCACCGGAGAAGCGGAAGTGAGGAATTTAAATACCCCGCATGTAGAAGCCCAGGTGCAAACAATAATGAGGCTGGCAAACCACGAAACGTGCTAAAAATCTGATTAACAATCGTGAAAGCAGGACGCGAGCCGCAAAAGAAAAGAAAACAAACATCCGCGAACCACTACATTTCCACAAGTATTTTAACGGTATGCTGCCAGCTTGGGCAAGTAGCCTAACCTATAGCAGCAGCAGACCAGTGAGGGAGAAAGGATATTACTCATTGAGCCTGCGTCGCTCTCCGCCTGCCAGTCCGACCGCTGCTCCCCGCTTCCCTGCTTGCGTCTCATTGAAAATTAATGGAGACCAAGTGATTGTCGCGTACCACGTAAAAAGGCCTGGAATCCTATCTTATCTGTGTAGTAATCATGGTAATTTGAGTTAGAAACTGATTTAGGCAAACAGCCTAAATCACAAAAGTTCTCAAGTCCATTTTCCTATCCTAACTCCAGATAGGAAAAGTGTATTTCAGAAGCATCCTAACTTGCCAAAATCCCGAATAGGCTAAAGTGTCCTAACTTTAGGACAACCTTGCAGGTGTCGTAACTTCATTGTTGTTAGCAGTTGGAATTTAAAAGATAACATTCGCTAACACTAGCTATCTGGATAACTCATTAATGGTTGCTCTTTTATTACTTTTTGAGAACGAGGGAAATGTCATTAAGTGGCATTTAATTGTGGAAAGGCTTAGGGAAGAACTGAATGATCACTCTTCTAATTCGTCTGGCTTGAAATTGAAAGCTCGTACTTTTTGCTCCATTTTTAGGATAGTCACAGATTTGCAGCGCTTGTTAACGTTTCTGCTAGAACGTTAAAGAACTAACGTCGGTTGGTTTCATAGCGCGTACCGATCAGCTGTGCGCGGAATGAAAAAGTAGCGGCGGTTGTTAGGTAACAGACATGAAAGTTGATCAACGACTTCCGATTTAATATTTAGGATTTCCTCACCTGAGATAAAATATGCTGGAGTAAGATAAAATAGGATTACTAACCTTAGATAAGATTTGATTGTGTAATACTTATAAAAAATCCTCTTAGACCTGTCGCATCTTGGGCTTAAGATATGATGTTTCTGTAATATGGCCCCAGGTGCCAAGTCAAGTTGTTTAGCCGCGCTATTCATTGATGACCGGAGACGAGTTTTGCAATGACTCTTAATAGTGAATTTAAACTCTGGAAAACTTGAGGGCAACTGTCCAATGGCCTAAGCTACATCCATTATGGAAGAACAGAACAGGTTCCCGATAACATTTTGCGGTTAAACTGCACAATGAAAACGGTGAATTCAGCAGCTGGCATTGTAGCAATTACAGAATCAGTCAAGTTTACCGGTAGTTTTTGCTGCCGTGAAGCAGTGACATCCTAGTTGGTGATTTGTTGTGGTTTGTTCATCAGCTCCTCGGTTAACTTGAGCACCTTGTCGTAATAAAAATTTGTTAAATGATAACTCACAAACTAATTTTGGAATCCACAGACGACAGCCTTGCCGCATATAGGCTAGTCTTTTTTTTTTTAACCACGTGCAGTTACTTTTTATGTTCCAGAGTTTTCATTGGTCACAATCAAATTAATTATCTTAAAAAAAATGTTTATGTAAGAAATATGTTTTCTGCCATTTGATTGGGTAGGCCTATGATCAATATGGATCTAGGTACTAGGTAAGCATTCCCCGGCCTACCCGTGGCTACGCCAATTTGCGCATATAGACTATCCAATGCATTTACCCCTTACCCCACCATTTCAACGAGCCCCTGTCAAGCTAGGACCCTGGTGCAATTGCAGACGTTGCATACCCCCTAGCGCCGGCCCTGAATAGTACATTCTGAGCCACATCCGTTCCATTAGGAGTATTCATATTCATATTAGGAAATTCATATTCTAGGCCAGGGGTCCTCAATCTTATCCAGAAAAGGTCAGTGTGGGTTCAGGATTTTGTTCCAAACAAGCAGTTACACACCAATCAACCACTAGAGTCTTTCCTAAGCAGCTTGATCAGTAGAATCAGGTGTGTTACTGCTGGATTGGAACACAAGTCTGTACCCACACCGACCCTTACTGGATAAGATTGAGGACCCCTGGTCTAGGCAATACTTTTTTCTTCTTTTTTTTTGCCCCAATTCTTTGGCCCCTCTGCAATGTTATCCCCAATTTACAATGCTCAGTCAAATACAACTGCATTCATGCTGCAGTCTCCACAGCCAGCAGACTGCAGACAAGCGCATACTCTACTCATGACAGACGTGATATCGCCAGCTGCTTCACTACACACCACAGCCCACAAGCCAAACTTGCAGACGTGAGTTAGAGAAAGTGGCGTAATGTGCAGCTTTTGCTGGCATACTGTGAGCACCTAATCGACCAGCAGGGGTCACTAGAGAGCAATGAGACATGGAGCCTGGCTAGCTGAACCCTCGGAAATCCTGTGCGATGCTACTGCCAATTAAACATTGCTCTGCAGGGCAGCCTGTCACAGCAGGTATTGGCATAGTCGTTGCTTAATTCCAACATGTCTCCAGATTGCTGCTGTGGTGTAGAAAGCGCTGACTGCACAGACAGTGAGTAGGGATGGACAATCTGTGCTTTAATTACAAATAAATGACTGTATTTCCTAAAACAAAGACATGCGACAAGGACTATTGATTCAGGAACATGACTCCAGCAGAACCCATTGCCAGACTGGATCAGTTGGAAAAATGAGTGGCTGGTAAAATAAAGCAGTTTGTACCGCAACTATAAAAAAATAGAGTTCTTCAAGTTGCCACAGATTAATTCTTGCGCTGAGGTATCCAGATTCCATATCAGCTAGATGTGGAAATCTGAATAAGTTGGTCTATGTAACTGCCAAAAACTGAAATGGGAGTGAAGTCAGAAAGGCAAAATAAAACAAGCACATTAAATATTACAGCAAGTCAATAACATTGATCCATACCAATACAATATATATTAATGTTTAATCATCATGCCGTATGAAATTGATTCACTTGGGCTGCATTGTCTCTCTTTGACATAAGGGCCTAATGCACTGAAACTGTGTCCGTTTAGGAGATCACATCTACAATATCCTCAAATTAATGCATTCTTTGGGGATGCTCGTGGGCTGTGGCTCATCGTTTTAAGGCACTGTTCCAGTGTGTGGATGGGCCACACTGTCTAGAATTGAACACGGACTGCGGCAGCACAGACTGTGGCCATTACTGGACATTATTGTGGACATTATTGCTCATAGTACTGGCGAGTACGAGAGAGAAAAATACATTCCATGCCACCCCTGCTGGCCAGTCTGGCACCTACAGTCTACTTGCTCAAGCTACACATTAAGTCTTCCTCTGACTCGTGTCTGTGCGACCTCGGCTTGTGGCTTGCTGTGTGAGAAGAAACAGTGGCTTTTTGGCACTTTTTGGATATTTCAGATGAAAGCACATGCTTGCTGCTTTCACTCTCCTGAATTAATAGTGCAGGTTACAGCAGTGAGTGCCGCTGCTGAATTTTACTGAGGCTTCCAAAGTGGGAAAAAAGGGGGGAGGGAGCAAACAATTTCAGGTGTTTCTTTGCCTGTCCTGTAATCACCAGGTATGTAATGTCTAACTGCACAATTTCCTCTATGGGGTGGCTCCTGTTTTTCAGTAATGTTCCCACTGTGCAGCAGGTGTTGTGTGAATCCTCTGTGCATGCAGTACCTGAGGGGTTTCCTTTTCTTTCTTCCCATGAGCCCTTGGTGTGTTTATCCAGGGAAATGGAGACGCTGTGGCGTGTTTTACGGAGGGTGGAGATAAGCAATATTGTTATTTTCGGATGTGACTGCACAATTTGAGTGAGCTTTCTAAATGCATCCAATCTAGTAAATCATCATTCAAAAATATGAAAGTTAATTTCACGGTGAGAGAGAGAAAAACATTAGGTACTGTTCTGTGAATCGTGGTCAGATTAGAAATTCTGTAATATATTTTTAAAAAGCAGTTTTTTTTTTACCATATTCAAATCTGTAAATCTGCAAACAAAACAATATTTCCATCACTAACAAAATATATTGAACATCAAAATAAATAATTTTCACCTGCAAGACATTTTTTGTTATTATCAGAAAAAGAGAATATTTTTAGATGTAGGTGTGTCAATCTCATTACATAAACATATAATTTTTACATTTAGTGAAATAAAAACAGAATATTGTAGGTCCAAATTGCTTGTACCAGCCACAATATTGTGAAATATTTACAAATCAGAGCAGACAAATTTAATACAAAAAATTCATTGACATTGTATCTGTTATTTTTTTGAAAAGAGAAAACTTGTACATTCCCTTTTTAAACTGTCTGCATTCATAATTTACCCCTCTGACATTTACTGGACATATGAGGGAGATGCAGAGATGTTTATTAATGAGCTAACCATTGGGAAAGGGAGAGACGTTATTTACTGCAAGTCAAATCATCTTTGCACTTGTCTTTGCATTGTAAACCGTTCTGGATAAGCATATCAGCTAAATGCCAGTACTATGATTTTATGTCACTTGGCTTAAATACCTATCCCTCTAAGAAACATGTGTGTCAGTTTGTGTTGACTCATTGGCTTAATCCATAGAAAAAGCAGAGCAGTGAGTTAGAAGTTAAAATTAAGTCTGATGGATGATTTTGCTTCGAAAAAAGGTGCATTGCAAAAATATATTCTCAACAAGCCTTCGAAGGAAGACTGGGAAATCATTACTTTATAAATATGGCACAAAAGTTCCATGTGGTCATATTTCTGATTTGGTTATAAATATGACTATTATAGTATTGACGACAAGCTTTGCAGATGTATATAATATATTTATTTTTTCATTGCTGTGACCAAACTGGTGTCCTGGGTCATGTGAGTTCTTGGCACCACAGGATAGTCATTGGGGGAGAGGGTGAACTACAAAAGATTTTAATATTTTTGAGTTTCCCTCGGTAGAAGAAGGGGGCATAGGTTGAAAAGAGCAAAAGGTCAATTCCACACAAATATCAGGAAGTATTGATTTCACAGAGAGCTGTCAATGTGTGGAACAGCTTTCCAGGTTATGTACTAGAGGCAGAGGTCCTCAGGGTGTACAAGTCTAGGGCTTGAGGCAGTGCTATAAACTCTAGTTTGTTGGTAAATGGTGGACATAGATGGGCCGATCAATCTGTTCTCCTTATTATGGATCATCATATTATTATGTTCTCAAGTTGCAAGTGTTTGGGATAATCACTGAAACCAGCACAAACTGTGTGTCTGGATAGTTTTGGGATTTTAGATGCCATTTTCTTTCTGGGATTAAGTCCCATTTTCTTGGTAGAGCCTGGGCACGGTGCCTGTTAGTGATCTCTGTGCTCTAGACATCATGTGTCTTCCCAGATCATCTCACTGAATGTTCAATGGGATTCCATGCATGGCAGAAAGAAACAGAAAGAAAACTGTCAACTGTCACAGCATGTATACAGGTGTATATATATATATATATATATATATATATATATATATATAGTGCACTCAAAAAGTGTTAGGACAGTGACACATTTTGTGTTGTTTTGACTCTGTATTCCAACACTTTGGATTTGAAATAGAACAGTGAATATGAGGTTAGAGTGCAGACTTTCCGCTTTAATTAGAGGGTTTTTACATCCATATCGGGTGAACCGTGTAGCAATTGTAGCTATTTTTACACATAGTCCCCCCATTTTAGGGCACCAAAAGTAATCAGAGAAATTTACCTTAAACATAAACTTAAATAAAGTCATCATATTTAATATTTGACATGGTTGAATTATGACATGGTTTTTGAATAAAATATTTTTTAAAAATTGACATTATTACAATTGGCGATTCACATTTTGATTTGAATTTCTACACGATTATGCTTCCGTAGTCAGCAAACAGTAAACTAGCAAAAATGCAAGCCTATCTTTTCATAGACAGGTCTACTCAATATCTAGAGCGAACAAAAAAATACAAATATTGTCGAGTAATCTGTCTAAAGTCAAGTCTCAAGTAATGAATACCAAAACAAAGTCAAGCAAGTCGCAAGTCATCAAATTTGGAACTTAAGTCTGACATGTGACTCAAGTCCCCCACCTTGGGTGTCTATACAGACTTGATACATACATAGATACATACATTATTGCAATTTCCCTTCTGTTTCTCTGTAGCCTATAGGTGTTTGAGACAGTTCTCTGTAAAAAGCGCCATACAAATCCAATTTAATTGAATACATACATAAATAAAACATTTTCATATTTCCTCCATTTTCTTTTCTCTTTTTTGGAAATCAAAGTGGCCAGGGACTGAGCAGCCAAAGATATGCAAAGGGGGTGATTAGAGAGGCGGCCAGATGTAGAGAGCTGGTTTTGTTTGACCGGGATGATAAGGTCAACACTGCTATACTCTTGTGAAAGGTGGCGTGGGAATCTTTAATGACCGCGGCGAGACAGGACCTCAGCCTCTCATCTCATCTTAAGGGCAAACATTGTCCTGCTGGGATGTGCTTTCATAGCAACCTGCATTAACAGCGGTAGATGAGGCCCAAGGGATTCATCAAAGCAGTTTGAAACGGTCAAGCGACCATCAGTTTTTGAGATCGGCAAAAATGCTGAGGACCTCAAGAGTGGATATTTTCCAGAAAAAAATGAAAAAGGTCAGAATATGCCATATGCCATTGTCACCGGTGCAACCTTGCTGTCAGAAACAGTTAAAGGCAGCGGACAAGGACTATGTTTAGACCATCATGATCATTCATTATTATTATAAGATCTGGTTTGAATTGAACATATTTCACCAAACATATAAACCCACACAGAAATTGATCTTTTCAAATGTCAGTTACAAGATTCATAGTAACCAGTTCCAATTATCTGGAAAAACCCATGTCTTTAGCATGGAGTGTAAACAACAGACAGTCAGGCAATATGTCGCATATTCTACTTTTTGTCAAATGAAAGTGAATCAGCCAGTTTACCAGAATCAGTGTAGTCTATCCATACCACAAAGAAACAAGCTTTTTTGATATAATTGTCGGCTTCTTCAATATACATTTTTATTACATTCATTTTTTTCAAAAAATGTATTGCATGTGTACACATATTTAATATTTTACTAAAAATATGCAACTCAATTAGATTATATAATAACGTTATAACTTATAATATATAACAAAATATAATGAGCATTTATTTTACATGCATTATTCATACTTTCTACTCTTTTTATATCACTAAAGCCACCCCTTTGGTGTGTATATTTTGTAAACTATGTCTTCTAGATACAAGGCTCATGCATATGCTAATATATGCCTGTTGTATATATTTAACTGAGTGCTGCATTTTGCAATATATTTTAATTAGATGTATTTTTATGCTATGGATAAAAATTGTAGAGTACCCAAGCAGTTTGTGGTGGGGTTTTGAAGCACGGATGTGAGTTAAAGGATATAGATCCACAGGGCTGGCTTTATAGAACCACAGTTTCTCTACCCTAAGAGAGTATTGCGATGCAATTTGATCAGTTTCATTTGAATATTCTCTGAAGCTCTCCCCTCCTCATCAGCAGCAAAGCAGGCTGGGAGGCAGGAGGGGGAGGGGAATGTACTGGCTGATTGCTGGAACGGGGAAAAAGGCCCTTTCAAATTGAACATGAGGCTGGAAAAGGGCCTTTCAAATTGAACACGCAACAAGTCGGGCTTGGTAACAAATCCCAGCCGCTTGGGAAAAGTCCAACTCGTAAGAAAGTTGGAAACTAAGGAGAAGAGAAATGGACAAGGTCCCATAAATATCATTATTTTTTTCCTGAAAGGCAATTCAAGTAATTTTTAAGAGAAATTTAAAGGAATCGTGTTAAATCCCACTTAAAAAAGACAATAGGTGCTTGCGAGGAAGCCAGGTGCTACTGCAATTTAAAATGTCGTAATTTAGTAGATTATTTTAGCTGAAACGACTTATAGCAGGACATTTCACACGGTGAGCATGTACCACCCTCATGGCACAACACGAGACAGACAGTCGGACATACAGACAGTTGGTAGTAACCTGGAATTTAAATTAAAACACTGAGATGTAAATGTGAGTTTTGAGATGATTTCAGAAAACAGCCAGTGAATCTGACTTTATGACTGATTGGGGAAAGTTGTTCCACCATTGGTGGATGAGGTATCTCAAAAGGACAGGGCATCCAGTTGGCGTGAGAGATCTGGTTGGAGGGTGTGCTATGATCATAGTCCGAAGATAGGAAGGGTGCCATTTGTAGCTTCATATGCCAGTGAGAAAGATCTGCATTGAATACGAGCAGACACCAGAAGTCAGTGAAGGGTGTTCAAAAGTGCTGTGGCATGTGTGAATTTTGGCAGGTTGAAGACCGGGCAGGCAGATGCATTCTGGATCAGTTCCAGGGGCCTGATGGAACAGGCTGGTAAGCCAGCCAGCAAGGCAGTACAATAGTCCTGACAAGAAATTACAAGGGCTTGTACAACTAACTGCGTTGCCTCTTGGGTGAGGAATGGGCAGTTCCTCCTGCTAAACTCATCTCTGCGTCCCTGTGGTGGTGTGGAGCGTTGCGGTCACACGGATTATTGCATTTCCATAGTATGGTACCTGTGACCCTGCACTGATTTTTTTAGAAATCACCACAGCTGGCTAAAGCCATTTTGGGATACCCCAGAGCAGCTGTTCTATGGTTCTTAATTATTAAAAACAAATCAACCCTGACCATCCATTTTTACAAAACTTATGAAACAATGAATTAAAGTTAACAGAACCGACTGGAACATTTTTAAAGTAATGACTTAAAAGTATATTTCCTGTACATGCTCTGCATATGTTTCAGAAAAGTAAAAAAAAAAGAGAGGTAGGGCAGGGGGAAGCTGGGTTTGTTCATGTGATCATTTAATTCCATGTGCAATGTAGCATGTTGCATGCTGTTTCTTAGCAACGCTGTTGTGATAAAGGATAAAACCTCAACGCACACATACAAACATATTCGCCATTCACAGAAGCCGCGCAGTTTTATTGGCAATACTTTAATTATGAGGAGTTAACACAGACAATCTGCCTGACAGCATGTGTTGTACCGGAGAGGTAAGGCCATCTTTCATCTCCTCTGTTATTTTTCCCGGCCTGCTCCACTTTAGTATATCGAATTGATGCCTACGCTTTTTTGTGCTGCCATTGCTTTACAACTACGTTGGCCTCAGCCGTGCTAATTGTATTGCAGTACAACGCTATGGTCTTAAAATACTGTCAGAAAGAAAGTGTGTTTTTTTTGGGGGGTTTGTGCTTGCTGCAGTATCTGCCAATGTGTGCTTCACCAGGGGTGTGTTTCCTGGCCTGGGGGAGCCACAGTGCCTGCTGCTTTTTTTGTGTATGTTCAATTCCCATCCTAATTTGAGTGTCCAATTGTCACCCCAACCGCGTTCGTGGAAAAACCCACTGCACAGGACACACGGGCATCTTACCTCAGTGCAAACCCACGACTATCAATTTGAAAGATGTGGCTCGGCCACCTGTTTCTCCCTACGCACCATTGTGTCATTTTGAGACCATTTTAGCTGCCCTACAGAAGTGAATAGAGAGCGACAAATACCCTATTCTGGATTATCACCCCAGGGGAGCACAGAGCAAGTAACGAACATATTTTGCCACCATTTGGACTCATATCACGGCCAGGTAACTACACAACCCAAAGTTCAGTTGTGCTTAAAGGCGATTAAGTCACTGAGCAGCTAAAGATTCTCCACACATTGATTGCAACTCTAAATTAGCTGCTGATTGTTAGGAAACCACTAAGACCTGCAGACCCCTGGACTGGAGTTGGGTATGCCTGTGCTAAAAGTAATACAAAACAAAACAATTCAGTTGTTGTGCAATGTTGGGCAACTTCGTTAAAGCTTTGTTAATGGGTTCACAAGCACCGAAACATCTAGCAGAAACATCTGTATTTCTGAAAGCAGCTCATCGTCGCGGTCTTAAACCACCCAATTCTATACGATAACAGTCTGTCCGGCTATAGGAATGTTGTGGCTTAGAACACAATTGCAGATACCGTTGGCATGTCTATCGACTGTATTGTACTTTGCAATCAAGTGTTTACAATCGGTAAGTTATTGGCGTCACACCGAATGCACTGCATGTGACAAAGTGCAGTGCTATTGTCGCTGTCGCGAGTAGATGGTGTGACCCCGGAGTAACAATGCAAACCTACACATTATGCACCATTCCAGGCAAATTAAAGACTTCAAGTGAGAAAAATATCAGGATGTTCAAACCTGGCCCTCGACGCCAGTAGTACTGCTGCTTTTATTCTACTCTAATCAGGGCTGAACAACCTGGTTAAATCCTGGCCAATTAGTAACATTAATATGGATAAATTAACTATTGTGTAGAAAAGAAAACCAGCAGTACTACCGGCCTTGAGGGCCAGATTTGAGAATCCACGGAGTGTGACAATCTGTCACACTATAGAACCCTTTCTGAAGCAACCACCCACAACCACCCACACACACACACGCGCACACAAACGCACACAAACGCACATAAACGCACGCACACACAAACGCATGCACGCACACGCACACACACAGTTCTTTTTGTTGTTATTTCAGGCAAAATTGTTCCCCCATTCTTGATAAAGGCTTCTCATTATCAGAGTGCCACAAAGTAATAATAGTTTTGTTGAGCATACATAAAAGCCATTGCTTAACAGCTGCCTCTTCTTTTCAAGTCTTTTTCGCAATTACTACATAAAACGGTTCAATTATGAACAGTGCATACCCATTATTAGCATCAAAAAGTATTTTTTGTCCTTTTTCCACTCAGAAATAGCAGACAACTAAAAAAAAGCTCAAAATAAAAACACAGCTGGTTTGCACATTGGGATATATCTACAGAGCAGCTGCAAGGAATGGATCTTGGAAATGCATGAGCTTGTCGTATGTCGTATGTACCTTAACTTACATCCTCGATCATGTCAGATGTCTGTAATTATGTTTTCATCATAATTTCCAAACACATTGTAATGCTTTACACCCATGTACACATAGCGCTAGGCGTGGGGGTATTGCAATCACTCAAGGCCATGCGTCTGTCTGTCTGTCTGTCCATCTCTCTGTCCGTAGCCTTAGCACCTACAGTTCTGATCCGATTTGGATTGAACTTCGCACATGGGTTGGCGCACGGCCAAGGACCTGAATTCTTGATTATTTTTCTAATCGGTCAACAACACGGGATATTACTTGCATTCATTTCCACCGACGTCTAATGGATAGATGTTGGAATAACAGACGTTACACCTTTTGAACGTATGTGGGTCCTATTGGACAAATGCGTTGGTGTCGGCGTCTTTCTGAATGCCATTCTAGTTTACAATATTACCCTCAACATTTCTTTGGGTGATGGTCGTGGCTGTTTGTATCTTGTTAATACGCTTTTTTTTCAAATATAGAATCGACTCCCATTTGGAAAGGCCCAACAATACTGGGGGTAATCTCAGTGACCCTGTAATTTGATGTAATTAAATGTTTTATTGGGCTGACCCTCATTCCTGGAGGGTGGTGCTCTCCAGTACCAGTATCCCTACTACATAGTGTTGCTCTCTTCTTTCGGATTCTCCCTTGAGGTAATGAACTGCACCCTTAAAACAAACTCCAGGTGCTTAGGATAAATCAGCAAACCACACTTTAAACAGCCTTCAATCTCATAAAAAAAGCATAGCAGAGACGTTACAACATTGCCGTTAAATGTACCTTGAAATTGCACTGTGTCCTTTTGCAAGGGAACAACTGTGTCTAGATCAGTGACCATGATCACAGCCTATCAGACACGTTAGTTGGGCAATGAACCCAAGTTAGATATGGTCACGTTTATCCATCTTAAATGGAAAGGATGAGTTTCAGCTTATGTTTTAAGATAAGGAACTTCACTAGTTGACCAGAGACTGTAAATTATTGAAGTGCCAGGCGAACAAGTGTCCATCCTTCATTCAGCTGGGAGTGATAAGCTGTCAGTTTTGCCAATGTTGAGCTGACACCTCCGTGGGTATGCGATAGGCCGGTGTCTTTACTGGAGGGCTTCACTCAATAGATGAATCATCTGAGAAACTGGCGCAATACTTGTCTCGAGGCTGCACACTGAAATTCACCAGCCAATGCAGGAATTCCCCTGGATAACAGTGAGCAAATTACATCATTCGTGTTTGTATTTGTATAAAAGAAAGTAAACACAAAAGTTTGACAGCATTCATTTTGCTGACTGACCTCTCATTTTTGTAATTGCTCTTAATGAGTGTACTTCTAACAGTATATTTTAGAGCACAATCATTGAATTGTAACATGACACCAGCCTTACAATGTGCTATTCGTGATTAACAGTGTATTTTCCAATTGAATAACACCTTTTATTAGGTTTTAATGTTCAGTTAGTAAGTGCCTCATATGCATGGCCTATAATAAAGCATTACTGAGAGAAATGTCATTAGGGGCCAGTCTAAAACCACAGCAGTGATGTTCGTTCATTTTTCTATTATGTCATGATTATGGCATTTCAACCTGGACTTCTGGGCCCCTAAAATCTATCCAGTGTGTGAAATGTCCGGAATAAACGCAATGGTTATTTGCTATTCGATGATACCAGTGTATTAGGAATCAACATCCAAATGCACTATTGTTCTCTCTGCAAACCCATTGTCAAGTGTGAATTAATTTTTTATTATTTAAGCAGGCAGGTGAAGTTAGAACTCAGTTCTCTTTTTTATTGATGACCTGGGGAATGTGAGGGCAGACAGATGTAGGGGATGGCCAAATATAGGGAGCCAGTTTTTTTGACCGGGACAAAGCGGTTAGCACCTCTATTTTTTTTTTTTAAAGTGCTGTGGGACCTTTAATGACCCCAGAGAGAGAAGACTCATCTGATGGAGGACATTTTCTACAGTACAGTGCCTCTGCTGGGGCATTGGGTTTCTATTTAATCTAGAGGGAAGGGTGCCCCCTACTGGTTTATCACCACCACTGGCACGTTTCCTTAGTTTTCCCAGGTGAATTGTACAACCCAAGCCCACACCTGCTTAGCTTTGCCACTAGAAGAGTAAAAGTTGGTATGGCTACTGACAACAAATCCCACAATGCCACAGGTGTATTGTATTAATTTCCCCAAAACCAAGTCGTTGTTCGTGGCTGTGCTTTGTTCCCTTTATAATATACCATGGATGATTGCAGTCATGTGAACATTTTACCAAGATTACCCATACACTCTCCAAGAGTATTCGCTGTAGGCAGAGACAGAAAAGCATAATTTCAAATCAAAGGCAGACAACACAAAACAAACAAGAAAAACACATACACAGTCTGAAAATCAATGTTTTACCCAGTTGCTTTGTTGTCTGACTTGTTTTCTTTTACTAACTCTAGACCTAAAAAAAGATGATATATTCTCCATTTTAAAAATCTTACTGAGCTGATGATAGCCCTCTCTGTCCTCAAGTCTGTTTTGAGGGTTGAAACAGTGCTTTCTCTCCCAGACACCAGAGCACTTGGATACTGATTAAAGCTCTGCATCCGCCTCTCTCCGTGACCTTCAGCCCAGTCCTAGCTGACAACCTCATGGAACTGGCAATAGAAATGCAATTCAAGCAGAAAATAAGTCAATACCAGGCCATTAGTGAAATATGGGAGATTGTGGCATGTGCATTTTAAAGTAATTGCATTTCAGATGTAATCCCTGGCTTTTTTCCCCTTCATCTCCTATGATTATTGAGTAAATTTTTCTGTTTTCTTTGGCAAAGGTCAGTCAGTACCAGTGAAGTGTTCTTGTAAAAGTAGTTTTTTTTTTTTTCACCACCTCGGTCATACACCCTTGCACTAGAAACTTCTGTGCCATTCATCCCAGTCAGTATGCAATGTGCAAAAGTATATGTGGCATTGCTCACTTGCAGTGCCAAGGCAGACTCACATTTACATATTGCACCAGGCCTCCTCTGACCCCCTTTAAATAGTCTTTATTTTCCTTTCGGATAATGTTATAGTTATAGATCTAGAAATATAGGTTATCTGTCGAGCTGTACTTTCTTTAGTTACAATACAAATTGTTGTTTTTTTATGGTTAACGTTACACTTATTGATTATAAAAAAATATCTGTGCCTTCTTGGTGATACAGAATTTTTCTATTCCTGAGAATTGCATTCATGCTTTACTCTACTGTGCTGTACTGTGATTTCAATAAAAGCGTCTGTCAAATTAATGTAATGTAATACCACAGGCACCTCCTTTGTGTATACTGTCAGCTCAATAGATACTAATAGCGCAATGAAGCCTGCTCGGTAAGGCTAGTTGAACTGTGTGAAACGTGTACGTACCTGTGCCTATGTATTGCATTGAAATGTGATTGATCGTATTTTTATCGTTTGTTATCATTGTGCCTGAGGTAAGGCCTAAAACAATGTTTCAGCCCTAGCAGGAAAATTATTTTGGCAGTGTAGTGTAATGGTTAGGGAATTGGACTAGCAACCTAAAAGTTGTGGGTTTGAGTCGCAAGTAGTACACTGCTGCTAACTTTAATTGCTTCTGTATATATTCAGCTGTATAAATGGAGACTGAACAAAAAAAAAACATAAAAAGTTGTCTACGTGGTGCTGTAATGGCGACATGTAGTCTAGCTGTCTCTCGTTTTTGTGTTTGTTCATTTTAATGTGTTTTGTTGTATCAGGTTTTTGTCTTTCGTTTTTTTTCATGTGCTGGTATGTGTTACAAGACAGGGAAGCAAGCAGATAATTTTTCAGGGCACTCCTGCTGCTCTTTTTTTATAAGTATTTTTCAAATTGTCCAGTCGGGCTGGTTTTGTTTATGGTCGTCACCGTGGAGACGCATTAAAAACATGTAGCCTACTCCAAAATCTGCGGTTTATTTTTTAACCAGAGTTTGAGTATCGGGACTGATTGGGGACTGCGGGCAATCCTCGAAAGGCCATCCGGGAAAAGAAGAGGACGAGGAACGAGTGAGGCGACAACCTATGACTGGTCATAAGCAACGACTGGGAAGGTTGAGTGGAGTCGACTGGACAAAGGCTGTGCGTGCATGGGGGAGAGTCGCGGAGGTCGAGTTTGGTGTGTCGGCAGGGCTTGGATTGGAGCAGCTGTGATCCGGGAGATCCGCATTGTTCTGGTCGACACGAGGCAGCTTTGTCACTGTGGTTGTTGGACTCCTTGGTGACACTGGACAACTCAAGACAGCAGAGGCAGATGAGAAGCTGTTGTTGCTTTTGATGTTTGCACCTAATTTGTTTGATTGTTTGTGTTTGTTTGTTTTTTGTGGGTCTGCCCCACTGTCTGTCTTTTTTTTGTTGTTGCTGGTGGCTACAACTGAAGTTCCTTTACAGGAAAATAAAAGTTATTCTATTATATTCTAAGTGTGTCTGCTAAATGCCTGTAATGTAATTTGTATTGTGTTTCTTCTAGCATTAGATTTTTTTTGTGAGGTTTGTTGTGGGGTGTGAGCAGAAGTATTCTGGTGCAATTGCCATGTATGTGATTATGGTAAGTCTTCACTCTTTTGAGTCTGTATAAAAGATGCATTAACTATAAAAGGGAAGACTCCTGAGTATAGCTATTTTGAACAGACACTGCCGAGTGCCAAATTTAATCGGTGTGCAAATTCTGGATGAGAAGGAAGTCTTAATGGATTACACCGTTACACAAAAACGATAAAGTATGATGAATTGCATGTTTGGAATAAACATGCATTAAAAACAATGAGTAGACAGATCACAAGAGTCACTGTTTTATGTAAAGAGGGGATTGAATGAAGCATATATTATAAATTCGCTCTGGCCCATTGAAATTTAAATAATTTGCACTAATTTTGAGAAGGAGGGTTCCTTAGTGTCCAGGAACAGTTCCCCTCTAGAAATATGCCCACCTGGTCCTCTTTCCCTTTAATAGGCTGACTATTGGTTTTGCTGTCCACCTCAGCTTTTGATACCTATGCAGTGGCAAGAAATGCCCATGGCTTATGCTTATGACATAGCAATATAACATAACATAGAAATATTGACCTTGCAAGTCATAACATTTGTCAAAACTTACTGTGTCCCAATACCTATGCTGACCTGAAATAGGGGGACTTCACTCATTGAATGATATTGCTGCAATATAGTTAAATATAAACTGTAAACTCTGCTGTAGGCGATGATATCTTTTGGATGAGATGTTAAACCGAGTCCTGACTCACTGCGGTCATTAAAAATCCCATGACACTTATTGCAAAACGTTGGGTTTTCCCTGGTGTCCTGACTAAACTCCCAACCTGGCCCTTTCATTCTGCCATATAATCATCCCCCAGTTTAATTGGTTCAAAATTGCTCTCTCCCTCTCCACCTCAGCTGATATGTGGTGAGCATTCTGGTACAAAATGGCTACCGTTGCATCACTCAGGTGGGTGCTACACATCAGTGGTGGTTGAGGCGAGTTTTCCCCTCATCATTGTGAAGTGCTTTGAGTGTGAGGAAGGCGCTATATAAATGCCAGGAATTATCATTATAATTATTATCACACTCCAACCAGGCCTTTCCATTCAACATCCTGTTACCTGCTGTCTATCACTCTCTTGATTTTAAGCTGCCGGCTGCCTGGCTCTTCTCTTCCCAAAAAATCCCCTGAAGGTGGAATGACTTTCTTCAATCAATCAGGCAGGCAGATTCACTGGCTTTTTTTCCAGCAAAACTAATTTTAGAAAATTACACAACAATGTTTCTATGTTAAATACAATATAATATTCAAACCCTTCTCTTTTTTTATCTCGCATGTCATGCGGCAAGCACCTTGAGGGTGGCAATTTTATGATCGTAACTGTACGTATCCCTATCTTTTATATTGTTTCTTGCTATGTGAAATGCATTTCTGTAAGTGACTGTAGCTAAAAGCCTCTGCTAAATGATTAAATTATGAATTGTAAAGAGCTTTCAGAAACGAAGTATAGCCAAGGGCTCACTCATTGCACCTCATTACACAAATTTGTTTCTGGGGAAGATCATGAGCATTCCTGTAAAATACGTTTTAAAGATCGCAGATATGTGCACCACTGTACAAAATGTATGTTGTATTTGGTCTGGTACATAGAAATTAAATAAATACAAAAACTAATATAAAAATGTTGAAAAATGGATCGACAGAAGAGTTCATGTGTATAATTGTAAATCAGTATATAAATCAAGAATACTTTAAGTGCCTATATTAGAGGATTATGTTTAAGTAAGGGTCTTTAGAGAATGCAGCATGTGTTAAATGGAAATTACTCAATCATCTAAAATAATGACCCGATGAGTGCCACTGATTCACTGAAGACTGCTAAGGCTGAAGGGTTTAGTCCTGATAATATGTGACTTCAGTTGTGCTGAGTGGTAGTGGAAAACTATATCAAAAGTTTTCTTCTTCTTGATTAAACTCTGAATGAGATTTTCCCACAACGAAATCTCATTTTTCTGTCCCAAATTACTTCTAAATGCCATATAAACTCAAGGTAAGATCAATTCAGTCCTGCTATGACACATACATAAACGGAACTGGATTCAGTCAGCATAACTGATTCACAAATAAATGCGAAACATTGTCAATTTCTTTCAGTGTAAACAAATTTGTCATTATGTACACTGTCAGAAATTTTCTGTTGACAATGTAAATGGTATGAATTTACTTGTTAGTCATTCTGGATTAAAGCAAATAATAAATTCCTAAATCTAAATGCAACATAAATGATGGATTCCAGCCTCTAGTCAATGAAGTATGGTACTAATTCTGCCAATTTCTAGCACACATGCAGCCATATAAATAGATAATATGCTAAACATAATTTACTGTATGTAGGTGATACATACATACTCCCTGGATGGGAGTAAGAGGGCTTTATTGGTGACTAAAGGGACTGTTGTAGAGAGAGAGAGAAAAAAAGAATACAAGGTGCGTTAACCCAGGGTCTTTCTGATATTCCAGGACATTGTATCGCCGATGGCATTTCATGGTATTTTCACAGTGTCAGTGAAATATGAGCATGACTATTTCAAAGAGGAAATCTGGAGATTCAGTGGAGCTCGTCTCCCTGGTAACCAATTTCCCAGAGTCAAATCCGTAAATTGAAAAGACATAATTCTAGACGTACCAGCAAGTTAGCCTTATGAAAACGGGTGCTTTTGTCTTATGAAATAGATTTTTTTTTTTCTTCTTCTCAGGAGATAAAGTGTAACAATCATAAACTGATGCCTAGCCGAACTGCAATTTAATCCAGCTTGAATTTCCATATGCTTCACATCTTTATAATAATCCTGCAATTCACCCCCGCAAGGTATTTCATATCACTAATAAAATGGTAATGTGGAAATGTCAGTGGCGATATCTGCAGGTAGTCAGTAAAAGCCAGGGGTAAAGTGTTTCCCCGGTCACTCGCACACACCTCCTGCAGCCAGGTCACAGGGTAGATTGTTCCGTTCCAAGGCTAGCTCTTTCGTCATTAAACAAAAGATCTGCCCTTTTTCTAACAGCCATATCATCCTGGTAGTGGAAGGGCCTGAAAGATACAGACTCACTGTGGTGAATAAAGAACCCACGGCACTTTTCAAAAGAGGAGATTTCCACAAAACCAGGGGAGATTTACACAAAATCTGTCTCTCTATACTTGACTCGCTCATGTAATTGTCTGCACAAACCCCTGCATTCCTCTTACATCGATTCCCCAGGTCATCACTGCACAACAAATGTGATCTCAGCTGACCTACCAGGTTAAATAGAGGTTCAATAAATAAAAATATCGCTACCATTTTACACTGGTCTGGCAAATGGTATTTTTTTTATTTTATTTTATTTTTTTACATTTTTGAGAATGAAGAATATGGTCCAGTCAATGGTAATATGTGAAACACCTTATTATTTTTAAGCCTCTACAATGATTCCAATATTATGACATTCTCCAGGATTTGGATGAAACTGATTTTAATTGAACAGTTGGCTCAGCCTAGCCATTCGTGATTAATTTATCACATTTACAAAATCTTTCAAGAATAAACCCAATACTATAAACAACTCTACAACGAAGGCTCTATAAAGAAACAGAATGCCTGGACACGTAGGCTCAACCACACTTCAACCACACTTTTGGCAAACTGCCAAAAAAACTAAAAGTATATAGCCAACACAGCCAAAGAGACATCGACCACACATTTTAAAATCATATTTTCAGTTGAAGCCAGTGTTACGCAGTTAAAATCGTGTCTTCAAATTTGGAATGTGTTGACGGATTAATTATTTTTTTAGCTTTTTCCACAAATAACATTCCAGTCCAGACTGACATTTTGATCTTTCCTTGTACCAATCAGAATTTGTGCAGAAATATATTTTTAGTATGAATACATTTGTTATGTAAAATAAGGACAAGGTTCAATGTGAGTGACAGAAAACAAGGAGGTGTTGTAAGGAGGTGTTCCAGGGACTGTCGTGAGCTTTCAGGGCTGTGTGAATAAGCCCTCTCTGTGGCATTCTTGAATATCTGAAGGTCTCACAAATTAAACAAATAATTCATGTTTGTAGGTTCATTTGAGTGTTTTTAAATAGTTGGCTAACTAGCCAGTGGACAGTCATAGTGGAGTTACATTTAATTAGCAGTACATTAATTTGAACATACTCTTTGTCTCCGATTTCACTTATTTTGCTTTGAGCCCTTTGATAGGATTTTAGAAAGAAATATTTTACTTACAGGCCATAGCTATTGTTATTTAAATATCAAATAATTTTGATATTAGCATGATGATGGTCAAGCTTATACACTGTAGGATAATATGTGAGGAAAAATACAATTATTTGTAACAGCAATCATGAAAATAAGAAAAATGCCATTTCTGAACTTCAGGCCCGATGGACAGTTGTGATGCACTGATGAATAATCACCACCATTCATCTCTTATGCAACGACATTCTTCCGGTTTTCTTAATCAAACTGCACTTTTCTTAATCAAACTGCACCTTCGGTATGCATTATGCACTTATCGTACGTCGCTTTGGATAACAATTATTCTAATGTAAATGTAATCGTAATGTAATGAAGCATTTCATTGCAGGCATTCAGCAGAGGCTCTTATCCAAAGTGACTTACACAACGTATTCGCTTTTTTTATAAATAGTATCCATTTATACAGCTGGATATATACTGAAGCAATGCAGATGAGGTACCTCGCTCGAGGGTACAGTGGCAGTGTTTTTTAGGTTGCAAGCCCAGTTCCTTCACCAATCATGTGTCTGGCACTGCCAGTAATAATGAGCCACATCAAAACCCGTCAATAAATATAATGAACAAATTAAAGGCATTTATGTTACACTTAGGGGATGAGAAAGTTGGCATTTGTCACAAAGAACAACTTTTTACATGTTTACTTTAAGATCCTATATAGCACCAATATAGAAAGCTGTACATTTCACTGAATAACAGATGTGCTTTGTGTTCCTCCAGTATCAGAAATGGCATATTTGGTCCCCAATAGCTGTCAGTGAAGGTTCATTGGTTTATTACCTTGGTTTTCAACAGCGGCTCCACAAACTCTTGGGGGTCCTTGAAGGTACTGTAGGAGGTTCCGGGCCAGACTAGACATGCAATGACTATAGATCTATAAATTTGGAGAGATATTTCAAAATATAAAATCTAAAAATATAGCCCGTTTTAACTTATGATGGGGATCCGCTGGATGCCTTTGAACATGGTTGGGGTGTCTGGATCAGAAAAGGTTGAAAACCCATGGTTCATTATAAAGAAAGGCTTCAGAGCCCTGGATGTGCCAGAGCCAACCATTGCCAGCAGCTCCACAAGGTTTCGCACAACTGGCAGTAGCACCGCTCAGGGACGGAGAGATTTCAGTCAGAGGGACGTCCGTCTGTCATCATGCACCAGCGGCCCCTCTGATCAATCAGGTGCAGACAGCCTACCTGCACAAACTGCTCATGAACTGTCCATCTCCATGTCTGTGGCATCGCCTGTTTCCATGGAGAGTGTCAACCCGGGAGAGCAGAGAGCAAATCTTGAGAAAACATGCTCATTTTTAGAGCTGCTGCTTCTAAAAATGTTCATTCATTTTTTTCACAACTATGACTCCCAGCACAAGATTTAAAAATTTTCATTTGTGTTTTAAAGTGCTCAAACAGCAAGCGAAAAGTTTGAAAAGTAGAAGAGCCTTACCTATATTAAGATTGCATAATTTAACAGCATATGGCAACTCTTAACACCAGGCATATATCAGTTAATGATCCATGATTAATCGTTGAATAATGCTGAAAGAGTATCAGCTTTTAGACTGACAGCATACTGCCCTGCACAGAACTCACACTATACCGCATTACCAAGACAGTTTCTTGGAAATCAAGCATAATTACCTCTCCTCTTAAAATTTAATTTCAAAAACTTAAATGTCCATGCCATATAAAAAAAAAGAAAAAAAACTTTGACACATGAGCTGTGAAGTACCAGATTTAACACTGAGTTGTTTTGAAATGCAAATGTCTTCAAAAAGTTTGAGCTGCACAGAACAGTTAAGACAGGCCACTCACGAGAAGATCAGATCTTAAAAATATATTAACATTCTGTTCCTTCAAGAGATAAAACCCTTTCAATTGTCCGACACAAGACACACTCTGACATCATTCATCCATCCATTATTTAACCCAGGGGTTCCCAAACTTTTCCATGCCAAGGACCCCCAAATAGTCGTAGCCTCTGGCTGGGGCCCCCCTATTGCGAAATGGCTTTAAAAAAAAAAATTTTAAATTACACTGGCAAATATAAAAAAATCTAACATACAGCTTCTTAATACACAACACAATACTTTTGACCCTATTTTGATTCCATAATCGGGCTGTTAGCAGCTCAACGTAACGCTTTGACTGACAGGCAGACGGTTAGTTATTGGCTGCGATTGAAAGAAGGGCATGGCAAAGACCTAATTTCGATATGAAAGGATTTATAACAATTTATATCTTATTTTAAACCGGCACAGTAATCTTATGAATTGAATTGAAATACATTTTTTAAATAAATTTTAACATTTTCTTTTTTGCATTTTCCATTTTCCTCTTCCTTCCAATTGGCCCCCCTGGCGCCCCCTGGCGGCCCCCACTTTGAAAACCCCTGATCTAACCCACTTATTCCTAAAAAAAAATTATAATATAAAAAACCCCCCCACTTATTCCTGGTCAGGGTCACACAGGATAGGCTCCAATGGGCTGCAGCCTATCCCAGCATAAATTAGGCAAGAGGCAGGAATACACCCTGGGCAGGTCGGCAATCCATCACAAGGCACACACACCATTCACTCACACATTCACACCTATGGGCAATTTAGAGTTTCCAATTCACCTAACCTGCATGTCTTTGGACTGAGGGAGGAAACCCACACGAACACGGGGAGAACATGCAAACTCCACACAGAAAGGCCCTCGGCCGTCATTTTAACTCGGTACCTTCTTGCCTGTGAGGCAACGTTGCTACCCACTGCACCGCCGTGCCGCCACTCTGACATCATTGTATCCCATTTAGGGTGTGATGAGCTCATTGCAGATATTTGACTTCTGATCAGGCATCGTTCCCATCATTCCTTTTCATAGAAGGTATATGCACTAACTTAAAGGATCTGTAAAAAAACCATCAGTGCATTCGATCAAATGGGAAGAAGAGGAAGCTGAAGAAGGAAGGATAAGCCCAATTAGATGAATACATATTTAACTGAACATAGAGGCACATGGCACATGTAAATGGCACATCATTGTGGAGCGGTGCTAATCGCTGCAGTTGCTCCATGAAAGTGCGTATATTTATTAAAGAGAAAAGTGCTCTGTGCCCTGTTGCTTCTGAACTTTGGTGCTTTGTACCGACTTCCAGCAGGGGGCATCCGAAGTTCAACAAAAAGGTGGTGGAATTGCTCATTTTAAATAGGTGCATTTATATTTAATAGCCCTGGGGTGTGAGATGTGGGCCCCTGCCAAAAAAACATTTTTTAGTGTTTGTATCATTTTGGACTCAGCCAGGCAAGAAGTGAGTGAGTGAGTGTTCAATGTGTGTGTGAGTGAGTGAGAGATTGAGTGAAGAAGTACATGAGTGAGCGAGTGAGTCAGAAAGTGAAAATGAGTTTGAGTGAGTGAGAGTGAGTAAAAAAACGAGAGAGTGAGAGTGAGTGAATGAGAGAGCGAGCAAAAGAGTGTGAGATCGAGCAAGTGGTCCCGTGCTTGGGGAGATCTTCTCCCCTGTCTACTACTCCCCACCTTCACCAACCCCTAGAAATTCTGCTATCTTTCAAATGTCTAGAAAGCCTCTTTCCTGAAGATTGCAGCATTGAGGATGATATCCAGAAAAGGATCAAGCAGGCCTCCTCTTTTTTGATAGGGTTTTCTTCAAAACCTCAGCTTACACACCAAAGCAGTCCACCGGGCAGTTTGCATAACAACCCTCCTCCACGGTTGTGAAACTTGGACCCTGTACCGCTTGGACCCTGTACCGCTTGGACCCTGTACCGCTTGGACCCTGTACCGATTGGACCCTGTACCGATTGGACCCTGTACCGATTGGACCCTGTACCACTGCCATCTCTGACAACTGGAAACCCTGCAGTTATGATGGCTCTTGTGCATCCTTGGCATAACCTGGCATGACCGTATCCCACATACGGGAGACTAGGATGTTACAACTTCAGTTACGCAGGGTTGGCCACATTATTCCAATGCCTGAGGACTGCCTGCCAGGCCAAGTCTTACATGGGTAGCTATACGCTCTGCATCACTCTGCTGGGGGGGCAGAAAAGGTGATATAAAGACCGGCTGAGGTCAGTTTTTGACACTTGCAGGAAAAGATGCATTTACAGGGCGGACACTACAGTGCACAAATCCGAAAACAGACTGTATCTTCAGTGCAGAAGTTTCTTGAGATGTATGCGTCGACCCGAAAAACTAGCAGTCACGGAAATTCTACTGAAATGTAATGCAGTGTAAGAAATGTGCAATCCCACACTTAAAACAGGAGCAGGCTGACAGATCTGGCTGGAGACAGCGCTGGCATGAAGGGGTACATAGTTGTGTAAAAGAAAAAACTGAGGCTTGACAAAGGAGGCGCCAGAGGAGAAACGTGGCCATGGCTGCTCCACCAAACATAGACGACTACACTTTTCCCATCTGCAAGAAAACACGTGGTTTCTGTACAGGACTCTATAGTCATAGAAAAACTCACCGATAAAACAGAAGTGGAATTCATCACCGGAAACAATGGACTACCGAAAGTACCAAAATATGTGTTTGTGTGTGTGTGTGTGTGTGTGTGTGTGTGTGTGTGTGGTTTGTGTGTGTGTGTGTGTGTGTGTGCATGCAACTTCCTGCAGAGGTGCAGGCAACACAGTACAGCAGTGATTCCAAAATTGTGAGAAAAGCAGGTGCGTTCACCATATCACCTATCACTGTCAACACACTATAGACAATAACAGACAGTAGAGACCTAAACCAAATACAGTTTGCAGCATAAAATGCACGCACACACACACACACACACACACACACACACACACACACACACACACACACACAGACACGTACACACCATACTGTATATTCAAAAAAACTTCTACAAGATCAACAACCAAAGCAATTTTTTTGAATCAAATATCATTTAACATTTCTACATGGAATATTAAATCAGGCCTGCATAAATAAATCGTAATTCCTCATCTCTGCTCAAAGTTTCTGTCCGAAACTACATTTTTCCAATGGGATATACCAACCATACAAGTGCTGACTATCTAGTGTGTGAGTTAAAGCAGGCTTCTCCAGTGAATATTGAGTATGAGCAGGTATGTTTCTTTGAGAGCCGTTTTTTAAAACTCCCCTGCTTTAATTACATCTGCTTGAAGGTGTGATGACGTGTAAGGCATGCACTTTGAAAGGGTGGTAGGCTTTCTCGTTCCTACCCTTTTATTAGTTAGACACACATAATATGTGGAATAAAGAAGCCGTGACACGTATTCAATCAGAATGTGTTCTTAAATTCTTAAACGGGATAAACAGCAAGTGAACGGCAATTTACCTTTCAGGTTGAGCTGCATCTGCAGAACGAGGGAAGATTGGTGTAAATGGAGTAGAAATGCATCGACACCAATGCAAGGGTTAAAAAGTTATTTATTTATCTATCTTGTTTTTATTTATTTTTACTTTATAGAGTATATTGCCAATGTATGGAACCGTTGCCAGATCATGTAGTAGAGACAGAGACCCTCAGGTGTTCCCGGTTTGACACAGTGCTGGGCATTCTCTCGTTCGTAGGTAAATGACAAGTCTAGATGGTCTCAGTGCCTTGCCATTATGTGTTCTTATGTTC
Source organism: Ilyophis sp. 1 JC-2022 (assembly GCA_022702515.1). Taxonomy (NCBI): domain Eukaryota; kingdom Metazoa; phylum Chordata; class Actinopteri; order Anguilliformes; family Synaphobranchidae; genus Ilyophis; species Ilyophis sp. 1 JC-2022. Next base: position 94,764,638 of record CM040402.1, on the reverse strand, counting down.
TTACAAAAGTGTGATGCTTAATGTCCAGAGGGGGGTGATTCAGCTTTGCCAGCACAAAAATGTTTGGACCAAATCCAGCAAAGGAGACTGGTGCAGAGTGGTGTCCAGTGACCTGAAGATGTGTGTGGTTTCATTTATCTATTTGATTTATGTTGGAAACATTATGAAATGCTTTCCATCAACCTTTATCACTCAATATGGTATTGAATTCTATCCGTGCTATGTGCCATGATGTCATTGTGCTCTCATAAGCTTGGCATTACACATGTCATAATTAGTCATGCCAGTGTATGATGCACAGCAAAAACATTTAACACCGTATGGTGTTTATACGAGACTGTGGTCTCGTATAAACACCCTAGGGTGTTAAATATACACCAGCAGTGTTAGATTTACACAGAAATGTTTGCTGTGTGTAATACCACACTCACTTTGTAAGTTTTAATAAATCTGCTTTTAAAATTTGCTACACACATTTTGTCATTGATATGAAGCTTGACATGAGCTTGTAATACCCTGTCATCATTATAGCTTGTTATGTAGGCTTTATGACAGTCTTATGTAGGCTTCTGGCATATAGTTTGTGTGAAGTGTTGCCAGTCACAGATACAGCAATGGTATGGTCAGGTATCTACAGCAATTTGGGCTGAAGAAATAAGTGGATTCAGGAAACACTTCAATCAGGTCCACAGAGCTCATGCAAGAGTGTTGACACACATAAATACTGAATGGTATGAATTATGAAACAAATCCATTCGGCTCCTGTAAAATGTTCATCTTGCGATACCTCAAGCTTGATAGCAAGCCATCTGAATTGGGGTGATTTACTGTAGAGTAAATGATGATCGCTGCCAGGTACAGCAAGACTGGAACAATATTTCTCAAATCTTTACACAATATCTTTACCAGTGGTGGTTGGTGCCAGTTCTTCTAGGTGGGGCTATCTCAACCGACACCAACCCTCGGGTGACCCCATGCAAATGTAGTCTCTGTGGGTCCTCTTCCCAAAACAAGCTTTTATTTCTCCCCTGCACTGGGGCCCTGGGTAGTCAGTTCCACTATTCCCCCCACTACCACGCCCCTGTCTTTATGTATCTTCCAAGCTTAATCCTTGCAAAAATGGGAGGGGTCCACAGACTCTATAAACTATCAAAAATATTCACCGGAACATAAAGTTGGCGGACAAGAGGACTTAACTTAATCAAGAGGACTTTGAGGCAGAACTTATTTCTTATATGTAGACTTTATTTCTGAGGTTGGCTAACGTTTCAACATGGATTATGCCTTTCTCAGAGCAACCTGTGCACTTCCTTACTTCCTTCTGCTTAAATAGGACTGGTTTCAATCATACAATCAAGATCAATCATTTAGTCAATTGTTCTATTAGATACAATTATATTAAGAAACTATTTTTTACAATATATTTACAAAGTTCATACATATTTTCCAATTTCCATTTATACGTTTAACAAATAACAGATAGGTCCCTTATGGAAATGTAATATACTGCAGTATATTGTAAATACATCGCAATTATCGTCACAATATATTAAATAAATAAAAGTTTTAATTCAAAATTGTATTCAAATATACTACAGTAAATTACATTTCCATAAGGGGTTGTTCACAAGATTGAGGCTAAAGAAAACATTAATTAAGGCCGTTGGGCTTATTAGTATCTAGTGTATACATCCAATATGCTTCTCTCTTCTTGAGTTTAGCCAATAATATCATTTTTACATGGTGTGTCTTTATGTCTTTATAATTGACTGGACTGACTTTGATCTTCCAACCAAGACTGAAGACCCACTTCTTCAGACTCCTTATTGGCTAACCCCTCCCATCACCACCCCCAACACTCTTCAATCGATTCATTCACGTGTATTGTCATTATTGTATTTATGGTTGTATTTTCTAATGATTTTTTTTTACAGATTCTATATGTATGTACCGGTAACTGCCAGAATCAAGAAAACACCAACCATAGTATCCCTCTCTGTACATTTGACAACAGACTGTTTTTAGTTAAACTACCCTGCTCATGCCCTAGATTGGTCTTTGCAGTCTACTGATTCATAGTTGCTTGCATGTATTGCCTTGCATCAATAACTAATGCATGGGCATCTCAATGAGGAGTATGCACTTTCAACCACAGTTGCTCCTAGTTGATGAGTTTCCCTCAGATTTGCCAACATCATTTAAATAAAGTATAGACACACACACACACACACACACACACACACACACACACACACACACACACACACACACACACACACACACACACACACACACACACACACACACACACACACACATCATGCATTCAGTAAGTACATTATGCAAGGTTATGATGAAGATGACAAGCAATTAATAGAGCAGTTAACCTAATTTGCTTTCTGACCTGCTGTCTTTAAGAGGTAAGCATTTTGTGTGCCTTTGGAAGTGTGTGTATATGCGTTGGGGTGTGGAGAGATTCAGTGGAGAGGAGGGGCCTGGTCTGGCTTCTATGAGAGACTTTCAGGCCATTGTGCACCTGCTGCATGTGCCCAACTTATTGAGCCCATGAATTACAGCAATGAGACACATGTGTGTGTGTGTGTGTGTGTGTGTGTGTGTGTGTGTGTGTGTGTGTGTGTGTTTGTGTGTGCGTGCGTGCGTGTGTGTGTGTTTGTTTGTCTGGAATGGTGTTTGTGGGCTCAGGCATCATGTGCACAACCACCTTTACCCACAACACTTGTGTCATAAACCAATCACATCACTTTTTGTACATGCAGAGCAAGCCGTCAATCATTTTTGGTCACCTGTATCCTGTATAACAATATAATACATTGTTGGCCCTCCAGTTCAAGGTGTCAGATATCTTATTATTTTCCATCTGTTCTTGTACCATTTCCCATGATTCACAGTAATTTTGTTTGAGTCGCCCCTGTCGGCGGTTTCCATAATGCATTTTCCGCTCGCGGACAAACGGAACAGAATGACGACTCAACAAAAGAGGTGATTGGATGTTCCTTTTTGCAGAAATAGCTGGGAGGGGCTGTTTACAGAGTCAAGTTTAGGGAATCATAACAATTATACCCGTTATCTCCTGGTCATTTTTTGTTGTTATTTTTGAGTGCTTGGAAAATGATCAGTTCCCCAGGAAGATAGATTAGCAAAATGGCCTTCATACTGAACTGTTATACCTTATGCAGAAGTACACATTCATTAGGGAACTGTGTGTGTTACCCTTTTGCACACCAGGTCAGTCCACGTGGCTTTCTGCCAAGATAATTAATTAATTTGACAGGGTACTGACACTGATATTATTACCATACCGTGCCAATGTGAGCCCTCTTCATTAAAGTCCATCTACACCTTACTTATTTAATTATACATGCATACAGTAGGGCCTAAAAGCCAGGCTATTACCAAGATCTGTTTGTTTTCAACATTCATCAAAAACTAACTAAATATTTAATCAGTTCATATATGAAACATGATTACACCATTGTTTTACTAACACATAAGACAAATGTCAAACCATTTTGCTAATATTAACAGAAAGACACATTTCTCAATATTTGGTATGTCCACAATTTGCCACCATTTACAGCTTGTATTCTGTCTGTCATTGGGCCTCCTTCATGAAGCGTTCCTAAATATACATGTACATTCATGTCAGAAGAGAGTTGGTACGGAAAATTTACACCGGATTCATCAAACCCTGTGGAAAAGGTGGATTTTTCCGTATTCATGTACGCTGCGCGTCCATGTTATTTTGTGATTAGCATAATTCCATGCCCATGAATTGCCTTATATGGAGGCTGTCACTTCCATTTAAAGGTCCATACTTTGAAAGAATGGCCCAGAAAAAAAATAATATATTTGAATATTTTAAAAGTTTAATATTGTCCGGCGTTCTGATTATGACCGGTGTTCTGAACTGGTAAAGGAAAGGCCTAGCATGATATAACATGTAGGCTACCATCAATACGAGCGCATTGCTTTATCGCAGCCTGGAAATAAATTAAACGTTATTAATTTTGTAATTCTGTTTGGGTTCTGTACATGTGAGTTGAGGTTTGAAATCTGGTAATCACATGGGCTACCTTATTTTATAATCTCTCTGGCACGTTCTAATTGCGGTCACATTGATGCGCGTGTCCCATACTGCTCCACACAGGTTTTACCGGGATATAACCTGCTGGCTGCATTCTAACCAGTTAAAAAACTTTAACATTGAAATAAAATTTACTCGGTTTTCACCCTTGAACGCGAGACGGCGTTTCACCGACTTTTCAACAAAAACGTGCATTGGGGTGTGCAGTCTATGGCACCGATAACATTGGACAGGTTGGCAATTTCATAAAAACGCTGCTTTACCTCCACCTGGCATTGCATCTTGTAGGGGAACTGGATATATGCTGGCATTAAGCTGGATTAAGCTGTTGACCACAATTGCAACCCTGGCTACAGACTTGTAAACCACTTTAAAGCAAATTTCGTTCATTGGTTAAATGTTTGTTTTAATTAGCATAGATTATGTAAGGTCATGTAGAATTAAAATTTTCAGCCATTTAGAAAAAAATAGTAGGCTACTGGGAGCGTTCATTAGCCTACGTTATGGGTCTAATTAAATAGCTTCATAGCCTACAATTGATTAATAGGTGTAATCTAAAGTGTTTGCTTTTTACAATCATAATTTATTACGTTTGCAATGTGTATTTCAAAGGCTACATTTAGTCTTGTGAATTTAATGTATATTAAAATTATCACTCAGAAGCTACATTTACCGGCATTCTGAATTTACGAATGAGGTACGCATGCTCCGGAGCAGGTGTACATTTTGTTTGGAGGTACTAACAAATCTCAGATACGAAAATGTTGATGAATAACAAAATACGGGCCAAATTGCAAAAATAACGATTTACGTACAAATTTGAGAGCTGAGAGCTTTTCAGAGGCTGTTCTATGATGTTACAGTATGATTTCCCTTTTCAAATCTTCCCATAGATGTTCAATGAGTTTGAGGTCAGGTAACTGTGGATGGAAAGCCATACAAGTCAACATAAGCTTGTATTTTTTTGGACTTCAAATAGTCCTGGCAATGCTTTGATGTGCGTTTCAGATCATTTTTCTTGAAGCCAGTAGGGATGGCATGCCCCTGTAGGATAGAGTAGTACTTCTCTTTGGTCAGTGTGTAGTTGATCCTGTGCAAGTCACTGTCTCTGGAATAGGCGAAACAGCCCTAAACCTGAATGTTCCCAGGTTTAATTGGAAAGTTTTGCTCTTCCACTAAGACCACATTTTGTTTGTTGTCTTTTGACCATAGTTTTACGAACTGGGCTGAGGTAGGGCATTTTGTGTTCAACTGGCTTTGAATCTTTGGATGGAGATGCTGTTCTGTCTCGGAAACATGTTAGCTTAATATATTGATGGTGTAGTGGCTTTACGTCTGCCTGATCAATAATTTTTTTATTAACAATGAAAAAGTAGCTACAATTTGGTGCTGGGGCAGTCCGTCTTGCTTCAGATACGAGTATGAACTGAGTTTTCATAAATGAGGCAAACAACCAGATATTGGTCATATCCTCAGATGTTTGTTCCCATATATTTTATGCATATATTTATATGTAGGATATCTAATATTTAGATATAGAGTCAAGCCGGAAAGTCTGCACACCCCTTTCACCTTCTCCACGTTTTATTACGTTACAGACTTATACTACAATAGATTGAATTAATGTTTTGCCTCAAACATCTACACACAATAGCCAATAATGACAAAGTGAAAACAGGTTTTTAGAAAATATGCAATTTTATTTTACTGACAAAAATAGGTTATTTAGTGGTTACATATCTGTACACACCCTTAGCCTAATACTTGGTTGCTGCACCTTTGGCAGCGATTACAGCTTCAAGGCATCTTGGGAAAGAAGCTACAAGCTTGGCACGTGACATTTTTGACATTTTTGCCCATTTCTCTTGGAATATCCTTGCAAGCTCCGTCAGGTTGGATGGGGAGCGTCGGTACACAGCCATTTTCAAAGACATGCACAGATTTTCTCCGAAGCCACTCCTTTTTTCTCTTAGCTGTGTGCTTCGGGTCGTTGTCATGTTGGAAAGTAAACCTTCGCCCCAGTCTGAGGTCCACAGCGCTCTGGAGCAGGTTTTCTTCAAGGATCTCGGTGTACTTAGCTGCTGTCATCTTTCCCTCTATCAGGACTAGTCGCCCCGTTTCCGCTGCTGAAAAACATTCCCACATCATGATGCTGCCACCGCCATGCTTCACTTTAGGGATGGTATTAGCCAGGTGATGAGTGGTGCCTGGTTTTCTCCAGACGTGACGCTTGGTATTCAGGCCAAAAAGTTTAATTTTGGTTTCATCAGACCAGAGAATCTTGATTCTCATGGTTTGAGAGTCCTCTAGGTGCCTTTTGGCAAACTCCAAGTGGGTTGTGATGTGCCTTTTACTAAGGAGGGCTTCCGTCTGGCCACTCTACCATAAAGGCCTGATTAGTGGAGTGCTGCCTGGATGGTTGATCTTCTGAAAGGTTCTCCCATCTCCACAAGGATACGCTGGAGCTCTGTCAGAGTGACCCTCTGGTTTCTGCTCACCTCCCTGGCTAAGGCCTGTCTTTCCCGTTTGGCCGGGCGGCCAGGTCTAGGAAGATTCTTGGTGGTTCCAAACTTCTTCCATTTACGAATGATGGTGGCCACTGTGCTCTTTGGGACCTGTAAAGCTGCAGAAATTTTTCCGTACCCTTCTCCAGATCTATGCATTGACACAATCCTGTTTCTGAGGTCTGCAGATAATTCCTTTGACCCCATGGCTTGGAGTTTGCTCTGACGCGCACTGTCAACTGTGGGACCTTACATAGGCAGGTGTTGGCAATCTCCAATCATGTCCAATCAATTGAATTTATCACAGGTGGACTCCAATTAAGTTGTAGAAAAATGTCAAGCAGTATCAGTGGAAACAAAATGCACCTCAGCTCACTTGTGGGTGTCATATCAAAGGGTGTTCACACTTGTGTACATATGATATTTTACATTTAGATTTTTTATATTAGCACAAATGTCTAAAAACCTGTTTTCACTTTGTCATTATGGGCTATTTTGTGTAGAATTTTGAGACTCAATCTATTGTAGAATATGTCTGTAACGTAATAAAACGTGGAGAAGGTGAAAGGGGTGTGCAGACTTTCCGGCTTGACTGTAGGTAAAACTACCCGGCTCCTCCATCTCTTGCTCCCCCCCCCTCTCCTGCTGTCTCTCTCTGTCTCTCTCTCACTCACTCACCCCCACAAACATCAAAGATAAGCCAGTCTGTCATAAATGACCCCTCTTCCTCCACACCTTAACCCAATCAGGGCAGAGATGCCCCCCCCTGTGCCCTGTGGAGTGTAAGGTATTTATCGGGGCCGATGGAAAGAAGCCTTAGTTCAGTTTGGATTTGATTTAGAGAAGAAGTTTTTTTCTTTTATTTTGGCGGTGGTGGTTCCTTTGGTTCCTGTTCAGCTGGAGGGTAAATAATATTGGCAATTTCTGGCTTATTGGTCTCTCTCTCTTTGATGGTATATTCTACTTAATGTCTGGTTTAATGTCTTCCTCTCTGTAAATGATATGTAATCAGCTTACATTCATTAGTGAATGTATGATTTTAAGTCATTATTCTAATTGACTGTTTTTTTTTTTCATTTAATACAATTATTTAACCTTAAGACCTGATTTAGAGTTTGTTTTGGCTTGTTGGTTGATCCACCAGGTTACTGTTCGACTTACCTATCAAAAAATTCAGTGATTTAATTGATGATTGTCATTTTTAATAATAATTATTAAATTAAATCACGCAAAGCATATTTTTAGTGTAGGTTAAGTGAGGGGTTCTAGCACACAATATCACTTTTGTTCAGTATTCAGAGTGCCAAACGTTTTAACAAGGGCATTGACTGTTGGAACCGCTGGATTCAGAAATTACACATTTTACGTAATCTTCACCTACCAGAATCATATTAACCTGTATATTTTAAAGAAAATTCAGGTTAATATCACTTTGTGTTTAGATAAAACTGCAATTTGATCAAACCTTTTTTCTAAGCTATCACATCATTTATAATGCTATGGTGTGTATTTAATCAGGCTGTGTCATGTATACGGGTGAAAGTCTGTGTGTATGTGTTCCTGTGTGTGTGTGAGCATGCGTGTGAGTGTGCACACATGCAGTTCTACCTCTAAGGATAGTATGGACTGAATTCTGGTCTGCACAGATGGCAGCAGAATGCCTCCAGAGAAATCATGGCAGAATATGATCATATTGAGCCTATTAATGTTGTCAGGTATAGTGACACAGGCCAGTTTAAGCAAAAACACATTTAAAATGCCATTACTCCTCACCAGCATTGCCAGCAGAGCCCATTAATACCATTCCTATTGAAACGAGTCCTTCTCTGCAACCCATTTTATCAATATTGAAAAAATCAATATGGCTGCAGTGACCCAGGGCAGTTTACTTTCTGATTTATGTCAGCTAGAAACGCAAGACTTAAGCAGCTTAGAAACTCGTGACCAGAACCAAAATGAGCAAATAATGGCCACTGACATTTTTTTATTTATTAATATTTTTAGGGGTTACCTTAGGACAACAATTAATGTAAAATTGTGTGTGTGTGTGTGTGTGTGTGTGTGTGTGTGTGTGTGGGTGTGTGTGTGTGTGTGTGTGTGCATGTGTGTGTTTCTCCAAACTGTATCACTATCATTTTTAAATATCAAGCATTGAAAATGAATGTTGATAGATTTTGTACAGACCTGCTGTTAGAAACTTGATCATAGTACTGCCCACTGTTTTGATGTGTTGATGTGTTTTTAGAAATGTATCTTTCCACCTTTAAAATTCCATTTTGGCTAAGTGTTAAAAAAGGAAAGACTAAAGCGAGATACAAAAATAACATAAATTTAGAGTCACAGTGACAATGCTTCACTGCGATTGCAAGGCCAAAACCAGCGAAAACTAACAAATGGAAACGCTTTTGTTAAAATAACTGGCATGTCACATTCAATTCCGGTTTTGTTGTGCTTTAATGTGACAATAATGAATACCTATGTCCAGGGTAAATAACTAGAAAATTGGAGCCGCACAACCTGTCATGAAAGTGGGTGGAGGGGGTGGGGGCGGGGGGTTGTAATGGAAGATTTACAGACTTACACATTTACAAGTTTACAAGCATTAAACATGTACATTGTGCATGTCTTCTGTTGCTACAAACTCTTCGTTACATCAACAGCTAATAATCAAACTGTTGGCAATGAGAATATTTATTTCTACATCATTGGTAAAATTAGCATTTGGTTTTCTGAGTGGTAATCTGCTACCCTTGACTTTTTCTGCAGGTGGATTTTGCTCTCATACATGGCACCATTACTAAAAAATATAAGGACATCCCCCTTTGTCTGATTTTTAAAGTTAATTATTGTGTTATACCTTTTCCATTTCAGTGACAATACAGATTTCATTCATAAGGTGTAATCGCTTTTCTGGTTTCACATCACATTCAGTCATACAGAGCTTATATTATACTTGAATTATTATTCTCTTCCTCAATCCAGAGCCAATATGGCTGTGGAGTCTAATCAGCTGCTGCTGTGGTTGAATCAAGCCGGAGTGCCTGGTTTCACGCCCCCAATGCCACGGGAACCGTGAACCACAGGCGTCTATCAAATCTATCATTCACGGTGTCGATCCCACGCCAAAGTCATTATTCTCCATTGAACCTGGAGTGATGGTGCCTAATGGTGCATGAGACTCTCTATTTTCCCCTGGGATGGGGAGCATCTGAGAAGCGCCCCCTACTGGAGCTAGGACGGGGCCCCTCTGGAGTGGGGTGGAAAGAGCTTTGGTGCAGAATAAATGAGGGTGACTGTAATGGGGAGCAGTCCAGTGACACTGTTGGGTAGTAAGCGCATGGCAACAGGGACCACCGCAGTTATCAGGGAGAAAAAAAGGCTATGCCCTGTTGTCAACAACCACATTGCACTGTAAAAAATATAATAATAACAACAGTAATAATAATAATAATAATAATAATAATAATAAGGCATTTATTTATGAAATTTCATAGTATTAGAATTTTTCTTGTGCGTCTTTATTTATTTTTCGGTTGTATTCGGTTTCTTTCTTTATTTATGTTCGCCGTCTTCCCGTCCATGTTCTTTTGTTTTCACTTCCTCATTGTGTCTGCCCCGCCTTCTGTAGTTTTCTTAGTTGTTTTCACCTGTCCTGCTACTGTCATGGTTATTGGCAACCTCTGCTGTTTCTGCGGTTGTCATTCTTATTGATGGCAGCGGGGTGATCTGTCGGATTTGTTTCGCCTTTGTTACGGTGTTTGGAAATTGCCCGGCTATTATTCCTCACACCTGTTTTGAGTTTCCTCCCGGTTATAAATAACTCAGGACTTCCGTCTTCCTACACTTCGATATTGTTCAAACTGTTGACAAACAAAGTCCGTAAACGGTATAGGAATTCGGTCACTGCATTTCTGGTTTGTACAAATAAGAAACGCAGGAAGTCGTTGGGTTAAGTTGGGTTATTTCTTTTACTTCCAATCATCCAATCTCTCGACCTGTTACCTTTTGTGTTCAGCTCTTTTGCTACAGAGCTTAGATAACAGGCTTGATTTTCTATTTTGTTTTCACCCGTTACCTGGGTTTTGTTTGGTTTTCAACCTCTCATTTGCGCTCTTTGATTTAGAGCATGAGGTTCTTTTGATTATTTATACTCCGAACCTTACACTAACCCTCACAACTACTCACCTGTTTTTCGTTTGCTTGTTAGTTCTGTGTATTTAAACCCCACATTGTCTTTTGTTCAGTGCAAGTTCATTACAGTTGCCTCCTTTGCCCTGTTTCGCTACAAGCCTTTTCTGACCTGTGTTTTGCTAGTTTCTTTGTGTGCCTGATTTTCTTGACTTTTTGATCTTGTTTCTTGACTTCGCTTTTTGGATTGTGTTTTTGTGCTTTTGCCATGATCACCTGGTTTTGACTACTGCCTGTTTCTGACTTCGATTCGGCCTTCTCCTCGTGGCCTTTGCCACAAATAAACTTCGCTTTATTTTTGACGTACTACCTGAACCTGAGTCCCTACAGCATCCTGATGGTACAATTCACTGACTTTGGCCTTTATGCTTAAGATATAGGCATGTAGATCACACACAAAAAATACCAGTGACTGATTTCCATTGGATGGAAAATGATTCAGCCTTAACATCAGAGAGAAGCATATAATTGTATTTGTGCCTCTGCACTCCACATGTTACTAAGGAGTGCTGGGAAGTCACTTCGTAGAAACAAAACCTTTGATTTTTTTGCTTTCGTGAAGAGAAAAGGCGAGAAAATACAGAATGGAGAAGCGGGAGTGGGAGAATCTGACAAAACTTACAACAAACAAACTGAAAGAGTGAGAAAGTGTGAAAGCGAGAGAAAGAGCGAGAGTGAGGGAGCGAGGGAGAGAAAGACAATGAAAGAGATTTGAAATCATTCCCCACCAATTGTTTAAACAGTATCACCCATTAGTGACTGCAGGTGTGTGTGTGTGTGTCTGTGTTTTTGGGTGTGTGCGCTCACCCTTGTTTTTGCAGTCAAAGGCTTTGTAGGGATGTAAGCACAGCCAGTGAGCAGTGACATGCATGCAATCTTGTGACATATCGTACTTGCTCTTCTTCTTCTACATCACCCTCCTCTTCCTCCCCTTTTTGAAATAAGCCATAATGTCACTTGATAAATTCCCCCCACAGATCAGAGGGTTTAATCAAGCCTCCAGTGCTCCAATGTGTGACACTCACCAATCTGCAAAACAAGTTTTAAGCCACACCACGTAGAGAAAGATACCCTGCTGGTACTTATCACAGTGAATAGCATTTAAAGGCTTAGCTTTTAAATCCTTTTAAATGATTGATATAATCCAAAGTCTGTGTGATGCTGGTGTTTATATTTGCCTGGAAGGTTTCTGGTAATGCACATTCTTCATCCCATCTGGATACCAACTGTGTCTCTGCTGATGAACCCCCACCCCCCAAAAAAGAGATATAAATAACTAAAATAATAAATCAGTGAAGCCATCCTCAGTAGCAGGAGGGGCTGAGACCAAACACACTGTGTCAGAGGAAATACAAAGCGAACATTTAATAATGAGAGATACATAAAACATGAAGCGCTGCATTGTTTGCCCTTATTAGACCGGCTCCTCTGTCTGTGTAAATGGGAAAAGCGTCATTGAGAGTGCTATAAAATGCATACAACATCTCCTCACATATTAGAAGGCAAAGTGAGTCAGAGATTAAGATAAAAAAAAAATGTTCCCACTCAGATCTCAGTTTTAATTCGAATCTATTGTTTCATTTCAGAAAATGAATTTGGGTAAATGTGAAAGCCTTGCCAGTATCGACTATTTGCCCGATGCACAATTAGATTGCTGGGGCTAATAAAAGCCCTAAAATATTTTTTGAGGAAATGCAACCATGCTTTATTATAATTATAATTTGTTTTGCAATGCAAACGTGCTCTCTGTGTACGATACTCTCTACTGCTGGGGACTTACAGGCCGACATACACAAGACGATGAAGTCCCCAAAAGGTTAGTGTGCATTTTCTTTACTTGGAGACAAAGATGTCTTGTAAGCAGATGGATATTTGCATTCCTGTATTATTCCTGGGGGCTGATGTGAGGGAGTTTTTTTTTTTTACAGTCTTTTGAAGTTCTCAGCACTCTTGTATCCCCAAGATGAGACGTTTTCCTCTCTCTAACATCATTAGGGTCCTAGTAATCACAGCAGTCGACTGATTTGTTCTGAACTTGGATCTAAGTCATCTGCACACAATCTCTCTGCCTTGACCATCAGTGAATTACCACTGATGGCAACATAAAGATAGCAAACTTTTAATTACATGAGGAGAGGATGGCGACCCATGTTCATGTTTTTTTAAAATAAGAAGCCATTATGAGGGCCCTCAAAGCTGTCAAATCAAAGCACATGGTTTTATTATTTTTTAAATAAACTTTGCATTGTATTATGTTAGATTCACTCATCACTAATTTCATATGACTGCTTTGTCAAGACATGAAATAATCTACTAATCTATTGTTTGCATTAAAATGCAAATGCAAAGGGCACATTGGGCTGTGTAATATGTTTCATATCTGCATTTTATCTTTCATCATCTCTGGAGACACAAGCTTTTCTTTAACATCATTTCACCCCCGTTTGTTTTTTTATTCCCTACATCTGGATTGCATTTGTGAGCATGTCCTCCTTGCTGCAACATTCATCAGTTTGGGAGAGGACAGACAAGCACGCTCGTCCACTTTTTTAAAGGCGTGGTCAGTCCCTTTTCCCCTTTGCGGCTCAAGCAGGGCTGCGCAACTTGCTGATTGATCAATGCAGACACCCTCCCTCCCTCTCCAGGCCAGGCTTGGGTCAAATAATTGTTGAAATTAACTCTTTGGATGCTAGTAAAATGTGTATAACACAAATAGGAGAAGGCTAGGCTATGATGCCTCACGGGAGATCCCATATATAGAGGAAGTTACTGTCAAATACAAATAGGGCTACATATTTCAAATACAAGTATGTATTTCAAATGCTAATACTCATTTCAAACAATTAAACTCATTTGATGCTGAAAATTGTCTTGCACATTCATGAGAATTGTTATCAAATGGTGTTATCAGCCTAATCACTCAACCAGTTTAGGTTGAATATATGCAGTAATCTGCTGGAATTTCTAAAAGGTTAAAGTAATTAAAACAATTACTGAACATCACCGCATCCCCCGGCCCCCCCCCCCCCCCACCCCCACCCCCACCACTCCATGTAATTTGTCTGCACTGTGGCAAGTAAAGCACAGGTAAGCAAGCTGTAATCATTGCCTGGATCCATGAAATACCGCAATCATAGCTTCGGTTAGCACCTTACGCAAACAAGAGCCAGTAAATTCACTGCATGTAATTAGTGGAAATCGATAGCACGTTATTGGCCCCTCATTACATAAATGGCATATCTGTTTCAGGACCACCCCGGACTGCCTACCACTCAACTAAGTGTGACATTTCAGAGTAATGAAGAGGGTATGCGGGACTCCTGAGACAGGGTCGGCAAAAATGGGAATTTAGCATGTACTGCACAATGAATTAAGTGGTGAAAGGAAGTCACATTGATTTACAGCATATATAAAAGCATGTTACTTTTTGTGCTTGGAATAAGGAAGGCCTGTACTAACAGCCATATTTATGCTTTTTTTATGATCACAATACCACACCTCCAGGGGGACATTTTATTTGAATCTTCCCTTTAAAACCCCAAAAATACAACTGCAACTGAATATTGAGAGGAGTGCTTGAATGTGTGTGTGTGTGTGTGTGTGTGTGTGTGTGTGTGTGTGTGTGTGTGTGTGTGTGTGTGTGTGTGGAGGGAGGGGCAGTTGGAGTAAAGCTAACATGCTTCACTAAGATAAATTGTAACGTAATTGTAATTGTTTCTTTGTAATGTCTAAAGAAATATGCAGTCCGAAGATGTTTTGATGGAGACCTACGGGTGGAATCATTAACTGGCACAGTCTTGTTTTGGACCATAATTGTGCAAGTTTTCATTCTGGAGCTTCAGCAGCAAACCAGGTCCCATTCTAACCCTGCCCCCCCCCCCCCAAAATTTTTTTTATAATAAACTGGCACAGTTGTCAGCCAGCCCCCATGCAAACACCAGTCTGCTATGAACCCTAGGTCCAGTGTCCCCCAGGCAGAGGTGTAAAATCCAGGTTCAGAAAGTAAAAGTCCTCTCCAGTATTTTTGTTCCAATCACCTGTATTTTGCTAATTAGCACACTTTTTCAGCCAGGAGGTAGCACTAATTGACTTATTGCTAAGTTACGCCCCTTTTGGTTAGTGTTCCAAACTCGGACAAACAATTGATTTCATGTCAGAACTTACAGTGAACAATAGCCACATTGGCTCTTTCCGAAATGCTTGGGTAAAGTTAATCGACATGCTTTTGGAAAAACGAGAGACCGATTTCCTCAAGAAGCATGCAGAAAGGTTTGAAATATAAAATGGAGCGGTATGTGCAATAAGTAAAAGTGTGTAGAAGTGAAAATGTGATTAGAATCGAGGTCAATTAAAGTCTACCGTTCGAAAAACTCATTACCGATGTTAGTTCATTACCGATGTTGCTGATAACGACATCATCGAGGAGGAGTGTTGTTCCTGCACTGCAGGTAAGATTAATGAACTAACCTAGTTATCATTAACATTATGAATATAAACCCCCCCAAAGCCAGTGACCTGAAATTGTCATGTTAACACGCCAGGATGAGCTACTGAATAGCTAGCTAGGCGTTACGGACCTTATAAAGGCCATCTGTTTGTTTATATACGGTTCATAGAACGAGAGTATGATATTTTTGTGTATGATATTTTCTTGCCTTTTACTTTTACCTATCTATAGCAGATGATAGATATGATGCCATAATGCTGTCAAGCATGATCATCTGAACTTGAAGCAAACAGGATGACATGAAGTCTGCTGAGGAAGTCTGCTGTCCAAACAGGTGAAAAATGCGTGCTTGCTTATCAGTGTAATACAGTTCATTCGCACAGTTGACTAATGGAACTTAATTTAGTTTTTTAAACTGATTTTGGAAGTCAGGGAGTCTTAAATAACAATGAAGAAAAGTATTTTTTGTTGTTTTATTACACAATTTGGGCCTAACAGGAAAACCCTACCCTTAGAAGATAAATATAGATAAACATAACCAAGTACTGTAGTCATCAAAACCCATGGTTCTCCAGATCCCAAGAACAGGGGTGTCACTTTGGTACTGTCTGCGCACCTTTCATGTTTACAAGCCCAGAAGATGAACCTGACTCAGTTTGGACTGATCCACAACCGTCATCTCACCCCTGGCTGTGAATATCCCTTTTAAATGTCATTACCCAGACGTATTGTAAAAACATGTTTCACTTCAGTGTCTCATTTACAACGCACCAGTCTCATTTCACTGCTCCCGCCGTTAATGTGACAAAATGAGAATTCCTTTGCCCAAGTGGGAATCAGTTCGCTCCCCGCCCTAATTAAGCGTTAATAGCGGCGTAGACGCCGTTATATGGTTTTATTTTATAGTTTTTTATTAAAAGCGGATTTGGAGCAGGAATTTTGTCGGAACTGCGGCGCGTTTATAGAGCTGTAAAAAATCCTGAGGTGTAGGTACGGTGGCTTTTACTGGGGTTTTTTTTTTTTTTTGCAAGACGCTCCTGAATGTTTCACAGAGGAACAGTTTTCAGATTAATAAAAGCGCTTCGGAACGTGGAAGGCACGAGGCCTGTAAATAGCAGTGTCAGTCTAAACTGCAGAATGCTTTCCCAAAAACTCTGACAAATTTATGTCCGGTGTGGTTTCCTTTTTAATGACGGAGTGCATTAAATTATGGGCCTGCACTCCCGGTGCTGCAGGGTGTGATAGGTTCGTTTTTACACGTAATTGATGAATTACAGCAGTTCCTTTATACAGTGAACTGAACTGGTTTCTCAGGGCTGAATTGGTTGCTGTTTAAGGTGAAAACAAAACCAGCAGACTATGCAGGTCTCGTGGACCAGGGTTGCAGACCCGTGCATTAAATCAATGGAACTCATTTCCACAATCCCCCATACTGTGACACACAAATGTTTGACTTGTCAAAATTTATTATGAAAACTAAAGAGCAAATTCCCACCGTGACAAAGGCAAATGGGCTGACTGACTTTGCAGTGCTACACATCACATCGCCCCCCCAAGTGTTACCTTTCTTACCAGATCCAGCGGCTTCTCTGTCAATGTGTCATGAGACAGTACGACACATATTTTGATATATTCCCATTATATTTCAAGACCGGCACCCGTACTGATGACACTTGTCAGAATAGAAGTACCGCTACAGGATCAGATTCTCCCTGCCCATGTCCTCACCTTAGCATTAACAAGCGAAAAAGGCAAAACGGATCCTAGATCAGTACCCTTGCTCTGAGACGGCAGCGTTGTGCCACGCCAGCCTGAAAACCTAGAGAAAATGCAGCGATTCAAAAGTGTGCGACTGGTCAGTCAGCTTCATTTTCTTCATGTATTTTTTGTTTAATGTAAAGCCTTTCTCATCAGAAACACCAACAGCCTCCAGTGAGATGTGTGCTTTGGACGGCACCGCACAAGACACGCCCCTAAAGGCAAGGAAGTTCCGCTTCTCTGTCAGCTTCTTCTCTGCTTTTTTATTAACCCCAGTAGTTATAGCTGAACGTTTCTTTGCGGTTCATAATGAATACATTAGAATCTTTGTCGCAAGCTCTCATTGCCAAAAAAATAAAAGAATGAAAACCGAAATAAATAACACACAATGACAGACAGAAAGTGCCAGTACATTAATATTTTCCGTGCACTGAAATGAATATTGTCAGGTGACACAGTGAAGTTAATAGATGCTACTTGGGATTGACGTGAAGAGATAAACCTTGATTCAGTGTTCCCGTCATTTCCTCTGCACTGAAACAGACAGCAATCTTTTGATGGACAGGCACTGATTACAGCACACTTACTGTAGGATAGTGATTATGACAGCAGCTGCAGCCTTCTCTTGCCCGCTACGCCTGACAAACACTAATTACAGTAGCAATCAGGGAGCAAAGTGACAGTAACATCCACAACATTACTTATGTATTTATCATATTTTATACTGTTTAAATGTATTACATTTTTAATCATCATCATCATCATCACCATCATCATCATCATCATCATCAGATTAATTAAGATTTTTAATGTATCTGAAGTTTTGATGTATGTAAACCAGAGTCACAGCTATTAACATATGGGGGGAACTCGCAGTCGAGGACGGCACTCAGAGATAGTGCTAGACATAGGCGTCAAGAGCAGTTTTCTAGGGTGGTATCTGTGTGTTGGGCGCCAAACAAAGGGGGGGAAAAGTAGTTTGCTTAAACCACCCGCACCCACCCCACCCCACCGCCATCCCCATTTACGCCGGTCCACAATGGTTCCCGTCATTCCCCACCCTCTCCACACCAGTCTGCAATCTCACCTAGGGCGGCAGAAAGGGTAGAGTCATGCCTGTCGGCACTGACATGGTCAGGGTTTCATCTGCACAGACAAATAATCACTGCACTGAGAACTACGACTTTCATTTCCTACACTACCCAGAAGCCCCTTGTTAAGAAATGAATTAATGTTGGGAATATCTGATTAAAACAGGTGCTGACAAATTCCCGAAATATTAATTTAGAACAATGCAGGGTAGAATTATGTTGGAAAAACTAACGATGTTCAGCTTAGTCTGTGTAAAAGCAGACTTTACAAAAGCTCAGAAATACTGAGAGAAAATAAAAGATTTTGAAGT
Organism: Ilyophis sp. 1 JC-2022; assembly: GCA_022702515.1. Lineage (NCBI taxonomy): Eukaryota > Metazoa > Chordata > Actinopteri > Anguilliformes > Synaphobranchidae > Ilyophis > Ilyophis sp. 1 JC-2022. Next base: position 94,746,234 of record CM040402.1, on the reverse strand, counting down.
ATCATACTGACATCTAGTGGAAAACTATGCAACAACAAAAGCTGAGCAAACTGAATATAAATGAGAACTTTCACAATTCAGAAAGTTTTAGTCTTCAGATATGAACCAAAAATGTGGATGTCCCATGCTCTGCATGGGCTATGCCAGTGCCAGCAGTGGGGATCGAAGAGATTTTGAGTGACAGAACAGGTCTCACCACACACCAGCGACCCCCTCTGGTCATTATACGCACACACAGTCTATTTCCATAGAAGCTGCACATGAAGCGTCTTCCTCCTGCTCTCACCGACGATTCAACGTCTGCACCACGGGAGTCTGCTGGCTGAATTTGCATCGTATATTAGGAGGGTATGTCAGGGTGACCCCAGAGGACCGTGCACATTATGCAACGGGAGCGTACAATAATGGCAAATACAGTCAGATAACCCATTGAAATAAGGTACAACTGAAATACAGGACAAACCAAAATTTTCAGTCAGGACGTGTGAAAAAGTGCTGACATACAGGGTTGTCCCGGAAAAACCGGCATGTCTGGTCACCTTAGTATGTGGGTGTGGTTGACAGCGCACTCACAAACTGACAGCGGGTATTACATCAATGAACAAAGAGAAACGGCATGGGCACTCCAAATTAATAAAAAAAATAAGGGGGTGCTTACTTAAGTTATAACCTTATTTTTTTCTCTATGCTTATTTTTCTTTTTTTTATTATCAGTTGTCAAACATTGTATGCGGAACAGGAAGCAGGTTCTTGAATATGTACAGACTGACATGCTGCATTCAATTTCCGGTTGTAAACATGAGACCTGTAACCTGACCTTTCCCTTCAATGGTCTGCTCTCTATTCTGTCTATTTTTAACTCTTCCACACGCCTCAGATACTTAGAACAACAAACTCACAGTTGCAGAGCTGGGCACACAAAGGGCACCATTCACCCACATTATGGTAAGTGATTTATGTAGATTTTTCTGTGAGGATATTAGGTTTATACTGCATGCATTACATAGGCATTACAATATATTATATCACTGTATTCTCGAGGGAGAGAGCATTTTCTTCAGCTTTATTTTGTATGTTAACCTATAACTGGATCACACATGAACATGCCTTTGTAGAAATCCATATAACAATCCATTAGACACAAGTGGGGATAATTTAAAAAGCAGATAGAAAGGTGACTAATCAGAATGGTTCCAATCAAAATATCATAGATCACAGTACTGGCAGCTTAGACCACAGAATAGACTGTACATTCAATGGTCTTACACCTTTAGGAGGGTGTTCATGTTGCGGTTTGAAACTGACTTTGTAATGCAAGGACAGGAGCGTCGCAACAAACTTTAAAAATGTAGAGCCATTTTTGTTATATTGTTTTGAGTCATTGCAGTATTTTTGTTTCAAATTTGATGAAAGTATTACATTTAAACAGGATTCAATGTATCTGTCCATTATGTGGAATCAACAACTGGGTTAACACGATGGTATCTACACAATGCCATGTTCACAAGTTCAGCAGGGTTAACTAGACTCCATCTACACAATAGCATGTTCACAAAGTCAGTAGGCTTAACTACACTCCGTCTACACAATGCCATGTTCACAAAGGCAGTACAAGTAACAAGACTCCATCTCCACAATGCCAAGTTTATACAAAGCTTTGCCTCTCCTCTTAAGGGAAGACAGAAAAAGCCACTCACTGGGCAGCACAAGCACTGCGATACATGCTTCAGCCAGCACTGCAAGGTTCCCGTCGAGATCTCTGGGTCCTGCGTGGTCATCAGCTGCCGCCTACTCTGTGGCGCCATCTTCCACATGTGCAAGGAGGAGGACCACCAGCTCTTGTGCCCGCTTGAGAAGGTTCCATGCCTTAATGTTGGCAATGGCTGCCCCCTCACCATGAGCCGACACCGGCTGGCCAAGCACCTGGAGACGTGTCCAGCGAGCGTGGTAAACTGCTCCCTTGAGTGGAACCGCTGGCCCGTGGCAGAAAGCGATGGCGTCTTCTACAAGAACGTTCTCGAGGGGTCCCTTGCTGACGAGCAGCTGGATCTGTCCATGGCCGTGCGAGACCAGACGCTGCTGTTTCGGTCGCTGAAAATGGAGAACCTGTTTCCTGAGCTAATGGAAAGGGAGGTGAAGCCCATTCCAGAGGAGGTCGAGGGAGCTGCAGGGGGTGGGGCCATCATGGGAGTGGCCTCTGTGAGCTTAGCAGGGAGGCTGAAGCATGAAAACGCAGAAGCCAAAGTTGAGACGCAGGAGCTCACACAGGAAGAGCGCAATGTTATCGCCAAAAGCAGGGATGTGACTGGCGTCGAGAACTATGCATCTTGGGAGGCTATTTTTAGCAAGGAAATGAAAAGCTGCCAACAGACAGCTAAAACCCTGGGAAATGAGCCCAAATCCAGTGACGGAAAAGACCAGAAGGTTTTGACAAGCATACAGGCAGGGAATGGGGAACTACCTACAGAACATCAGGGGAGGGAATCCATCACGACTGTCAATGTCACCAAATCAGGCCTCGCTCCTTGGCAAGATGGAGTCCTGGAGAGACTGGAGAAAGAGGCCAATGTAGCGGAATACAACATGTACCTGGCACATCACGGGAGCATGCTGATTCGATTTGGCCAGCTGGCTGCCTGCACGCCCAAAGAAAGGGACTTTGTTTACGGAAGCCTGGAGCCCATAGAGGTCCAAACCATCCCTACATTCAACCTCCCGTCCAGCTACAAAGCCAAGCGCAACCACCTCAGAGACCCTTCCACCAGAGCCAAGAGGGAAGACAAAGGGGTTGGTACATTCGATTCGGCGGCAACAGATGAGGCGGGTGCTCCCATGAAAGATGAGGTGGAGGCAACCTTGCTGTGTTCCTTAGAAAAGGAGCTCAGAGGTCACACCATCAGCGAGAGTGTGGGAACAGATGGCCTTTTTGTAGACGTAGGAACCCAGACATATGACTTCTACTCTGCCCCATTCAAGGCGGGCGCCTCCCTAGCAGACATCGCGGCCGGCCGGGCCCCGGACCTGCACGTCCAGATCCAGACGGAGTCTGTGACCCGGAGGCACAACAAATCCAGCTCGGCCTTCACCTTCCTCTGTGGCCACTTTTTTCGGCGAGATGAGTTTCCCTCCCACTTCAGGAACACGCACTCTGACATCCAGTCCTGTCTGAGCGGCTGGTTCGAGCAACGCTGCCCCCTAGCTTACCTGGGCTGCACGCACAGCCAGAAAAGGTTCCGACCTACCACCCACAGGGCCACGGTCATGTATGACCGAGACATCAGTGCGTTTAACCTCAGACCGAAAGTCCCAGCTTTGCTTTCTGAGGACCCAGTGAGCAACTCTCAGGAAAGAAAGTGTGCCCAAAAACTGGACTCCCTCAACAGTCTGCCCTTTGAGATCCTGCAGCACATCGCTGGCTTCCTGGACAGCTTCACCTTGTCCCAGCTGGCCCGAGTCTCCAAGCTGATGCGGGATGTCTGTGCCACTCTCCTGCAGGAGAGGGGGATGGTATCCCTGAAGTGGGAGAAGAGGACATACTCCCACGGGGGTTCCAGCTGGGAGTGCAAAAAGAAGGCAAGTTATTGTCAAATAAAAATATGTATTGGAAATACTTAAACTCTTTAGACTACATGTAGAATTTGAAAACACTCATTCAGATCCCTGTGAATAATGGAATACTATAAATGAAAAAATTGCATTGCATCACTGTATACTATTTTTTATTCTATTGAACATTAGTGAATATACTGTAAAGAGTTCTGCAAAAATTGCAGGATTTTTTGGAGTATAGAGGGTCAATGTATTTCCAAAATAAATATGATTCAGGTTTATACTCTAACAGTCTGTCAAAATAAATGCTTTGTAGGCGGTGTTTACCATTCGATTTGTTTTTCTGTAGCCTCTGACTCAATTGCTGCAGTAGCTAGATGGGAAGGTAGGTACTGTAGGGAATTCATTATGGCCTCCATCTTAGTTCACATCGAGAGTCAATGACATTCACTTGTAATAAATGCTTATACTCTTGGGATTCCCACAGGGTTGCATTACACTGCGTGCCTTCATTGGTAACTAACGCTATAAAAACAAACACACATCTATATTTGTGAGAGTGCTGTTCGCTGCAGGCATTTGGGTCAGTCCGGCCCAGTGAGCACCTGGTGGCTAATGCATGACTGTTCTGGCATCCAGCCACATATTGTGAATTCTTGCTGAGGTACAGCTTGTAGGAAAGTCAGGCTACAGAGGAGATTTGCATCTATACTTTTCTGTGCCCCCCCTGCCCCCAGAAGTGACTTTACCTCCATTCTATTTCATAAACCTACATAAAGTTATAAGTTGTACATTGACAGTTATGACAATACTCATGACCTATAACATGCCATCATGACTGGTTATGACAGCTGTCTTGTCCTCCCTTGGACTTTATTACGCAGGCCTTATGGCGCATGGTTCAGGTATAACCTATTATGACATAACTCATCTATTGCTAACACTATCTAAAGAAATAACAATATTTTGCTAGAATGCATCAAAAACACGTTTATGTATCCGCTTGTCTATCTAAATTGAGCCGCAAAAGATTATTTGTGAAATACCTGAAGTCTTTAAAAGAAACTGAACATACAAGTACATTAAATGCAAAATAAATGCAAAACAAGTGCCATATTTTTGCAGAAAGGCAAATACTATACTCTCTTCTTCATATCTACAGTTTCCCCAGAGTTATGCTTCACTCCACAGGGATGGAACCAATGAAAATGCAGAGATATGTTTGTTTGGGCCAATTAAAGCAATGGTTCCTACGGTGGTTGTGGAAGCTGTTATCTGAGATTGGATCATATCTCACTCAGGCAGTAAACGTAGACCCCCAACTGAAAGGAGACGTAGCTCTTCATTTGATAAGATCATAAAAGAAACTCCTAGAGTCACATGTAATCAAACAAATATGGTGCCTTGTTAAATTGGCAGAGAAAAAAAGCAGTTGAAAACACAACTGAGGTTTGAAAATGAAAAATAACAACATTGTTGATGTTAAAACATCATACAGCTTATTGAAGCGGGATTGTTTTAAACTGCCAGTAGAATTTGAAAGTCATGGAGTCACGCTCTGCTGTGACATTGGAAGCTCAGGGAAAAAGCTCAGACTGTTAGCTCTGGTTGCCAGGATACAGTCATGTATCTAACAGCCACTGACCTCAGTAAACTGGAATGCAAACATGACCTCACAGCCACTCAGCGCTCTCATTTTGACATGACAGGAGACAACCAACAGAATAGCCACACTGTTTCAGCTTTACAGCAGAATAAAAATGGGAAAAAATTCCAAAACACCTTCACGCTTTTCTTTCACAAATTATAAACTTTAGACTGAGCGGATTGTTTATTTAATGATTAAAACATAGTTTTTTAAAATAAGGCAATTTTTGTTTTATTTAGCTAAAAAGTTACATAAATAAGATTCTAAAGTCTAAATATAAGATTGAAATGCTTGTTAAGATTTGGTTTTTGCAGTGTACTTGTTAAACAACTGTTCTAGTGCATGTATGGGTTCCAGTCTGGTATCTGTTAAGGCACTGTTCTAGTGCATAGATGAGCCCCATGGTGTGGTATCTGTTAAAGCGCTGTTCTAGTGCATGGATAGGCCCCACAGTCTGGTAACTGGTCAGTTATTTTTTTCACTGTAAACATGTTTGTATGCCTATCTTATAATTAAACTTATTCATCCATTCCGTTATCTTTGTGCTGCCCTCTAACGGTTGAAATTCCCTTTCTGCTCCACACACTGCCCCCGGAACATGGAGAAAAAAAAACATTAATTGAATTGTTAAAAGCAGCACCTCACCGCTGTGTCGTTTTCTCTCCCTCTCCACAGGTGTGGCAGTTCAGCAGTCTGTTTTCCACGGTAGAGCGGTGGAGCTTTGACGAAATGCCCTCAATGTCGGAGCACCTGAAAGTCTGCCCCTTCTATCAGACTGAGGAGAAGAGTGACCCGTTTGCCTTGGTCGGCATGTCAGACAACCGAGAGGAGGGCGAAGAGCAGAGGAGTCTCATTCAAATGTTTCTGGATAACAAACAGCATCGACCCTGAAAAAGGCAGGGGCTCTGACTCGCATGCTATCTAATGCACATGTGCAGCAAGGCTCAGTTCAATTACATCTCCATTATGTCAGGTCAGAAAATTTTATTTAATCAGAAAAATACCAATAATCTGATGAGTTTTCAATTTAAAAATGTCCTTACGTTGACTGAATTGAAATTAAAATGGACCCAAACCCAATTCTGATGGGCCCATCTAATTTTATTGAGAATGGCAACATTTATATTAGTACTAACCAATGGAAACTATTGCAATTACTAAATAAATAAACAATACCTCCAGAACATGAGTTGTTAGGGTTTTTAGAAATTTTTATGCAATTGCTTTTCTTGCAATGTGGGTGAATGATACAATGCCTCATTTAAAATAAAATGAATGGCATAGAATAAGTATTGTAAGCTTGATAAGGTTTTATTAAAGATATGTTAGGGAGCATTTTTCTCCACAAGAGAAGTTATACATTTATTTTTATAAACAAGAGAGGTTATTGTACATTTTGTCCCACTCAAATTTGATCGTGCTAGATTTTAATTTACTAACTATTAATTTAGCAAACATAGTAAAAATTCAATCTGGTGAAAGGCAGGTATAAAATATTTCAAAAGAGTAAGGCTGACATCTAGTGGACTGAAATAACCCAAGTCATGACTCCCATGGTCAAATGGTAATATGTGCCAATAAGCAAAAATATAAGCATCACAGTACAATTTAAATTCAGTGGGTGAATCAGATCATTGGTCTCTAATTAATACTTTCAATAGCCTCCACAACAGTATCCCACATGAACCTCCACTTATAATAGCATTATATCCCCTGACACGTCATTATTTCAGTTGAAATATAACACGTGTGCCAATTAAATTACCTTTTGCAAGTCTATTTTAAAATGTCTGCTATATCTAAGCAAACGGCCTTAGTGAATTTTATTTTACAGAAAATAATCTCTGGTGCTCTACAAAGCATCAACATGCAGATGAGCTCTTTGGATATCCATCCTGTTGCACTGCTAAAATTAAGTACAGCAGAAGAAAATGAGTGACAGACATCTTTGCTGCACATGAATAAAAAAGGCTTATTTGCAATTCCATCTGTTTTATAAAATTTTCATTGAATTTATGTTGGTACAAAATGCGAAAACATGCTGGGCCAGCCTTAAGATACAGGGTTCTGAACTGCAAAAAAAACTGGGAAGTGCACATATAAAACTGCCACAATATATCTCTACTTTAATGAGATTTTGCATCACCCCTACAAAAATAAATGTATTAAAACATATCTCCTGTATCTATGCAGATGGAAGAGAGACTGGCATGATGGGGCCATCGTTGGTCTCTGTCATTTATGAAATAAAATTGAGGGGTAAATGACATAGAGGGACTATAAAATGTAATAAAATAAAACCTGTAACTGCGCCCCACCGGAAGCGAGCGTCGTAGAGATGGAGAATTCTCTTATGAAGAATCTCGGGTCTATGTGGATAAGCCTTGCTTCGGCGGACCGAGCGCTGCGATTGGCCGCGGCGGATCCGCCATCCATCATCCTGCGAACTGTGCGCCGTAATCATTGTTTACTTTACTAATCATTTTCATGTAGGGTTATTTGACATGACAAATCATCCTGGAAGAATCCGGAAAGGTTCCCCCTGACAACCAACAGCCTACTCCCTGACGACCGCATGCAAGTCAGATAAAGATGGATAGACGTAGCACAAAAATTAAGCCTCTTTACCCCTTACATCAGCAAATCTGTCCGACATACACTTTCAAACCCCCCAGAATACATTTACATATTGTTACATGATCAAATTTATGCTATCTGATTGTAATATCCACATAATGAAGAAACCATTGTGAACTACGGTAAAGATAATGAGTGATAGTGGATAGCTATTGAACAGTTCAGATGTTGTGGCCTGTCCTACATTGTTGTATTGAGTTACTCATATTTAAATGCAAAAAGCACACAGCCACCAACAGTGGACCATGTATAAACATCGAAAAAAAAGTTCGGAAATTTGTGTTTGGTAGATTATTTCTCTGTTGTAACAATGCTTCTTGGCAATAAATTGTATACCGTTGGAAAGCCTGTTTATTTCCTTTTTAAATGCTGCCCCATTTGTAAGGAACATGCATTTGTGAGATGAGCAGCACAGCTGAGTATGTGGGTTGCGCCCATGTAAAATTTGCCAAATCTTCTCTGCCAATGTCAAACAGCTTACACCTGCACTGGAACCTGAACATGTGGAGGAATGTTATGTTCAGCGATGAGTCCAGATTCTGCCTACGGAAGTTGGATCATAGGGTCAAAGTGTGGAGAAGACGGGGAGAACGCTATGCTGATTGCTGCACCGATAGAGTAACACCTTTTGGTAGAGGCAGTGTGATGGTGTGGGGCGGCATCTCCATCACTGGAAAAACGAGGCTTGTCATCATTGGAGGCAATCTCAATGCAGAGAGATATCGAAATGAGATTCTGCAACCAGTGGCAATCCCATATCTCCACAGTCTGGGACCGACCTCCATCCTCCAAGATGACAACGCTCGCCCCCACAGAGCGGGGTTTATCAGAAACTACCTCCAGAATTTGGGAGTAGAGAGAATGGAATGGCCTGCCAACAGTCCTGACCTCAACCCAATTGAACACTTGTGGGATCAGCTTGGGCGTGCTGTTCGTGCTAGAGTGACCAACACAACCATGTTGGCTGACTTGCGACAAATCCTGGTTGAGGAGTGGAATACCATCCCACAGCAATGTGTGACCACGCTGGTGACCAGCATGAGGAGGAGGTGCCAGGCTGTTGTGGCTGTGTATGGTTCTTCCACACGCTACTGAGGCTCCTGACTGTTTGTTAAATTAATAAATTGTAAAATTGCCAATATGTCTTGTTTCTTCCTTGTTACTGATAGACTTTAATCATCCAATCCACCAAACAACACCAAACAAGAGTCACTAGCAACAGCAGAATAAGCTGTTTGACATTGGCAGAGAAGATTTGGCAAATTTTACATGGGCGCAACCCACATACTCATACCACATAGCTGTGCTGCTCATCCCACAAATGCAGGTTCTTTAGAAATGGGGTACCATTTAAAAGGGAAATAAACAGGCTTTCCAACGGTATAAAATGTATTGCCAAGAAGCATTGTTACAACAGAGAAATAATCTACCAAACACAAATTTCTGAACTTTTTGTTTGATGTTTATATGTACTGGTGTCAAGTACATGAAATGAGCAGATGTTCTTGCCCAGAGCAACTTGTGATGTAAAAAAACAAAAATGCAGCCACCTGACTGACATGAACAAAAGGGCCCGCCAGTATATATAACCCAGGTTATAATATAAGTTAAACTATTCCAATTAAAAACCATAATACAAACTATAAATGCATACAGAAAACATATCCATAAGATAATAAACAATAGAAAATACCATAGAAAAACCTGAAAGTGGAAAATATATTTCTCACACAAATTCAAATGAGAATTCCTAAAAAGGCACTGTCCATGTGAAAAAAGATTCACTTGTTCATGTAACAGCTAATGAACATTTTTCAATAGCAACATTCAACATTCACGGAAGCATATCCGCACCAAAATTCAAATGAAAATGCAAATCGGCAATTTGATTTAATTTTCATTCGATGTGCACAAAAACCATGACATAATTCAAATGAAAATGCAAGAGTTCACTTTCAAGTTAATGTATTTATTTTATCTGGCAATTAAAAATTTAGAATGCAAATCTACTTCAGATTTAATTTCTCGCCCTCTATGACAACCCTGTCTTAGTTTAAATAAAAATTTAAAACCACATTTGAAATAGCCCTTTCTTATTGTAATTGCATGATCCATGACAAAAAGGAAATTATAATTCAATTCGCTGTGTAACATTTCATTTTCAGGTTTTTCAGGTTCAAAATATTTACATAAATCAAATCCAATGGCATTGTGTCCGTTTACATTGTAATTTTCCCATGGTCACGTAAAAACCAAAAATTCTAATACAAAATGAAATCCCTCCTTTTCCTTTTCATTTCCAAAGTCAAAAGTCTTGTCAGTCATCCAGCAAGCTAGCTAACAATATAATCTGTCTACCAGATCATAGTTTATTCTGTCAATAGTCTAATAGTGATATCCTGGGCAGGCTGTAGCCTACCTGCAAAATAGGCTACCGTTTTGACCGTGGCCATTTCTACCACAATTTCTAATTCTTTATGAAATAGCTATGTGCAGAGCAAAGCTGGTCCACAGAAAGCCTGAGACAGCAGTCAGAATGGGATCTACAGCCTATAGCCCACCAAAGATGGTGTATTGCATTTAAAATCACGGTGGATATATTTTGCACAAGCTAAAGGTCTTAGTGAATCAGGCCCCCAATGTTTTGTAGGCTATGATGTATAATTAAATAGAATTAAAGAGAAAATTGTGTAGGCCTAGATGTCGGTTTGTTTTCATCTTTATATTGCTTAATGCCTAGATTATTACAGTACAGGCAAATATTATCAAGGTGGATGAGCCGGTGAGTCATACGGAGAATCAATGACTTTAGCGGTGGCTAGCTCGCTAGTTTAAGGCTAAAATACACACCCACATTCAGCGGATCAGCTTGCCACAAACTTTACACAGCACTAAAATCAAATAGGATTAAGTATTATTAAAAATATTAGAAATACTGCCTCCCACCAAAGATGCCACTTGACATTGATAATAAAACTGTCTTAAAACTGCCTCACAGTTAACAAATAGGAACTTTAACATAAATGTCAAATGCATGGCTTTATTTCAAAACGAACTTCAAACTGGAATGCAGCTGCGTCAAGGTAAGTCTAATATTATTTTCTAAAGTATGACTGTCTGGCTTATTTTTAAATGTGCATTGAGTGATCACTGTCAGGTGTATTGTCAACAGGCTTTATGGTAACTCTTATGTTAGCTAACAAAGTTATATGCACTATGGTTCCCAGAGCTTCCCAGGCTTACTGGGCATCAGATCTACTTTACTGTAATGCCTCTTTCTTCGAGCCCCCACCTACAGTTTGATTGACAGGTTTTTTTACTTTAAGGATGAAAATGCAAAAGAGGGATTGCATTTCATATTTGAATTTTGCCAGTGGTTTTGCGTGACCACACAATGATAATGTAATTGGAAGCAATGTGATTGGATTTGATTTATGTCACCCTTGTGCCACAAAAGCATGTAAATAAAATAGTAAATGCCGAATTGAATTTCCTTTGTGTGATGGATCATGCAATTACAATAAGAAACTGTTATTCCAAATGTGCATTTAAACTATGACAAGGTTGTGCCATAGAGGGTGAGAAATTAAATGTGAGATAGATTTGCATTTTAATTTTCTAATTGTCAGATAAAGTATGTAGCCAACATTAACATGAAAATGAAAACACAAAGTGGCTTTTTGCATTTTCATTTGAATTATGTCATGGTTTTTGCGCACATCAAATGAAAACCAAATGCAATTCTCAATTTGCATTTTCATTTGAATTTTGGCGCTGATATGCTTCCATACAACAGGGGGGCTTTGGCATGATTACAGTCATTTTAAATCACGCAAAAAACTTATTTGGAATTGAGCTTTAAAAAAAACATTTTACATACAAAACACTTTTTTGAGAGTTTTTGAAATGCAAGCAACTATTTTGGAAACCACATTCAGTAGATTAGCATCTCTCAACCACAAAGCTCAGCATTAGAGCACAGAGCTCATTTTATCCACTCATTAGAGGGCTGTTTGAACCTGGGTATCACAGCTGTCATTTGAGTGACCACATAGCCACCATACCAGCTTTAGCTTTTGTCAGACATCCTTTGAATAAGAGCAAGAATTCTGTTGAAATAACAAGCTGGCCCACAGTATTCCATAGCAGGCCAAATTAGAAGAACTAATGCACAAAATGCATTAGCAGGTCGATGCCCGCTGCTTCTCTCTATGCAACGACATCATTGATTCAGAGATGAGTCACAAAACTGAACAAAACAAGACAGAAGGCCTAAAACCAACATGAGTATTTGTGGTCAGTGAACATACTGAGGAAAAAGGATTGTTCCCGAAAATATATTATATGGCTGTGCTCCGTAATTAGCTATTTACTTATGCACTGTTTTGATGCAAAATGGCTGCATAGAAGACAATACACAGAAAAATGTTCAATGTATAAAATAAATACCTATTGTCCCTACTGGACTAGGGAGATGTTCTAGAAATGTTACTGTGTAATACAAAAGTAATGTTACATTCATGTTAAAAAACTTTTCTAATTTTCAGTTTGATTAACATAGTCTGATATCCTTGGACCTCAAAACTGCTGATGTTAATGCAGAATAATGTCCCAAGGTCCCGAATATTGATTATGCAAAGATATGCTAATAAACTTGGGGGAAAAAGCACTAAGGCGGTCCAATTACATTTACTGGGAGATAAGCACATTCCCTTGAAGGCATTTGCCTCAGAGAAAATTTGGCAGAGAGACCAAAACATGTCCTTCCGTCCTCAAATGCCTGCTAATCAGAACTCGTCATCATTTAATGAAGATCTACAGCAGCGGTGTCAAACTCATTCCATCGAGGGCCGAGTGTATGCAAGTTTTTGTTTTAACCATGCTCTACCAGCTGATTCCACTAATTAGTGCACCTTCTTGGTTGAAGAGCTGAGCTAATTAGTGAAATCAGCTGGTGTAGGGCACAGTCGGAACAAAAACCTGCATACACTCGGCCCTCGATGGAATAAGTTTGACATCCCTGATCTACAGTATTTATTTTTTCTTACTGAAGGAACAGCACTTTTCGGGCCAGATTCAGAGTTGAGATAAACACGCACTAATGGAACTTGCTCCCGGAATCCCGCGTAGCTTAAGCTATTTGTGATTCAGACATTTGACTTATCCGCTGTTTTACGTGTCTCTCCAGTAGATACGCGGCATTTCGCGCATGGGCTGGAGATTTGATGAAAATAAGGCGTGTCTGCGAGCCGTTCAAGATACGCGTATTCAGAGTTTTCACTTAATAATTTTTTTCCACGCAACTTTGTTTGGAAAAAAGGTAGTTTATGTCTAGCGCCGCCAATAGATGATTATGCAAAATACAGCATCTTTCACAAAAATGGATACTAGAATGAGTGCATGTTCTTTGAAAATAATATTGGTCTTATTTTTTTTGTCTAGCCTCCTTACAATTATCAAAAAGCTGTCATAAAAAAAAAATATATATAAAAGTAGGCTATGATTGACCATCTAGTATATCATACCACACACATATTAGATGGATTAATTGATTTGTATCAGCACAACTTCACCAAAATTATTGTTGAAATTAAGTTCAAGACGTTGCATATAGGCTATTGTGTTACACCATCGTAGGCTACATGACATCTTATTTCGGTAAATTGTTAAAAAAAGATTACATAAAAAAAAAAAAAATTTCAGTAAATCCAACGATTTTGTTTACTTAATAATATTGCATGCAACCACTGTCTAGCTGTATTTATTTTGATTGAGTCATTGGTATATCCAAGTCGTCAATAGGAGTTATGATCATTTTATCAATGTGACAGATTCATACGTTCACTGCCTTCCCCATCACACAAGAGCAAGTACGATGTAAGATTTTACAAAGGCAAATGAGGTTATTAAAGGCAATGTCACTGACACGTTGAAAATGTATACCCCCACAACATTTATTTTGTAGAAAGCTGGCAACTCAAGTCACAGGTACAAGTAACAGGTCATTATAATATCATGTCCTGTGCCACCAACATTTTGAGAAACGCACCCGCTTAGCGCAGGTTAGAATACGACATATCTCATCCCGTGATAACTCCGGCCCATTGAGTGCAACCACTGATTGTGTGATGGGTATATCCCAGTCGTCAATATCTAGAAGTTATGATCATTTCATCAAGGCTATGATGCGATGTATTAATATGTCCACTGCCTTACCCACCACCCAAGAGCAACTACGATGCACAAAGGCAGGATGTTACAAAGGCAAATGATTAAATATGGTAGGCCAAACAATTCAAAAGCCAACGCAAAGTACCGTAAATTCCGGACTATTGAGCGCACCTGAATAAAAGCCGCACCAACGAAATTTAGAAGAAAAAAAAAATTTGTACATATATAGGCCGCACTTGTCTATAAGCCGCAGGTGTCCACGTTGTAACATGAGATATTTACGTACACAGAAAGATGATACACAGTAGGGATGTGCGCGTTTAGTCGACTAGACGATTCAACGTTGCTACCCTCGCTAGTCGGCACCAGAAATACTAGTCGGTTAAACTTATTATTTTATTAATGTACACATTTAAATGACATATTGACATAATTTGCACTGAAATGTCATGTTTTCCTGGTTAAATGTTGCTTTATAAAAAAAACGAGCATCCGTTACTATGTTAACAACGCAGGATTTAAAAAATAATAATAATAACTTTTAAACGAAGGAAAAAAACAAAACGGATTAGCCTGTTCGCCCTGCAAGTTAAACCAGCGAGGTGGAAAAAGTAAGTAGCCCTATTGCGTTGTTGAATAGCCCAATAAAACGAATCTAATGTCGATCAGTAGGCCTACGTAATTGTTATTTTTTTGTGGGCCTATTATTGGTAGTTTTTCTGATGACCGATTATTATTTTTTACTGTATTTGCTATGCGATCGCGATCGCGTTCACCCAATGCAAATACCGTTGTAATAATCAGGCACGTTTCCTAAAAATGTTTTGCAGCAGCTCTATTTCCTTCTTCGACAGCCAGATCGATTGCCTTTAACTTAAAAGCTGCATCATATGCATTTCTTCGTGTGTTTTCCATGATGAGGGTGTGTGCATGATGCGCAAAACGGCTGTTCAAAACACAATCAAACTAGCGTCTTCCTCGGCGCATTATCTCTGTCTGTCTCGCTCTTGCGCTTCCTGCTAGAGCGCCCCCTGGAGGCCGTTAGCTCGTAAAAATCTATAGATTAGCCGCACCGTTGTATTGGCCGCAGGGTTCAAAGTGTGTGAAAAAAGTAGCGGCTTATAGTCCGGAAATTACGGTAGACACCGTATATCCAGTTGCTCTGCGCTACCCAGTTTTTAAGTGAGATATATCCAGTTAACAAGACACTACCTATCCAGTCATCCTGCGCCACCCAGTGGACATTGCGAGATACCCAGTGGACATCTCCACATATCCAGTTGGGTAGCATGAGTAGCAACTGGATTGCGCAGGGTGTCAAACTGGGTAGCTCTGCGCTATTCAACTGGGTCACCTGGGATGTCCAGCTGGGTAGCGCGAGATGTCAAATTGGGTAGTGCCTCGTTATCCAGCTGGATATCTCTCTAGAATTAGCTTACTGGATATGTGTATCTCGTTTGGCTGTGTTTATGAATTGTTAAACGAACAAAGCTTGCAAGAATTTGTCTAATCAATAAAAAAATGATTCAACTACAATTTATGTGACACCATTATATCATAAAGATTATTTACTTGTTGGTTAAATGTTTAGTTATGCTGTTTGTTAGTGAGACTGGCTGGTCACCAGGGCTAACTAAGTGTTATTGTGTGTATAAAGTGCATAGGCCTACGTGTGTTTTGTTGACAGTAATGTCGCTAGATAGACACAGTAGGGCTAGCTAGGTCATGCAATATGTTTATGATGACAGTTTTCAGTATAATCGCCAATCCAGTATAATGCATAAAGTCTGTGTGTTTGAGTCAGTGTAATCTTCTGTGTACTGATAACATTGGCTTGCAATAAAAGCGTGAATCTGCCTGGTCTGTCTTTCGATATTATTAATGCATAGGTGTCAACCTCTGGAAAGAGCTGCCCTTATTTTCATGCCTGCAAAACTGTATAAATCCACCAAAAACCATATAGAACATTATAGATCGATTATCTAATAAAATCACTAGCCACCACAGTTCTTTTTCTGATTCAAGTTTATATTCCTGTATTTAGATTTTCACATAATAATGACTGTGCAGCTACAAATTCTTTAAGGTGCTCATTTTCAAACAGGTAAACAGACACCCCAAATGACTGACCCCACACACTTACAACCCAATGCAGGAGAGAGATACATAGATACCACATTTCCTAAATTATGCAATAGTCTTGTTCTGCACTTTTAATGCAGTTTTGCAATCTTACTAGCCTACATAACAGCTTTGATAGCCTAAGTAGGCAACGTTATCCTTAATTGAACCTACATATGGTTATAAAATTAGCTCTCATCTTAATTTTAATAATTTTCTAGTAACAGTTTACATTAAGTTAGACAGGTTATTTTACAATGAAACTTGTAGTAGCTTCGTTAAATTGAGTCATCCACCACATTAATACGTCATGGAACATTATCTAGTTATCAAAATTGCATAAACATTAACATTGTCTAGTCATAACCATTTAAGGTTAATTAACGTTAGATAGTTGTAAGGCGCCGCCGCGGTAGTACAACGGTAAGAGCGCTGACTCTCAGTCAGCGTAGTTGTACTCCGAGGATCGGGGTTCGCGCCCCGGTCCTGCCATATCCGAGCGTGGCCGGTGCCCTGTGGAAGCGGCAATTGGCAGCCGCTTCCGGGTGGGGGGAGGGGCTCGGAGAGAATCGCTGCGCACGGGACCCAGGGCGTGTCACGGTCAGGAGCTCGAGGAGCTGCGCCCTGTAGAGGACGTGGCCTCGCCTTCCAACTACTAATATACCGATTGACGGGGTTGTGTAGCAGTGGTTCTCTAGCGGTTGCTACACGGGGGGGAATTGAATTAGAATAGGGGTTCAATTGGCTACCAAATTGGGAGAAAAAGGGAAAAAATCAGAAACAAATTTAAAAAAAAAAAAATAAATAAATAAAAAAAAGATAGTTGTAAGGCATCTTGTGGGCTACTGCATCTTCGATGTCCGTTGTCATAAAGTACATTACAGTCCTGATGCCGCTACTTGCTTTCCCCGCAGCCTCAGAAATTGAGAGTAGCTTGGCCTATAGCAGAGAGAGGGAGACATACAATGTGATTGCTGCGTTTGAATGAATTATGTTGAAAAATGTTTGAAAACAAAAAACCCATATAGACTAGATTTCCTGTATCATAACATATACGCCCGCATACCTTTGAAAAGGTGGAAAACCATATTTCATATGGGCAAACGGTAGCTATGGGTTGACAGTGAGTAGCCTACCCATTTCAGGCTTGGACAACACAGGCTTGAGAACACAAAAGCAATGTGGAAGCTAGAAAAGTATATATGAAAAAACAGGGATTATTCTTTTTAAAAAATTGCATATTTAGCCTGTTGTTAAATTTTTGCTGTTGTATTCCAACTAAAATATATTCCAAATTTGTTTTAAAAATAGCAGAAAACGGTGCTTTGAACTAACTAGGCCTATTTAATTTTATGAATGTCATTAATTACACACTTATTTCATTTAAAACAATAATGTTTTTATGTTTGCTCCTTCATGTCTGCATTCAAATCAGTCTCTGGTCGCTGGTTTTAATGACTGTTTCCCATATTCTTAAAATAAACATCGGTTAAGTTCTTGTCTTTGGAATTACAGTGTAAAAATTGACAAACAACAAAAAACTTTGATTATCATTATGATTCAAATGATCCTATACAAACTTCGGTTTTATGTAAATTACATGTGAGAGATTAGTGAATTCCTTTCCAATCAGCGACATCAAATTGGGTATATTCGAGCTATCCAACTGGGTAGCGCGAGCTGTCCAACTGGGTGGCACAGGCTGTCCAACTGAGTTGCGCGCGCTATCGAACTGGATATGTGGTTTGCGTCGGCTTTTGAACTGTTCGTTCTACCATAATTAAAGGCACTGTCACAGAGACGTTGAAAATGCATACCCCCATAATCATTTTTTATAGAAAGCTGGCAACCCAGTGGGCAGGGACAAGAAACAGGTCATTAGAATATCATGCCCTGTGCCACCCACATTTTGAGATAAGCGCCCGCGGAGCATAAGTTAGAATACAACGTAGATCATCCCGCGTTAAAGCCGCGCAGGGGAGGCACTTAAGCGCATGATGTAAGTTGGCCATCTCTGAATCAAGTCCTAATGCTGAAATGTTTTATTAATTTCCAACTAGGAATCCCAATATCTAACTAGAGAGAATATAACAAAACGCACTTCCAACTAGGAGTTTCATGAATCTAGGGATCGGGAAATCAACCCCCACCTCACGACTTGGAAGAACTTGACATCACATCATCATTGCAGCTCACACCGAGACCCACATTGTGAACGGTAAACAAACATTACTTTTAGATGATTTTAGCTTTAAAAACACTTCAACCTTCGTTTTTCAGCATTAAATGCTTTTGTATCGGCCAACATACCAATACAGAATGATAAACATATACAATTAAAAGTTAAAATGGTATTGTTGTAGTTGTTAGCTGTTTTAGCTATGTTTGCTAGCAAAGCCAAACTTCCTGCGCCGGGCGTCCATGACACCCAGGCTCCGATCCAATATTTTTTACGTTCCTTTCTCCACTCCCCCACTATCACTCCTTCCCTACCCGGAAAGTATGCAAAACTGTCTGAACGTTTCGAGTACAAGTATTTGCATGTACAGTATACAATGTACTGACATTGCGGTTTGCGTCGAGACATTAATTAAGATGTAATCAGCGACATTAGATGAAAACACAAAGATCGGAGTAGGGGGAGGTGGTAGTGGAGGAAGAGAGGGTGCATTTTTCAACTTTTGGGACGCACCCCAAGTCCCCAGTTTTGCAGCGTCAATGCATCGATATCGGTAATGACGTGGCCACAATGTGTTTACCACCTCCGATATCCGGCCTCGTGTCATAAATGAATGCAGCACTAGTAACTAGACCAGGGGTGCATCCCAATATTCTTTACTCCCCACCTCCCTTCCCCCACTACCACTCCTCTACTACCCGGAAGTATGTAGAAGAAGGGAGAAGAGGAGTGGAGGAAAGGAGCTGTGAAGTAAATTGGAACAGCGAATCAGCTTCACCGTCATCAAAATCGCCGTCGACTATTGATGAAGTTGTCCTATCATAACTTTGACTGACGCCAAGCCCACAAATATTCCCAAAGCCAATCACAGATCTTCCTCATGGTCAGCTCATTTAAAGCTGCAAAATATATTGTAAGTAACCTAGTTACAAGTATAGTGGAAAAATAGCCTGTGTTCCGGTTTGCGTCTAGACACTAATTAACATGTAATCAGCAACATTAGATCAAAGGAAACATGTTGTAGTATAGGCTGATACGCAAACATAACAATTTACTGTAATTCCAGAATCCCAATGTTCCCGATGTCTGAACATACCGAGCACTAATTCACCTCATAGGCCTATAGGCTACTGTAGCTACACTACAGCCTACTATTGCCAGTTCCTTGCATCTCACATAGGCAAATTGGAAAACATTTTTGTAGATTAGTGGAATAAATTATTGTCATATTATCAGATATAGGCCTATCATTCCCAATGTTCATAGTATCGCAGTGGTCACACCGAAAAACAATTAGGCCTATTTATCATTTTAACATCTGAAGTCGAATTTAAAAACGTCCTTGGAACGGTTGAATACATTAATTATACATAAAGTATATTCACATACTGAAATGGTAGCTGTCTATGGCAAGCCGTTTTAACATGTATTCCTCAAGACTTACTAGTAACTATTCTAAAGTTACTAGTACTTATTTTTTAGTTACTAGTCACTAATCCAATCGTGACTAGTATCTATTTCAATTTGACTAGTAACTATTCATTAGATACCAGGACCTATTTATTAGTTACTAGTAACTATTCCAATTGTTACTAGTAATATTTGTATTCTTACTAGTAACTATTTCTATTTTACTCATCATCGTTAATGGCTGGTCAAAATGATAGTTGATAGTTTGATAGTTCAATTAGCATTCTTACTAGTAGCAATAAAAAGGTTACTAGTAACAATTGGAATAGTTACTAGTAACTAATAAATAGGTACTAGTGTCTAATTAATAGTTACTAGTAAAACTGAAATAGATACTAGTCACTATTGGAATAGTTACTTGTCAGAAGCAAATAGTTGATATCTTGGATCAGAATAACAACTAGTATCTATTAAATTCAATTCGAATAACAACTAGTGCAAATCTATTTGGAGATATCAAATGACTCAATGCATAAACATGAGGCAGACATCCAGCATGCTCTCCGGTTTGCCAGCCACCAGTAAAATTACTATATGGCTTTGTGTATTCCATGCAGTTACTGTGGCTTACTGGTTACAGTTGCTGCCTCTAACACAGATTTGGGGTTCAAGCCCAACAGGGCACAACTGTGAAATACTTTTGATTTATTGCACTGTTATTATTTTCACATTAACAAACGTATTTTTATTGCAAAGGCAAAAGACATTTCAAATATTAACTGTTCAATGTTTCACTTGTACTACAGTAAAATGGTGAAAGTCAGACGGACACTGATAAATGGCCTATAGCCTATATCATGTAAAACAATTCAGTCACTGGGCACCACGGCAGAATGCAGGCTAGCTACGTTATGGGAACAGGTATCCCATGGCCATTTGTCAAGCACAGAAAAAAGTTTTAACACAGAATATCATCTGGTTAACATTGTGTCGTTGCATCAATGCAAAAAAAAAATATTCTATAAATAACTGTGCCATTGGCTACATGTGTTAATCTCACACAAATGCCGGCAAAAAAATGTGTCTGTGTGGAGCCTACTGTGCTTTTGCGGTCATGTCTGACTCACTGTGGAAACCAAACCTTCAACGCTCGCCTCGGCTAACATTTCTTATGTCTCCATTCATTTTTTCTTTTCAGCTCAGTTCAGTTTATCTTTTTCACATATAACACAATGTCACTATAAAATTAACCGCTATGACAATTAAGAATTTACGATAATACATTAAGAATTGATTATAGCCTACTATAAGCTGTAATACCTGAAGAGATTGTATTTATAAGCATCCAATTCCCCAAACATATCTGCGTCATGGTTAGTCACTTAAAAAATTACAATAGATGTTGGGGGGAGGGGGGGCAGTTTTACCTTAGAGAACACCAGTGTGGTTACTGGCAGTTCTTTAGCAGCGGAGGGCCACAGCGTTCAGCAAACTGGGATTACAGAAGACATCCTGTCATCTTGCTTCTTCCGCACATGGATGTCCCTTAACCACGCCCATCTCATCTCTGTCCAGGGGTCTATGCCAGTTTTGGCTTTGGTTCCAGTTTTGGATCGTTCCTCATTGGCCTCCAGTTTGTTACTGCTTTCCGAACACTTCAGATGTTGGAAAGGGAGTCTTGCACTTTCCCTGTGTGACGTGTGTGTGCGAAGTTTGCAGGTGTGGTTCAGGGGTGGAAAGCTAAGAGTGTGGGAAGCTGCTATTACAAATAAGCTGTTTCCATCTTGCTTTGGAGTGCAAGACAACACACTGGCGGAAACTTTGAGGGCCCGAGGGGTCGTAAAACAGCCGGGGGTTGACTTCCTGCGCCGTTTTCCCTGGGGTTTATTTGCAGCTCTGATAGGGGAGCGAGGTTTTCGCACAGACCCCCCCATTTCCTCCATCACAGGAACTGTGGAAGTGTGAGAGTCCACAGAGCACACCCCTTCTGCCTGTGCACCAATTCACAAGGGGTGTGGTGGGGTCCTTTGCCTGAGTGGACTGGTCTGTGGGGGCTGACTCCACCTGCTGGGGTGCGTAGACCTCTTCACCTGGCAGGGATGATGGGCCTGTAGAAGCCAGTTCACCAGGCTGGGCTGCTGTTTTTGCACTAGCAGGTTCTGTCCCCAGGGGTGCAATGGTCTCCTCAACTGGCTCGGCTGAGGGGACTGCAGCAGCAGATTCCACGTCCTGTGGGATCACATCCTCTGTTGTGGCTGGTGTGACACAAACCACAAAGCTGTTTATCCAAAATTCCTCATGGGAGGGGGACATGACAGCTGCATTGTCTGTGGAGGTAACAATATCCACAGAATTGTCCAAGCCTGAGGGGGGCGGGATGACTCAATAGAGAGTTGTGTATTGTCCTCATGGGGGGTGGTCCCTGGGTTGTGGCTGGGACGGAGCCATCCACTGGGCCTACCAGCGCAGGCTGTACTTCCACAGAAGAAACTTGTTTGGCAGTAACTTCTGACTTACAGTGGTGCTTTTCCCAAGCCAGTTTCCACATCTGGTTTACCTCATCCCATGCCTACTTTGACCGACAGAGGTAGAGAAAATACTGTCTTTTCTCTAGGTATGACCTTGTCCCTTGGGCAATCCTGCGCTCGGTTTTATCACTATCTGGAGAAATCAGATAATCCAAATACTCAGTTCGCAGGTTGTAAAGTGCCTCCTCCTTAAGCTGGTCCATTGCATTCAGCTGTTCTGCAAATTTTGGACACTGGGCTATCAAGTACTGCCGTTCTGAGATCATGAGGTACCGCTGCTGATCTAACCTTGACTGGCCAGGGAAAGCTGGTAGGTCAGCAGTGGATGGCAAATGAGGCATCTTTCTCTTTGTCTGGTATGCCATAATAATTTTACATTTTTATTTAAAAAAAATAAACTCAATCAATCTAAGACGATTAGAAAAAGTTTTGAACTCAGGGTTTACCACAGTTTACTCAATAGTACAATTTAGTATGCTATAGGACAACCTATCTCGGTAGGACCTCCAATTATGTCAGGTAAGTGAGGATTAGGTGAAATGTGTATATTCTGAATCCAGCGGTTCCAAGAATCAATGCCCTTGTTAAAACGTTCGGCACTCTGAATACTGAACACATGTGATATTGCGTGCTAGAACCCCTCACTTAACCTACACTCAAAATATGTTTTACGTGATTTCATTTTAATAATTATTATAAAAAATGACAATCATCAATTAAATCGCCAAATTATTTAATAGGTAAGTCGAACAGTAACCTGGTGGATCAACCAACAAGCTAAAACAAAGTCTAAATCAGGTCTTAAGGTTAAATAATTTTATTGGTACTTTTACAAGTGTACTATAACGTCTCTGCATTTAAACAGTCAATTAGGCTGGCTTATTTTTGATGTTTGTAGGGGTAAGTGAGTGAGAGAAAGACAGAGAGAGACAGAAGGAGAGGGGGGGGGGTGGGTAGTTTTCTTATCTAAATATTAGATATCTTACACTAGTAACTAAAAAAGTGTGGTGTGGTCCTTATTAATATTTAACAGCCAATTTGCATGCCCCGTAGATATCACGTTGTCAATGTTCCTAGTACTTACTGGGTTGGGGATATCTTTCTGAATAGTTACTAGTAACTAAAATATAAGTACTAGTATCTAATAAATAGTTACTAGTAAGTCTTGAGGAATAAATGTTAAAACAGCTTGACATAAGCTGTCATGCTTAGGCTATATTTATGTATAATCATGTTAGTTAATACGCAACGTTAATGTGCAAGCAAATAAATAAAGCTGTTTCCCCAACTTAAATTGCCGAATTTTTATGTACAATATCAACCACAAAAAAGGACTGCTATTTTGTTATCCGCTGTTTTTTGTGTGCTAATAACCTACAGAAACACTTACAATTTAGGCTAAATATCTTGCATTGGGGCATCATTATCTTGGGAAAATTCAGATAAGGCATCATCACTACGCATCATCACTACGCATCATCACTGTTGCCTTTTGTTAAATCTCTGTGGGCGTGAGCGCGATGATGTCACCCAAAAATGTGAAAAAACTTCAGCAGTAGGATACATCGATGTATGCTTCGCCGGAGGGGAGGAGAACCCGAGTTTGAAGCCGCTTCGCTCATCTTCTCCACTATTGGGACAGTGGAGGGAGGGAGGAACCAAAGATTAGTTTCCGGGGGAAAGAGTATAGGAGGTGGGAGTGGAGGAAGGGAGGGTGCAATTTTTTTTACTATTGGGACGCACCCCAGCTCAGGGAGTTACTAGCCAATGGCAGTAAATGGCAGTACCTTGGGTTTTCACTAGAGGACTGATTATTATGAGTATTTTTAAAGGATCTACAGTTATGCAACAGCTGTGCCTGGTCTTTCTCAAAGTAGTGGTCATAAAAGATCGATTTTGCAAAGTTAGGATATGGACAGGGGAACCTGGCCCAGAACAGGTTAAACAACACGAACAACAACAAAAAAAAAAAACTTTCCACGGTTACTTCTTTTTTGTGTGTTAGTAACTGGCATTAATCGATTAACACAATTAACCACCAACTGTATAATAATAATAATGCCTTGCATTTATATAGCGCCTTTCTCACCAAGCAGTGACTCAAAGCGCTTACAATGATGAGGGGGAAACTCGCCTCAACCACCACTAATGTGCAGCACCCACCTGGGTGATGCAGCGGCAGCCATTTTGCGCCAGAATGCTCACCACACATCAGCTGAGGTGGAGAGGGAGAGAAGAATTTTTTTGCCAATTAAACTGGGGGATGATTAGGTGGCAGATTGAAAGAGCCTGGGTTGGGAGTTTAGCCAGGACACCGGGGAAACCCCTACTCTTTGCGATAAGTGTCATGGGATCTTTAATGACCACAGTGAGTCAAGACCTCGGTTTAACGTCTCATCCGAAAGACGGCATCTCCTACAGCACAGTGTCCCCATCACTGCACTGGGGCATTAGTGTTTTTTATTTGACCAGAGGGAAGACTGCCCCCTACTGGCCCACCAACACCACTTCCAGCAGCAACTTGGTTTTCCCAGGAGGTCTCCCATCCAAGTACTAACCAAGCCCACACCTGCTTAGCTTCAGCCATTCAGCAGAAGCAGAGTGCATGGTGGTATGATTAGTCCAGTGATGGTACGAATGCAGGAGACCCCATGAGGATATTGACTGCAATGCAACTTTGAATCTCTGAAGATCACATGCTTTATAAAAATGGTAACCCTAGTTATAATGCAGGTGGAATAGAGGAAAAATGAAAACATGGACTGCCACATAGACTTGGGATCTGCTGCAGCTCTAAGATATTTGAGTTTAAGTTATGCACCATGGTAATTAGGGTGAGATCAGTAACTTTTGTCTCAGTCCAACATTAAAATCTACCTTGGAATTCGAGTATGTATTCCCAGACTCCTTTGCTTCAGAAAATAACCATATTTGCAAATGTTTGGTGCATCCAACCAAAACAACCCAACACTTTTCAAACTTCATTTTCAGATTGTCCCTGATTATATGCAAATACATTATGCATATGAACAAACTCACTCTTGGATAGACAGGGTGTAACCGAATGGCTACAACAAACAAATAGTTCACAGAATCTGTGTAAAAAACACAAGACTAGATTTATCAGAGGAAGGTTTTTACCAACAGTTCCCTTTTTCACCACTTGAGGGCACTCTGATCTTAGCCGAACACTGCTAGTTTCTTATCCACATGTAGGCTACTGTGACCCCTCAAACAAAACAATTCGATTTCCACCTCACCTATAAGCATTTCTAACAGTGCGAATTGGAAACTTGGGCAGTGGTGGTGGTCTTTTAAGTCAAAGTGGCAGAGAGATCACAACTGTTTTAGAGTGTGCTTTTCTTGCAGACAATTGGTGAACCTGTAAACTACATGCAACGCAAATTATAGGCTCCGCAGAATGATTTTTAAAATATAGCACAGCTGAAGTAAATATTAATTCCCCACAGGAAAACAGGCAAATTAAGGGAGAATAAAGTGGATTGACCTGGGCGATGTGCATCCTCTGTATTGAACCATGAAGCGCAGATCAATGAAATTCCTCAGTCTGGCATTGACGCGGACAGGCGTTTAACTTGAATAATGTGCATCTTGCTTTTGACGGGACTTTATAATTACCAGCTCAGTGAGGCACGGGAGGACTCAGGGGAATGGAACTTAAACAGTAGGACAGGCATTCCCTCTTGAGACTCACAGGGAAAATGCTGCAATTAGTAAACATAACTGTATGCGGTAGGCTATGTGTGTGTGTGTGTGGGGGGGGGTACTGCTACAACAGTTATTACACTCATTACTGCACGTGCATTACACGGACAAATTTTATCTAAAAATAACTCTGGAAACCAAATGGAAATGGAAACCAATGGAGAATCACTCAGAGAAACCAGACATATGAACTACTATTGGTCCCCCACCTCCCACACTTCCTATATACAGTGCTCTCCACTATTATTGGCACCCCTGGTAAAGATGAGTAAAAAGAGTTATAAAATATTCGCCGTTTGGTGAACTAGCTTAATCTCACACTGAAAAAATGAGAAAAATCCAACCTTTAATTGAAGTAAATTTATTATGAGAAAAAAAAATCCCTCATCAAGAAATAATTATTTTTAACAAAACCATGTGTGCCACAATTATTGGCACCCCTGCATTTATTTATAAAAGAAAGTAATCATTTTTTATATTTGGTTGCATATCCTTTGCATGCCATGACTTTCTGATGTCTGTGACCCAACAACATCAAAACACTCTTGATATCTTCTTTTCTGGTACTCTTACAAGCGATACTATAACGTCTCTGAATTTCAATGGATTTCTAAGGAAATTGGGGGGTGGGACTAGATTTAGCTGTAAATTACACTGGAACAGTATGGAACACATGGTTGGCTAAATGGTTGTAAGTCATCAAGGGTCTGACGTATCAAACAAGCCTTAAACCATCACTCTGCTGCCAGAAATACAGTAGATATGGATGGATCACTTTAAGGGTTGTTTTTCCTGACAAATTGAACTCTATGGAAAAATAAGATAATAATAACCCTTCAAGTTATCATCCATATCTACTGTATTTCTGGCAGCAGAGTAATGGTTTGAGGCTTGTTTGATACCTCAGACCCTTGATGACTTACAGCCATTTTTACCAACCATGTATTCCATACTGTTCCAGCATAATTTACAGCTAAATCTAGCCCCACCCCACAATTCCCATAGAGATCCATTCAAATGCAGAGACGTTATAGTATCGCTTGTAAGAGTACCAGAAAATAAGATATCAAGAGTCTTTTGATGTTGTTAGGTCACAGACATCAGGAAGTCATGGTATGCAAAGGATATGCAACCAAATATAAAAAATTATTACTTTATTCTATATATAAATGCAGGGGTGCCAATAATTGTGGCACACGTGGTTTTTAAAAAAAAGATGTTCTTGATGAGGGATTTTTTTTTTTCATAATAAATGTACATACATTTTTAAACCAAACAGTTAATTTTTTATAACCCTCAATTTACTCATCTTTACCAGGGGTGCCAATAATAGTGGAGGGCACTGTATATATACTGTACATACACATACATATTACCTAGTGTTTAATGAGGCTGTCTATGTGTTGTTTTAATTGCTTTGAGTGTCCACTTTTCATATGTATGTCTCTAATTGGAGCAGTTTAATATGCATTTTTAATGATCAAATAAATCTGACCTAAAATCTAAAATAACCCTGTGATATGTGCTGCCTACGTGTGCACGAGTGAGAGAGAAAGAGAGAGAGAGAGAGAGAGAGAGAGAGAGAGAGATGATCTTCACATCACACCCCCAAGCCACCCAGGAAGCCATACATTTCATATGCTTGCGGCGTGACATACAAACACATATCATAACTCGAAAGCTACGGGCTATACAGACTGAAGACTTATACGTAAAATATAGACTTCATAAAATCAAATGTATGGAGGTAATGATGTTGTGATAAAACAAATGACAGTGAAAAGGGCAGACAAAATCCATATCAAATGCTAGTCCTTCAGGGGGCAGCTCGAGCCAGCGTGCTTCATCACACACACGCATCGCATCCTGTGTTCACAGCGGTTATTGGTTGATGGTAGAAGGTGTCGTTCTGTTATCACAGCCTGGGCTGTGTTCAATACTCAACTGTACTCACTATCCTTTTTTTCTGAGTAGGCTGCAATGCCTCTCTTTACGCGTTGCCCAGCTGCTAAACGTGTGGAATTACTGCGAAGACAGCGTCCTTTCTGGAACTTTCTCTGGACTGTCAGGTCTATCATTATATGCGCAGTATGGTGCAGGGAGTGACTCAGTGCTGCCCTAGGGGTTCATTTAAATGGACCCTCCATTCTCAGCTTTGACAGGGGCGTAAACATCAGTGTCAGTTTGTCAAAAATTATTTATGTTTTTTTTTTGCGAAAGAAAACCAAGGAGGAAGAGGCAGTAGGCTATATGAGAGTGCTACGTGTGTGTGTGTGTGTGTGTGTGTGTGTGTGTGTGTGAATGAGTGTGCCCACATGTGTGCATGCATATGCACATGTGAGCGAGAGTGTGCGTATGCATGTTCGTGTGTGTGTGTGTGTTTATGTGTATTCTTGTGCGTGACTGTGGGCATTCCTGCATGCGTGTTTGTGTGTTTTTGTGCATGAGTATATGTGTGCGCCTCTCTTTCTGTATGTGTGTGCGTATGTGTGTGTGTGAGAGAGTGTGAGAGAGAGAGAGTGTGCACTTGTTCACTGAACTATCATGAGACAGGCATGAGCATGATTAATGGGTCACTTTGTGGAGTACATACGGGTGACAGATCCCCCTGCTCTCCGTCTCACAGGAGACCCCTCTCAGAGCAGAACATGATTCTGTACCTTCACAGAGCAGCAACTGGAGCATCACTAACAGCTCCCAGGAAAGCCACTTTTTTACCTTCATATATATTTAAGCAAAGTAATAATTCATGGACACATTCCCATTTATTATATTCTGTGATATTTTCAAATTTAACATCATGCCGTGCCGTGATTAATCCCTGTCAAAATTGACTTTCGGTAGCGGCCATAAGCTATTGTGACGTTGCCTTCCCTGGCCAGTGGTTTCCCGGCACTGTTTCGGTCAGGGGGGGTAATTTGCTCACAGCAGGGTGTTCTCATGTGGTCTGGGACCCCTGAGTCAATTAACCAAGTGATATCTTCATTAAACCTGGAGCCAGACCACTGTCCTGGCCACAGGCGTCCACCCCTCCATCCACCCAGACTGTAAACTCCAACCACGGCACCCCTTGAGTATCAGTGACCTACAAGGGAACAAGATTGGTCCTCTTACCCTCCCGCTTTGGTTTGGAACCTGAGCTCTATAGAGATGCTGCAGCAAGTCCCGTGTGTTTAAAAGGGGGCACGCCCAAATATTATTTATTTATTTAATGAATTATTTATTATATTTAATGAACGGCTGACAGTCATCCCTTATTTATTTTGTCATCCCTTTATGCAGAGGGGGTTACAGATAGAAATGGGATCACAGCACAGAAAGTTCCATGGCTGGGAATGGAACCCAAGGCTGCATGGTTTTGTATGGACTGTGCCGCACGGTTTCGCCCCCCTCCCTCTCTGCACAGTAATTCATCTAAGTAATTTGTTACGTATTTATTTATGCATTTATGGTATTTATGTATTTAAACAGCTGCTGCAAACGATGACAGTTTTCACCCAGGTTACCATTGCTTTTTTACCATCTGCTCCTGTTCTTTCCAGCTGCTTCTGCATCACTAGGCATCCACGGCCACTCGCTCTTGCGTCCTCGTTGATTCACGACACCGCCCCCTTCTGAAGTGAGTTTGGCCGGCGCGTCAAATTTTAAAACCCGGTACAGAATGCAAAGTGCTCAGTTCATCAGTCAATTGATCTGGCGATATCTTTATGAAAAGGGGGGTGGGGCGTGTAATACAGGGTGTGATGATATCAACCGCAGGTAGTGTTCAAATCATTATTAGATTCTGTATATCTCTAATGTGAAAACACTTGAATCAATACTTGATGGATGCGGACGAATAACTGAATCTGAGATGTTTGTAGTAGGACCAGCGAGACACTGTAGGCCTATATGAAATCCACAACCGTAACCTCGGGTGCCTTTATCTCTCTGACTGTGAGCACCCTGTGACCTATAATAACTTCCCACCGGAATGATTATGCATGATTGACATATGATATCAGTTGTTATTGGACATCTTTCCCATCGGCTCACGCTGACCTTCTGCTCACAAGACATGAATTCAATCACACAGTACGGAATACGTGCCGTACAATTACTCCTCAATGTCATCGGCTCTGGATTATATTGACAATTTCAATTGTACACACTGAGGAACCTCAGTGACATAATGACATAAACCGAAGAGAAAACCAAGCATCTGATTATCAATGGTTATTTTCTCAAAATCCCACTGAGCAAGCCTGACTTAAGTGCACAGTACTAAAGAATGGAGCAGAAGTGTGTGGTATGTGCAATATGGTAATAGTGATATGCACACATAATGTTGAGTACATGTTTCAAATTAATATATTCTTTCGTTGGTGTTACATTTGATCATGTTTCAGCAGCCAGCATTGTGTGGGTGTTTTCAAATACGTGCACCTCAAGCTTAATAGACAATATGATGCAAGTAATTACAAGGGCAAATGTGACCAACCACTGTGCCTAATTAGCATTTAAATTACCTCACCTTTTTTAAAAATACTTGTTTTGAAAGTTAACAGTAGAAATAAAGACTGGATAAATATAGGTCACCGCTAAAAGGTTATACTGCCCAATTTTCCAGCTTGTCATGTTTTGCATAAATGTTTGTTCATATACATTACAGTGCAAAAACCCTTCACCTTCTCAGTGAAATTAACATAGATTTTGTTCTATTAAAATGTACATTTGAATGTGTCTCTTAGTGCCAGCAGACAGTGCCCCCCAAAGCAAAATTCTCAGTGTTAATTTCATGTTAAGTCATCAGAGATGACATTTACTTTGAAAGAGTAAATTTAACACTGAAAGCACAGAGTAGAAAACAATGTTTTCAGTGTTCCAGTTTGCTCATGCCTAAACCCTTGCTAGCTCATGTGACCTTTACTTTTGACAGATACTGTTCAGAAATAGCGTCACGTGACACAAATTGGCAGTATATGGTCCAGTATACGATCTGTACAGGTTGTGTATCTCGTAAATAAGAAACAGTGCAGATGTACATTATGTGCTAGGGGTGTAAAAGCCATGCTTTGATCTTATCCCCACTGACTCCAGTGATTGTGTTCCTAACAACCCTTCCAGGGTCAAACTGGAGTTGATTGAAAGTTCAGGGTTCAGCAGGAAAATATAGCCAACTGTTTTGGGAAGTGAAAAAATTAAGCGCACTTTTTTGTCATGCAAAGTTGTGTTTCAATATAACTATGTGTTAATGTGCTTTATGAAATATACTGTGCTGAAATGCATCCCTATCTTGCTCTTACAAAATTACATTTTTATAAATATTTTCTGAATACTTTATTATCAGTCTGATTCAGTAGTATAGATTAAATAGAAATAAAAAGAAATAAATAGCAACCCTTTTCTTGCAGTGTGAGAGAAAGGCTGAAGGAGGCATTTAGTCTGACCGCTGGAATGCTTGTTCTGAACTTGTTTTATGAAAAAGGGACCTCACAGCCACCCACACAAAAAAATAGGAGAAATCTGGTACAGAGCCAGTAAAGAAAATTAATTTGAAGACAGGTATCATGCAATGAAATACTACTGCTACTGATGATACCACTGCATCACTTTGCTAATAGCACTACTATCACTGCTAGCCAGCATAAAGCGGCCCACTAGCGGCCTGCAGCCAGCACAGATGGCGGTACACCAAGGTTTTGCAAACCAACACTCAACAGTGGCCCGTTATTTGACAGTCAATGTTGAGAATGATGATCAGCTGTAGTGCCGAAGTGCAAGACTCTGGTGTGTCGACTGCTGTTGCCGACGGTGATCCAATAGGTGCTTGCTTTCTTAGTAGCACTACTAGTGTCTATTTTTACCTTTACCTCTAAACTACTACTACCAGTACTACTACTGGTTCATAGACTACTACTACTACTAGTACTACTACTACTAGTTTGATCACTACAATTAGCTTTACGACTACTACAATTAATAATCACAATAAAACTAATAGTAATTATCATCATCATCATCATCATCATCATCATCATAATTATAATAATAATATCAGGATCATAATCATAATAATGTATTGTGCTCCATGACAGTTTATGTAAATTCCGTAGCAGCTGGTACATACTCCCAGTTCAGCCAGTTCTGAGAAAGGACAGAACTTCTTTTCCAGGAGATTCAAAGCCCTATGTGCCTGCCTCACCAGGGGTGCCATCACCCCATAATTCAAGAGTTCACTGCGTCCCCAATTTCTCAATGTATAATAATGCTGAACCTTGCAAAAACTCTTTCATCGGTATAAAAAAATGCAATGCAATTGGAAAATTGGACCTTGGCATTTATACCGCCATTCCGTTTCTGGGATATTAAACCAGAGAGATGCAGACGCAACAGAAAGCAGACTCTGTTTCGGCCCGAGCAGGTAAGATGCATTCCACCCATAAATCCTCAACGCAATCCCCGCCCCAACGCCGCGACATAACAGATCTGACGGAAACAACAAGAAAAAATAGGCTACAGTCTGAACTCCACGCCGAATAAATCAGCTGTAGTTCAAATAAAAGTCTATGATATGCTTCTCCATGCATCACAGTTTTTTCTAGAACTATCGTTAGTATAGCAGAACTTTGCGAGTCTTGGCTCTGAAGTTAAATTAAATAAATAGCATAGGTTACTTCCCAAAATAAGCCATGGTATTATGTTATAACCTCAATATAAAGATGAATTTTGGATGTAGAATATGTGAATTATTTGCCTAATAAAATTTGTATAATTTTTATAAAACATTTCTTTTTTCTACTTCCGCCAATTCTGACAGTCCATTTAGCAGTCCAAGTCTGACAGTCCATTCAGTGCAACTAATATGCCTTCGATTTACCATAACGCTATTCTAACAAGCGTCACACAGCATCACACAGAAAAACAAAAGAACTGACCAATACCTTTGCCAATACGCTCTAAGGTAAAAGTGATATCTCCGGACAGCTCGCGCTAACGTTAGGCCTACTGTCATCTGTTCGTTCAGAAAAACGTATCTAGTTTTAGATAATATAGATTATATAAAATGTAGCTATGTAATACATTTATACACAATGTTTGACTGTTTGATCTGTAATAGGCTACACAATATAATAAATACTATTTTATTTGAGCTACTAAACATGAGTGCATTCTGAAACGTTATTTTAGCGCAATGTATTTAAATTTTCTTTTTAAAAGGTGTCGTAAAATTTTGCATCTAGCAGCCACTGTGGCTGGTAGGTCAGAAAGTTAATTTCCCACCCTGATTATCACCCATGTGGTGCATATATCGAAGAATAAACTGTGTCAACCGGGTGAACTGTGAAAATGTGAAAGGGCAAACCGTTTAAAAATGTTTTGATCCCTCTTCTGTATACATGTAAATGTCTTTTGAACCATATGTAGGCTACAGTGCATTAGGCTAATCGATTGTGGTACCTTTTTAAAAAATATGAGGAAACTGTTGTGTCACAGCCAAATACTAGCAAAGCCTTGATATTTTAGCAGGAAAGAGAGGCAGATAGCCAAGTTCTGTCCTTGGGTTTTTCTCCAAGGAAAAAGAGACGGGTTAAAAATGTTAATGATGAGGTAGGCATTTGTCTCTTCATAGCTTCAACCTGCTGAGTGGGATGACTCACTCTAACATTGTCAGGGTGCAATAGGGACTCAAGCGCAGACAGTACTTAAAACCAGTTTATTAGTGGCAAAAGCCATGAGGAAAAGGCAGAATCGTAGTCAGGAACAGGCAGTAGTCAAAACCAGGTGACCACGGCAAAAGTACAAAAACACAATTCAAAAAGTGAAGTCAAGAAACAAAATAAAAAAGTCAGAAGAACAAAAATCAGGTACACTAAGAAACACGGGTCAGGAAAGGCTTGTCGCGAATCAGCGCAAAGCAGGCAACTGTGACAAACTCACAAAAAAACACAAGACAGAGTGAAACTTAAATACACAGACTAACGAGCAAACGAGAGACAGGTGAACAGCAGGGCAGGTGAGACACATAAGTGATCAGGAGCTGACACATAAGACGGGGCGGACACAATGGGGAAGTAAACACAAGAGCACATGGCTGGGAGACGGCCAATGAAAACAATAACACACAGACAAAAACGGACATGACCGAAACAGGTATAACAGAAAAACATAACACAGACTCAAATACTGAAAAACATGGCAGACAGGTAGCTGGTATTCCTCTGAAAGAGGGGTCTAGTTATTGTGCATCATTCTATTTGAAAACTGTGTGAATGCACAGGATAAAGACTGCTTTTTAATAGTCATTTCAGCAGATTACACAAACACATACATATCAGCCAGTTAGCAGGCTATTTAGTATACGTATACCGTTAAATGCATAAATATTTGGACAGTGACAGATTTTATTGTTGTTTTGGCTCTGTACTCCAGCATATTGGATTTGAAATAATACAGCCCTCATTATACATAACGGACGTTCAAATTCCACCACCAAAACTAGCTAACAGTTATTGAGTTCTTAATATTTTGCGTGCCATGTTTGGTTGTGAGTAAGAGGTCATAGAAGTAACTAGAGTTTGCCCTTAACATGTTTTGTAGTTTGGTGCAAACAGATCAGGGGGAACATGCTATGGAAAAGTACGTACTGAGCCTAATGTTCTGCAGTTATTTTGCAGCGGTTGACTCAATTATACCATCATCGCATTATTTTTAAGATATTGCCTAATTTTGCTGTTGTCGCTGAACCCAAGAGCCCCAGAGGGGCAGTTGCACACATAAAACACAAATATTTATTTTGTGCATTTTTGCAAATTATTCTCAAGAAAAATACACAGAGGGACAATTTTCTGCTTAACTAGCCATCAACAGTGCTTTAATCCATGTGATGCACCAGCTAAACAGTCTTTTGCTGTGAAAGGGCAGTCATGATACATGCTGGAACAACATTTGTCATAGTTATATTGGCTTGAGGTAAAATAATATATTTATAATTCAACCTTATTTGATATTCTAGGATAATTCACTTATGCAAATGCTGCTTAGCTGTAATGGATCACCAAAATGTATATGTGGACATCACACTAAATCAAAGCACCTGCTACTAAGCCTTGATTATAGCAGGGCACACTAAAATCATTAAAATTTGAGTGACTGTAATGCTAAAGAGTCTGTTTTCCCTCTCATATTATGTAAGTCTGAGGCATTCTCAGGCATTGGATATTTTCAGGATTTTTCTAAAAATACCCAATAAAAAATGGTAACTTATTTGTATCATTGGTTTTAATTCCAGTGTTATAATTAGAGTTAATATTCACGAAGATTCAACTCTAAATACCTAAAGTAAAGCAACAAATAGCATGCTTGTGCCTGGAAAAGACATCCCATAATCGACACAGTCCCTGGCGCACAAGATTAACTGCAATGCACAGGGATCTCCGGGAACCATACTACATTCCTGCATGAAATAAATAATTAATAAAATAGATAAATAAGTGCACCTGGGTATGAGTGTGGCATGATAATTATCCAAACAGTACTCCGGTGACTCTATAGGCTCCATTTTCAGAGCAGATTGTGCTCGCCGGTGCTCATCACTATTCGCGGGCCTGTGCGTTGTATGTGCACTCGGACATTTTCACCTGGACCTGAAGCATTTTCCGGAACGCTCTCTGCAACGCCGGGCCAAATTTGCATTTGGTGTGCCTCCGTCAGAATGTCTTAGCGTCATTAAAGTGGGAGACAAAAGTGAAACGTACCCCTGTGATAAAATTTCACAGCATCGCCGTCTCTGACAGATGAAATTAACTGCAGCGCAAAGACCTTGACAAAGCTGATGCAATTGCAATTTCACAAGGGAACAAATGGATTTATTCTGTCAGCGCTACTACACTATACAACGCGAGAGGTTGTTACTGTACAATTTTTTTGAATTGACTTTCGCAAAATTGTGTTCTGCGTGAAAGGAAACACGTAGCGCCCTTCTCCCGTGTTTTGTCACAGGAATTCTGACAGCTCAAACCGTGCAGAGCAGCTTTTTGGGGAAGGAAAAACTTGCCAGGATTCACAGCCACAGTTCACAGCCAGGATGCTTGGATGTCTACAAACAGTGGCCTGAAAAAGACGAAAAGGAAGGCACATTTTTTTTTTTGATAGCTGCCAGCAAGCAGAGTGATAGCCAGGCAATGAAGTAATGTATATCTTTCCATTCTGTGGCATTTTTTAGGTTGTCAGGCATAGTAATAGCACCCCTCCTTTCCTCCACATCACTGAAAAATGAGGCCCTTGGTGGGTCTCAGCCTTTTAAACAATAGGGGCCCACACATCCCAACCGGAATGTGTTGGGTGGGCCCAAGTGGGGGAAACATTGGGATGCCAGGAAGCTCTGTCAACCAGAGGGAAGCTCCAGCCCTACGCACAGGTATGGCAGAGGCTGTGGCCGGTTGTAATCACTGCAGCTGCTGCCTATCGCCTAATCATTGGGCTTAATAAAAGCCCAATAAATGGTGTGAGAACCCTTACCACCCTGGTGAATGTGTCCCGTCAGAGACCTGCCCCAGCTCGAGTGAAGATCTGGATGAATCGGCCACAGAGGACCTGGGCCCCTGTCTGGGACATGTGGGGTCTGGCCAGAGCTGCGGTGTAAGTGTCATGAGAGCCCACACCACCCTGGTGAATTTGCCCTGCTGGAGGCTTTCCCCAGCCCGAGTGGGAATCTGGAGGAGCGGTCCACAAAGGACCTGGGCCCCTGTCTGGGACATGTGCGGTATGCCGAGGATGGGTCAGACGATGAAGAGGTCTGGCCAGACGACGAAAAGGTGGGAGTGGTGTAGGAACATCTCCTTTCAGTTGTAATCCAACACCCCAGCCTCACAAAACACAAATATCTTCTTTGATTAAGTGCTTAGTGCCAGTAATTAAGGAAACTGCGTTAAAATGCTGACTGTGCAACAAAAATAGGTACGTTAGCAATTACTTAACTGGAGGTCAGCTAGTTTACACATTGCACACAAAGAAAATAATAATTATGCATAAACTGTACACATATTAACACAGGAGTTGAGGTGGTATTTGCCCCAATTAGCAATACTCTTATTCTAATTGTGATAATAATAATAATAATAATAATAATAATAATAATAATAATAATAATAATAATAAGAATCACTCCAGATAACACGGCCACTCCAGCTGCTATGTCTTTTCGCACACCCCCAGGGCCTCTGGTCGAGGCGGGGGCACTGGTTTACTCGTCTCTCAGTCCTGGAAATTCTCCCTGCCCTCTCTACACAGCCTAAATAACTCCTCCTTTGAGTTTCATGCAGTCACTGTAACTCACCCGTCTAAACTTAACATTGTTGTTCTCTACCATCGTCCAGGTCCACTCGGCGCTTTCCTGGATGAACTAGACATTCTCCTGAGTTCCTTCCCTGAGGATGGCACCTCTTTAATTCTACTGGGTGACTCACTCCTCCAGTCCCACGCCCTCACCCAGTCCCCATCGCCTGCCACCCATAAGGCTGGTAACCAACTACATTTTGTATTCACCAGGAGCTGTGTCACCTCTGAACTCAAGGTGACTCCCCTCCTTGTATCGGACCATTTCTTTATTTCATTCTCTCTCTCCTACCCACTCTCCCCCAACTCCTCTAACAACCTACCCTCTGTAACTTTCAGGAGAAATCTCTGCACTCTCTCACACTCCTCTCTCTCTACCTCTGCTCTCTCTGCTCTTCCTCCACCTGCAGATTTTGTTAATTTGCCTATTGATGTTGCCACCTCCACCTTTAACTCCTGCCTCTCTCAGTCTCTCGACTCACTATGTCCTCTCGTCTCCAAACCAGCTCGATCATCACCCCCCTGCCCGTGGCTGACGGATTCTCTCCGATCCAGCAGAACCACGCTGCGAGCTGCTGAGAGAAAGTGGAGGAAATCCCCCCCCCCCCAGATCTGGCTTCGTATCACACTCTGCTGGCAGCCTTCACATCAGCAACCACATCTGCTAAGATTTCATTTTTTCAGTCAAAAATGAATGCATGTGCGTGTAACCCATGTAAACTATTTTCCACCTTCTCTTCCCTGCTGATCCCTCCTCCACCCCTCTCACCCTCTTCCCTCTCTGCAGATGACTTCCTGATCCACTTTGAGGAGAAGGTAGCCAAGATCAGAAACTTTTTCAAGCATCCGGTGATGCCCCACATTCCCCTTAATGAACCCACTGCTACATTTCTGTCCTTTAAGACTCTGGAGGACGCAGATGTACTCCAACTTATATCACACCAGCGTGCAACCACCTGCCCACTGGACCCCATCCCTTCGGCAGTCCTCCAATCTATATCCGGTGAGGTCCTTCCATATCTGTCCTCTATTATTAACATGTCTTTAACCTGTGGCTATGTTCCTGCTGTTTTCAAAACTGCCCGTGTTACCCCTCTCCTTAAGAAACTTGGACCCCGCTGATGTCAGAAACTATCGTCCTGTGTCTCTCCTGCCCTTCTTGTCAAAAGCTCTTGAACGCGCTGCCCTTAACCAACTGTCTGTTTTTTCCCACCAGAACAACCTGCTCGACCCTCATCAGTCTAGTTTCAGAACCGGGCACTCAACTGAAACTGCACTCCTGGCTGTGACCGAGGCACTCGCCACTGCTAGAGCCTCCTCCCTCTCCTCTGTCTTGATACTCCTTGACCTGTCTGCTGCGTTTGATACGGTCAACCAAAAACTCCTGATCTCCACACTGGCTGAGATGAGCATCTCTGGAACTGCTCTCTCTTGGTTTACATCTTATCTCACAGATAGATCCTAACAAAGTCTCCTGGAAGGGCTCTATCTCTGCACCTCACCCTCTTTCTACAGGAGTCCCACAGGGATCTGTACTGGGTCCTCTGCTGTTCTCTATTTACACTAAGTCTCTTGGTTTGGTCATTAACTCACATGGCTTTTCTTACCATTGTTGATGATACTCAATTCTTCCTCTCTTTCCCTCCTTCTACCCCACTGATTAAAGAGAGAATATCTGCTTGCCTGGCTGACATCTCTGAGTGGATGTCTAGCCATCACCTGAAGCTCAACCTCGAACAAGACTGAGCTGATCTTCATGCCATACAAGACCTCCCCGCTTCAAGACCTGTCCATCACCGTCGACGGAACTATGGTGACCGCCTCCCACTCTGCAAGAAACCTGGGGGTGATCTTGGATGACCAGCTGGACTTCAGAGAGCACATCAGGGCAACGGCACGGTCCTGCAGCTTCCTCCTGTACAACATCAGGACTACTGTCTGGACGACTGCAACTCCCTTCTCGCAAGCCTGCCAGCCTGCGCCACACGTCACCCCCCTGCAGAGGTCACTCCACTGGCTGCCAGTCGTGGCCAGGATCAGGTTCAATGTTCTGACCCTGGCCTACACTGCAGCCAAAAGGTCAGGCCCCTCCTACCTACAGGACTTGATCCAGCACTACGCTCCTGCTCGACCACTTCGCTCTGCTGGTGCAGGGCGACTTGCACTTCCCTCCCTCCGTGTTAACGGCTCTCGCTCGTCCCAACTGCGGAGCTTCTCCACTCTAGCTCCCCAGTGGTGGAATTAACTCCCCACTCTGTTGCGCTCAGCTGAAACGCTGTCTGTTTTCCGTCGTGGTCTGAATAACTACATATATCGGGCTAATTATATAGTATGTACTTTCTGTTTATTTTATTTTCGATTTGGTTTTTTGCTATTTTATAGCTTAGAATGTATAGCCGACTGTATTCTATGTTGATTACTAGCGATAGCTCCTACGTTGTGAGAAAGTTGTGCTTTGTTGGATTTGCTTGGCAGTTGTGTCAATGACCTTCAATATGCACTTATTGTACGTCGCTTTGGATAAAAGCGTCTGCCAAATAACTCTAATGTAATGTAATGTAATAATAATAATAACTTAAATATGTGTCATTCATAAATTGACAATATTTGATTTACTTTAATGAGCAGTTAGCACAGTGAAAGATGCAGGATACTCTTCTATTCGGGCACTTGAAAGAGGCACTTGCATTCTGCATAATTCCATAAAACAAGGTATCAGAGAGTTAAATGGGCAAAAAGGGAATTCAGAAACATCACTTACCTTCACCTGGTGGAAAATAGGGCTTTTATGGTGGAGCGAGCATCCAATGAAAGCCACAAAGCAAAATGAATAGCCAGGGCCCAGAACTTAGTCAACTGTTCACAGCATGCAGCAACAGCCATTTCTGCAGGCGGGGAAACTCGCTCGGAAAATGCTAAGTTCCTGGATGCGATGCAAACTATGTCATCGCCGGCGCAGGTATACGTGACGGCGGTAGATTAGCTGTCTCGTTCTGCCCAAGGGACACAGGAGGGGCTTTGCTTTGCGCCTGGAATCGTCTGTGTGGCGGCGCCGGCAAGTGTAAATGACGCAGATGGGTTTTTACATCGCGGGTCCCTCCCAGATTTAGCCTGTTTATTACTCATAGCAGGATGCACGTACACGTGTCATGGAAACACTTTTCCGTCTGATCGCCCCCTTTCCATCCGCACTCGCATCGGCTCCTTTTTCGCATTTAAGTATGTTTATTGACTGTGAACTTGCGCGCAAAGCTGGTTTTATTCAAAATCGGAAATGAACAGAAACTAATGCACCTTGATGTGCCTGTGAGCAGCGGATATGTAGCCTTCTCGACATCACGGCGCTTCCATGAATACAAATAACGTCTCCGCTCACCCATGATCGTGGGATTGGAGAGACTCAGGCGTCGTCTTTTGGAGGTTTGGGGGAGAGGGGCGGGGGGTGGCGGTTGTGTGCGCGCGTGTATCTGTGCATGTGTGCGTGCGTGCGTGCATGTCTGTGTGTATGAGTGAGCATGTGACTCATATTCTCATAACGCAGCTTTGATATAAGAAACCCTGCACTGTGGAGAGCTAAGACAGAGGTGACCTTTGACATATATTTTTGTTCCTTCTCTATCCTGCTGTCACTCAAACCGTATTTCCTCCATTTTACAATTACAGGGATACAGGCTATGTAACTGTGACTGAGTCATAACGCTATCTGTAGTTTCTTTCTAAGTCAGCCGTCCTTAAAAAGGTGGGTTAATGGGAGTATAGATGGACACCTGGGTGGCTCATCCTATTGCGGCTCTCATCCAGTGTGCGGATAGGCCCCACTGTGCAATTATCTGCCACCCTGCGGGGCTGCTCGTATGGGGCCCAGACTAGACCCCACTGTGTGGTATGGGGCCTAGACTGTGCCAGTGCTGACCGTGGCCAGCAGCCCCGCAGGGTGGCAGGTAATTGCAGCACTGCCCAAAGAGGCAGGTACATCAGTTGGTAGGGCGTATATGTGTGACCTTACACTCTGGACAACTGGTCACCCGCAGTCTGCCCGCACAAGCTGCACATGCTGGTGTTGGAAGATGAAAAGGTGGATGTGCATCATGTTTTCTGCTTGCCTGTGCTCTTTTGAATTTAGAGTGCAGCGTGAGCACGCATTCTAAATCGGGTATTCCAAATAGGGTGGGAAATGGGAATATATAATGTATATACATGTATTTTTAATATAAAAAAACTTCATCGTAACTTAATACATTTAGCAGGTTTACCCTGAGCTCTCATTGGCCTTTTTTCACAGAACTGCACAAGATCACTTTTTAAATCATTGAATGACAAATACAGAACCAGTTTGTTGCTTACATTATTGATTTTTATTTGGCTTCGTGTGTTAAAGCAATGAGTTCATGAAGAAATGCCTCATGTTGTGCTATGATATAACTGTAAGGGCACTTCATGTTATTTTATATTCATATAGTTGCTTCAATTACCTTCTGTATGCACTTATTGTATGTCGATTTAGACAAAAGCATCTGCCAAATGATTGTAATGTAATGTAATGTATTGTGCATTTATGAAGCTACACTAAGGTTATCGACTTAATTGAACATATAAACCTAAATAAAATATAGGCGATATAAACATTCAAACATGTCATTTCACTAATGTCTAAGGGTTTAGGTCGAGTAGGACCAGAGCATATTGCAAAGATTAAAGCTTTTGGTACAGCTTCCTATCGTCGTATTTAACTCCCCCATAAGCATTACAGAGCATCTTCTTCGGCAGTACATAGGCATTCACAATGTTGTCTGACAATAACAAAAAAAAAGACATACAGTGTGTGTCACTTGGCGTGTCATGGTAATGTAATTTATGATGCATAATACACCATACGCACTGCTCACAAATGTGCCATGTACTTCTTATGAAGAACTTGTATTTCTGGTTTTGAAGGACTATGCAAAGTTGTTTTCATTCAAGGTACGAAACTATTCCAAATGAACAGATCAGTAACCTAAATCAGCGTGTTTTGGCTGCTGATTGTAATCGCAAATGCAATGCATATAAATAATCTTTACCACTCGGTCTGAAAATGTTAAATCCAAGTCTTATTTGCCTGTTTTGACAGCCTAAATTGTGCAACAACAACAATCTATTTCTCTAAAGGCTCAAATAAATGTGACAGTATTATCTTCAGAAAATTTTAAATATGTCCCTGTCTCACCTTGAATGTTGCACATATTGGAGAAATATTGTCTTAACATGTACAGCTATTTGTTTACAATGTGTGTGAAATCCAACTAAGGCATGTAGCACTAACATTAGTTTATCAGCAATTTATCAAGAGAGGGGCTTCTTATACCATTAATCTTACATCCACAAAGAGTTCATTAATTACATGGCCAAGAAAATGGAGATAATAGCCGGTGCTCGGAGAGGACCCTCGATTGGCTTCATTGTGCTTTCAATCATTCGTGTATTCATCAATTTTACTGTTCCCATTAATTCAGAGCATTCTGTGTTATGTCTGTAACAACCTGGAATCAGGAGTGAATCAAACATGATGTACCTGGCGGGCATCCAATGAAAGCCTGATAATTAAAAACTAGGGATGAAGGCAATCTAACAGGAAGTAATTATAGACTCAGTATAAATGCGCTGCATAGAAATGTATTTTTGTGAATGAAAGGGGCGATGTAAGCTTACGGCAAACATGTTCATCCCCTTAAACCGACAAGATTTTCCCCACAATGCCTCCTGACCCAAAGCAGCCTGAATCACTTAACAAAACGATCTGGCCCGAGTGGAGTTTGACAATTTGCTC
Organism: Ilyophis sp. 1 JC-2022; assembly: GCA_022702515.1. Taxonomy (NCBI): domain Eukaryota; kingdom Metazoa; phylum Chordata; class Actinopteri; order Anguilliformes; family Synaphobranchidae; genus Ilyophis; species Ilyophis sp. 1 JC-2022. Next base: position 94,703,143 of record CM040402.1, on the reverse strand, counting down.
TTGCTTGCGGAAGATTCGGAAGGCGAATATTTCCAAAAACTCCTTTAATTACACAAACTATAAAATGCATGCCCACGCGAGATAGTAGATCAAAAATCGCACTGTTCACACGCAAGTCTTTCCTTGTCAATGGAAGTGGTCTCCCGGGCCAGGGCGGTGCATGTGCCCTCAATCTCCCGCAGCGACACGGGCGGGAACGAGAGCGCCGTTTCGAAGACATCGCTCCATCGCCCCTGGGTCTCTGCGGAGTGCCAGGGCTCACCCGCCGTGGGCGCCGTTCAAACGACGCCAGCCCATACTCTGGTGGTAATTTATTCCGCCCTTTAGGGGGTGTGTGGGCGGACAGGAATGAGAGAGAAACGAACTGTGGCTGCTTTCAGGGTCAGGCCCACCTTGTCCCATCCTGTCCTTCAGGGCTGTTTTACAGTAATGGCATTGTATGTGTTTTACAGTAATGGCCCCCCATTTGTGTGCGGTTTGTCAGCAGTGCGTTCGGCCCTTGGAGTGGGAGTGGGGGTGGGGAGATGGTATTTGGGGGCTGAGGGCAAGGGGACCAATGGAAAAAAACAAGCCGGCAAATGCATAACTAGGTGTCACTTTAATAAATGTACAGGACTATGGAATCAATTACGATTGATCCCCCATTTATGAAACTTGGCAGCAACATTTATTAAGTCCCAAGAGATAGGTGGAGGGGGGCGGGGCGCCGGGCCTTGATTAAATGGTGCAGTGGGAGAAGCATTTCTGATGTCTTTTTTCTTGTCAGCACAACAGTTGGCCTTTATGGCTGTTTTAACGTGGTGTCAGGTGGCATTTGTTTGTGCACACTATGTCCCTGTCAGTCTGTAGCAACGAGGCCCCTTCCCCGACAGCAGACTTGGCTCATGCGGTAGCTGTAATACGTTTTCAAGGCGAGTGCAGTTGGTAGTCTCAACACCTGGAGTCTGGGAATAAACCAGATACATATTTTGCCTTGACAGTGATCCGTCTCGCCTTTTGAAGAGGTGATACCTAACAAAACCAACATTGTAATTAATCTGAATCTTGAAAAACCTCATCTTGACAAAGAAACATTGGGGTATTGCATAATAAAAGACAACAGCAGGAAGTCGTACATGTTGATGCGGGAGTTACTTCTTTATGAAAGTGTTTCTCAATTGCTTTCTCCTTATTTCAAGGCCAATATTTATTTCTGCCTTTCTATCAATGACATTGTTAAACATTGTGATAAATTATATATTTTAACTTAATAAATAAAAAAGTCCACAGCATACACAATGAAAAGCACATTTTATCTTCAGTTTGTACATAAATCATAATGGTAATAAAACTACATCACTGAATATTGTCAAAATAATACAACCGGTTACTTTCATGTTAAACCTGAATGCTGTTGTGCAGTTGCATGCTCCATGAATAAAGATACCTTTGGTGAATGGATTAAAAAGTATTTCTTATTTTCAGTTATTCACACATGACGTCATCCAAATGCACATTTGATTGCTTAATTTGTGAAAATATCTGAGTATAATATAAATGTATAATGTCGCAGGCTGAAATTATTTGTTATCGGTTGTTCAGTTTAAATATACAAATAAGCTAGTTTCTGCATTGCCTATTTTAGTATATGGTGGACTTTGTTTTATTATAAGACTGTACCACACAAAGGCACACATTTTTCTGTATAGCCTAATATTTCAATATTGAATTTTTTTTACTTAGACTTTATTGACTTGATGACCATTACTGCACTTAAATAGTCTATATAGCAACAATAGGACTAAAACAGAAACGATTAAGTATAGGCTTACTTAGTTTGTGATTCTAGACATTCCCTTGTGAAACACATTGATTATTATAGAGATAGTATACCTTTTTTGTGATATCAACACAAAATAGATACAGTTACTGTCTTCCTCAACAGTGGCAAACCACGGAAATTGGCAGTATACTGGGTTGCAAAGTGCACGGCTCTTAAAGGGAATGAAAAGAGATCATTTGATTGGCTATGACTGAATCCAGCTGCAACATACGTACTGAGAAATATTCAGCTTAATCCAATTCAGCTTAATCCAGTCCATTTTGCACCAGCGCAGCGAGCTATGATCTGTGCGCTCTTTACCTCTGGTCACAAAAATAATAAAATTCAGTAGCCACGCCCAGTGCCCCATGCACTGCACCATTCACTGTAGTATACCTATGCGCCATCCACCAGAAAATAAAGCCCTTCATCTGTGATAGCCGCCCCTCACGGCCAATGCTAACATACTCACAGGTAAACAACTAGTCAGACAGGTCAGAGGCATAAATAAATGTAGCATAACACACATTTGGCTAAAAAGTAATGGGCACAAATATGTTTATTGCGACAAGTCTATTGTAATTTGTATTGTTGTTGTTTGTTAGCTTTTTAGTTTGGATGTGTTAAGGTGTGTTAAGGTGTGTTAAGGTTCACATGCAATTGCAGCACTCAAGAGGACACTTCATTTGTGAACTTGTTATTGAACATCTGCTAATCAATCTGCGAATTTAATTAACCATTCATCATCATCATCATCGGACCTCTTGCTCGGCGACGGGGGCGTCGCCATGCGTAGAGCCAATCAGATTCACCAGTCTTCTCCACTTGGATCGGTCCTGTGCTAGGGGCTCAGCTTCGGCCAGCGACAGGCCCATTTGGTGTAGGTCCCTGGTGATGGCATCAATCCATCGAGTGCGGGGGGCACCGCGGGGGCGTTTCCAGCCGGCAGATTTAGGATCGAAGTGGAGGACAGCATGAGTAGGGTGTTCGGGGGGGAGTCTTTTGACGTGGCCGTACCAGCGCAGCCGGCGCTGTGCTGCCAGACGGGACGCGAGGGGCTGTTGGGTGCGTTCCCGGAGCGAGATGTTAGAGACTCGATCATGCCATTTTATCCCCTCTATTGTGCGCAGTGCTCTGCTGTCAAGGCCATCAATTCTCTCGGCCAAGGTCTTGTTGAGAGGCCAGGTTTCTGCTCCGTAGAGGAGGATGGAAAGGACTGAGGTGTTATAGACCCGCAGTTTGGTCTATCTTGAGACCAAATTAACCATTGGTCTCTGTTTTTCATGGAGAACTCACCCTGAATTTACCAAACGGGCACATGGTTATGGAATTAGTCACAGTTCAAGGAAAGAAAATTAATGAACATAATTTGTACTTTAAAAAAAAGTTTTAAACCATTGCCAAATTGAAAGAAATTAGCCGTTCTTAAAGATTAAGATATTTTCCATGACTAATAATAACACCATGATATATACCACTATATACCACAATTCTAAAGCTGTTACTGTTCATATCTTTTAAAATTTGATATTATATAACTGAAAGCAAGCACACGATATTGTTTAGCCTGTCCCATTTATGCTTTTTGAACTTTTACACATCTTCACTTTCTGATGATTGTTTGCTTCTCTCTCCATAGTGCAACGTTCCACTAGCTGTCTAGAACAATTTTAACTGAAACTACGTGGGAAACCGCCACAATCATCGCTGGTTGAATAAATCGCGCACAATCTGAGCATGTTCTTTGACCTTTCAGTCGACCTTTTCTGTCTTGGCGATGCTCTATAAGGAATAGGGACCTGGGTTTTTGTTACTCAAGGGCTGTGGGTTCAATTTCAAGTTGGGGTACTGCCATTATACCCTTGAGCATGGTACGTATCCTGAATTCTTTCAGTCCAGCTGAAACAATATTTGTGTAAGACACTGTTAAAAGTGTGTCTTAAGAGAACCTGATAAATGCCAGAATATAAAATTTAATACAATGGTGTGGTCAGGATTCAGTACCGGGCCATGGGTATGTCACTGCACTGATATCCACGGCTTCATCCGGACAAGACAGCTGGCAACACTTATTTAATGGACTTTTAAAAAATGAAGCTCAAAGTGGAGCGCTGTCCATTTTTGTTTTCTACTGCTTCAGAAATGTGAGCGGTCCAGTTTGTCAAAAGTTATAGCCTGCGTCACTTTCTTTATGGTAAAAATAAAATAAAATGAATGCTAATGACAGAGCTGTCAGTCAGTATGCAGGCGACCATAAACTCACTTTCACCCAGGGATTTATTGGATTCTTTAAATATACTCCACAATCACTAATTCTTCGTTTCACCTTCAATCAGCTTTCTCCGCCAAATGAAAAGTCATCCACTTACTCAGCCCACACAAATTGTGCTTCATGCAGAAGGGAAAGCCCACATATAACCTGCAGGGGTTGATGAGTTTATGAAGCGTGTGTGTTGGCTGTAAGAAAAGAAAGAAAATCCTGCAGCTCTTTCCCAAACAAAAAGCCCTTATCCTGGTCAGAAATGGTTAACTTTGATACCTGGGTCAAAAAAGCTAGCTTTCTACATTTGGCACCTTATCATTCCCTTAAATCTGATTGATTACTGCAAAAAAGATGCGTATTTGGTTATATTATGGTAAAACAATGCCGGAAACGATGCTAAAATATAGAATAGGAAATACCCATTGGAATTTGAAGATTGCATTAAAAATAAACCATTTGGAAACATGGCTTGACACAGGTTAACATTGTGTGGAGGGTTGTGGCCCCAGCTCCATTCACAAAGTGCAGAATGCTTAACAGAAAGAGAAATGCTTTAAGTGAGGGGTGAACTTGTCAAATGGTGCTTTTTGAAATCCACAGTATCACTCAGTAGAATACAGAAGTACAGTAGAAACTGAAAGATACACACCTCTGTTGTGAACAGGCAATAAGTGGGATATGACACCCGAAGTTGCACACAGACTAACATCAATGATTATCTATCAAGAAAGATGTAAGTCCCTTTATCAACAAAAACAAGATCCACTTTCCACTCATAAAACATTCAAAATACTATCAAAATTGTGCAATCTCTCTGCAGTATAGCTAAAGAATAGGGGTGTGCCCGAAGCCGAATACCTTATTCGGAACCAGGGAAATAATGAACCCTATACAATAAATGATGATTCTATCCAAATATCAAGACTTATATAAAGAGGTTAAAAGTAGTTAACAGACATTTAAAATTAGTTTGTTGTAGCTTATGTATACTCTATTTTTCGAGTTTTTAACTGATTGTTCATTGCACTTGAAACTAGGAACTGGTGGTCGGGGTCAGTTCATCATTAATGTATAGTAGGCTTATATTTAGCTACTTTACTATCTAAAACTACTTATAAAGTTTATTGTTTTGTTTGTGAACAGTTTTTTTTTTTTTTTTAACAATTATGACAATTATGTTAATTCATTAAGAAAAAAGCTATGATGTAAAAGTCAGTTTGAAGCATTAAAAGGCCAACAAGTGGAATCCGAGTGTAATTAAATTGGCAAAAACCTATTTGTTTATATTTTCCATCCACTTCCGATTTCTATCCAGATACAGATACAGAAAAGGTTAAGCTTGATGGTTGAACAGATACAAATAGTGGATTTGTTGCACACCCCTACTAAAGAATATGAAAAAAATTGAGAAAGTGATAAAGTCGACTGCTTTATTTAATGCTGCATTTAGTTGTAATTCTCAAAAATTCAAAAGACTCTCAAATATCAGACATCTGAATGGCCTCCACCCCCAATATCCCAGTGTCTTTGTGAGTTTCTACTGTAATTTTAAGTATACAAGATCTGCAATTTGGGTAATTACACAGTAAAACAGATCTGCAATGAAACCTGGGCAACCAAGTGAAAACAGGGCTGCTTCCTCTGAATAGCAAACTACAAAACTAAAAAAAGAAATGGCGGGGTATGAAGCTTGCAGGAAAAAAAAAAAACCCTTCAAAAAAAAGGTTATGGTGGTAAAGGTGGAAGAAATGACATCCCGGACCTCTCACCTGCAGACGAGAGGATGGGGGATATCATTGGGAAAGTTGCCCTGGAAGGGGTGACTGAAGACGGTGACAGCGACTTGTCCCTGCCAGCATCTTTCACTTACACTGGTGGCATCAAGATTCTGTCACACTGGGGTGCAGCATTTTGCGAGGTCTTCTATTAAAGCTAGATCGACAATTCTTATAATTTTTTTTTAAAAAGGTTACATGTTTGCTTCTTTTATACAACATGGTGATGTGTGATTATTTTCATATGGCTGTCTCCAATGAATCCGTACACAGAGGCTGAGGCTATTTCCTGATTGAATCATTTTAACCGGCTCATGCTTCATTCTCTTTAGGCTACATGTGATGAGCAACTAATACTGGTATCTAATAAAAAATACCTATTAAAAATCTACTTATTCAGATATTATTTTTGCCAATAAGGCTACACAACGTACATCTAGAGCACGTATAGGTCAAGTGCATTTTCAAATATTGTCCAGATGCATTAAATGCATTTACTATTGTCACAAATTGAATTCCTTGGACGTTATTTCGCCATTTTTACGATAAATAAAAGTTTTCCAAAGAGCAGCTTTTTGTTTTTCACCTGTTAACTCCGCAGTGCTCCCAACAAAAGTATATATTTTTTACTATTCTGCCCTCGCTGTTCATTGCATGTAATGTCACTGCCTAGCTACTGGAGTGCACGCAAAGTCAAGAGCTGTTGTGAGATTTCATTGTACTGTACGCCAAAGTATATTTTGATGAATCCGGAAATGTGCTTTAAAATGGTTGTACGCTCACTTTACAATAAGATTTTAACATACGCATGAATGATAAATTAAGCCCAATGGACTTCCCTTTATTTTTACATATTATGCAATAAATAGTATCCATATCTTGGTCAGGGTAATTCATTTCTTGATTCATCCGTACATGATAAAAGTGTATAACATGTTTTATTTACAGCATACAGAGAGGCTAACAATGTATTATAATTAGCCTCATGTGTTTTGGCCAGACGGGTTTTGTCATCTATATTTTAGTAGAGATGTGCTGTGTATTTCTACAGTTACTCTTGTTGAATGTGTGATGAGGTAATTGGCTGTAATTAACTGCTGAGAAATCAGTCATGATGAGTTTGGTGGGGTTGAACAAATTATCATAATAACTGAGCGGTTTAGACTTGAGGGATTAGACAATGGATGAAACACAGTAATATCTAAAAGTTTTTCATCCAAAAAATTATTTCAAAAATCCTGTGAATTTACTTGGTCGTTTGCAGGTCAGTGCAGTGCCCGTATTAAAACATAATCTTAGAGTAGGAGTGTTTGTTTAGGATCAGATTCCCACTGCCCTTATTCTCATCATATCCATTATGATATGAGCTGAAAAGCAAAACTGACCCTAGATCACTTCTCAAGCTCTGAGATGCTTTATGAATTGGTTCAGGTCTGGCTACCTCTGACCAATGCAAACAAACACAGGCACACACACACACACACACATGCACACTGACATGTGCACAAGCAGACACACATGTATGCACATAAGCACACACACACTGTACTCTTGTGCACTGCTACTCATGTTGAAGCAGACTGCCAAGTGATCGCTGCTGAGACAGATACAGACGCCAAGCTTTAATCCCATTTTAATAAATCATCGGTTTATCTGTTCACAGTGTTTATTTGAAGAAATAATCATTTCAGGCTTCAGGTTTAAAAAAATAATAATAATCTTGTGTGTGGCATTTGGCGATGTCCATTGAAATATAATGAGTATAGGCCTTTTATTTTGGTTAACTCTGAGCTGTTTTACTTAGATGAGGCTTTCGTATTGTGAATGAGGCCTGCAAAATGAATACAGGTTTCAACAGTGCATTTTTATTTTCACTTTGTTATCCACATTTAGAGCTGTGTTTTATCCCTGAGTTCTAAGCCGTGTGAAGGTCGCACCCTGCGACTGTTTTTTAATCAGCGGAGGATAAAACATGCCTGCTTTCACACTAAAGCATCGTTAATTTAAGTGCAGTGAGTCATGTAATTTATGTGGCATGGTAAGAAAGTGGCTGGTCTAAATGTGGAAGCTTTATCATGTCCCAAACGTAGCGCAAACACTGATAAAATGCCATCAACAAATGGAATAACGATAAAGAGGAATTATAACTCTCCCTGGTGGTCTAATGTTATACGCTCAGCAAGAACAACTATAGAGACAGACAGCGCATTTCATGTTTGGATGATATGTATAAGGCGTTATTATCTGAAGTAAATTTCACTTGTCTGTGAATGCTGTAGTATAGAACATTTTTTAATGTAAGACTGAATAGAGATACAGGTCACTCAGCCTAAAATAAGGATTATTTTTGTTGCAAAATAAAAACTAAATTAAAAACAGTTCATTGTGTTTAATTCAAGACAGGTTTTTGATTTCACACTGAATTCACATTGCAACGCTGGGTCCAATCCTCTATACTAGTTGATTCATCCATCGGGCCATTGTTTCACTGCATTCTCAGTGATAATTGACAAAATTGACATTATTTCTGATTTCCCCAAACCCTCATTAGACCTGAATAGAAGTAGATAATAATAATAATTCTTCTTATTATTAATAATAATAATGCTCATTATTATTATGATAATGATTATTATTATAATATTATGGGCTTGTTCCAGTGCTCAAAGTGTTGGCAAATATACCATTTTACCTTGCTTAGTTTTGCTGTATGTAAAAATGTTCTTTGACCTTTCTTTGCCAATAAATTTCTACTTATCGTACATAAATTCTGTTACAGTGGTTCTGCATAGAAAATTGAAATGATAGAAAACCAGGTATTTATTTCCCCACAGTATGTCATATTTATAGGCACAGAACCTCATTATGAACCCATAGAAGTTACTCCATCGCTGATTGAAATAGAGTCAGGTCATTTGAGGAATCTTTAATTCAACATGTTAAGTAATTTACACAAACTTTCAGGGAATGGCAAATGTAATTCATGGCACCTCATTCATTCATGTGGCTGCTGTATTTATACAGGTAGCTAATGGATTTAGCCACTTTGCTAAACTTTATTTCTCTGGCATTGTGAAATAAAAATAGAATCCACATTGCTGCAGCATGTCTCCAATGCATCATGTTTCAGCACCGTCTCAATGGATGTACAGTGTGTTATAACACAAAGGATTTAGACACATGTAATGGATACAATGATGAAGAATATGGGTTGGTGTAAAGACCTAACAGCATCCATCACACTCCAACACTGATACATCTAGGTGACCCCATAAGTCTGTCATAATGACTTTTTCCCCGTAGTCCATCATACTCTGTGTCATATTGGAGTACAGTATGATATGTCATATGTCATTTTTCTTTCTTTGAACTGGAAGAAAGTGGCAGGCCATTAGCTTTTATGTGTACATTTAGATTTCACACAGAGTGCATTTATTTATTTGCTTTTATGTTTCAACATTTATGCTTCATATGTAATGCCCAAATACTAGACATATACAGGTACATAAGCAGAAAACCTGAATCTGGAGAGAATACCTTGAACACTCCTTGAAAAAAACAGTTGAAAAAAACCCCTGGAACCAAAATGAAACTTGTCTCGTATCGTTAATCCGGGAGATATGGGTTTACGACGTTTTGGTTAATTAGTGCTACTCCATGATTTGCCATTATTACAATAGGCGATAGAAAAATTTTAATGTCTTTTTCAGCTCCATGTTTACATGTATACTATGCTCAATTAAAGGTAAGAGTTATGAGTGATTATAATCTTGAATCATCAGCAAAATAACCTATATTTCTAAATGGGTCAAATTTTTACAAGTTATAATGTCGTTCGTGTCTAATTTGGTCTGTGGTTCTTGAGTCATTGTCGAGATATCATCACAAGTTTATCAGGTTGGTATGGGAACATGTATGGTGGAGATGGTTCATGTGGCTGCAGAATGTTCAATCTTAATTATCCAGCGCTGGGCATTATGACTCGTGAACACAGCCCTGCCACAATCCTTGCATCAAAGGCTCTGAAGGAGCCTACATTATAGAGTATAGAGTAATAGAGTATAATGCTAGGTCTTATTCCTGCAAGTTATTTTCTTTCATTTTCATTTTTGAGAGTCGTTTCGGTTGTACTGTTTGCTGGCCCTCTCTCTGATTGGATGATGATTCCTGCTCTCACTGAGGCGAGGATGTGTCTTTGTTTGCTTATCATTGGCTCAGCATGTATTTCAGACTGGCTGGATTTGGGCTTCACTTGGAAAGATTTTGCCTTTTTGTTTTTTTTCTGTGAAATTTTTTAGTTTGATGGAGTTTTGATGATACAAGTTTCATTTTTTGTTTGCTTAATTTCAAACAGCTCAGGCAGTGTGTTTACTGAAGGTTGTATAATTATTTTTTTGTCATCGCTAGTCACTTTCTTATTCATAAATTTGTTTTAAATGGATGAACACTCATTGCCTTCAATAAAGTACAAAAAAACTAGCCTTCTATGAGTTTCAGCATGTCATATCCCTTATCTCTGTAACGAACAGCTCCTGACGTTCATCCAGAGTAGGTGAGGTTGGAAGTCTGAGATGAAGTTGGGGTCCATAATGTCCTGGGCCCGAATCCAGGACAGCTCCTCCAGGCCCTTGCCAACCCAGTCTACCAGGTACTGGGTAGCTCACCCTACCTGGCGGGTGTCCAGAATTTGCCAGACAGAGTAGGTGGGCAGTCCTGCCACCATGCAGGGTGGCAGTGGGTTGGGGGTAGGCAGGACCAGGGGGCAGGTGACAACAAGTCTGAGCTTGGAGACATGGAATGTAGGATGGATTCTCATAGACCTGGGGAGCTGGAGACGGTTGGCGGTAGGGTTAATCCAGGGCGGGTTTATGTGAATGACATAAAACTTATTGGCTGTTTTCACTGGAGCCCAGTTGTGATGTAGAAACTGGACCAATTCTGAATGGACCATTTTTTTTTCTCATGCACCAACAAAAACAATTAGAGGTAGTATGAATTCATATTTTACCAGCACATAATTATCATGCCACACTGCACAATCAATGCCAAAACTAGGTAAACTCTGATTTCTAAGACATGGGCCCTTCAAACCATGATTCTGCATGATTGCCTGCCCTAACTGTAGCTGGAGATGTACATGACCTGTTGCCTTGTGCTGTTGAACAGTTACATCCCTCATATAAAATGATTTTCCATCATTTCCAAGATTGTAGATGTAGACAAGGTAGTAGTGGGTATGACATCAGATAAATCAGAACATAATCTAGACGACTCAGAGATGTGCCATGAAGGACTGAGAGTATGCATGTTTTTCATTAAATCCCGCCATGTTACTACACCTGATAATTTCACTAATTAACACACCTTCAACGAGACAAAAATTAACTAATAAGTAAAATCAGCAGGTGTAGTGATTGATTGGAATGAAAACCTGCATACTCTCTGCCCTCCATAGCACATTATTGGGTGCCAATGCACTATAGCCATACATTTACAAGGCCATTTTAATTTTATAATTTGGAATTAAATTTTATTTCAAATTTCTTGCATATCAGATTCCAAAGGTGGAAAAAAAAACAAAAAACAACAGACATGGAAATTCATCTTCCAAAAATTCCAGTGTTTTGCACATTAGTGTGCGAATCTAAATCCCTAGCACTGATCCAGTGGTCTTACGCTCGAGGGAATCTAGTGCAATACTCAGCTGCTTTCATCTGGCCTCATCTAAACAGTGTGTAAGCGTAGTGAATGATACTAATTATCTGAGATTAGTAGCGCCTTCTTCATTTCTGAAGAAAACACAGAGAAACAAAGAGAAAAGAGAACACTCTTTCATGCTGAAACAAAATGATCACTGAACAAAACAGCTAAACAAAAAACTGATGTTTGACAGTTAAATACATTCGTGTGTGTGTGTGTGTGTGTATGTGTATATTTTGTGTGACCATTTGGTAAAGTGGGGGAATTCCAACATATCCACATATTCCTGCTGTGTAATAATTGACTGGAAAGTTAAATAAGAGCATGTCAGCAAGTTTAAATCACAAATGTTCTTGCTGAACCTTCCGTATTAGCTTGTCCACTTTTGTAATAGATTCATACTCAATCCAGACAGTAGAACTTATATTTATTACTCAATTTATTACTCCAGTAAGCATGGATTCTAGAGATTAAAAAAACACACTCATATGAAAGGCAGTTCAGGCCATAAATCATGCTTGATCTCACAGAAACCATTATACTCTTTCACACACACACACACACACACACACACACACACACACACACACACACACACACACACACACACACACACACACACACACACACACACCATCATCATCTAAATGTCATCTAGATTGATAACACGGACAATGGTGTAACCTTGAATTGGGTGCACTATTAGATGCACTATCATCGCATGTGTCCAATTATTGCCCACTAGAGCAGCGGTCCCCAACCACCGGTCCGTGGGTCATTTGGTACCGGGCCGCACAGAAAGTCTGATCATCAATAAAATATTTTTTTATTCAGAATCTGAAAGATGTTTTATTTTGAAAAATGACCGGAACCATCCATCTGTGCGTCTGTGTCTCTTGAGATGGTGAGTTGTATTTTTTATGCACTTTATATTTGTTTTTATGCCAGTCGTATCATTTTATTTCGTCATATTTATCCCCCCACACCTTGAAGGCTGGTCCGTGAAAATATTGTCTTACGTGAAACCGGTCCATGGCCCAAAAAAGGTTGGGGACCGCTGCACTAGAGGATGTATCTTGGGGATGCAGGCATCTGCTGTTCAAAGCCCTCTTTTGAAAAAGATTAGTGGACCCACATCACACATTACATCAGAGATACGCTCACTCTCTCTGGTCCCGGGACCTCCTAGAAGCAAACTAGGGCCATTCGTCACACTGGTACTGTGTCTGGGCTCAACAGCCACCTCCTGGCCTGGAGGTCTTGGACCATCTTTAAAAATGTGTTCAACACCTTCAAAACCTTTTGTTATCACTGTCAGATTTCTATAAAAATGTAATTTATTCAGTCATAAGAAGGGTTGGCCATATACCCTTTTTCACTCTGTAGTTTCACAGAAGGCTGAAAACTGACTTATCTTCTGACAAGTTTTTTTTAAAAAGGACATTGCGATCCACAGTGTCTCAAACACAACAGATCAACTCCAAATTCAACTTCTAAATTGAAGCAAAATAAGAATTAGGAATAGTGTTATTTAAGAAAAAAATAAATCACTGGGAGGTTGCCCCTTTACTGGGTTTAACTTTGATCTATCAAAATATAATTTTGATTGAAGAGTAAAAAAAAGAAAAAGAATGGGTGATGTACATGTTTGCTCTAGCTCATAAATGAGCAAACAGGCATCAATTTAGCTATTTTAAAGATTTGTAAATGTAGTAAAAAATAATTCCGTTCTTATACTGGGTAAATTCTAGGTATAGATGATTATACATATAACATGAAAATATTAAATGATTAGAGGTAGATATAATTACATATAATTATAAAATGCATAAAGTGTAATTATATAATGCATGGTGTAGAGACGACTACACCAGCATAACCTCAGAGGGTTCACTGCAAGACGCAAACCACTGGGGAGCCACAAGAACAGAGTGACCAGGCTAAACATCTTATCTGCTCAGATCCAAAAAAATAAAAATCAGCCTCAAAACTCATTGGACGGCACTTCACCTTGCAACAGGACAAAGACCGCAAACATGCTGCTAAAGCAACCAAGAAGTTTTTCATCATTAAAAACGGGAATGGCTGTCCTTCCTACACGGATCACCGCATATGGATGTACATACCCTCAAATTAAAACAGTCTGCACTTTAACCTCGTATAATAAAATGTATTTTAAATCCTACCTGCTGGAGTGCAGAGCCACTGTGGACAATACTGTACAACACACACATGCGCGCATACACACAGTTTGTGCCTTGGTCAAGCTTGTGTGGTCTGTTGATGCTCAGACTGTTTTAAAAAAAAAGATTATAATAATTATATATATATATATATATATATATAATTTCCACATACTGCTAAAGAGGGCACCCCTCTGTCACTGATGGTGGGTTCAGCTGCAGGTTAACATTCATTTCCTACAAGCCCCCCAAAATAATCTTCACGTCTCACCGGAGGGCTATTTTATAGGAATCCAATGAGAGATAATGCCACATTTACACAACTAATGTAATTACACAACACTCTGCCCTTCTGCTGTTTTGCCATTTTATGGCTTTTAATTTTGTTCCCATGCTATCACAATGACTTTCAATTGGATCAGACATGCTTATGGTACGCTTGAAATAGCTATTGATCTGAGATAAGAGGAAGGGGACAAGGCAGTAAAAAGTAGACTTAGGTTAATGCAGCAGAGCTAGACTAAGGTTAATAGAGCAACTGTAGACTTAGGCTAATGCAGCAGCCGTAGACTTAGGTTAATGCAGCAGCCGTAGACTTAGGTTAATGCAGCAGCCGTAGACTTAGGTTAATGCAGCAGCCGTAGACTTAGGTTAATGCAGCAGCCGTAGACTTAGGTTAATGCAGCAGCCGTAGACTTAGGTTAATGCAGCAGCCGTAGACTTAGGTTAATGCAGCAGCCATAGACGTAGGTTAATGCAGCAGCTGTAGACTTAGGTTAATATAGTAATACACTTCACTATGGAAATGACAATCATGCAGGAGGTGTACCCTACCTTGGGTGATCCCCATGTGCCGAAAGGTATTGAACCTCCCCGAAATTAGAACAACGGTAAGCATTGGACAGCTCATTAAGCTAATACAAAACATTTGGCCTGGACTCAACGATTATCTTTGACTCATAATTTGATGTAAGTGTTTAATTTGTTTTCCCTTTGCAATCAAAGCTTGGCAAGAAGCTGATTAATGAACTCGCCAAACTGTTAAGGAAACAAAAAACAAAACAAAAACAAAACCTCTTGCATCTAACTACGAGTCAAAAGTCCAGGACAAATATTAATTAAATCTAGACCACAATAATATGCCCATTGACACTATGTGTCAGGTGGAAGTGAACAGAAATAAATCTCCCAAGGAATTTACTTGCTATTGTGAACAAAATATAGACCCACAAGGACTTGTATCCTAACCAGCACAATAAGTGCCAAGCTGATAATTCCATCTGGCTCACAAAATGAATTAAAGTAGACAAGTGAGAAAAACAAGGAGGGGCAAAATAACTTGGAAGGCTGCCTGGGATTTTATTTGGTCCTTTTGTGTCCATTTGTTGCTACTGTTAGTAACGCCCCACATTTCCAGAAAACTGTAGAGGTCCACTGCTGCGTTATCAGAATGCCTCAATGATCCCCTTTGGGTTTTCGCTGCATTGTGAATGGGAACAGTCATGCCTGGTCCCATGGAGCGCAACTGTGGGATGTAATGGGACTGGTAGTTCACTTCTGAAATTGGATTCCTGTTAGCGAACTTAATCCCCATCAATTCCGTCCGCTATCAGAGGAGGTGTACTCGAGGTCTGGAAATGCACAGCAGTTTTCCCTGGTAATCTCGTGAGGGGAAAAAACTATCTTGCTTTGCTGCCTGCATTAATGCGATAAAGCCCTCCATGGGGCACTGTGCATCATAAACTTTTTGACTGTAGTGAGACTGCTTATGCTTCATTACCTGGCTGACAGTACCAGCTATCCAATTCTGTGGAGGTTATGCAGCGGCCATCTTCTGGATTTGAAACTTCAATTTGGGATTTTGCTTTCGGTTGGAGAGCAGGATTGCGATGAGTCTACGTCCATTTCCTGACTCGCGCTTGCATGAGTAGCCAAGCATCTGCATTGGCTTTGCGACAAGCTTCTCTTCCTTGTGATGGGTTTTTGATATTCTGTTGGCTTTCTCAGACACTTCGCTTTGCTGAAATCTGCAGTCTGTTCTTGTGATGTACTTACATGTATCTGTGTGTCTATAATCTGGATTTCCTTCATTCCAGTCGTACTGAGCGATTCGGAAATTTCACCAGGAGACGTCAATGAATTTAGAATCTGAATGGAAAAATTAGGCATAGTTTGGACTTAGACTGGTGTTAAGAAACTTGAGCGCAATTTTGCAATCATATTCAGGCCAGACTTGGAAAGCACACAAAGGGCCTTATCTTACATCCGGTGCTAAGCGGCGCTAACCCAAACACTCGTGTCTTCACTAGTTTTCAGACCGGCGCAGGTAGATGCACGTTGTCCCTTGAATCGCAGGAAAGTGGGGTTTTTTATGGCATTAAGCAACCAGTAAAAACTTGTTGGTCCTATTTCCATAAGCAGGACAATATAAAACAAATAAAAATATGTGTAAACCAATGAGTTCCCAAACTGACAGCATTAGTGCATTTAGTGTCATCATTAAGACAAAATAACGATATGCATGTTATTAATAAATATTAGAATGCACGTAATATGACCTTTGCTAGTATGCAAACTGTCTGCTGTGAGAAAAGCCTCATAGAATTGATGTTTGACAACCCAGCAAACAATGGATGTCCCAGGGACTTACCATTTTAGTCCTCTCAACGTTATGATGTGACGTTCCCTAGGGATGTCCTAAAAACATTACTAGGATGTTATTAAAGTCCTAGGAAGGTCACTGTTTGGTTACAATATGACATTTAATTAGAATTTTTCGGGGACATTCAAACAACGTCCCTATCCGGCTATGAGATGACGTTGTGCTCATAACATTCATGGGACATTCAGGGACGTTCCTGCAACATCTGTTACTGGTTACAATATAACGTCATGTAATGAATGTCTGGGGAACGTTAGTAGAACATCCCGGGAACGTTCTCTATGACGTCCACGTAACATTTAGAAAACCCTACAAAAAGATGTCAAGGCGACGTTCTGATTACATTTCAAAACATTCAGGGTACGTACCAGGGACTCAATTTTGTTAGCTGGGAATGCATCATTGTATAATAAAACAGAATTTGTTAAACAGGCAGGCTAATTTGGCTTTTTCTAAGGTGAGACTGAAGCCATATTCTGGTAGCTTATTCTCAGCTGTTGCAGGTGCTTTTAACAAAATTTAACCAAATGTATTTTTTAAAATAATAGCACTGTCGGGAATTACTGGGAACCCGTGCCGGTGTTAAACCCTAATGTTAAAAATGATTATTGTGTATATCAAAACGCTTCATAATGGTTAGTCCGAATAATATTGATCATACTATTGATCCATATAGCCTATTCCATGCACGAGCATGTCTGTTTTGCCATCATATAAGCAATCTGCCAAGGTGGAAAAGCAGGCTTTTAAAGGAAATGGGATATGACATTGATTGATTGATTTATTACATGTTATGCCCAAGACACACCTATAATTAATGAAGAGACTAAGTTCAGCCCATTTGCATATTGCTCCATGCTTTGTGCTAAAAAAACACGCCATCTAACTAGCAAAAGTGGACTTGGACACGCCCTAAATGCACTTGCCCCATGTGTGACCAAGCGCTAAGATCGTCAAGATAGAGCCCAAAGAGTCTTTCTGCACAGAATGCAGAATGACCGGTTTTCCTTACTTTCCATGTATGACTCGTCCTATAGGCATGAGCAAGCCCTCTCCCCTCATTATCATATAACAATGCTATACGGGAGGGGTGGGCAACTCCAGGCCTCGCGGGCCGGTGTGTATGCATGTTTTTACTGCCACCAGTTACCAATTATTTAATTAGCCCAATCGTCTACACGATCTGATATTTTAATGTACATATCCGCGATATGAACGGCAGGTGATGAATTTTACTGTGCCAGTATGCTTGTATTGTAGCGTTTTATCGTTCTGTCATTTATGAGTGAATTGGTGATTGTGTGTTTGACTAATTAGCTGATTGAGCCGTGGTAACTGGTGGCAGTAAACACATGCATACACACCGGCCCGCGAGGCCTGGAGTTTCCCACCCCTGCTATACGGGGACACCTGCATGAACTCCATCAGTTGTGAACAAGACATCGAAACCTCAGTAAATGTATGCAGCAGCAGAATGGCAGTAAATTCTATTGCAATTATTCATTGTAACTAAAGGACTGGATTCAATCAACATTCATCCTTAACTTTGACTCACAATTAAATACAATAGTTATTTATTACCACTTTTCTTCCCAAAAATTGAACACAGTTAATTTCTGAACTTGAAATGCTGTTCGTGGAAGAGACAAAAAATAAAATAAAACTAACAATTTAATTTGTTTGTAAATCAAATTTAAGGACAAATGTTGATTAAATTTAGGCTGTCATTGTATAATGGATAATAGTGAGATATATTGTACATTCGCTCTTTATTGACCTCTGAATTTGTACAGAGTTTGACTTTGTAAATGGAGAAAAAGAGACCTAGAGCAAATCTCTTACCCAAGAAAATGTGCACATCTTTCATATTTCAGCTAATATATTTCTGCATTTACTGAAGCATAACAGGCTAAGCACTTTGCTCAGGAAGCCAAGTGTATCCAATTTCAGTTCTGGTCACCTTACCCTTGTCTGCCAATCATGGGTACTTAATTTGCAATGGGTCAGTTAAGGCTAGTAGTTAATAGGTAGTCTCTAGGTCCCATTTGTCCTTTTGTTAATTACAACTTAAATTAAATTATGAAATGTCTTGGGGAGTTGTCTTCTTAACATCAGAGTCAATTTCTGTTATGTAGTTCTATGGTTCTGTAGTTTTTTACTTCAATGTGTCTTGTTTCCTTAGTACCGTTTTTGAAGAGAGGTCATGTGAATTATTAGAAACTTTTTCTCAGTGAGCGGAGGACGCGCTGCTTCCTAATAGAGAAAATTATTCCTGACCTATGACTTTGGGCTGGTGTCCCAGGAGGCTGCCTTGAGTCAGGTGCTAAATTTGACAGCGGCCCTCATTTGCCTGATTAAAGATTGGTAATGGTTAGCAGGCTTATTTAATTATACCAAGCAATTGCAGCTCTGCGTAAAAATAAAGAAATGGAAGAACAAATATTAAGTACAGTTTTAAAGACAAACGTAAAGCAAAAGGCCGGTTATTCACAGCCAAATGCATGCCGATTGTCATACAGACAGTGAACTCTGTTAAATTCAGTGTTTATATGAGTCCATATACAGCGTAAATAAATGTACTCTTATCAGTGTAAATATTACCCCCAGAATAGTCAAATGGTTGGGTCAAAGTCCAGGTATAAATCTATTAAGGACTTCAAAGTATTATACAGTGGTCTTCTGTGGCCAGTTGTGTACACATACGTTTAAAAGCTTGAGATTCCATTGTGTAAATGTTTCTTAATAAATAATATCGTAACTTGCTTACAAGAGAAAATGAATCAGTTCAAATTCTATTTGAAAAGCTAAAAGTGCATTCTCAGGCCCTGTAATATGCACTGTATGAAATTACTAATAAGTCATTGCTGTCATATCCGCAAGTGAAGATAACTTTTATCAGTTTGACATGTACATACTGTGCTCATCCAACTCAATTTTCTTGGCAATTATCCCAACCGGTATGTGAGAATTGACACAAGGCAGGGGTTGCTAACCTTGACACATTGGGGCCTGGACTTCACAGTCAGCCATTAATAAGATTAAAAAGAAGCAGCCAATGTTATCAGCAGTAGTGGCACTATATACACATAATTATCACTTGATTTCTACTGAAAGGAGAAATATTGTATGTGTTAGCCAAAAAAAGAAATGTGTGAATTGGATGCCTATTCTTTATAAATCATAAAAAGGATGATCCCACCTGCTCAAACAGGCCATCACATTGGCCATCAGCTTCTGAAAATGTGTAAGAAGCACAAATGTTTTTATAAGTTTTTAATTTAAACCATAATTTCTCACCGCATAAAGCATTAATTAAAGTCGTTAATACAAATTATTATCTCGTTAATACGAGTTATTATCTCGTTTATTCGAGATAGTAAGACATTTATACGATTATTATCTCGTTTGTTCGAGATATTATCGCGTTTATACGGCTCGTTTATGCAAGTTATTAACTCGGCTGTAAGGCACGTTTTTACGATATATGAACTCTGATTTCAATGTGTATTTTGAGTGCAATTAAAGTTGTTTTTGAGTCCTTGCGTGCTTATTTTAACATGGGGGGACGAGGGGCTGTATATTTTTTAAATATTTGTAACACTTAAAATATAGGCTAATGTTATTGAAAACACATTTGTTAACTCAAGCTACGTTGTGTATTGAACGAATGATGCATCTATCAGGTTTAGAGATAATTAGCTGCCAAACGGTGGTGTTTATTAGGCTATATTTTATTAGAGATTAAATGCATAAACTGATACATTTTTATTTATTTAAAGGCACAGTCAACTTAGTGTATGTAAACTTCTGACACGCTGCAATTGTGATATAGTGAATTAAAAGTGAAATAATCTGTAAATAATTGTAAACTGATATTTTACAGTGCAATTTTATCGATAATAGGAGAGATGTTCTCATTCTCGTCAGGAGAGGGCAGTATGGTTACGCAAATCATTGATTCGTTTCTTTCTGGGTGCGGGAATTTGGAAGATTGGAAGATTCCTGACGAGAATGAGAACATCTCTCCTATTATCGATACAATTGCACTGTAAAATATCAGTTTACAATTGTTTACAGATTATTTCACTTTTAATTCACTATATCACAATTGCAGTGTGTCAGAAGTTTACATACATTAAGTTGACTGTGCCTTTAAATAAATAAAAAATCTAAATTTGGTCGCATATCATTTGCATGCCATGACTTGAACAACTCTAGATATCTTATTTTATGGTTCTCTTACAAGCAATACTTTGTCTCTGCATTTGAATGAATCTCTATGGGAATTGGGGGGTGGGACTAGATTTAGCTGTAAATTACAAACAGTTTGGAACACAAGGTTTGCTAAATGGCTCTAAGTCATCAAGGGTCTGCCATATCAAACAAGCCTTAAATCATCACTCTGCTGCCAGAAATACAGTATATATGGATGAATAACTTGAAGGGTTTCTTCTCCTGACTATTTTTCCATAGAGTTCAATAGGAAAATCTGTCAGGAGAAACAACCCTTAAAGTGATCCTTCCATATCTACTGTATTTCTGGCAGCAGAGTGATGGTTAAAGGCTTGTTTAATACATCAGACCCTTGATGACTTAGAGCCACTTAGCCAACCATATGTTCTATATTGTTCCAGTGTAATTTACAGCTAAATCTTGTCTCACCCCCCAATTCCCATAGAGATCCATTCAAATGCAGAGCTGTTATAGTATCGCTTGTAAGAGTACCAGCAAATAAGATATCAAGAGCCTTTTGATGTTGTTGGGTCACAGACATCATAAAGTCATGGCATGCAAAGGATATGCAACCAAATATAAAAAAATATGGCTTTTCTACCACATTTAATTTAGCGTGTTCAATACTTTTTTTCCTGTGTCATTTCACTTTATTGCACATAACTTTTTTAAAGAATTGGAACGTTACAATTTCTTTAGCTGTGTAGTTTTATTGAGTTAATACCAATGTCTGGTCAAAATCTCATGTGAATAGCTACATTGGAAATATGTTTGATAATAAAATTGTTGACGTGTCCAATACTTATTTCCCCCATTGTATATAGCAGGGGTCCTCAATCTTATCCTGAAAGGGCCGGTGTGGGTGCAGGCCTTTGTTCCAACCAAGCAGTTACACACCTGATTCTACTAATCAACCACCTGACTCTTCACTAAGGACCTTGATTAGTAGAATCAGGTGTGTAACTGCTTGGTTGCAACAAAAGCCTGTACCCACACCGGCCCTTTCTGGATAAGATTGAGGACCTCTGGTATATAGGGAAGAAACAGGTAAAGTGGAAGATCAGTAATGAGTGCGGGCGTGAGTAATGCAGGCGAGTGTAATGAGATAATGACAGAATGCGAGTGGAGAATGCCAGTGATTGGCTGAGGGATAATTGGGGAGACAAAGAGGAATTGAGTAGGAAAATCACATCCAGCCTGCACAACACGAAAAGACAAACGAGGTAAAAAGAAAGACATGACATGGAATGAGAGGAATGGGGAAAACACGGAGAAGGAAAAGGAGGTGCAAAGGAAGGAAAACAGCGGACGTAACAATGAAGTTATTAAAGCAGCCTAAGCATATTGATTTGTTTTACTTTTAATGCTAAGGTGTACTTTAATTTGAATACATAATTTTACTGTAATATTACAGTAAAATGATGGGTGTACATTTTTGATAGGTTGTTGAAAGCTTTGAGATTTTTAATGCAATTTACTGCTGTGCTGATTAAAAAAGTAATATATATATTCAATTGTCAAATATACGATTTCAAGTTTCAGTTTCAAATATGTTGCATTTGATTTTATAGTAATTGTATTGTTCACTTATTGTATGGCAATCAATGCTTTTTATGAATATATCATATTTTATCTAAATGTACATTTACAGTTTTTTTCTCATTCTTTAAAATAGCATGCTGCATGTAAATTGTACAGCCAAAACATGCTTCCTAAAGTTACGGTTAATGTTTTGCATGTTGGACCGTTTTCAAACTTTACGCTTTTTTGACATTCTTTCTGATTGCATATATCCATTTTCTGAAAATACAAGTTTTTTGATGTTGTGCATTTGACCTTTTTTTAACGTTACGTTATTTGACATTCTTTCCGATTACAGTAGAAATACGTTTTTTTGAACTTACGGTTATTTCTTGGCAGCATAATTTTATACAATCGAATGAAATGTGCCTCGGTACCTTTCTGCCTTAGAATTCTGACTGCAAAGGCAGATTTTTTGCCATTTTTGAGACACAGCCATTGTGTCACACATTAAGGCCATGAACTGTCGCAGGGTCCACCTCTATCAGACCCGGATACTCAACACCCAGGAAGGTAATGAACGAGTGCTTCTAACTCTTCCCGTTTTTCCTCTCCTCCCAATTCCATTGCAAAGCATTTCATTGGTGGTGTTCTGCTCACTGACTCAGTGACACAGTTTGACAGAAATCATTATGGTGGACAGGGAGATCAATATGCAGTTTGGAACTGATGGATTTCTCTCCATCGGTATTTCCCTTAGTTTGTACTGCTTCGTAAACCGATCCACAGAACGGGGGAAAAGCACACAGGGACCCAATTCAACTCCTGGTGGTGATTGGTGGAAATATATAAAGATATACGAGCACACACACATGCACACACACACCCGTGCGTGCATATACACACATACTTACGTTGTGGTTCACATGGGATATCAGACTACATTTATTCTAATCAAGCTTGAAAATATCTATCGTTCATCAAGTATCACAAATGTATTTACTCGGATCCAAATATTTTATTTATTTTTAGATGGAACAGATGGAGAACACTAACATGTGAGGATTCGGGAACTAAATGCGCCAAATGAGTGCAGGCAAGTTCTCTAAAATCTCCATCGTGTTAATTGCAAGAATGAAGGGGTTGGATAATGAATGGGTTCACAATCATGCACTGTTAGTACTCTTCACATTTAGAAAGAAGATGAGGGGAGAAGGGGGGGGACAAAACCTTAAGCTCTTAATAAACATTTTCAAATCCTTAAATAGAACATACTACGGTACTGTAACTGCAACAGCGATCCAAAAAAAATAAACTATTGAGAGAAATACAGCATGTGCCATACAATCAATACATTTATTACAATGCAGCTACATTACTCACAATAAATAAATCAATCAAAATTCACAAAATGTATCCTTTCATTTACAGTGATTATTGGAACGTTTGTTTCTCCACTCTCATCTCGTTGCTATGGTGATGGAGCAAGAGTGGTCATTACTAAGTCAGTGTATGCTTACAAAGGAAGTGAGGAAGTGTAGTTCCTTTGAACTATGGAGTCCGTGCAAGTGTACAGATGCGGTTATGAATAATTCTGAATTCCCTTCTGTCTGAATATATTCGCTAATTTCAATTAAACTCCAGCTAATAAATTACTTTTATGTTTTTGATGGAGTACATCTTGTAAAAAATATGGAACTCAATGCAACTTCAAGAAGATTTTATTCACTGTGCATCAAGGACGATTCCAGGCATTTCTTATATGCATGACCTCACTAATCATTGCATGTTGAAGCAAAGGGAAGCATTGCTACACAAATAGTTTTTGGAGATTTTGAGTGGTTAAGCTTTGACAGCACAGTGAAACTTAATGTAAATGAGCATGATGTGGAGAAACACTTTGATTCAAACTATTCAATCGCACATAAACTAGGTAACATTGTAGAAGATCTTTTTAAACAGATTCAAAACCTAAACCATTTGCCGCAACAACAACTTTGTAATCAAGCTGTATAATAACATTTTATGAAGTAATATATGAGCTAAAGCCAGATTTTCAGGGAAAACGGATATAAATTGATAAATTGAAAATACCCGATAACGTTTACCTCCAGTCGCACTTCAGACTGAGTAAACTGTCATTGGCAGTGACTCATTCAATATAATCCCTGCTATGCGTGAGGACCCAGACAGATCCTAAACCCAGGCACAAGTACAGTAAGTATGCTCTGACTACTGATGTTCAGCACGTAAGCAACAAGTCTCAGCTCAGTACAGCCGACATGTACCTGCTGAAATCAGTCAGTCTCTATTGGGATCCGCCCAACGGCGGGCCGGCTGCTGTTAATACATTTTATTGTATTTTAGGAGTTAATACATTTTATATTGTGATCCTGCTCGCCGTGGGTTCACCTCTATTTGCCCTCTACTTTTTCCTCTGCTGCCCCAAATTTTGAGAGTCGTCCCCCTTTGGGCTTCAGAGCCACGCCTCCCAGAATCCCCTCTGGACTGTGTTTTCTTTTGATACAAAAATGAGGTGGAAAGTAGAAAGCCTACAAACTCATCTAAAGCATGCAAAATTTCCGGAAAATTCCTCATTGGCTGTTATTTTCAGAAGAAAAAAAAATGTCACGAGTGGAAGAATTGTTTGGTGTGCGGTTTGTGCATGTGCTTTTTGTCTTTAAAAAATTTAAGTTTAATTTTGTGACAACTTATTTGTACTGATTGGTCTTGGTAGAAAATCATGGCCACAATGGAAAACTACTGAATTAAAATGTAACAAGTTTCAAAGTATAATATGTCCTCTTTAGGGAAATAAAGAAATCTACCCATGTTACCTATTTTTATTTCCTCATTATGTCTTATCTGATTCATTCTTTTTCTAAAAAAATATTACTTTCTTTTATTCAGAAAGAATCTTGTCTTAGAAAATACGAAACCCCGAATAAACCACGTACACAGTAAAATGTCCAGTGTTCAACTCGAACAGAGTTTGAGTCAATACCAGATGAACTCTATCAGAGTAAATTTTACTCTGTAAGAGTTGTTTTAACAACAAACTTTTTACTGTGTCTACCCTTGACCTTGACTTACAGTAGCCACCGCAGACATCTCTTTGAGGATAATTTTCAGTTTGTATACATTAATCTGCAGTGTCTTTATCGACAGCAGTTAAATGTAATATATTTATGAAATCATAAAAGGTCACAAAACTATCAACAGGTGAGTGTTGTTTGAGGTGTACAAAATTAGTTGCATACAATATTCTCCAGGAGAGTTGCCTACTCACTGTGAAGAGGTTTTTAAAAGTTGCTCAAGTTTGAAACTTTTTGAGGATAATTGCACAGTGGGTTACTAACTTTCACCAAATGTGAAAAGAACAGAACATCTCATTATTTCAAACAGCTTAGACTGGTTCATGGACCCGCAACAGGGTAAAAATGTCAGCCGAAATTATTCCACTATATTCAGTATTTTTGACCTAATTGCCCTTAACTGTACCACCCAGGGAAATCATTGGCACTCTTCCACATGAGGCCAGGACCTTCAGCACAAGTTCATAGAAGACTGAACCCTAAGAGTATTTTGGGGATGTAGGTGCAAAAAAGGACCAATATACCAATATATATAAGTGTAATGTGAATGATTTCTTTCCACTGTGCATCATCTCCACATTGATAAAACAAACTGTTTGCAGCTTGGTGGATATAATTGAAGTGCCACTTTCAGTAAAAAGAGCTCTTTACCTGTGTTTTTTCATAATGTCCTAGACATGAAAATAGCTGTAAACTACTTTCTTATCTCATTTTCCTGCAATGGAAAAATCGAATAATGGAGGTTGACACAAATGAAATGTCTCAGCATTATCTTTTATAGTCCTATAGCTGCATTTTCAAGTCTTACAGTTTTATACTACAGATAGTCACCTTGCTGGCTCTTCCCTTAAAAGCCCCTCCCCCCAGTCACATCTCTTGGCCCCTCTTTAGTGGAATTCCATATATTTTGTGAAATATTACGTAACAAGTTCCAGCAGCCTTGTCCTGGGTGTCATCATGAAATAATTTCACTATTTTTATTTGCTTTTGTCTGCTTGACGACAATTTGAACTGATTTGCTCTTAAGCCATGGCCTGCTATTTTCCTACCTCGGATACCTGCTTCAGCTTCGGGTAGTTACCTGCCGCCCCAGCCGCTCGCTCCACCCATCACCCCCACACCTTCATTGCTCTATTGCCTTAGCAAAATCCATCCCAAGACAGTCTGACTTCTTAACATCAAGCTATCAAATAACTACTCTTTGGAGGTGCGAGGGCTGGTGTAAGGTTCGGAGAACCAAATGCGACCGATAAGAATTCTAAAAGCGTATCTCGAAAGATACGCCACAAAAGCAGAAGAGACCACACCAGGAAGGGGTAAACAAAAGAACGGGAGCAAAACTTCCCTAGCACAAGGCAAATCAAAACAGCCTCAAAAAACGGAGGCGTATCTCGATAAACAACGAGAATAAATAACAAAAGAACCTCACACACTAATTAAATAGGCGTAACAGGAGGTTGAGAAACCAAAAAAACCAAAAACTGATTCCTTGCTAGTTTAGGACATTCAGTGATACGGTGACTAAAAGCTTTACAATAAGCACAATTGCTCTCACCATCAGATTTATTTACAGTGCGCGTTTCCTTATTTTTGCCCCGAGAGAAAAATGGTTTCCTATCAGAGCCAAAAGCAGGCCTATCAGTCTTATTAGAATCACCATGATTCATTTTTTTTTCAAAGCGTGTTTGGCGCTCAAAACGGGATGAGGGTTTTGACAAGAAAAAAAGTATTGTGAGTTAAAACAGGTTTGTCCGCTAGAACTGGTCTGTAGCCTTATATTTCTTTCCTAAAACACTAAGGGAGATTGCTCCAAGGCAATTTTGTAATATTTGACTGGTTAGAAATGGCATCTAAAATGGGAGACTTTATTTTAGATCCTTCTGAAGCATTACTTGATAAATATACTAAAGATCAACTGTTAAGTATTGCTGAATACTACACAATTTGAATTCCCAGTAAAATACTTAAAGAGAATGTTAAAACAATTTCTCAAAACTGCCTTAAGTGATCTTGGAGTTTTAATTATCCGTTTTGTCTCCCATTTTAGATGCCATTTCTAACCAGTCAAATATTACAAAATTGCCTTGGAGCAATCACCCTTAGTGTTTTAGGAAAAAAATACAAGGCTACAGACAGCCAGAAAAAGTACTGACGTCCCTACACAATCCACCTAGGCTCACAGAAAGAGAGATCAAGCCCTAACCGGTGCTACATGTTTAGCTCCTCCGGTCAAGGAAAGAGACTCCTCAGGGAACACAGGATAGATTCCTGTATAGGACCTCAAGAGACAATCAAACCGTTCAACACTGCGTCTTCAGTTCCTTCGAAAGGAAAATGAATGAGCTAGTTTCCCAAACAGCTCAACATGGCAACAGGCAGAATAAAAAAATGTCAGTAATACAATTTATTTATCACCAAAACAACTAGAGAAAATGTCTCAAACACTGCTCAGGGAACAGCAAATTAAATATAGCAGCTTGCAAACGCCCGGACCGGCAAAAACAGTACTAAATGCGTGGAACTACAGCTTCAAGCCAAGAAGCCAAACAGTTAATCGCTAAACAAAGCAACCTCTGTAAACACCCCCACTACAGGGATAAAATACTACTTTAATTGGTAGTGTATAAACTGTAGTTAGTGAGAATAAAGCGATAAATCGAAGTCCAATCAGGAAAAACAATGCTTCTAAACAGAGCACTAGCAGCGCTTCTGAGTCAGCACTGAGTTAAACACGCACTGAAAATGACTAAACAGTGCAATCAAAGATAACCATCAAGTCGTCAGTAGAATAGAAATGCTTACCTGAACACGGCGTTACTGCATATGTAACATACACGTAGTTAAAAAGGTTCTGGTTAAATCCCGCTAAATGGGACAACTATGCCACCTGCTTTTGTAAATGTGTACCTGCATTACAATTGAGTAGTAATGGCATTATGGGTAATGGGATTTTGGGTAATCCTCAAAGCAATGGAGGATTTGTCAATAGGTAACGTGTCTATGAATTTCCGTGGACAAAATAACGTTAACTAACTTAAAAAACACATACAAGTCAAGCTAGCTTTAAGTGGTTGGATAGTATTTGTCTTAGATTAAATTCGGCATGTTTTATTAAGTTAACCAATTGTTTTTATGTGTTTTATCGCCAGTGAAAATCTCTCCAGTAGGCTAAGTATAGCTGGCTAACATTAACGTGATGCCGTCTTTCCAGACCGAGCATGTGCTGTTTGTCCACCAGAGATGACCATTCTACTGTATTGCCCTTTGTCACAAATGCAGGTATGTTAAAATGAGAAAAATATGATTAATGCCAGGATCCCATGAGTTACAGGCTAATAACAGGCTATTTTTGCTTTAAAATATCTTTCGGATTGAGTGTAAAACAAGTTTGCTAACCATGCAATTTAAAGTCAGGTACAGTAGGACGAGCTAGCCACTTTACAAGCTTGGATTAAAATGTTTTGAATGTAGATTCGCTCAGTCTTGCCTGGATTGAGCTTGAGATGGTGGTTTTCCATCCAGCTCTGGATGTCTCTCAGGCAAGCGGAGATGCGGGCTGACACCTGAGTGACAGAGGGTGAGAAGGAGAGAAAAAGTTGAGTATCTTCAGTATAGCAGTGGTAAGAAAGAACATGAGCAGTGATAACAGGGCCGAGGGACCGAGTGTAGGTGGAGAAAAGGAGAAGACCAAGGACTGAGCCCTGGGGGACTCCTGTGGTGAGGGGACGGGGTGCCCATACTTTACCAGCCCAGGCAACCTGGGAGGAGCGTTCCAAGAGGTAGCACTCAATCCAGGCCAGGGCAGAGCCGCCGATCCCCGATACAGAATTGTTATTATGAAATGGAAAAATACTCAAAAAAAGGTAACAGTCTGGTGTGAGGAATCTATATAAACATATTTTATATGTTCTCTTCGTAAAAATAAAAAGGGGTCTGTTTCTGTTCGGTTTCAATTATTTTATTTTCATGAATGTAAACAGACTATACGATCACTGTGTCAATGTATTGTACAGAGTATACATTTCCAAAAATGTAAACATACTGTAATCCTCAACGCAATGGAGTATTTGCCAACAAATCGAGCACTGTATTGCCCTTTGTCATAAATGCAGATGTGGAATAAACCTTCTGTTACCACAAGCCTGTCCAGCTACAGGAGATTAATTTAGACAGAAGACATTCCACAGAGGTCACACAAACAAAACAGCAAACGCAACCAGGAAGGCATTTTTTTAAAGGCATGGACCAGGTGACTCCAATCAGTCAATTAACTCTGGAGAAGGGGAAAACAAGACGGCACAGCAGGGGAAAGGCAGGCACAGGTAACACTGCCAATAACCATGACAGTAGGTGGCAGGGTGTTATCACCCCCCATCTGCACCAGAATGTACTCAAGCAGCTCTAATCAGTGCTTTGGCCCCCTACAGGTCAGAGCTAGGGATGTTAACAATTAATCGACTATCGATTAATTGCTAATAAGAATTTAATCGATAATATTTCAAATGAAACAATTAACTGAACAATCTGCGGTCTTGTTTCAACGGGAGTTTTTGTGTGAAATGTAATCATGGTTTAAGGTCTCCACGCGAGGACGCCAAATTCAGCCTAGTGTAACGCTGCGTTCTCACAGCGAGCAACTGGTCGCTGAGTCGGTCAATTCTACTAGGCTGGGAGCGGGGCAAGAGCTTCCCGTTGTGTCATCCAAGTCAGTTCGTGCAGCTACAATTTTTTGATAAAGAGAAACAACGGAAACAAAGACATATTTGCGATGCATCCTATTCTTTATAGTTATGTCATGACACTGATAATGATGTGTTCTCGCTAGCTAGCGATAGGCTAGCCCAGGGGTTCCCAAACTTTTCCATGCCAAGGACCCCCAAATAGCCGTAGCCTCTGGCTGGGGCCCCCCTATTGCGAAATGGTTTAAAAAATTTAAAAAATAAAAATAAAAAAATAAAAAAATACTTTTAAATTACACTGGCAAATATAAAAAAAATCTAACACACAGCTTCTTAATACACAACACAATACTTTTGACCCTATTTTGATTCTATAATCGGGCCGTTGGCAGCTCAACGTAACGCTTTGACTGACAGGAAGACGGTTAGTTATTGGCTGCGATTGAAAGAAGGGCATGGCAAAGACCTAATTTCGATATGAAAGGATTTATAACAATTTATATTTTATTTTAAACCGGCACAATAATCTTATGAATTGAATTGAAATGTATATTTTTTATAAATTTTATTTTATTGTTCTAATCTTTTTTTTTTTGTGCTTTTTTTTTAATTTTCCATTTTCCTCTCCCTTCCAATTGGCCCCCACTTTGAAAACCCCTGGGCTAGCCTATATCTATCTTCGTCGCGAGCTACCGATCTTTATCTATCTACGCTAGATACATAGATAGATGTAAGTATAAAACTCAACATGTATTTTTTGGCTCAATGTGATATTGGTAGAACAGCTACACGTATCCTTTAAGGTTATGTTATCCATTGCACAGGACGTGGTAGGCTTGGACCATTATTATTAGCTGCTACTCCATTGCTGCAATTTGAGTGAAATCGGGCGGAACAATTATTCACAAAATGGTTTCGTGTCGGTTGGGGAAATATAAAGTGTGGAACT
Source organism: Ilyophis sp. 1 JC-2022 (assembly GCA_022702515.1). NCBI lineage: Eukaryota > Metazoa > Chordata > Actinopteri > Anguilliformes > Synaphobranchidae > Ilyophis > Ilyophis sp. 1 JC-2022. Next base: position 94,672,282 of record CM040402.1, on the reverse strand, counting down.
CTGATTGGCTGTTACGGCCGATGGTCGCTCAAAAGTTAAATTGCGGGCAACATTTATCGGCCAATTTTGGTCGCTCAGTTTCCTAGTCGCTCAGGTCGCTGACCGTCGCTCAACTTCATAGAGAATGAATGGACTTCCGGCGACTGGGCGACCGAAGTTGCTGGATGTGAGAACGCAGGGTAAGCCGTGAAGTTGAGCCTACACAAGAAGACACAAAAATGAAGCGGGCAAAACTATGATGCCCATTGCAATACCTGTGGTGCTGTTTTGAAGTATAACTACTTCGTTAATGTAGCCTACCACCTGAAAAGCGTACATCCAACCGTGCTGTCAGGGCAAAGTGGATCACAACCTACGGTCACCTCAGTGTTGGCAAAGAGGGTATGTGACGATAGACGAGCGGAGAGTATTACTCAGAGGTTGATGGTTGAAAAAGACATGATGCCAATAAGCACCATTGACGGTGAGGGATTTCGAGAGCTAATAAACGGGCTGCGCACACGACTCGCTCCCGACCACGTAGCTTAAATGTTCTTGAATAAAAATACGTAGGTCTATCTAGTATGCATATGAGGAGCCTATTCAAAACATAATAGCCTATGATTTAAGTTGACTGTTCTAGGCTAGGTCTACTAGTTTAACTGTCGCCTTTCCATTTCAAGAGAGATTATGTTAATGCTGCTAGCGGCTAGCGGAGCAACGGCTTCGCTTGCAACAGATGAGACAGAGCGCAATTTCTTTTCTGTTGAAGTAGCCTATACACGCCTTCATATTCTATTTTTGTTACGCTACAATAATGCCTGTTTCTCAAATGTTACAATAAATCTTTGATTGAGGAATATAACATGCATTTTGTATTCTGTATATCATAAGCTATATTTAGCTTTTATGTTATCAATTAATCGACTATTGTTTGTTAAGGTTAACAACTATCGATTAAGGAAATTCCTTTAAATTTGCATCCCTAGTCAGAGCATGTCCTCATCGGGGACCTCAACTGGGACATGCTCAAACCGCCAGACAAAGTACTACTGTAATTTGACTACCTAAACCTCCATCAAATCATATCACACCCTACCAGGTCCTGACAAGGCCACACTGATTGACGTTGTAGTTTCTACAAACTCCCCTCATATGTACCAGTCTGGTGTGTTCTGCAATGACATGAGCGACCACTGGTTTATTGCCTGTGTTCGAACAAATTGCCCTGTCAAACACCCTGTGATAATCAGACAACAAATTCAAAAATTCAAAGAGTGAGGCCTTTTCTCATGACCTAGCCAATATAAAATGGTACAGAGCCAGCCTGAACCCATCTGTAAATTACATGGAATTTGTTTTGCAACCTTTTTAGTTCACATTGTTAACAAACATGCCCCTGTTTTTTATCCATGAAAATATGGAGAAAAAATATGGTGTGTGTGTCTTTGCCCCTGGTTCAATTAATTTCTGGAACAAAAAAACACTGACTGGTGCAGGGCACACCCGTCTAGATCTCCTGCAGACTGCCAGACATTTAGACAAATTAGAAATAAGGCCACTCAAGCTATTTTAAGTACCCTATCTGGTGTACAATCTGGGTTGAAATGTTGTGTAGCTATTTTTATTTCCCTATACCCAAAGCGTTTGATATAGTAGACCATTCCATCCTCACACACAGATTACACAGCATTTGTGTCTCTGCTCACTCCCTAACCTGGTTCACCAACTATATCAGAAAGGGTGCAGTATGTTAAATCAAAACACCTTCTATGCCCCTGCCTGTCACTAAGGGAAGGGTGTGCCCCAAGGTTCTATCTTAGGTCCCACACTCTTCTCAATTTACATCAATAACATAGCTCAAGCTGCCGAAAGCTCTTCCATCCACTTGCACGCTGATGTCAGAGTTCTGTATTCAGTTGGCCCCTCCCCAGATGGTGTTTTAGCCTTTCTACAGGATAGTTTTCTCAAAATTCAGCAGTTCTTCTCTTCCTTGGCTAAATACCACTAAAATAAGAGGACATGGTTCAGTAAGAAGGCCTCTGTTTACAGCACTGTATTTTTCCCCCAGCACATCTGTAAATTACAGTCAAAGGTCAAATCAAGACTTGGGGCCGGATTTACTAAGGAAACAGTCGCAGCGCAAAACAATCGCTATATTGCAGCTCTGTTGCGGTGGAACATACCGACGCGTTAACGACTAATTTACTATTACTGGCCTTAATTACGCAATCAAAGAAATGAAACGCCCACATTTGCAATTTTGCGGTAGGAGACACCTTTAAAGATTACAAGGCGCTGCTACATGGATATGGAGCAACCAGGCTCAAGTAGGTACACAATGCCGTATTACAGCATATACAATACCAATGGAGAGGATAATTTTTTTTGTATATCACATACAAAATAAATGTACGAACATAATTCACATAATCTCCACCCTGTCACTACAGGTATACATATGCATGAACACATTTATGCATCAGAATAAAACTCCGCAAATTACACCCTAATAGCGAGGTTGACTCATTGCGACCATTTAGTAAACCCGTAGATATTATGATCTTGTAGCGACTACTTTTTGCGCCAGAAAAGCAGTCGCAAATAAATCTGGCCGGCCCTTGGTTTTTTTGTACCGCAACCGTTCCACCTTCACTTCCTCTGCCAAACTCACACTTATTCAGATGACCACACTCCCTATTCCCTAGACTATGGTGATGCAATCTATTGAAAGCATGCTAGGGTTCCCTGGTGAAATTAGATATTTTGTACCATTCTGCCATCAATTTTGCCACAAATGCCCCCTTTTAAAACTCATCACTGCACTTTGCATTCCTTAGTAAACTGGCCATCATTGCATACCTGTCGAAAGACCCACTGGCTTTTATTAATCTAAAAAAAACCTTCTTAGTCTATCCCCTCCTTACCTGTGCCACCTATTACAACCTGCACTCACCATCTGCAACACTCGCTCAGCCCATTATATGCTATAGAACATAGGTGTCAAACGCACGGCCCGTGGGCCGAATCCGGCCCGCCACGTCATTTTATGTGGCCCGCGAGAACTTAATTATCTGACGCGTGTATCTACGTGGCTGGTTAACGGGGATTTACTTTTACGATATAACAGACAAACGCAGACGCGGACGCACACCCGTGGTACATATGTTAAATAAACCGTTAAATAAAGTTTGTATTAAAAAAAAAAAAAGGTGATTGCACCCCCCCCCCAACAATTACAATCGAGGTCCACGAAAATTCTTGATTGCACCCCCCCCCCAACAATTACAATCGAGGTCCACGAAAATTCTTGATTGCACCCCCCCCCCCCCCCCCCCCGTCAACAATTACAATCGAGGTCCGCGAAAATTCTTGATTGCACCCCCCCCCCCCCGTCAACAATTACAATCGAGGTCCACGAAAGGGCAACCATAATGCTGATGTGGCCCGGGGTGAAAATGAGTTTGACACCCCTGCTATAGAAGGTTCCAAAATCCATCACCTATCTTTCTAGTCTATCTGTTGCAGCACAGTGACTAAAATTACCTTAAACAAAAACCTAAAACTGGTCAAACGGATCTCCCTCTCAGCTTTCAAGAACTTGTAACAGATACCTGTAACTGTTTCCCAACGTTTTAACATAACTAACAGCCTTTTGCACTCATGTCTGCCCGTCTTGTTTAATTGCTTTTATCCACCTGCTTCTAATACCGTTCTGCTATGTTATCATTTTAGTGCTCGATTGTGTCTCATGTGCTGCTCTTATGTCAGCTATCCTCTATAATCACTTGTATTGATGTCTGTTCCCTACTGTTAGTAGCTGCCTGTTGCCTTATTGTTTTGCAGCCAGTATCCTACTGTTTGATTGCTGACTAAAGCTACCCTTTTGCCTGCTGCTTGCTTACTGATGGCTGCTACCTCTTTGCTTGCTACCTGACCTGTTTTATATGACTATTATTGTATTGATATTACTGTGTGTGTGTGTGTATTTTACACAATCCCTGCTCTTTTACCCTCTACATCTCACCCTCAACAGGCTACTGCCTCATGCCAGGCCATCATTGTAAATAACAATTCATTCTTAATTGACCAAAATAAAGGTTAAATAAAAAAATGAGATTTCTACTAGTCAGACGGCCACTGTCTACCTTCTTCCACAGACTGAAAACACACCTGTCTATTTACATCTCGGTTCATTTGATTGCTGAATGTTTATCATTGCTTCATTTGCCCCACCTTTACTACATCTAAAACTATGTATATCCTCAAACCCATTTGCTACTTGAAGCGCTGAATTCTCATTCTCCCTCTTGCACCTACAAGGGCACTTAACTTTATCTTGTGATTTTATGTCTGTACTGCTTCTAAGTAACTTATGTAATGGCTACTTATCAGGTGTGACCCTAACGACTTGACACCAGCTTTTTGCTCCATAAACCATTAATGCAAGTTGCTCTACATAAAGTGTCAGCTAATGCTCAAATTTACAGTGTGAAGGCTCAGTCTGATCCAAAATGTATATAACTTCCTGTTATTTTCACTAGACTATGAAACTGTGCTTTTTTCCCTTCATAAAATACGACCCTTGGTTATAAGTGCTTCGCCAGCTGATATGATTTGCAAGGGCTTTTTACCTGCATAATTACAAATAGCCACTGTACTGACTCCATTAGAAAACATTTAGGGCCTGATTTACTAAGATTTTTGTAGGGAACATTCATTTAAATCTGTACACGAGGTGTCACTTATGTACTCAAGTAAGCCACTACCATCCTTATGCAACTGGTGGCATAGTTTTTGCATAGTAAATCAGTCTCATAAAATGTATACTATTCTCAGAGAGAATACCAACAAAAAATGGGTAACTTGAATTAATAATTAAATTAATTACCAATAAAATTACACATTAATAATTATCTTAGCAAAATCCCAATATTGTGTACTCGGTTGATACCAAATTAATATAAATGATTCAGCTAAGGTTAAAGCATTTGGGGAATCCAACACAAGAGCAACATTAATACACACAATCTTGGAAAATGTAATAGTTTATTAAACACAAAGTACCAAACAGAGCAAAGCACAATTCACTCCTATAATGTATAACAAACTATGTGGGAGTATGTGTGCGTGCGTTGGGCGCACGTGGGGGTATGTTGCCTCGGACACGTGTTCAGAGAGAACAAAGAACCTAAAATGGAGGTAAGTTTCAACCTAGCTTTAGCTGGAGCTAGTTAACAATGGCGCATGAACCAAACGCATAAGGGATAGCCGCAGCGCGGTGGATGGCACACAGCCATCCAAAGTAAAATGGTAACACGAAACCTTTACAACACTTAGCCATTCGATATCAGTTACATACATCCAGTCACAAACATGTTGCAGTTGCTAAGGGATATGCTATGCCCAGTGTTACAGCCTAACTTGAATCAAGACCTTTGAACAGTTTCCTTCATTGGATGGCACATTCACAATAAAAAGGGGAAAGCCGGTCGCCTTATCCTGTGGTTGCAAGTTCGCAGGGTTGCGATAGGGGAACTGGTTTCGACATTTCTCTCGAAATACGCAGCGTTGATCCTGATGCAGACCGCATGCCTCTTTGGGGACTCACCAGCAATGCTATGCTGCAGGATCAGTGTGTGCGTGGTTCGCTTAATGGTTCTTATTGACCACTGGGTGCTCGCGATGCCTCCTTGCGTCTCGTCTCCGGTCCTCCGTGGCCGATAGCCGGGGGTAGATGAGCCCGCCTCACTCATGCTTTCTTGTGGAGTGAGGGCTCTTCCCCAGGCGTGCAGGCCGCACGGGACGGTGAGACGAGACAGTGCAGGCCCTGGCGACTTGAGCGAACAACACCACTGGGAGAAGCTGGGTAGAAGAGGCGGACGTGTTGCCCTTTTTATGCATTTTCCCCGCATCGCATTACAATGCGGAAATCACAACCGGGATATCCTACGTCACTTGCAACGTGGAGAAGGAGCCACCTGTGGACTGTATGGAATTGTAGTTTCTGTTGACGCTACATCTTTAGCGTGTGCAAAACCTTTTAGCGCATACAAAACTAATAACACAACCAATGAACGGTACAAAACAAATACCATGACCAATCATTGGTCAATATTGGTTTTGCGTGTGCTAAAAGGTTTTTGTTAATCAAGCCCTTAATATGTCATGCAATTATAACTATTTATATATAATAATAGCCTATATAATATACATTTTTCAAATAGAAAACAACCAGGGCATATGTAGTGCAATACAGGAGAGAACCTATGCTTTCAGAGCTGCTGTCAGTCGTGCAAATGAATGATGCGTAAACTCTACTCTCCCTCCATCCAAAAGCCTACCCTTGAGCCCTCGCACACTTCAATGCACATTCTCGCTCAAGTGAGCAAGGGTTCAGGGTCGTCCCGTGTAAGTAACTCGCAAGGGTGGGAGGCCTTGACACCGCCCTTATTGAGCCCTTACTAAGCTCTTGAAAATAATTGCCCAGAATTAGACATTCCCGATAAAAAAACAATTACAATTAGTTAACACTGCTTTTTAAAAATATATATTTTTCACAGAAACAATAAACATTTAACCAGCCCTCATTGTACCAAATTAAAATAAAAAAACCATATCAGCTCAAATGCAGATTTTTTCCTATAACATAATGATTTTTACGTAATGTATTACACAGATGTAATCCTGTCAGGCGTATCATAGATTATTTCTGCATTAATTAAAAATACAGTTAACCTGTACGGAAAAACTGGCCTGTCCCTCGCACATCCAATATGCAAAACTGCATTACATGTACGGGTCACTTCCCTTGGGTCCTGATTGAACCTTTATGCTTTCAGATCTCTGACTTGCGTGCTACAGGCCTATTTATACTGCAATAAAGCGGGGTGTGGGGGAGTTCAACAGTGTGCAGTCGTCATGACAATTATAGAAGCTGTTAATGAAGAGAACTTGGGTCACCCTGGTATTACAGATACAGTGGCACTTGAGTGGCTGTCTGGCTCCAGTCAGCTGACATGAATGTGAAATTAAGTCTTCCTCAGGAAGAGGAGGTAAGCCAAGTGTGCTCAAGTTCTGAAACGGTGTATCCTGGTTGTGTGCCATATCGACTGGACACCCTCCAACATCCGATATCCGAATGTCTTCTGAACGTTTAGTCTTTCATTCTTTTCTTATGCAATGCTGTACGTGGGAACATAGGCTGTAGATTATTGACCATTTCAAAAGTAAAAAGAAATATACATCTTAATTAGTCTGGGCACTGATCAGAGGGGTCAAGTGATAAATGAGAGTAAATCACACGCACACAAGCATGCAAGCACACAGTGCACAAAAGATAATGTTTCTATCCCTCGGGTCAGGTCTAATTACATGGCGCATGTCCATGTAGCCTTGCACGTGACATTTCTCAGTCCCCAAAGCCAATGCCTGACCTTGAATTGCATATTGCAAATTGCTATTGTTCCTTTATTAAAGCCAAAGGTTTTGTCTACATGGTTTGATGATCTTGTTTTTTTTGTGTTTTTTTTTCTAAAATACAATTGTGAAATTGTGGTAATACTAATTGAAGTGTGGGGTATGTGAAAGTATAGGAGGGGGCAAAATACATGAGACGGAATAAAGAATGTGAAAGAAAGGAGGATTGTATAGGTTATCAGGGATGCGCTTGTCCACATAAGTATCTGGAACATAGAGTGGCCATCACCTGATATCTAGATAAATGATAGGGAAGATCATAAGATCACGCGCCGTCGTTAAAAAAATCGTATTACTACCACTAGATAGATCTTCCTGTCCTGCCAGACCTTATTTGGACAAACAAAGGGAATTTTGGAATGTTGAACGCCTGCTCAGGACTGAAGGGACATTCAAGAAGAAACTGCTTAACAGTTCTTCTGGTACCATAGTCACACCGTACGGAATCATTTGGTTATATACTTGGTTAGTGAACCTGTTCATGTTTCTTTGTCTTAGCAGCATGTTATCCTGTGTTTAGCTATAGGTATTGAATGTGTTTATATTTGCTCTCACAGTCGTAACCAGTGATTATTGTCATTAATAAATTACCATGATTCACATCATCTGCATCTTTCTTTTCAACCCTTTTCCAGCTCCAAGTGCTTACCCAGAGTATATGATCTGAGCTGCAGTGTTCCAAGCACTATGGTATGTATTCTTGAGTCTCGGAGTCAGAACCTCTGTGCCTCTGTGCAAGTTCCCAGTATGGGAGAATCTGCTTAACAGGTCTTCTGGTGCTGCATTTTCCATTAAACATAGTAATAATTGTTAAATAAAAAAAATTGTTAACAATTTGTAATATATTTAATCTACCGCATTTATTTTTTTTCGGTCATAAAACAGACTAAACTGATTTAACATACAAGATGAAACTTGCATTTATATTTACATTTGTAGACCAGTGCAGGCTCAGCCGTCGCCATCTTGACAACAAAAAAAAATGGCTGTGTTCAGAATGGCTCACTCATTCTCTCCCTCCCTTTACACTACTTAGGGAAATCTATGGTAGGCCGAACAGCTCAAAAGCCGACGCAAACTAGACACCACATATCCAGTTGGACAGCCCGAACCACCCAGTTGGACAGCTCGTAGAAACCCAATTTGATGTAGCTGATTGGACAGGAATTCACTAATCTCTCACATGTAATTTATGTAAAACTGAAGTTTGTAAAGTTTGAATCATAACGATAATCAAAGTTTTTCGTTGTTTGTCATTTTTATTTTCACACTGTAATTCCAAAAACCGATATTTGGAATAACTTAACCGATGTTTAGTTTAGGAATATGGGAAACATATTCATTGAACATGAACAGAGACTTAGTGATCTGTGATCTGAATGCAGACGTGAAGGAGCAAACACTATTGTTTTAAATAAAATAAGTCTAATTAACCACATTCATAAAATGAAAAGGCCTAGTTAGTTCAAAGTGCCATTTTCTGCTATTTTTAAACACATTTGGAATATATTTTAGTTGGAATACAACAGCAAAAATTAAACAACAGGCTAAATATGCTATTTATTTTTTTAAATAATCCCTGTTCTTTCATATATATTTTGTTAGCTTCCATGTTGCTCTTGGGTTCTCAAGCCTGTGTTGTCCAAGCCTGAAATGGGTGGGCTACTCACTGTCAACCCATAGCTACGGTTTGCCTGTATAAAATATGGGTTTCCACCTTTTCGAAGGTTTGCGGGCGTATAAGGTTATGATACGGGAAATCTAGTCTATATTGTGTTTTCAAACGTTTTCCAACAAAATTCATTCAAATGCAGTAATCACATTTTATTTCTCCCTCTCTCTGCTATAGCTAGCCTATACTCTCGATTTCTGAGGCTGCAGGGAAAGCAAGTAGCGGCATCAGGACTGTAATGTAGCTACTTTATGACAACGAACCACAAAGACGCAGTTGCCCACAAGATACCTATAAATATCTAATGTTAATTAACCAAGCGAACAGTTAAATGGTTATGACAGGACGATGTTAATGTTTATGCAATTTTGATAATTAGATAATGTTCCATGATGTATTCATGTGATGGATGACTCAATTTAATGAAGCTACTACAAGTTTAATTGTAAAATAACCCGTCTAATTTAATGTTAACTGTCACTAGAAAATAATTCAAATTAAGATATAATTTCAATTTTGAAGGTGCTTTATTGGCATGACATGTACATGTGTTGCCAAAGCAAATGTTACAAACAACAACAACAATAATAATAATAATCAATAAATAAATAGCAAATATACACATAACACGCATAAAACATAAACATCATACACATACTGCCATATGTATGACTTATGATATACAAAACCTATTAACTAACTGCAGGTGTTGTGCTTCTGCGTTGATGGCAAGTTGCTTAAGAAGCTAGTGGGGCTGCGTGTCCTTCACCCAGTAGAATTGGTAACCTTTTTTTATCCAAAAGTTTGGCAAAACTTGGAAGTATTGTTGCTGTTTTTTTGTTCAAAGAAATAATTCCGAATTTCTCTATATTTATGGCAGTGTAGAAGGAAGTGTATTTCTGTCTCAACCTCACCTGTCTCACAGTTATCCCCTTAGTTACTCCCTTTCCACCAACGCGAACCTAGTTCTACATCGCTACATCGCATCTCTAGTGTTGCTCCTGGCCTTGCGAGCCTACATTGGCATCCAAACATGACTGGTTTTGATTTCACGTCCATGCTGTTTTTTTAAAAAGAGTGTTCACTAAGTTTTAGTTGGTCACGATAATCCCATCCCCAGAACCTGACGTAAGCGGTTCTTGGTTCTAGACCAGCTAAGTGTTGGTGCCGCTCTGGAACCAGTTTTTCTGGCCGAGAGCCAGTTTTTTTGCTGTTGAAATGCGAAGAACTGGTAATGGCCTAATTCTGCCCTGCATGCACTGTTTGGTGTGTTTTTCGTGGACCCGGAGTATGTTCTTGTAGAATTCAGCATGTAGGGTTTCCACTGGGTTTTTGTCCCATTGTAAATAGTCTTGATGGCTAAGTGGACCACATCCCTCACTTTCATAAAGCACAATCAGCTGTAATATGCTGTCAATTATTTTAAACCAAATTACAGGAACTTTGATATTGTAAAACTTTCTTTTGATTGCATAAAATGCCCTTTTGCCTTTGTCTTTTAGTGCATTCTCCCTCTCTCTCTCATGAGAGGAAACTGTAATCATTTGTTGACAGATTTTAAATAGAACGTGGTTGATTTTTACATGTTCATATTTGGTAACTGTTTTAAAAAAGCAATAACACAACATACACATTTCATGTGACTGTTCAGTTGGCATTGTATTGTATACTAATCTGATGTTTTTGAAGAGAAAACAAATAGGCTATACCTGCCTACTCTCAAATTGCACTCATTCCCATTTGACTTGCGTGAAAAGCAGTCGGAGAGATTGGATGAACAAGATGCTTCCGTTTCTGAGAACCGCCCAGATGGAAAAAGATTCTCACATCTGTTGATATAGAAGATGGGATCCTGCTGGACTGTCAGCTTCCCGCTTTCACAGCCTGAGATGGGATACCTAGGCTGCCTGTGTGTGTGTGTGTGTGTGTGTGTGTGGGTGCACTGTGCACGCATGTATACAATATCAAGGATGTTGTCACTTGATAATATGCTAATGAGCGTTATCAATCAGAACTATAGCATTTGACTCATTGGTGAATGGCACTAGCATAGCTGACTACAGTAACATAGCACCAGTGACTATGTTAAAACATATAGCAAAACCAACCATATTAGGTCTATGTAGCTACCGAATCAACCAACATAGTTGTTGGCCCAGCAACACCTAAGGTCATTGTATGCATGATCTATGAACAAATGATATATCAAAGGGTATCAACAAAAGTATCAAAGTGTGGATAGCAAATGGAATACAGAAGATAGAATAATATTCAAATTATGGTTTGGCCCACTATAAAACATAATAATAACCAATTTCTTGCAGGATCGTGAACCCCTTTTTTACACCATGCCTCACAGTTGAGGCACTGACACTTGGCTTTGACATTTTTGCTTTGACGGCCCATGTGATAATTAAAGACTGTTATGAGGTTAGAGGGTAAGAGCATGACATTCCTGAGGAACTAAATTGAGACACTGCTTCTGTGAAACTGACTGCCTGCTTTTCAATATGTATTTCAGGAAAATGTTTCAGTGAGATTAAGATTTAGCAATATGTGATTTAATGTGCACAGGGCAAATATGTCAGGTTTCCTTATGTAAGGTTTATCATTTGATGTGTATGCCGTTTAATTTTAGTGGAATATGTTTATCTTAGCTGTATTATTTGGAAAATAACAAGTAGAGTGAAGGTGATGTGCCATGGTTATCAGTGCAGATATTCTATCTTCCCTACTGTGTAGGCTAGATAAGACCCCCATCACTCTTTTACAAACACATTTTTGCATGTGTGAACACATCTGTACCTTATTTACATATAAATATTTAATAAAAACTTGGATTACAAGAGGTCTTAAATTTTTTTTTCTCCCCCATTTTCTTATCATACTGTTTCAGAAATGTTCTTTGATTGAGGTCTTTAGGAAGCAGTTACCTTCAGATACTCCTTTTGAAATATTAATAAATTAGATTTAATTTCAGATGGCTGACATTTGAATTGTAATTTGTCACCTCTATCGTAGATATACAGTACAATGTGTGCCAACATTAAACAATATGGTACTCAAACTGCAATGACCTATTCGTTGAAGCACCAACATTCATTCCATTATATTTAAATCCTGACAGCTGTATAACATATTAATCATCCTATTATGCCACAACAATCCAATATTCTTTCTTGAATGTTTTTGTCCCCAAAATGACTTAAATCAGCAGATTACTGTATACAAACTTGAAAGTGCAAGCAGAAATTATCGAAAATATTTGGTAATTTTTATGAATGGTCCATCGTAAGTGCTATATAACTCTATATAAGCAGCGTGTAGCTTTTTAATAAAAACTATATAAACATTTGTAAGATGTAGGCATTATGTAATACGTCATTACTGATGTAGCAAGATACACCATATGGCTACTGATATACATTTAGTTTTTACACGACCCCCCCCATTTAGCAGACACTCTTATCAAGAGCAATTTACGGATTAAATTACATGCAATCCATTTATACAGCGGGATATTTTACTAAAGCAATTTAGGTTAAGTACTTTGCTCAAGAGTACAATAGCAGCACCCCACATCCTTTGAGTTACAAGTCCAGTTTCCTTATACTACACTATATATGGATCCGCTGACATCGACATTTATGAAAGGCTTCATAGTGCTTATGAAGAAGTCAGGCAAACTTTTATGAAGGACTATTGCCAGAAATTGTTGCCAAATATTTTCT